>OZ014525.1:411004566-412396809 GCA_963966055.1 Lathyrus aphaca
CTCATAAGGACTTAAAGAAAAGAATGCCATCCTCGAATGACATGTCTCAAAAGATCCTCGGATCTAACACGAAACCATCCTTCAATGGAGACGCAACGGTATACCAGCCTCGGTCGATAACCAAAACATAAAGACTGACCTCAGATAGACTTTGCAAAAGTGACAAATTGACCTCAATCAATAAGCTCAAAATGGTCTATCATCCCCGAATGATAGCCATAACAACAAGAACAACGTCATAAGGACTTGAAGAAAAGAATGCCATCCTCGAATGACAATTCTCAAAAGATCCTCGGATATAACACGAAACCATCCTCGAATGGAGACGCAATGGTATATCGGCCTCAGTCGATAACCAAAAACAACAAAGACTGACCTCAGACAGACTTTGCAAAAGAGACAAACTGTCCTCAATCAATAAGCTCAAATGGTCTATCATACTCAAATGATTGCCACAACAACAAGACCAACCTCAGAAGGACTTGAAGAAAAGAATGCCATCCTCGAACGACAACTCACAAGAGATCCTCGGATCTAACCCGAAACCATCCTTGAATGGAGACAAAACGGTATACCGGCCTCAGTCGATAACCGAAATCACAAAGACTGACCTCAGATAGACTTTGCAAAATAGGTAAACTGACCTCAATCAATAAGCTCAAAATGTTCTATCATCCTCGAATAATAGCCACAACAACAAGACCAACCTCAGAAGGACTTGAAGAAAAGAATGCCATCCTCGAATGACAATTCTCAAAAGATCCTCGGATCTAACACGAAACCATCCTCGAATGGAGATGCAATGGTATACCGGCCTAAGTTGATAACCAAAAACACAAAGACTGACCTCAGACAGACTTTGCAAAAGAGACAAACTGAACTCAATCAATAAGCTCAAAATGGTCTATCATCCTCGAATGATAGCCACAACAAACATACCAACCTCATAAGGACTTGAAGAAAAGAATGCCATCCTCGAATGCCATTTCTCAAAAGATCCTCGGATCTAACACGAAACCATTATTCAATGGAGACACAACGGTATACCAGCCTCGGTCGATAACCAAAAACATAAAGACTGACCTCAGACAGCCTTTGCAAAAGCGACAAACTGACCTCAATAAATAAGCTCAAAATGGTTTATCATCCTCGAATGATAGCCACAAGAACAAGACCAACCTCAGAAGGACTTGAAGAAAAGAATGCCATCCTCGAACGACAACTCACAAGAGATCCTCGGATCTAACCCGAAACCATCCTTGATTGGAGACGCAACGGTATAACAGCCTCAGTCGATAACCAAAAACACAAAAACTGACCTCAGATAGACTTTGCAAAAGAGATAAAATGACCTCAATCAATAAGCTCAAAATGATCTATCATCCTCGAATAATAGAGACAACAACAAGACCAACCTCAGAAGGACTTGAAGAAAAGAATGCCATCCTCGAATGACAATTCACAAAAGAACCTCGGATCTAACACGAAACCATCCTCGAATGGAGACACAATGGTATATCGGCCTCAGTCGATAACCAAAAACACAAAGAATGACCTCAGACAGACTTTGCAAAAGAGAAAAATTGACCTCAATCAATAAGCTCAAAATGGTCAATCATCCTCGAATGATAGCCACAACAATAAGAACAACCTCAGAAGGACTTGAAAAAAAGAATGCAATCCTCGAATGCCAATACTCAAAAGATCCTCGGATCTAACACGAAACCATCCTCGAATGGAGACACAATGGTATACCAGCTTCAGTCGATAACCAAAAACAACAAAGACTGACCTCAGACAGACTTTGCAAAAGAGACAAACTGACCTCAATCAATAAGATCAAAATGTTCTATCATCCTCGAATGATAGCCATAACAACAAGAACAACGTCATAAGGACTTGAAGAAAAGAATGCCATCCTCGAATGACAATTCTCAAAAGATCCTCGGATATAACACGAAACCATCCTCGAATGGAGACGCAATGGTATATCGGCCTCAGTCGATAACCAAAAACAACAAAGACTGACCTCAGACAGACTTTGCGAAAGAGACAAACTGTCCTCAATCAATAAGCTCAAAATGGTCTATCATCCTCGAATGATAGCCACAAGAACAAGACCAACCTCAGAAGGACTTGAAGAAAAGAATGACATCCTCGAACGACAACTCACAAGAGATCCTCGGATCTAACCTGAAACCATCCTTGAATGGAGACAAAACGGTATACCGGCCTCAGTCGATAACCGAAATCACAAAGACTGACCTCAGATAGACTTTGCAAAAGAGGTAAACTGACCTCAATCAATAAGCTCAAAATGTTCTATCATCCTCGAATAATAGCCACAACAACAAGACCAACCTCAGAAGGACTTGAAGAAAACAATGCCATCCTCGAATGACAATTCTCAAAAGATCCTCGGATCTAACACGAAACCATCCTCGAATGGAGATGCAATGGTATACCGGCCTAAGTCGATAACCAAAAACACAAAGACTGACCTTAGACAGACTTTGCAAAAGAGACAAACTGAACTCAATCAATAAGCTCAAAATGGTCTATCATCCTCGAATGATAGCCACAACAAACATACCAACCTCATAAGGACTTGAAGAAAAGAATGCCATCCTCGAATGACATGTCTCAAAAGATCCTCGGATCTAACACGAAACCATCCTTCAATGGAGACGCAACGGTATACCAGCCTCGGTCGATAACCAAAACATAAAGACTGACCTCAGATAGACTTTGCAAAAGTGACAAATTGACCTCAATCAATAAGCTCAAAATGGTCTATCATCCCCGAATGATAGCCATAACAACAAGAACAACGTCATAAGGACTTGAAGAAAAGAATGCCATCCTCGAATGACAATTCTCAAAAGATCCTCGGATATAACACGAAACCATCCTCGAATGGAGACGCAATGGTATATCGGCCTCAGTCGATAACCAAAAACAACAAAGACTGACCTCAGACAGACTTTGCAAAAGAGACAAACTGAACTCAATCAATAAGCTCAAAATGGTCTATCATCCTCGAATGATAGCCACAACAAACATACCAACCTCATAAGGACTTGAAGAAAAGAATGCCATCCTCGAAAGCCATTTCTCAAAAGATCCTCGGATCTAACACGAAACCATCCTTCAATGGAGACACAACGGTATACTAGCCTCGGTCGATAACCAAAAACATAAAGACTGACCTCAGATAGACTTTGAAAAAGTGAAACACTGACCTCAATCAATAAGCTCAAAATGGTCTATCATCCCCGAATGATAGCCATAACAACAAGAACAACGTCATAAGGACTTGAAGAAAAGAATGCCATCCTCGAATGACAATTCTCAAAAGATCCTCGGATATAACACGAAACCATCCTCGAATGGAGACGCAATGGTATATCGGCCTCAGTCGATAACCAAAAACAACAAAGACTGACCTCAGACAGACTTTGCAAAAGAGACAAACTGTCCTCAATCAATAAGCTCAAATGGTCTATCATCCTCAAATGATTGCCACAACAACAAGACCAACCTCATAAGGACTTGAAGAAAAGAATGCCATCCTCGAACGACAACTCACAAGAGATCCTCGGATCTAACCCGAAACCATCCTTGAATGGGGACAAAACGGTATACCGGCCTCAGTCGATAATCGAAATCACAAAGACTGACCTCAGATAGACTTTGCAAAAGAGGTAAACTGACCTCAATCAATAAGCTCAAAATGTTCTATCATCCTCGAATAATAGCTACAACAACAAGACCAACCTCAGAAGGACTTGAAGAAAAGAATGCCATCGTCGAATGACAATTCTCAAAAGATCCTCGGATCTAACACGAAACCATCCTCGAATGGAGATGCAATGGTATACCGGCCTAAGTCGATAACCAAAAACACAAAGACTGACCTCAGACAGACTTTGCAAAAGAGACAAACTGAACTCAATCAATAAGCTCAAAATGGTCTATCATCCTCGAATGATAGCCACAACAAACATACCAACCTCATAAGGACTTGAAGAAAAGAATGCCATCCTCGAAAGCCATTTCTCAAAAGATCCTCGGATCTAACACGAAACCATCCTTCAATGGAGACGCAACGGTATACTAGCCTCGGTCGATAACCAAAAACATAAAGACTGACCTCAGATAGACTTTGAAAAAGTGAAACACTGACCTCAATCAATAAGCTCAAAATGGTCTATCATCCCCGAATGATAGCCATAACAACAAGAACAACGTCATAAGGACTTGAAGAAAAGAATGCCATCCTCGAATGACAATTCTCAAAAGATCCTCGGATATAACACGAAACCATCCTCGAATGGAGACGCAATGGTATATCGGCCTCAGTCGATAACCAAAAACAACAAAGACTGACCTCAGACAGACTTTGCAAAAGAGACAAACTGTCCTCAATCAATAAGCTCAAATGGTCTATCATCCTCAAATGATTGCCACAACAACAAGACCAACCTCATAAGGACTTGAAGAAAAGAATGCCATCCTCGAACGACAACTCACAAGAGATCCTCGGATCTAACCCGAAACCATCCTTGAATGGGGACAAAACGGTATACCGGCCTCAGTCGATAATCGAAATCACAAAGACTGACCTCAGATAGACTTTGCAAAAGAGGTAAACTGACCTCAATCAATAAGCTCAAAATGTTCTATCATCCTCGAATAATAGCTACAACAACAAGACCAACCTCAGAAGGACTTGAAGAAAAGAATGCCATCCTCGAATGACAATTCTCAAAAGATCCTCGGATATAACACGAAACCATCCTCGAATGGAGACGCAATGGTATATCGGCCTCAGTCGATAACCAAAAACAACAAAGACTGACCTCAGACAGACTTTGCAAAAGAGACAAACTGAACTCAATCAATAAGCTCAAAATGGTCTATCATCCTCGAATGATAGCCACAACAAACATACCAACCTCATAAGGACTTGAAGAAAAGAATGCCATCCTCGAAAGCCATTTCTCAAAAGATCCTCGGATCTAACACGAAACCATCCTTCAATGGAGACACAACGGTATACTAGCCTCGGTCGATAACCAAAAACATAAAGACTGACCTCAGATAGACTTTGAAAAAGTGAAACATTGACCTCAATCAATAAGCTCAAAATGGTCTATCATCCCCGAATGATAGCCATAACAACAAGAACAACGTCATAAGGACTTGAAGAAAAGAATGCCATCCTCGAATGACAATTCTCAAAAGATCCTCGGATATAACACGAAACCATCCTCGAATGGAGACGCAATGGTATATCGGCCTCAGTCGATAACCAAAAACAACAAAGACTGACCTCAGACAGACTTTGCAAAAGAGACAAACTGTCCTCAATCAATAAGCTCAAATGGTCTATCATCCTCAAATGATTGCCACAACAACAAGACCAACCTCATAAGGACTTGAAGAAAAGAATGCCATCCTCGAACGACAACTCACAAGAGATCCTCGGATCTAACCCGAAACCATCCTTGAATGGGGACAAAACGGTATACCGGCCTCAGTCGATAATCGAAATCACAAAGACTGACCTCAGATAGACTTTGCAAAAGAGGTAAACTGACCTCAATCAATAAGCTCAAAATGTTCTATCATCCTCGAATAATAGCTACAACAACAAGACCAACCTCAGAAGGACTTGAAGAAAAGAATGCCATCGTCGAATGACAATTCTCAAAAGATCCTCGGATCTAACACGAAACCATCCTCGAATGGAGATGCAATGGTATACCGGCCTAAGTCGATAACCAAAAACACAAAGACTGACCTCAGACAGACTTTGCAAAAGAGACAAACTGAACTCAATCAATAAGCTCAAAATGGTCTATCATCCTCGAATGATAGCCACAACAAACATACCAACCTCATAAGGACTTGAAGAAAAGAATGCCATCCTCGAAAGCCATTTCTCAAAAGATCCTCGGATCTAACACGAAACCATCCTTCAATGGAGACGCAACGGTATACTAGCCTCGGTTGATAACCAAAAACATAAAGACTGACCTCAGATAGACTTTGAAAAAGTGAAACACTGACCTCAATCAATAAGCTCAAAATGGTCTATCATCCCCGAATGATAGCCATAACAACAAGAACAACGTCATAAGGACTTGAAGAAAAGAATGCCATCCTCGAATGACAATTCTCAAAAGATCCTCGGATATAACACGAAACCATCCTCGAATGGAGACGCAATGGTATATCGGCCTCAGTCGATAACCAAAAACAACAAAGACTGACCTCAGACAGACTTTGCAAAAGAGACAAACTGTCCTCAATCAATAAGCTCAAATGGTCTATCATCCTCAAATGATTGCCACAACAACAAGACCAACCTCATAAGGACTTGAAGAAAAGAATGCCATCCTCGAACGACAACTCACAAGAGATCCTCGGATCTAACCCGAAACCATCCTTGAATGGGGACAAAACGGTATACCGGCCTCAGTCGATAATCGAAATCACAAAGACTGACCTCAGATAGACTTTGCAAAAGAGGTAAACTGACCTCAATCAATAAGCTCAAAATGTTCTATCATCCTCGAATAATAGCTACAACAACAAGACCAACCTCAGAAGGACTTGAAGAAAATAATGCCATCCTCGAATGACAATTCTCAAAAGATCCTCGGATCTAACACGAAACCATCCTCGAATGGAGATGCAATGGTATACCGGCCTAAGTCGATAACCAAAAACACAAAGACTGACCTCAGACAGACTTTGCAAAAGAGACAAACTGAACTCAATCAATAAGCTCAAAATGGTCTATCATCCTCGAATGATAGCGACAACAAACATACCAACCTCATAAGGACTTGAAGAAAAGAATGCCATCCTCGAATGACATTTCTCAAAAGATCCTCGGATCGAACACGAAACCATCCTTCAATGGGGACGCAACGGTATACCAGCCTCGGTCGATAACCAAAACATAAAGACTGACCTCAGATAGACTTTGCAAAAGTGACAAATTGACCTCAATCAATAAGCTCAAAATGGTCTATCATCCCCGAATGATAGCCATAACAACAAGAACAACGTCATAAGGACTTGAAGAAAAGAATGCCATCCTCGAATGACAATTCTCAAAAGATCCTCGGATATAACACGAAACCATCCTCGAATGGAGACGCAATGGTATATCGGCCTCAGTCGATAACCAAAAACAACAAAGACTGACCTCAGACAGACTTTGCAAAAGAGACAAACTGTCCTCAATCAATAAGCTCAAATGGTCTATCATCCTCAAATGATTGCCACAACAACAAGACCAACCTCAGAAGGACTTGAAGAATAGAATGCCATCCTCGAACGACAACTCACAAGAGATCCTCGGATCTAACCCGAAACCATCCTTGAATGGAGACAAAACGGTATACCGGCCTCAGTCGATAACCGAAATCACAAAGACTGACCTCAGATAGACTTTGCAAAAGAGGTAAACTGACCTCAATCAATAAGCTCAAAATGTTCTATCATCCTCGAATAATAGCCACAATAACAAGACCAACCTCAGAAGGACTTGAAGAAAAGAATGCCATCCTCGAATGACAATTCTCAAAAGATCCTCGGATCTAACACGAAACCATCCTCGAATGGAGATGCAATGGTGTACCGGCCTAAGTCGATAACCAAAAACACAAAGACTGACCTCAGACAGACTTTGCAAAAGAGACAAACTGAACTCAATCAATAAGCTCAAAATGGTCTATCATCCTCGAATGATAGCCACAACAAACATACCAACCTCATAAGGACTTGAAGAAAAGAATGCCATCCTCGAATGCCATTTCTCAAAAGATCCTCGGATCTAACACGAAACCATTATTCAATGGAGACACAACGGTATACCAGCCTCGGTCGATAACGAAAAACATAAAGACTGACCTCAGACAGACTTTTCAAAAGCGACAAACTGACCTCAATAAATAATCTCAAAATGGTTTATCATCCTCGAATGATAGCCACAAGAACAAGACCAACCTCAGAAGGACTTGAAGAAAAGAATGCCATCCTCGAACGACAACTCACAAGAGATCCTCGGATCTAACCCGAAACCATCCTTGATTGGAGACGCAACGGTATAACAGCCTCAGTCAATAACCAAAAACACAAAAACTGACCTCAGATAGACTTTGCAAAAGAGATAAAATGACCTCAATCAATAAGCTCAAAATGATCTATCATCCTCGAATAATAGCGACAACAACAAGACCAACCTCAGAAGGACTTGAAGAAAAGAATGCCATCCTCAAATGACAATTCACAAAAGAACCTCGGATCTAACACGAAACCATCCTCGAATGGAGACACAATGGTATATCGGCCTCAGCCGATAACCAAAAACACAAAGAATGACCTCAGACAGACTTTGCAAAAGAGAAAAATTGACCTCAATCAATAAGCTCAAAATGGTCAATCATCCTCGAATGATAGCCACAACAATAAGAACAACCTCAGAAGGACTTGAAAAAAAGAATGCAATCCTCGAATGCCAATTCTCAAAAGATCCTCGGATCTAACACGAAACCATCCTCGAATGGAGACACAATGGTATACCAGCTTCAGTCGATAACCAAAAACAACAAAGACTGACCTCAGACAGACTTTGCAAAAGAGACAAACTGACCTCAATCAATAAGATCAAAATGTTCTATCATCCTCGAATGATAGCCATAACAACAAGAACAACGTCATAAGGACTTGAAGAAAAGAATGCCATCCTCGAATGACAATTCTCAAAAGATCCTCGGATATAACACGAAACCATCCTCGAATGGAGATGCAGTGGTATATCGGCCTCAGTCGATAACCAAAAACAACAAAGACTAACCTCAGACAGACTTTGCGAAAGAGACAAACTGTCCTCAATCAATAAGCTCAAAATGGTCTATCATCCTCGAATGATAGCCACAAGAACAAGACCAACCTCAGAAGGACTTGAAGAAAAGAATGCCATCCTCGAACGACAACTCACAAGAGATCCTCGGATCTAACCCGAAACCATCCTTGAATGGAGACAAAACGGTATACCGGCCTCAGTCGATAACCGAAATCACAAAGACTGACCTCAGATAGACTTTGCAAAAGAGGTAAACTGACCTCAATCAATAAGCTCAAAATGTTCTATCATCCTCGAATAATAGCCACAACAACAAGACCAACCTCAGAAGGACTTGAAGAAAAGAATGCCATCCTCGAATGACAATTCTCAAAAGATCCTCGGATCTAACACGAAACCATCCTTGAATGGAGATGCAATGGTATACCGGCCTAAGTCGATAACCAAAAACACAAAGACTGACCTCAGACAGACTTTGCAAAAGAGACAAACTGAACTCAATCAATAAGCTCAAAATGGTCTATCATCCTCGAATGATAGCCACAACAAACATACCAACCTCATAAGGACTTGAAGAAAAGAATGCCATCCTCGAATGACATTTCTCAAAATATCCTCGGATCTAACACGAAACCATCCTTCAATGGAGACCCAACGGTATACCAGCCTCGGTCGATAACCAAAAACATAAAGACTGACCTCAGATAGACTTTGCAAAAGTGAAACACTGACCTCAATCAATAAGCTCAAAATGGTCTATCATCCCCGAATGATAGCCATAACAACAAGAACAACGTCATAAGGACTTGAAGAAAAGAATGCCATCCTCGAATGACAATTCTCAAAAGATCCTCGGATATAACACGAAACCATCCTCGAATGGAGACGCAATGGTATATCGGCCTCAGTCGATAACCAAAAACAACAAAGACTGACCTCAGACAGACTTTGCAAAAGAGACAAACTGTCCTCAATCAATAAGCTCAAATGGTCTATCATCCTCAAATGATTTCCACAACAACAAGACCAACCTCAGAAGGACTTGAAGAAAAGAATGCCATCCTCGAACGACAACTCACAAGAGATCCTCGGATCTAACCCAAAACCATCCTTGAATGGGGACAAAACGGTATACCGGCCTCAGTCGATAACCGAAATCACAAAGACTGACCTCAGATAGACTTTGCAAAAGAGGTAAACTGACCTCAATCAATAAGCTCAAAATGTTCTATCATCCTCGAATAATAGCCACAACAACAAGACCAACCTCAGAAGGACTTGAAGAAAAGAATGCCATCCTCGAATGACAATTCTCAAAAGATCCTCGGATCTAACACGAAACCATCCTCGAATGGAGATGCAATGGTATACCGGCCTAAGTCGATAACCCAAAACACAAAGACTGACCTCAGACAGACTTTGCAAAAGAGACAAACTGAACTCAATCAATAAGCTCAAAATGGTCTATCATCCTCGAATGATAGCCACAACAAACATACCAACCTCATAAGGACTTGAAGAAAAGAATGCCATCCTCGAATGACATTTCTCAAAAGATCCTCGGATCTAATACGAAACCATCCTTCAATGGAGACGCAACGGTATACCAGCCTCGGTCGATAACCAAAACATAAAGACTGACCTCAGATAGACTTTGCAAAAGTGACAAATTGACCTCAATCAATAAGCTCAAAATGGTCTATCATCCCCGAATGATAGCCATAACAACAAGAACAACGTCATAAGGACTTGAAGAAAAGAATTCCATCCTCGAATGACAATTCTCAGAAGATCCTCGGATATAACACGAAACCATCCTCGAATGGAGACGCAATGGTATATCGGCCTCAGTCGATAACCAAAAACAACAAAGACTGACCTCAGACAGACTTTGCAAAAGAGACAAACTGTCCTCAATCAATAAGCTCAAATGGTCTATCATCCTCAAATGATTGCCACAACAACAAGACCAACCTCAGAAGGACTTGAAGAAAAGAATGCCATCCTCGAACGACAACTCACAAGAGATCCTTGGATCTAACCCGAAACCATCCTTGAATGGAGACAAAACGGTATACCGGCCTCAGTCGATAACCGAAATCACAAAGACTGACCTCAGATAGACTTTGCAAAAGAGGTAAACTGACCTCAATCAATAAGCTCAAAATGTTCTATCATCCTCGAATAATAGCCACAACAACAAGACCAACCTCAGAAGGACTTGAAGAAAAGAATGCCATCCTCGAATGACAATTCTCAAAAGATCCTCGGATCTAACACGAAATCATCCTCGAATGGAGATGCAATGGTATACCGGCCTAAGTCGATAACCAAAAACACAAAGACTGACCTCAGACAGACTTTGCAAAAGAGACAAACTGAACTCAATCAATAAGCTCAAAATGGTCTATCATCCTCGAATGATAGCCACAACAAACATACCAACCTCATAAGGACTTGAAGAAAAGAATGCCATCCTCGAATGCCATTTCTCAAAAGATCCTCGGATCTAACACGAAACCATTATTCAATGGAGACACAACGGTATACCAACCTCGGTCGATAACGAAAAACATAAAGACTGACCTCAGACAGACTTTGCAAAAGCGACAAACTGACCTCAATAAATAAGCTCAAAATGGTTTATCATCCTCGAATGATAGCCACAAGAACAAGAGCAACCTCAGAAGGACTTGAAGAAAAGAATGCCATCCTCGAACGACAACTCACAAGAGATCCTCGGATCTAACCCGAAACCATCCTTGATTGGAGACGCAACGGTATAACAGCCTCAGTCGATAACCAAAAACACAAAAACTGACCTCAGATAGACTTTGCAAAAGAGATAAAATGACCTCAATCAATAAGCTCAAAATGATCTATCATCCTCGAATAATAGCGACAACAACAAGACCAACCTCAGAAGGACTTGAAGAAAAGAATGCCATCCTCGAATGACAATTCACAAAAGAACCTCGGATCTAACACGAAACCATCCTCGAATGGAGACACAATGGTATATCGGCCTCAGTCGATAACCAAAAACACAAAGAATGACCTCAGACAGACTTTGCAAAAGAGAAAAATTGACCTCAATCAATAAGCTCAAAATGGTCAATCATCCTCGAATGATAGCCACAACAATAAGAACAACCTCAGAAGGACTTGAAAAAAAGAATGCAATCCTCGAATGCCAATTCTCAAAAGATCCTCGGATCTAACACGAAACCATCCTCGAATGGAGACACAATGGTATACCAGCTTCAGTCGATAACCAAAAACAACAAAGACTGACCTCAGACAGACTTTGCAAAAGAGACAAACTGACCTCAATCAATAAGATCAAAATGTTCTATCATCCTCGAATGATAGCCATAACAACAAGAACAACGTCATAAGGACTTGAAGAAAAGAATGCCATCCTCGAATGACAATTCTCAAAAGATCCTCGGATATAACACGAAACCATCCTCGAATGGAGATGCAGTGGTATATCGGCCTCAGTCGATAACCAAAAACAACAAAGACTAACCTCAGACAGACTTTGCGAAAGAGACAAACTGTCCTCAATCAATAAGCTCAAAATGGTCTATCATCCTCGAATGATAGCCACAAGAACAAGACCAACCTCAGAAGGACTTGAAGAAAAGAATGCCATCCTCGAACGACAACTCACAAGAGATCCTCGGATCTAACCCGAAACCATCCTTGAATGGAGACAAAACGGTATACCGGCCTCAGTCGATAACCGAAATCACAAAGACTGACCTCAGATAGACTTTGCAAAAGAGGTAAACTGACCTCAATCAATAAGCTCAAAATGTTCTATCATCCTCGAATAATAGCCACCACAACAAGACCAACCTCAGAAGGACTTGAAGAAAAGAATGCCATCCTCGAATGACAATTCTCAAAAGATCCTCGAATCTAACACGAAACCATCCTCGAATGGAGATGCAATGGTATACCGGCCTAAGTCGATAACCAAAAACACAAAGACTGACCTCAGACAGACTTTGCAAAAGAGACAAACTGAACTCAATCAATAAGCTCAAAATGGTCTATCATCCTCGAATGATAGCCACAACAAACATACCAACCTCATAAGGACTTGAAGAAAAGAATGCCATCCTCGAATGACATTTCTCAAAAGATCCTCGGATCTAACACGAAACCATCCTTCAATGGAGACACAACGGTATACCAGCCTCGGTCGATAACCAAAAACATAAAGACTGACCTCAGATAGACTTTGCAAAAGTGAAACACTGACCTCAATCAATAAGCTCAAAATGGTCTATCATCCCCGAATGATAGCCATAACAACAAGAACAACGTCATAAGGACTTGAAGAAAAGAATGCCATCCTCGAATGACAATTCTCAAAAGATCCTCGGATATAACACGAAACCATCCTCGAATGGAGACGCAATGGTATATCGGCCTCAGTCGATAACCAAAAACAACAAAGACTGACCTCAGACAGACTTTGCAAAAGAGACAAACTGTCCTCAATCAATAAGCTCAAATGGTCTATCATCCTCAAATGATTGCCACAACAACAAGACCAACCTCAGAAGGACTTGAAGAAAAGAATGCCATCCTCGAACGACAACTCACAAGAGATCCTCGGATCTAACCCGAAACCATCCTTGAATGGGGACAAAACGGTATACCGGCCTCAGTCGATAACCGAAATCACAAAGACTGACCTCAGATAGACTTTGCAAAAGAGGTAAACTGACCTCAATCAATAAGCTCAAAATGTTCTATCATCCTCGAATAATAGCCACAACAACAAGACCAACCTCAGAAGGACTTGAAGAAAAGAATGCCATCCTCGAATGACAATTCTCAAAAGATCCTCGGATCTAACACGAAACCATCCTCGAATGGAGATGCAATGGTATACCGTCCTAAGTCGATAACCAAAAACATAAAGACTGACCTCAGACAGACTTTGCAAAAGAGACAAACTGAACTCAATCAATAAGCTCAAAATGGTCTATCATCCTCGAATGATAGCCACAACAAACATACCAACCTCATAAGGACTTGAAGAAAAGAATGCCATCCTCGAATGACATTTCTCAAAAGATCCTCGGATCTAACACGAAACCATACTTCAATGGAGACGCAACGGTATACCAGCCTCGGTCGATAACCAAAACATAAAGACTGACCTCAGATAGACTTTGCAAAAGTGACAAATTGACCTCAATCAATAAGCTCAAAATGGTCTATCATCCCCGAATGATAGCCATAACAACAAGAACAACGTCATAAGGACTTGAAGAAAAGAATGCCATCCTCGAATGACAATTCTCAAAAGATCCTCGGATATAACACGAAACCATCCTCGAATGGAGACGCAATGGTATATCGGCCTCAGTCGATAACCAAAAACAACAAAGACTGACCTCAGACAGACTTTGCAAAAGAGACAAACTGTCCTCAATCAATAAGCTCAAATGGTCTATCATCCTCAAATGATTGCCACAACAACAAGACCAACCTCAGAAGGACTTGAAGAAAAGAATGCCATCCTCGAACGACAACTCACAAGAGATCCTTGGATCTAACCCGAAACCATCCTTGAATGGAGACAAAACGGTATACCGGCCTCAATCGATAACCGAAATCACAAAGACTGACCTCAGATAGACTTTGCAAAAGAGGTAAACTGACCTCAATCAATAAGCTCAAAATGTTCTATCATCCTCGAATAATAGCCACAACAACAAGACCAACCTCAGAAGGACTTGAAGAAAAGAATGCCATCCTCGAATGACAATTCTCAAAAGATCCTCGGATCTAACACGAAACCATCCTCGAATGGAGATGCAATGGTATACCGGCCTAAGTCGATAACCAAAAACACAAAGACTGACCTCAGACAGACTTTGCAAAAGAGACAAACTGAACTCAATCAATAAGCTCAAAATGGTCTATCATCCTCGAATGATAGCCACAACAAACATACCAACCTCATAAGGACTTGAAGAAAAGAATGCCATCCTCGAATGACATTTCTCAAAAGATCCTCGGATCTAACACGAAACCATCCTTCAATGGAGACACAACGGTATACCAGCCTCGGTCGATAACCAAAAACATAAAGACTGACCTCAGATAGACTTTGCAAAAGTGAAACACTGACCTCAATCAATAAGCTCAAAATGGTCTATCATCCCCGAATGATAGCCATAACAACAAGAACAACGTCATAAGGACTTGAAGAAAAGAATGCCATCCTCGAATGACAATTCTCAAAAGATCCTCGGATATAACACGAAACCATCCTCGAATGGAGACGCAATGGTATATCGGCCTCAGTCGATAACCAAAAACAACAAAGACTGACCTCAGACAGACTTTGCAAAAGAGACAAACTGTCCTCAATCAATAAGCTCAAATGGTCTATCATCCTCAAATGATTGCCACAACAACAAGACCAACCTCAGAAGGACTTGAAGAAAAGAATGCCATCCTCGAACGACAACTCACAAGAGATCCTCGGATCTAACCCGAAACCATCCTTGAATGGGGACAAAACGGTATACCGGCCTCAGTCGATAACCGAAATCACAAAGACTGACCTCAGATAGACTTTGCAAAAGAGGTAAACTGACCTCAATCAATAAGCTCAAAATGTTCTATCATCCTCGAATAATAGCCACAACAACAAGACCAACCTCAGAAGGACTTGAAGAAAAGAATGCCATCCTCGAATGACAATTCTCAAAAGATCCTCGGATCTAACACGAAACCATCCTCGAATGGAGATGCAATGGTATACCGGCCTAAGTCGATAACCAAAAACATAAAGACTGACCTCAGACAGACTTTGCAAAAGAGACAAACTGAACTCAATCAATAAGCTCAAAATGGTCTATCATCCTCGAATGATAGCCACAACAAACATACCAACCTCATAAGGACTTGAAGAAAAGAATGCCATCCTCGAATGACATTTCTCAAAAGATCCTCGGATCTAACACGAAACCATACTTCAATGGAGACGCAACGGTATACCAGCCTCGGTCGATAACCAAAACATAAAGACTGACCTCAGATAGACTTTGCAAAAGTGACAAATTGACCTCAATCAATAAGCTCAAAATGGTCTATCATCCCCGAATGATAGCCATAACAACAAGAACAACGTCATAAGGACTTGAAGAAAAGAATGCCATCCTCGAATGACAATTCTCAAAAGATCCTCGGATATAACACGAAACCATCCTCGAATGGAGACGCAATGGTATATCGGCCTCAGTCGATAACCAAAAACAACAAAGACTGACCTCAGACAGACTTTGCAAAAGAGACAAACTGTCCTCAATAAATAAGCTCAAATGGTCTATCATCCTCAAATGATTGCCACAACAACAAGACCAACCTCAGAAGGACTTGAAGAAAAGAATGCCATCCTCGAACGACAACTCACAAGAGATCCTTGGATCTAACCCGAAACCATCCTTGAATGGAGACAAAACGGTATACCGGCCTCAGTCGATAACCGAAATCACAAAGACTGACCTCAGATAGACTTTGCAAAAGAGGTAAACTGACCTCAATCAATAAGCTCAAAATGTTCTATCATCCTCGAATAATAGCCACAACAACAAGACCAACCTCAGAAGGACTTGAAGAAAAGAATGCCATCCTCGAATGACAATTCTCAAAAGATCCTCGGATCTAACACGAAACCATCCTCGAATGGAGATGCAATGGTATACCGGCCTAAGTCGATAACCAAAAACACAAAGACTGACCTCAGACAGACTTTGCAAAAGAGACAAACTGAACTCAATCAATAAGCGCAAAATGGTCTATCATCCTCGAATGATAGCCACAACAAACATACCAACCTCATAAGGACTTGAAGAAAGGAATGCCATCCTCGAATGCCATTTCTCAAAAGATCCTCGGATCTAACATGAAACCATTATTCAATGGAGACACAACGGTATACCAGCCTCGGTCGATAACCAAAAACATAAAGACTGACCTCAGATAGACTTTGCAAAAGAGATAAAATGACCTCAATCAATAAGCTCAAAATGATCTATCATCCTCGAATAATAGCGACAACAACAAGACCAACCTCAGAAGGACTTGAAGAAAAGAATGCCATCCTCGAATGACAATTCACAAAAGAACCTCGGATCTAACACGAAACCATCCTCGAATGAAGACACAATGGTATATCGGCCTCAGTCGATAACCAAAAACACAAAGAATGACCTCAGACAGACTTTGCAAAAGAGAAAAATTGACCTCAATCAATAAGCTCAAAATGGTCAATCATCCTCGAATGATAGCCACAACAATAAGACCAACCTCAGAAGGACTTGAAAAAAAGAATGCAATCCTCGAATGCCAATTCTCAAAAGATCCTCGGATCTAACACGAAACCATCCTCATATGGAGACACAATGGTATACCAGCTTCAGTCGATAACCAAAAACAACAAAGACTGACCTCAGACAGACTTTGCAAAAGAGACAAACTGACCTCAATCAATAAGATCAAAATGTTCTATCATCCTCGAATGATAGCCATAACAACAAGAACAACGTCATAAGGACTTGAAGAAAAGAATGCCATCCTCGAATGACAATTCTCAAAAGATCCTCGGATATAACACGAAACCATCCTCGAATGGAGACGCAGTGGTATATCGGCCTCAGTCGATAACCAAAAACAACAAAGACTGACCTCAGACAGACTTTGCGAAAGAGACAAACTGTCCTCAATCAATAAGCTCAAAATGGTCTATCATCCTCGAATGATAGCCACAAGAACAAGACCAACCTCAGAAGGACTTGAAGAAAAGAATGCCATCCTCGAACGACAACTCACAAGAGATCCTCGGATCTAACCCGAAACCATCCTTGAATGGGGACAAAACGGTATACCGGCCTCAGTCGATAACCGAAATCACAAAGACTGACCTCAGATAGACTTTGCAAAAGAGGTAAACTGACCTCAATCAATAAGCTCAAAATGTTCTATCATCCTCGAATAATAGCCACAACAACAAGACCAACCTCAGAAGGACTTGAAGAAAAGAATGCCATCCTCGAATGACAATTCTCAAAAGATCCTCGGATCTAACACGAAACCATCCTCGAATGGAGATGCAATGGTATATCGGCCTCAGTCGATAACCAAAAACACAAAGACTGACCTCAGACAGACTTTGCAAAAGAGACAAACTGAACTCAATCAATAAGCTCAAAATGGTCTATCATCCTCGAATGATAGCCACAACAAACATACCAACCTCATAAGGACTTGAAGAAAAGAATGCCATCCTCGAATGACATTTCTCAAAAGATCCTCGGATCTAACACGAAACCATCCTTCAATGGAGACACAACGGTATATCAGCCTCGGTCGATAACCAAAAACATAAAGACTGACCTCAGATAGACTTTGCAAAAGTGAAACACTGACCTCAATCAATAAGCTCAAAATGGTCTATCATCCCCGAATGATAGCCATAACAACAAGAACAACGTCATAAGGACTTGAAGAAAAGAATACCATCCTCGAATGACAATTCTCAAAAGATCCTCGGATATAACACGAAACCATCCTCGAATGGAGACGCAATGGTATATCGGCCTGAGTCGATAACCAAAAACAACAAAGACTGACCTCAGACAGACTTTGCAAAAGAGACAAACTATCCTCAATCAATAAGCTCAAATGGTCTATCATCCTTAAATGATTGCCACAACAACAAGACCAACCTCAGAAGGACTTGAAGAAAAGAATGCCATCCTCGAATGACAATTCTCAAAAGATCCTCGGATCTAACACGAAACCATCCTCGAATGGAGATGCAATGGTATACCGGCCTAAGTCGATAACCAAAAACACAAAGACTGACCTCAGACAGACTTTGCAAAAGAGACAAACTGAACTCAATCAATAAGCTCAAAATGGTCTATCATCCTCGAATGATAGCCACAACAAACATACCAACCTCATAAGGACTTGAAGAAAAGAATGTCATCCTCGAATGACATTTCTCAAAAGATCCTCGGATCTAACACGAAACCATCCTTCAATGGAGACACAACGGTATACCAGCCTCGGTCGATAACCAAAAACATAAAGACTGACCTCAGATAGACTTTGCAAAAGAGACAAACTGTCCTCAATCAATAAGCTCAAATGGTTTATCATCCTCAAATGATTGCCACAACAACAAGACCAACCTCAGAAGGACTTGAAGAAAAGAATGCCATCCTCGAACGACAACTCACAAGAGATCCTCGGATCTAACCCGAAACCATCCTTGAATGGAGACAAAACGGTATACCGGCCTCAGTCGATAACCGAAATCACAAACATTGACCTCAGATAGACTTTGCAAAAGAGGTAAACTGACCTAAATCAATAAGCTCAAAATGTTCTATCATCCTCGAATAATACCACAACAACAAGACCAACCTCAGAAGGACTTGAAGAAAAGAATGCCATCCTCGAATGACAATTCTCAAAAGATCCTCGGATCTAACACGAAACCATCCTCGAATGGAGATGCAATGGTATACCGGCCTAAGTCGATAACCAAAAACACAAAGACTGACCTCAGACAGACTTTGCAAAAGAGACAAACTGAACTCAATCAATTAACTCAAAATGGTCTATCATCCTCGAATGATAGCCACAATAAAACATACCAACCTCATAAGGACTTGAAGAAAAGAATGCCATCCTCGAATGACAATTCTCAAAAGATCCTAGGATCTAACACGAAACCATCCTCGAATGGAGACACAATGGTATATCGGCCTCATTCGATAAGCAAAAACAACAAAGACTGACCTCAGACAGACTTTGCAAAAGCGACAAACTGACCTCAATCAATAAGCTCAAAATGGTCTTTCATCCTCGAATGATAGCCACAAGAACAAGACCAACCTCAGAAGGACTTGAAGAAAATAATGCCATCCTCGAACGACAACTCACAAGAGATCCTCGGATCTAACCCGAAACCATCCTTGATTGGAGACGCAACGGTATAACAGCCTCAGTCGATAACCAAAAACACAAAAACTGACCTCAGATAGACTTTGCAAAAGAGATAAAATCACCTCAATCAATAAGCTCAAAATGATCTATCATCCTCGAATAATAGCGACAACAACAAGACCAACCTCAGAAGGACTTGAAGAAAAGAATGCCATCCTCGAATGACAATTCTCAAAAGAACCTCGGATCTAACACGAAACCATCCTCGAATGGAGACACAATGGTATATCGGCCTCAGTCGATAACCAAAAACACAAAGACTGACCTCAGACAGACTTTGCAAAAGAGACAAATTGACCTCAATCAATAAGCTCAAAATGGTCAATCATCCTCGAATGATAGCCATAACAATAAGAACAACCTCAGAAGGACTTGAAAAAAAGAATGCAATCCTCGAATGACAATTCTCAAAAGATCCTCGGATATAACACAAAACCATCCTCGAATGGAGACACAATGGTATACCAGCTTCAGTCGATAACCAAAAACAACAAAGACTGACCTCAGACAGACTTTGCAAAAGAGACAAACTGACCTCAATCAATAAGATCAAAATGTTCTATCATCCTCGAATGATAGCGAAAACAATAAGACCAGCCTCAGAAGTACTTGAAGAAAAGAATGCCATCCTCGAATGCCAATTCTCAAAAGATCCTCGGATATAACACGAAACCATCCTCGAATGGAGACGCAATGGTATATCGGCCTCAGTCGATAACCAAAAACAACAAAGACTGACCTCAGACAGACTTTGCAAAAGAGACAAACTGTCCTCAATCAATAAGCTCAAAATGGTCTATCATCCTCGAATGATAGCCACAAGAACAAGACCAACCTCAGAAGGACTTGAAGAAAAGAATGCCATCCTCGAACGACAACTCACAAGAGATCCTCGGATCTAACCCGAAGCCATCCTTGATTGGAGGCGCAACGGTATAACAGCCTCAATCGATAACCAAAAACACAAAAACTGACCTCAGATAGACTTTGCAAAAGAGATAAAATGACCTCAATCAATAAGCTCAAAATGATCTATCATCCTCGAATAATAGCGACAACAACAAGACCAACCTCAGAAGGACTTGAAGAAAAGAATGCCATCCTCGAATGACAATTCTCAAAAGAACCTCGGATCTAACACGAAACCATCCTCGAATGGAGACACAATGGTATATCGGCCTCAGTCGATAACCAAAAACACAAAGACTGACCTCAGACAGACTTTGCAAAAGAGACAAATTGACCTCAATCAATAAGCTCAAAATGGTCAATCATCCTCGAATGATAGCCATAACAATAAGAACAACCTCAGAAGGACTTGAAAAAAAGAATGCAATCCTCGAATGACAATTCTCAAAAGATCCTCGGATATAACACAAAACCATCCTCGAATGGAGACACAATGGTATACCAGCTTCAGTCGATAACCAAAAACAACAAAGACTGACCTCAGACAGACTTTGCAAAAGAGACAAACTGACCTCAATCAATAAGATCAAAATGTTCTATCATCCTCGAATGATAGCGAAAACAATAAGACCAGCCTCAGAAGTACTTGAAGAAAAGAATGCCATCCTCGAATGCCAATTCTCAAAAGATCCTCAGATATAACACGAAACCATCCTCGAATGGAGACGCAATGGTATATCGGCCTCAGTCGATAACCAAAAACAACAAAGACTGACCTCAGACAGACTTTGCAAAAGAGACAAATTGTCCTCAATCAATAAGCTCAAATGGTCTATCATCCTCAAATGATTGCCACAACAACAAGACCAACCTCAGAAGGACTTGAAGAAAAGAATGCCATCCTCGAACGACAACTCATAATAGATCCTCGGATCTAACCCGAAACCATCCTTGAATGGAGACAAAACGGTATACCGGCCTCAGTCGATAACCGAAATCACAAAGACTGACCTCAGATAGACTTTTCAAAAGAGGTAAACTGACCTCAATCAATAAGCTCAAAATGTTCTATCATCCTCGAATAATAGCCACAACAACAAGACCAACCTCAGAAGGACTTGAAGAAAAAAATGCCATCCTCGAATGACAATTCTCAAAAGATCCTCGGATCTAACACGAAACCATCCTCGAATGGAGATGCAATGGTATACCGGCCTAAGTCGATAACCAAAAACACAAAGACTGACCTCAGACAGACTTTGCAAAAGAGACAAACTGAACTCAATCAATAAGCTCAAAATGGTCTATCATCCTCGAATGATAGCCACAACAAACATACTAACCTCATAAGGACTTGAAGAAAAGAATGCCATCCTCGAATGACATTTCTCAAAAGATCCTCGGATCTAACACGAAACCATCCTTCAATGGAGACGCAACGGTATACCAGCCTCGGTCGATAACCAAAAACATAAAGACTGACCTCAGATAGACTTTGCAAAAGTGAAAAACTGACCTCAATCAATAAGCTCAAAATGGTCTATCATCCCCGAATGATAGCCATAACAACAAGAACAACGTCATAAGGACTTGAAGAAAAGAATGCCATCCTCGAACGACAACTCACAAGAGATCCTCGGATCTAACCCGAAACCATCCTTGAATGGAGACAAAACGGTATACCGGCCTCAGTCGATAACCGAAATCACAAAGACTGACCTCAGATAGACTTTGCAAAAGAGGTAAACTGACCTCAATCAATAAGCTCAAAATGTTCTATCATCCTCGAATAATAGCCACAACAACAAGACCAACCTCAGAAGGACTTGAAGAAAAGAATGCCATCCTCTAATGACAATTCTCAAAAGATCCTCGGATCTAACACGAAACCATCCTCGAATGGAGATGCAATGGTATACCGGCCTAAGTCGATAACCAAAAACACAAAGACTGACCTCAGACAGACTTTGCAAAAGAGACAAACTGAAATCAATCAATAAGCTCAAAATGGTCTATCATCCTCGAATGATAGCCACAACAAACATACCAACCTCATAAGGACTTGAAGAAAAGAATGCCATCCTCGAATGAAAATTCTCAAAAGATCCTCGGATCTAACACGAAACCATCCTCGAATGGAGACACAACGGTATATCGGCCTCATTCGATAAGCAAAAACAACAAAGACTGACCTCAGACAGACTTTGCAAAAGCGACAAACTGACCTCAATCAATAAGCTCAAAATGGTCTATCATCCTCGAATGATAGCCACAAGAACAAGACCAACCTCAGAAGGACTTGAAGAAAAGAATGCCATCCTCAAACGACAACTCACAAGAGATCCTCGGATCTAACCCGAAACCATCCTTGATTGGAGACGCAACGGTATAACAGCCTCAGTCGATAACCAAAAACACAAAAACTGACCTCAGATAGACTTTGCAAAAGAGATAAAATGACCTCAATCAATAAGCTCAAAATGATCTATCATCCTCGAATAATAGCGACAACAACAAGACCAACCTCAGAAGGACTTGAAGAAAAGAATGCCATCCTCGAATGACAATTCTCAAAAGAACCTCTGATCTAACACGAAACCATCCTCGAATGGCGACACAATGGTATATCGGCCTCAGTCGATAACCAAAAACACAAAGACTGACCTCAGACAGACTTTGCAAAAGAGACAAACTGACCTCAATCAATAAGCTCAAAATGGTCAATCATCCTCGAATGATAGCCACAACAATAAGAACAACCTCAGAAGGACTTGAAAAAAAGAATGCAATCCTCGAATGACAATTCTCAAAAGATCCTCGGATATAACACAAAACCATCCTCGAATGGAGACACAATGGTATACCAGCTTCAGTCGATAACCAAAAACAACAAAGACTGACCTCAGACAGACTTTGCAAAAGAGACAAACTGACCTCAATCAATAAGATCAAAATGTTCTATCATCCTCGAATGATAGCGAAAACAATAAGACCAGCCTCAGAAGTACTTGAAGAAAAGAATGCCATCCTCGAATGCCAATTCTCAAAAGATCCTCGGATATAACACGAAACCATCCTCGAATGGAGACGCAATGGTATATCGGCCTCAGTCGATAACCAAAAACAACAAAGACTGACCTCAGACAGACTTTGCAAAAGAGACAAACTGTCCTCAATCAATAAGCTCAAAATGGTCTATCATCCTCGAATGATAGCCACAAGAACAAGACCAACCTCAGAAGGACTTGAAGAAAAGAATGCCATCCTCGAACGACAACTCACAAGAGATCCTCGGATCTAACCCGAAGCCATCCTTGATTGGAGACGCAACGGTATAACAGCCTCAATCGATAACCAAAAACACAAAAACTGACCTCAGATAGACTTTGCAAAAGAGATAAAATGACCTCAATCAATAAGCTCAAAATGATCTATCATCCTCGAATAATAGCGACAACAACAAGACCAACCTCAGAAGGACTTGAAGAAAAGAATGCCATCCTCGAATGACAATTCTCAAAAGAACCTCGGATCTAACACGAAACCATCCTCGAATGGAGACACAATGGTATATCGGCCTCAGTCGATAACCAAAAACACAAAGACTGACCTCAGACAGACTTTGCAAAAGAGACAAATTGACCTCAATCAATAAGCTCAAAATGGTCAATCATCCTCGAATGATAGCCATAACAATAAGAACAACCTCAGAAGGACTTGAAAAAAAGAATGCAATCCTCGAATGACAATTCTCAAAAGATCCTCGGATATAACACAAAACCATCCTCGAATGGAGACACAATGGTATACCAGCTTCAGTCGATAACCAAAAACAACAAAGACTGACCTCAGACAGACTTTGCAAAAGAGACAAACTGACCTCAATCAATAAGATCAAAATGTTCTATCATCCTCGAATGATAGCGAAAACAATAAGACCAGCCTCAGAAGTACTTGAAGAAAAGAATGCCATCCTCGAATGCCAATTCTCAAAAGATCCTCAGATATAACACGAAACCATCCTCGAATGGAGACGCAATGGTATATCGGCCTCAGTCGATAACCAAAAACAACAAAGACTGACCTCAGACAGACTTTGCAAAAGAGACAAATTGTCCTCAATCAATAAGCTCAAATGGTCTATCATCCTCAAATGATTGCCACAACAACAAGACCAACCTCAAAAGGACTTGAAGAAAAGAATGCCATCCTCGAACGACAACTCATAATAGATCCTCGGATCTAACCCGAAACCATCCTTGAATGGAGACAAAACGGTATACCGGCCTCAGTCGATAACCGAAATCACAAAGACTGACCTCAGATAGACTTTTCAAAAGAGGTAAACTGACCTCAATCAATAAGCTCAAAATGTTCTATCATCCTCGAATAATAGCCACAACAACAAGACCAACCTCAGAAGGACTTGAAGAAAAAAATGCCATCCTCGAATGACAATTCTCAAAAGATCCTCGGATCTAACACGAAACCATCCTCGAATGGAGATGCAATGGTATACCGGCCTAAGTCGATAACCAAAAACACAAAGACTGACCTCAGACAGACTTTGCAAAAGAGACAAACTGAACTCAATCAATAAGCTCAAAATGGTCTATCATCCTCGAATGATAGCCACAACAAACATACTAACCTCATAAGGACTTGAAGAAAAGAATGCCATCCTCGAATGACATTTCTCAAAAGATCCTCGGATCTAACACGAAACCATCCTTCAATGGAGACGCAACGGTATACCAGCCTCGGTCGATAACCAAAAACGTAAAGACTGACCTCAGATAGACTTTGCAAAAGTGAAAAACTGACCTCAATCAATAAGCTCAAAATGGTCTATCATCCCCGAATGATAGCCATAACAACAAGAACAACGTCATAAGGACTTGAAGAAAAGAATGCCATCCTCGAACGACAACTCACAAGAGATCCTCGGATCTAACCCGAAACCATCCTTGAATGGAGACAAAACGGTATACCGGCCTCAGTCGATAACCGAAATCACAAAGACTGACCTCAGATAGACTTTGCAAAAGAGGTAAACTGACCTCAATCAATAAGCTCAAAATGTTCTATCATCCTCGAATATTAGCCACAACAACAAGACCAACCTCAGAAGGACTTGAAGAAAAGAATGCCATCCTCTAATGACAATTCTCAAAAGATCCTCGGATCTAACACGAAACCATCCTCGAATGGAGATGCAATGGTATACCGGCCTAAGTCGATAACCAAAAACACAAAGACTGACCTCAGACAGACTTTGCAAAAGAGACAAACTGAACTCAATCAATAAGCTCAAAATGGTCTATCATCCTCGAATGATAGCCACAACAAACATACCAACCTCATAAGGACTTGAAGAAAAGAATGCCATCCTCGAATGAAAATTCTCAAAAGATCCTCGGATCTAACACGAAACCATCCTCGAATGGAGACACAACGGTATATCGGCCTCATTCGATAAGCAAAAACAACAAAGACTGACCTCAGACAGACTTTGCAAAAGCGACAAACTGACCTCAATCAATAAGCTCAAAATGGTCTATCATCCTCGAATGATAGCCACAAGAACAAGACCAACCTCAGAAGGACTTGAAGAAAAGAATGCCATCCTCGAACGACAACTCACAAGAGATCCTCGGATCTAACCCGAAACCATCCTTGATTGGAGACGCAACGGTATAACAGCCTCAGTCGATAACCAAAAACACAAAAACTGACCTCAGATAGACTTTGCAAAAGAGATAAAATGACCTCAATCAATAAGCTCAAAATGATCTATCATCCTCGAATAATAGCGACAACAACAAGACCAACCTCAGAAGGACTTGAAGAAAAGAATGCCATCCTCGAATGACAATTCTCAAAAGAACCTCTGATCTAACATGAAACCATCCTCGAATGGCGACACAATGGTATATCGGCCTCAGTCGATAACCAAAAACACAAAGACTGACCTCAGACAGACTTTGCAAAAGAGACAAACTGACCTCAATCAATAAGCTCAAAATGGTCAATCATCCTCGAATGATAGCCACAACAATAAGAACAACCTCAGAAGGACTTGAAAAAAAGAATGCAATCCTCGAATGACAATTCTCAAAAGATCCTCTGATATAACACAAAACCATCCTCGAATGGAGACACAATGGTATACCAGCTTCATTCGATAACCAAAAACAACAAAGACTGACCTCAGACAGACTTTGCAAAAGAGACAAACTGACCTCAATCAATAAGATCAAAATGTTCTATCATCCTCGAATGATAGCGAAAACAATAAGACCAGCCTCAGAAGTACTTCAAGAAAAGAATGCCATCCTCGAATGCCAATTCTCAAAAGATCCTCGGATCTAACACGAAACCATCCTCGAATGGAGACACAATGGTATACCGGCCTCAGTCGATAAGCAAAAACAACAAAGACTGACCTCAAACAGACTTTGCAAAAGAAACAAACTGACCTCAATCAATAACTCAAAATGGTCTATCATCCTCGAATGATAGCCACAACAACAAGACTAACCTCAGAAGGACTTGAAGAAAAGAATGCCATCCTCGAACGACAACTCACAAAAGATCCTCGGATCTAACACGAAACCATCCTCGAATGGAGACGCAATGGTATACCGGCCTAAGTCGATAACCAAAAACACAAAGACTGACCTCAGACAGACTTTGCAAAAGAGACAAACTGAACTCAATCAATAAGCTCAAAATGGTCTATCATCCTCGAATGATAGCCACAACAAACATACCAACCTCATAAGGACTTGAAGAAAAGAATGCCATCCTCGAATGACATTTCTCAAAAGATCCTCGGATCTAACACGAAACCATCCTTCAATGGAGACGCAACGGTATACCAGCCTCGGTCGATAACCAAAAACATAAAGACTGACCTCAGATAGACTTTGCAAAAGTGACAAACTGACCTCAATCAATAAGCTCAAAATGGTCTATCATCCCCGAATGATAGCCATAACAACAAGAACAACGTCATAAGGACTTGAAGAAAAGAATGTCATCCTCGAATGACAATTCTCAAAAGATCCTCGGATATAACACGAAACCATCCTCGAATGGAGACGCAATGGTATATCGGCCTCAGTCGAAAACCAAAAACAACAAAGACTGACCTCAGACAGAATTTGCAAAAGAGACAAACTGTCCTCAATCAATAAGCTCAAATGGTCTATCATCCTCAAATGATTGCCACAACAACAAGACCAACCTCAGAAGGAATTGAAGAAAAGAATGCCATCCTCGAACGACAACTCACAAGAGATCCTCGGATCTAACCCGAAACCATCCTTGAATGGAGACAAAACGGTATACCGGCCTCAGTCGATAACATAAATCACAAAGACTGACCTCAGATAGACTTTGCAAAAGAGGTAAACTGACCTCAATCAATAAGCTCAAAATGTTCTATCATCCTCGAATAATAGCCACAACAACAAGACCAACCTCAGAAGGACTTGAAGAAAAGAATGCCATCCTCGAATGCCAATTCTCAAAAGATCCTCGGATCTAACACGAAACCATCCTCGAATGGAGACACAATGGTATACCGGCCTCAGTCGATAAGCAAAAACAACAAAGACTGACCTCAGACAGACTTTAGAAAAGAAACAAACTGACCTCAATCAATAAGCTCAACTTGGTCTATCATCCTCGAATGATAGCCACAACAACAAGACTAACCTCAGAAGGACTTGAAGAAAAGAATGCCATCCTCGAACGACAACTCACAAAAGATCCTCGGATCTAACACGAAACCATCCTCGAATGGAGACGCAATGGTATACCGGCCTAAGTAGATAACCAAAAACACAAAGACTGACCTCAGACAGACTTTGCAAAAGAGAGAAACTGACCTCAATCAATAAGCTCAAAATGTTCTATCATCCTCGAATGATATCCACAACAACAAGACCAGCCTCAGAAGGACTTGAAGAAAAGAATGTCATCCTCGAACGACAACTCACAAGAGATCCTCGGATCTAACCCGAAACCATCCTTGAATGGAGACAAAACGGTATACCGGCCTCAGTCGATAACCGAAATCACAAAGACTGACCTCAGATAGACTTTGCAAAAGAGGTAAACTGACCTCAATCAATAAGCTCAAAATGTTCTATCATCCTCGAATAATAGCCATAACAACAAGACCAACCTCAGAAGGACTTGAAGAAAAGAATGCCATCCTCGAATGACAATTCTCAAAAGATCCTCGGATCTAACACGAAACCATCCTCGAATGGAGATGCAATGGTATACCGGCCTAAGTCGATAACCAAAAACACAAAGACTGACCTCAGACAGACTTTGCAAAAGAGACAAACTGAACTCAATCAATAAGCTCAAAATGGTCTATCATCCTCGAATGATAGCCACAACAAACATACCAACCTCATAAGGACTTGAAGAAAAGAATGCCATCCTCGAATGAAAATTCTCAAAAGATCCTCGGATATAACACGAAACCATCCTCGAATGGAGACACAATGGTATATCAGCCTCAGTCGATAACCAAAAACAACAAAGACTGACCTCAGACAGACTTTGCAAAAGAGACAAACTGACCTCAATCAATAAGCTCAAATGGTCTATCATTCTCAAATGATTGCCACAACAACAAGACCAACCTCAGAAGGACTTGAATAAAAGAATGCCATCCTCGAACGACAACTCACAAGAGATCCTCGGATCTAACCCGAAACCATCCTTGAATGGAGACAAAACGGTATACCGGCCTCAGTCGATAACCGAAATCACAAAGACTGACCTCAGATAGACATTGCAAAAGAGGTAAACTGACCTCAATCAATAAGCTCAAAATGTTCTATCATCCTCGAATAATAGCCACAACAACAAGACCAACCTCAGAAGGACTTGAAGAAAAGAATGCCATCCTCGAATGACAATTCTCAAAAGATCCTCGGATCTAACACGAAACCATCCTCGAATGGAGATGCAATGGTATACCGGCCTAAGTCGATAACCAAAAACACAAAGACTGACCTCAGACAGACTTTGCAAAAGAGACAAACTGAACTCAATCAATAAGCTCAAAATGGTCTATCATCCTCGAATGATAGCCACAACAAACATACCAACCTCATAAGGACTTGAAGAAAAGAATGCCATCCTCGAATGAAAATTCTCAAAAGATCCTCGGATCTAACACTAAACCATCCTCGAATGGAGACACAATGGTATATCGGCCTCATTCGATAAGCAAAAACAACAAAGACTGACCTCAGACAGACTTTGCAAAAGCGACAAACTGACCTCAATCAATAAGCTCAAAATGGTCTATCATCCTCGAATGATAGCCACAAGAACAAGACCAACCTCAGAAGGACTTGAAGAAAAGAATGCCATCCTCGAACGACAACTCACAAGAGATCCTCGGATCTAACCCGAAACCATCCTTGAATGGAGACAAAACGGTATACCGGCCTCAGTCGATAACCGAAATCACAAAGACTGACCTCAGATAGGCTTTGCAAAAGAGGTAAACTGACCTCAATCAATAAGCTCAAAATGTTCTATCATCCTCGAATAATAGCCATAACAACAAGACCAACCTCAGAAGGACTTGAAGAAAAGAATGCCATCCTCGAGTGACAATTCTCAAAAGATCCTCGGATCTAACACGAAACCATCCTCGAATGGAGATGCAATGGTATACCGGCCTAAGTCGATAAGCAAAAACAACAAAGACTGACCTCAGACAGACTTTAGAAAAGAAACAAACTGACCTCAATCAATAAGCTCAAAATGGTCTATCATCCCCGAATGATAGCCATAACAACAAGAACAACGTCATAAGGACTTGAAGAAAAGAATGCCATCCTCGAATGACAATTCTCAAAAGATCCTCGGATCTAACACGAAACCATCCTCGAATGGAGACGCAATGGTATATCGGCCTCAGTCGATAACCAAAAACAACAAAGACTGACCTCAGACAGACTTTGCAAAAGAGACAAACTGTCCTCAATCAATAAGCTCAAATGGTCTATCATCCTCAAATGATTGCCACAACAACAAGACCAACCTCAGAAGGACTTGAATAAAAGAATGCCATCCTCGAACGACAACTCACAAGAGATCCTCGGATCTAACCCGAAACCATCCTTGAATGGAGACAAAACGGTATACCGGCCTCAGTCGATAACCGAAATCACAAAGACTGACCTCAGATAGACTTTGCAAAAGAGGTAAACTGACCTCAATCAATAAGCTCAAAATGTTCTATCATCCTCGAATAATAGCCACAACAACAAGACCAACCTCAGAAGGACTTGAAGAAAAGAATGCCATCCTCGAATGACAATTCTCAAAAGATCCTCGGATCTAACACGAAACCATCCTCGAATGGAGATGCAATGGTATACCGGCCTAAGTCGATAACCAAAAACACAAAGACTGACCTCAGACAGACTTTGCAAAAGAGACAAACTGAACTCAATCAATAAGCTCAAAATGGTCTATCATCCTCGAATGATAGCCACAACAAACATACCAACCTCATAAGGACTTGAAGAAAAGAATGCCATCCTCGAATGAAAATTCTCAAAAGATCCTCGGATCTAACACTAAACCATCCTCGAATGGAGACACAATGGTATATCGGCCTCATTCGATAAGCAAAAACAACAAAGACTGACCTCAGACAGACTTTGCAAAAGCGACAAACTGACCTCAATCAATAAGCTCAAAATGGTCTATCATCCTCGAATGATAGCCACAAGAACAAGACCAACCTCAGATGGACTTGAAGAAAAGAATGCCATCCTCGAACGACAACTCACAAGAGATCCTCGGATCTAACCCGAAACCATCCTTGATTGGAGACGCAACGGTATAACAGCCTCAGTCGATAACCGAAAACACAAAAACTGACCTCAGATAGACTTTGCAAAAGAGATAAAATGACCTCAATCAATAAGCTCAAAATGATCTATCATCCTCGAATAATAGCGACAACGACAAGACCAACCTCAGAAGGACTTGAAGAAAAGAATGCCATCCTCGAATGACAATTCTCAAAAGAACCTCGGATCTAACACGAAACCATCCTCGAATGGAGACACAATGGTATATCGGCCTCAGTCGTTAACCAAAAACACAAAGACTGACCTCAGACAGACTTTTCAAAAGAGACAAACTGACCTCAATCAATAAGCTCAAAATGGTCAATCATCCTCGAATGATAGCCACAACAATAAGAACAACCTCAGAAGGACTTGAAAAAAAGAATGCAATCCTCGAATGACAATTCTCAAAAGATCCTCGGATATAACACAAAACCATCCTCGAATGGAGACACAATGGTATACCAGCTTCAGTCGATAACCAAAAACAACAAAGACTGACCTCAGACAGACTTTGCAAAAGAGACAAACTGACCTCAATCAATAAGATCAAAATGTTCTATCATCCTCGAATAATAGCGAAAACAATAAGACCAGCCTCAGAAGTACTTGAAGAAAAGAATGCCATCCTCGAATGCCAATTCTCAAAAGATCCTCGGATCTAACACGAAACCATCCTCGAATGGAGACGCAATGGTATACCGGCCTCAGTCGATAAGCAAAAACAACAAAGACTGACCTCAGACAGACTTTGCAAAAGAAACAAACTGACCTCAATCAATAAGCTCAAAATGGTCTATCATCCTCGAATGATAGCCACAACAACAAGACTAACCTCAGAAGGACTTGAAGAAAAGAATGCCATCCTCGAACGACAACTCACAAAAGATCCTCGGATCTAACACGAAACCATTCTCGAATGGAGACGCAATGGTATACCGGCCTAAGTCGATAACCAAAAACACAAAGACTGACCTCAGACAGACTTTGCAAAAGAGAGAAACTGACCTCAATCAATAAGCTCAAAATGTTCTATCATCCTCGAATGATATCCACAACAACAAGACCAACCTCAGAAGGACTTGAAGAAAAAAATGTCATCCTCGAACGACATCTCACAAGAGATCCTCAGATCTAACTCGAAAACATCCTTGAATGGAGACGAAACGGTATATCGGCCTCAGTCGATAACCAAAAACACAAAGACTGACCTCAGACAGACTTTGCAAAAGAGGTAAACTGAACTCAATCAATAAGCTCAAAATGGTCTATGATCCTCGAATAATAGCCACAACAACAAGACCAACCTCAAAAGGACTTGAAGAAAAGAATGCCATCCTCGAACGATAACTCACAAGAGATCCTCGGATCTAACTCGAAACCATCCTTGAATGGAGACGAAACGGTATATCGGCCTCAGTCGATAACCAAAAACACAAAGACTGACCTCAGATAGACTTTACAAAAGAGGTAAACTGACCTCAATCAATAAGCTAAAAATGGTCTATCATCCTCGAATAATAGCCACAAAAACAAGACTAACCTCAGAAGGACTTGAAGAAAAGTATGCCATCCTCGAACGACAATTCACAAGAGTTCCTCGGATCTAACCCGAAACCATCTTTGAATGGAGACGAAACGGTATACCGGCCTCAGTAAATAACCAAAAACACAAAGACAGACCTGAGATAGACTTTGCAAAAGAGGTAAACTGCCCCAATCAATAAGCTTAAAATGGTCTATCATCCTCGAATAATAGCAACAACAACAAGACCAACCTCAGAAGGACTTGAAGAAAAGAATTCCATCCTCGAATGACAATTCCCAAAAGATCCTCGGATCTAACAGGAAACCATCCTTGAATGGAGACGAAACGGTATACCGGCCTCAGTAGATAACCAAAAACACAAAGACTGACCTCAGACAGTTTTTGCAAAAGAGGTAAATTGACCTCAATCAATAAGCTCAAAATGGTCTATCATCCTCGAATAATAGCCACAACAACAAGACCAACCTCAGAAGGACTTGAAGAAAAGAATTCAATCCTCGAATGACAATTCCTAAAAGATCCTCGGATCTAACACGAAACCATCCTCGAATGGAGACGCGATGGTATACCGGCCTCAGTCGATAACCAAAAACACAAAGACTGACCTCAGACAGACTTTGCAAAAGAGAGAAACCGACCTCAATCAATAAGCTCAAAATGTTCTATCATCCACGAATGATAGCCACAACAATAAGACCAACCTCAGAAGGACTTGAAGAAAAGAATGCCATCCTCGAACGACAACTCACAAGAGATCCTCGGATCTAACTCGAAACCATCCTCGAATGGGGACGAAACGGTATATCGGCCTCACTCGATAACCAAAAACACAAATACTGACCTCAGATAGACTTTACAAAAGAGGTAAACTGACCTCAATCAATAAGCTAAAAATGGTCTATCATCCTCGAATAATAGCCACAAAAACAAGACTAACCTCAGAAGGACTTGAAGAAAAGTATGCCATCCTCGAACGACAATTCACAAGAGATCCTCGGATCTAACCCGAAACCATCTTTGAATGGAGAAGAAACGGTATACCGGCCTCAGTAAATAACCAAAAACACAAAGACAGACCTGAGATAGACTTTGCAAAAGAGGTAAACTGACCCCAATCAATAAGCTTAAAATGGTCTATCATCCTCGAATAATAGCAACAACAACAAGACCAACCTCAGAAGGACTTGAAGAAAAGAATTCCATCCTCGAATGACAATTCCCAAAAGATCCTCGGATCTAACAGGAAACCATCCTTGAATGGAGACGAAACGGTATACCGGCCTCAGTAGATAACCAAAAACACAAAGACTGACCTCAGACAGTTTTTGCAAAAGAGGTAAATTGACCTCAATCAATAAGCTCAAAATGGTCTATCATCCTCGAATAATAGCCACAACAACAAGACCAACCTCAGAAGGACTTGAAGAAAAGAATTCAATCCTCGAATGACAATTCCTAAAAGATCCTCGGATCTAACACGAAACCATCCTCGAATGGAGACGCGATGGTATACCGGCCTCAGTCGATAACCAAAAACACAAAGACTGACCTCAGACAGACTTTGCAAAAGAGAGAAACCGACCTCAATCAATAAGCTCAAAATGTTCTATCATCCACGAATGATAGCCACAACAATAAGACCAACCTCAGAAGGACTTGAAGAAAAGAATGCCATCCTCGAACGACAACTCACAAGAGATCCTCGGATCTAACTCGAAACCATCCTCGAATGGGGACGAAACGGTATATCGGCCTCAGTCGATAACCAAAAACACAAAGACTGACCTCAGATAGACTTTACAAAAGAGGTAAACTGACCTCAATCAATAAGCTCAAAATGGTCTATCATCCTCGAATAATAGCCACAACAAGAAGACCAACCTCAGAAGGACTTGAAGAAAAGAATGCCATCCTCGAACGACAACTCACAAGAGATCCTCAGATCTAACCCAAAAATATCCTTGAATGGAGACGAAACGGTATACCGGCCTCAGTAGATAACCAAAAACACAAAGACTGACCTCAGATAGGCTTTGCAAAAGAGGTAAACTGACCTCAATCAATAAGCTCAAAATGGTCTATCATCCTCGAATAATAGCCACAGCAACAAGACCAACCTCAGAAGGACTTAAAGAAAAGAATGCCATCCTCGAATGACAATTCCCAAAAGATCCTCAGATCTAACATGAAACCATCCTCGAACGGAGACGCAATGGTATACCGGCCTCAGTCGATAACCAAAAACACAAAGACTGACCTCAGACAGACTTTGCAAAAGAGACAAACTGACCTCAATCAATAAGCTCAAAATGGTTTATCATCCTTGAAGGATAGCCACAACAACAAGACCAACCTCATAAGGACTTGAAGAAAAGAATGCCATCCTCGAATGACAATTCTCAAAAGATCCTCGGATCTAACACAAAACCATCCTCGAATGGAGAAGCAATGGTATACCAGCTTCAGTCGATAACCAAAAACAACAATGACTGACCTCAGACAGACTTTGCAAAAGAGACAAACTGACCTCAATCAATAAGATCAAAATGTTCTATCATCCTCGAATGATAGCGAAAACAACAAGACCAGCCTCAGAAGTACTTGAAGAAAAGAATGCCATCCTCGAATGCCAATTCTCAAGAGATCCTCGGATCTAACACGAAACCATCCTCGAATGGAGACACAATGGTATACCGGCCTCAGTCGATAAGCAAAAACAACAAAGACTGACCTCAGACAGACTTTGCACAAGAAACAAACTGACCTCAATCAATAAGCTCAAAATGGTCTATCATCCTCGAATGATATCCACAACAACAAGACTAACCTCAGAAGGACTTGAAGAAAAGAATGCCATCCTCGATCGACAAATCACAAAAGATCCTCGGATCTAACACGAAACCATTCTCGAATGGAGACGCAATGGTATACCGGCCTAAGTCGATAACCAAAAACACAAAGACTGACCTCAGACAGACTTTGCAAAAGAGAGAAACTGACCTCAATCAATAAGCTCAAAATGTTCTATCATCCTCGAATGATATCCACAACAACAAGACCAACCTCAGAAGGACTTGAAGAAAAAAATGTCATCCTCGAACGACATCTCACAAGAGATCCTCAGATCTAACTCGAAAACATCCTTGAATGGAGACGAAACGGTATATCGGCCTCAGTCGATAACCAAAAACACAAAGACTGACCTCAGACAGACTTTGCAAAAGAGGTAAACTGAACTCAATCAATAAGCTCAAAATGGTCTATGATCCTCGAATAATAGCCACAACAACAAGACCAACCTCAAAAGGACTTGAAGAAAAGAATGCCATCCTCGAACGACAACTCACAAGAGATCCTCGGATCTAACTCGAAACCATCCTTGAATGGAGACGAAACGGTATATCGGCCTCAGTCGATAACCAAAAACACAAAGACTGACCTCAGATAGACTTTACAAAAGAGGTAAACTGACCTCAATCAATAAGCTAAAAATGGTCTATCATCCTCGAATAATAGCCACAAAAACAAGACTAACCTCAGAAGGACTTGAAGAAAAGTATGCCATCCTCGAACGACAATTCACAAGAGTTCCTCGGATCTAACCCGAAACCATCTTTGAATGGAGACGAAACGGTATACCGGCCTCAGTAAATAACCAAAAACACAAAGACAGACCTGAGATAGACTTTGCAAAAGAGGTAAACTGACCCCAATCAATAAGCTTAAAATGGTCTATCATCCTCGAATAATAGCAACAACAACAAGACCAACCTCAGAAGGACTTGAAGAAAAGAATTCCATCCTCGAATGACAATTCCCAAAAGATCCTCGGATCTAACAGGAAACCATCCTTGAATGGAGACGAAACGGTATACCGGCCTCAGTAGATAACCAAAAACACAAAGACTGACCTCAGACAGTTTTTGCAAAAGAGGTAAATTGACCTCAATCAATAAGCTCAAAATGGTCTATCATCCTCGAATAATAGCCACAACAACAAGACCAACCTCAGAAGGACTTGAAGAAAAGAATTCAATCCTCGAATGACAATTCCTAAAAGATCCTCGGATCTAACACGAAACCATCCTCGAATGGAGACGCGATGGTATACCGGCCTCAGTCGATAACCAAAAACACAAAGACTGACCTCAGACAGACTTTGCAAAAGAGAGAAACCGACCTCAATCAATAAGCTCAAAATGTTCTATCATCCACGAATGATAGCCACAACAATAAGACCAACCTCAGAAGGACTTGAAGAAAAGAATGCCATCCTCGAAAGACAACTCACAAGAGATCCTCGGATCTAACTCGAAACCATCCTCGAATGGGGACGAAACGGTATATCGGCCTCACTCGATAACCAAAAACACAAATACTGACCTCAGATAGACTTTACAAAAGAGGTAAACTGACCTCAATCAATAAGCTAAAAATGGTCTATCATCCTCGAATAATAGCCACAAAAACAAGACTAACCTCAGAAGGACTTGAAGAAAAGTATGCCATCCTCGAACGACAATTCACAAGAGATCCTCGGATCTAACCCGAAACCATCTTTGAATGGAGAAGAAACGGTATACCGGCCTCAGTAAATAACCAAAAACACAAAGACAGACCTGAGATAGACTTTGCAAAAGAGGTAAACTGACCCCAATCAATAAGCTTAAAATGGTCTATCATCCTCGAATAATAGCAACAACAACAAGACCAACCTCAGAAGGACTTGAAGAAAAGAATTCCATCCTCGAATGACAATTCCCAAAAGATCCTCGGATCTAACAGGAAACCATCCTTGAATGGAGACGAAACGGTATACCGGCCTCAGTAGATAACCAAAAACACAAAGACTGACCTCAGACAGTTTTTGCAAAAGAGGTAAATTGACCTCAATCAATAAGCTCAAAATGGTCTATCATCCTCGAATAATAGCCACAACAACAAGACCAACCTCAGAAGGACTTGAAGAAAAGAATTCAATCCTCGAATGACAATTCCTAAAAGATCCTCGGATCTAACACGAAACCATCCTCGAATGGAGACGCGATGGTATACCGGCCTCAGTCGATAACCAAAAACACAAAGACTGACCTCAGACAGACTTTGCAAAAGAGAGAAACCGACCTCAATCAATAAGCTCAAAATGTTCTATCATCCACGAATGATAGCCACAACAATAAGACCAACCTCAGAAGGACTTGAAGAAAAGAATGCCATCCTCGAACGACAACTCACAAGAGATCCTCGGATCTAACTCGAAACCATCCTCGAATGGGGACGAAACGGTATATCGGCCTCAGTCGATAACCAAAAACACAAAGACTGACCTCAGATAGACTTTACAAAAGAGGTAAACTGACCTCAATCAATAAGCTCAAAATGGTCTATCATCCTCGAATAATAGCCACAACAAGAAGACCAACCTCAGAAGGACTTGAAGAAAAGAATGCCATCCTCGAACGACAACTCACAAGAGATCCTCAGATCTAACCCAAAAATATCCTTGAATGGAGACGAAACGGTATACCGGCCTCAGTAGATAACCAAAAACACAAAGACTGACCTCAGATAGGCTTTGCAAAAGAGGTAAACTGACCTCAATCAATAAGCTCAAAATGGTCTATCATCCTCGAATAATAGCCACAGCAACAAGACCAACCTCAGAAGGACTTAAAGAAAAGAATGCCATCCTCGAATGACAATTCCCAAAAGATCCTCGGATCTAACATGAAACCATCCTCGAACGGAGACGCAATGGTATACCGGCCTCAGTCGATAACCAAAAACACAAAGACTGACCTCAGACAGACTTTGCAAAAGAGACAAACTGACCTCAATCAATAAGCTCAAAATGGTTTATCATCCTTGAAGGATAGCCACAACAACAAGACCAACCTCATAAGGACTTGAAGAAAAGAATGCCATCCTCGAATGACAATTCTCAAAAGATCCTCGGATCTAACACAAAACCATCCTCGAATGGAGAAGCAATGGTATACCAGCTTCAGTCGATAACCAAAAACAACAAAGACTGACCTCAGACAGACTTTGCAAAAGAGACAAACTGACCTCAATCAATAAGATCAAAATGTTCTATCATCCTCGAATGATAGCGAAAACAACAAGACCAGCCTCAGAAGTACTTGAAGAAAAGAATGCCATCCTCGAATGCCAATTCTCAAGAGATCCTCGGATCTAACACGAAACCATCCTCGAATGGAGACACAATGGTATACCGGCCTCAGTCGATAAGCAAAAACAACAAAGACTGACCTCAGACAGACTTTGCACAAGAAACAAACTGACCTCAATCAATAAGCTCAAAATGGTCTATCATCCTCGAATGATATCCACAACAACAAGACTAACCTCAGAAGGACTTGAAGAAAAGAATGCCATCCTCGATCGACAAATCACAAAAGATCCTCGGATCTAACACGAAACCATCCTCGAATGGAGACGCAATGGTATACCGGCCTAAGTCGATAACTAAAAACACAAAGACTGACCTCAGACAGACTTTGCAAAAGAGAGAAACTGACCTCAATCAATAAACTCAAAATGTTCTATCATCCTCGAATGATATCCACAACAACAAGACCAACCTCAGAAGGACTTGAAGAAAGGAATGTCATCCTCGAACGACAACTCACAAGAGATCCTCGGATCTAACTCGAAAACATCCTTGAATGGAGAAGAAACGGTATATCGGCCTCAATCGATAACCAAAAACACAAAGACTGACCTCAGATAGACTTTACAAAAGAGGTCAACTGATCTCAATCAATAAGCTCAAAATGGTCTATGATCCTCGAATAATAGCCACAACAACAAGACCAACCTCAGAAGGACTTGAAGAAAAGAATGCCATCCTCGAATGACAACTCACAAGAGATCCTCGGATCTAACTCGAAACCATCCTTGAATGGAGACGAAATGGTATATCGGCCTCAGTCGATAACCAAAAACACAAAGACTGACCTCAGATAGACTTTACAAAAGAGGTAAACTGACCTCAATCAATAAGCTAAAAATGGCCTATCATCCTCGAATAATAGCCACAAAAACAAGACTAACCTCAGAAGGACTTGAAGAAAAGTATGCCATCCTCGAACGACAATTCACAAGAGATCCTAGGATCTAACCCGAAACCATCTTTGAATGGAGACGAAACGGTATACCGGCCTCAGTAGATAACCAAAAACACAAAGACTGACCTCAGATAGACTTTGCAAAAGAGGTAAACTGACCTCAATCAATAAGCTTAAAATGGTCTATCATCCTCGAATAATAGCAACAACAACAAGACAAACCTCAGAAGGACTTGAAGAAAAGAATTCCATCCTCGAATGACAATTCCCAAAAGATCCTCGGATCTAACAGGAAACCATCCTCGAATGGAGACGAAATGGTATACCGGCCTCAGACGATAACCAAAAACACAAAGACTGACCTCAGACAGACTTTGCAAAAGAGAGAAACTGACCTCAATCAATAAGCTCAAAATGTTCTATCATCCTCGAATGATAGCCACAACAACAAGACCAACCTCAGAAGGACTTGAAGAAAATAATGCCATCCTCGAACGTCAAATCACAAGAGATCCTCGGATCTAACTCGAAACCATCCTTGAATGGAGACGAAACGGTATATCGCCCTCAGTCGATAACTAAAAACACAAAGACTGACCTCAGATAGACTTTACAAAAGAGGTAAACTGACCTCAATTAATAAGCTCAAAATGGTCTATCATCCTCGAATAATAGCCACAACAAGAAGACCAACCTCAGAAGGACTTAAAGAAAAGAATGCCATCCTCGAATGACAATTCCCAAAAGATCCTCGGATCTAACATGAAACCATCCTCGAATGGAGACGCAATGGTATACCGGCCTCAGTCGATAACCAAAAACACAAAGACTGACCTCAGACAGACTTTGCAAAAGAGACAAACTGACCTCAATCAATAAGCTCAAAATGGTTTATCATCCTCGAAGGATAGCCACAACAACAAGAACAACCTCATAAGGACTTGAAGAAAAGAATGCCATCCTCGAATGACAATTCTCAAAAGATCCTCGGATCTAACACAAAACCATCCTCGAATGGAGACGCAATGGTATACCAGCTTCAGTCGATAACCAAAAACAACAAAGACTGACCTCAGACAGACTTTGCAAAAGAGACAAACTGACCTCAATCAATAAGATCAAAATGTTCTATCATCCTCGAATGATAGCGAAAACAACAAGACCAGCCTCAGAAGTACTTGAAGAAAAGAATGACATCCTCGAACGACAACTCACAAGAGATCCTCGGATCGAACTCGAAAACATCCTTGAATGGAGACGAAACGGTATATCGGCCTCAGTCGATAACCAAAAACACAAAGACTGACCTCAGATAGACTTTACAAAAGAGGTAAACTGATCTCAATCAATAAGCTCAAAATGGTCTATGATCCTCGAATAATAGCCACAACAACAAGACCAACCTCAGAAGGACTTGAAGAAAAGAATGCCATCCTCGAACTACAACTCACAAGAGATCCTCAGATCTAACTCGAAACCATCCTTGAATGGAGACGAAACGGTATATCGGCCTCAGTCGATAACCAAAAACACAAAGACTGACCTCAGACAGACTTTACAAAAGAGGTAAACTGACCTCAATCAATAAGCTCAAAATGGTCTATCATCCTCGAATAATAGCCACAACAACAAGACCAACCTCAGAAGGACTTGAAGAAAAGAATGCCATCCTCGAACAACAACTCACAAGAGATCCTCGGATCTAACTCGAAACCATCCTTGAATGGAGAAGAAACGGTATATCGGCCTCAATCGATAACCAAAAACACAAAGACTGACCTCAGATAGACTTTACAAAAGAGGTCAACTGATCTCAATCAATAAGCTCAAAATGGTCTATGATCCTCGAATAATAGCCACAACAACAAGACCAACCTCAGAAGGACTTGAAGAAAAGAATGCCATCCTCGAATGACAACTCACAAGAGATCCTCGGATCTAACTCGAAACCATCCTTGAATGGAGACGACACGGTATATCGGCCTCAGTCGATAACCAAAAACACAAAGACTGACCTCAGATAGACTTTACAAAAGAGGTAAACTGACCTCAATCAATAAGCTAAAAATGGCCTATCATCCTCGAATAATAGCCACAAAAACAAGACTAACCTCAGAAGGACTTGAAGAAAAGTATGCCATCCTCGAACGACAATTCACAAGAGATCCTCGGATCTAACCCGAAACCATCTTTGAATGGAGACGAAACGGTATACCGGCCTCAGTAGATAACCAAAAACACAAAGACTGACCTCAGATAGACTTTGCAAAAGAGGTAAACTGACCTCAATCAATAAGCTTAAAATGGTCTATCATCCTCGAATAATAGCAACAACAACAAGACAAACCTCAGAAGGACTTGAAGAAAAGAATTCCATCCTCGAATGACAATTCCCAAAAGATCCTCGGATCTAACAGGAAACCATCCTCGAATGGAGACGAAATGGTATACCGGCCTCAGTCGATAACCAAAAACACAAAGACTGACCTCAGATAGACTTTGCAAAAGAGAGAAACTGACCTCAATCAATAAGCTCAAAATGGTCTATCATCCTCGAATGATAGCCACAACAACAAGACCAACCTCAGAAGGACTTGAAGAAAAGAATGCCATCCTCGAACGAAAACTCACAAGAGATCCTCGGATCTAACCCGAAACCATCCTTGAATGGAGACAAAACGGTATACCGGCCTCAGTCGATAACCGAAATCACAAAGACTGACCTCAGATAGACTTTGCAAAATAGGTAAACTGACCTCAATCAATAAGCTCAAAATGTTCTATCATCCTCGAATAATAGCCACAACAACAAGACCAACCTCAGAAGGACTTGAAGAAAAGAATGCCATCCTCGAATGACAATTCTCAAAAGATCCTCGGATCTAACACGAAACCATCCTCGAATGGAGACGCAATGGTATACCAGCCTCAGTCGATAACCAAAAACACAAAGACTGACCTCAGACAGACTTTGCAAAAGAGACAAACTGACCTCAATCAATAAGCTCAAAATGGTTTATCATCCTCGAAGGATAGCCACAACAACAAGACCAACCTCATAAGGACTTGAAGAAAAGAATGCCATCCTCGAATGACAATTCTCAAAAGATCCTCGGATCTAACACAAAACCATCCTCGAATGGAGACGCAATGGTATACCAGCTTCATTCGATAACCAAAAACAACAAAGACTGTCCTCAGACAAACTTTGCAAAAGAGACAAACTGACCTCAATCAATAAGATCAAAATGTTCTATCATCCTCGAATGATAGCGAAAACAACAAGACCAGCCTCAGAAGTACTTGAAGAAAAGAATGCCATCCTCGAATGCCAATTCTCAAGAGATCCTCGGATCTAACACGAAACCATCCTCGAATGGAGACACAATGGTATACCGGCCTCAGTCGATAAGCAAAAACAACAAAGACTGACCTCAGACAGACTTTGCACAAGAAACAAACTGACCTCAATCAATAAGCTCAAAATGGTCTATCATCCTCGAATGATATCCACAGCAACAAGACTAACCTCAGAAGGACTTGAAGAAAAGAATGCCATCCTCGATCGACAAATCACAAAAGATCCTCGGATCTAACACGAAACCATCCTCGAATGGAGACGCAATGGTATACCGGCCTAAGTCGATAACTAAAAACACAAAGACTGACCTCAGACAGACTTTGCAAAAGAGAGAAACTCACCTCAATCAATAAACTCAAAATGTTCTATCATCCTCGAATGATATCCACAACAACAAGACCAACCTCAGAAGGACTTGAAGAAAAGAATGTCATCCTCGAACGACAACTCACAAGAGATCCTCGGATCTAACTCGAAAACATCCTTCAATGGAGAAGAAACGGTATATCGGCCTCAATCGATAACCAAAAACACAAAGACTGACCTCAGATAGACTTTACAAAAGAGGTCAACTGATCTCAATCAATAAGCTCAAAATGGTCTATGATCCTCGAATAATAGCCACAACAACAAGACCAACCTCAGAAGGACTTGAAGAAAAGAATGCCATCCTCGAATGACAACTCACAAGAGATCCTCGGATCTAACTCGAAACCATCCTTGAATGGAGACGAAACGGTATATCGGCCTCAGTCGATAACCAAAAACACAAAGACTGACCTCAGATAGACTTTACAAAAGAGGTAAACTGACCTCAATCAATAAGCTAAAAATGGCCTATCATCCTCGAATAATAGCCACAAAAACAAGACTAACCTCAGAAGGACTTGAAGAAAAGTATGCCATCCTCGAACGACAATTCACAAGAGATCCTCGGATCTAACCCGAAACCATCTTTGAATGGAGACGAAACGGTATACCGGCCTCAGTAGATAACCAAAAACACAAAGACTGACCTCAGATAGACTTTGCAAAAGAGGTAAACTGACCTCAATCAATAAGCTTAAAATGGTCTATCATCCTCGAATAATAGCAACAACAACAAGACAAACCTCAGAAGGACTTGAAGAAAAGAATTCCATCCTCGAATGACAATTCCCAAAAGATCCTCGGATCTAACAGGAAACCATCCTCGAATGGAGACGAAATGGTATACCGGCCTCAGTCGATAACCAAAAACACAAAGACTGACCTCAGATAGACTTTGCAAAAGAGAGAAACTGACCTCAATCAATAAGCTCAAAATGGTCTATCATCCTCGAATGATAGCCACAACAACAAGACCAACCTCAGAAGGACTTGAAGAAAAGAATGCCATCCTCGAACGAAAACTCACAAGAGATCCTCGGATCTAACCCGAAACCATCCTTGAATGGAGACAAAACGGTATACCGGCCTCAGTCGATAACCGAAATCACAAAGACTGACCTCAGATAGACTTTGCAAAATAGGTAAACTGACCTCAATCAATAACCTCAAAATGTTCTATCATCCTCGAATAATAGCCACAACAACAAGACCAACCTCAGAAGGACTTGAAGAAAAGAATGCCATCCTCGAATGACAATTCTCAAAAGATCCTCGGATCTAACACGAAACCATCCTCGAATGGAGACGCAATGGTATACCAGCCTCAGTCGATAACCAAAAACACAAAGACTGACCTCAGACAGACTTTGCAAAAGAGACAAACTGACCTCAATCAATAAGCTCAAAATGGTTTATCATCCTCGAAGGATAGCCACAACAACAAGACCAACCTCATAAGGACTTGAAGAAAAGAATGCCATCCTCGAATGACAATTCTCAAAAGATCCTCGGATCTAACACAAAACCATCCTCGAATGGAGACGCAATGGTATACCAGCTTCATTCGATAACCAAAAACAACAAAGACTGTCCTCAGACAAACTTTGCAAAAGAGACAAACTGACCTCAATCAATAAGATCAAAATGTTCTATCATCCTCGAATGATAGCGAAAACAACAAGACCAGCCTCAGAAGTACTTGAAGAAAAGAATGCCATCCTCGAATGCCAATTCTCAAGAGATCCTCGGATCTAACACGAAACCATCCTCGAATGGAGACACAATGGTATACCGGCCTCAGTCGATAAGCAAAAACAACAAAGACTGACCTCAGACAGACTTTGCACAAGAAACAAACTGACCTCAATCAATAAGCTCAAAATGGTCTATCATCCTCGAATGATATCCACAACAACAAGACTAACCTCAGAAGGACTTGAAGAAAAGAATGCCATCCTCGATCGACAAATCACAAAAGATCCTCGGATCTAACACGAAACCATCCTCGAATGGAGACGCAATGGTATACCGGCCTAAGTCGATAACTAAAAACACAAAGACTGACCTCAGACAGACTTTGCAAAAGAGAGAAACTGACCTCAATCAATAAACTCAAAATGTTCTATCATCCTCGAATGATATCCACAACAACAAGACCAACCTAAGAAGGACTTGAAGAAAAGAATGTCATCCTCGAACGACAACTCACAAGAGATCCTCGGATCTAACTCGAAAACATCCTTCAATGGAGAAGAAACGGTATATCGGCCTCAATCGATAACCAAAAACACAAAGACTGACCTCAGATAGACTTTACAAAAGAGGTCAACTGATCTCAATCAATAAGCTCAAAATGGTCTATGATCCTCGAATAATAGCCACAACAACAAGACCAACCTCAGAAGGACTTGAAGAAAAGAATGCCATCCTCGAATGACAACTCACAAGAGATCCTCGGATCTAACTCGAAACCATCCTTGAATGGAGACGAAACGGTATATCGGCCTCAGTCGATAACCAAAAACACAAAGACTGACCTCAGATAGACTTTACAAAAGAGGTAAACTGACCTCAATCAATAAGCTAAAAATGGCCTATCATCCTCGAATAATAGCCACAAAAACAAGACTAACCTCAGAAGGACTTGAAGAAAAGTATGCCATCCTCGAACGACAATTCACAAGAGATCCTCGGATCTAACCCGAAACCATCTTTGAATGGAGACGAAACGGTATACCGGCCTCAGTAGATAACCAAAAACACAAAGACTGACCTCAGATAGACTTTGCAAAAGAGGTAAACTGACCTCAATCAATAAGCTTAAAATGGTCTATCATCCTCGAATAATAGCAACAACAACAAGACAAACCTCAGAAGGACTTGAAGAAAAGAATTCCATCCTCGAATGACAATTCCCAAAAGATCCTCGGATCTAACAGGAAACCATCCTCGAATGGAGACGAAATGGTATACCGGCCTCAGTCGATAACCAAAAACACAAAGACTGACCTCAGATAGACTTTGCAAAAGAGAGAAACTGACCTCAATCAATAAGCTCAAAATGGTCTATCATCCTCGAATGATAGCCACAACAACAAGACCAACCTCAGAAGGACTTGAAGAAAAGAATGCCATCCTCGAACGAAAACTCACAAGAGATCCTCGGATCTAACCCGAAACCATCCTTGAATGGAGACAAAACGGTATACCGGCCTCAGTCGATAACCGAAATCACAAAGACTGACCTCAGATAGACTTTGCAAAATAGGTAAACTGACCTCAATCAATAACCTCAAAATGTTCTATCATCCTCGAATAATAGCCACAACAACAAGACCAACCTCAGAAGGACTTGAAGAAAAGAATGCCATCCTCGAATGACAATTCTCAAAAGATCCTCGGATCTAACACGAAACCATCCTCGAATGGAGACGCAATGGTATACCAGCCTCAGTCGATAACCAAAAACACAAAGACTGACCTCAGACAGACTTTGCAAAAGAGACAAACTGACCTCAATCAATAAGCTCAAAATGGTTTATCATCCTCGAAGGATAGCCACAACAACAAGACCAACCTCATAAGGACTTGAAGAAAAGAATGCCATCCTCGAATGACAATTCTCAAAAGATCCTCGGATCTAACACAAAACCATCCTCGAATGGAGACGCAATGGTATACCAGCTTCATTCGATAACCAAAAACAACAAAGACTGTCCTCAGACAAACTTTGCAAAAGAGACAAACTGACCTCAATCAATAAGATCAAAATGTTCTATCATCCTCGAATGATAGCGAAAACAACAAGACCAGCCTCAGAAGTACTTGAAGAAAAGAATGCCATCCTCGAATGCCAATTCTCAAGAGATCCTCGGATCTAACACGAAACCATCCTCGAATGGAGACACAATGGTATACCGGCCTCAGTCGATAAGCAAAAACAACAAAGACTGACCTCAGACAGACTTTGCACAAGAAACAAACTGACCTCAATCAATAAGCTCAAAATGGTCTATCATCCTCGAATGATATCCACAACAACAAGACTAACCTCAGAAGGACTTGAAGAAAAGAATGCCATCCTCGATCGACAAATCACAAAAGATCCTCGGATCTAACACGAAACCATCCTCGAATGGAGACGCAATGGTATACCGGCCTAAGTCGATAACTAAAAACACAAAGACTGACCTCAGACAGACTTTGCAAAAGAGAGAAACTGACCTCAATCAATAAACTCAAAATGTTCTATCATCCTCGAATGATATCCACAACAACAAGACCAACCTAAGAAGGACTTGAAGAAAAGAATGTCATCCTCGAACGACAACTCACAAGAGATCCTCGGATCTAACTCGAAAACATCCTTCAATGGAGAAGAAACGGTATATCGGCCTCAATCGATAACCAAAAACACAAAGACTGACCTCAGATAGACTTTACAAAAGAGGTCAACTGATCTCAATCAATAAGCTCAAAATGGTCTATGATCCTCGAATAATAGCCACAACAACAAGACCAACCTCAGAAGGACTTGAAGAAAAGAATGCCATCCTCGAATGACAACTCACAAGAGATCCTCGGATCTAACTCGAAACCATCCTTGAATGGAGACGAAACGGTATATCGGCCTCAGTCGATAACCAAAAACACAAAGACTGACCTCAGATAGACTTTACAAAAGAGGTAAACTGACCTCAATCAATAAGCTAAAAATGGCCTATCATCCTCGAATAATAGCCACAAAAACAAGACTAACCTCAGAAGGACTTGAAGAAAAGTATGCCATCCTCGAACGACAATTCACAAGAGATCCTCGGATCTAACCCGAAACCATCTTTGAATGGAGACGAAACGGTATACCGGCCTCAGTAGATAACCAAAAACACAAAGACTGACCTCAGATAGACTTTGCAAAAGAGGTAAACTGACCTCAATCAATAAGCTTAAAATGGTCTATCATCCTCGAATAATAGCAACAACAACAAGACAAACCTCAGAAGGACTTGAAGAAAAGAATTCCATCCTCGAATGACAATTCCCAAAAGATCCTCGGATCTAACAGGAAACCATCCTCGAATGGAGACGAAATGGTATACCGGCCTCAGTCGATAACCAAAAACACAAAGACTGACCTCAGATAGACTTTGCAAAAGAGAGAAACTGACCTCAATCAATAAGCTCAAAATGGTCTATCATCCTCGAATGATAGCCACAACAACAAGACCAACCTCAGAAGGACTTGAAGAAAAGAATGCCATCCTCGAACGAAAACTCACAAGAGATCCTCGGATCTAACCCGAAACCATCCTTGAATGGAGACAAAACGGTATACCGGCCTCAGTCGATAACCGAAATCACAAAGACTGACCTCAGATAGACTTTGCAAAATAGGTAAACTGACCTCAATCAATAAGCTCAAAATGTTCTATCATCCTCGAATAATAGCCACAACAACAAGACCAACCTCAGAAGGACTTGAAGAAAAGAATGCCATCCTCGAATGACAATTCTCAAAAGATCCTCGGATCTAACACGAAACCATCCTCGAATGGAGACGCAATGGTATACCAGCCTCAGTCGATAACCAAAAACACAAAGACTGACCTCAGACAGACTTTGCAAAAGAGACAAACTGACCTCAATCAATAAGCTCAAAATGGTTTATCATCCTCGAAGGATAGCCACAACAACAAGACCAACCTCATAAGGACTTGAAGAAAAGAATGCCATCCTCGAATGACAATTCTCAAAAGATCCTCGGATCTAACACAAAACCATCCTCGAATGGAGAAGCAATGGTATACCAGCTTCAGTCGATAACCAAAAACAACAAAGACTGACCTCAGACAGACTTTGCAAAAGAGACAAACTGACCTCAATCAATAAGATCAAAATGTTCTATCATCCTCGAATGATAGCGAAAACAACAAGACCAGCCTCAGAAGTACTTGAAGAAAAGAATGCCATCCTCGAATGCCAATTCTCAAGAGATCCTCGGATCTAACACGAAACCATCCTCGAATGGAGACACAATGGTATACCGGCCTCAGTCGATAAGCAAAAACAACAAAGACTGACCTCAGACAGACTTTGCACAAGAAACAAACTGACCTCAATCAATAAGCTCAAAATGGTCTATCATCCTCGAATGATATCCACAACAACAAGACTAACCTCAGAAGGACTTGAAGAAAAGAATGCCATCCTCGATCGACAAATCACAAAAGATCCTCGGATCTAACACGAAACCATCCTCGAATGGAGACGCAATGGTATACCGGCCTAAGTCGAAAACTAAAAACACAAAGACTGACCTCAGACAGACTTTGCAAAAGAGAGAAACTGACCTCAATCAATAAACTCAAAATGTTCTATCATCCTCGAATGATATCCACAACAACAAGACCAACCTCAGAAGGACTTGAAGAAAAGAATGTCATCCTCGAACGACAACTCACAAGAGATCCTCGGATCTAACTCGAAAACATCCTTGAATGGAGAAGAAACGGTATATCGGCCTCAATCGATAACCAAAAACACAAAGACTGACCTCAGATTGACTTTACAAAAGAGGTCAACTGATCTCAATCAATAAGCTCAAAATGGTCTGTGATCCTCGAATAATAGCCACAACAACAAGACCAACCTCAGAAGGACTTGAAGAAAAGAATGCCATCCTCGAATGACAACTCACAAGAGATCCTCGGATCTAACTCGAAACCATCCTTGAATGGAGACGAAACGGTATATCGGCCTCAGTCGATAACCAAAAACACAAAGACTGACCTCAGATAGACTTTGCAAAAGAGAGAAACTGACCTCAATCAATAAGCTCAAAATGGTCTATCATCCTCGAATGATAGCCACAACAACAAGACCAACCTCAGAAGGACTTGAAGAAAAGAATGCCATCCTCGAACGAAAACTCACAAGAGATCCTCGGATCTAACCCGAAACCATCCTTGAATGGAGACAAAACGGTATACCGGCCTCAGTCGATAACCGAAATCACAAAGACTGACCTCAGATAGACTTTGCAAAATAGGTAAACTGACCTCAATCAATAAGCTCAAAATGTTCTATCATCCTCGAATAATAGCCACAACAACAAGACCAACCTCAGAAGGACTTGAAGAAAAGAATGCCATCCTCGAATGACAATTCTCAAAAGATCCTCGGATCTAACACGAAACCATCCTCGAATGGAGACGCAATGGTATACCAGCCTCAGTCGATAACCAAAAACACAAAGACTGACCTCAGACAGACTTTGCAAAAGAGACAAACTGACCTCAATCAATAAGCTCAAAATGGTTTATCATCCTCGAAGGATAGCCACAACAACAAGACCAACCTCATAAGGACTTGAAGAAAAGAATGCCATCCTCGAATGACAATTCTCAAAAGATCCTCGGATCTAACACAAAACCATCCTCGAATGGAGAAGCAATGGTATACCAGCTTCAGTCGATAACCAAAAACAACAAAGACTGACCTCAGACAGACTTTGCAAAAGAGACAAACTGACCTCAATCAATAAGATCAAAATGTTCTATCATCCTCGAATGATAGCGAAAACAACAAGACCAGCCTCAGTAGTACTTGAAGAAAAGAATGCCATCCTCGAATGCCAATTCTCAAGAGATCCTCGGATCTAACACGAAACCATCCTCGAATGGAGACACAATGGTATACCGGCCTCAGTCGATAAGCAAAAACAACAAAGACTGACCTCAGACAGACTTTGCACAAGAAACAAACTGACCTCAATCAATAAGCTCAAAATGGTCTATCATCCTCGAATGATATCCACAACAACAAGACTAACCTCAGAAGGACTTGAAGAAAAGAATGCCATCCTCGATCGACAAATCACAAAAGATCCTCGGATCTAACACGAAACCATCCTCGAATGGAGACGCAATGGTATACCGGCCTAAGTCGAAAACTAAAAACACAAAGACTGACCTCAGACAGACTTTGCAAAAGAGAGAAACTGACCTCAATCAATAAACTCAAAATGTTCTATCATCCTCGAATGATATCCACAACAACAAGACCAACCTCAGAAGGACTTGAAGAAAAGAATGTCATCCTCGAACGACAACTCACAAGAGATCCTCGGATCTAACTCGAAAACATCCTTGAATGGAGAAGAAACGGTATATCGGCCTCAATCGATAACCAAAAACACAAAGACTGACCTCAGATTAAACTTTACAAAAGAGGTCAACTGATCTCAATCAATAAGCTCAAAATGGTCTATGATCCTCGAATAATAGCCACAACAACAAGACCAACCTCAGAAGGACTTGAAGAAAAGAATGCCATCCTCGAATGACAACTCACAAGAGATCCTCGGATCTAACTCGAAACCATCCTTGAATGGAGACGAAACGGTATATCGGCCTCAGTCGATAACCAAAAACACAAAGACTGACCTCAGATAGACTTTGCAAAAGAGAGAAACTGACCTCAATCAATAAGCTCAAAATGGTCTATCATCCTCGAATGATAGCCACAACAACAAGACCAACCTCAGAAGGACTTGAAGAAAAGTATGCCATCCTCGAACGAAAACTCACAAGAGATCCTCGGATCTAACCCGAAACCATCCTTGAATGGAGACGAAACGGTATACCGGCCTCAGTCGATAACCAAAAACACAAAGACTGACCTCAGATAGACTTTGCAAAATAGGTAAACTGACCTCAAATAAATAAGCTCAAAATGTTCTATCATCCTCGAATAATAGCAACAACAACAAGACCAACCTCAGAAGGACTTGAAGAAAAGAATGCCATCCTCGAATGACAATTCCCAAAAGATCCTCGGATCTAACACGAAACCATCCTCGAATGGAGACGAAATGGTATACCGGCCTCAGTCGATAACCAAAAACACAAAGACTGACCTCAGACAGACTTTGCAAAAGAGAGAAACTGACCTCAATCAATAAGCTCAAAATGGTCTATCATCCTCGAATGATAGCCACAACAACAAGACCAACCTCAGAAGGACTTGAAGAAAAGAATACCAGCCTCAGTCGATAACCAAAAACACAAAGACTGACCTCAGACAGACTTTGCAAAAGAGACAAACTGACCTCAATCAATAAGCTCAAAATGGTTTATCATCCTCGAAGGATAGCCACAACAACAAGACCAACCTCATAAGGACTTGAAGAAAAGAATGCCATCCTCGAATGACAATTCTCAAAAGATCCTCGGATCTAACACAAAACCATCCTCGAATGGAGAAGCAATGGTATACCAGCTTCAGTCGATAACCAAAAACAACAAAGACTGACCTCAGACAGACTTTGCAAAAGAGACAAACTGACCTCAATCAATAAGATCAAAATGTTCTATCATCCTCGAATGATAGCGAAAACAACAAGACCAGCCTCAGAAGTACTTGAAGAAAAGAATGCCATCCTCGAATGCCAATTCTCAAGAGATCCTCGGATCTAACACGAAACCATCCTCGAATGGAGACACAATGGTATACCGGCCTCAGTCGATAAGCAAAAACAACAAAGACTGACCTCAGACAGACTTTGCACAAGAAACATACTGACCTCAATCAATAAGCTCAAAATGGTCTATCATCCTCGAATGATATCCACAACAACAAGACTAACCTCAGAAGGACTTGAAGAAAAGAATGCCATCCTCGATCGACAAATCACAAAAGATCCTCGGATCTAACACGAAACCATCCTCGAATGGAGACGCAATGGTATACCGGCCTAAGTCGAAAACTAAAAACACAAAGACTGACCTCAGACAGACTTTGCAAAAGAGAGAAACTGACCTCAATCAATAAACTCAAAATGTTCTATCATCCTCGAATGATATCCACAACAACAAGACCAACCTCAGAAGGACTTGAAGAAAAGAATGTCATCCTCGAACGACAACTCACAAGAGATCCTCGGATCTAACTCGAAAACATCCTTGAATGGAGAAGAAACGGTATATCGGCCTCAATCGATAACCAAAAACACAAAGACTGACCTCAGATTGACTTTACAAAAGAGGTCAACTGATCTCAATCAATAAGCTCAAAATGGTCTATGATCCTCGAATAATAGCCACAACAACAAGACCAACCTCAGAAGGACTTGAAGAAAAGAATGCCATCCTCGAATGACAACTCACAAGAGATCCTCGGATCTAACTCGAAACCATCCTTGAATGGAGACGAAACGGTATATCGGCCTCAGTCGATAACCAAAAACACAAAGACTGACCTCAGATAGACTTTACAAAAGAGGTAAACTGACCTCAATCAATAAGCTAAAAATGGCCTATCATCCTCGAATAATAGCCACAAAAACAAGACTAACCTCAGAAGGACTTGAAGAAAAGTATGCCATCCTCGAACGACAATTCACAAGAGATCCTCGGATCTAACCCGAAACCATCTTTGAATGGAGACGAAACGGTATACCGGCCTCAGTAGATAACCAAAAACACAAAGACTGACCTCAGATAGACTTTGCAAAAGAGGTAAACTGACCTCAATCAATAAGCTTAAAATGGTCTATCATCCTCGAATAATAGCAACAACAACAAGACAAACCTCAGAAGGACTTGAAGAAAAGAATTCCATCCTCGAATGACAATTCCCAAAAGATCCTCGGATCTAACAGGAAACCATCCTCGAATGGAGACGAAATGGTATACCGGCCTCAGTCGATAACCAAAAACACAAAGACTGACCTCAGACAGACTTTGCAAAAGAGAGAAACTGACCTCAATCAATAAGCTCAAAATGGTCTATCATCCTCGAATGATAGCCACAACAACAAGACCAACCTCAGAAGGACTTGAAGAAAAGAATGCCATCCTCGAACGAAAACTCACAAGAGATCCTCGGATCTAACCCGAAACCATCCTTGAATGGAGACAAAACGGTATACCGGCCTCAGTCGATAACCGAAATCACAAAGACTGACCTCAGATAGACTTTGCAAAATAGGTAAACTGACCTCAATCAATAAGCTCAAAATGTTCTATCATCCTCGAATAATAGCCACAACAACAAGACCAACCTCAGAAGGACTTGAAGAAAAGAATGCCATCCTCGAATGACAATTCTCAAAAGATCCTCGGATCTAACACGAAACCATCCTCGAATGGAGACGCAATGGTATACCAGCCTCAGTCGATAACCAAAAACACAAAGACTGACCTCAGACAGACTTTGCAAAAGAGACAAACTGACCTCAATCAATAAGCTCAAAATGGTTTATCATCCTCGAAGGATAGCCACAACAACAAGACCAACCTCATAAGGACTTGAAGAAAAGAATGCCATCCTCGAATGACAATTCTCAAAAGATCCTCGGATCTAACACAAAACCATCCTCGAATGGAGAAGCAATGGTATACCAGCTTCAGTCGATAACCAAAAACAACAAAGACTGACCTCAGACAGACTTTGCAAAAGAGACAAACTGACCTCAATCAATAAGATCAAAATGTTCTATCATCCTCGAATGATAGCGAAAACAACAAAACCAGCCTCAGAAGTACTTGAAGAAAAGAATGCCATCCTCGAATGACAATTCTCAAGAGATCCTCGGATCTAACACGAAACCATCCTCGAATGGAGACACAATGGTATACCGGCCTCAGTCGATAAGCAAAAACAACAAAGACTGACCTCAGACATACTTTGCACAAGAAACAAACTGACCTCAATCAATAAGCTCAAAATGGTCTATCATCCTCGAATGATATCCACAACAACAAGACTAACCTCAGAAGGACTTGAAGAAAAGAATGCCATCCTCGATCGACAAATCACAAAAGATCCTCGGATCTAACACGAAACCATCCTCGAATGGAGACGCAATGGTATACCGGCTTCAGTCGATAACCAAAAACACAAAGACTGACCTCAGACAGACTTTGCAAAAGAGACAAACTGACCTCAATCAATAAGATCAAAATGTTCTATCATCCTCGAATGATAGCGAAAACAACAAGACCAGCCTCAGAAGTACTTGAAGAAAAGAATGCCATCCTCGAATGCCAATTCTCAAGAGATCCTCGGATCTAACACGAAACCATCCTCGAATGGAGACACAATGGTATACCGGCCTCAGTCGATAAGCAAAAACAACAAAGACTGACCTCAGACAGACTTTGCACAAGAAACAAACTGACCTCAATCAATAAGCTCAAAATGGTCTATCATCCTCGAATGATATCCACAACAACAAGACTAACCTCAGAAGGACTTGAAGAAAAGAATGCCATCCTCGATCGACAAATCACAAAAGATCCTCGGATCTAACACGAAACCATCCTCGAATGGAGACGCAATGGTATACCGGCCTAAGTCGAAAACTAAAAACACAAAGACTGACCTCAGACAGACTTTGCAAAAGAGAGAAACTGACCTCAATCAATAAACTCAAAATGTTCTATCATCCTCGAATGATATCCACAACAACAAGACCAACCTCAGAAGGACTTGAAGAAAAGAATGTCATCCTCGAACGACAACTCACAAGAGATCCTCGGATCTAACTCGAAAACATCCTTGAATGGAGAAGAAACGGTATATCGGCCTCAATCGATAACCAAAAACACAAAGACTGACCTCAGATTGACTTTACAAAAGAGGTCAACTGATCTCAATCAATAAGCTCAAAATGGTTTATGATCCTCGAATAATAGCCACAACAACAAGACCAACCTCAGAAGGGCTTGAAGAAAAGAATGCCATCCTCGAATGACAACTCACAAGAGATCCTCGGATCTAACTCGAAACCATCCTTGAATGGAGACGAAACGGTATATCGGCCTCAGTCGATAACCAAAAACACAAAGACTGACCTCAGATAGACTTTACAAAAGAGGTAAACTGACCTCAATCAATAAGCTAAAAATGGCCTATCATCCTCGAATATTAGCCACAAAAACAAGACTAACCTCAGAAGGACTTGAAGAAAAGTATGCCATCCTCGAACGACAATTCACAAGAGATCCTCGGATCTAACCCGAAACCATCTTTGAATGGAGACGAAACGGTATACCGGCCTCAGTAGATAACCAAAAACACAAAGACTGACCTCAGATAGACTTTGCAAAAGAGGTAAACTGACCTCAATCAATAAGCTTAAAATGGTCTATCATCCTCGAATAATAGCAACAACAACAAGACAAACCTCAGAAGGACTTGAAGAAAAGAATTCCATCCTCGAATGACAATTCCCAAAAGATCCTCGGATCTAACAGGAAACCATCCTCGAATGGAGACGAAATGGTATACCGGCCTCAGTCGATAACCAAAAACACAAAGACTGACCTCAGACAGACTTTGCAAAAGAGAGAAACTGACCTCAATCAATAAGCTCAAAATGGTCTATCATCCTCGAATGATAGCCACAACAACAAGACCAACCTCAGAAGGACTTGAAGAAAAGAATGCCATCCTCGAACGAAAACTCACAAGAGATCCTCGGATCTAACCCGAAACCATCCTTGAATGGAGACAAAACGGTATACCGGCCTCAGTCGATAACCGAAATCACAAAGACTGACCTCAGATAGACTTTGCAAAATAGGTAAACTGACCTCAATCAATAAGCTCAAAATGTTCTATCATCCTCGAATAATAGCCACAACAACAAGACCAACCTCAGAAGGACTTGAAGAAAAGAATGCCATCCTCGAATGACAATTCTCAAAAGATCCTCGGATCTAACACGAAACCATCCTCGAATGGAGACGCAATGGTATACCAGCCTCAGTCGATAACCAAAAACACAAAGACTGACCTCAGACAGACTTTGCAAAAGAGACAAACTGACCTCAATCAATAAGCTCAAAATGGTTTATCATCCTCGAAGGATAGCCACAACAACAAGACCAACCTCATAAGGACTTGAAGAAAAGAATGCCATCATCGAATGACAATTCTCAAAAGATCCTCGGATCTAACACAAAACCATCCTCGAATGGAGAAGCAATGGTATACCAGCTTCAGTCGATAACCAAAAACAACAAAGACTGACCTCAGACAGACTTTGCAAAAGAGACAAACTGACCTCAATCAATAAGATCAAAATGTTCTATCATCCTCGAATGATAGCGAAAACAACAAGACCAGCCTCAGAAGTACTTGAAGAAAAGAATGCCATCCTCGAATGCCAATTCTCAAGAGATCCTCGGATCTAACACGAAACCATCCTCGAATGGAGACACAATGGTATACCGGCCTCAGTCGATAAGCAAAAACAACAAAGACTGACCTCATACATACTTTGCACAAGAAACAAACTGACCTCAATCAATAAGCTCAAAATGGTCTATCATCCTCGAATGATATCCACAACAACAAGACTAACCTCAGAAGGACTTGAAGAAAAGAATGCCATCCTCGATCGACAAATCACAAAAGATCCTCGGATCTAACACGAAACCATCCTCGAATGGAGACGCAATGGTATACCGGCCTAAGTCGATAACTAAAAACACAAAGACTGACCTCAGACAGACTTTGCAAAAGAGAGAAACTGACCTCAATCAATAAACTCAAAATGTTCTATCATCCTCGAATGATATCCACAACAACAAGACCAACCTCAGAAGGACTTGAAGAAAAGAATGTCATCCTCGAACGACAACTCACAAGAGATCCTCGGATCTAACTCGAAAACATCCTTGAATGGAGAAGAAACGGTATATCGGCCTCAATCGATAACCAAAAACACAAAGACTGACCTCAGATAGACTTTACAAAAGAGGTCAACTGATCTCAATCAATAAGCTCAAAATGGTCTATGATCCTCGAATAATAGCCACAACAACAAGACCAACCTCAGAAGGACTTGAAGAAAAGAATGCCATCCTCGAATGACAACTCACAAGAGATCCTCGGATCTAACTCGAAACCATCCTTGAATGGAGACGAAACGGTATATCGGCCTCAGTCGATAACCAAAAACACAAAGACTGACCTCAGATAGACTTTACAAAAGAGGTAAACTGACCTCAATCAATAAGCTAAAAATGGCCTATCATCCTCGAATAATAGCCACAAAAACAAGACTAACCTCAGAAGGACTTGAAGAAAAGTATGCCATCCTCGAACGACAATTCACAAGAGATCCTCGGATCTAACCCGAAACCATCTTTGAATGGAGACGAAACGGTATACCGGCCTCAGTAGATAACCAAAAACACAAAGACTGACCTCAGATAGACTTTGCAAAAGAGGTAAACTGACCTCAATCAATAAGCTTAAAATGGTCTATCATCCTCGAATAATAGCAACAACAACAAGACAAACCTCAGAAGGACTTGAAGAAAAGAATTCCATCCTCGAATGACAATTCCCAAAAGATCCTCGGATCTAACAGGAAACCATCCTCGAATGGAGACGAAATGGTATACCGGCCTCAGTCGATAACCAAAAACACAAAGACTGACCTCAGACAGACTTTGCAAAAGAGAGAAACTGACCTCAATCAATAAGCTCAAAATGTTCTATCATCCTCGAATGATAGCCACAACAACAAGACCAACCTCAGAAGGACTTGAAGAAAATAATGCCATCCTCGAACGTCAAATCACAAGAGATCCTCGGATCTAACTCGAAACCATCCTTGAATGGAGACGAAACGGTATATCGCCCTCAGTCGATAACTAAAAACACAAAGACTGACCTCAGATAGACTTTACAAAAGAGGTAAACTGACCTCAATTAATAAGCTCAAAATGGTCTATCATCCTCGAATAATAGCCACAACAAGAAGACCAACCTCAGAAGGACTTTAAGAAAAGAATGCCATCCTCGAATGACAATTCCCAAAAGATCCTCGGATCTAACATGAAACCATCCTCGAATGGAGACGCAATGGTATACCGGCCTCAGTCGATAACCAAAAACACAAAGACTGACCTCAGACAGACTTTGCAAAAGAGACAAATTGACCTCAATCAATAAGCTCAAAATGGTTTATCATCCTCGAAGGATAGCCACAACAACAAGAACAACCTCATAAGGACTTGAAGAAAAGAATGCCATCCTCGAATGACAATTCTCAAAAGATCCTCGGATCTAACACAAAACCATCCTCGAATGGAGACGCAATGGTATACCAGCTTCAGTCGATAACCAAAAACAACAAAGACTGACCTCAGACAGACTTTGCAAAAGAGACAAACTGACCTCAATCAATAAGATCAAAATGTTCTATCATCCTCGAATGATAGCGAAAACAACAAGACCAGCCTCAGAAGTACTTGAAGAAAAGAATGGCATCCTCGAACGACAACTCACAAGAGATCCTCGGATCGAACTCGAAAACATCCTTGAATGGAGACGAAACGGTATATCGGCCTCAGTCGATAACCAAAAACACAAAGATTGACCTCAGATAGACTTTACAAAAGAGGTAAACTGATCTCAATCAATAAGCTCAAAATGGTCTATGATCCTCGAATAATAGCCACAACAACAAGACCAACCTCAGAAGGACTTGAAGAAAAGAATGCCATCCTCGAACTACAACTCACAAGAGATCCTCAGATCTAACTCGAAACCATCCTTGAATGGAGACGAAACGGTATATCGGCCTCAGTCGATAACCAAAAACACAAAGACTGACCTCAGATAGACTTTACAAAAGAGGTAAACTGGCCTCAATCAATAAGCTCAAAATGGTCTATCATCCTCGAATAATAGCCACAACAACAAGACCAACCTCAGAAGGACTTGAAGAAAAGAATGCCATCCTCGAACTACAACTCACAAGAGATCCTCGGATCTAACTCGAAACCATCCTTGAATTGAGACGAAACGGTATATCGGCCTCAGTAGATAACCAAAAACACAAAGACTGACCTCAGATAGACTTTACAAAAGAGGTAAACTGGCCTCAATCAATAAGCTCAAAATGGTCTATCATCCTCGAATAATAGCCACAACAACAAGACCAACCTCAGAAGGACTTGAAGAAAAGAATGCCATCCTCGAACGAAAACTCACAAAAGATCCTCGGATCTAACCCGAAACCATCCTTGAATGGAGACAAAACGGTATACCGGCCTCAGTCGATAACCGAAATCACAAAGACTGACCTCAGATAGACTTTGCAAAATAGGTAAACTGACCTCAATCAATAAGCTCAAAATGTTCTATCATCCTCGAATAATAGCCACAACAACAAGACCAACCTCAGAAGGACTTGAAGAAAAGAATGCCATCCTCGAATGACAATTCTCAAAAGATCCTCGGATCTAACACGAAACCATCCTCGAATGGAGACGCAATGGTATACCAGCCTCAGTCGATAACCAAAAACACAAAGACTGACCTCAGACAGACTTTGCAAAAGAGACAAACTGACCTCAATCAATAAGCTCAAAATGGTTTATCATCCTCGAAGGATAGCCACAACAACAAGACCAACCTCATAAGGACTTGAAGAAAAGAATGCCATCCTCGAATGACAATTCTCAAAAGATCCTCGGATCTAACACAAAACCATCCTCGAATGGAGACGCAATGGTATACCAGCTTCATTCGATAACCAAAAACAACAAAGACTGTCCTCAGACAAACTTTGCAAAAAAGACAAACTGACCTCAATCAATAAGATCAAAATGTTCTATCATCCTCGAATGATAGCGAAAACAACAAGACCAGCCTCAGAAGTACTTGAAGAAAAGAATGCCATCCTCGAATGCCAATTCTCAAGAGATCCTCGGATCGAACACGAAATCATCCTCGAATGGAGACACAATGGTATACCGGCCTCAGTTGATAAGCAAAAACAACAAAGACTGACCTCAGACAGACTTTGCAAAAGAAACAAACTGACCTCAATCAATAAGCTCAAAATGGTCTATCATCCTCGAATGATATCCACAACAACAAGACTAACCTCAGAAGGACTTGAAGAAAAGAATGCCATCCTCGAACGACATCTCACAAAAGATCCTCGGATCTAATACGAAACCATCCTCGAATGGAGACGCAATGGTATACCGGCCTAAGTCGATAACCAAAAACACAAAGACTGACCTCAGACGGACTTTGCAAAAGAGAGAAACTGACCTCAATCAATAAGCTCAAAATATTCTATCATCCTCGAATGATATCCACAACAACAAGACCAACCTCAGAAGGACTTGAAGAAAAGAATGTCATCCTCTAACGACAACTCACAAGAGATCCTCAGATCTAACTCGAAACCATCCTTGAATGGAGACGAAACGGTATATCGGCCTCAGTCGATAACCAAAAACATAAAGACTGACCTCAGATAGACTTTACAAAAGAGGTAAACTGACCTCAATCAATAAGCTCAAAATGGTCTATCATCCTCGAATAATAGCCACAACAACAAGACCAACCTCAGAAGGACTGAAAGAAAAGAATGCCATCCTCGAATAACAATTCCCAAAAGATCCTCGGATCTAACACAAAACCATCCTCGAATGGAGACGCAATGGTATACCGGCCTCAGTCGATAACCAAAAACACAAAGACTGCCCTCAGACAGACTTTGCAAAAGAGACAAACTGACCTCAATCAATAAGCTCAAAATGGTTTATCATCCTCTAAGGATAGCCACAACAACAAGACCAACCTCATAAGGAATTGAAGAAAAGAATGCCATCCTCGAATGACAATTCTCAAAAGATCCTCGGATCTAACACAAAACCATCCTTGAATGGAGACGCAATGGTATACCAGTTTCAGTCGATAACCAAAAACAACAAAGACTGACCTCAGACAGACTTTGCAAAAGAGACAAACTGACCTCAATCAATAAGATCAAAATGTTCTATCATCCTCGAATGATAGCGAAAACAACAAGACCAACCTCAGAAGGACTTGAAGAAAAGAATTCCATCCTCGAATGACAATTCCCAAAAGATCCTCGGATCTAACAGGAAACCATCCTCGAATGGAAACGAAATGGTATACCGGCCTCAGCCGATAACCAAAAACACAAAGACTGACCTCAGACAGACTTTGCAAAAGAGAGAAACTGACCTCAATCAATAAGCTCAAAATGTTCTATCATCCTCGAATGATAGCCACAACAACAAGACCAACCTCAGAAGGACTTGAAGAAAATAATGCCATCCTCGAACGTCAAATCACAAGAGATCCTCGGATCTAACACGAAACCATCCTCGAATGGAGACACAATGGTATACCGGCCTTAGTCGATAAGCAAAAACAACAAAGACTGACCTCAAACAGACTTTGCAAAAGAAACAAACTGACCTCAATCAATAAGCTCAAAATGGTCTATCATCCTCGAATGATATCCACAACAACAAGACTAACCTCAGAAGGACTTGAAGAAAAGAATGCCATCCTCGAACGACAACTCACAAAAGATCCTCGGATCTAACACGAAACCATCCTCGAATGGAGACGCAATGGTATACCGGCCTAAGTCTATAACCAAAAACACGAAGACTGACCTCAGACAGACTTTGCAAAAGAGACAAACTGACCTCAATCAATAATATCAAAATGTTCTATCATCCTCGAATGATAGCGAAAACAACAAGACCAGCCTCAGAAGTACTTTAAGAAAAGAATGCCATCCTCGAATGCCAATTCTCAAGAGATCCTCGGATCTAACACGAAACCATCCTCGAATGGAGACACAATGGTATACCGGCCTCAGTCGATAAGCAAAAACAACAAAGACTGACCTCAGACAGACTTTGCAAAAGAAACAAACTGACCTCAATGAATAAGCTCAAAATGGTGTATCATCCTCGAATGATATCCACAACAACAAGACTAACCTCAGAAGGACTTGAAGAAAAGAATGCCATCCTCGAACGACAACTCACAAAAAATCCTCGGATCTAACACGAAACCATCCTCGAATGGAGACGCAATGGTATACCGGCCTAAGTCGATAACCAAAAACACGAACTCTGACCTCAGACAGACTTTGCAAAAGAGAGAAACTGACCTCAATCAATAAGCTCAAAATGTTCTATCATCCTCGAATGATATCCACAACAACAAGACCAACCTCAAAAGGACTTGAAGAAAAGAATGTCATCCTCGAACGACAACTCACAAGAGATCCTCGGATCTAACTCAAAAACATCCTTGAATGGAGTAGAAACGGTATATCGGCCTCAGTCGATAACCAAAAACACAAAGACTGACCTCAGATAGACTTTACAAAAGAGGTAAACTGATCTCAATCAATAAGCTCAAAATGGTCTATGATCCTCGAATAATAGCCACAACAACAAGACTAACCTCAGAAGGACTTGAAGAAAAGAATGCCATCCTCGAACGACAACTCACAAGACATCCTCGGATCTAACTCGAAACCATCCTTGAATGGAGACGAAACGGTATACCGGCCTCAGTAGATAACCAAAAACACAAAGACTGACCTCAGATAGACTTTTCAAAAGAGGTAAACTGACCTCAATCAATGAGCTCAAAATGCTCTATCATCCTCGAATAATAGCCACAAAAACAAGACTAACCTCAGAAGGACTTGAAGAAAAGTATGCCATCCTCGAACGACAATTCACAAGAGATCCTCGGATCTAACCCGAAACCATCTTTGAATGGAGACGAAACGGTATACCGGCCTCAGTAAATAACCAAAAACACAAAGACAGACCTGAGATAGACTTTGCAAAAGATGTAAACTGACCCCAATCAATAAGCTTAAAATGGTCTATCATCCTCGAATAATAGCAACAACAACAAGACCAACCTCAGAAGGACTTGAAGAAAAGAATTCCATCCTCGAATGACAATTCCCAAAAGATCCTCGGATCTAACAGGAAACCATCCTTGAATAGAGACGAAACGGTATACCGGCCTCAGTAGATAACCAAAAACACAAAGACTGACCTCAGACAGTTTTTGCAAAAGAGGTAAATTGACCTCAATCAATAAGCTCAAAATGGTCTATCATCCTCGAATAATAGCCACAACAACAAGACCAACCTCAGAAGGACTTGAAGAAAACAATTCCATCCTCGAATGACAATTCCTAAAAGATCCTCGGATCTAACACGAAACCATCCTCGAATGGAGACGCGATGGTATACCGGCCTCAGTCGATAACCAAAAACACAAAGACTGACCTCAGACAGACTTTGCAAAAGAGAGAAACCGACCTCAATCAATAAGCTCAAAATGTTCTATCATCCACGAATGATAGCCACAACAATAAGACCAACCTCAGAAGGACTTGAAGAAAAGAATGCCATCCTCGAACGACAACTCACAAGAGATCCTCGGATCTAACCCGAAAATATCCTTGAATGGAGACGAAATGGTATACCGGCCTCAGTAGATAACCAAAAACACAAAGACTGACCTCAGATAGGCTTTGCAAAAGAGGTAAACTGACCTCAATCAATAAGCTCAAAATGGTCTATCATCCTCGAATAATAGCCACAGCAACAAGACCAACCTCAGAAGGACTTAAAGAAAAGAATGCCATCCTCGAATGACAATTCCCAAAATATCCTCGTATCTAACACGAAACCATTCTCGAACGGAGACGCAATGGTATACCGGCCTCAGTCGATAACCAAAAACACAAAGACTGACCTCAGACAAACTTTGCAAAAGAGACAAACTGACCTCAATCAATAAGCTCAAAATGGTTTATCATCCTTGAAGGATAGCCACAACAACAAGACCAACCTCATAAGGACTTGAAGAAAAGAATGCCATCCTCGAATGACAATTCTCAAAAGATCCTCGGATCTAACACAAAACCATCCTCGAATGGAGAAGCAATGGTATACCAGCTTCAGTCGATAACCAAAAACAACAAAGACTGACCTCAGACAGACTTTGCAAAAGAGACAAACTGACCTCAATCAATAAGATCAAAATGTTCTATCATCCTCGAATGATAGCGAAAACAACAAGACCAGCCTCAGAAGTACTTGAAGAAAAGAATGCCATCCTCGAATGCCAATTCTCAAGAGATCCTCGGATCTAACACGAAACCATCCTCGAATGGAGACACAATGGTATACCGGCCTCAGTCGATAAGCAAAAACAACAAAGACTGACCTCAGACAGACTTTGCACAAGAAACAAACTGACCTCAATCAATAAGCTCAAAATGGTCTATCATCCTCGAATGATATCCACAACAACAAGACTAACCTCAGAAGGACTTGAAGAAAAGAATGCCATCCTCGATCGACAAATCACAAAAGATCCTCGGATCTAACACGAAACCATCCTCGAATGGAGACGCAATGGTATACCGGCCTAAGTCGATAACTAAAAACACAAAGACTGACCTCAGACAGACTTTGCAAAAGAGAGAAACTGACCTCAATCAATAAACTCAAAATGTTCTATCATCCTCGAATGATATCCACAACAACAAGACCAACCTCAGAAGGACTTGAAGAAAAGAATGTCATCCTCGAACGACAACTCACAAGAGATCCTCGGATCTAACTCGAAAACATCCTTGAATGGAGAAGAAACGGTATATCGGCCTCAATCGATAACCAAAAACACAAAGACTGACCTCAGATAGACTTTACAAAAGAGGTCAACTGATCTCAATCAATAAGCTCAAAATGGTCTATGATCCTCGAATAATAGCCACAACAACAAGACCAACCTCAGAAGGACTTGAAGAAAAGAATGCCATCCTCGAATGACAACTCACAAGAGATCCTCGGATCTAACTCGAAACCATCCTTGAATGGAGACGAAACGGTATATCGGCCTCAGTCGATAACCAAAAACACAAAGACTGACCACAGATAGACTTTACAAAAGAGGTAAACTGACCTCAATCAATAAGCTAAAAATGGCCTATCATCCTCGAATAATAGCCACAAAAACAAGACTAACCTCAGAAGGACTTGAAGAAAAGTATGCCATCCTCGAACGACAATTCACAAGAGATCCTCGGATCTAACCCGAAACCATCTTTGAATGGAGACGAAACGGTATACCGGCCTCAGTAAATAACCAAAAACACAAAGACTGACCTCAGATAGACTTTGCAAAAGAGGTAAACTGACCTCAATCAATAAGCTTAAAATGGTCTATCATCCTCGAATAATAGCAACAACAACAAGACAAACCTCAAAAGGACTTGAAGAAAAGAATTCCATCCTCGAATGACAATTCCCAAAAGATCCTCGGATCTAACAGGAAACCATCCTCGAATGGAGACGAAATGGTATACCGGCCTTAGTCGATAACCAAAAACACAAAGACTGACCTCAGACAGACTTTGCAAAAGAGAGAAACTGACCTCAATCAATAAGCTCAAAATGTTCTATCATCCTCGAATGATAGCCACAACAACAAGACCAACCTCAGAAGGACTTGAAGAAAATAATGCCATCCTCGAACGTCAAATCACAAGAGATCCTCGGATCTAACTCGAAACCATCCTTGAATGGAGACGAAACGGTATATCGGCCTCAGTCGATAACTAAAAACACAAAGACTGACCTCAGATAGACTTTACAAAAGAGGTAAACTGACCTCAATTAATAAGCTCAAAATGGTCTATCATCCTCGAATAATAGCCACAACAAGAAGACCAACCTCAGAAGGACTTAAAGAAAAGAATGCCATCCTCGAATGACAATTCCCAAAAGATCCTCGGATCTAACATGAAACCATCCTCGAATGGAGACGCAATGGTATACCGGCCTCAGTCGATAACCAAAAACACAAAGACTGACCTCAGACAGACATTGCAAAAGAGACAAACTGACCTCAATCAATAAGCTCAAAATGGTTTATCATCCTCGAAGGATAGCCACAACAACAAGAACAACCTCATAAGGACTTAAAGAAAAGAATTCCATCCTCGAATGACAATTCTCAAAAGATCCTCGGATCTAACACAAAACCATCCTCGAATGGAGACGCAATGGTATACCAGCTTCAGTCGATAACCAAAAACAACAAAGACTGACCTCAGACAGACTTTGCAAAAGAGACAAACTGACCTCAATCAATAAGATCAGAATGTTCTATCATCCTCGAATGATAGCGAAAACAACAAGACCAGCCTCAGAAGTACTTGAAGAAAAGAATGGCATCCTCGAATGACAACTCACAAGAGATCATCGGATCGAACTCGAAAACATCCTTGAATGGAGACGAAACGGTATATCGGCCTCAGTCGATAACCAAAAACACAAAGACTGACCTCAGATAGACTTTACAAAAGAGGTAAACTGATCTCAATCAATAAGCTCAAAATGGTCTATGATCCTCGAATAATAGCCACAACAACAAGACCAACCTCAGAAGGACTTGAAGAAAAGAATGCCATCCTCGAACTACAACTCACAAGAGATCCTCAGATCTAACTCGAAACCATCCTTGAATGGAGACGAAACGGTATATCGGCCTCAGTCGATAACCAAAAACACAAAGACTGACCTCAGATAGACTTTACAAAAGAGGTAAACTGGCCTCAATCAATAAGCTCAAAATGGTCTATCATCCTCGAATAATAGCCACAACAACAAGACCAACCTCAGAAGGACTTGAAGAAAAGAATGCCATCCTCGAACGAAAACTCACAAGAGATCCTCGGATCTAACCCGAAACCATCCTTGAATGGAGACGAAACGGTATACCGGCCTCAGTAGATAACCAAAAACACAAAGACTTACCTCAGATAGACTTTTCAAAAGAGGTAAACTGACCTCAATCAATGAGCTCAAAATGCTCTATCATCCTCGAATAATAGCCACAAAAACAAGACTAACCTCAGAAGGACTTGAAGAAAAGTATGCCATCCTCGAATGACAATTCCCAAAAGATCCTCGGATCTAACACGAAACCATCCTCGAATGGAGACGCAATGGTATACCAGCCTCAGTCGATAACCAAAAACACAAAGACTGACCTCAGACAGACTTTGCAAAAGAGACAAACTGACCTCAATCAATAAGATCAAAATGTTCTATCATCCTCGAAAGATAGCGAAAACAACAAGACCAACCTCAGAAGGACTTGAAGAAAATAATGCCATCCTCGAACGTCAAATCACAAGAGATCCTCGGATCTAACTCGAAACCATCCTTGAATGGAGACGAAACGGTATATCGGCCTCAGTCGATAACTAAACACACAAAGACTGACCTCAGATAGACTTTACAAAAGAGGTAAACTGACCTCAATCAATAAGCTCAAAATGGTCTATCATCCTCGAATAATAGCCACAACAACAAGACCAACCTCAGAAGGACTTGAAGAAAAGAATGCCATCCTCGAACGACAACCCACAAGAGATCCTCGGATCTAACCCGAAACCATCCTTGAATGGAGACAAAATGGTATACCGGCCTCAGTAGATAACCAAAAACACAAAGACTGACCTCAGATAGACTTTGCAAAAGAGGTAAACTGACCTCAATCAATAAGCTCAAAATGGTCTATCATCCTCGAATAATAGCCACAACAACAAGACCAACCTCAGAAGGACTTAAAGAAAAGAATGCCATCCTCGAATGACAATTCCCAAAAGATCCTCGGATCTAACACGAAACCATCCTCGAATGGAGACGCAATGGTATACGGGCCTCAGTCGATAACCAAAAACAACAAAGACTGACCTCAGACAGAATTTGCACAAGAAACAAACTGACCTCAATCAATAAGCTCAAAATGGTCTATCATCCTCGAATGATATCCACAACAACAAGACTAACCTCAGAAGGACTTGAAGAAAAGAATGCCATCCTCGATCGACAAATCACAAAAGATCCTCGGATCTAACACGAAACCATCCTCGAATGGAGACGCAATGGTATACCGGCCTAAGTCGATAACTAAAAACACAAAGACTGACCTCAGACAGACTTTGCAAAAGAGAGAAACTGACCTCAATCAATAAACTCAAAATGTTCTATCATCCTCGAATGATATCCACAACAACAAGACCAACCTCAGAAGGACTTGAAGAAAAGAATGTCATCCTCGAACGACAACTCACAAGAGATCCTCGGATCTAACTCGAAAACATCCTTGAATGGAGAAGAAACGGTATATCGGCCTCAATCGATAACCAAAAACACAAAGACTGACCTCAGATAGACTTTACAAAAGAGGTCAACTGATCTCAATCAATAAGCTCAAAATGGTCTATGATCCTCGAATAATAGCCACAACAACAAGACCAACCTCAGAAGGACTTGAAGAAAAGAATGCCATCCTCGAATGACAACTCACAAGAGATCCTCGGATCTAACTCGAAACCATCCTTGAATGGAGACGAAACGGTATATCGGCCTCAGTCGATAACCAAAAACACAAAGACTGACCACAGATAGACTTTACAAAAGAGGTAAACTGACCTCAATCAATAAGCTAAAAATGGCCTATCATCCTCGAATAATAGCCACAAAAACAAGACTAACCTCAGAAGGACTTGAAGAAAAGTATGCCATCCTCGAACGACAATTCACAAGAGATCCTCGGATCTAACCCGAAACCATCTTTGAATGGAGACGAAACGGTATACCGGCCTCAGTAAATAACCAAAAACACAAAGACTGACCTCAGATAGACTTTGCAAAAGAGGTAAACTGACCTCAATCAATAAGCTTAAAATGGTCTATCATCCTCGAATAATAGCAACAACAACAAGACAAACCTCAGAAGGACTTGAAGAAAAGAATTCCATCCTCGAATGACAATTCCCAAAAGATCCTCGGATCTAACAGGAAACCATCCTCGAATGGAGACGAAATGGTATACCGGCCTTAGTCGATAACCAAAAACACAAAGACTGACCTCAGACAGACTTTGCAAAAGAGAGAAACTGACCTCAATCAATAAGCTCAAAATGTTCTATCATCCTCGAATGATAGCCACAACAACAAGACCAACCTCAGAAGGACTTGAAGAAAATAATGCCATCCTCGAACGTCAAATCACAAGAGATCCTCGGATCTAACTCGAAACCATCCTTGAATGGAGACGAAACGGTATATCGGCCTCAGTCGATAACTAAAAACACAAAGACTGACCTCAGATAGACTTTACAAAAGAGGTAAACTGACCTCAATTAATAAGCTCAAAATGGTCTATCATCCTCGAATAATAGCCACAACAAGAAGACCAACCTCAGAAGGACTTAAAGAAAAGAATGCCATCCTCGAATGACAATTCCCAAAAGATCCTCGGATCTAACATGAAACCATCCTCGAATGGAGACGCAATGGTATACCGGCCTCAGTCGATAACCAAAAACACAAAGACTGACCTCAGACAGACATTGCAAAAGAGACAAACTGACCTCAATCAATAAGCTCAAAATGGTTTATCATCCTCGAAGGATAGCCACAACAACAAGAACAACCTCATAAGGACTTAAAGAAAAGAATTCCATCCTCGAATGACAATTCTCAAAAGATCCTCGGATCTAACACAAAACCATCCTCGAATGGAGACGCAATGGTATACCAGCTTCAGTCGATAACCAAAAACAACAAAGACTGACCTCAGACAGACTTTGCAAAAGAGACAAACTGACCTCAATCAATAAGATCAGAATGTTCTATCATCCTCGAATGATAGCGAAAACAACAAGACCAGCCTCAGAAGTACTTGAAGAAAAGAATGGCATCCTCGAATGACAACTCACAAGAGATCATCGGATCGAACTCGAAAACATCCTTGAATGGAGACGAAACGGTATATCGGCCTCAGTCGATAACCAAAAACACAAAGACTGACCTCAGATAGACTTTACAAAAGAGGTAAACTGATCTCAATCAATAAGCTCAAAATGGTCTATGATCCTCGAATAATAGCCACAACAACAAGACCAACCTCAGAAGGACTTGAAGAAAAGAATGCCATCCTCGAACTACAACTCACAAGAGATCCTCAGATCTAACTCGAAACCATCCTTGAATGGAGACGAAACGGTATATCGGCCTCAGTCGATAACCAAAAACACAAAGACTGACCTCAGATAGACTTTACAAAAGAGGTAAACTGGCCTCAATCAATAAGCTCAAAATGGTCTATCATCCTCGAATAATAGCCACAACAACAAGACCAACCTCAGAAGGACTTGAAGAAAAGAATGCCATCCTCGAACGGAAACTCACAAGAGATCCTCGGATCTAACCCGAAACCATCCTTGAATGGAGACGAAACGGTATACCGGCCTCAGTAGATAACCAAAAACACAAAGACTTACCTCAGATAGACTTTTCAAAAGAGGTAAACTGACCTCAATCAATGAGCTCAAAATGCTCTATCATCCTCGAATAATAGCCACAAAAACAAGACTAACCTCAGAAGGACTTGAAGAAAAGTATGCCATCCTCGAATGACAATTCCCAAAAGATCCTCGGATCTAACACGAAACCATCCTCGAATGGAGACGCAATGGTATACCAGCCTCAGTCGATAACCAAAAACACAAAGACTGACCTCAGACAGACTTTGCAAAAGAGACAAACTGACCTCAATCAATAAGATCAAAATGTTCTATCATCCTCGAAAGATAGCGAAAACAACAAGACCAACCTCAGAAGGACTTGAAGAAAATAATGCCATCCTCGAACGTCAAATCACAAGAGATCCTCGGATCTAACTCGAAACCATCCTTGAATGGAGACGAAACGGTATATCGGCCTCAGTCGATAACTAAACACACAAAGACTGACCTCAGATAGACTTTACAAAAGAGGTAAACTGACCTCAATCAATAAGCTCAAAATGGTCTATCATCCTCGAATAATAGCCACAACAACAAGACCAACCTCAGAAGGACTTGAAGAAAAGAATGCCATCCTCGAACGACAACCCACAAGAGATCCTCGGATCTAACCCGAAACCATCCTTGAATGGAGACAAAATGGTATACCGGCCTCAGTAGATAACCAAAAACACAAAGACTGACCTCAGATAGACTTTGCAAAAGAGGTAAACTGACCTCAATCAATAAGCTCAAAATGGTCTATCATCCTCGAATAATAGCCACAACAACAAGACCAACCTCAGAAGGACTTAAAGAAAAGAATGCCATCCTCGAATGACAATTCCCAAAAGATCCTCGGATCTAACACGAAACCATCCTCGAATGGAGACGCAATGGTATACGGGCCTCAGTCGATAACCAAAAACAACAAAGACTGACCTCAGACAGAATTTGCAAAAGAGACAAACTGACCTCAATCATTAAGATCAAAATGTTCTATCATCCTCGAAAGATAGCGAAAACAACAAGACTAGCCTCAGATGTACTTGAAGAAAAGAATGCCATCCTCGAATGCCAATTCTCAAGAGATCCTCGGATCTAACACGAAACCATCCTCGAATGGAGACACAATGGTATACCGGCCTCAGTCGATAAGCAAAAACAACAAAGACTGACCTCAGACAGACTTTGCAAAAGAAACAAACTGACCTCAATCAATAAGCTCAAAATGGTCTATCATCCTCGAATGATATCCACAACAACAAGACTAACCTCAGAAGGACTTGAAGAAAAGAATGCCATCCTCGAACGACAAATCACAAAAGATCCTCGGATCTAACACGAAACCATCCTCGAATGGAGACGCAATGGTATACCGGCCTCAGTCGATAACCAAAAACACAAAGACTGACCTCAGACAGACTTTGCAAAAGAGAGAAACTGACCTCAATCAACAAGCTCAAAATGTTCTATCATCCTCGAATGATAGCCACAACAACAAGACCAACCTCAGAAGGACTTGAAGAAAAGAATGCCATCCTCGAAAGTCAAATCACAAGAGATCCTCGGATCTAACTCGAAACCATCCTTGAATGGAGACGAAACGGTATATCGGCCTCAGTCGATAACCAAAAACACAAAGACTGACCTCAGACAGACTTTACAAAAGAGGTAAACTGACCTCAATCAATAAGCTCAAAATGGTCTATCATCCTCGAATAATAGCCACAACAACAAGACCAACCTCAGAAGGACTTGAAGAAAAGAATTCCATCCTCGAATGAAAATGCCCAAAAGATCCTCGGATCTAACAGGAAACCATCCTCGAATGGGGACGAAATGGTATATTGGCCTCAGTCGATAACCAAAAATACAAAGACTGACCTCAGACAAACTTTGCAAAAGAGAGAAACTGACCTCAATCAATAAGCTCAAAATGTTCTATCATCCTCGAATGATAGCCACAACAACAAGACCAACCTCAGAAAGACTTGAGGAAAATAATGCCATCCTCGAACGTCAAATCACAAGAGATCCTCGGATCTAACTCGAAACCATCCTTGAATGGAGACGAAACGGTATATCGGCCTCAGTCGATAACTAAACACACAAAGACTGACCTCAGATAGACTTTACAAAAGAGGTAAACTGACCTCAATCAATAAGCTCAAAATTGTCTATCATCCTCGAATAATAGCCACAACAACAAGACCAACCTCAGAAGGACTTGAAGAAAAGAATGCCATCCTCGAACGACAACCCACAAGAGATCCTCGGATCTAACCCGAAACCATCCTTGAATGGAGACAAAATGGTATACCGGCCTCAGTAGATAACCAAAAACACAAAGACTAACCTCAGATAGACTTTGCAAAAGAGGTAAACTGACCTCAATCAATAAGCTCAAAATGGTCTATCATCCTCGAATAATAGCCACAACAACAAGACCAACCTCAGAAGGACTTAAAGAAAAGAATGCCATCCTCGAATGACAATTCCCAAAAGATCCTCGGATCTAACACGAAACCATCCTCGAATGGAGACGCAATGGTATACGGGCCTCAGTCGATAACCAAAAACAACAAAGACTGACCTCAGACAGAATTTGCAAAAGAGACAAACTGACCTCAATCATTAAGATCAAAATGTTCTATCATCCTCGAAAGATAGCGAAAACAACAAGACTAGCCTCAGAAGTACTTGAAGAAAAGAATGCCATCCTCGAATGCCAATTCTCAAGAGATCCTCGGATCTAACACGAAACCATCCTCGAATGGAGACACAATGGTATACCGGCCTCAGTCGATAAGCAAAAACAACAAAGACTGACCTCAGACAGACTTTGCAAAAGAAACAAACTGACCTCAATCAATAAGCTCAAAATGGTCTATCATCCTCGAATGATATCCACAACAACAAGACTAACCTCAGAAGGACTTGAAGAAAAGAATGCCATCCTCGAACGACAAATCACAAAAGATCCTCGGATCTAACACGAAACCATCCTCGAATGGAGACGCAATGGTATACCGGCCTCAGTCGATAACCAAAAACACAAAGACTGACCTCAGACAGACTTTGCAAAAGAGAGAAACTGACCTCAATCAACAAGCTCAAAATGTTCTATCATCCTCGAATGATAGCCACAACAACAAGACCAACCTCAGAAGGACTTGAAGAAAAGAATGCCATCCTCGAATGTCAAATCACAAGAGATCCTCGGATCTAACTCGAAACCATCCTTGAATGGAGACGAAACGGTATATCGGCCTCAGTCGATAACCAAAAACACAAAGACTGACCTCAGACAGACTTTACAAAAGAGGTAAACTGACCTCAATCAATAAGCTCAAAATGATCTATCATCCTCGAATAATAGCCACAACAACAAGACCAACCTCAGAAGGACTTGAAGAAAAGAATGCCATCCTCGAACGACAACTTAAAAGAGATCCTCGGATCTAACCCGAAACCATCCTTGAATGGAGACGAAACGGTATACCGGCCTCAGTAGATAACCAAAAGCACAAAGACTGACCTCAGATAGACTTTGCAAAAGAGGTAAACTGACCTCAATCAATAAGCTCAAAATGGTCTATCATCCTCGAATAATAGCCACAACAACAAGACCAACCTCAGAAGGACTTAAAGAAAAGAATGCCATCCTCGAATGACAATTCACAAGAGAACCTCGGATCTAACACGAAACCATCCTCGAATGGAGACGCAATGGTATACCTGCCTCAGTCGATAACCAAAAACACAAAGACTGACCTCAGACAGACTTTGCAAAAGAGACAAACTGACCTCAATCAATAAGCTCAAAATGGTCTATCATCCTCGAAGGATAGCCACAACAACAAGACCAACCTCATAAGGACTTGAAGAAAAGAATGCCATCCTCGAATGACAATTCTCAAAAGATCCTCGGATCTAACACAAAACCATCCTCGAATGGAGACCCAATGGTATACCAGCTTCAGTCGATAACCAAAAACAAGAAAGACTAACCTCGGACTGACTTTGCAAAAGAGACAAACTGACCTCAATCAATAAGTTCAAAATGGTCAATCATCCTCGAATGATAGCCACAACAACAAGACCAGCCTCAGAAGTACTTGAAGAAAAGAATGCCATCCTCGAACGACAACTTAAAAGAGATCCTCGGATCTAACCCGAAACCATCCTTGAATGGAGACGAAACGGTATACCGGCCTCAGTAGATAACCAAAAGCACAAAGACTGACCTCAGATAGACTTTGCAAAAGAGGTAAACTGACCTCAATCAATAAGCTCAAAATGGTCTATCATCCTCGAATAATAGCCACAACAACAAGACCAACCTCAGAAGGACTTAAAGAAAAGAATGCCATCCTCGAATGACAATTCACAAGAGATCCTCGGATCTAACACGAAACCATCCTCGAATGGAGACGCAATGGTATACCGGCCTCAGTCGATAACCAAAAACACAAAGACTGACCTCAGACAGACTTTGCAAAAGAGAGAAACTGACCTCAATCAACAAGCTGAAAATGTTCTATCATCCTCGAATGATAGGCACAACAACAAGACCAACCTCAGAAGGACTTGAAGAAAAGAATGCCATCCTCGAATGTCAAATCACAAGAGATCCTCGGATCTAACTCGAAACCATCCTTGAATGGAGACGAAACGGTATATCGGCCTCAGTCGATAACCAAAAACACAAAGACTGACCTCAGACAGACTTTACAAAAGAGGTAAACTGATCTCAATCAATAAGCTCAAAATGGTCTATCATCCTCGAATAATAGCCACAACAACAAGACCAACCTCAGAAGGACTTGAAGAAAAGAATGCCATCCTCGAACGACAACTTAAAAGAGATCCTCGGATCTAACCCGAAACCATCCTTGAATGGAGACGAAACGGTATACCGGCCTCAGTAGATAACCAAAAGCACAAAGACTGACCTCAGATAGACTTTGCAAAAGAGGTAAACTGACCTCAATCAATAAGCTCAAAATGGTCTATCATCCTCGAATAATAGCCACAACAACAAGACCAACCTCAGAAGGACTTAAAGAAAAGAATGCCATCCTCGAATGACAATTCCCAAAAGATCCTCGGATCTAACACGAAACCATCCTCGAATGGAGACGCAATGGTATACGGGCCTCAGTCGATAACCAAAAACAACAAAGACTGACCTCAGACAGAATTTGCAAAAGAGACAAACTGACCTCAATCATTAAGATCAAAATGTTCTATCATCCTCGAAAGATAGCGAAAACAACAAGACTAGCCTCAGAAGTACTTGAAGAAAAGAATGCCATCCTCGAATGCCAATTCTCAAGAGATCCTCGGATCTAACACGAAACCATCCTCGAATGGAGACACAATGGTATACCGGCCTCAGTCGATAAGCAAAAACAACAAAGACTGACCTCAGACAGACTTTGCAAAAGAAACAAACTGACCTCAATCAATAAGCTCAAAATGGTCTATCATCCTCGAATGATATCCACAACAACAAGACTAACCTCAGAAGGACTTGAAGAAAAGAATGCCATCCTCGAACGACAAATCACAAAAGATCCTCGGATCTAACACGAAACCATCCTCGAATGGAGACGCAATGGTATACCGGCCTCAGTCGATAACCAAAAACACAAAGACTGACCTCAGACAGACTTTGCAAAAGAGAGAAACTGACCTCAATCAACAAGCTCAAAATGTTCTATCATCCTCGAATGATAGCCACAACAACAAGACCAACCTCAGAAGGACTTGAAGAAAAGAATGCCATCCTCGAATGTCAAATCACAAGAGATCCTCGGATCTAACTCGAAACCATCCTTGAATGGAGACGAAACGGTATATCGGCCTCAGTCGATAACCAAAAACACAAAGACTGACCTCAGACAGACTTTACAAAAGAGGTAAACTGACCTCAATCAATAAGCTCAAAATGATCTATCATCCTCGAATAATAGCCACAACAACAAGACCAACCTCAGAAGGACTTGAAGAAAAGAATGCCATCCTCGAACGACAACTTAAAAGAGATCCTCGGATCTAACCCGAAACCATCCTTGAATGGAGACGAAACGGTATACCGGCCTCAGTAGATAACCAAAAGCACAAAGACTGACCTCAGATAGACTTTGCAAAAGAGGTAAACTGACCTCAATCAATAAGCTCAAAATGGTCTATCATCCTCGAATAATAGCCACAACAACAAGACCAACCTCAGAAGGACTTAAAGAAAAGAATGCCATCCTCGAATGACAATTCACAAGAGAACCTCGGATCTAACACGAAACCATCCTCGAATGGAGACGCAATGGTATACCTGCCTCAGTCGATAACCAAAAACACAAAGACTGACCTCAGACAGACTTTGCAAAAGAGACAAACTGACCTCAATCAATAAGCTCAAAATGGTCTATCATCCTCGAAGGATAGCCACAACAACAAGACCAACCTCATAAGGACTTGAAGAAAAGAATGCCATCCTCGAATGACAATTCTCAAAAGATCCTCGGATCTAACACAAAACCATCCTCGAATGGAGACCCAATGGTATACCAGCTTCAGTCGATAACCAAAAACAAGAAAGACTAACCTCGGACTGACTTTGCAAAAGAGACAAACTGACCTCAATCAATAAGTTCAAAATGGTCAATCATCCTCGAATGATAGCCACAACAACAAGACCAGCCTCAGAAGTACTTGAAGAAAAGAATGCCATCCTCGAACGACAACTTAAAAGAGATCCTCGGATCTAACCCGAAACCATCCTTGAATGGAGACGAAACGGTATACCGGCCTCAGTAGATAACCAAAAGCACAAAGACTGACCTCAGATAGACTTTGCAAAAGAGGTAAACTGACCTCAATCAATAAGCTCAAAATGGTCTATCATCCTCGAATAATAGCCACAACAACAAGACCAACCTCAGAAGGACTTAAAGAAAAGAATGCCATCCTCGAATGACAATTCACAAGAGATCCTCGGATCTAACACGAAACCATCCTCGAATGGAGACGCAATGGTATACCGGCCTCAGTCGATAACCAAAAACACAAAGACTGACCTCAGACAGACTTTGCAAAAGAGAGAAACTGACCTCAATCAACAAGCTGAAAATGTTCTATCATCCTCGAATGATAGGCACAACAACAAGACCAACCTCAGAAGGACTTGAAGAAAAGAATGCCATCCTCGAATGTCAAATCACAAGAGATCCTCGGATCTAACTCGAAACCATCCTTGAATGGAGACGAAACGGTATATCGGCCTCAGTCGATAACCAAAAACACAAAGACTGACCTCAGACAGACTTTACAAAAGAGGTAAACTGATCTCAATCAATAAGCTCAAAATGGTCTATCATCCTCGAATAATAGCCACAACAACAAGACCAACCTCAGAAGGACTTGAAGAAAAGAATGCCATCCTCGAACGACAACTTAAAAGAGATCCTCGGATCTAACCCGAAACCATCCTTGAATGGAGACGAAACGGTATACCGGCCTCAGTAGATAACCAAAAGCACAAAGACTGACCTCAGATAGACTTTGCAAAAGAGGTAAACTGACCTCAATCAATAAGCTCAAAATGGTCTATCATCCTCGAATAATAGCCACAACAACAAGACCAACCTCAGAAGGACTTAAAGAAAAGAATGTCATCCTCGAATGACAATTCACAAGAGATCCTCGGATCTAACACGAAACCATCCTCGAATGGAGACGCAATGGTATACCGGCCTCAGTCGATAACCAAAAACACAAAGACTGACCTCAGACAGACTTTGCAAAAGAGACAAACTGACCTCAATCAATAAGCTCAAAATGGTCTATCATCCTCGAAGGATAGCCACAACAACAAGACCAACCTCATAAGGACTTGAAGAAAAGAATGCCATCCTCGAATGACAATTCTCAAAAGATCCTCGGATCTAACACATAACCATCCTCGAATGGAGACCCAATGGTATATCAGCTTCAGTCGATAACCAAAAACAACAAAGACTGACCTCGGACTGACTTTGCAAAAGAGACAAACTGACCTCAATCAATAAGTTCAAAATGGTCAATCATCCTCGAATGATAGCCACAACAACAAGACCAGCCTCAGAAGTACTTGAAGAAAAGAATGCCATCCTCGAACGACAACTTAAAAGAGATCCTCGGATCTAACCCGAAACCATCCTTGAATGGAGACGAAACGGTATACCGGCCTCAGTAGATAACCAAAAGCACAAAGACTGACCTCAGATAGACTTTGCAAAAGAGGTAAACTGACCTCAATCAATAAGCTCAAAATGGTCTATCATCCTCGAATAATAGCCACAACAACAAGACCAACCTCAGAAGGACTTAAAGAAAAGAATGCCATCCTCGAATGACAATTCACAAGAGATCCTCGGATCTAACACGAAACCATCCTCGAATGGAGACGCAATGGTATACCGGCCTCAGTCGATAACCAAAAACACAAAGACTGACCTCAGACAGACTTTGCAAAAGAGAGAAACTGACCTCAATCAACAAGCTGAAAATGTTCTATCATCCTCGAATGATAGGCACAACAACAAGACCAACCTCAGAAGGACTTGAAGAAAAGAATGCCATCCTCGAATGTCAAATCACAAGAGATCCTCGGATCTAACTCGAAACCATCCTTGAATGGAGACGAAACGGTATATCGGCCTCAGTCGATAACCAAAAACACAAAGACTGACCTCAGACAGACTTTACAAAAGAGGTAAACTGATCTCAATCAATAAGCTCAAAATGGTCTATCATCCTCGAATAATAGCCACAACAACAAGACCAACCTCAGAAGGACTTGAAGAAAAGAATGCCATCCTCGAACGACAACTTAAAAGAGATCCTCGGATCTAACCCGAAACCATCCTTGAATGGAGACGAAACGGTATACCGGCCTCAGTAGATAACCAAAAGCACAAAGACTGACCTCAGATAGACTTTGCAAAAGAGGTAAACTGACCTCAATCAATAAGCTCAAAATGGTCTATCATCCTCGAATAATAGCCACAACAACAAGACCAACCTCAGAAGGACTTAAAGAAAAGAATGCCATCCTCGAATGACAATTCACAAGAGATCCTCGGATCTAACACGAAACCATCCTCGAATGGAGACGCAATGGTATACCGGCCTCAGTCGATAACCAAAAACACAAAGACTGACCTCAGACAGACTTTGCAAAAGAGACAAACTGACCTCAATCAATTAGCTCAAAATGGTCTATCATCCTCGAAGGATAGCCACAACAACAAGACCAACCTCATAAGGACTTGAAGAAAAGAATGCCATCCTCGAATGACAATTCTCAAAAGATCCTCGGATCTAACACATAACCATCCTCGAATGGAGACCCAATGGTATATCAGCTTCAGTCGATAACCAAAAACAACAAAGACTGACCTCGGACTGACTTTGCAAAAGAGACAAACTGACCTCAATCAATAAGTTCAAAATGGTCAATCATCCTCGAATGATAGCCACAACAACAAGACCAGCCTCAGAAGTACTTGAAGAAAAGAATGCCATCCTCGAACGACAACTTAAAAGAGATCCTCGGATCTAACCCGAAACCATCCTTGAATGGAGACGAAACGGTATACCGGCCTCAGTAGATAACCAAAAGCACAAAGACTGACCTCAGATAGACTTTGCAAAAGAGGTAAACTGACCTCAATCAATAAGCTCAAAATGGTCTATCATCCTCGAATAATAGCCACAACAACAAGACCAACCTCAGAAGGACTTAAAGAAAAGAATGCCATCCTCGAATGACAATTCACAAGAGATCCTCGGATCTAACACGAAACCATCCTCGAATGGAGACGCAATGGTATACCGGCCTCAGTCGATAACCAAAAACACAAAGACTGACCTCAGACAGACTTTACAAAAGAGACAAACTGACCTCAATCAATAAGCTCAAAATGGTCTATCATCCTCGAAGGATAGCCACAACAACAAGACCAACCTCATAAGGACTTGAAGAAAAGAATGCCATCCTCGAATGACAATTCTCAAAAGATCCTCGGATCTAACACAAAACCATCCTCGAATGGAGATCCAATGGTATACCAGCTTCAGTCGATAACCAAAAACAACAAAGACTGACCTCGGACTGACTTTGCAAAAGAGACAAACTGACCTCAATCAATAAGTTCAAAATTGTCAATCATCCTCGAATGATAGCCACAACAACAAGACCAGCCTCAGAAGTACTTGAAGAAAAGAATGCCATCCTCGAATGCCAATTCTCAAGAGATCCTCGGATCTAACACGAAACCATCCTCGAATGGAGACGCAATGGTATACCGGCCTCAGTCGATAACCAAAAACACAAAGACTGACCTCAGACAGACTTTGCAAAAGAGAGAAACTGACCTCAATCAACAAGCTGAAAATGTTCTATCATCCTCGAATGATAGGCACAACAACAAGACCAACCTCAGAAGGACTTGAAGAAAAGAATGCCATCCTCGAATGTCAAATCACAAGAGATCCTCGGATCTAACTCGAAACCATCCTTGAATGGAGACGAAACGGTATATCGGCCTCAGTCGATAACCAAAAACACAAAGACTGACCTCAGACAGACTTTACAAAAGAGGTAAACTGATCTCAATCAATAAGCTCAAAATGGTCTATCATCCTCGAATAATAGCCACAACAACAAGACCAACCTCAGAAGGACTTGAAGAAAAGAATGCCATCCTCGAACGACAACTTAAAAGAGATCCTCGGATCTAACCCGAAACCATCCTTGAATGGAGACGAAACGGTATACCGGCCTCAGTAGATAACCAAAAGCACAAAGACTGACCTCAGATAGACTTTGCAAAAGAGGTAAACTGACCTCAATCAATAAGCTCAAAATGGTCTATCATCCTCGAATAATAGCCACAACAACAAGACCAACCTCAGAAGGACTTAAAGAAAAGAATGCCATCCTCGAATGACAATTCACAAGAGATCCTCGGATCTAACACGAAACCATCCTCGAATGGAGACGCAATGGTATACCGGCCTCAGTCGATAACCAAAAACACAAAGACTGACCTCAGACAGACTTTGCAAAAGAGACAAACTGACCTCAATCAATAAGCTCAAAATGGTCTATCATCCTCGAAGGATAGCCACAACAACAAGACCAACCTCATAAGGACTTGAAGAAAAGAATGCCATCCTCGAATGACAATTCTCAAAAGATCCTCGGATCTAACACATAACCATCCTCGAATGGAGACCCAATGGTATATCAGCTTCAGTCGATAACCAAAAACAACAAAGACTGACCTCGGACTGACTTTGCAAAAGAGACAAACTGACCTCAATCAATAAGTTCAAAATGGTCAATCATCCTCGAATGATAGCCACAACAACAAGACCAGCCTCAGAAGTACTTGAAGAAAAGAATGCCATCCTCGAACGACAACTTAAAAGAGATCCTCGGATCTAACCCGAAACCATCCTTGAATGGAGACGAAACGGTATACCGGCCTCAGTAGATAACCAAAAGCACAAAGACTGACCTCAGATAGACTTTGCAAAAGAGGTAAACTGACCTCAATCAATAAGCTCAAAATGGTCTATCATCCTCGAATAATAGCCACAACAACAAGACCAACCTCAGAAGGACTTAAAGAAAAGAATGCCATCCTCGAATGACAATTCACAAGAGATCCTCGGATCTAACACGAAACCATCCTCGAATGGAGACGCAATGGTATACCGGCCTCAGTCGATAACCAAAAACACAAAGACTGACCTCAGACAGACTTTACAAAAGAGACAAACTGACCTCAATCAATAAGCTCAAAATGGTCTATCATCCTCGAAGGATAGCCACAACAACAAGACCAACCTCATAAGGACTTGAAGAAAAGAATGCCATCCTCGAATGACAATTCTCAAAAGATCCTCGGATCTAACACAAAACCATCCTCGAATGGAGATCCAATGGTATACCAGCTTCAGTCGATAACCAAAAACAACAAAGACTGACCTCGGACTGACTTTGCAAAAGAGACAAACTGACCTCAATCAATAAGTTCAAAATTGTCAATCATCCTCGAATGATAGCCACAACAACAAGACCAGCCTCAGAAGTACTTGAAGAAAAGAATGCCATCCTCGAATGCCAATTCTCAAGAGATCCTCGGATCTAACACGAAACCATCCTCGAATGGAGACACAATGGTATCCCGGCCTCAGTCGATAAGAAAAAACAACAAAGACTGACCTCAGACAGACTTTGCAAAAGAAACAAACTAACCTCAATCAATAAGCTAAAAATGGTCTATCATCCTCGAATGATAGCGACAACAACAAGACTAACCTCAGAAGGACTTGAAGAAAAGAAGGCCATCCTCGAACGACAACTCACAAAAGATCCTCGGATCTTACACGAAACCATCCTCGAATGGAGACGCAATGGTATACCGGCCTAAGTCGATAATCAAAAACACAAAGACTGACCTCAGACAAACTTGGCAAAAGAGAGAAACTGACCTCAATCAATAAGCTCAAAATGTTCTATCATCCTCGAATGATAGCCACAACAACAAGAACAACCTCAGAAGGACTTGAAGAAAAGAATGCCATCCTCGAACGACAACTCACAAGAGATCCTCGGATCTAACTCGAAAACATCCTTGAATAGAGACGAAACGGTATATCGGCCTCAGTCGATAACCAAAAACACAAAGACTGACCTCAGATAGACTTTACAAAAGAGGTAAACTGACCTCAATCAATAAGCTCAAAATGGTCTATCATCCTCGAATAATAGCCACAACAACAAGAAAAAACCTCAGAAGGACTTGAAGAAAAGAATGCCATCCTCGAACGACAACTCACAAGAGATCCTTGGATCTAACCCGAAACCATCTTTGAATGGAGACGAAACGGTATACCGGCCTCAGTAGATAACCAAAAACACAAAGACTGGCCTCAGATAGACTTTGCAAAAGAGGTAAACTGACCTCAATCAATAAGCTCAAAATGGTCTATCATCCTCGAATAATAGCCACAACAACAAGACCAACCTCAGAAGGACTTGAAGAAAAGAATTCCATCCTCGAACGACAAATCACAAGAGATCCTCGGATCTAACCCGAAACCATCCTTGAATGGAGACGAAACGGTATACCGGCCTCAGTAGATAACCAAAAACACAAAGACTGACCTCAGATAGTTTTTGCAAAAGAGGTAAATTGACCTCAATCAATAAGCTCAAAATGGTCTATCATCCTCGAATAATAGCCACAACAACAAGACCAACCTCAGAAGGACTTGAAGAAAAGAATTCCATCCTCGAATGACAATTCCTAAAAGATCCTCGGATCTAACACGAAACCATCCTCGAATGGAGACGCAATGGTATACCGGCGTCAGTCGATAACCAAAAACACAAAGACTGACCTCAGACAGACTTTGCAAAAGAGAGAAACTGACCTCAATCAATAAGCTCAAAATGGTCTATCATCCTCGAAGGATAGCCACAACAACAAGACCAACCTCATAAGGACTTGAAGAAAAGAATGCCATCCTCGAATGACAATTCTCAAAAGATCCTCGGATCTAACACAAAACCATCCTCGAATGGAGACCCAATGGTATACCAGCTTCAGTCGATAACCAAAAACAACAAAGACTGACCTCGGCCTGACTTTGGAAAAGAGACAAACTGACCTCAATCAATAAGTTCAAAATGGTCAATCATCCTCGAATGATAGCCACAACAACAAGACCAGCCTCAGAAGTACTTGAAGAAAAGAATGCCATCCTCGAACGACAACTTAAAAGAGATCCTCGGATCTAACCCGAAACCATCCTTGAATGGAGACGAAACGGTATACCGGCCTCAGTAGATAACCAAAAGCACAAAGACTGACCTCAGATAGACTTTGCAAAAGAGGTAAACTGACCTCAATCAATAAGCTCAAAATGGTCTATCATCCTCGAATAATAGCCACAACAACAAGACCAACCTCAGAAGGACTTAAAGAAAAGAATGCCATCCTCGAATGACAATTCACAAGAGATCCTCGGATCTAACACGAAACCATCCTCGAATGGAGACGCAATGGTATACCGGCCTCAGTCGATAACCAAAAACACAAAGACTGACCTCAGACAGACATTGCAAAAGAGACAAACTGACCTCAATCAATAAGCTCAAAATGGTCTATCATCCTCGAAGGATAGCCACAACAACAAGACCAACCTCATAAGGACTTGAAGAAAAGAATGCCATCCTCGAATGACAATTCTCAAAAGATCCTCGGATCTAACACAAAACCATCCTCGAATGGAGACCCAATGGTATACCAGCTTCAGTCGATAACCAAAAACAACAAAGACTGACCTCGGACTGACTTTGCAAAAGAGACAAACTGACCTCAATCAATAAGTTCAAAATGGTCAATCATCCTCGAATGATAGCCACAACAACAAGACCAGCCTCAGAAGTACTTGAAGAAAAGAATGCCATCCTCGAATGCCAATTCTCAAGAGATCCTCGGATCTAACACGAAACCATCCTCGAATGGAGACACAATGGTATACCGGCCTCAGTCGATAAGAAAAAACAACAAAGACTGACCTCAGACAGACTTTGCAAAAGAAACAAACTAACCTCAATCAATAAGCTAAAAATGGTCTATCATCCTCGAATGATAGCCACAACAACAAGACTAACCTCAGAAGGACTTGAAGAAAAGAAGGCCATCCTCGAACGACAACTCACAAAAGATCCTCGGATCTAACACGAAACCATCCTCGAATGGAGACGCAATGGTATACCGGCCTAAGTCGATAATCAAAAACACAAAGACTGACCTCAGACAAACTTGGCAAAAGAGAGAAACTGACCTCAATCAATAAGCTCAAAATGTTCTATCATCCTCGAATGATAGCCACAACAACAAGAACAACCTCAGAAGGACTTGAAGAAAAGAATGCCATCCTCGAACGACAACTCACAAGAGATCCTCGGATCTAACTCGAAAACATCCTTGAATAGAGACGAAACGGTATATCGGCCTCAGTCGATAACCAAAAACACAAAGACTGACCTCAGATAGACTTTACAAAAGAGGTAAACTGACCTCAATCAATAAGCTCAAAATGGTCATTCATCCTCGAATAATAGCCACAACAACAAGAAAAAACCTCAGAAGGACTTGAAGAAAAGAATGCCATCCTCGAACGACAACTCACAAGAGATCCTAGGATCTAACCCGAAACCATCTTTGAATGGAGACGAAACGGTATACCGGCCTCAGTAGATAACCAAAAACACAAAGACTGACCTCAGATAGACTTTGCAAAAGAGGTAAACTGACCTCAATCAATAAGCTCAAAATGGTCTATCATCCTCGAATAATAGCCACAACAACAAGACCAACCTCAGAAGGACTTGAAGAAAAGAATTCCATTCTCGATTGACAAAACCCAAAAGATCCTCGGATCTAACACGAAACCATCCTCGAATGGAGACGCAATGGTATACCGGCCTCAGTCGATAACATAAAACACAAAGACTGATCTCAGACAAACTTTGCAAAAGAGAGAAACTGACCTCAATCAATAAGCTCAAAATGTTCTATCATCCACGAATGATAGCCACATCAACAAGACCAACCTCAGAAGTACTTGAAGAAAAGAATCCCATCCTCGAACGACAACTCACAAGAGATCCTCGGATCTAACTCGAAACCATCCTTGAATGGAGACGAAACGGTATATCGGCCCAGTCGATAACCAAAAACACAAAGACTGACCTCAGATAGACTTTACAAAAGAGGTAAACTGACCTCAATCAATAAGCTCAAAATGGTCTATCATCCTCGAATAATAGCCACAACAACAAGACCAACCTCAAAAGGACTTCAAGAAAAGAATGCCATCCTCGAACGACAACTCACAAGAGATCCTCGGATCTAACCCGAAACCATCCTTGAATGGAGACGAAACGGTATACCGGCCTCAGTAGATAACCAAAAACACAAAGACTGACCTCAAATAGTTTTTGCAAAAGAGGTAAATTGACCTCAATCAATAAGCTCAAAATGGTCTATCATCCTCGAATAATAGCCACAACAACAAGACCAACCTCAGAAGGACTTGAAGAAAAGAATTCCATCCTCGAAATATAATTCCTAAAAGATCCTCGGATCTAACACGAAACCATCCTCGAATGGAGACGCAATTGTATACCGGCGTCAATCGATAACCAAAAACACAAAGACTGACCTCAGACAGACTTTGCAAAAGAGAGAAAATGACCTCAATCAATAAGCTCAAAATGTTCTATCATCCACGAATGATAGCCACAACAACAAGACCAACCTCAGAAGGACTTGAAGAAAAGAATTCCATCCTCGAACAAAACTCACAAGAGATCCTCGGATCTAACTCGAAACCATCCTTGAATGGAGACGAAACGGTATATCGGCCTCAGTCGATAACCAAAAACACAAAGACTGGCCTCAGATAGACTTTACAAAAGAGGTAAACTGACCTCAATCAATAAGCTCAAAATGGTCTATCATCCTCGAATAATAGCCACAACAACAAGACCAACCTCAGAAGGACTTGAAGAAAAGAATGCCATCCTCGAACCACAACTCACAAGTGATCCTCGGATCTAACCCGAAACCATCCTTGAATGGAGACGAAACGGTATACCGGCCTCAGTAGATAACCAAAAACACAAAGACTGACCTTAGATAGTTTTTGCAAAAGAGGTAAATTGACCTCAATCAATAAGCTCAAAATGGTCTATCATCCTCGAATAATAGCCACAACAACAAGACCAAACTCAGAAGGACTTAAAGAAAAGAATGCCATCCTCGAATGACAATTCCCAAAAGACCCTCGGATCTAACACGAAACCATCCTCGAATGGAGATGCAATGGTATATCGGCCTCAGTCGATAACCAAAAACACAAAGACTGACCTCGGACAGACTTTGCAAAAGAGACAAACTGACCTCAATCAATAAGCTCAAAATGTTCTATCATCCACGAATGATAGCCACAACAACAAGACCAACCTCATAAGGACTTGAAGAAAAGAATTCCATCCTCGAACAAAACTCACAAGAGATCCTCGGATCTAACTCGAAACCATCCTTGAATGGAGACGAAACGGTATATCGGCCTCAGTCGATAACCAAAAACGCAAAGACTGACCTCATATAGACTTTACAAAAGAGGTAAACTGACCTCAATCAATAAGATCAAAATGGTCTATCATCCTCGAATAATAGCCACAACAACAAGACCAACCTCAGAAGGACTTGAAGAAAAGAATTCCATTCTCGAATGACAATTCCCAAAAGATCCTCGGATCTAACACGAAACCATCCTCGAATGGAGACGCAATGGTATACCGGCCTCAGTCGATAACATAAAACACAAAGACTGATCTCAGACAGACTTTGCAAAATAGAGAAACTGACCTCAATCAATAAGCTCAAAATGTTCTATCATCCACGAATGATAGCCACATCAACAAGACCAACCTCAGAAGTACTTGAAGAAAAGAATGCCATCCTCGAACGACAACTCACAAGAGATCCTCGGATCTAACTTGAAACCATCCTTGAATGGAGACGAAACGGTATATCGGCCCAGTCGATAACCAAAAACACAAAGACTGACCTCAGATAGACTTTACAAAAGAGGTAAACTGACCTCAATCAATAAGCTCAAAATGGTCTATATTCCTCGAATAATAGCCACAACAACAAGACCAACCTCAAAAGGACTTCAAGAAAAGAATGCCATCCTCGAACGACAACTCACAAGAGATCCTCGGATCTAACCCGAAACCATCCTTGAATGGAGACGAAACGGTATACCGGCCTCAGTAGATAACCAAAAACACAAAGACTGACCTCAAATAGTTTTTGCAAAAGAGGTAAATTGACCTCAATCAATAAGCTCAAAATGGTCTATCATCCTCGAATAATAGCCACAACAACAAGACCAAACTCAGAGGGACTTGAAGAAAAGAATGCCATCCTCGAATGACAATTCCCAAAAGACCCTCGGATCTAACACGAAACCATCCTCGAATGGAGACGCAATGGTATACCGGCCTCAGTCGATAACCAAAAACACAAAGACTGACCTCAGATAGAATTTACAAAAGAGACAAACTGACCTCAATAAATAAGCTCAAAATGTTCTATCATCCTCGAATGATAGCCACATCAACAAGACCAACCTCATAAGGACTTGAAGAAAAGAATGCCATCCTCGAACGACAACTCACAAGAGATCCTCGGATCTAACCCGAAACCATCCTTCAATGGAGACGAAACGGTATACCGGCCTCAGTAGATAACCAAAAACACAAAGACTGGCCTCAAATAGTTTTTGCAAAAGAGGTAAATTGACCTCAATAAATAAGCTCAAAATGGTCTATCATCCTCGAATAATAGCCACAACAACAAGACCAACCTCAGAAGGACTTGAAGAAAAGAATTCCATCCTCGAATGACAATTCCTAAAAGATCCTCGGATCTAACACGAAACCATCCTCGAATGGAGACGCAATGGTATACCGGCCTCAACCGATAACCAAAAACACAAAGACTGACCTCAGACAGACTTTGCAAAAGAGAGAAACTGACCTCAATCAATAAGCTCAAAATGTTCTATCATCCACGAATGATAGCCACAACAACAAGACCAACCTCAGAAGGACTTGAAGAAAAGAATGCCATCCTCGAACGACAACTCACAAGAGATCCTCGGATCTAACTCGAAACCATCCTTGAATGGAGACGAAACGGTATATCAGCCTCAGTCGATAACCAAAAACACAAAGACTGACCTCAGATAGACTTTACAAAAGAGGTAAACTGACCTCAATCAATAAGCTCAAAATGGTCTATCATCCTCGAATAATAGCCACAAAAACAAGACTAACCTCAGAAGGACTTGAAGAAAAGAATGCCATCCTCGAACGACAACTCACAAGAGATCCTCGGATCTAACTCGAAACCATCCTTGAATGGAGACGAAACGGTATATCGGCCTCAGTCGATAACCAAAAACACAAAGACTGACCTCAGATAGACTTTACAAAAGAGGTAAACTGACCTCAATCAATAAGCTCAAAATGGTCTATCATCCTCGAATAATAGCCACAACAACAAGACCAACCTCAGAAGGACTTGAAGAAAAGAATGCCATCCTCGAACGACAACTCACAAGAGATCCTCGGATCTAACCCGAAACCATCCTTGAATAGAGACGAAACGGTATACCGGCCTCAGTAGATAACCAAAAACACAAAGACTGACCTCAGATAGTTTTTGCAAAAGAGGTAAATTGACCTCAATCAATAAGCTCAAAATGGTCTATCATCCTCGAATAATAGCCATAACAACAAGACCAAACTCAGAAGGACTTAAAGAAAAGAATGCCATCCTCGAATGATAATTCCCAAAAGACCCTCGGATCTAACACGAAACCATCCTCGAATGGAGACACAATGGTATACCGGCCTCAGTCGATAACCAAAAACACAAAGACTGACCTCGGTCAGACTTTGCAAAAGAAACAAACTGACCTCAATCAATAAGCTCAAAATGGTCTATCATCCTCGAAGCATAGCCACGACAACAAGACCAACCTCATAAGGACTTGAAGAAAAGAATGCCATCCTCGAACGACAACTCACAAGAGATCCTCGGATCTAACCCGAAACCATCCTTGAATGGAGACGAAACGGTTTACCGGCCTCAGTAGATAACCAAAAACACAAAGACTGACCTCAGATAGTTTTTGCAAAAGAGGTAAATTGACCTCAATCAATAAGCTCAAAATGGTCTATCATCCTCGAATAATAGCCACAACAACAAGACCAACCTCAGAAGGACTTGAAGAAAAGAATTCCATCCTCAAATGACAATTCCTAAAAGATCCTCGGATCTAACACGAAATCATCCTCGAATGGAGACGCAATTGTATACCGGCCTCAGTCGATAACCAAAAACACAAAGACTGACCTCAGACAGACTTTGCAAAAGAGAGAAACTGACCTCAATCAATAAGCTCAAAATGTTCTATCATCCACGAATGATAGCCACAACAACAAGACCAACCTCAGAAGGACTTGAAGAAAAGAATGCCATCCTCGAACGATAACTCACAAGAGATCCTCGGATCTAACTCGAAACCATCCTTGAATGGAGACGAAACGGTATATCGGCCTCAGTCGATAACCAAAAACACAAAGACTGGCCTCAGATAGACTTTACAAAAGAGGTAAACTGACCTCAATCAATAAGCTCAAAATGGTCTATAATCCTCGAATAATAGCCACAAAAACAAGACCAACCTCAGAAGGACTTGAAGAAAAGAATGCCATCCTCGAACGACAACTCACAAGAGATCCTCGGATCTAACCCGAAACCATCCTTGAATGGAGACGAAACGGTATACTGGCCTCAGTAGATAACCAAAAACACAAAGACTGACCTCAGATAGTTTTTGCAAAAGAGGTAAATAGACCTCAATCAATAAGCTCAAAATGGTCTATCATCCTCGAAAAATAGCCACAACAACAAGACCAACCTCAGAAGGACTTGAAGAAAAGAATTCCATCCTCAAATGACAATTCCTAAAAGATCCTCGGATCTAACACGAAACCATCCTCGAATGGAGACGCAATGGTATACCGGCCTCAGTCGATAACCAAAAACACAAAGACTGACCTCAGACAGACTTTGCAAAAGAGAGAAACTGACCTCAATCAATAAGCTCAAAATGTTCTATCATCCACGAATGATAGCCACAACAACAAGACCAACCTCAGAAGGACTTGAAAAAAGAATGCCATCCTCGAACGACAACTCACAAGAGATCCTCGGATCTAACTCGCAACCATCCTTGAATGGAGACGAAACGGTATATCGGCCTCAGTCGATAACCAAAAACACAAAGACTGACCTCAGATAGACTTTACAAAAGAGGTAAACTGACCTCAATCAATAAGCTCAAAATGGTCTATCATCCTCGAATAATAGCCACAAAAACAAGACCAACCTCAGAAGGACTTGAAGAAAAGAATGCCATCCTCGAACGACAACTCACAAGAGATCCTCAGATCTAACCTGAAACCATCCTTGAATGGAGACGAAACGGTATACCGGCCTCAGTAGATAACCAAAAACACAAAGACTGACCTCAGATAGTTTTTGCAAAAGAGGTAAATTGACCTCAATCAATAAGCTCAAAATGGTCTATCATCCTCGAATAATAGCCACAACAACAGGACCAAACTCAGAAGGACTTAAAGAAAAGAATGCCATCCTCGAATGACAATTCCCAAAAGATCCTCGGATCTAACACGAAACCATCCTCGAATGGAGACACAATGGTATACCGGCCTCAGTCGATAACCAAAAACACAAAGACTGACCTCGGACAGACTTTGCAAAAGAGAGAAACTGACCTCAATCAATAAGCTCAAAATGTTCTATCATCCTCGAATGATAGCCACAACAACAAGAACAACCTCAGAAGGACTTGAAGAAAAGAATGCCATCCTCGAACGACAACTCACAAGAGATCCTCGGATCTAACACGAAACCATCCTCGAATGGAGACCCAATGGTATACCGGCCTAAGTCGATAATCAAAAACACAAAGACTGACCTTAGACAGACTTTGCAAAAGAGAGAAACTGACCTCAATCAATAAGCTCAAAATGTTCTATCATCCTCGAATGATAGCCACAACAACAAGAACAACCTCAGAAGGACTTGAAGAAAAGAATGACATCCTCGAACGACAACTCACAAGAGATCCTCGGATCTAACCCGAAACCATCTTTGAATTGAGACGAAACGGTATACCGGCCTCAGTAGATAACAAAAAACACAAAGACTGACCTCAGATAGACTTTGCAAAAGAGGTAAACTGACCTCAATCAATAAGATCAAAATGGTCTATCATCCTCGAATAATAGCCACAACAACAAGACCAACCTCAGAAGGACTTGAAGAAAAGAATTCCATCCTCAAATGACAATTCCTAAAAGATCCTCGGATCTAACACGAAACCATCCTCGAATGGAGACGCAATGGCATACCGGCCTCAGTCGATAACCAAAAACACAAAGACTGACCTCAGACAGACTTTGCAAAAGAGAGAAACTGACCTCAATCAATAATCTCAAAATGTTCTATCATCCACGAATGATAGCCACAACAACAAGACCAACCTCAGAAGGACTTGAAGAAAAGAATGCCATCCTCGAACGACAACTCACAAGAGATCCTCGGATCTAACTCGAAACCATCCTTGAATGGAGACGAAACGGTATATCGGCCTCAGTCGATAACGAAAAACACAAAGACTGACCTCAGATAGAATTTACAAAAGAGGTAAACTGACCTCAATCAATAAGCTCAAAATGGTCTATCATCCTCGAATAATAGCCACAAAACAAGACCAACCTCAGAAGGACTTCAAGAAAAGAATGCCATCCTCGAACGACAACTCACAAGAGATCCTCGGATCTAACCCGAAACCATCCTTGAATGGAGACGAAACGGTATACCGGCCTCAGTAGATAACCAAAAACACAAAGACTGACCTCAGATAGTTTTTGCAAAAGAGGTAAATTGACCTCAATCAATAAGCTCAAAATGGTCTATCATCCTCGAATAATAGCCACAACAACAAGACCAACCTCAGAAGGACTTGAAGAAAAGAATTCCATCCTCAAATGACAATTCCTAAAAGATCCTCGGATCTAACACGAAACCATCCTCGAATGGAGACGCAATGGTATACCGGCCTCAGTCGATAACCAAAAACACAAAGACTGACCTCAGACAGACTTTGCAAAAGAGAGAAACTGACCTCAATCAATAAGCTCAAAATGTTCTATCATCCACGAATGATAGCCACAACAACAAGACCAACCTCAGAAGGACTTGAAGAAAGGAATGCCATCCTCGAACGACAACTCACAAGAGATCCTCGGTTCTAACTCGAAACCATCCTTGAATGGAGACGAAACGGTATATCGGCCTCAGTCGATAACCAAAAACACAAAGACTGACCTCAGATAGACTTTACAAAAGAGGTAAACTGACCTCAATCAATAAGCTCAAAATGGTCTATCATCCTCGAATAATAGCCACAAAAACAAGACCAACCTCAGAAGGACTTGAAGAAAAGAATGCCATCCTCGAATGACAACTCACAAGAGATCCTCGGATCTAACCCGAAACCATCCTTGAATGGAGACGAAACGGTATATCGGCCTCAGTCGATAACCAAAAACACAAAGACTGACCTCAGATAGACTTTACAAAAGAGGTAAACTGACCTCAATCAATAAGCTCAAAATGGTCTATCATCCTCGAATAATAGCCACAACAACAAGACCAACCTCAGAAGGACTTGAAGAAAAGAATGCCATCCTCGAACGACAACTCACAAGAGATCCTCGGATCTAACCCGAAACCATCCTTGAATGGAGACGAAACGGTATACCGGCCTCAGTAGATAACCAAAAACACAAAGGCTTACCTCAGATAGTTTTTGCAAAAGAGGTAAATTGACCTCAATCAATAAGCTCAAAATGGTCTATCATCCTCGAATAATAGCCACAACAACAAGACCAAACTCAGAAAGACTTAAAGAAAAGAATGCCATCCTCGAATGACAATTCCCAAAAGACCCTCGGATCTAACACGAAACCATCCTCAAATGGAGACACAATGGTATACCGGCCTCAGTCGATAACCAAAAACACAAAGACTGACCTCGGTCAGACTTTGCAAAAGAAACAAACTGACCTCAATCAATAAGCTCAAAATGGTCTATCATCCTCGAAGGATAGCCACAACAACAAGACCAACCTCATAAGGACTTGAAGAAAAGAATGCCATCCTCGAACGACATCTCACAAGAGATCCTCGGATCTAACCCGAAACCATCCTTGAATGGAGACGAAACGGTATACCGGCCTCAGTAGATAACCAAAAACACAAAGACTGACCTCAGATAGTTTTGGCAAAAGAGGTAAATTGACCTCAATCAATAAGCTCAAAATGGTCTATCATCCTCGAATAATAGCCACAACAACAAGACCAACCTCAGAAGGACTTGAAGAAAAGAATTCCATCCTCAAATGACAATTCCTAAAAGATCCTCGGATCTAACACGAAACCATCCTCGAATGGAGACGCAATGGTATACCGGCCTCATTCGATAACCAAAAACACAAAGACTGACCTCAGACAGACTTTGCAAAAGAGAGAAACTGACCTCAATCAATAAGCTCAAAATGTTCTATCATCCACGAATGATAGCCACAACAACAAGACCAACCTCAGAAGGACTTGAAGAAAAGAATGCCATCCTCGAACGACAACTCACAAGAGATCCTCGTATCTAACTCGAAACCATCCTTGAATGGAGACGAAACGGTATATCGGCCTCAGTCGATAACCAAAAACACAAAGACTGACCTCAGATAGACTTTACAAAAGAGGTAAACTGACCTCAATCAATAAGCTAAAAATGGTCTATCATCCTCGAATAATAGCCACAAAAACAAGACCAACCTCAGAAGGACTTGAAGAAAAGAATGCCATCCTCGAACGACAACTCACAAGAGATCCTCGGATCAAACCCGAAACCATCCTTGAATGGAGGCGAAACGGTATACCGGCCTCAGTAGATAACCAAAAACACAAAGACTGACCTCAGATAGTTTTTGCAAAAGAGGTAAATTGACCTCAATCAATAAGCTCAAAATGGTCTATCATCCTCGAATAATAGCCACAACAACAAGACCAACCTCAGAAGGACTTGAAGAAAAGAATTCCATCCTCAAATGACAATTCCTAAAAGATCCTCAGATCTAACACGAAACCATCCTAGAATGGAGACGCAATGGTATACCGGCCTCAGTCGATAACCAAAAACACAAAGACTGACCTCAGACAGACTTTGCAAAAGAGAGAAACTGACCTCAATCAATAAGCTCAAAATGTTCTATCATCCACGAATGATAGCCACAACAACAAGACCAACCTCAGAAGGACTTGAAGAAAAGAATGCCATCCTCGAACGACAACTCACAAGAGATCCTCGGATCTAACTCGAAACCATCCTTGAATGGAGACGAAACGGTATATCGGCCTCAGTCGATAACCAAAAACACAAAGACAGACCTCAGATAGACTTTACAAAAGAGGTAAACTGACCTCAATCAATAAGCTCAAAATGGTCTATCATCCTCGAATAATAGCCACAAAAACAAGACCAACCTCAGAAGGACTTGAAGAAAAGAATGCCATCCTCGAACGATAACTCACAAGAGATCCTCGGATCTAACCCGAAACCATCCTTGAATGGAGACGAAACGGTATACCGGCCTCAGTAGATAACCAAAAACACAAAGACTGACCTCAGATAGTTTTTGCAAAAGAGGTAAATTGACCTCAATCAATAAGCTCAAAATGGTCTATCATCCTCGAATAATAGCCACAACAACAAGACCAAACTCAGAAGGACTTAAAGAAAAGAATGCCATCCTCGAATGACAATTCCCAAAAGATCCTCGGATCTAACACGAAACCATCCTCGAATGGAGACACAATGGTATACCGGCCTCAGTCGATAACCAAAAACACAAAGACTGACCTCGGCCAGACTTTGCAAAAGAGACAAACTGACCTCAATCAATAAGCTCATAATGGTCTATCATCCTCGAAGGATAGCCACATCAACAAGACCAGCCTCAGAAGTACTTGAAGAAAAGAATGCCATCCTCGAATGCCAACTATCAAGAGATCCTCGGATCTAACACGAAACCATCCTCGAATGGAGACACAATGGTATACCGGCCTCAGTCGATAAGCAAAAACAACAAAGACAGACCTCAGACAGACTTTCCAAAAGAAACAAACTAACCTCAATCAATAAGCTAAAAATGGTCTATCATCCTCGAATGATAGCCACAACAACAAGACTAACCTCAGAAGGACTTGAAGAAAAGAAGGCCATCCTCGAACGACAACTCATAAAAGATCCTCGGATCTAACACGAAACCATCCTCGAATGGAGACCCAATGGTATACCGGCCTAAGTCGATAATCAAAAACACAAAGACTGATCTCAGACAGACTTTGCAAAAGAGAGAAACTGACCTCAATCAATAAGCTCAAAATGTTCTATCATCCTCGAATGATAGCCACAACAACAAGAACAACCTCAGAAGGACTTGAAGAAAAGAATGCCATCCTCGAACGACAACTCACAAGAGATCCTCGGATCTAACCCGAAACCATCTTTGAATGGAGACGAAACGGTATACCGGCCTCAGTCGATAACAAAAAACACAAAGACTGACCTCAGATAGACTTTACAAAAGAGGTAAACTGACCTCAATCAATAAGCTCAAAATGGTCTATCATCCTCGAATAATAGCCACAGCAACAAGACCAACCTCAGAAGGACTTGAAGAAATGAATGCCATCCTCGAACGACAACTCACAAGAGATCCTTGGATCTAACTCGAAACCATCCTTGAATGGATACGAAACGGTATATCGGCCTCAGTCGATAACCAAAAATAACAAAGACTGACCTCAGACAGACTTTGCAAAAGAGAGAAACTGACCTCAATCAATAAGCTCAAAATGTTCTATCATCCTCGAATGATAGCCACAACAACAAGACCAACCTCAGAAGGACATGAAGAAAAGAATGCCATCCTCGAACAACAACTCACAAGAGATCCTCGGATCTAACCCGAAACCATCCTTGAATGGAGACGAAACGGTATACCGGCCTTAGTAGATAACAAAAAACACAAAGACTGACCTCAGGTAGACTTTGCAAAAGAGGTAAACTGACCTCAATCAATAAGCTCAAAATGGTCTATCATCCTCGAATAATAGCCACAACAATAAGAACAACCTCAGAAGGACTTGAAGAAAAGAATGCCATCCTCGAACGACAACTCACAAGAGATCCTCGGATCTAACCCGAAACCATCTTTGAATGGAGACGAAACGGTATACCGGCCTCAGTAGATAACCAAAAACACAAAGACTGACCTCAGATAGACTTTGCAAAAGAGGTAAACGGACCTCAATCAATAAGCTCAAAATGGTCTATCATCCTCGAATAATAGCCACAACAACAAGACCAACCTCAGAAGGACTTGAAGAAAAGAATTCCATCCTCGAATGACAATTCCCAAAAGATCCTCGGATCTAACACGAAACCATCCTCGAATGGAGACGCAATGGTATACCGGCCTCAGTCGATAACCAAAAACACAAAGACTGACCTCAGACAGACTTTGCAAAAGAGAGAAACTGACCTCAATCAATAAGCTCAAAATGTTCTATCATCCTCGAATGATAGCCACAACAACAAGACCAACCTCAGAAGGACTTGAAGAAAAGAATGCCATCCTCGAACGACAACTCACAAGAGATCCTCGGATCTAACTCGAAACCATCCTTGAATGGAGACGAAACGGTATATCAGCCTCAGTCGATAACCAAAAACATAAGACTGATCTCAGATAGACTTTACAAAAGAGGTAAACTGACCTCAATCAATAAGCTCAAAATGGTCTATCATCCTCGAATAATAGCCACAATAACAAGACCAACCTCAGAAGGACTTGAAGAAAAGAATGCCATCCTCGAACGACAACTCACAAGAGATCCTCGGATCTAACTCGAAACCATCCTTGAATGGAGACGAAACGGTATATCGGCCTCAGTCGACAACCAAAAACACAAAGACTGACTTCAGATAGACTTTACAAAAGAGGTAAACTGACCTCAATCAATAAGCTCAAAATTGTCTATCATCCTCGAATAATAGCCACAACAACAAGACCAACCTCAGAAGGACTTGAAGAAAAGAATGCCATGGTATACTGGCCTCAGTCGATAACCAAAAACACAAAGACTGACCTCAGACAGACTTTGCAAAAGAGACAAACTGACCTCATTCAATAAGCTCAAAATGGTCTATCATCCTCAAAGGGTAGCCACAACAACAAGACCAACCTCATAAGGACTTTAAGAAAAGAATGCCATCCTCGAATGACAATTCTCAAAAGTTCCTCGGATCTAACACAAAACCATCCTCGAATGGAGACGCAATGGTATACCAGCTTCAGTCGATAACCAAAAACAACAAAGACAGACCTCAGACAGACTTTGCAAAAGAGACAAACTGACCTCAATCAATTAGATCAAAATGTTCTATCATCCTCGAATGATAGCCACAACAACAAGACCAGCCTCATAAGTACTTGAAGAAAAGAATGCCATCCTCGAATGCCAATTCTCAAGAGATCCACGGATCTAACACGAAACCACCCTCGAATGGAGACACAATGGTATACTGGCCTCAGTCGATAAGCAAAAACAACAAAGACTGACCTCAGACAGACTTTGCAAAAGAAACAAACTAACCTCAATCAATAAGCTAAAAATGGTCTATCATCCTCGAATGATAGCCACAACAACAAGACTAACCTCAGAAGGACTTGAAGAAAAGAATTCCATCCTCGAACGACAACTCACAAAAGATCCTCGGATCTAACACGAAACCATCCTCGAATGGAGACGCAATGGTATAGCGGCCTAAGTCGATAATCAATAACACAAAGACTGACCTCAGACAGACTTTGCAAAAGAGAGAAACTGACCTCAATCAATAAGCTCAAAATGTTCTATCATCCTCGAATGATAGCCACAACAACAAGAACAACCTCAGAAGGACTTGAAGAAAAGAATGCCATCCTTGAATGACAATTCTCAAAAGATCCTCGGATCTAACACAAAACCATCCTCGAATGGAGACACAATGGTATACCATCTTCAGTCGATAACCAAAAACAACAAAGACTGACCTCAGACAGACTTTGCAAAAGAGAAAAAATGACCTTAATCAATAAGATCAAAACATTCTATCATCCTCGAATGATAGCCACAACAACAAGACCAGCCTCAGAAGTACTTAAAGAAAAGAATGCCATCCTCGAATGCCAATTCTCAAAATATCCTCGGATCTAACACGAAACCATCCTCGAATGGAGACGCAATGGTATACCAGCCTCAGTCGATAAGCAAAAACAACAAAGACTGACCTCAGACAGACTTTGCAAAAGAAACAAACTGACCTCAATCAATAAGCTCAAAATGGTCTATCATCCTCGAATGATAGCCACAACAACAAGACTAACCTCAGAAGGACTTGAAGAAAAGAATTCCATCCTCGAACGACAACTCACAAAATATCCTCGGATCTAACACGAAACCATCCTCGAATGGAGACGCAATGGTATACCGGCCTAAGTCGATAACCAAAAACACAAAGACTGACCTCAGACAGACATTGCAAAAGAGAGAAACTGACCTCAATCAATAAGCTCAAAATGTTCTATCATCCTCGAATGATAGCCACAACAACAAGACCAACCTCAGAAGGACTTGAAGAAAAGAATGCCATCCTCGAACGACAACTCACAAGAGATCCTCGGATCTAACCCGAAACCATCTTTGAATGGAGACGAAACGGTATACCGGCCTCAGTCGATAACAAAAAACACAAAGACTGACCTCAGATAGACTTTACAAAAGAGGTAAACTGACCTCAATCAATAAGCTCAAAATGGTCTATCATCCTCGAATAATAGCCACAACAACAAGACCAACCTTAGAAGGACTTGAAGAAAAGAATGCCATCCTCGAACGACAACTCACAAGAGATCCTCGGATCTAACTCGAAACCATCCTTGAATGGAGACGAAACGGTATATCGGCCTCAGTCGATAACCAAAAACACAAAGACTGACCTCAGATAAACTTTACAAAAGAGGTAAACTGACCTCAATCAATAAGCTCAAAATGGTCTATCATCCTCGAATAATAGCCACAGCAACAAGACCAACCTCAGAAGGACTTGAAGAAATGAATGCCATCCTCGAACGACAACTCACAAGAGATCCTTGGATCTAACTCGAAACCATCCTTGAATGGATACGAAACGGTATATCGGCCTCAGTCGATAACCAAAAATAACAAAGACTGACCTCAGACAGACTTTGCAAAAGAGAGAAACTGACCTCAATCAATAAGCTCAAAATGTTCTATCATCCTCGAATGATAGCCACAACAACAAGACCAACCTCAGAAGGACATGAAGAAAAGAATGCCATCCTCGAACAACAACTCACAAGAGATCCTCGGATCTAACCCGAAACCATCCTTGAATGGAGACGAAACGGTATACCGGCCTCAGTAGATAACAAAAAACACAAAGACTGACCTCAGGTAGACTTTGCAAAAGAGGTAAACTGACCTCAATCAATAAGCTCAAAATGGTCTATCATCCTCGAATAATAGCCACAACAATAAGAACAACCTCAGAAGGACTTGAAGAAAAGAATGCCATCCTCGAACGACAACTCACAAGAGATCCTCGGATCTAACCCGAAACCATCTTTGAATGGAGACGAAACGGTATACCGGCCTCAGTAGATAACCAAAAACACAAAGACTGACCTCAGATAGACTTTGCAAAAGAGGTAAACGGACCTCAATCAATAAGCTCAAAATGGTCTATCATCCTCGAATAATAGCCACAACAACAAGACAAACCTCAGAAGGACTTGAAGAAAAGAATTCCATCCTCGAATGACAATTCCCAAAAGATCCTCGGATCTAACACGAAACCATCCTCGAATGGAGACGCAATGGTATACCGGCCTCAGTCGATAACCAAAAACACAAAGACTGACCTCAGACAGACTTTGCAAAAGAGAGAAACTGACCTCAATCAATAAGCTCAAAATGTTCTATCATCCTCGAATGATAGCCACAACAACAAGACCAACCTCAGAAGGACTTGAAGAAAAGAATGCCATCCTCGAACGACAACTCACAAGAGATCCTCGGATCTAAGTCGAAACCATCCTTGAATGGAGACGAAACGGTATATCAGCCTCAGTCGATAACCAAAAACATAAGACTGATCTCAGATAGACTTTACAAAAGAGGTAAACTGACCTCAATCAATAAGCTCAAAATGGTCTATCATCCTCGAATAATAGCCACAATAACAAGACCAACCTCAGAAGGACTTGAAGAAAAGAATGCCATCCTCGAACGACAACTCACAAGAGATCCTCGGATCTAACTCGAAACCATCCTTGAATGGAGACGAAACGGTATATCGGCCTCAGTCGACAACCAAAAACACAAAGACTGACTTCAGATAGACTTTACAAAAGAGGTAAGCTGACCTCAATCAATAAGCTCAAAATTGTCTATCATCCTCGAATAATAGCCACAACAACAAGACCAACCTCAGAAGGATTTGAAGAAAAGAATGCCATGGTATACTGGCCTCAGTCGATAACCAAAAACACAAAGACTAACCTCAGACAGACTTTGCAAAAGAGACAAACTGACCTCATTCAATAAGCTCAAAATGGTCTATCATCCTCAAAGGGTAGCCACAACAACAAGACCAACCTCATAAGGACTTTAAGAAAAGAATGCCATCCTCGAATGACAATTCTCAAAAGTTCCTCGGATCTAACACAAAACCATCCTCGAATGGAGACGCAATGGTATACCAGCTTCAGTCGATAACCAAAAACAACAAAGACAGACCTCAGACAGACTTTGCAAAAGAGACAAACTGACCTCAATCAATTAGATCAAAATGTTCTATCATCCTCGAATGATAGCCACAACAACAAGACCAGCCTCATAAGTACTTGAAGAAAAGAATGCCATCCTCGAATGCCAATTCTCAAGAGATCCACGGATCTAACACGAAACCACCCTCGAATGGAGACACAATGGTATACTGGCCTCAGTCGATAAGCAAAAACAACAAAGACTGACCTCAGACAGACTTTGCAAAAGAAACAAACTAACCTCAATCAATAAGCTAAAAATGGTCTATCATCCTCGAATGATAGCCACAACAACAAGACTAACCTCAGAAGGACTTGAAGAAAAGAATTCCATCCTCGAACGACAACTCACAAAAGATCCTCGGATCTAACACGAAACCATCCTCGAATGGAGACGCAATGGTATAGCGGCCTAAGTCGATAATCAATAACACAAAGACTGACCTCAGACAGACTTTGCAAAAGAGAGAAACTGACCTCAATCAATAAGCTCAAAATGTTCTATCATCCTCGAATGATAGCCACAACAACAAGAACAACCTCAGAAGGACTTGAAGAAAAGAATGCCATCCTTGAATGACAATTCTCAAAAGATCCTCGGATCTAACACAAAACCATCCTCGAATGGAGACACAATGGTATACCATCTTCAGTCGATAACCAAAAACAACAAAGACTGACCTCAGACAGACTTTGCAAAAGAGAAAAAATGACCTTAATCAATAAGATCAAAACATTCTATCATCCTCGAATGATAGCCACAACAACAAGACCAGCCTCAGAAGTACTTAAAGAAAAGAATGCCATCCTCGAATGCCAATTCTCAAAATATCCTCGGATCTAACACGAAACCATCCTCGAATGGAGACGCAATGGTATACCAGCCTCAGTCGATAAGCAAAAACAACAAAGACTGACCTCAGACAGACTTTGCAAAAGAAACAAACTGACCTCAATCAATAAGCTCAAAATGGTCTATCATCCTCGAATGATAGCCACAACAACAAGACTAACCTCAGAAGGACTTGAAGAAAAGAATTCCATCCTCGAACGACAACTCACAAAATATCCTCGGATCTAACACGAAACCATCCTCGAATGGAGACGCAATGGTATACCGGCCTAAGTCGATAACCAAAAACACAAAGACTGACCTCAGACAGACATTGCAAAAGAGAGAAACTGACCTCAATCAATAAGCTCAAAATGTTCTATCATCCTCGAATGATAGCCACAACAACAAGACCAACCTCAGAAGGACTTGAAGAAAAGAATGCCATCCTCGAACGACAACTCACAAGAGATCATCGGATCTAACTCGAAACCATCCTTGAATGGAGACAAAACGGTATATCGGCCTCATTCGATAACCAAAAACACAAAGACTGACCTCAGATAGACTTTACAAAAGAAGTAAACTGACCTCAATCAATAAGCTTAAAATGGTCTATCATCCTCGAATAATAGCCACAACAACAAGACCAACCTCAGAAGGACTTGTAGAAAAGAATGCCATCCTCGAATGACAATTCTCAAAAGATCCTCGGATCTAACACGAAACCATCCTCGAATGGAGACGCAATGGTATACCGGCCTCAGTCGATAACCAAAAACACAAAGACTGACCTCAGACAGACTTTGCAAAAGAGACAAACTGACCTCAATCAATAAGCTCAAAATGGTCTATCATCCTCGAATGATAGCCACAACAACAAGACCAACCTCATAAGGACTTGAAGAAAAGAATGGCATCCTCGAATGACAATTCTCAAAAGATCCTCGGATCTAACACAAAACCATCCTCGAATGGAGACACAATGGTATACCAGCTTCATTCGATAACCAAAAACAACAAAGACTGACCTCAGAAAGACTTTGCAAAAGAGACAAACTGACCTCAATCAATAAGATCAAAATGTTCTATCATCCTCGAATGATAGCCAAAACAACAAGACCAGCCTCAGAAGTACTTGAGGAAAAGAATGCCATCCTCGAATGCCAATTCTCAAAAGATCCTCGGATCTAACACGAAACCATCCTCGAATGGAGACGCAATGGTATACCGGCCTCAGTCGATAAGCAAAAACAACAAAGACTGACCTCAGACAGACTTTGCAAAAGAAACAAACTGACCTCAATCAATAAGCTCAAAATGGTCTATCATCCTCGAAAGATAGCCACAACAACAAGACTAACCTCAAAAGGAGTTGAAGAAAAGAATGCCATCCTCGAACGACAACTCACAAAAGATCCTCGGATCTAACACGAAACCATCCTCGAATGGAGACGCAATGGTATACCGGCCTAAGTCAATAATCAAAAACACAAAGACTGACCTCAGACACACATTGCAATAGAGAGAAACTGACCTCAATCGATAAGCTCAAAATGTTCTATCATCCTCGAATGATAGCCACAACAACAAGAACAACCTCAGAAGGACTTGAAGAAAAGAATGCCATCCTCGAATGACAATTCTCAAAAGATCCTCGGATCTAACACAAAACCATCCTCGAATGGAGACACAATGGTATACCAGCTTCAGTCGATAACCAAAAACAACAAAGACTGACCTCAGAAAGACTTTGCAAAAGAGACAAACTGACCTCAAACAATAAGATCAAAATGTTCTATCATCCTCGAATGATAGCCAAAACAACAAGACCAGCCTCAGAAGTACTTGAGGAAAAGAATGCCATCCTCGAATGAAAATTCTCAAAAGATCCTCGGATCTAACACGAAACCATCCTCGAATGGAGACGCAATGGTATACCAGCCTCAGTCGATAAGCAAAAACAACAAAGACTGACCTCAGACAGACTTTGCAAAAGAAACAAACTGATATCAATCAATAAGCTCAAAATGCTCTATCATCCTCGAATGATAGCCACAACAACAAGACTAACCTCAGAAGGAGTTGAAGAAAAGAATGCCATCCTCGAACGACAAATCACAAAAGATCCTCGGATCTAACACGAAACCATCCTCGAATGGAGACGCAATGGTATACCGGCCTAAGTCGATAATCAAAAACACAAAGACTGACCTCAGACAGACTTTGCAAAAGAGAGAAACTGACCTCAATCAATAAGCTCAAAATGTTCTATCATCCTCGAATGATAGCCACAACAACAAGAACAACCTCAGAAGGACTTGAAGAAAAGAATGCCATCCTCGAATGACAATTCTCAAAAGATCCTCGGATATAACACAAAACCATCCTCGAATGCAGACACAATGGTATACCAGCTTCAGTCGATAACCAAAAACAACAAAGACTGACCTCAGACAGACTTTGCAAAAGAGAAAAACTGACCTTAATCAATAAGATCAAAATGTTCTATCATCCTCGAATGATAGCCACAACAACAAGACCAGCCTCAGAAGTACTTGAAGAAAAGAATGCCATCCTCGAATGCCAATTCTAAAAAGATCCTCGGATCTAACACGAAACCATCCTCGAATGGAGACGCAATGGTATACCGGCCTCAGTCGATAAGCAAAAACAACAAAGACTGACCTCAGACAGACTTTGCAAAAGAAACAAACTGACCTCAATCAATAAGCTCAAAATGGTCTATCATTCTCGAATGATAGCCACAACAACAAGACTAACCTCAGAAGGACTTGAAGAAAAGAATGCCATCCTCGAACGACAACTCACAAAAGATCCTCGGATCTAACACGAAACCATCCTCGAATGGAGACGCAATGGTATACCGGCCTAAGTCGATAACCAAAAACACAAAGACTGACCTCAGACAGACTTTGCAAAAGAGATAAACTGACCTCAATCAATAAGCTAAAAATGTTCTATCATCCTCGAATGATAGCCACAACAACAAGACCAACCTCAGAATGACTTGAAGAAAAGAATGCCATCCTCGAACGACAACTCACAAGAGATCCTCGGATCTAAGTCGAAACCATCCTTGAATGGAGACGAAACGGTATCTCGGCCTCAGTCGATAACCAAAAACACAAAGACTGACCTCAGATAGACTTTACAAAAGAGGTAAACTGACCTCAATCAATAAGCTTAAAACGGTCTATCATCCTCGAATAATAGCCACAACAACAAGACCAACCTCAGAAGGACTTGAAGAAAAGAATGCCATCCTCGAATGAAAATTCTCAAAAGATCCTCGGATCTAACACGAAACCATCCTCGAATGGAGACGCAATGGTATACCAGCCTCAGTCGATAAGCAAAAACAACAAAGACTGACCTCAGACAGACTTTGCAAAAGAAACAAACTGACCTCAATCAATAAGCTCAAAATGCTCTATCATCCTCGAATGATAGCCACAACAACAAGACTAACCTCAGAAGGAGTTGAAGAAAAGAATGCCATCCTCGAACGACAAATCACAAAAGATCCTCGGATCTAACACGAAACCATCCTCGAATGGAGACGCAATGGTATACCGGCCTAAGTCGATAATCAAAAACACAAAGACTGACCTCAGACAGACTTTGCAAAAGAGAGAAACTGACCTCAATCTATAAGCTCAAAATGTTCTATCATCCTCGAATGATAGCCACAACAACAAGAACAACCTCAGAAGGACTTGAAGAAAAGAATGCCATCCTCGAATGACAATTCTCAAAAGATCCTCGGATCTAACACAAAACCATCCTCGAATGGAGACACAATGGTATACCAGCTTCAGTCGATAACCAAAAACAACAAAGACTGACCTCAGACAGACTTTGCAAAAGAGAAAAACTGACCTTAATCAATAAGATCAAAATGTTCTATCATCCTCGAATGATAGCCACAACAACAAGACCAGCCTCAGAAGTACTTGAAGAAAAGAATGCCATCCTCGAATGCCAATTCTAAAAAGATCCTCGGATCTAACACGAAACCATCCTCGAATGGAGACGCAATGGTATACCGGCCTCAGTCGATAAGCAAAAACAACAAAGACTGACCTCAGACAGACTTTGCAAAAGAAACAAACTGACCTCAATCAATAAGCTCAAAATGGTCTATCATCCTCGAATGATAGCCACAACAACAAGACTAACCTCAGAAGGACTTGAAGAAAAGAATGCCATCCTCGAACGACAACTCACAAAAGATCCTCGGATCTAACACGAAACCATCCTCGAATGGAGACGCAATGGTATACCGGCCTAAGTCGATAACCAAAAACACAAAGACTGACCTCAGACAGACTTTGCAAAAGAGATAAACTGACCTCAATCAATAAGCTAAAAATGTTCTATCATCCTCGAATGATAGCCACAACAACAAGACCAACCTCAGAATGACTTGAAGAAAAGAATGCCATCCTCGAACGACAACTCACAAGAGATCCTCGGATCTAAGTCGAAACCATCCTTGAATGGAGACGAAACGGTATCTCGGCCTCAGTCGATAACCAAAAACACAAAGACTGACCTCAGATAGACTTTACAAAAGAGGTAAACTGACCTCAATCAATAAGCTTAAAACGGTCTATCATCCTCGAATAATAGCCACAACAACAAGACCAACCTCAGAAGGACTTGAAGAAAAGAATGCCATCCTCGAATGAAAATTCTCAAAAGATCCTCGGATCTAACACGAAACCATCCTCGAATGGAGACGCAATGGTATACCAGCCTCAGTCGATAAGCAAAAACAACAAAGACTGACCTCAGACAGACTTTTCAAAAGAAACAAACTGACCTCAATCAATAAGCTCAAAATGCTCTATCATCCTCGAATGATAGCCACAACAACAAGACTAACCTCAGAAGGAGTTGAAGAAAAGAATGCCATCCTCGAACGACAAATCACAAAAGATCCTCGGATCTAACACGAAACCATCCTCGAATGGAGACGCAATGGTATACCGGCCTAAGTCGATAATCAAAAACACAAAGACTGACCTCAGACAGACTTTGCAAAAGAGAGAAACTGACCTCAATCTATAAGCTCAAAATGTTCTATCATCCTCGAATGATAGCCACAACAACAAGAACAACCTCAGAAGGACTTGAAGAAAAGAATGCCATCCTCGAATGACAATTCTCAAAAGATCCTCGGATCTAACACAAAACCATCCTCGAATGGAGACACAATGGTATACCAGCTTCAGTCGATAACCAAAAACAACAAAGACTGACCTCAGACAGACTTTGCAAAAGAGAAAAACTGACCTTAATCAATAAGATCAAAATGTTCTATCATCCTCGAATGATAGCCACAACAACAAGACCAGCCTCAGAAGTACTTGAAGAAAAGAATGCCATCCTCGAATGCCAATTCTCAAAAGATCCTCGGATCTAACACGAAACCATCCTCGAATGGAGACGCAATGGTATACCGGCCTCAGTCGATAAGCAAAAACAACAAAGACTGACCTCAGACAGACTTTGCAAAAGAAACAAACTAACCTCAATCAATAAGCTCAAAATGGTCTATCATCCTCGAATGATAGCCACAACAACAAGACTAACCTCAGAAGGACTTGAAGAAAAGAATGCCATCCTCGAACGACAACTCACAAAAGATCCTCGGATCTAACACGAAACCATCCTCGAATGGAGACGCAATGGTATACCGGCCTAAGTCGATAACCAAAAACACAAAGACTGACCTCAGACAGACTTTGCAAAAGAGATAAACTGACCTCAATCAATAAGCTCAAAATGTTCTATCATCCTCGAATGATGGCCACAACAACAAGACCAACCTCAGAATGACTTGAAGAAAAGAATGCCATCCTCGAACGACAACTCACAAGAGATCCTCGGATCTAAGTCGAAACCATCCTTGAATGGAGACGAAACGGTATCTCGGCCTCAGTCGATAACCAAAAACACAAAGACTGACCTCAGATAGACTTTACAAAAGAGGTAAACTGACCTCAATCAATAAGCTTAAAGAGGTCTATCATCCTCGAATAATAGCCACAACAACAAGACCAACCTCAGAAGGACTTGAAGAAAAGAATGCCATCCTCGAATGAAAATTCTCAAAAGATCCTCGGATCTAACACGAAACCATCCTCGAATGGAGACGCAATGGTATACCAGCCTCAGTCGATAAGCAAAAACAACAAAGACTGACCTCAGACAGACTTTGCAAAAGAAACAAACTGACCTCAATCAATAAGCTCAAAATGCTCTATCATCCTCGAATGATAGCTACAACAACAAGACTAACCTCAGAAGGAGTTGAAGAAAAGAATGCCATCCTCGAACGACAAATCACAAAAGATCCTCGGATCTAACACGAAACCATCCTCGAATGGAGACGCAATGGTATACCGGCCTAAGTCGATAATCAAAAACACAAAGACTGACCTCAGATAGACTTTGCAAAAGAGAGAAACTGACCTCAATCAATAAGCTCAAAATGTTCTATCATCCTCGAATGATAGCCACAACAACAAGAACAACCTCAGAAGGACTTGAAGAAAAGAATGCCATCCTCGAATGACAATTCTCAAAAGATCCTCGGATCTAACACAAAACCATCCTCGAATGGAGACACAATGGTATACCAGCTTCAGTCGATAACCAAAAACAACAAAGACTGACCTCAGACAGACTTTGCAAAAGAGAAAAACTGACCTTAATCAATAAGATCAAAATGTTCTATCATCCTCGAATGATAGCCACAACAACAAGACCAGCCTCAGAAGTACTTGAAGAAAAGAATGCCATCCTCGAATGCCAATTCTCAAAAGATCCTCGGATCTAACACGAAACCATCCTCGAATGGAGACGCAATGGTATACCGGCCTCAGCCGATAAGCAAAAACAACAAAGACTGACCTCAGACAGACTTTGCAAAAGAAACAAACTGACCTCAATCAATAAGCTCAAAATGGTCTATCATCCTCGAATGATAGCCACAACAACAAGACTAACCTCAGAAGGACTTGAAGAAAAGAATGCCATCCTCGAACGACAACTCACAAAAGATCCTCGGATCTAACACGAAACCATCCTCGAATGGAGACGCAATGGTATACCGGCCTAAGTCGATAACCAAAAACACAAAGACTGACCTCAGACAGACTTTGCAAAAGAGATAAACTGACCTCAATCAATAAGCTAAAAATGTTCTATCATCCTCGAATGATAGCCACAACAACAAGACCAACCTCAGAATGACTTGAAGAAAAGAATGCCATCCTCGAACGACAACTCACAAGAGATCCTCGGATCTAAGTCGAAACCATCCTTGAATGGAGACGAAACGGTATCTCGGCCTCAGTCGATAACCAAAAACACAAAGACTGACCTCAGATAGACTTTACAAAAGAGGTAAACTGACCTCAATCAATAAGCTTAAAACGGTCTATCATCCTCGAATAATAGCCACAACAACAAGACCAACCTCAGAAGGACTTGAAGAAAAGAATGCCATCCTCGAATGAAAATTCTCAAAAGATCCTCGGATCTAACACGAAACCATCCTCGAATGGAGACGCAATGGTATACCAGCCTCAGTCGATAAGCAAAAACAACAAAGACTGACCTCAGACAGACTTTTCAAAAGAAACAAACTGACCTCAATCAATAAGCTCAAAATGCTCTATCATCCTCGAATGATAGCCACAACAACAAGACTAACCTCAGAAGGAGTTGAAGAAAAGAATGCCATCCTCGAACGACAAATCACAAAAGATCCTCGGATCTAACACGAAACCATCCTCGAATGGAGACGCAATGGTATACCGGCCTAAGTCGATAATCAAAAACACAAAGACTGACCTCAGACAGACTTTGCAAAAGAGAGAAACTGACCTCAATCTATAAGCTCAAAATGTTCTATCATCCTCGAATGATAGCCACAACAACAAGAACAACCTCAGAAGGACTTGAAGAAAAGAATGCCATCCTCGAATGACAATTCTCAAAAGATCCTCGGATCTAACACAAAACCATCCTCGAATGGAGACACAATGGTATACCAGCTTCAGTCGATAACCAAAAACAACAAAGACTGACCTCAGACACACTTTGCAAAAGAGAAAAACTGACCTTAATCAATAAGATCAAAATGTTCTATCATCCTCGAATGATAGCCACAACAACAAGACCAGCCTCAGAAGTACTTGAAGAAAAGAATGCCATCCTCGAATGCCAATTCTCAAAAGATCCTCGGATCTAACACGAAACCATCCTCGAATGGAGACGCAATGGTATACCGGCCTCAGTCGATAAGCAAAAACAACAAAGACTGACCTCAGACAGACTTTGCAAAAGAAACAAACTAACCTCAATCAATAAGCTCAAAATGGTCTATCATCCTCGAATGATAGCCACAACAACAAGACTAACCTCAGAAGGACTTGAAGAAAAGAATGCCATCCTCGAACGACAACTCACAAAAGATCCTCGGATCTAACACGAAACCATCCTCGAATGGAGACGCAATGGTATACCGGCCTAAGTCGATAACCAAAAACACAAAGACTGACCTCAGACAGACTTTGCAAAAGAGATAAACTGACCTCAATCAATAAGCTCAAAATGTTCTATCATCCTCGAATGATGGCCACAACAACAAGACCAACCTCAGAATGACTTGAAGAAAAGAATGCCATCCTCGAACGACAACTCACAAGAGATCCTCGGATCTAAGTCGAAACCATCCTTGAATGGAGACGAAACGGTATCTCGGCCTCAGTCGATAACCAAAAACACAAAGACTGACCTCAGATAGACTTTACAAAAGAGGTAAACTGACCTCAATCAATAAGCTTAAAGAGGTCTATCATCCTCGAATAATAGCCACAACAACAAGACCAACCTCAGAAGGACTTGAAGAAAAGAATGCCATCCTCGAATGAAAATTCTCAAAAGATCCTCGGATCTAACACGAAACCATCCTCGAATGGAGACGCAATGGTATACCAGCCTCAGTCGATAAGCAAAAACAACAAAGACTGACCTCAGACAGACTTTGCAAAAGAAACAAACTGACCTCAATCAATAAGCTCAAAATGCTCTATCATCCTCGAATGATAGCTACAACAACAAGACTAACCTCAGAAGGAGTTGAAGAAAAGAATGCCATCCTCGAACGACAAATCACAAAAGATCCTCGGATCTAACACGAAACCATCCTCGAATGGAGACGCAATGGTATACCGGCCTAAGTCGATAATCAAAAACACAAAGACTGACCTCAGATAGACTTTGCAAAAGAGAGAAACTGACCTCAATCAATAAGCTCAAAATGTTCTATCATCCTCGAATGATAGCCACAACAACAAGAACAACCTCAGAAGGACTTGAAGAAAAGAATGCCATCCTCGAATGACAATTCTCAAAAGATCCTCGGATCTAACACAAAACCATCCTCGAATGGAGACACAATGGTATACCAGCTTCAGTCGATAACCAAAAACAACAAAGACTGACCTCAGACAGACTTTGCAAAAGAGAAAAACTGACCTTAATCAATAAGATCAAAATGTTCTATCATCCTCGAATGATAGCCACAACAACAAGACCAGCCTCAGAAGTACTTGAAGAAAAGAATGCCATCCTCGAATGCCAATTCTCAAAAGATCCTCGGATCTAACACGAAACCATCCTCGAATGGAGACGCAATGGTATACCGGCCTCAGCCGATAAGCAAAAACAACAAAGACTGACCTCAGACAGACTTTGCAAAAGAAACAAACTGACCTCAATCAATAAGCTCAAAATGGTCTATCATCCTCGAATGATAGCCACAACAACAAGACTAACCTCAGAAGGACTTGAAGAAAAGAATGCCATCCTCGAACGACAACTCACAAAAGATCCTCGGATCTAACACGAAACCATCCTCGAATGGAGACGCAATGGTATACCGGCCTAAGTCGATAACCAAAAACACAAAGACTGACCTCAGACAGACTTTGCAAAAGAGATAAACTGACCTCAATCAATAAGCTAAAAATGTTCTATCATCCTCGAATGATAGCCACAACAACAAGACCAACCTCAGAATGACTTGAAGAAAAGAATGCCATCCTCGAACGACAACTCACAAGAGATCCTCGGATCTAAGTCGAAACCATCCTTGAATGGAGACGAAACGGTATCTCGGCCTCAGTCGATAACCAAAAACACAAAGACTGACCTCAGATAGACTTTACAAAAGAGGTAAACTGACCTCAATCAATAAGCTTAAAACGGTCTATCATCCTCGAATAATAGCCACAACAACAAGACCAACCTCAGAAGGACTTGAAGAAAAGAATGCCATCCTCGAATGAAAATTCTCAAAAGATCCTCGGATCTAACACGAAACCATCCTCGAATGGAGACGCAATGGTATACCAGCCTCAGTCGATAAGCAAAAACAACAAAGACTGACCTCAGACAGACTTTTCAAAAGAAACAAACTGACCTCAATCAATAAGCTCAAAATGCTCTATCATCCTCGAATGATAGCCACAACAACAAGACTAACCTCAGAAGGAGTTGAAGAAAAGAATGCCATCCTCGAACGACAAATCACAAAAGATCCTCGGATCTAACACGAAACCATCCTCGAATGGAGACGCAATGGTATACCGGCCTAAGTCGATAATCAAAAACACAAAGACTGACCTCAGACAGACTTTGCAAAAGAGAGAAACTGACCTCAATCTATAAGCTCAAAATGTTCTATCATCCTCGAATGATAGCCACAACAACAAGAACAACCTCAGAAGGACTTGAAGAAAAGAATGCCATCCTCGAATGACAATTCTCAAAAGATCCTCGGATCTAACACAAAACCATCCTCGAATGGAGACACAATGGTATACCAGCTTCAGTCGATAACCAAAAACAACAAAGACTGACCTCAGACAGACTTTGCAAAAGAGAAAAACTGACCTTAATCAATAAGATCAAAATGTTCTATCATCCTCGAATGATAGCCACAACAACAAGACCAGCCTCAGAAGTACTTGAAGAAAAGAATGCCATCCTCGAATGCCAATTCTCAAAAGATCCTCGGATCTAACACGAAACCATCCTCGAATGGAGACGCAATGGTATACCGGCCTCAGTCGATAAGCAAAAACAACAAAGACTGACCTCAGACAGACTTTGCAAAAGAAACAAACTAACCTCAATCAATAAGCTCAAAATGGTCTATCATCCTCGAATGATAGCCACAACAACAAGACTAACCTCAGAAGGACTTGAAGAAAAGAATGCCATCCTCGAACGACAACTCACAAAAGATCCTCGGATCTAACACGAAACCATCCTCGAATGGAGACGCAATGGTATACCGGCCTAAGTCGATAACCAAAAACACAAAGACTGACCTCAGACAGACTTTGCAAAAGAGATAAACTGACCTCAATCAATAAGCTCAAAATGTTCTATCATCCTCGAATGATGGCCACAACAACAAGACCAACCTCAGAATGACTTGAAGAAAAGAATGCCATCCTCGAACGACAACTCACAAGAGATCCTCGGATCTAAGTCGAAACCATCCTTGAATGGAGACGAAACGGTATCTCGGCCTCAGTCGATAACCAAAAACACAAAGACTGACCTCAGATAGACTTTACAAAAGAGGTAAACTGACCTCAATCAATAAGCTTAAAGAGGTCTATCATCCTCGAATAATAGCCACAACAACAAGACCAACCTCAGAAGGACTTGAAGAAAAGAATGCCATCCTCGAATGAAAATTCTCAAAAGATCCTCGGATCTAACACGAAACCATCCTCGAATGGAGACGCAATGGTATACCAGCCTCAGTCGATAAGCAAAAACAACAAAGACTGACCTCAGACAGACTTTGCAAAAGAAACAAACTGACCTCAATCAATAAGCTCAAAATGCTCTATCATCCTCGAATGATAGCTACAACAACAAGACTAACCTCAGAAGGAGTTGAAGAAAAGAATGCCATCCTCGAACGACAAATCACAAAAGATCCTCGGATCTAACACGAAACCATCCTCGAATGGAGACGCAATGGTATACCGGCCTAAGTCGATAATCAAAAACACAAAGACTGACCTCAGATAGACTTTGCAAAAGAGAGAAACTGACCTCAATCAATAAGCTCAAAATGTTCTATCATCCTCGAATGATAGCCACAACAACAAGAACAACCTCAGAAGGACTTGAAGAAAAGAATGCCATCCTCGAATGACAATTCTCAAAAGATCCTCGGATCTAACACAAAACCATCCTCGAATGGAGACACAATGGTATACCAGCTTCAGTCGATAACCAAAAACAACAAAGACTGACCTCAGACAGACTTTGCAAAAGAGAAAAACTGACCTTAATCAATAAGATCAAAATGTTCTATCATCCTCGAATGATAGCCACAACAACAAGACCAGCCTCAGAAGTACTTGAAGAAAAGAATGCCATCCTCGAATGCCAATTCTCAAAAGATCCTCGGATCTAACACGAAACCATCCTCGAATGGAGACGCAATGGTATACCGGCCTCAGCCGATAAGCAAAAACAACAAAGACTGACCTCAGACAGACTTTGCAAAAGAAACAAACTGACCTCAATCAATAAGCTCAAAATGGTCTATCATCCTCGAATGATAGCCACAACAACAAGACTAACCTCAGAAGGACTTGAAGAAAAGAATGCCATCCTCGAACGACAACTCACAAAAGATCCTCGGATCTAACACGAAACCATCCTCGAATGGAGACGCAATGGTATACCGGCCTAAGTCGATAACCAAAAACACAAAGACTGACCTCAGACAGACTTTGCAAAAGAGATAAACTGACCTCAATCAATAAGCTAAAAATGTTCTATCATCCTCGAATGATAGCCACAACAACAAGACCAACCTCAGAATGACTTGAAGAAAAGAACGCCATCCTCGAACGACAACTCACAAGAGATCCTCGGATCTAAGTCGAAACCATCCTTGAATGGAGACAAAACGGTATCTCGGCCTCAGTCGATAACCAAAAACACAAAGACTGACCTCAGATAGACTTTACAAAAGAGGTAAACTGACCTCAATCAATAAGCTTAAAACGGTCTATCATCCTCGAATAATAGCCACAACAACAAGACCAACCTCAGAAGGACTTGAAGAAAAGAATGCCATCCTCGAATGAAAATTCTCAAAAGATCCTCGGATCTAACACGAAACCATCCTCGAATGGAGACGCAATGGTATACCAGCCTCAGTCGATAAGCAAAAACAACAAAGACTGACCTCAGACAGACTTTTCAAAAGAAACAAACTGACCTCAATCAATAAGCTCAAAATGCTCTATCATCCTCGAATGATAGCCACAACAACAAGACTAACCTCAGAAGGAGTTGAAGAAAAGAATGCCATCCTCGAACGACAAATCACAAAAGATCCTCGGATCTAACACGAAACCATCCTCGAATGGAGACGCAATGGTATACCGGCCTAAGTCGATAATCAAAAACACAAAGACTGACCTCAGACAGACTTTGCAAAAGAGAGAAACTGACCTCAATCTATAAGCTCAAAATGTTCTATCATCCTCGAATGATAGCCACAACAACAAGAACAACCTCAGAAGGACTTGAAGAAAAGAATGCCATCCTCGAATGACAATTCTCAAAAGATCCTCGGATCTAACACAAAACCATCCTCGAATGGAGACACAATGGTATACCAGCTTCAGTCGATAACCAAAAACAACAAAGACTGACCTCAGACAGACTTTGCAAAAGAGAAAAACTGACCTTAATCAATAAGATCAAAATGTTCTATCATCCTCGAATGATAGCCACAACAACAAGACCAGCCTCAGAAGTACTTGAAGAAAAGAATGCCATCCTCGAATGCCAATTCTCAAAAGATCCTCGGATCTAACACGAAACCATCCTCGAATGGAGACGCAATGGTATACCGGCCTCAGTCGATAAGCAAAAACAACAAAGACTGACCTCAGACAGACTTTGCAAAAGAAACAAACTAACCTCAATCAATAAGCTCAAAATGGTCTATCATCCTCGAATGATAGCCACAACAACAAGACTAACCTCAGAAGGACTTGAAGAAAAGAATGCCATCCTCGAACGACAACTCACAAAAGATCCTCGGATCTAACACGAAACCATCCTCGAATGGAGACGCAATGGTATACCGGCCTAAGTCGATAACCAAAAACACAAAGACTGACCTCAGACAGACTTTGCAAAAGAGATAAACTGACCTCAATCAATAAGCTCAAAATGTTCTATCATCCTCGAATGATGGCCACAACAACAAGACCAACCTCAGAATGACTTGAAGAAAAGAATGCCATCCTCGAACGACAACTCACAAGAGATCCTCGGATCTAAGTCGAAACCATCCTTGAATGGAGACGAAACGGTATCTCGGCCTCAGTCGATAACCAAAAACACAAAGACTGACCTCAGATAGACTTTACAAAAGAGGTAAACTGACCTCAATCAATAAGCTTAAAGAGGTCTATCATCCTCGAATAATAGCCACAACAACAAGACCAACCTCAGAAGGACTTGAAGAAAAGAATGCCATCCTCGAATGAAAATTCTCAAAAGATCCTCGGATCTAACACGAAACCATCCTCGAATGGAGACGCAATGGTATACCAGCCTCAGTCGATAAGCAAAAACAACAAAGACTGACCTCAGACAGACTTTGCAAAAGAAACAAACTGACCTCAATCAATAAGCTCAAAATGCTCTATCATCCTCGAATGATAGCTACAACAACAAGACTAACCTCAGAAGGAGTTGAAGAAAAGAATGCCATCCTCGAACGACAAATCACAAAAGATCCTCGGATCTAACACGAAACCATCCTCGAATGGAGACGCAATGGTATACCGGCCTAAGTCGATAATCAAAAACACAAAGACTGACCTCAGATAGACTTTGCAAAAGAGAGAAACTGACCTCAATCAATAAGCTCAAAATGTTCTATCATCCTCGAATGATAGCCACAACAACAAGAACAACCTCAGAAGGACTTGAAGAAAAGAATGCCATCCTCGAATGACAATTCTCAAAAGATCCTCGGATCTAACACAAAACCATCCTCGAATGGAGACACAATGGTATACCAGCTTCAGTCGATAACCAAAAACAACAAAGACTGACCTCAGACAGACTTTGCAAAAGAGAAAAACTGACCTTAATCAATAAGATCAAAATGTTCTATCATCCTCGAATGATAGCCACAACAACAAGACCAGCCTCAGAAGTACTTGAAGAAAAGAATGCCATCCTCGAATGCCAATTCTCAAAAGATCCTCGGATCTAACACGAAACCATCCTCGAATGGAGACGCAATGGTATACCGGCCTCAGCCGATAAGCAAAAACAACAAAGACTGACCTCAGACAGACTTTGCAAAAGAAACAAACTGACCTCAATCAATAAGCTCAAAATGGTCTATCATCCTCGAATGATAGCCACAACAACAAGACTAACCTCAGAAGGACTTGAAGAAAAGAATGCCATCCTCGAACGACAACTCACAAAAGATCCTCGGATCTAACACGAAACCATCCTCGAATGGAGACGCAATGGTATACCGGCCTAAGTCGATAACCAAAAACACAAAGACTGACCTCAGACAGACTTTGCAAAAGAGATAAACTGACCTCAATCAATAAGCTCAAAATTTTCTATCATCCTCGAATGATAGCCACAACAACAAGACCAACCTCAGAATGACTTGAAGAAAAGAATACCATCCTCGAACGACAACTCACAAGAGATCCTCGGATCTAAGTCGAAACCATCCTTGAATGGAGACGAAACGGTATCTCGGCCTCTGTCGATAACCAAAAACACAAAGACTGACCTCAGATAGACTTTACAAAAGAGGTAAACTGACCTCAATCAATAAGCTTAAAACGGTCTATCATCCTCGAATAATAGCCACAACAACAAGACCAACCTCAGAAGGACTTGAAGAAAAGAATGCCATCCTCGAATGAAAATTCTCAAAAGATCCTCGGATCTAACACGAAACCATCCTCGAATGGAGACGCAATGGTATACCAGCCTCAGTCGATAAGCAAAAACAACAAAGACTGACCTCAGACAGACTTTGCAAAAGAAACAAACTGACCTCAATCAATAAGCTCAAAATGCTCTATCATCCTCGAATGATAGCCACAACAACAAGACTAACCTCAGAAGGAGTTGAAGAAAAGAATGCCATCCTCGAACGACAAATCACAAAAGATCCTCGGATCTAACACGAAACCATCCTCGAATGGAGACGCAATGGTATACCGGCCTAAGTCGATAATCAAAAACACAAAGACTGACCTCAGACAGACTTTGCAAAAGAGAGAAACTGACCTCAATCAATAAGCTCAAAATGTTCTATCATCCTCGAATGATAGCCACAACAACAAGAACAACCTCAGAAGGACTTGAAGAAAAGAATGCCATCCTCGAATGACAATTCTCAAAAGATCCTCGGATCTAACACAAAACCATCCTCGAATGGAGACACAATGGTATACCAGCTTCAGTCGATAACCAAAAACAACAAAGACTGACCTCAGACAGACTTTGCAAAAGAGAAAAACTGACCTTAATCAATAAGATCAAAATGTTCTATCATCCTCGAATGATATCCACAACAACAAGACCAGCCTCAGAAGTACTTGAAGAAAAGAATGCCATCCTCGAATGCCAATTCTCAAAAGATCCTCGGATCTAACACGAAACCATCCTCGAATGGAGACGCAATGGTATACCGGCCTCAGTCGATAAGCAAAAACAACAAAGACTGACCTCAGACAGACTTTGCAAAAGAAACAAACTGACCTCAATCAATAAGCTCAAAATGGTCTATCATCCTCGAATGATAGCCACAACAACAAGACTAACCTCAGAAGGACTTGAAGAAAAGAAGGCCATCCTCGAACGACAACTCACAAAAGATCCTCGGATCTAACACGAATCCATCCTCGAATGGAGACGCAATGGTATACCAGCCTCGATTGATAAGCAAAAACAACAAAGACTGACCTCAGACAGACTTTGCAAAAGAAACAAACTGACCTCAATCAATAAGCTCAAAATGGTCTATCATCCTCGAATGATAGCCACAACAACAAGACCAACCTCAGAAGGACTTGAAGAAAAGAATGCCATCCTCGAACGACAACTCACAAAAGATCCTCGGATCTAAGTTGAAACCATCCTTGAATGGAGACGAAACGGTATCTCGGCCTCAGTCGATAACCAAAAACACAAAGACTGACCTCAGATAGACTTTACAAAAGAGGTAAACTGACCTCAATCAATAAGCTTAAAACGGTCTATCATCCTCGAATAATAGCCACAACAACAAGACCAACCTCAGAAGGACTTGAAGAAAAGAATGCCATCCTCGAATGACAATTCTCAAAAGATCCTCGGATCTAACACGAAACCATCCTCGAATGGAGATGCAATGGTATACCGGCCTCAGTCGATAACCAAAAACACAAAGACTGACATCAGACAGACTTTGCAATAGAAACAAACTGACCTCAATCAATAAGCTCAAAATGGTCTATCATCCTCGAATGATAGCCACAACAACAAGACTAACCTCAGAAGGAGTTGAAGAAAAGAATGCCATCCTCGAACGACAACTCACAAAAGATCCTCGGATCTAACACGAAACCATCCTCGAATGGAGACGCAATGGTATACCGGCCTAAGTCAATAATCAAAAACACAAAGACTGACCTCAGACAGACTTTGCAAAAGAGAGAAACTGACCTCAATCAATAAGCTCAAAATGTTCTATCATCCTCGAATGATAGCCACAACAACAAGAACAACCTCAGAAGGACTTGAAGAAAAGAATGCCATCCTCGAATGACAATTCTCAAAAGATCCTCGGATCTAACACAAAACCATCCTCGAATGGAGACACAATGGTATACCAGCTTCAGTCGATAACCAAAAACAACAAAGACTGACCTCAGACAGACTTTGCAAAAGAGAAAAACTGACCTTAATCAATAAGATCAAAATGTTCTATCATCCTCGAATGATAGCCACAACAACAAGACCAGACTCAGAAATACTTGAAGAAAAGAATGCCATCCTCGAATGCAAATTTCTCAAAAGATCCTCGGATCTAACACGAAACCATCCTCGAATGGAGACGCAATGGTATACCGGCCTCAGTCGATAAGCAAAAACAACAAAGACTGACCTCAGACAGACTTTGCAAAAGAAACAAACTGACCTCAATCAATAAGCTCAAAATGGTCTATCATCCTCGAATGATAGCCACAACAACAAGACTAACCTCAGAAGGACTTGAAGAAAAGAATGCCATCCTCGAACGACAACTCACAAAAGATCCTCGGATCTAACACGAAACCATCCTCGAATGGAGACGCAATGGTATACCAGCCTCAGTCGATAAGCAAAAACAACAAAGACTGACCTCAGATAGACTTTGCAAAAGAAACAAACTGACCTCAATCAATAAGCTCAAAATGGTCTATCATCCTCGAATGATAGCCACAACAACAAGACTAACCTCAGAAGGACTTGAAGAAAAGAATGCCATCCTCGAACGACAACTCACAAAAGATCCTCGGATCTAAGTTGAAACCATCCTTGAATGGAGACGAAACGGTATCTCGGCCTAAGTCGATAACCAAAAACAACAAAGACTGACCTCAGATAGACTTTACAAAAGAGGTAAACTGACCTCAATCAATAAGCTTAAAACGGTCTATCATCCTCGAATAATAGCCACAACAACCAGACCAACCTCAGAAGGACTTGAAGAAAAGAATGCCATCCTCGAATGACAATTCTCAAAAGATCCTCGGATCTAACACGAAACCATCCTCGAATGGAGACGCAATGGAATACCGGCCTCAGTCGATAACCAAAAACACAAAGACTGACCTCAGACAGACTTTGCAATAAAAACAAACTGACCTCAATCAATAAGCTCAAAATGGTCTATCATCCTCGAATGATAGCCACAACAACAAGACTAACCTCAGAAGGAGTTGAAGAAAAGAATGCCATCCTCGAACGACAACTCACAAAAGATCCTCGGATCTAACACGAAACCATCCTCGAATGGAGACGCAATGGTATACCGGCCTAAGTCAATAATCAAAAACACAAAGACTGACCTCAGACAGACTTTGCAAAAGAGAGAAACTGACCTCAATCAATAAGCTCAAAATGTTCTATCATCCTCGAATGATAGCCACAACAACAAGAACAACCTCAGAAGGACTTGAAGAAAAGAATGCCATCCTCGAATGACAATTCTCAAAAGATCCTCGGATCTAACACAAAACCATCCTCGAATGGAGACACAATGGTATACCAGCTTCAGTCGATAACCAAAAACAACAAAGACTGACCTCAGACAGACTTTGCAAAAGAGAAAAACTGACCTTAATCAATAAGATCAAAATGTTCTATCATCCTCGAATGATAGCGACAACAACAAGACCAGCCTCAGAAGTACTTGAAGAAAAGAATGCCATCCTCGAATGCCAATTCTCAAAAGATCCTCGGATCTAACACGAAACCATCCTCGAATGGAGACGCAATGGTATACCGGCCTCAGTCGATAAGCAAAAACAACAAAGACTGACCTCAGACAGACTTTGCAAAAGAGATAAACTGACCTCAATCAATAAGCTCAAAATGTTCTATCATCCTCGAATGATAGCCACAACAACAAGACCAACCTCAGAATGACTTGAAGAAAATAATGCCATCCTCGAACGACAACTCACAAGAGATCCTCGGATCTAAGTCGAAACCATCCTTGAATGGAGACGAAACGGTATCTCGGCCTCAGTCGATAACCAAAAACACAAAGACTGACCTCAGATAGACTTTACAAAAGAGGTAAACTGACCTCAATCAATAAGCTTAAAACGGTATATCATCCTCGAATAATAGCCACAACAACAAGACCAACCTCAGAAGGACTTGAAGAAAAGAATGCCATCCTCGAATGACAATTCTCAAAAGATCCTCGGATCTAACACGAAACCATCCTCGAATGGAGACACAATGGTATACCAGCTTCAGTCGATAACCAAAAACAACAAAGACTGACCTCAGATAGACTTTGCAAAAGAGACAAACTGACCTCAATCAATAAGCTCAAAATGGTCTATCATCCTTGAATGATAGCCACAACAACAAGACCAACCTCATATGGACTTGAAGAAAAGAATGCCATCCTCGGATGACAATTCTCAAAAGATCCTCGGATTTAACACAAAACCATCCTCGAATGGAGACGCAATGGTATACCAGCTTCAGTCAATAACCAAAAACAACAAAGACTGACCTCAGATAGACTTTGCAAAAGAGACAAACTGACCTCAATCAATAAGATCAAAATGTTCTATCATCCTCGAATGATAGCCAAAACAACAAGACCAGCCTCAGAAGTACTTGAAGAAAAGAATGCCATCCTCAAATGCCAATTCTCAAAAGATCCTCAGATCTAACACGAAACCATCCTCGAATGGAGACGCAATGGAATACCGGCCTCAGTCGATAAGCAAAAACAACAAAGACTGACCTCAGACAGACTTTGCAAAAGAAACATACTGACCTCAATCAATAAGCTCAAAATGGTCTATCATCCTCGAATGATAGCCACAACAACAAGACTAACCTCAGAAGGAGTTGAAGAAAAGAATGCCATCCTCGAACGACAACTCACAAAAGATCCTCGGATCTAACACGAAACCATCCTCGAATGGAGACGCAATGGTATACCGGCCTAAGTCGATAATCAAAAGCACAAAGACTGACCTCAAACAGACTTTGCAAAAGATAGAAACTGACCTCAATCAATAAGCTCAAAATGTTCTATCATCCTCGAATGATAGCCACAACAACAAGAACAACCTCAGAAGGACTTGAAGAAAAGAATGCCATCCTCGAATGACAATTCTCAAAAGATCCTCGGATCTAACACAAAACCATCCTCGAATGGAGACACAATGGTATACCAGCTTCAGTCGATAACCAAAAACAACAAAGACTGACCTCAGATAGACTTTGCAAAAGAGACAAACTGACCTCAATCAATAATATCAAAATGTTCTATCATCCTCGAATGATAACAAAAACAACAAGACAGGCCTCAGAAGTACTTGAAGAAAAGAATGCCATCCTCGAATGCCAATTCTCAAAAGATCCTCGGATCTAACACGAAACCATCCTCGAATGGAGACGCAATGGTATAACGGCCTCAGTCGATAAGCAAAAACAACAAAGACTGTCCTCAGACAGACTTTGCAAAAGAAACAAACTGACCTCAATCAATAAGCTCAAAATGGTCTATCATCCTCGAATGATAGCCACAACAACAAGACTAACCTCAGAAGGACTTGAAGAAAAGAATGCCATCCTCGAACGACAACTCACAAAAGATCCTCGGATCTAACACGGAACCATCCTCGAATGGAGACGCAATGGTATACCGGCCTAAGTCGATAACCAAAAACACAAAGACTGACCTCAGACAGACTTTGCAAAAGAGAGAAACTTACCTCAATCAATAAGCTCAAAATGTTCTATCATCCTCGAATGATAGCCACAACAAAGAGACCAACCTCAGAAGGACTTGAAGAAAAGAATGCCATCCTTGAACGACAACTCACAAGAGATCCTCGGATCTAACTCGAAAACATCCTTGAATGGATACAAAACAGTATCTCGGCCTCAGTCGATAACAAAAAACACAAAGACTGACCTCAGATAGACTTTACAAAAGAGGTAAACTGACCTCAATCAATAAGCTTAAAATGGTCTATCATCCTCGAATAATAGCCACAACAACAAGACCAACCTCAGAAGGACTTGAAGAAAAGAATGCCATCCTCGAATGACAATTCTCAAAAGATCCTCGGATCTAACACAAAACCATCCTCGAATGGAGACTCAATGGTATACCAGCTTCAGTCGATAACCAAAAACAACAAAGACTGACCTCAGAAAGACTTTGCAAAATAGACAAACTGACCTCAATCAATAAGATCAAAATGTTCTATCATCCTCGAATGATAGCCAAAACAACAAGACCAGCCTCAAAAGTACTTGAAGAAAAGAATGCCATCCTCGAATGCCAATTCTCAAAAGATCCTCGGATCTAACACGAAACCATCCTCGAATGGAGACGCAATGGTATACCGGCCTCAGTCGATAAGAAAAAACAACAAAGACTGACCTCAGACAGACTTTGCAAAAGAAACAAACTTACCTCAATCAATAAGCTCAAAATGGTCTATCATTCTCGAATGATAGCCACAACAACAAGACTAACCTCAGAAGGAGTTGAAGAAAAGAATGCCATCCTCGAACGACAACTCACAAAATATCCTCGGATCTAACACGAAACCATCCTTGAATGGAGACGCAATGGTATACCGGCCTAAGTCGATAACCAAAAACACAAAGACTGACCTCAGACAGACTTTGCAAAAGAGAGAAACTTACCTCAATCAATAAGCTCAAAATGTTCTATCATCCTCGAATGATAGCCACAACAAAGAGACCAACCTCGGAAGGAGTTGAAGAAAAGAATGCCATCCTCGAACGACAACTCACAAGAGATCCTCGGATCTAACTCGAAACCATCCTTGAATGGAGACGAAACGGTATCTCGGCCTCAGTCGATAACCAAAAACACAAAGACTGACCTCAGATAGACTTTACAAAAGAGGTAAACTGACCTCAATCAATAAGCTTAAAATGGTCTATCATCCTCGAATAATAGCCACAACAACAACACCAACCTCAGAAGGACTTGAAGAAAAGAAAGCCTTCCTCGAATGACAATTTTCAAAAGATCCTCGGATCTAACACGAAACCATCCTCGAATGGAGACGCAATGGTATACCGGCCTCAGTCGATAACCAAAAACACAAAGACTGACCTCAGACAGACTTTGCAAAAGAGACAAACTGACCTCAATCAATAAGCTCAAAATGGTCTATCATCCTCGAATGATAGCCACAACAACAAGACCAACCTCATAAGGACTTGAAGAAAAGAATGCCATCCTCGAATGACAATTCTCAAAAGATCCTCGGATCTAACACAAAACCATCCTCGAATGGAGACACAATGGTATACCAGCCTCAGTCGATAACCAAAAACAACAAATACTGACCTCAGAAACACTTTGCAAAAGAGACAAACTGACCTCAATCAATAAGATCAAAATGTTCTATCATCCTCGAATGATAGCCAAAACAACAAGACCAGCCTCAGAAGTACTTGAAGAAAAGAATGCCATCCTCGAATGCCAATTCTCAAAAGATCCTCGGATCTAACACGAAACCATCCTCGAATGGAGACGCAATGGTATACCGGCCTCAGTCGATAAGCAAAAACAACAAAGAATGACCTCAGACAGACTTTGCAAAAGAAACAAACTGACCTCAATCAATAAGGTCAAAATGGTCTATCATCCTCGAATGATAGCCACAACAACAAGACTAACCTCAGAAGGAGTTGAAGAAAAGAATGCCATCCTCGAACGACAACTCACAAAAGATCCTCGGATCTAACACGAAACCATCCTCGAATGGAGACGCAATGGTATACCGGCCTAAGTCGATAACCAAAAACAACAAAGACTGACCTCAGATAGACTTTGCAAAATAGACAAACTGACCTCAATCAATAAGATCAAAATGTTCTATCATCCTCGAATGATAGCCAAAACAACAAGACCAGCCTCAGAAGTACTTGAAGAAAAGAATGCCATCCTCGAATGCCAATTCTCAAAAGATCCTCGGATCTAACACGAAACCATCCTCGAATGGAGACGCAATGGTATACCGGCCTCAGTCGATTAGAAAAAACAACAAAGACTGACCTCAGACAGACTTTGCAAAAGAAACAAACTTACCTCAATCAATAAGCTCAAAATGGTCTATCATTCTCGAATGATAGCCACAACAACAAGACTAACCTCAGAAGGAGTTGAAGAAAAGAATGCCATCCTCGAACGACAACTCACAAAAGATCCTCGGATCTAACACGAAACCATCCTTGAATGGAGACGCAATGGTATACCGGCCTAAGTCGATAACCAAAAACACAAAGACTGACCTCAGACAGACTTTGCAAAAGAGAGAAACTTACCTCAATCAATAAGCTCAAAATGTTCTATCATCCTCGAATGATAGCCACAACAAAGAGACCAACCTCGGAAGGAGTTGAAGAAAAGAATGCCATCCTCGAACGACAACTCACAAGAGATCCTCGGATCTAACTCGAAACCATCCTTGAATGGAGACGAAACGGTATCTCGGCCTCAGTCGATAACCAAAAACACAAAGACTGACCTCAGATAGACTTTACAAAAGAGGTAAACTGACCTCAATCAATAAGCTTAAAATGGTCTATCATCCTCGAATAATAGCCACAACAACAACACCAACCTCAGAAGGACTTGAAGAAAAGAAAGCCTTCCTCGAATGACAATTTTCAAAAGATCCTCGGATCTAACACGAAACCATCCTCGAATGGAGATGCAATGGTATACCGGCCTCAGTCGATAACCAAAAACACAAAGACTGACCTCAGACAGACTTTGCAAAAGAGACAAACTGACCTCAATCAATAAGCTCAAAATGGTCTATCATCCTCGAATGATAGCCACAACAACAAGACCAACCTCATAAGGACTTGAAGAAAAGAATGCCATCCTCGAATGACAATTCTCAAAAGATCCTCGGATCTAACACAAAACCATCCTCGAATGGAGACACAATGGTATACCAGCCTCAGTCGATAACCAAAAACAACAAATACTGACCTCAGAAACACTTTGCAAAAGAGACAAACTGACCTCAATCAATAAGATCAAAATGTTCTATCATCCTCGAATGATAGCCAAAACAACAAGACCAGCCTCAGAAGTACTTGAAGAAAAGAATGCCATCCTCGAATGCCAATTCTCAAAAGATCCTCGGATCTAACACGAAACCATCCTCGAATGGAGACGCAATGGTATACCGGCCTCAGTCGATAAGCAAAAACAACAAAGAATGACCTCAGACAGACTTTGCAAAAAAACAAACTGACCTCAATCAATAAGCTCAAAATGGTCTATCATCCTCGAATGATAGCCACAACAACAAGACTAACCTCAGAAGGAGTTGAAGAAAAGAATGCCATCCTCGAACGACAACTCACAAAAGATCCTCGGATCTAACACGAAACCATCCTCGAATGGAGACGCAATGGTATACCGGCCTAAGTCGATAATCAAAAACACAAAGACTGACCTCAGAAAGACTTTGCAAAAGAGACAAACTGACCTCAATCAATAAGCTCAAAATGTTCTATCATCCTCGAATGATAGCCACAACAATAAGAAAAACCTCAGAAGGACTTGAAGAAAAGAATGCCATCCTCGAATGCCAATTCTCAAAAGATCCACGGATCTAACACGAAACCATCCTCGAATGGAGACGCAATGGTATACCGGCCTCAGTCGATAAGCAAAAACAACAAAGACTGACCTCAGACAGACTTTGCAAAAGAAACAAACTGACCTCAATCAATAAGCTCAAAATGGTCTATCATCCTCGAATGATAGCCACAACAACAAGACTAACCTCAGAAGGACTTGAAGAAAAGAATGCCATCCTCGAACGACAACTCACAAAAGATCCTCGGATCTAACACGGAACCATCCTCGAATGGAGACGCAATGGTATACCGGCCTAAGTCGATAACCAAAAACACAAAGACTGACCTCAGACAGACTTTGCAAAAGAGAGAAACTTACCTCAATCAATAAGCTCAAAATGTTCTATCATCCTCGAATGATAGCCACAACAAAGAGACCAAACTCAGAAAGACTTGAATAAAAGAATGCCATCCTCGAACGACAACTCACAAGAGATCCTCGGATATAACTCGAAACCATCCTTGAATGGATACAAAACAGTATCTCGGCCTCAGTCGATAACAAAAAACACAAAGACTGACCTCAGATAGACTTTACAAAAGAGGTAAATTGACCTCAATCAATAAGCTTAAAATGGTCTATCATCCTCGAATAATAGCCACAACAACAAGACCAACCTCAGAAGGACTTGAAGAAAAGAATGCCATCCTCGAATGACAATTCTCAAAAGATCCTCGGATCTAACACAAAACCATCCTCGAATGGAGACTCAATGGTATACAAGCTTCAGTCGATAACCAAAAACAACAAAGACTGACCTCAGAAAGACTTTGCAAAAGAGACAAACTGACCTCAATCAATAAGATCAAAATGTTCTATCATCCTCGAATGATAGCCAAAACAACAAGACCAGCCTCAGAAGTACTTGAAGAAAAGAATGCCATCCTCGAATGCCAATTCTCAAAAGATCCTCGGATCTAACACGAAACCATCCTCGAATGGAGACGCAATGGTATACCGGCCTCAGTCGATAAGAAAAAACAACAAAGACTGACCTCAGACAGACTTTGCAAAAGAAACAAACTTACCTCAATCAATAAGCTCAAAATGGTCTATCATTCTCGAATGATAGCCACAACAACAAGACTAACCTCAGAAGGAGTTGAAGAAAAGAATGCCATCCTCGAACGACAACTCACAAAAGATCCTCGGATCTAACACGAAACCATCCTTGAATGGAGACGCAATGGTATACCGGCCTAAGTCGATAACCAAAAACACAAAGACTGACCTCAGACAGACTTTGCAGAAGAGAGAAACTTACCTCAATCAATAAGCTCAAAATGTTCTATCATCCTCGAATGATAGCCACAACAAAGAGACCAACCTCGGAAGGAGTTGAAGAAAAGAATGCCATCCTCGAACGACAACTCACAAGAGATCCTCGGATCTAACTCGAAACCATCCTTGAATGGAGACGAAACGGTATCTCGGCCTCAGTCGATAACCAAAAACACAAAGACTGACCTCAGATAGACTTTACAAAAGAGGTAAACTGACCTCAATCAATAAGCTTAAAATGGTCTATCATCCTCGAATAATAGCCACAACAACAACACCAACCTCAGAAGGACTTGAAGAAAAGAAAGCCTTCCTCGAATGACAATTTTCAAAAGATCCTCGGATCTAACACGAAACCATCCTCGAATGGAGACGCAATGGTATACCGGCCTCAGTCGATAAGCAAAAACAACAAAGAATGACCTCAGACAGACTTTGCAAAAGAAACAAACTGACCTCAATCAATAAGCTCAAAATGGTCTATCATCCTCGAATGATAGCCACAACAACAAGACTAACCTCAGAAGGAGTTGAAGAAAAGAATGCCATCCTCGAACGACAACTCACAAAAGATCCTCGGATCTAACACGAAACCATCCTCGAATGGAGACGCAATGGTATTCCAGCCTAAGTCGATAATCAAAAACACAAAGACTGACCTCAGACAGACTTTGCAAAAGAGACAAACTGACCTCAATCAATAAGCTCAAAATGTTCTATCATCCTCGAATGATAGCCACAACAATAAGAACAACCTCAGAAGGACTTGAAGAAAAGAATGCCATCCTCGAATGCCAATTCTCAAAAGATCCACGGATCTAACACGAAACCATCCTCGAATGGAGACGCAATGGTATACCGGCCTCAGTCGATAAGCAAAAACAACAAAGACTGACCTCAGACAGACTTTGCAAAAGAAACAAACTGACCTCAATCAATAAGCTCAAAATGGTCTATCATCCTCGAATGATAGCCACAACAACAAGACTAACCTCAGAAGGACTTGAAGAAAAGAATGCCATCCTCGAACGACAACTCACAAAAGATCCTCGGATCTAACACGGAACCATCCTCGAATGGAGACGCAATGGTATACCGGCCTAAGTCGATAACCAAAAACACAAAGACTGACCTCAGACAGACTTTGCAAAAGAGAGAAACTTACCTCAATCAATAAGCTCAAAATGTTCTATCATCCTCGAATGATAGCCACAACAAAGAGACCAACCTCAGAAGGACTTGAAGAAAAGAATGCCATCCTCGAACGACAACTCACAAGAGATCCTCGGATCTAACTCGAAACCATCCTTGAATGGATACAAAACAGTATCTCGGCCTCAGTCGATAACAAAAAACACAAAGACTGACCTCAGATAGACTTTACAAAAGAGGTAAATTGACCTCAATCAATAAGCTTAAAATGGTCTATCATCCTCGAATAATAGCCACAACAACAAGACCAACCTCAGAAGGACTTGAAGAAAAGAATGCCATCCTCGAATGACAATTCTCAAAAGATCCTCGGATCTAACACAAAACCATCCTCGAATGGAGACTCAATGGTATACAAGCTTCAGTCGATAACCAAAAACAACAAAGACTGACCTCAGAAAGACTTTGCAAAAGAGACAAACTGACCTCAATCAATAAGATCAAAATGTTCTATCATCCTCGAATGATAGCCAAAACAACAAGACCAGCCTCAGAAGTACTTGAAGAAAAGAATGCCATCCTCGAATGCCAATTCTCAAAAGATCCTCGGATCTAACACGAAACCATCCTCGAATGGAGACGCAATGGTATACCGGCCTCAGTCGATAAGAAAAAACAACAAAGACTGACCTCAGACAGACATTGAAAAAGAAACAAACTTACCTCAATCAATAAGCTCAAAATGTTCTATCATTCTCGAATGATAGCCACAACAACAAGACTAACCTCAGAAGGAGTTGAAGAAAAGAATGCCATCCTCGAACGACAACTCACAAAAGATCCTCGGATCTAACACGAAACCATCCTTGAATGGAGACGCAATGGTATACCGGCCTAAGTCGATAACCAAAAACACAAAGACTGACCTCAGACAGACTTTGCAAAAGAGAGAAACTTACCTCAATCAATAAGCTCAAAATGTTCTATCATCCTCGAATGATAGCCACAACAAAGAGACCAACCTCGGAAGGAGTTGAAGAAAAGAATGCCATCCTCGAACGACAACTCACAAGAGATCCTCGGATCTAACTCGAAACCATCCTTGAATGGAGACGAAACGGTATCTCGGCCTCAGTCGATAACCAAAAACACAAAGACTGACCTCAGATAGACTTTACAAAAGAGGTAAACTGACCTCAATCAATAAGCTTAAAATGGTCTATCATCCTCGAATAATAGCCACAACAACAACACCAACCTCAGAAGGACTTGAAGAAAAGAAAGCCTTCCTCGAATGCCAATTCTCAAAAGATCCTCGGATCTAACACGAAACCATCCTCGAATGGAGACGCAATGGTATACCGGCCTCAGTCGATAAGCAAAAACAACAAAGAATGACCTCAGACAGACTTTGCAAAAGAAACAAACTGACCTCAATCAATAAGCTCAAAATGGTCTATCATCCTCGAATGATAGCCACAACAACTAGACTAACCTCAGAAGGAGTTGAAGAAAAGAATGCCATCCTCGAACGACAACTCACAAAAGATCCTCGGATCTAACACGAAACCATCCTCGAATGGAGACGCAATGGTATACCAGCCTAAGTCGATAATCAAAAACACAAAGACTGACCTCAGACAGACTTTGCAAAAGAGACAAACTGACCTCAATCAATAAGCTCAAAATGTTCTATCATCCTCGAATGATAGCCACAACAATAAGAACAACCTCAGAAGGACTTGAAGAAAAGAATGCCATCCTCGAATGCCAATTCTCAAAAGATCCACGGATCTAACACGAAACCATCCTCGAATGGAGACGCAAAGGTATACCGGCCTCAGTCGATAAGCAAAAACAACAAAGACTGACCTCAGACAGACTTTGCAAAAGAAACAAACTGACCTCAATCAATAAGCTCAAAATGGTCTATCATCCTCGAATGATAGCCACAACAACAAGACTAACCTCAGAAGGACTTGAAGAAAAGAATGCCATCCTCGAACGACAACTCACAAAAGATCCTCGGATCTAACACGAAACCATCCTCGAATGGAGACGCAATGGTATACCGGCCTCAGTCGATAAGAAAAAACAACAAAGACTGACCTCAGACAGACTTTGCAAAAGAAACAAACTTACCTCAATCAATAAGCTCAAAATGGTCTATCATTCTCGAATGATAGCCACAACAACAAGACTAACCTCAGAAGGAGTTGAAGAAAAGAATGCCATCCTCGAACGACAACTCACAAAAGATCCTCGGATCTAACACGAAACCATCCTTGAATGGAGACGCAATGGTATACCGGCCTAAGTCGATAACCAAAAACACAAAGACTGACCTCAGACAGACTTTGCAGAAGAGAGAAACTTACCTCAATCAATAAGCTCAAAATGTTCTATCATCCTCGAATGATAGCCACAACAAAGAGACCAACCTCGGAAGGAGTTGAAGAAAAGAATGCCATCCTCGAACGACAACTCACAAGAGATCCTCAGATCTAACTCGAAACCATCCTTGAATGGAGACGAAACGGTATCTCGGCCTCAGTCGATAACCAAAAACACAAAGACTGACCTCAGATAGACTTTACAAAAGAGGTAAACTGACCTCAATCAATAAGCTTAAAATGGTCTATCATCCTCGAATAATAGCCACAACAACAACACCAACCTCAGAAGGACTTGAAGAAAAGAAAGCCTTCCTCGAATGACAATTTTCAAAAGATCCTCGGATCTAACACGAAACCATCCTCGAATGGAGACGCAATGGTATACCGGCCTCAGTCGATAAGCAAAAACAACAAAGAATGACCTCAGACAGACTTTGCAAAAGAAACAAACTGACCTCAATCAATAAGCTCAAAATGGTCTATCATCCTCGAATGATAGCCACAACAACAAGACTAACCTCAGAAGGAGTTGAAGAAAAGAATGCCATCCTCGAACGACAACTCACAAAAGATCCTCGGATCTAACACGAAACCATCCTCGAATGGAGACGCAATGGTATTCCAGCCTAAGTCGATAATCAAAAACACAAAGACTGACCTCAGACAGACTTTGCAAAAGAGACAAACTGACCTCAATCAATAAGCTCAAAATGTTCTATCATCCTCGAATGATAGCCACAACAATAAGAACAACCTCAGAAGGACTTGAAGAAAAGAATGCCATCCTCGAATGCCAATTCTCAAAAGATCCACGGATCTAACACGAAACCATCCTCGAATGGAGACGCAATGGTATACCGGCCTCAGTCGATAAGCAAAAACAACAAAGACTGACCTCAGACAGACTTTGCAAAAGAAACAAACTGACCTCAATCAATAAGCTCAAAATGGTCTATCATCCTCGAATGATAGCCACAACAACAAGACTAACCTCAGAAGGACTTGAAGAAAAGAATGCCATCCTCGAACGACAACTCACAAAAGATCCTCGGATCTAACACGGAACCATCCTCGAATGGAGACGCAATGGTATACCGGCCTAAGTCGATAACCAAAAACACAAAGACTGACCTCAGACAGACTTTGCAAAAGAGAGAAACTTACCTCAATCAATAAGCTCAAAATGTTCTATCATCCTCGAATGATAGCCACAACAAAGAGACCAACCTCAGAAGGACTTGAAGAAAAGAATGCCATCCTCGAACGACAACTCACAAGAGATCCTCGGATCTAACTCGAAACCATCCTTGAATGGATACAAAACAATATCTCGGCCTCAGTCGATAACAAAAAACACAAAGACTGACCTCAGATAGACTTTACAAAAGAGGTAAATTGACCTCAATCAATAAGCTTAAAATGGTCTATCATCCTCGAATAATAGCCACAACAACAAGACCAACCTCAGAAGGACTTGAAGAAAAGAATGCCATCCTCGAATGACAATTCTCAAAAGATCCTCGGATCTAACACAAAACCATCCTCGAATGGAGACTCAATGGTATACAAGCTTCAGTCGATAACCAAAAACAACAAAGACTGACCTCAGAAAGACTTTGCAAAAGAGACAAACTGACCTCAATCAATAAGATCAAAATGTTCTATCATCCTCGAATGATAGCCAAAACAACAAGACCAGCCTCAGAAGTACTTGAAGAAAAGAATGCCATCCTCGAATGCCAATTCTCAAAAGATCCTCGGATCTAACACGAAACCATCCTCGAATGGAGACGCAATGGTATACCGGCCTCAGTCGATAAGAAAAAACAACAAAGACTGACCTCAGACAGACATTGAAAAAGAAACAAACTTACCTCAATCAATAAGCTCAAAATGTTCTATCATTCTCGAATGATAGCCACAACAACAAGACTAACCTCAGAAGGAGTTGAAGAAAAGAATGCCATCCTCGAACGACAACTCACAAAAGATCCTCGGATCTAACACGAAACCATCCTTGAATGGAGACGCAATGGTATACCGGCCTAAGTCGATAACCAAAAACACAAAGACTGACCTCAGACAGACTTTGCAAAAGAGAGAAACTTACCTCAATCAATAAGCTCAAAATGTTCTATCATCCTCGAATGATAGCCACAACAAAGAGACCAACCTCAGAAGGACTTGAAGAAAAGAATGCCATCCTCGAACGACAACTCACAAGAGATCCTCGGATCTAACTCGAAACCATCCTTGAATGGATACAAAACAGTATCTCGGCCTCAGTCGATAACAAAAAACACAAAGACTGACCTCAGATAGACTTTACAAAAGAGGTAAACTGACCTCAATCAATAAGCTTAAAATGGTCTATCATCCTCGAATAATAGCCACAACAACAAGACCAACCTCAGAAGGACTTGAAGAAAAGAATGCCATCCTCGAATGACAATTCTCAAAAGATCCTCGGATCTAACACAAAACCATCCTCGAATGGAGACTCAATGGTATACCAGCTTCAGTCGATAACCAAAAACAACAAAGACTGACCTCAGAAAGACTTTGCAAAATAGACAAACTGACCTCAATCAATAAGATCAAAATGTTCTATCATCCTCGAATGATAGCCAAAACAACAAGACCAGCCTCAGAAGTACTTGAAGAAAAGAATGCCATCCTCGAATGCCAATTCTCAAAAGATCCTCGGATCTAACACGAAACCATCCTCGAATGGAGACGCAATGGTATACCGGCCTCAGTCGATTAGAAAAAACAACAAAGACTGACCTCAGACAGACTTTGCAAAAGAAACAAACTTACCTCAATCAATAAGCTCAAAATGGTCTATCATTCTCGAATGATAGCCACAACAACAAGACTAACCTCAGAAGGAGTTGAAGAAAAGAATGCCATCCTCGAACGACAACTCACAAAAGATCCTCGGATCTAACACGAAACCATCCTTGAATGGAGACGCAATGGTATACCGGCCTAAGTCGATAACCAAAAACACAAAGACTGACCTCAGACAGACTTTGCAAAAGAGAGAAACTTACCTCAATCAATAAGCTCAAAATGTTCTATCATCCTCGAATGATAGCCACAACAAAGAGACCAACCTCGGAAGGAGTTGAAGAAAAGAATGCCATCCTCGAACGACAACTCACAAGAGATCCTCGGATCTAACTCGAAACCATCCTTGAATGGAGACGAAACGGTATCTCGGCCTCAGTCGATAACCAAAAACACAAAGACTGACCTCAGATAGACTTTACAAAAGAGGTAAACTGACCTCAATCAATATGCTTAAAATGGTCTATCATCCTCGAATAATAGCCACAACAACAACACCAACCTCAGAAGGACTTGAAGAAAAGAAAGCCTTCCTCGAATGACAATTTTCAAAAGATCCTCGGATCTAACACGAAACCATCCTAGAATGGAGACGCAATGGTATACCGGCCTCAGTCGATAACCAAAAACACAAAGACTGACCTCAGACAGACTTTGCAAAAGAGACAAACTGACCTCAATCAATAAGCTCAAAATGGTCTATCATCCTCGAATGATAGCCACAACAACAAGACCAACCTCATAAGGACTTGAAGAAAAGAATGCCATCCTCGAATGACAATTCTCAAAAGATCCTCGGATCTAACACAAAACCATCCTCGAATGGAGACACAATGGTATACCAGCCTAAGTCGATAACCAAAAACAACAAATACTGACCTCAGAAACACTTTGCAAAAGAGACAAACTGACCTCAATCAATAAGATCAAAATGTTCTATCATCCTCGAATGATAGCCAAAACAACAAGACCAGCCTCAGAAGTACTTGAATAAAAGAATGCCATCCTCGAATGCCAATTCTCAAAAGATCCTCGGATCTAACACGAAACCATCCTCGAATGGAGACGCAATGGTATACCGGCCTCAGTCGATAAGCAAAAACAACAAAGAATGACCTCAGACAGACTTTGCAAAAGAAACAAACTGACCTCAATCAATAAGCTCAAAATGGTCTATCATCCTCGAATGATAGCCACAACAACAAGACTAACCTCAGAAGGAGTTGAAGAAAAGAATGCCATCCTCGAACGACAACTCACAAAAGATCCTCGGATCTAACACGAAACCATCCTCGAATGGAGACGCAATGGTATACCGGCCTAAGTCGATAATCAAAAACACAAAGACTGACCTCAGACAGACTTTGCAAAAGAGACAAACTGACCTTAATCAATAAGCTCAAAATGTTCTATCATCCTCGAATGATAGCCACAACAACAAGACCAACCTCAGAATGACTTGAAGAAAAGAATGCCATCCTCGAACGACAACTCACAAGAGATCCTCGGATCTAAGTCGAAACCATCCTTGAATGGAGACGAAACGGTATCTCGGCCTCAGTCGATAACCAAAAACACAAAGACTGACCTCAGATAGACTTTACAAAAGAGGTAAACTGACCTCAATCAATAAGCTTAAAACGGTCTATCATCCTCGAATAATAGCCACAACAACAAGACCAACCTCAGAAGGACTTGAAGAAAAGAATGCCATCCTCGAATGAAAATTCTCAAAAGATCCTCGGATCTAACACGAAACCATCCTCGAATGGAGACGCAATGGTATACCAGCCTCAGTCGATAAGCAAAAACAACAAAGACTGACCTCAGACAGACTTTGCAAAAGAAAGAAACTGACCTCAATCAATAAGCTCAAAATGCTCTATCATCCTCGAATGATAGCCACAACAAAGAGACCAACCTCGGAAGGAGTTGAAGAAAAGAATGCCATCCTCGAACGACAAATCACAAGAGATCCTCGGATCTAACTCGAAACCATCCTTGAATGGAGACGCAACGGTATACCGGCCTCAGTCGATAATCAAAAACACAAAGACTGACCTCAGACAGACTTTGCAAAAGAGAGAAACTGACCTCAATCAATAAGCTCAAAATGTTCTATCATCCTCGAATGATAGCCACAACAACAAGAACAACCTCAGAAGGACTTGAAGAAAAGAATGCCATCCTCGAATGACAATTCTCAAAAGATCCTCGAATCTAACACAAAACCATCCTCGAATGGAGACGCAATGGTATACCAGCTTCAGTCGATAACCAAAAACAACAAAGACTGACCTCAGACAGACTTTGCAAAAGAGAAAAACTGACCTGAATCAATAAGATCAAAATGTTCTATCATCCTCGAATGATAGCCACAACAACAAGACCAGCCTCAGAAGTACTTGAAGAAAAGAATGCCATCCTCGAATGCCAATTCTCAAAAGATCCTCGGATCTAACACGAAACCATCCTCGAATGGAGACGCAATGGTATACCGGCCTCAGTCGATAACCAAAAACAACAAATACTGACCTCAGACAGACTTTGCAAAAGAAACAAACTGACCTCAATCAATAAGATCAAAATGTTCTATCATCCTCGAATGATAGCCAAAACAACAAGACCAGCCTCAGAAGTACTTGAATAAAAGAATGCCATCCTCGAACAACAACTCACAAAAGATCCTCGGATCTAACACGAAACCATCCTCGAATGGAGACGCAATGGTATACCGGCCTCAGTCGATAAGCAAAAACAACAAAGAATGACCTCAGACAGACTTTGCAAAAGAAACAAACTGACCTCAATCAATAAGCTCAAAATGGTCTATCATCCTCGAATGATAGCCACAACAACAAGACTTACCTCAGAAGGAGTTGAAGAAAAGAATGCCATCCTCGAACGACAACTCACAAAATATCCTCGGATCTAACACGAAACCATCCTCGAATGGAGACGCAATGGTATACCGGCCTAAGTCGATAATCAAAAACACAAAGACTGACCTCAGACAGACTTTGCAAAAGAGACAAACTGACCTTAATCAATAAGCTCAAAATGTTCTATCATCCTCGAATGATAGCCACAACAACAAGACCAACCTCAGAATGACTTGAAGAAAAGAATGCCATCCTCGAACGACAACTCACAAGAGATCCTCGGATCTAAGTCGAAACCATCCTTGAATGGAGACGAAACGGTATCTCGGCCTCAGTCGATAACCAAAAACACAAAGACTGACCTCAGATAGACTTTACAAAAGAGGTAAACTGACCTCAATCAATAAGCTTAAAACGGTCTATCATCCTCGAATAATAGCCACAACAACAAGACCAACCTCAGAAGGACTTGAAGAAAAGAATGCCATCCTCGAATGAAAATTCTCAAAAGATCCTCGGATCTAACACGAAACCATCCTCGAATGGAGACGCAATGGTATACCAGCCTCAGTCGATAAGCAAAAACAACAAAGACTGACCTCAGACAGACTTTGCAAAAGAAACAAACTGACCTCAATCAATAAGCTCAAAATGCTCTATCATCCTCGAATGATAGCCACAACAACAAGACTAACCTCAGAAGGAGTTGAAGAAAAGAATGCCATCCTCGAACGACAAATCACAAAAGATCCTCGGATCTAACACGAAACCATCCTCGAATGGAGACGCAATGGTATACCGGCCTAAGTCGATAATCAAAAACACAAAGACTGACCTCAGACAGACTTTGCAAAAGAGACAAACTGACCTTAATCAATAAGCTCAAAATGTTCTATCATCCTCGAATGATAGCCACAACAACAAGACCAACCTCAGAATGACTTGAAGAAAAGAATGCCATCCTCGAACGACAACTCACAAGAGATCCTCGGATCTAAGTCGAAACCATCCTTGAATGGAGACGAAACGGTATCTCGGCCTCAGTCGATAACCAAAAACACAAAGACTGACCTCAGATAGACTTTACAAAAGAGGTAAACTGACCTCAATCAATAAGCTTAAAAAGGTCTATCATCCTCGAATAATAGCCACAACAACAAGACCAACCTCAGAAGGACTTGAAGAAAAGAATGCCATCCTCGAATGAAAATTCTCAAAAGATCCTCGGATCTAACACGAAACCATCCTCGAATGGAGACGCAATGGTATACCAGCCTCAGTCGATAAGCAAAAACAACAAAGACTGACCTCGGACAGACTTTGCAAAAGAAAGAAACTGACCTCAATCAATAAGCTCAAAATGCTCTATCATCCTCGAATGATAGCCACAACAAAGAGACCAACCTCGGAAGGAGTTGAAGAAAAGAATGCCATCCTCGAACGACAAATCACAAGAGATCCTCGGATCTAACTCGAAACCATCCTTGAATGGAGACGCAACGGTATACCGGCCTCAGTCGATAATCAAAAACACAAAGACTGACCTCAGACAGACTTTGCAAAAGAGAGAAACTGACCTCAATCAATAAGCTCAAAATGTTCTATCATCCTCGAATGATAGCCACAACAACAAGAACAACCTCAGAAGGACTTGAAGAAAAGAATGCCATCCTCGAATGACAATTCTCAAAAGATCCTCGAATCTAACACAAAACCATCCTCGAATGGAGACGCAATGGTATACCAGCTTCAGTCGATAACCAAAAACAACAAAGACTGACCTCAGACAGACTTTGCAAAAGAGAAAAACTGACCTGAATCAATAAGATCAAAATGTTCTATCATCCTCGAATGATAGCCACAACAACAAGACCAGCCTCAGAAGTACTTGAAGAAAAGAATGCCATCCTCGAATGCCAATTCTCAAAAGATCCTCGGATCTAACACGAAACCATCCTCGAATGGAGACGCAATGGTATACCGGCCTCAGTCGATAACCAAAAACAACAAATATTGACCTCAGACAGACTTTGCAAAAGAAACAAACTGACCTCAATCAATAAGATCAAAATGTTCTATCATCCTCGAATGATAGCCAAAACAACAAGACCAGCCTCAGAAGTACTTGAATAAAAGAATGCCATCCTCGAACAACAACTCACAAAAGATCCTCGGATCTAACACGAAACCATCCTCGAATGGAGACGCAATGGTATACCGGCCTCAGTCGATAAGCAAAAACAACAAAGAATGACCTCAGACAGACTTTGCAAAAGAAACAAACTGACCTCAATCAATAAGCTCAAAATGGTCTATCATCCTCGAATGATAGCCACAACAACAAGACTTACCTCAGAAGGAGTTGAAGAAAAGAATGCCATCCTCGAACGACAACTCACAAAATATCCTCGGATCTAACACGAAACCATCCTCGAATGGAGACGCAATGGTATACCGGCCTAAGTCGATAATCAAAAACACAAAGACTGACCTCAGACAGACTTTGCAAAAGAGACAAACTGACCTTAATCAATAAGCTCAAAATGTTCTATCATCCTCGAATGATAGCCACAACAACAAGACCAACCTCAGAATGACTTGAAGAAAAGAATGCCATCCTCGAACGACAACTCACAAGAGATCCTCGGATCTAAGTCGAAACCATCCTTGAATGGAGACGAAACGGTATCTCGGCCTCAGTCGATAACCAAAAACACAAAGACTGACCTCAGATAGACTTTACAAAAGAGGTAAACTGACCTCAATCAATAAGCTTAAAACGGTCTATCATCCTCGAATAATAGCCACAACAACAAGACCAACCTCAGAAGGACTTGAAGAAAAGAATGCCATCCTCGAATGAAAATTCTCAAAAGATCCTCGGATCTAACACGAAACCATCCTCGAATGGAGACGCAATGGTATACCAGCCTCAGTCGATAAGCAAAAACAACAAAGACTGACCTCAGACAGACTTTGCAAAAGAAACAAACTGACCTCAATCAATAAGCTCAAAATGCTCTATCATCCTCGAATGATAGCCACAACAACAAGACTAACCTCAGAAGGAGTTGAAGAAAAGAATGCCATCCTCGAACGACAAATCACAAAAGATCCTCGGATCTAACACGAAACCATCCTCGAATGGAGACGCAATGGTATACCGGCCTAAGTCGATAATCAAAAACACAAAGACTGACCTCAGACAGACTTTGCAAAAGAGAGAAACTGACCTCAATCAATAAGCTCAAAATGTTCTATCATCCTCGAATGATAGCCACAACAACAAGAACAACCTCAGAAGGACTTGAAGAAAAGAATGCCATCCTCGAATGACAATTCTCAAAAGATCCTCGGATCTAACACAAAACCATCCTCGAATGGAGACACAATGGTATACCAGCTTCAGTCGATAACCAAAAACAACAAAGACTGACCTCAGACAGACTTTGCAAAAGAGAAAAACTGACCTTAATCAATTAGATCAAAATGTTCTATCATCCTCGAATGATAGCCACAACAACAAGACCAGCCTCAGAAGTACTTGAAGAAAAGAATGCCATCCTCGAATGCCAATTCTCAAAAGATCCTCGGATCTAACACGAAACCATCCTCGAATGGAGACGCAATGGTATACCGGCCTCAGTCGATAAGCAAAAACAACAAAGACTGACCTCAGACAGACTTTGCAAAAGAAACAAACTGACCTCAATCAATAAGCTCAAAATGGTCTATCATCCTCGAATGATAGCCACAACAACAAGACTAACCTCAGAAGGACTTGAAGAAAAGAATGCCATCCTCGAACAACAACTCACAAAAGATCCTCGGATCTAACACGAAACCATCCTCGAATGGAGACGCAATGGTATACCAGCCTCAGTCGATAAGCAAAAACAACAAAGACTGACCTCAGATAGACTTTGCAAAAGAAACAAACTGACCTCAATCAATAAGCTCAAAATGGTCTATCATCCTCGAATGATAGAGACAACAACAAGACCAACCTCAGAAGGACTTGAAGAAAAGAATGCCATCCTCGAACGACAACTCACAAAAGATCCTCGGATCTAAGTTGAAACCATCCTTGAATGGAGACGAAACGGTATCTCGGCCTCAGTCGATAACCAAAAACACAAAGACTGACCTCAGATAGACTTTACAAAAGAGGTAAACTGACCTCAATCAATAAGCTTAAAACGGTCTATCATCCTCGAATAATAGCCACAACAACAAGACCAACCTCAGAAGGACTTGAAGAAAAGAATGCCATCCTCGAATGACAATTCTCAAAAGATCCTCGGATCTAACACGAAACCATCCTCGAATGGAGACGCAATGGTATACCGGCCTCAGTCGATAACCAAAAACACAAAGACTGACCTCAGACAGACTTTGCAATAGAAACAAACTGACCTCAATCAATAAGCTCAAAATGGTCTATCATCCTCGAATGATAGCCACAACAACAAGACTAACCTCAGAAGGAGTTGAAGAAAAGAATGCCATCCTCGAACGACAAATCACAAAAGATCCTCGGATCTAACACGAAACCATCCTCGAATGGAGACGCAATGGTATACCGGCCTAAGTCGATAATCAAAAACACAAAGACTGACCTCAGACAGACTTTGCAAAAGAGAGAAACTGACCTCAATCAATAAGCTCAAAATGTTCTATCATCCTCGAATGATAGCCACAACAACAAGAACAACCTCAGAAGGACTTGAAGAAAAGAATGCCATCCTCGAATGACAATTCTCAAAAGATCCTCGGATCTAACACAAAACCATCCTCTAATGGAGACACAATGGTATACCAGCTTCAGTCGATAACCAAAAACAACAAAGACTGACCTCAGACAGACTTTGCAAAAGAGAAAAACTGACCTTAATCAATAAGATCAAAATGTTCTATCATCCTCGAATGATAGCCACAACAACAAGACCAGCCTCAGAAGTACTTGAAGAAAAGAATGCCATCCTCGAATGCCAATTCTCAAAAGATCCTCGGATCTAACACGAAACCATCCTCGAATGGAGACGCAATGGTATACCGGCCTCAGTCGATAAGCAAAAACAACAAAGACTGACCTCAGACAGACTTTGCAAAAGAAACAAACTGACCTCAATCAATAAGCTCAAAATGGTCTATCATCCTCGAATGATAGCCACAACAACAAGACTAACCTCAGAAGGACTTGAAGAAAAGAATGCCATCCTCGAACGACAACTCACAAAAGATCCTCGGATCTAACACGAAACCATCCTCGAATGGAGACGCAATGGTATACCGGCCTAAGTCGATAACCAAAAACACAAAGACTGACCTCAGACAGACTTTGCAAAAGAGATAAACTGACCTCAATCAATAAGCTCAAAATGTTCTATCATCCTCGAATGATAGCCACAACAACAAGAACAACCTCAGAGGGACTTGAAGAAAAGAAAGCCATCCTCGAATGACAATTCTCAATAGATCCTCGGATCTAACACAAAACCATCCTCGAATGGAGACACAATGGTATACCAGCTTCAGTCGATAACCAAAAACAACAAAGACTGACCTCAGACAGACTTTGCAAAAGAGAAAAACTGACCTTAATCAATAAGATCAAAATGTTCTATCATCCTCGAATGATAGCCACAACAACAAGACCAGCCTCAGAAGTACTTGAAGAAAAGAATGCCATCCTCGAATGCCAATTCTCAAAAGATCCTCGGATCTAACACGAAACCATCCTCGAATGGAGACGCAATGGTATACCGGCCTCAGTCGATAAGCAAAAACAACAAAGAATGACCTCAGACAGACTTTGCAAAAGAAACAAACTGACCTCAATCAATAAGCTCAAAATGGTCTATCATCCTCGAATGATAGCCACAACAACAAGACTAACCTCAGAAGGACTTGAAGAAAAGAATGCCATCCTCGAACGACAACTCACAAAAGATCCTCGGATCTAACACGAAACCATCCTCGAATGGAGACGCAATGGTATACCAGCCTAAGTCGATAACCGAAAACACAAAGACTGACCTCAGACAGACTTTGCAAAAGAGATAAACTGACCTCAATCAATAAGCTCAAAATGTTCTATCATCCTCGAATGATAGCCACAACAACAAGACCAACCTCAGAATGACTTGAAGAAAAGAATGCCATCCTCGAACGACAACTCACAAGAGATCCTAGGATCTAAGTCGAAACCATCCTTGAATGGAGACGAAACGGTATCTCGGCCTCAGTCGATAACCAAAAACACAAAGACTGACCTCAGATAGACTTTACAAAAGAGGTAAACTGACCTCAATCAATAAGCTTAAAACGGTCTATCATCCTCGAATAATAGCCACAACAACAAGACCAACCTCAGAAGGACTTGAAGAAAAGAATGCCATCCTCGAATGAAAATTCTCAAAAGATCCTCGGATCTAACACGAAACCATCCTCGAATGGAGACGCAATGGTATACCAGCCTCAGTCGATAAGCAAAAACAACAAAGACTGACCTCAGACAGACTTTGCAAAAGAAACAAACTGACCTCAATCAATAAGCTCAAAATGCTCTATCATCCTCGAATGATAGCCACAACAACAAGACTAACCTCAGAAGGAGTTGAAGAAAAGAATGCCATCCTCGAACGACAAATCACAAAAGATCCTCGGATCTAACACGAAACCATCCTCGAATGGAGACGCAATGGTATACCGGCCTAAGTCGATAATCAAAAACACAAAGACTGACCTCAGACAGACTTTGCAAAAGAGAGAAACTGACCTCAATCAATAAGCTCAAAATGTTCTATCATCCTCGAATGATAGCCACAACAACAAGAACAACCTCAGAAGGACTTGAAGAAAAGAATGCCATCCTCGAATGACAATTCTCAAAAGATCCTCGGATCTAACACAAAACCATCCTCGAATGGAGACACAATGGTATACCAGCTTCAGTCGATAACCAAAAACAACAAAGACTGACCACAGACAGACTTTGCAAAAGAGAAAAACTGACCTTAATCAATAAGATCAAAATGTTCTATCATCCTCGAATGATAGCCACAACAACAAGACCAGCCTCAGAAGTACTTGAAGAAAAGAATGCCATCCTCGAATGCCAATTCTCAAAAGATCCTCGGATCTAACACGAAACCATCCTCGAATGGAGACGCAATGGTATACCGGCCTCAGTCGATAAGCAAAAACAACAAAGACTGACCTCAGACAGACTTTGCAAAAGAAACAAACTGACCTCAATCAATAAGCTCAAAATGGTCTATCATCCTCGAATGATAGCCACAACAACAAGACTAACCTCAGAAGGACTTGAAGAAAAGAATGCCATCCTCGAACGACAACTCACAAAAGATCCTCGGATCTAACACGAAACCATCCTCGAATGGAGACGCAATGGTGTACCAGCCTAAGTCGATAACCGAAAACACAAAGACTGACCTCAGACAGACTTTGCAAAAGAGATAAACTGACCTCAATCAATAAGCTCAAAATGTTCTATCATCCTCGAATGATAGCCACAACAACAAGACCAACCTCAGAATGACTTGAAGAAAAGAATGCCATCCTCGAACGACAACTCACAAGAGATCCTAGGATCTAAGTCGAAACCATCCTTGAATGGAGACGAAATGGTATCTCGGCCTCAGTCGATAACCAAAAACACAAAGACTGACCTCAGATAGACTTTACAAAAGAGGTAAACTGACCTCAATCAATAAGCTTAAAACGGTCTATCATCCTCGAATAATAGCCACAACAACAAGACCAACCTCAGAAGGACTTGAAGAAAAGAATGCCATCCTCGAATGACAATTCTCAAAAGATCCTCGGATCTAACACGAAACCATCCTCGAATGGAGACACAATGGTATACCAGCTTCAGTCGATAACCAAAAACAACAAAGACTGACCTCAGATAGACTTTGCAAAAGAGACAAACTGACCTCAATCAATAAGCTCAAAATGGTCTATCATCCTTGAATGATAGCCACAACAACAAGACCAACCTCATATGGACTTGAAGAAAAGAATGCCATCCTCGGATGACAATTCTCAAAAGATCCTCGGATTTAACACAAAACCATCCTTGAATGGAGACGCAATGGTATACCAGCTTCAGTCGATAACCTAAAACAACAAAGACTGACCTCAGATAGACATTGCAAAAGAGACAAACTGACCTCAATCAATAAGATCAAAATGTTCTATCATCCTCGAATGATAGCCAAAAGAACAAGACCAGCCTCAGAAGTACTTGAAGAAAAGAATGCCATCCTCAAATTCCAATTCTCAAAAGATCCTCAGATCTAACACGAAACCATCCTCGAATGGAGACGCAATGGAATACCGGCCTCAGTCGATAAGCAAAAACAACAAAGACTGACCTCAGACAGACTTTGCAAAAGAAACATACTGACCTCAATCAATAAACTCAAAATGGTCTATCATCCTCGAATGATAGCCACAACAACAAGACTAACCTCAGAAGGAGTTGAAGAAAAGAATGCCATCCTCGAACGACAACTCACAAAAGATCCTCGGATCTAACACGAAACCATCCTCGAATGGAGACGCAATGGTATACCGGCCTAAGTCGATAATCAAAAACACAAAGACTGACCTCAGACAGACTTTGCAAAAGATAGAAACTGACCTCAATCAATAAGCTCAAAATGTTCTATCATCCTCGAATGATAGCCACAACAACAAGAACACCCTCAGAAGGACTTGAACAAAAGAATGCCATCCTCGAATGACAATTCTCAAAAGATCCTCGGATCTAACACAAAACCATCCTCGAATGGAGACACAATGGTATACCAGCTTCAGTCGATAACCAAAAACAACAAAGACTGACCTCAGATAGACTTTGCAAAAGAGACAAACTGACCTCAATCAATAATATCAAAATGTTCTATCATCCTCGAATGATAGCCAAAACAACAAGACAGGCCTCAGAAGTACTTGAAGAAAAGAATGCCATCCTCGAATGCCAATTCTCAAAAGATCCTCGGATCTAACACGAAACCATCCTCGAATGGAGACGCAATGGTATACCGGCCTCAGTCGATAAGCAAAAACAACAAAGACTGACCTCAGACAGACTTTGCAAAAGAAACAAACTGACCTCAATCAATAAGCTCAAAATGGTCTATCATCCTCGAATGATAGCCACAACAACAAGACTAACCTCAGAAGGACTTGAAGAAAAGAATGCCATCCTCGAACGACAACTCACAAAAGATCCTCGGATCTAACATGGAACCATCCTCGAATGGAGACGCAATGGTATACCGGCCTAAGTCGATAACCAAAAACACAAAGACTGACCTCAGACAGACTTTGCCAAAGAGAGAAACTTACCTCAATCAATAAGCTCAAAATGTTCTATCATCCTCGAATGATAGCCACAACAAAGAGACCAACCTCAGAAGGACTTGAAGAAAAGAATGCCATCCTCGAACGACAACTCACAAGAGATCCTCGGATCTAACTCGAAACCATCCTTGAATGGATACAAAACAGTATCTCGGCCTCAGTCGATAACAAAAAACACAAAGACTGACCTCAGATAGACTTTACAAAAGAGGTAAACTGACCTCAATCAATAAGCTTAAAATGGTCTATCATCCTCGAATAATAGCCACAACAACAAGACCAACCACAGAAGGACTTGAAGAAAAGAATGCCATCCTCGAATGACAATTCTCAAAAGATCCTCGGATCTAACACAAAACCATCCTCGAATGGAGACTCAATGGTATACCAGCTTCAGTCGATAACCAAAAACAACAAAGACTGACCTCAGAAAGACTTTGCAAAATAGACAAACTGACCTCAATCAATAAGATCAAAATGTTCTATCATCCTCGAATGATAGCCAAAACAACAAGACCAGCCTCAGAAGTACTTGAAGAAAAGAATGCCATCCTCGAATGCCAATTCTCAAGAGATCCTCGGATCTAACACGAAACCATCCTCGAATGGAGACGCAATGGTATACCGGCCTCAGTCGATAAGAAAAAACAACAAAGACTGACCTCAGACAGACTTTGCAAAAGAAACAAACTTACCTCAATCAATAAGCTCAAAATGGTCTATCATTCTCGAATGATAGCCACAACAACAAGACTAACCTCAGAAGGAGTTGAAGAAAAGAATGTCATCCTCGAACGACAACTCACAAAAGATCCTCGGATCTAACACGAAACCATCCTTGAATGGAGACGCAATGGTATACCGGCCTAAGTCGATAACCAAAAACACAAAGACTGACCTCAGACAGACTTTGCAAAAGAAACAAACTGACCTCAATCAATAAGCTCAAAATGGTCTATCATCCTCGAATGATAGCCACAACAACAAGACTAACCTCAGAAGGACTTGAAGAAAAGAATGCCATCCTCGAACGACAACTCACAAAAGATCCTCGGATCTAACACGGAACCATCCTCGAATGGAGACGCAATGGTATACCGGCCTAAGTCGATAACCAAAAACACAAAGACTGACCTCAGACAGACTTTGCCAAAGAGAGAAACTTACCTCAATCAATAAGCTCAAAATGTTCTATCATCCTCGAATGATAGCCACAACAAAGAGACCAACCTCAGAAGGACTTGAAGAAAAGAATGCCATCCTCGAACGACAACTCACAAGAGATCCTCGGATCTAACTCGAAACCATCCTTGAATGGATACAAAACAGTATCTCGGCCTCAGTCGATAACAAAAAACACAAAGACTGACCTCAGATAGACTTTACAAAAGAGGTAAACTGACCTCAATCAATAAGCTTAAAATGGTCTATCATCCTCGAATAATAGCCACAACAACAAGACCAACCTCAGAAGGACTTGAAGAAAAGAATGCCATCCTCGAATGACAATTCTCAAAAGATCCTCGGATCTAACACAAAACCATCCTCGAATGGAGACTCAATGGTATACCAGCTTCAGTCGATAACCAAAAACAACAAAGACTGACCTCAGAAAGACTTTGCAAAATAGACAAACTGACCTCAATCAATAAGATCAAAATGTTCTATCATCCTCGAATGATAGCCAAAACAACAAGACCAGCCTCAGAAGTACTTGAAGAAAAGAATGCCATCCTCGAATGCCAATTCTCAAAAGATCCTCGGATCTAACACGAAACCATCCTCGAATGGAGACGCAATGGTATACCGGCCTCAGTCGATAAGCAAAAACAACAAAGACTGAACTCAGACAGACTTTGCAAAAGAAACAAACTGACCTCAATCAATAAGCTCAAAATGGTCTATCATCCTCGAATGATAGCCACAACAACAAGACTAACCTCAGAAGGACTTGAAGAAAAGAATGCCATCCTCGAACGACAACTCACAAAAGATCCTCGGATCTAACACGAAACCATCCTCGAATGGAGACGCAATGGTATACCAGCCTAAGTCGATAACCGAAAACACAAAGACTGACCTCAGACAGACTTTGCAAAAGAGATAAACTGACCTCAATCAATAAGCTCAAAATGTTCTATCATCCTCGAATGATAGCCACAACAACAAGACCAACCTCAGAATGACTTGAAGAAAAGAATGCCATCCTCGAACGACAACTCACAAGAGATCCTAGGATCTAAGTCGAAACCATCCTTGAATGGAGACGAAACGGTATCTCGGCCTCAGTCGATAACCAAAAACACAAAGACTGACCTCAGATAGACTTTACAAAAGAGGTAAACTGACCTCAATCAATAAGCTTAAAACGGTCTATCATCCTCGAATAATAGCCACAACAACAAGACCAACCTCAGAAGGACTTGAAGAAAAGAATGCCATCCTCGAATGACAATTCTCAAAAGATCCTCGGATCTAACACGAAACCATCTCGAATGGAGACACAATGGTATACCAGCTTCAGTCGATAACCAAAAACAACAAAGACTGACCTCAGATAGACTTTGCAAAAGAGACAAACTGACCTCAATCAATAAGCTCAAAATGGTCTATCATCCTTGAATGATAGCCACAACAACAAGACCAACCTCATATGGACTTGAAGAAAAGAATGCCATCCTCGGATGACAATTCTCAAAAGATCCTCGGATTTAACACAAAACCATCCTTGAATGGAGACGCAATGGTATACCAGCTTCAGTCGATAACCAAAAACAACAAAGACTGACCTCAGATAGACTTTGCAAAAGAGACAAACTGACCTCAATCAATAAGATCAAAATGTTCTATCATCCTCGAATGATAGCCAAAACAACAAGACCAGCCTCAGAAGTACTTGAAGAAAAGAATGCCATCCTCAAATGCCAATTCTCAAAAGATCCTCAGATCTAACACGAAACCATCCTCGAATGGAGACGCAATGGAATACCGGCCTCAGTCGATAAGCAAAAACAACAAAGACTGACCTCAGACAGACTTTGCAAAAGAAACATACTGACCTCAATCAATAAGCTCAAAATGGTCTATCATCCTCGAATGATAGCCACAACAACAAGACTAACCTCAGAAGGAGTTGAAGAAAAGAATGCCATCCTCGAACGACAACTCACAAAAGATCCTCGGATCTAACACGAAACCATCCTCGAATGGAGACGCAATGGTATACCGGCCTAAGTCGATAATCAAAAACACAAAGACTGACCTCAGACAGACTTTGCAAAAGATAGAAACTGACCTCAATCAATAAGCTCAAAATGTTCTATCATCCTCGAATGATAGCCACAACAACAAGAACAACCTCAGAAGGACTTGAAGAAAAGAATGCCATCCTCGAATGACAATTCTCAAAAGATCCTCGGATCTAACACAAAACCATCCTCGAATGGAGACACAATGGTATACCAGCTTCAGTCGATAACCAAAAACAACAAAGACTGACCTCAGATAGACTTTGCAAAAGAGACAAACTGACCTCAATCAATAATATCAAAATGTTCTATCATCCTCGAATGATAGCCAAAACAACAAGACAGGCCTCAGAAGTACTTGAAGAAAAGAATGCCATCCTCGAATGCCAATTCTCAAAAGATCCTCGGATCTAACACGAAACCATCCTCGAATGGAGACGCAATGGTATACCGGCCTCAGTCGATAAGCAAAAACAACAAAGACTGACCTCAGACAGACTTTGCAAAAGAAACAAACTGACCTCAATCAATAAGCTCAAAATGGTCTATCATCCTCGAATGATAGCCACAACAACAAGACTAACCTCAGAAGGACTTGAAGAAAAGAATGCCATCCTCGAACGACAACTCACAAAAGATCCTCGGATCTAACACGGAACCATCCTCGAATGGAGACGCAATGGTATACCGACCTAAGTCGATAACCAAAAACACAAAGACTGACCTCAGACAGACTTTGCCAAAGAGAGAAACTTACCTCAATCAATAAGCTCAAAATGTTCTATCATCCTCGAATGATAGCCACAACAAAGAGACCAACCTCAGAAGGACTTGAAGAAAAGAATGCCATCCTCGAACGACAACTCACAAGAGATCCTCGGATCTAACTCGAAACCATCCTTGAATGGATACAAAACAGTATCTCGGCCTCAGTCGATAACAAAAAACACAAAGACTGACCTCAGATAGACTTTACAAAAGAGGTAAACTGACCTCAATCAATAAGCTTAAAATGGTCTATCATCCTCGAATAATAGCCACAACAACAAGACCAACCTCAGAAGGACTTGAAGAAAAGAATGCCATCCTCGAATGACAATTCTCAAAAGATCCTCGGATCTAACACAAAACCATCCTCGAATGGAGACTCAATGGTATAACAGCTTCAGTCGATAACCAAAAACAACAAAGACAGACCTCAGAAAGACTTTGCAAAATAGACAAACTGACCTCAATCAATAAGATCAAAATGTTCTATCATCCTCGAATGATAGCCAAAACAACAAGACCAGCCTCAGAAGTACTTGAAGAAAAGAATGCCATCCTCGAATGCCAATTCTCAAAAGATCCTCGGATCTAACACGAAACCATCCTCGAATGGAGACGCAATGGTATACCGGCCTCAGTCGATAAGAAAAAACAACAAAGACTGACCTCAGACAGACTTTGCAAAAGAAACAAACTTACCTCAATCAATAAGCTCAAAATGGTCTATCATTCTCGAATGATAGCCACAACAACAAGACTAACCTCAGAAGGAGTTGAAGAAAAGAATTCCATCCTCGAACGACAACTCACAAAAGATCCTCGGATCTAACACGAAACCATCCTCGAATGGAGACGCAATGGTATACCGGCCTCAGTCGATAAGCAAAAACAACAAAGACTGACCTCAGACAGACTTTGCAAAAGAAACAAACTGACCTCAATCAATAAGCTCAAAATGGTCTATCATCCTCGAATGATAGCCACAACAACAAGACTAACCTCAGAAGGACTTGAAGAAAAGAATGCCATCCTCGAACGACAACTCACAAAAGATCCTCGGATCTAACATGGAACCATCCTCGAATGGAGACGCAATGGTATACCGGCCTAAGTCGATAACCAAAAACACAAAGACTGACCTCAGACAGACTTTGCCAAAGAGAGAAACTTACCTCAATCAATAAGCTCAAAATGTTCTATCATCCTCGAATGATAGCCACAACAAAGAGACCAACCTCAGAAGGACTTGAAGAAAAGAATGCCATCCTCGAACGAAAACTCACAAGAGATCCTCGGATCTAACTCGAAACCATCCTTGAATGGATACAAAACAGTATCTCGGCCTCAGTCGATAACAAAAAACACAAAGACTGACCTCAGATAGACTTTACAAAAGAGGTAAACTGACCTCAATCAATAAGCTTAAAATGGTCTATCATCCTCGAATAATAGCCACAACAACAAGACCAACCTCAGAAGGACTTGAAGAAAAGAATGCCATCCTCGAATGACAATTCTCAAAAGATCCTCGGATCTAACACAAAACCATCCTCGAATGGAGACTCAATGGTATACCAGCTTCAGTCGATAACCAAAAACAACAAAGACTGACCTCAGAAAGACTTTGCAAAATAGACAAACTGACCTCAATCAATAAGATCAAAATGTTCTATCATCCTCGAATGATAGCCAAAACAACAAGACCAGCCTCAGAAGTACTTGAAGAAAAGAATGCCATCCTCGAATGCCAATTCTCAAGAGATCCTCGGATCTAACACGAAACCATCCTCGAATGGAGACGCAATGGTATACTGGCCTCAGTCGATAAGAAAAAACAACAAAGACTGACCTCAGACAGACTTTGCAAAAGAAACAAACTTACCTCAATCAATAAGCTCAAAATGGTCTATCATTCTCGAATGATAGCCACAACAACAAGACTAACCTCAGAAGGAGTTGAAGAAAAGAATGTCATCCTCGAACGACAACTCACAAAAGATCCTCGGATCTAACACGAAACCATCCTTGAATGGAGACGCAATGGTATACCGGCCTAAGTCGATAACCAAAAACACAAAGACTGACCTCAGACAGACTTTGCAAAAGAAACAAACTGACCTCAATCAATAAGCTCAAAATGGTCTATCATCCTCGAATGATAGCCACAACAACAAGACTAACCTCAGAAGGACTTGAAGAAAAGAATGCCATCCTCGAACGACAACTCACAAAAGATCCTCGGATCTAACACGGAACCATCCTCGAATGGAGACGCAATGGTATACCGGCCTAAGTCGATAACCAAAAACACAAAGACTGACCTCAGACAGACTTTGCCAAAGAGAGAAACTTACCTCAATCAATAAGCTCAAAATGTTCTATCATCCTCGAATGATAGCCACAACAAAGAGACCAACCTCAGAAGGACTTGAAGAAAAGAATGCCATCCTCGAACGACAACTCACAAGAGATCCTCGGATCTAACTCGAAACCATCCTTGAATGGATACAAAACAGTATCTCGGCCTCAGTCGATAACAAAAAACACAAAGACTGACCTCAGATAGACTTTACAAAAGAGGTAAACTGACCTCAATCAATAAGCTTAAAATGGTCTATCATCCTCGAATAATAGCCACAACAACAAGACCAACCTCAGAAGGACTTGAAGAAAAGAATGCCATCCTCGAATGACAATTCTCAAAAGATCCTCGGATCTAACACAAAACCATCCTCGAATGGAGACTCAATGGTATACCAGCTTCAGTCGATAACCAAAAACAACAAAGACTGACCTCAGAAAGACTTTGCAAAATAGACAAACTGACCTCAATCAATAAGATCAAAATGTTCTATCATCCTCGAATGATAGCCAAAACAACAAGACCAGCCTCAGAAGTACTTGAAGAAAAGAATGCCATCCTCGAATGCCAATTCTCAAGAGATCCTCGGATCTAACACGAAACCATCCTCGAATGGAGACGCAATGGTATACTGGCCTCAGTCGATAAGAAAAAACAACAAAGACTGACCTCAGACAGACTTTGCAAAAGAAACAAACTTACCTCAATCAATAAGCTCAAAATGGTCTATCATTCTCGAATGATAGCCACAACAACAAGACTAACCTCAGAAGGAGTTGAAGAAAAGAATGTCATCCTCGAACGACAACTCACAAAAGATCCTCGGATCTAACACGAAACCATCCTTGAATGGAGACGCAATGGTATACCGGCCTAAGTCGATAACCAAAAACACAAAGACTGACCTCAGACAGACTTTGCAAAAGAAACAAACTGACCTCAATCAATAAGCTCAAAATGGTCTATCATCCTCGAATGATAGCCACAACAACAAGACTAACCTCAGAAGGACTTGAAGAAAAGAATGCCATCCTCGAACGACAACTCACAAAAGATCCTCGGATCTAACACGGAACCATCCTCGAATGGAGACGCAATGGTATACCGGCCTAAGTCGATAACCAAAAACACAAAGACTGACCTCAGACAGACTTTGCCAAAGAGAGAAACTTACCTCAATCAATAAGCTCAAAATGTTCTATCATCCTCGAATGATAGCCACAACAAAGAGACCAACCTCAGAAGGACTTGAAGAAAAGAATGCCATCCTCGAACGACAACTCACAAGAGATCCTCGGATCTAACTCGAAACCATCCTTGAATGGATACAAAACAGTATCTCGGCCTCAGTCGATAACAAAAAACACAAAGACTGACCTCAGATAGACTTTACAAAAGAGGTAAACTGACCTCAATCAATAAGCTTAAAATGGTCTATCATCCTCGAATAATAGCCACAACAACAAGACCAACCTCAGAAGGACTTGAAGAAAAGAATGCCATCCTCGAATGACAATTCTCAAAAGATCCTCGGATCTAACACAAAACCATCCTCGAATGGAGACTCAATGGTATACCAGCTTCAGTCGATAACCAAAAACAACAAAGACTGACCTCAGAAAGACTTTGCAAAATAGACAAACTGACCTCAATCAATAAGATCAAAATGTTCTATCATCCTCGAATGATAGCCAAAACAACAAGACCAGCCTCAGAAGTACTTGAAGAAAAGAATGCCATCCTCGAATGCCAATTCTCAAAAGATCCTCGGATCTAACACGAAACCATCCTCGAATGGAGACGCAATGGTATACCGGCCTCAGTCGATAAGCAAAAACAACAAAGACTGACCTCAGACAGACTTTGCAAAAGAAACAAACTGACCTCAATCAATAAGCTCAAAATGGTCTATCATTCTCGAATGATAGCCACAACAACAAGACTAACCTCAGAAGGAGTTGAAGAAAAGAATGTCATCCTCGAACGACAACTCACAAAAGATCCTCGGATCTAACACGAAACCATCCTTGAATGGAGACGCAATGGTATACCGGCCTAAGTCGATAACCAAAAACACAAAGACTGACCTCAGACAGACTTTGCAAAAGAAACAAACTGACCTCAATCAATAAGCTCAAAATGGTCTATCATCCTCGAATGATAGCCACAACAACAAGACTAACCTCAGAAGGACTTGAAGAAAAGAATGCCATCCTCGAACGACAACTCACAAAAGATCCTCGGATCTAACACGGAACCATCCTCGAATGGAGACGCAATGGTATACCGGCCTAAGTCGATAACCAAAAACACAAAGACTGACCTCAGACAGACTTTGCCAAAGAGAGAAACTTACCTCAATCAATAAGCTCAAAATGTTCTATCATCCTCGAATGATAGCCACAACAAAGAGACCAACCTCAGAAGGACTTGAAGAAAAGAATGCCATCCTCGAACGACAACTCACAAGAGATCCTCGGATCTAACTCGAAACCATCCTTGAATGGATACAAAACAGTATCTCGGCCTCAGTCGATAACAAAAAACACAAAGACTGACCTCAGATAGACTTTACAAAAGAGGTAAACTGACCTCAATCAATAAGCTTAAAATGGTCTATCATCTTCGAATAATAGCCACAACAACAAGACCAACCTCAGAAGGACTTGAAGAAAAGAATGCCATCCTCGAATGACAATTCTCAAAAGATCCTCGGATCTAACACAAAACCATCCTCGAATGGAGACTCAATGGTATACCAGCTTCAGTCGATAACCAAAAACAACAAAGACTGACCTCAGAAAGACTTTGCAAAATAGACAAACTGACCTCAATCAATAAGATCAAAATGTTCTATCATCCTCGAATGATAGCCAAAACAACAAGACCAGCCTCAGAAGTACTTGAAGAAAAGAATGCCATCCTCGAATGCCAATTCTCAAGAGATCCTCGGATCTAACACGAAACCATCCTCGAATGGAGACGCAATGGTATACCGGCCTCAGTCGATAAGAAAAAACAACAAAGACTGACCTCAGACAGACTTTGCAAAAGAAACAAACTTACCTCAATCAATAAGCTCAAAATGGTCTATCATCCTCGAATGATAGCCACAACAACAAGACTAACCTCAGAAGGACTTGAAGAAAAGAATGCCATCCTCGAACGACAACTCACAAAAGATCCTCGGATCTAACACGAAACCATCCTCGAATGGAGACGCAATGGTATACCAGCCTAAGTCGATAACCGAAAACACAAAGACTGACCTCAGACAGACTTTGCAAAAGAGATAAACTGACCTCAATCAATAAGCTCAAAATGTTCTATCATCCTCGAATGATAGCCACAACAACAAGACCAACCTCAAAATGACTTGAAGAAAAGAATGCCATCCTCGAACGACAACTCACAAGAGATCCTAGGATCTAAGTCGAAACCATCCTTGAATGGAGACGAAACGGTATCTCGGCCTCAGTCGATAACCAAAAACACAAAGACTGACCTCAGATAGACTTTACAAAAGAGGTAAACTGACCTCAATCAATAAGCTTAAAACGGTCTATCATCCTCGAATAATAGCCACAACAACAAGACCAACCTCAGAAGGACTTGAAGAAAAGAATGCCATCCTCGAATGACAATTCTCAAAAGATCCTCGGATCTAACACGAAACCATCCTCGAATGGAGACACAATGGTATACCAGCTTCAGTCGATAACCAAAAACAACAAAGACTGACCTCAGATAGACTTTGCAAAAGAGACAAACTGACCTCAATCAATAAGCTCAAAATGGTCTATCATCCTTGAATGATAGCCACAACAACAAGACCAACCTCATATGGACTTGAAGAAAAGAATGCCATCCTCGGATGACAATTCTCAAAAGATCCTCGGATTTAACACAAAACCATCCTTGAATGGAGACGCAATGGTATACCAGCTTCAGTCGATAACCAAAAACAACAAAGACTGACCTCAGATAGACTTTGCAAAAGAGACAAACTGACCTCAATCAATAAGATCAAAATGTTCTATCATCCTCGAATGATAGCCAAAACAACAAGACCAGCCTCAGAAGTACTTGAAGAAAAGAATGCCATCCTCAAATTCCAGTTCTCAAAAGATCCTCAGATCTAACACGAAACCATCCTCGAATGGAGACGCAATGGAATACCGGCCTCAGTCGATAAGCAAAAACAACAAAGACTGACCTCAGACAGACTTTGCAAAAGAAACATACTGACCTCAATCAATAAGCTCAAAATGGTCTATCATCCTCGAATGATAGCCACAACAACAAGACTAACCTCAGAAGGAGTTGAAGAAAAGAATGCCATCCTCGAACGACAACTCACAAAAGATCCTCGGATCTAACACGAAACCATCCTCGAATGGAGACGCAATGGTATACCGGCCTAAGTCGATAATCAAAAACACAAAGACTGACCTCAGACAGACTTTGCAAAAGATAGAAACTGACCTCAATCAATAAGCTCAAAATGTTCTATCATCCTCGAATGATAGCCACAACAACAAGAACAACCTCAGAAGGACTTGAAGAAAAGAATGCCATCCTCGAATGACAATTCTCAAAAGATCCTCGGATCTAACACAAAACCATCCTCGAATGGAGACACAATGGTATACCAGCTTCAGTCGATAACCAAAAACAACAAAGACTGACCTCAGATAGACTTTGCAAAAGAGACAAACTGACCTCAATCAATAATATCAAAATGTTCTATCATCCTCGAATGATAGCCAAAACAACAAGACAGGCCTCAGAAGTACTTGAAGAAAAGAATGCCATCCTCGAATGCCAATTCTCAAAAGATCCTCGGATCTAACACGAAACCATCCTCGAATGGAGACGCAATGGTATACCGGCCTCAGTCGATAAGCAAAAACCACAAAGACTGACCTCAGACAGACTTTGCAAAAGAAACAAACTGACCTCAATCAATAAGCTCAAAATGGTCTATCATCCTCGAATGATAGCCACAACAACAAGACTAACCTCAGAAGGACTTGAAGAAAAGAATGCCATCCTCGAACGACAACTCACAAAAGATCCTCGGATCTAACACGGAACCATCCTCGAATGGAGACGCAATGGTATACCGACCTAAGTCGATAACCAAAAACACAAAGACTGACCTCAGACAGACTTTGCCAAAGAGAGAAACTTACCTCAATCAATAAGCTCAAAATGTTCTATCATCCTCGAATGATAGCCACAACAAAGAGACCAACCTCAGAAGGACTTGAAGAAAAGAATGCCATCCTCGAACGACAACTCACAAGAGATCCTCGGATCTAACTCGAAACCATCCTTGAATGGATACAAAACAGTATCTCGGCCTCAGTCGATAACAAAAAACACAAAGACTGACCTCAGATAGACTTTACAAAAGAGGTAAACTGACCTCAATCAATAAGCTTAAAATGGTCTATCATCCTCGAATAATAGCCACAACAACAAGACCAACCTCAGAAGGACTTGAAGAAAAGAATGCCATCCTCGAATGACAATTCTCAAAAGATCCTCGGATCTAACACAAAACCATCCTCGAATGGAGACTCAATGGTATACCAGCTTCAGTCGATAACCAAAAACAACAAAGACAGACCTCAGAAAGACTTTGCAAAATAGACAAACTGACCTCAATCAATAAGATCAAAATGTTCTATCATCCTCGAATGATAGCCAAAACAACAAGACCAGCCTCAGAAGTACTTGAAGAAAAGAATGCCATCCTCGAATGCCAATTCTCAAAAGATCCTCGGATCTAACACGAAACCATCCTCGAATGGAGACGCAATGGTATACCGGCCTCAGTCGATAAGAAAAAACAACAAAGACTGACCTCAGACAGACTTTGCAAAAGAAACAAACTTACCTCAATCAATAAGCTCAAAATGGTCTATCATTCTCGAATGATAGCCACAACAACAAGACTAACCTCAGAAGGAGTTGAAGAAAAGAATGCCATCCTCGAACGACAACTCACAAAAGATCCTCGGATCTAACACGAAACCATCCTTGAATGGAGACGCAATGGTATACTGGCCTAAGTCGATAACCAAAAATACATAGACTGACCTCAGACAGACTTTGCAAAAGAAACAAACTGACCTCAATCAATAAGCTCAAAATGGTCTATCATCCTCGAATGATAGCCACAACAACAAGACTAACCTCAGAAGGACTTGAAGAAAAGAATGCCATCCTCGAACGACAACTCACAAAAGATCCTCGGATCTAACACGGAACCATCCTCGAATGGAGACGCAATGGTATACCGGCCTAAGTCGATAACCAAAAACACAAAGACTGACCTCAGACAGACTTTGCCAAAGAGAGAAACTTACCTCAATCAATAAGCTCAAAATGTTCTATCATCCTCGAATGATAGCCACAACAAAGAGACCAACCTCAGAAGGACTTGAAGAAAAGAATGCCATCCTCGAACGACAACTCACAAGAGATCCTCGGATCTAACTCGAAACCATCCTTGAATGGATACAAAACAGTATCTCGGCCTCAGTCGATAACAAAAAACACAAAGACTGACCTCAGATAGACTTTACAAAAGAGGTAAACTGACCTCAATCAATAAGCTTAAAATGGTCTATCATCCTCGAATAATAGCCACAACAACAAGACCAACCTCAGAAGGACTTGAAGAAAAGAATGCCATCCTCGAATGACAATTCTCAAAAGATCCTCGGATCTAACACAAAACCATCCTCGAATGGAGACTCAATGGTATACCAGCTTCAGTCGATAACCAAAAACAACAAAGACTGACCTCAGAAAGACTTTGCAAAATAGACAAACTGACCTCAATCAATAAGATCAAAATGTTCTATCATCCTCGAATGATAGCCAAAACAACAAGACTAGCCTCAGAAGTACTTGAAGAAAAGAATGCCATCCTCGAATTCCAATTCTCAAAAGATCCTCGGATCTAACACGAAACCATCCTCGAATGGAGACGCAATGGTATACCGGCCTCAGTCGATAAGAAAAAACAACAAAGACTGACCTCAGACAGACTTTGCAAAAGAAACATACTGACCTCAATCAATAAGCTCAAAATGGTCTATCATTCTCGAATGATAGCCACAACAACAAGACTAACCTCAGAAGGAGTTGAAGAAAAGAATGCCATCCTCGAACGACAACTCACAAAAGATCCTCGGATCTAACACGAAACCATCCTTGAATGGAGACGCAATGGTATACCGGCCTAAGTCGATAACCAAAAACACAAAGACTGACCTCAGACAGACTTTGCAAAAGAGAGAAACTTACCTCAACCAATAAGCTCAAAATGTTCTATCATCCTCGAATGATAGCCACAACAAAGAGACCAACCTCGAAAGGAGTTGAAGAAAAGAATGCCATCCTCGAACGACAACTCACAAGAGATCCTCGGATCTAACTCGAAACCATCCTTGAATGGAGACGAAACGGTATCTCGGCCTCAGTCGATAACCAAAAACACAAAGACTGACCTCAGATAGACTTTACAAAAGAGGTAAACTGACCTCAATCAATAAGCTTAAAATGGTCTATCATCCTCGAATAATAGCCACAACAACAACACCAACCTCAGAAGGACTTGAAGAAAAGAAAGCCTTCCTCGAATGACAATTTTCAAAAGATCCTCGGATCTAACACGAAACCATCCTCGAATGGAGACGCAATGGTATACCGGCCTCAGTCGATAACCAAAAACACAAAGACTGACCTCAGACAGACTTTGCAAAAGAGACAAACTGACCTCAATCAATAAGCTCAAAATGGTCTATCATCCTCGAATGATAGCCACAACAACAAGACCAACCTCATAAGGACTTGAAGAAAAGAATGCCATCCTCGTATGACAATTCTCAAAAGATCCTCGGATCTAACACAAAACCATCCTTGAATGGAGACACAATGGTATACCAGCCTCAGTCGATAACCAAAAACAACAAATACTGACCTCAGAAACACTTTGCAAAAGAGACAAACTGACCTCAATCAATAAGATCAAAATGTTCTATCATCCTCGAATGATAGCCAAAACAACAAGACCAGCCTCAGAAGTACTTGAAGAAAAGAATGCCATCCTCGAATGCCAATTCTCAAAAGATCCTCGGATCTAACACGAAACCATCCTCGAATGGAGACGCAATGGTATACCGGCCTCAGTCGATAAGCAAAAACAACAAAGAATGACCTCAGACAGACTTTGCAAAAGAAACAAACTGACCTCAATCAATAAGCTCAAAATGGTCTATCATCCTCGAATGATAGCCACAACAACAAGACTAACCTCAGAAGGAGTTGAAGAAAAGAATGCCATCCTCGAACGACAACTCACAAAAGATCCTCGGATCTAACACGAAACCATCCTCGAATGGAGACGCAATGGTATACCGGCCTAAGTCGATAACCAAAAACACAAAGACTGACCTCAGACAGACTTTGCAAAAGAGACAAACTGACCTCAGTCAATAAGCTCAAAATGTTCTATCATCCACGAATGATAGCCACAACAATAAAAACAACCTCAAAAGGACTTGAAGAAAAGAATGCCATCCTCGAATGCCAATTCTCAAAAGATCCACGGATCTAACACGAAACCATCCTCGAATGGAGACGCAATGGTATACCGGCCTCAGTCGATAAGCAAAAACAACAAAGACTGACCTCAGACAGACTTTGCAAAAGAAACAAACTGACCTCAATCAATAAGCTCAAAATGGTCTATCATCCTCGAATGATAGCCACAACAACAAGACTAACCTCAGAAGGACTTGAAGAAAAGAATGCCATCCTCGAACGACAACTCACAAAAGATCCTCGGATCTAACACGGAACCATCCTCGAATGGAGGCGCAATGGTATACCGGCCTAAGTCGATAACCAAATACACAAAGACTGACCTCAGACAGACTTTGCAAAAGAGAGAAACTTACCTCAATCAATAAGCTCAAAATGTTCTATCATCCTCGAATGATAGCCACAACAAAGAGACCAACCTCAGAAGGACTTGAAGAAAAGAATGCCATCCTCGAACGACAACTCACAAGAGATCATCGGATCTAACTCGAAACCATCCTTGAATGGATACAAAACAGTATCTCGGCCTCAGTCGATAACAAAAAACACAAAGACTGACCTCAGATAGACTTTACAAAAGAGGTAAACTGACCTCAATCAATAAGCTTAAAATGGTCTATCATCCTCGAATAATAGCCACAACAACAAGACCAACCTCAGAAGGACTTGAAGAAAAGAATGCCATCCTCGAATGACAATTCTCAAAAGATCCTCGGATCTAACACAAAACCATCCTCGAATGGAGACACAATGGTATACCAGCCTCAGTCGATAACCAAAAACAACAAATACTGACCTCAGAAACACTTTGCAAAAGAGACAAACTGACCTCAATCAATAAGATCAAAATGTTCTACCATCCTCGAATGATAGCCAAAACAACAAGACCAGCCTCAGAAGTACTTGAAGAAAAGAATGCCATCCTCGAATGCCAATTCTCAAAAGATCCTCGGATCTAACACGAAACCATCCTCGAATGGAGACGCAATGGTATACCGGCCTCAGTCGATAAGCAAAAACAACAAAGAATGACCTCAGACAGACTTTGCAAAAGAAACAAACTGACCTCAATCAATAAGCTCAATATGGTCTATCATCCTCGAATGATAGCCACAACAACAAGACTAACCTCAGAAGGAGTTGAAGAAAAGAATGCCATCCTCGAACGACAACTCACAAAAGATCCTCGGATCTAACACGAAACCATCCTCGAATGGAGACGCAATGGTATACCGGCCTAAGTCGATAATCAAAAACACAAAGACTGACCTCAGACAGACTTTGCAAAAGAGACAAACTGACCTCAATCAATAAGCTCAAAATGTTCTATCATCCTCGAATGATAGCCACAACAATAAGAACAACCTCAGAAGGACTTGAAGAAAAGAATGCCATCCTCGAACGACAACTCACAAAAGATCCACGGATCTAACACGAAACCATCCTCGAATGGAGACGCAATGGTATACCGGCCTCAGTCGATAAGCAAAAACAACAAAGACTGACCTCAGACAGACTTTGCAAAAGAAACAAACTGACCTCAATAAATAAGCTCAAAATGGTCTATCATCCTCGAATGATAGCCACAACAACAAGACTAACCTCAGAAGGACTTGAAGAAAAGAATGCCATCCTCGAACGACAACTCACAAAAGATCCTCGGATCTAACACGGAACCATCCTCGAATGGAGACGCAATGGTATACCGGCCTAAGTCGATAACCAAAAACACAAAGACTGACCTCAGACAGACTTTGCAAAAGAGAGAAACTTACCTCAATCAATAAGCTCAAAATGTTCTATCATCCTCGAATGATAGCCACAACAAAGAGACCAACCTCAGAAGGACTTGAAGAAAAGAATGCCATCCTCGAACGATAACTCACAAGAGATCCTCGGATCTAACTCGAAACCATCCTTGAATGGATACAAAACAGTATCTCGGCCTTAGTCGATAACAAAAAACACAAAGACTGACCTCAGATAGACTTTACAAAAGAGGTAAACTGACCTCAATCAATAAGCTTAAAATGGTCTATCATCCTCGAATAATAGCCACAACAACAAGACCAACCTCAGAAGGACTTGAAGAAAAGAATGCCATCCTCGAATGACAATTCTCAAAAGATCCTCGGATCTAACACAAAACCATCCTCGAATGGAGACACAATGGTATACCAGCCTCAGTCGATAACCAAAAACAACAAATACTGACCTCAGAAACACTTTGCAAAAGAGACAAACTGACCTCAATCAATAAGATCAAAATGTTCTATCATCCTCGAATGATAGCCAAAACAACAAGACCAGCCTCAGAAGTACTTGAAGAAAAGAATGCCATCCTCGAATGCCAATTCTCAAAAGATCCTCGGATCTAACACGAAACCATCCTCGAATGGAGACGCAATGGTATACCGGCCTCAGTCGATAAGCAAAAACAACAAAGAATGACCTCAGACAGACTTTGCAAAAGAAACAAACTGACCTCAATCAATAAGCTCAAAATGGTCTATCATCCTCGAATGATAGCCACAACAACAAGACTAACCTCAGAAGGAGTTGAAGAAAAGAATGCCATCCTCGAACGACAACTCACAAAAGATCCTCGGATCTAACACGAAACCATCCTCGAATGGAGACGCAATGGTATACCGGCCTAAGTCGATAATCAAAAACACAAAGACTGACCTCAGACAGACTTTGCAAAAGAGACAAACTGACCTCAATCAATAAGTTCAAAATGTTCTATCATCCTCGAATGATAGCCACAACAACAAGACTAACCTCAGAAGGACTTGAAGAAAAGAATGCCATCCTCGAACGACAACTCACAAAAGATCCTCGGATCTAACACGGAACCATCCTCGAATGGAGACGCAATGGTATACCGGCCTAAGTCGATAACCAAAAACACAAAGACTGACCTCAGACAGACTTTGCAAAAGAGAGAAACTTACCTCAATCAATAAGCTCAAAATGTTCTATCATCCTCGAATGATAGCCACAACAACAACACCAACCTCAGAAGGACTTGAAGAAAAGAATGCCATCCTCGAACGACAACTCACAAGAGATCCTCGGATCTAACTCGAAACCATCCTTGAATGGAGACGAAACGGTATATCGGCCTCAGTCGATAACAAAAAACATAAAGACTGACCTCAGATAGACTTTACAAAAGGGGTAAACTGACCTCAATCAATAAGCTTAAAATGGTCTATCATCCTCGAATAATAGCCACAACAACAAGACCAACCTCAGAAGGACTTGAAGAAAAGAATGCCATCCTCGAATGACAATTCTCAAAAGATCCTCGGATCTAACACAAAACCATCCTCGAATGGAGACTCAATGGTATACCAGCTTCAGTCGATAACCAAAAACAACAAAGACTGACCTCAGAAAGACTTTGCAAAAGAGACAAACTGACCTCAATCAATAAGATCAAAATGTTCTATCATCCTCGAATGATAGCCAAAACAACAAGACCAGCCTCAGAAGTACTTGAAGAAAAGAATGCCATCCTCGAATGCCAATTCTCAAAAGATCCTCGGATCTAACACGAAACCATCCTCGAATGGAGACGCAATGGTATACCGGCCTCAGTCGATAAGCAAAAACAACAAAGAATGACCTCAGACAGACTTTGCAAAAGAAACAAACTGACCTCAATCAATAAGCTCAAAATGGTCTATCATCCTCGAATGATAGCCACAACAACAAGACTAACCTAAGAAGGAGTTGAAGAAAAGAATGCCATCCTCGAACGACAACTCACAAAAGATCCTCGGATCTAACACGAAACCATCCTCGAATGGAGACGCAATGGTATACCGGCCTAAGTCGATAATCAAAAACACAAAGACTGACCTCAGACAGACTTTGCAAAAGAGACAAATTGACCTCAATCAATAAGCTCAAAATGTTCTATCATCCTCGAATGATAGCCACAACAATAAGAACAACCTCAGAAGGACTTGAAGAAAAGAATGCCATCCTCGAGTGCCAATTCTCAAAAGATCCACGGATCTAACACGAAACCATCCTCGAATGGAGACGCAATGGTATACCGGCCTCAGTCGATAAGCAAAAACAACAAAGACTGACCTCAGACAGACTTTGCAAAAGAGAGAAACTGACCTCAATCAATAAGCTCAAAATGGTCTATCATCCTCGAATGATAGCCACAACAACAAGACTAACCTCAGAAGGACTTGAAGAAAAGAATGCCATCCTCGAACGACAACTCACAAAAGATCCTCGGATCTAACACGGAACCATCCTCGAATGGAGACGCTATGGTATACCGGCCTAAGTCGATAACCAAAAACACAAAGACTGACCTCAGACAGACTTTGCAAAAGAGAGAAACTTACCTCAATCAATAAGCTCAAAATGTTCTATCATCCTCGAATGATAGCCACAACAACAACACCAACCTCAGAAGGACTTGAAGAAAAGAATGCCATCCTCGAACGACAACTCACAAGAGATCCTCGGATCTAACTCGAAACCATCCTTGAATGGAGACGAAACGGTATATCGGCCTCAGTCGATAACAAAAAACATAAAGACTGACCTCAGATAGACTTTACAAAAGAGGTAAACTGACCTCAATCAATAAGCTTAAAATGGTCTATCATCCTCGAATAATAGCCACAACAACAAGACCAACCTCAGAAGGACTTGAAGAAAAGAATGCCATCCTCGAATGACAATTCTCAAAAGATCCTCGGATCTAACACAAAACCATCCTCGAATGGAGACTCAATGGTATACCAGCTTCAGTCGATAACCAAAAACAACAAAGACTGACCTCAGAAAGACTTTGCAAAAGAGACAAACTGACCTCAATCAATAAGATCAAAATGTTCTATCATCCTCGAATGATAGCCAAAACAACAAGACCAGCCTCAGAAGTACTTGAAGAAAAGAATGCCATCCTCGAATGCCAATTCTCAAAAGATCCTCGGATCTAACACGAAACCATCCTCGAATGGAGACGCAATGGTATACCGGCCTCAGTCGATAAGAAAAAACAACAAAGACTGACCTCAGACAGACTTTGCAAAAGAAACAAACTTACCTCAATCAATAAGATCAAAATGGTCTATCATCCTCGAATGATAGCCACAACAACAAGACTAACCTCAGAAGGACTTGAAGAAAAGAATGCCATCCTCGAACGAAAACTCACAAAAGATCCTCGGATCTAACACAAAACCATCCTTGAATGGAGACGCAATGGTATACCGGCCTAAGTCGATAACCAAAAACACAAAGACTGACCTCAGACAGACTTTGCAAAAGAGAGAAACTTACCTCAATCAATAAGCTCAAAATGTTCTATCATCCTCGAATGATAGCCACAACAAAGAGACCAACCTCGGAAGGAGTTGAAGAAAAGAATGCCATCCTCGAACGACAACTCACAAGAGATCCTCGGATCTAACTCGAAACCATCCTTGAATGGAGACGAAACGGTATCTCGGCCTCAGTCGATAACCAAAAACACAAAGACTGACCTCAGATAGACTTTACAAAAGAGGTAAACTGACCTCAATCAATAAGCTTAAAATGGTCTATCATCCTCGAATAATAGCCACAACAACAACACCAACCTCAGAAGGACTTGAAGAAAAGAAAGCCTTCCTCGAATGACAATTTTCAAAAGATCCTCGGATCTAACACGAAACCATCCTCGAATGGAGACGCAATGGTATACCGGCCTCAGTCGATAACCAAAAACACAAAGACTGACCTCAGACAGACTTTGCAAAAGAGACAAACTGACCTCAATCAATAAGCTCAAAATGGTCTATCATCCTCGAATGATAGCCACAACAACAAGACCAACCTCATAAGGACTTGAAGAAAAGAATGCCATCCTCGTATGACAATTCTCAAAAGATCCTCGGATCTAACACAAAACCATCCTTGAATGGAGACACAATGGTATACCAGCCTCAGTCGATAACCAAAAACAACAAATACTGACCTCAGAAACACTTTGCAAAAGAGACAAACTGACCTCAATCAATAAGATCAAAATGTTCTATCATCCTCGAATGATAGCCAAAACAACAAGACCAGCCTCAGAAGTACTTGAAGAAAAGAATGCCATCCTCGAATGCCAATTCTCAAAAGATCCTCGGATCTAACACGAAACCATCCTCGAATGGAGACGCAATGGTATACCGGCCTCAGTCGATAAGCAAAAACAACAAAGAATGACCTCAGACAGACTTTGCAAAAGAAACAAACTGACCTCAATCAATAAGCTCAAAACGGTCTATCATCCTCGAATGATAGCCACAACAACAAGACTAACCTCAGAAGGAGTTGAAGAAAAGAATGCCATCCTCGAACGACAACTCACAAAAGATCCTCGGATCTAACACGAAACCATCCTCGAATGGAGACGCAATGGTATACCGGCCTAAGTCGATAACCAAAAACACAAAGACTGACCTCAGACAGACTTTGCAAAAGAGACAAACTGACCTCAGTCAATAAGCTCAAAATGTTCTATCATCCTCGAATGATAGCCACAACAATAAAAAACAACCTCAGAAGGACTTGAAGAAAAGAATGCCATCCTCGAATGCCAATTCTCAAAAGATCCACGGATCTAACACGAAACCATCCTTGAATGGAGACGCAATGGTATACCGGCCTCAGTCGATAAGCAAAAACAACAAAGACTGACCTCAGACAGACTTTGCAAAAGAAACAAACTGACCTCAATCAATAAGCTCAAAATGGTCTATCATCCTCGAATGATAGCCACAACAACAAGACTAACCTCAGAAGGACTTGAAGAAAAGAATGCCATCCTCGAACGACAACTCACAAAAGATCCTCGGATCTAACACGGAACCATCCTCGAATGGAGACGCAATGGTATACCGGCCTAAGTCGATAACCAAATACACAAAGACTGACCTCAGACAGACTTTGCAAAATAGAGAAACTTACCTCAATCAATAAGCTCAAAATGTTCTATCATCCTCGAATGATAGCCACAACAAAGAGACCAACCTCAGAAGGACTTGAAGAAAAGAATGCCATCCTCGAACGACAACTCACAAGAGATCATCGGATCTAACTCGAAACCATCCTTGAATGGATACAAAACAGTATCTCGGCCTCAGTCGATAACAAAAAACACAAAGACTGACCTCAGATAGACTTTACAAAAGAGGTAAACTGACCTCAATCAATAAGCTTAAAATGGTCTATCATCCTCGAATAATAGCCACAACAACAAGACCAACCTCAGAAGGACTTGAAGAAAAGAATGCCATCCTCGAATGACAATTCTCAAAAGATCCTCGGATCTAACACAAAACCATCCTCGAATGGAGACACAATGGTATACCAGCCTCAGTCGATAACCAAAAACAACAAATACTGACCTCAGAAACACTTTGCAAAAGAGACAAACTGACCTCAATCAATAAGATCAAAATGTTCTACCATCCTCGAATGATAGCCAAAACAACAAGACCAGCCTCAGAAGTACTTGAAGAAAAGAATGCCATCCTCGAATGCCAATTCTCAAAAGATCCTCGGATCTAACACGAAACCATCCTCGAATGGAGACGCAATGGTATACCGGCCTCAGTCGATAAGCAAAAACAACAAAGAATGACCTCAGACAGACTTTGCAAAAGAAACAAACTGACCTCAATCAATAAGCTCAATATGGTCTATCATCCTCGAATGATAGCCACAACAACAAGACTAACCTCAGAAGGAGTTGAAGAAAAGAATGCCATCCTCGAACGACAACTCACAAAAGATCCTCGGATCTAACACGAAACCATCCTCGAATGGAGACGCAATGGTATACCGGCCTAAGTCGATAATCAAAAACACAAAGACTGACCTCAGACAGACTTTGCAAAAGAGACAAACTGACCTCAATCAATAAGCTCAAAATGTTCTATCATCCTCGAATGATAGCCACAACAATAAGAACAACCTCAGAAGGACTTGAAGAAAAGAATGCCATCCTCGAACGACAACTCACAAAAGATCCACGGATCTAACACGAAACCATCCTCGAATGGAGACGCAATGGTATACCGGCCTCAGTCGATAAGCAAAAACAACAAAGACTGACCTCAGACAGACTTTGCAAAAGAAACAAACTGACCTCAATAAATAAGCTCAAAATGGTCTATCATCCTCGAATGATAGCCACAACAACAAGACTAACCTCAGAAGGACTTGAAGAAAAGAATGCCATCCTCGAACGACAACTCACAAAAGATCCTCGGATCTAACACGGAACCATCCTCGAATGGAGACGCAATGGTATACCGGCCTAAGTCGATAACCAAAAACACAAAGACTGACCTCAGACAGACTTTGCAAAAGAGAGAAACTTACCTCAATCAATAAGCTCAAAATGTTCTATCATCCTCGAATGATAGCCACAACAAAGAGACCAACCTCAGAAGGACTTGAAGAAAAGAATGCCATCCTCGAACGACAACTCACAAGAGATCCTCGGATCTAACTCGAAACCATCCTTGAATGGATACAAAACAGTATCTCGGCCTTAGTCGATAACAAAAAACACAAAGACTGACCTCAGATAGACTTTACAAAAGAGGTAAACTGACCTCAATCAATAAGCTTAAAATGGTCTATCATCCTCGAATAATAGCCACAACAACAAGACCAACCTCAGAAGGACTTGAAGAAAAGAATGCCATCCTCGAATGACAATTCTCAAAAGATCCTCGGATCTAACACAAAACCATCCTCGAATGGAGACACAATGGTATACCAGCCTCAGTCGATAACCAAAAACAACAAATACTGACCTCAGAAACACTTTGCAAAAGAGACAAACTGACCTCAATCAATAAGATCAAAATGTTCTATCATCCTCGAATGATAGCCAAAACAACAAGACCAGCCTCAGAAGTACTTGAAGAAAAGAATGCCATCCTCGAATGCCAATTCTCAAAAGATCCTCGGATCTAACACGAAACCATCCTCGAATGGAGACGCAATGGTATACCGGCCTCAGTCGATAAGCAAAAACAACAAAGAATGACCTCAGACAGACTTTGCAAAAGAAACAAACTGACCTCAATCAATAAGCTCAAAATGGTCTATCATCCTCGAATGATAGCCACAACAACAAGACTAACCTCAGAAGGAGTTGAAGAAAAGAATGCCATCCTCGAACGACAACTCACAAAAGATCCTCGGATCTAACACGAAACCATCCTCGAATGGAGACGCAATGGTATACCGGCCTAAGTCGATAATCAAAAACACAAAGACTGACCTCAGACAGACTTTGCAAAAGAGACAAACTGACCTCAATCAATAAGTTCAAAATGTTCTATCATCCTCGAATGATAGCCACAACAACAAGACTAACCTCAGAAGGACTTGAAGAAAAGAATGCCATCCTCGAACGACAACTCACAAAAGATCCTCGGATCTAACACGGAACCATCCTTGAATGGAGACGCAATGGTATACCGGCCTAAGTCGATAACCAAAAACACAAAGACTGACCTCAGACAGACTTTGCAAAAGAGAGAAACTTACCTCAATCAATAAGCTCAAAATGTTCTATCATCCTCGAATGATAGCCACAACAACAACACCAACCTCAGAAGGACTTGAAGAAAAGAATGCCATCCTCGAACGACAACTCACAAGAGATCCTCGGATCTAACTCGAAACCATCCTTGAATGGAGACGAAACGGTATATCGGCCTCAGTCGATAACAAAAAACATAAAGACTGACCTCAGATAGACTTTACAAAAGGGGTAAACTGACCTCAATCAATAAGCTTAAAATGGTCTATCATCCTCGAATAATAGCCACAACAACAAGACCAACCTCAGAAGGACTTGAAGAAAAGAATGCCATCCTCGAATGACAATTCTCAAAAGATCCTCGGATCTAACACAAAACCATCCTCGAATGGAGACTCAATGGTATACCAGCTTCAGTCGATAACCAAAAACAACAAAGACTGACCTCAGAAAGACTTTGCAAAAGAGACAAACTGACCTCAATCAATAAGATCAAAATGTTCTATCATCCTCGAATGATAGCCAAAACAACAAGACCAGCCTCAGAAGTACTTGAAGAAAAGAATGCCATCCTCGAATGCCAATTCTCAAAAGATCCTCGGATCTAACACGAAACCATCCTCGAATGGAGACGCAATGGTATACCGGCCTCAGTCGATAAGAAAAAACAACAAAGACTGACCTCAGACAGACTTTGCAAAAGAAACAAACTTACCTCAATCAATAAGCTCAAAATGGTCTATCATCCTCGAATGATAGCCACAACAACAAGACTAACCTTAGAAGGACTTGAAGAAAAGAATGCCATCCTCGAACGACAACTCACAAAAGATCCTCGGATCTAACACAAAACCATCCTTGAATGGAGACGCAATGGTATACCGGCCTAAGTCGATAACCAAAAACACAAAGACTGACCTCAGACAGACTTTGCAAAAGAGAGAAACTTACCTCAATCAATAAGCTCAAAATGTTCTATCATCCTCGAATGATAGCCACAACAAAGAGACCAACCTCGGAAGGAGTTGAAGAAAAGAATGCCATCCTCGAACGACAACTCACAAGAGATCCTCGGATCTAACTCGAAACCATCCTTGAATGGAGACGAAACGGTATCTCGGCCTCAGTCGATAACCAAAAACACAAAGACTGACCTCAGATAGACTTTACAAAAGAGGTAAACTGACCTCAATCAATAAGCTTAAAATGGTCTATCATCATCGAATAATAGCCACAACAACAACACCAACCTCAGAAGGACTTGAAGAAAAGAAAGCCTTCCTCGAATGACAATTTTCAAAAGATCCTCGGATCTAACACGAAACCATCCTCGAATGGAGACGCAATGGTATACCGGCCTCAGTCGATAACCAAAAACACAAACACTGACCTCAGACAGACTTTGCAAAAGAGACAAACTGACCTCAATCAATAAGCTCAAAATGGTCTATCATCCTCGAATGATAGCCACAACAACAAGACCAACCTCATAAGGACTTGAAGAAAAGAATTCCATCCTCGAACGACAATTCTCAAAAGATCCTCGGATCTAACACAAAACCATCCTCGAATGGAGACACAATGGTATACCAGCCTCAGTCGATAACCAAAAACAACAAATACTGACCTCAGAAACACTTTGCAAAAGAGACAAACTGACCTCAATCAATAAGATCAAAATGTTCTATCATCCTCGAATGATAGCCAAAACAACAAGACCAGCCTCAGAAGTACTTGAAGAAAAGAATGCCATCCTCGAATGCCAATTCTCAAAAGATCCTCGGATCTAACACGAAACCATCCTCGAATGGAGACGCAATGGTATACCGGCCTCAGTCGATAAGCAAAAACAACAAAGAATGACCTCAGACAGACTTTGCAAAAGAAACAAACTGACCTCAATCAATACGCTCAAAATGGTCTATCATCCTCGAATGATAGCCACAACAACAAGACTAACCTCAGAAGGAGTTGAAGAAAAGAATGCCATCCTCGAACGACAACTCACAAAAGATCCTCGGATCTAACACGAAACCATCCTCGAATGGAGACGCAATGGTATACCGGCCTAAGTCGATAATCAAAAACACAAAGACTGACCTCAGACAGACTTTGCAAAAGAGACAAACTGACCTCAATCAATAAGTTCAAAATGTTCTATCATCCTCGAATGATAGCCACAACAACAAGACTAACCTCAGAAGGACTTGAAGAAAAGAATGCCATCCTCGAACGACAACTCACAAAAGATCCTCGGATCTAACACGGAACCATCCTCGAATGGAGACGCAATGGTATACCGGCCTAAGTCGATAACCAAAAACACAAAGACTGACCTCAGACAGACTTTGCAAAAGAGAGAAACTTACCTCAATCAATAAGCTCAAAATGTTCTATCATCCTCGAATGATAGCCACAACAACAACACCAACCTCAGAAGGACTTGAAGAAAAGAATGCCATCCTCGAACGACAACTCACAAGAGATCCTCGGATCTAACTCGAAACCATCCTTGAATGGAGACGAAACGGTATATCGGCCTCAGTCGATAACAAAAAACATAAAGACTGACCTCAGATAGACTTTACAAAAGGGGTAAACTGACCTCAATCAATAAGCTTAAAATGGTCTATCATCCTCGAATAATAGCCACAACAACAAGACCAACCTCAGAAGGACTTGAAGAAAAGAATGCCATCCTCGAATGACAATTCTCAAAAGATCCTCGGATCTAACACAAAACCATCCTCGAATGGAGACTCAATGGTATACCAGCTTCAGTCGATAACCAAAAACAACAAAGACTGACCTCAGAAAGACTTTGCAAAAGAGACAAACTGACCTCAATCAATAAGATCAAAATGTTCTATCATCCTCGAATGATAGCCAAAACAACAAGACCAGCCTCAGAAGTACTTGAAGAAAAGAATGCCATCCTCGAATGCCAATTCTCAAAAGATCCTCGGATCTAACACGAAACCATCCTCGAATGGAGACGCAATGGTATACCGGCCTCAGTCGATAAGAAAAAACAACAAAGACTGACCTCAGACAGACTTTGCAAAAGAAACAAACTTACCTCAATCAATAAGCTCAAAATGGTCTATCATCCTCGAATGATAGCCACAACAACAAGACTAACCTTAGAAGGACTTGAAGAAAAGAATGCCATCCTCGAACGACAACTCACAAAAGATCCTCGGATCTAACACAAAACCATCCTTGAATGGAGACGCAATGGTATACCGGCCTAAGTCGATAACCAAAAACACAAAGACTGACCTCAGACAGACTTTGCAAAAGAGAGAAACTTACCTCAATCAATAAGCTCAAAATGTTCTATCATCCTCGAATGATAGCCACAACAAAGAGACCAACCTCGGAAGGAGTTGAAGAAAAGAATGCCATCCTCGAACGACAACTCACAAGAGATCCTCGGATCTAACTCGAAACCATCCTTGAATGGAGACGAAACGGTATCTCGGCCTCAGTCGATAACCAAAAACACAAAGACTGACCTCAGATAGACTTTACAAAAGAGGTAAACTGACCTCAATCAATAAGCTTAAAATGGTCTATCATCATCGAATAATAGCCACAACAACAACACCAACCTCAGAAGGACTTGAAGAAAAGAAAGCCTTCCTCGAATGACAATTTTCAAAAGATCCTCGGATCTAACACGAAACCATCCTCGAATGGAGACGCAATGGTATACCGGCCTCAGTCGATAACCAAAAACACAAACACTGACCTCAGACAGACTTTGCAAAAGAGACAAACTGACCTCAATCAATAAGCTCAAAATGGTCTATCATCCTCGAATGATAGCCACAACAACAAGACCAACCTCATAAGGACTTGAAGAAAAGAATTCCATCCTCGAACGACAATTCTCAAAAGATCCTCGGATCTAACACAAAACCATCCTCGAATGGAGACACAATGGTATACCAGCCTCAGTCGATAACCAAAAACAACAAATACTGACCTCAGAAACACTTTGCAAAAGAGACAAACTGACCTCAATCAATAAGATCAAAATGTTCTATCATCCTCGAATGATAGCCAAAACAACAAGACCAGCCTCAGAAGTACTTGAAGAAAAGAATGCCATCCTCGAATGCCAATTCTCAAAAGATCCTCGGATCTAACACGAAACCATCCTCGAATGGAGACGCAATGGTATACCGGCCTCAGTCGATAAGCAAAAACAACAAAGAATGACCTCAGACAGACTTTGCAAAAGAAACAAACTGACCTCAATCAATACGCTCAAAATGGTCTATCATCCTCGAATGATAGCCACAACAACAAGACTAACCTCAGAAGGAGTTGAAGAAAAGAATGCCATCCTCGAACGACAACTCACAAAAGATCCTCGGATCTAACACGAAACCATCCTCGAATGGAGACGCAATGGTATACCGGCCTAAGTCGATAATCAAAAACACAAAGACTGACCTCAGACAGACTTTGCAAAAGAGACAAACTGACCTCAATCAATAAGTTCAAAATGTTCTATCATCCTCGAATGATAGCCACAACAACAAGACTAACCTCAGAAGGACTTGAAGAAAAGAATGCCATCCTCGAACGACAACTCACAAAAGATCCTCGGATCTAACACGGAACCATCCTCGAATGGAGACGCAATGGTATACCGGCCTAAGTCGATAACCAAAAACACAAAGACTGACCTCAGACAGACTTTGCAAAAGAGAGAAACTTACCTCAATCAATAAGCTCAAAATGTTCTATCATCCTCGAATGATAGCCACAACAACAACACCAACCTCAGAAGGACTTGAAGAAAAGAATGCCATCCTCGAACGACAACTCACAAGAGATCCTCGGATCTAACTCGAAACCATCCTTGAATGGAGACGAAACGGTATATCGGCCTCAGTCGATAACAAAAAACATAAAGACTGACCTCAGATAGACTTTACAAAAGAGGTAAACTGACCTCAATCAATAAGCTTAAAATGGTCTATCATCCTCGAATAATAGCCACAACAACAAGACCAACCTCAGAAGGACTTGAAGAAAAGAATGCCATCCTCGAATGACAATTCTCAAAAGATCCTCGGATCTAACACAAAACCATCCTCGAATGGAGACTCAATGGTATACCAGCTTCAGTCGATAACCAAAAACAACAAAGACTGACCTCAGAAAGACTTTGCAAAAGAGACAAACTGACCTCAATCAATAAGATCAAAATGTTCTATCATCCTCGAATGATAGCCAAAACAACAAGACCAGCCTCAGAAGTACTTGAAGAAAAGAATGCCATCCTCGAATGCCAATTCTCAAAAGATCCTCGGATCTAACACGAAACCATCCTCGAATGGAGACGCAATGGTATACCGGCCTCAGTCGATAAGAAAAAACAACAAAGACTGACCTCAGACAGACTTTGCAAAAGAAACAAACTTACCTCAATCAATAAGCTCAAAATGGTCTATCATCCTCGAATGATAGCCACAACAACAAGACTAACCTTAGAAGGACTTGAAGAAAAGAATGCCATCCTCGAACGACAACTCACAAAAGATCCTCGGATCTAACACAAAACCATCCTTGAATGGAGACGCAATGGTATACCGGCCTAAGTCGATAACCAAAAACACAAAGACTGACCTCAGACAGACTTTGCAAAAGAGAGAAACTTACCTCAATCAATAAGCTCAAAATGTTCTATCATCCTCGAATGATAGCCACAACAAAGAGACCAACCTCGGAAGGTGTTGAAGAAAAGAATGCCATCCTCGAACGACAACTCACAAGAGATCCTCGGATCTAACTCGAAACCATCCTTGAATGGAGACGAAACGGTATCTCGGCCTCAGTCGATAACCAAAAACACAAAGACTGACCTCAGATAGACTTTACAAAAGAGGTAAACTGACCTCAATCAATAAGCTTAAAATGGTCTATCATCATCGAATAATAGCCACAACAACAACACCAACCTCAGAAGGACTTGAAGAAAAGAAAGCCTTCCTCGAATGACAATTTTCAAAAGATCCTCGGATCTAACACGAAACCATCCTCGAATGGAGACGCAATGGTATACCGGCCTCAGTCGATAACCAAAAACACAAACACTGACCTCAGACAGACTTTGCAAAAGAGACAAACTGACCTCAATCAATAAGCTCAAAATGGTCTATCATCCTCGAATGATAGCCACAACAACAAGACCAACCTCATAAGGACTTGAAGAAAAGAATTCCATCCTCGAACGACAATTCTCAAAAGATCCTCGGATCTAACACAAAACCATCCTCGAATGGAGACACAATGGTATACCAGCCTCAGTCGATAACCAAAAACAACAAATACTGACCTCAGAAACACTTTGCAAAAGAGACAAACTGACCTCAATCAATAAGATCAAAATGTTCTATCATCCTCGAATGATAGACAAAACAACAAGACCAGCCTCAGAAGTACTTGAAGAAAAGAATGCCATCCTCGAATGCCAATTCTCAAAAGATCCTCGGATCTAACACGAAACCATCCTCGAATGGAGACGCAATGGTATACCGGCCTCAGTCGATAAGCAAAAACAACAAAGAATGACCTCAGACAGACTTTGCAAAAGAAACAAACTGACCTCAATCAATAAGCTCAAAATGGTCTATCATCCTCGAATGATAGCCACAACAACAAGACTAACCTCAGAAGGAGTTGAAGAAAAGAATGCCATCCTCGAACGACAACTCACAAAAGATCCTCGGATCTAACACGAAACCATCCTCGAATGGAGACGCAATGGTATACCGGCCTAAGTCGATAATCAAAAACACAAAGACTGACCTCAGACAGACTTTGCAAAAGAGACAAACTGACCTCAATCAATAAGTTCAAAATGTTCTATCATCCTCGAATGATAGCCACAACAACAAGACTAACCTCAGAAGGACTTGAAGAAAAGAATGCCATCCTCGAACGACAACTCACAAAAGATCCTCGGATCTAACACGGAACCATCCTCGAATGGAGACGCAATGGTATACCGGCCTAAGTCGATAACCAAAAACACAAAGACTGACCTCAGACAGACTTTGCAAAAGAGAGAAACTTACCTCAATCAATAAGCTCAAAATGTTCTATCATCCTCGAATGATAGCCACAACAACAACACCAACCTCAGAAGGACTTGAAGAAAAGAATGCCATCCTCGAACGACAACTCACAAGAGATCCTCGGATCTAATTCGAAACCATCCTTGAATGGAGACGAAACGGTATATCGGCCTCAGTCGATAACAAAAAACATAAAGACTGACCTCAGATAGACTTTACAAAAGAGGTAAACTGACCTCAATCAATAAGCTTAAAATGGTCTATCATCCTCGAATAATAGCCACAACAACAAGACCAACCTCAGAAGGACTTGAAGAAAAGAATGCCATCCTCGAATGACAATTCTCAAAAGATCCTCGGATCTAACACAAAACCATCCTCGAATGGAGACTCAATGGTATACCAGCTTCAGTCGATAACCAAAAACAACAAAGACTGACCTCAGAAAGACTTTGCAAAAGAGACAAACTGACCTCAATCAATAAGATCAAAATGTTCTATCATCCTCGAATGATAGCCAAAACAACAAGACCAGCCTCAGAAGTACTTGAAGAAAAGAATGCCATCCTCGAATGCCAATTCTCAAAAGATCCTCGGATCTAACACGAAACCATCCTCGAATGGAGACGCAATGGTATACCGGCCTCAGTCGATAAGAAAAAACAACAAAGACTGACCTCAGACAGACTTTGCAAAAGAAACAAACTTACCTCAATCAATAAGCTCAAAATGGTCTATCATCCTCGAATGATAGCCACAACAACAAGACTAACCTTAGAAGGACTTGAAGAAAAGAATGCCATCCTCGAACGACAACTCACAAAAGATCCTCGGATCTAACACAAAACCATCCTTGAATGGAGACGCAATGGTATACCGGCCTAAGTCGATAACCAAAAACACAAAGACTGACCTCAGACAGACTTTGCAAAAGAGAGAAACTTACCTCAATCAATAAGCTCAAAATGTTCTATCATCCTCGAATGATAGCCACAACAAAGAGACCAACCTCGGAAGGAGTTGAAGAAAAGAATGCCATCCTCGAACGACAACTCACAAGAGATCCTCGGATCTAACTCGAAACCATCCTTGAATGGAGACGAAACGGTATCTCGGCCTCAGTCGATAACCAAAAACACAAAGACTGACCTCAGATAGACTTTACAAAAGAGGTAAACTGACCTCAATCAATAAGCTTAAAATGGTCTATCATCATCGAATAATAGCCACAACAACAACACCAACCTCAGAAGGACTTGAAGAAAAGAAAGCCTTCCTCGAATGACAATTTTCAAAAGATCCTCGGATCTAACACGAAACCATCCTCGAATGGAGACGCAATGGTATACCGGCCTCAGTCGATAACCAAAAACACAAACACTGACCTCAGACAGACTTTGCAAAAGAGACAAACTGACCTCAATCAATAAGCTCAAAATGGTCTATCATCCTCGAATGATAGCCACAACAACAAGACCAACCTCATAAGGACTTGAAGAAAAGAATTCCATCCTCGAACGACAATTCTCAAAAGATCCTCGGATCTAACACAAAACCATCCTCGAATGGAGACACAATGGTATACCAGCCTCAGTCGATAACCAAAAACAACAAATACTGACCTCAGAAACACTTTGCAAAAGAGACAAACTGACCTCAATCAATAAGATCAAAATGTTCTATCATCCTCGAATGATAGCCAAAACAACAAGACCAGCCTCAGAAGTACTTGAAGAAAAGAATGCCATCCTCGAATGCCAATTCTCAAAAGATCCTCGGATCTAACACGAAACCATCCTCGAATGGAGACGCAATGGTATACCGGCCACAGTCGATAAGCAAAAACAACAAAGAATGACCTCAGACAGACTTTGCAAAAGAAACAAACTGACCTCAATCAATAAGCTCAAAATGGTCTATCATCCTCGAATGATAGCCACAACAACAAGACTAACCTCAGAAGGAGTTGAAGAAAAGAATGCCATCCTCGAACGACAACTCACAAAAGATCCTCGGATCTAACACGAAACCATCCTCGAATGGAGACGCAATGGTATACCGGCCTAAGTCGATAATCAAAAACACAAAGACTGACCTCAGACAGACTTTGCAAAAGAGACAAACTGACCTCAATCAATAAGCTCAAAATGTTCTATCATCCTCGAATGATAGCCACAACAATAAGAACAACCTCAGAAGGACTTGAAGAAAAGAATGCCATCCTCGAATGCCAATTCTCAAAAGATCCACGGATCTAACACGAAACCATCCTCGAATGGAGACGCAATGGTATACCGGCCTCAGTCGATAAGCAAAAACAACAAAGACTGACCTCAAACAGACTTTGCAAAAGAAACAAACTGACCTCAATCAATAAGCTCAAAATGGTCTATCATCCTCGAATGATAGCCACAACAACAAGACTAACCTCAGAAGGACTTGAAGAAAAGAATGCCATCCTCGAACGACAACTCACAAAAGATCCTCGGATCTAACACGAAACCATCCTTGAATGGAGACGCAATGGTATACCGGCCTAAGTCGATAACCAAAAACACAAAGACTGACCTCAGACAGACTTTGCAAAAGAGAGAAACTGACCTCAATGAATAAGCTCAAAATGTTCTATCATCCTCGAATGATAGCCACAACAACAAGACCAACCTCAGAAGGACTTGAAGAAAAGAATGCCATCCATGAACGACAACTCACAAGAGATCCTTGGATCTAACTCGAAACCATCCTTGAATGGAGACGAAACGGTATATCGGCCTCAGTCGATAACCAAAAACACAAAGACTGACCTCAGATAGACTTTACAAAAGAGGTAAACTGACCTCAATCAATAAGCTTAAAATGGTCTATCATCCTCGAATAATAGCCACAACAACAAGACCAACCTCAGAAGGACTTGAAGAAAAGAATGCAATCCTCGAATGACAATTCTCAAAAGATCCTCGGATCTAACACGAAACAATCCTCGAATGGAGACGCAATGGTATACCGGCCTCAGTCGATAACCAAAAACACAAAGACTGACCTCAGACAGACTTTGCAAAAGAGACAAACTGACCTCAATCAATAAGCTCAAAATGGTCTGTTATCCTTGAATGATAGCCACAACAACAAGACCAACCTCATAAGGACTTGAAGAAAAGAATGCCATCCTCGAATGACAATTCTCAAAAGATCCTCGTATCTAACACAAAACCATCCTCGAATGGAGACACAATGGTATACCAGCTTCAGTCGATAACCAAAAACAACAAAGACTGACCTCAGATAGACTATGCAAAAGAGACAAACTGACCTCAATCAATAAGATCAAAATGTTCTATCATCCTCGAATGATAGCCAAAACAACAAGACCAGCCTCAGAAGTACTTGAAGAAAAGAATGCCATCCTCGAATGCCAATTCTCAAAAGATCCTCGGATCTAACACGAAACCATCCTCGAATGGAGACGCAATGGTATACCGGCTTCAGTCGATAACCAAAAACAACAAAGACTGACCTCAGATAGACTTTGCAAAAGAGACAAACTGACCTCAATCAATAAGATCAAAATTTTCTATCATCCTCGAATGATAGCCAAAACAACAAGACCAGCCTCAGAAGTACTTGAAGAAAAGAATGCCATCCTCGAATGCCAATTCTCAAAAGATCCTCGGATCTAACCCGAAACCATCCTCGAATGGAGACGCAATGGTATACCGGCCTCAGTCGATAAGCAAAAACAACAAAGACTGACCTCAGACAGACTTTGCAAAAGAAACAAACTGACCTCAATCAATAAGCTCAAAATGGTCTATCATCCTCGAATGATAGCCACAACAACAAGACTAACCTCATAAGGAGTTGAAGAAAAGAATGCCATCCTCGAACGACAACTCACAAAAGATCCTCGGATCTAACACGAAACCATCCTTGAATGGAGACGCAATGGTATACCGGCCTAAGTCGATAACCAAAAACACAAAGACTGACCTCAGACAGACTTTGCAAAAGAGAGAAACTTACCTCAATCAATAAGCTCAAAATGTTCTATCATCCTCGAATGATAGCCACAACAAAGAGACCAACCTCGGAAGGAGTTGAAGAAAAGAATGCCATCCTCGAACGACAACTCACAAGAGATCCTCGGATCTAACTCGAAACCATCCTTGAATGGAGACGAAACGGTATCTCGGCCTCAGTCGATAACCAAAAACACAAAGACTGACCTCAGATAGACTTTACAAAAGAGGTAAACTGACCTCAATCAATAAGCTTAAAATGGTCTATCATCCTCGAATAATAGCCACAACAACAACACCAACCTCAGAAGGACTTGAAGAAAATAAAGCCTTCCTCGAATGACAATTTTCAAAAGATCCTCGGATCTAACATGAAACCATCCTCGAATGGAGACGCAATGGTATACCGGCCTCAGTCGATAACCAAAAACACAAAGACTGACCTCAGACAGACTTTGCAAAAGAGACAAACTGACCTCAATCAATAAGCTCAAAATGGTCTATCATCCTCGAATGATAGCCACAACAACAAGACCAACCTCATAAGGACTTGAAGAAAAGAATGCCATCCTCGAATGACAATTCTCAAAAGATCCTCGGATCTAACACAAAACCATCCTCGAATGGAGACACAATGGTATACCAGCCTCAGTCGATAACCAAAAACAACAAATACTGACCTCAGAAACACTTTGCAAAAGAGACAAACAGAACTCAATCAATAAGATCAAAATGTTCTATCATCCTCGAATGATAGCCAAAACAACAAGACCAGCCTCAGAAGTACTTGAAGAAAAGAATGCCATCCTCGAATGCCAATTCTCAAAAGATCCTCGGATCTAACACGAAACCATCCTCGAATGGAGACGCAATGGTATACCGGCCTCAGACGATAAGCAAAAACAACAAAGAATGACCTCAGACAGACTTTGCAAAAGAAACAAACTGACCTCAATCAATAAGCTCAAAATGGTCTATCATCCTCGAATGATAGCCACAACAACAAGACTAACCTCAGAAGGAGTTGAAGAAAAGAATGCCATCCTCGAACGACAACTCACAAAAGATCCTCGGATCTAACACGAAACCATCCTCGAATGGAGACGCAATGGTATACCGGCCTAAGTCGATAATCAAAAACACAAAGACTGACCTCAGACAGACTTTGCAAAAGAGACAAACTGACCTCAATCAATAAGCTCAAAATGTTCTATCATCCTCGAATGATAGCCACAACAATAAGAACAACCTCAGAAGGACTTGAAGAAAAGAATGCCATCCTCAAATGCCAATTCTCAAAAGATCCACGGATCTAACACGAAACCATCCTCGAATGGAGACGCACTGGTATACCGGCCTCAGTCGATAAGCAAAAACAACAAAGACTGACCTCAGACAGACTTTGCAAAAGAAACAAACTGACCTCAATCAATAAGCTCAAAATGGTATATCATCCTCGAATGATAGCCACAACAACAAGACTAACCTCAGAAGGACTTGAAGAAAAGAATGCCATCCTCGAACGACAACTCACAAAAGATCCTCGGATCTAACACGAAACCATCCTTGAATGGAGACGCAATGGTATACCGGCCTAAGTCGATAACCAAAAACACAAAGACTGACCTCAGACAGACTTTGCAAAAGAGAGAAACTGACCTCAATCAATAAGCTCAAAATGTTCTATCATCCTCGAATGATAGCCACAACAACAAGACCAACCTCAGAAGGACTTGAAGAAAAGAATGCCATCCATGAACGACAAATCACAAGAGATCCTTGGATCTAACACCGAAACCATCCTTGAATGGAGACGAAACGGTATATCGGCCTCAGTCGATAACCAAAAACACAAAGACTGACCTCAGATAGACTTTACAAAAGAGGTAAACTGACCTCAATCAATAAGCATAAAATGGTCTATCATCCTCGAATAATAGCCACAACAACAAGACCAACCTCAGAAGGACTTGAAGAAAAGAATGCCATCCTCGAATGACAATTCTCAAAAGATCCTCGGATCTAACACGAAACAATCCTCGAATGGAGACGCAATGGTATACCGGCCTCAGTCGATAACCAAAAACACAAAGACTGACCTCAGACAGACTTTGCAAAAGAGACAAACTGACCTCAATCAATAAGCTCAAAATGGTCTATTATCCTTGAATGATAGCCACAACAACAAGACCAACCTCATAAGGACTTGAAGAAAAGAATGCCATCCTCGAATGACAATTCTCAAAAGATCCTCGTATCTAACACAAAACCATCCTCGAATGGAGACACAATGGTATACCAGCTTCAGTCGATAACCAAAAACAACAAAGACTGACCTCAGATAGACTATGCAAAAGAGACAAACTGACCTCAATCAATAAGATCAAAATGTTCTATCATCCTCGAATGATAGCCAAAACAACAAGACCAGCCTCAGAAGTACTTGAAGAAAAGAATGCCATCCTCGAATGCCAATTCTCAAAAGATCCTCGGATCTAACACGAAACCATCCTCGAATGGAGACGCAGTGGTATACCGGCTTCAGTCGATAACCAAAAACAACAAAGACTGACCTCAGATAGAGTTTGCAAAAGAGACAAACTGACCTCAATCAATAAGATCAAAATTTTCTATCATCCTCGAATGATAGCCAAAACAACAAGACCAGCCTCAGAAGTACTTGAAGAAAAGAATGCCATCCTCGAATGCCAATTCTCAAAAGATCCTCGGATCTAACCCGAAACCATCCTCGAATGGAGACGCAATGGTATACCGGCCTCAGTCGATAAGCAAAAACAACAAAGACTGACCTCAGACAGACTTTGCAAAAGAAACAAACTGACCTCAATCAATAAGCTCAAAATGGTCTATCATCCTCGAATGATAGCCACAACAACAAGACTAACCTCAGAAGGAGTTGAAGAAAAGAATGCCATCCTCGAATGACAACTCACAAAAGATCCTCGGATCTAACACGAAACCATCCTCGAATGGAGACTCAATGGTATACCGGGCTAAGTCGATAATCAAAAACACAAAGACTGACCTCAGACAGACGTTGCAAAAGAGAGAAACTGACCTCAATCAATAAGCTCAAAATTTTCTATCATCCTCGAATGATAGCCACAACAACAAGAACAACCTCAGAAGGGCTTGAAGAAAATAATGCCATCCTCGAACGACAATTCTCAAAAGATCCTCGGATCTAACACAAAACCATCCTCGAATGGAGACACAATGGTATACCAGCTTCAGTCGATAACCAAAAACAACAAAGACTGACCTCAGACAGACTTTGCAAAAGAGAAAAACTGACCTTAATCAATAAGATCAAAATGTTCTATCATCCTCGAATGATAGCCACAACAACAAGACCAGCCTCAGAAGTACTTGAAGAAAAGAATGCCATCCTCGAATGCCAATTCTCAAAAGATCCTCGGATCTAACACGAAACCATCCTCGAATGGAGACGCAATGGTTTACCGGCCTCAGTCGATAAGCAAAAACAACAAAGACTGACCTCAGACAGACTTTGCAAAAGAAACAAACTGACCTCAATCAATAAGCTCAAAATGGTCTATCATCCTCGAATGATAGCCACAACAACAAGACTAACCTCAGAAGGACTTGAAGAAAAGAATGCCATCCTCGAACGACAACTCACAAAGGATCCTCGGATCTAACACGAAACCATCCTCTAATGGAGACGCAATGGTATACCGGCCTAAGTCGATAACCAAAAACACAAAGACTGACCTCAGACAGACTTTGCAAAAGAGAGAAACTGACCTCAATCAATAAGCTCAAAATGTTCTATCATCCTCGAATGATAGACATAACAACAAGACCAACCTCAGAAGGACTTGAAGAAAAGAATGCCATCCTCGAATGACAATTCTCAAAAGATCCTCGGATCTAACACAAAACCATCCTCGAATGGAGACACAATGGTATACCAGCTTCAGTCGATAACCAAAAACAACAAAGACTGACCTCAGACAGACTTTGCAAAAGAGAAAAAATGACCTTAATCAATAAGATCAAAATGTTCTATCATCCTCGAATGATAGCCACAACAACAAGACCAGCCTCAGAAGTACTTGAAGAAAAGAATGCCATCCTCGAATGCCAATTCTCAAAAGATCCTCGGATCTAACACGAAACCATCCTCGAATGGAGACGCAATGGTATACCGGCTTCAGTCGATAAGCAAAAACAACAAAGACTGACCTCAGACAGACTTTTCAAAAGAAACAAACTGACCTCAATCAATAAGCTCAAAATGGTCTATCATCCTCGAATGATAGCCACAACAACAAGACTAACCTCAGAAGGACTTGAAGAAAAGAATGCCATCCTCGAACGACAACTCACAAGAGATCCTCGGATCTAACTCGAAACCATCCTTGAATGGAGAAGAAACGGTATATCGGCCTCAGCCGATAACCAAAAACACAAAGACTGACCTCAGATAGACTTTACAAAAGAGGTAAACTGACCTCAATCAATAAGCTTAAAATGGTCTATCATCCTCGAATAATAGCCACAACAACAAGACCAACCTCAGATGGACTTGAAGAAAAGAATGCCATCCTCGAATGACAATTCTCAAAAGATCCTCGGATCTAACACGAAACCATCCTCGAATGGAGACGCAATGGTATATCGGCCTCAGCCGATAACCAAAAACACAAAGACTGACCTCAGACAGACTTTGCAAAAGAGACAAACTGACCTCAATCAATAAGATCAAAATGGTCTATCATCCTCGAATGATAGCCACAACAACAAGACCAACCTCATAAGGACTTGAAGAAAAGAATTCCATCCTCGAATGACAATTCTCAAAAGATCCTCGGATCTAACACAAAACTATCCTCGAATGGAGACACAATGGTATACCAGCTTCAGTCGATAACCAAAAACAACAAAGACTGACCTCAGAAAGACTTTGCAAAAGAGACAAACTGACCTCAATCAATAAGATCAAAATGTTCTATCATCCTCGAATGATAGCCAAAACAACAAGACCAGCCTCAGAAGTACTTAAAGAAAAGAATGCCATCCTCGAATGCCAATTCTCAAAAGATCCTCGGATCTAACACGAAACCATCCTCGAATGGAGACGCAATGGTATACCGGCCTCAGTCGATAAGCAAAAACAACAAAGACTGACCTCAGACAGACTTTGCAAAAGAAACAAACTGACCTCAATCAATAAGCTCAAAATGGACTATCATCCTCGAATGATAGCCACAACAACAAGACTAACCTCAGAAGGACTTGAAGAAAAGAATGCCATCCTCGAACGACAACTCACAAAAGATCCTCGGATCTAACACGAAACCATCCTCGAATGTAGACGCAATGGTATACCGGCCTAAGTCGATAATCAAATAAAAAAAGACTGACCTCAGACAGACTTTGCAAAAGAGAGAAACTGACCTCAATCAATAAGCTCAAAATGTTCTATCATCCTCGAATGATAGCCACAACAACAAGAACAACCTCAGAATGACTTGAAGAAAATAATGCCATCCTCGAATGACAATTCTCAAAAGATCCTCGGATCTAACACAAAACCATCCTCGAATGGAGACACAATGGTATACCAGCTTCAGTCGATAACCAAAAACAACAAAGACTGACCTCAGACAGACTTTGCAAAAGAGAAAAACTGACCTTAATCAATAAGATCAAAATGTTCTATCATCCTCGAATGATAGCCACAACAACAAGACCAGCCTCAGAAGTACTTGAAGAAAAGAATGCCATCCTCGAATGCCAATACTCAAAAGATCCTCGGATCTAACACGAAACCATCCTCGAATGGAGACGCAATGGTATACCGGCCTCAGTCGATAAGCAAAAACAACAAAGACTGACCTCAGACAGACTTTGCAAAAGAAACAAACTGACCTCAATCAATAAGCTCAAAATGGTCTATCATCCTCGAATGATAGCCACAACAACAAGACTAACCTCAGAAGGACTTGAAGAAAAGAATGCCATCCTCGAACGACAACTCACAAAAGATCCTCGGATCTAACACGAAACCATCCTCGAATGGAGACGCAATGGTATACCGGCCTAAGTCGATAACTAAAAACACAAAGACTGACCTCAGACAGACTTTGCAAAAGAGAGAAACTTACCTCAATCAATAAGCTCAAAATGTTCTATCATCCTCGAATGATAGCCACAACAAAGAGACCAACCTCAGAAGGACTTGAAGAAAAGAATGCCATCCTCGAACGACAACTCACAAGAGATCCTCGGATCTAACTCGAAACCATCCTTGAATGGAGACGAAACGGTATCTCGGCCTCAGTCGATAACCAAAAACACAAAGACTGACCTCAGATAGACTTTACAAAAGAGGTAAACTGACCTCAATCAATAAGCTCAAAATGGTCTATCATCCTCGAATAATAGCCACAACAACAAGACCAACCTCAGAAGGACTTGAAGAAAAGAATGCCATCCTCGAATGACAATTCTCAAAAGATCCTCGGATCTAACACGAAACCATCCTCGAATGGAGACGCAATGGTATACCGGCCTCAGTCGATAAACAAAAACACAAAGACTGACCTCAGACAGACTTTGCAAAAGAGACAAACTGACCTCAATCAATAAGCTCAAAATGGTCTATCATCCTCGAATGATAGCCACAACAACAAGACCAACCTCATAAGGACTTGAAGAAAAGAATGCCATCCTCGAATGACAATTCTCAAAAGATCCTCGGATCTAACACAAAACCATCCTCGAATGGAGACACAATGGTATACCAGCTTCAGTCGATAACCAAAAACAACAAAGACTGACCTCAGATAGACTTTGCAAAAGAGACAAACTGACCTCAATCAATAAGATCAAAATGTTCTATCATCCTCGAATGATAGCCAAAACAACAAGACCAGCCTCAGAAGTACTTGAAGAAAAGAATGCCATCCTCGAATGCCAATTCTCAAAATATCCTCGGATCTAACACGAAACCATCCTCGAATGGAGACGCAATGGTGTACCGGCCTCAGTCGATAAGCAAAAACAACAAAGACTGACCTCAGACAGACTTTGCAAAAGAAACAAACTGACCTCAATCAATAAGCTCAAAATGGTCTATCATCCTCGAATGATTGCCACAACAACAAGACTAACCTCAGAAGGAGTTGAAGAAAAGAATGCCATCCTCGAACGACAACTCACGAAAGATCCTCGGATCTAACACGAAACCATCCTCGAATGGAGATGCAATGGTATACCGGCCTAAGTCGATAATCAAAAACACAAAGACTGACCTCAGACAGACTTTGCAAAAGAGAGAAACTGACCTCAATCAATAAGCTCAAAATGTTCTATCATCCTCGAATGATAGCCACAACAACAAGAACAACCTCAGAATGACTTGAAGAAAAGAATGCCATCCTCGAATGACAATTCTCAAAAGATCCTCGGATCTAACACAAAACCATCCTCGAATGGAGACACAATGGTATACCAGCTTCAGTCGATAACCAAAAACAACAAAGACTGACCTCAGACAGACTTTGCAAAAGAGAAAAACTGACCTTAATCAATAAGATCAAAATGTTCTATCATCCTCGAATGATAGCCACAACAACAAGACCAGCCTCAAAAGTACTTGAAGAAAAGAATGCCATCCTCGAATGACAATTCTCAAAAGATCCTCGGATCTAACACGAAACCATCCTCGAATGGAGACGCAATGGTATACCGGCCTCAGTCGATAACCAAAAACACAAAGACTGACCTCAGACAGACTTTGCAAAAGAGACAAACTGACCTCAATCAATAAGCTCAAAATGGTCTATCATCCTCGAATGATAGCCACAACAACAAGACCAACCTCATAAGGACTTGAAGAAAAGAATGCCATCCTCGAATGACAATTCTCAAAAGATCCTCGGATCTAACACAAAACCATCCTCGAATGGAGACACAATGGTATACCAGCTTCAGTCGATAACCAAAAACAACAAAGACTGACCTCAGATAGACTTTGCAAAAGAGACAAACTGACCTCAATTAATAAGATCAAAATGTTCTATCATCCTCGAATGATAGCCAAAACAACAAGACCAGCCTCAGAAGTACTTGAAGAAAAGAATGCCATCCTCGAATGCCAATTCTCAAAATATCCTCGGATCTAACACGAAACCTTCCTCGAATGGAGACGCAATGGTGTACCGGCCTCAGTCGATAAGCAAAAACAACAAAGACTGACCTCAAACAGACTTTGCAAAAGAAACAAACTGACCTCAATCAATAAGCTCAAAATGGTCTATCATCCTCGAATGATAGCCACAACAACAAGACTAACCTCAGAAGGACTTGAAGAAAAGAATGCCATCCTCGAACGACAACTCACAAAAGATCCTCGGATCTAACACGAAACCATCCTTGAATGGAGACGCAATGGTATACCGGCCTAAGTCGATAACCAAAAACACAAAGACTGACCTCAGACAGACTTTGCAAAAGAGAGAAACTGACCTCAATGAATAAGCTCAAAATGTTCTATCATCCTCGAATGATAGCCACAACAACAAGACCAACCTCAGAAGGACTTGAAGAAAAGAATGCCATCCATGAACGACAACTCACAAGAGATCCTTGGATCTAACTCGAAACCATCCTTGAATGGAGACGAAACGGTATATCGGCCTCAGTCGATAACCAAAAACACAAAGACTGACCTCAGATAGACTTTACAAAAGAGGTAAACTGACCTCAATCAATAAGCTTAAAATGGTCTATCATCCTCGAATAATAGCCACAACAACAAGACCAACCTCAGAAGGACTTGAAGAAAAGAATGCAATCCTCGAATGACAATTCTCAAAAGATCCTCGGATCTAACACGAAACAATCCTCGAATGGAGACGCAATGGTATACCGGCCTCAGTCGATAACCAAAAACACAAAGACTGACCTCAGACAGACTTTGCAAAAGAGACAAACTGACCTCAATCAATAAGCTCAAAATGGTCTGTTATCCTTGAATGATAGCCACAACAACAAGACCAACCTCATAAGGACTTGAAGAAAAGAATGCCATCCTCGAATGACAATTCTCAAAAGATCCTCGTATCTAACACAAAACCATCCTCGAATGGAGACACAATGGTATACCAGCTTCAGTCGATAACCAAAAACAACAAAGACTGACCTCAGATAGACTATGCAAAAGAGACAAACTGACCTCAATCAATAAGATCAAAATGTTCTATCATCCTCGAATGATAGCCAAAACAACAAGACCAGCCTCAGAAGTACTTGAAGAAAAGAATGCCATCCTCGAATGCCAATTCTCAAAAGATCCTCGGATCTAACACGAAACCATCCTCGAATGGAGACGCAATGGTATACCGGCTTCAGTCGATAACCAAAAACAACAAAGACTGACCTCAGATAGACTTTGCAAAAGAGACAAACTGACCTCAATCAATAAGATCAAAATTTTCTATCATCCTCGAATGATAGCCAAAACAACAAGACCAGCCTCAGAAGTACTTGAAGAAAAGAATGCCATCCTCGAATGCCAATTCTCAAAAGATCCTCGGATCTAACCCGAAACCATCCTCGAATGGAGACGCAATGGTATACCGGCCTCAGTCGATAAGCAAAAACAACAAAGACTGACCTCAGACAGACTTTGCAAAAGAAACAAACTGACCTCAATCAATAAGCTCAAAATGGTCTATCATCCTCGAATGATAGCCACAACAACAAGACTAACCTCATAAGGAGTTGAAGAAAAGAATGCCATCCTCGAACGACAACTCACAAAAGATCCTCGGATCTAACACGAAACCATCCTTGAATGGAGACGCAATGGTATACCGGCCTAAGTCGATAACCAAAAACACAAAGACTGACCTCAGACAGACTTTGCAAAAGAGAGAAACTTACCTCAATCAATAAGCTCAAAATGTTCTATCATCCTCGAATGATAGCCACAACAAAGAGACCAACCTCGGAAGGAGTTGAAGAAAAGAATGCCATCCTCGAACGACAACTCACAAGAGATCCTCGGATCTAACTCGAAACCATCCTTGAATGGAGACGAAACGGTATCTCGGCCTCAGTCGATAACCAAAAACACAAAGACTGACCTCAGATAGACTTTACAAAAGAGGTAAACTGACCTCAATCAATAAGCTTAAAATGGTCTATCATCCTCGAATAATAGCCACAACAACAACACCAACCTCAGAAGGACTTGAAGAAAATAAAGCCTTCCTCGAATGACAATTTTCAAAAGATCCTCGGATCTAACATGAAACCATCCTCGAATGGAGACGCAATGGTATACCGGCCTCAGTCGATAACCAAAAACACAAAGACTGACCTCAGACAGACTTTGCAAAAGAGACAAACTGACCTCAATCAATAAGCTCAAAATGGTCTATCATCCTCGAATGATAGCCACAACAACAAGACCAACCTCATAAGGACTTGAAGAAAAGAATGCCATCCTCGAATGACAATTCTCAAAAGATCCTCGGATCTAACACAAAACCATCCTCGAATGGAGACACAATGGTATACCAGCCTCAGTCGATAACCAAAAACAACAAATACTGACCTCAGAAACACTTTGCAAAAGAGACAAACAGAACTCAATCAATAAGATCAAAATGTTCTATCATCCTCGAATGATAGCCAAAACAACAAGACCAGCCTCAGAAGTACTTGAAGAAAAGAATGCCATCCTCGAATGCCAATTCTCAAAAGATCCTCGGATCTAACACGAAACCATCCTCGAATGGAGACGCAATGGTATACCGGCCTCAGACGATAAGCAAAAACAACAAAGAATGACCTCAGACAGACTTTGCAAAAGAAACAAACTGACCTCAATCAATAAGCTCAAAATGGTCTATCATCCTCGAATGATAGCCACAACAACAAGACTAACCTCAGAAGGAGTTGAAGAAAAGAATGCCATCCTCGAACGACAACTCACAAAAGATCCTCGGATCTAACACGAAACCATCCTCGAATGGAGACGCAATGGTATACCGGCCTAAGTCGATAATCAAAAACACAAAGACTGACCTCAGACAGACTTTGCAAAAGAGACAAACTGACCTCAATCAATAAGCTCAAAATGTTCTATCATCCTCGAATGATAGCCACAACAATAAGAACAACCTCAGAAGGACTTGAAGAAAAGAATGCCATCCTCAAATGCCAATTCTCAAAAGATCCACGGATCTAACACGAAACCATCCTCGAATGGAGACGCACTGGTATACCGGCCTCAGTCGATAAGCAAAAACAACAAAGACTGACCTCAGACAGACTTTGCAAAAGAAACAAACTGACCTCAATCAATAAGCTCAAAATGGTATATCATCCTCGAATGATAGCCACAACAACAAGACTAACCTCAGAAGGACTTGAAGAAAAGAATGCCATCCTCGAACGACAACTCACAAAAGATCCTCGGATCTAACACGAAACCATCCTTGAATGGAGACGCAATGGTATACCGGCCTAAGTCGATAACCAAAAACACAAAGACTGACCTCAGACAGACTTTGCAAAAGAGAGAAACTGACCTCAATCAATAAGCTCAAAATGTTCTATCATCCTCGAATGATAGCCACAACAACAAGACCAACCTCAGAAGGACTTGAAGAAAAGAATGCCATCCATGAACGACAAATCACAAGAGATCCTTGGATCTAACACCGAAACCATCCTTGAATGGAGACGAAACGGTATATCGGCCTCAGTCGATAACCAAAAACACAAAGACTGACCTCAGATAGACTTTACAAAAGAGGTAAACTGACCTCAATCAATAAGCATAAAATGGTCTATCATCCTCGAATAATAGCCACAACAACAAGACCAACCTCAGAAGGACTTGAAGAAAAGAATGCCATCCTCGAATGACAATTCTCAAAAGATCCTCGGATCTAACACGAAACAATCCTCGAATGGAGACGCAATGGTATACCGGCCTCAGTCGATAACCAAAAACACAAAGACTGACCTCAGACAGACTTTGCAAAAGAGACAAACTGACCTCAATCAATAAGCTCAAAATGGTCTATTATCCTTGAATGATAGCCACAACAACAAGACCAACCTCATAAGGACTTGAAGAAAAGAATGCCATCCTCGAATGACAATTCTCAAAAGATCCTCGTATCTAACACAAAACCATCCTCGAATGGAGACACAATGGTATACCAGCTTCAGTCGATAACCAAAAACAACAAAGACTGACCTCAGATAGACTATGCAAAAGAGACAAACTGACCTCAATCAATAAGATCAAAATGTTCTATCATCCTCGAATGATAGCCAAAACAACAAGACCAGCCTCAGAAGTACTTGAAGAAAAGAATGCCATCCTCGAATGCCAATTCTCAAAAGATCCTCGGATCTAACACGAAACCATCCTCGAATGGAGACGCAGTGGTATACCGGCTTCAGTCGATAACCAAAAACAACAAAGACTGACCTCAGATAGAGTTTGCAAAAGAGACAAACTGACCTCAATCAATAAGATCAAAATTTTCTATCATCCTCGAATGATAGCCAAAACAACAAGACCAGCCTCAGAAGTACTTGAAGAAAAGAATGCCATCCTCGAATGCCAATTCTCAAAAGATCCTCGGATCTAACCCGAAACCATCCTCGAATGGAGACGCAATGGTATACCGGCCTCAGTCGATAAGCAAAAACAACAAAGACTGACCTCAGACAGACTTTGCAAAAGAAACAAACTGACCTCAATCAATAAGCTCAAAATGGTCTATCATCCTCGAATGATAGCCACAACAACAAGACTAACCTCAGAAGGAGTTGAAGAAAAGAATGCCATCCTCGAATGACAACTCACAAAAGATCCTCGGATCTAACACGAAACCATCCTCGAATGGAGACTCAATGGTATACCGGGCTAAGTCGATAATCAAAAACACAAAGACTGACCTCAGACAGACGTTGCAAAAGAGAGAAACTGACCTCAATCAATAAGCTCAAAATTTTCTATCATCCTCGAATGATAGCCACAACAACAAGAACAACCTCAGAAGGGCTTGAAGAAAATAACGCCATCCTCGAACGACAATTCTCAAAAGATCCTCGGATCTAACACAAAACCATCCTCGAATGGAGACACAATGGTATACCAGCTTCAGTCGATAACCAAAAACAACAAAGACTGACCTCAGACAGACTTTGCAAAAGAGAAAAACTGACCTTAATCAATAAGATCAAAATGTTCTATCATCCTCGAATGATAGCCACAACAACAAGACCAGCCTCAGAAGTACTTGAAGAAAAGAATGCCATCCTCGAATGCCAATTCTCAAAAGATCCTCGGATCTAACACGAAACCATCCTCGAATGGAGACGCAATGGTTTACCGGCCTCAGTCGATAAGCAAAAACAACAAAGACTGACCTCAGACAGACTTTGCAAAAGAAACAAACTGACCTCAATCAATAAGCTCAAAATGGTCTATCATCCTCGAATGATAGCCACAACAACAAGACTAACCTCAGAAGGACTTGAAGAAAAGAATGCCATCCTCGAACGACAACTCACAAAAGATCCTCGGATCTAACACGAAACCATCCTCTAATGGAGACGCAATGGTATACCGGCCTAAGTCGATAACCAAAAACACAAAGACTGACCTCAGACAGACTTTGCAAAAGAGAGAAACTGACCTCAATCAATAAGCTCAAAATGTTCTATCATCCTCGAATGATAGACATAACAACAAGACCAACCTCAGAAGGACTTGAAGAAAAGAATGCCATCCTCGAATGACAATTCTCAAAAGATCCACGGATCTAACACAAAACCATCCTCGAATGGAGACACAATGGTATACCAGCTTCAGTCGATAACCAAAAACAACAAAGACTGACCTCAGACAGACTTTGCAAAAGAGAAAAAATGACCTTAATCAATAAGATCAAAATGTTCTATCATCCTCGAATGATAGCCACAACAACAAGACCAGCCTCAGAAGTACTTGAAGAAAAGAATGCCATCCTCGAATGCCAATTCTCAAAAGATCCTCGGATCTAACACGAAACCATCCTCGAATGGAGACGCAATGGTATACCGGCTTCAGTCGATAAGCAAAAACAACAAAGACTGACCTCAGACAGACTTTTCAAAAGAAACAAACTGACCTCAATCAATAAGCTCAAAATGGTCTATCATCCTCGAATGATAGCCACAACAACAAGACTAACCTCAGAAGGACTTGAAGAAAAGAATGCCATCCTCGAACGACAACTCACAAGAGATCCTCGGATCTAACTCGAAACCATCCTTGAATGGAGAAGAAACGGTATATCGGCCTCAGCCGATAACCAAAAACACAAAGACTGACCTCAGATAGACTTTACAAAAGAGGTAAACTGACCTCAATCAATAAGCTTAAAATGGTCTATCATCCTCGAATAATAGCCACAACAACAAGACCAACCTCAGATGGACTTGAAGAAAAGAATGCCATCCTCGAATGACAATTCTCAAAAGATCCTCGGATCTAACACGAAACCATCCTCGAATGGAGACGCAATGGTATACCGGCCTCAGCCGATAACCAAAAACACAAAGACTGACCTCAGACAGACTTTGCAAAAGAGACAAACTGACCTCAATCAATAAGATCAAAATGGTCTATCATCCTCGAATGATAGCCACAACAACAAGACCAACCTCATAAGGACTTGAAGAAAAGAATTCCATCCTCGAATGACAATTCTCAAAAGATCCTCGGATCTAACACAAAACTATCCTCGAATGGAGACACAATGGTATACCAGCTTCAGTCGATAACCAAAAACAACAAAGACTGACCTCAGAAAGACTTTGCAAAAGAGACAAACTGACCTCAATCAATAAGATCAAAATGTTCTATCATCCTCGAATGATAGCCAAAACAACAAGACCAGCCTCAGAAGTACTTAAAGAAAAGAATGCCATCCTCGAATGCCAATTCTCAAAAGATCCTCGGATCTAACACGAAACCATCCTCGAATGGAGACGCAATGGTATACCGGCCTCAGTCGATAAGCAAAAACAACAAAGACTGACCTCAGACAGACTTTGCAAAAGAAACAAACTGACCTCAATCAATAAGCTCAAAATGGACTATCATCCTCGAATGATAGCCACAACAACAAGACTAACCTCAGAAGGACTTGAAGAAAAGAATGCCATCCTCGAACGACAACTCACAAAAGATCCTCGGATCTAACACGAAACCATCCTCGAATGTAGACGCAATGGTATACCGGCCTAAGTCGATAATCAAATAAAAAAAGACTGACCTCAGACAGACTTTGCAAAAGAGAGAAACTGACCTCAATCAATAAGCTCAAAATGTTCTATCATCCTCGAATGATAGCCACAACAACAAGAACAACCTCAGAATGACTTGAAGAAAATAATGCCATCCTCGAATGACAATTCTCAAAAGATCCTCGGATCTAACACAAAACCATCCTAGAATGGAGACACAATGGTATACCAGCTTCAGTCGATAACCAAAAACAACAAAGACTGACCTCAGACAGACTTTGCAAAAGAGAAAAACTGACCTTAATCAATAAGATCAAAATGTTCTATCATCCTCGAATGATAGCCACAACAACAAGACCAGCCTCAGAAGTACTTGAAGAAAAGAATGCCATCCTCGAATGCCAATACTCAAAAGATCCTCGGATCTAACACGAAACCATCCTCGAATGGAGACGCAATGGTATACCGGCCTCAGTCGATAAGCAAAAACAACAAAGACTGACCTCAGACAGACTTTGCAAAAGAAACAAACTGACCTCAATCAATAAGCTCAAAATGGTCTATCATCCTCGAATGATAGCCACAACAACAAGACTAACCTCAGAAGGACTTGAAGAAAAGAATGCCATCCTCGAACGACAACTCACAAAAGATCCTCGGATCTAACACGAAACCATCCTCGAATGGAGACGCAATGGTATACCGGCCTAAGTCGATAACTAAAAACACAAAGACTGACCTCAGACAGACTTTGCAAAAGAGAGAAACTTACCTCAATCAATAAGCTCAAAATGTTCTATCATCCTCGAATGATAGCCACAACAAAGAGACCAACCTCAGAAGGACTTGAAGAAAAGAATGCCATCCTCGAACGACAACTCACAAGAGATCCTCGGATCTAACTCGAAACCATCCTTGAATGGAGACGAAACGGTATCTCGGCCTCAGTCGATAACCAAAAACACAAAGACTGACCTCAGATAGACTTTACAAAAGAGGTAAACTGACCTCAATCAATAAGCTCAAAATGGTCTATCATCCTCGAATAATAGCCACAACAACAAGACCAACCTCAGAAGGACTTGAAGAAAAGAATGCCATCCTCGAATGACAATTCTCAAAAGATCCTCGGATCTAACACGAAACCATCCTCGAATGGAGACGCAATGGTATACCGGCCTCAGTCGATAAACAAAAACACAAAGACTGACCTCAGACAGACTTTGCAAAAGAGACAAACTGACCTCAATCAATAAGCTCAAAATGGTCTATCATCCTCGAATGATAGCCACAACAACAAGACCAACCTCATAAGGACTTGAAGAAAAGAATGCCATCCTCGAATGACAATTCTCAAAAGATCCTCGGATCTAACACAAAACCATCCTCGAATGGAGACACAATGGTATACCAGCTTCAGTCGATAACCAAAAACAACAAAGACTGACCTCAGATAGACTTTGCAAAAGAGACAAACTGACCTCAATCAATAAGATCAAAATGTTCTATCATCCTCGAATGATAGCCAAAACAACAAGACCAGCCTCAGAAGTACTTGAAGAAAAGAATGCCATCCTCGAATGCCAATTCTCAAAATATCCTCGGATCTAACACGAAACCATCCTCGAATGGAGACGCAATGGTGTACCGGCCTCAGTCGATAAGCAAAAACAACAAAGACTGACCTCAGACAGACTTTGCAAAAGAAACAAACTGACCTCAATCAATAAGCTCAAAATGGTCTATCATCCTCGAATGATTGCCACAACAACAAGACTAACCTCAGAAGGAGTTGAAGAAAAGAATGCCATCCTCGAACGACAACTCACGAAAGATCCTCGGATCTAACACGAAACCATCCTCGAATGGAGATGCAATGGTATACCGGCCTAAGTCGATAATCAAAAACACAAAGACTGACCTCAGACAGACTTTGCAAAAGAGAGAAACTGACCTCAATCAATAAGCTCAAAATGTTCTATCATCCTCGAATGATAGCCACAACAACAAGAACAACCTCAGAATGACTTGAAGAAAAGAATGCCATCCTCGAATGACAATTCTCAAAAGATCCTCGGATCTAACACAAAACCATCCTCGAATGGAGACACAATGGTATACCAGCTTCAGTCGATAACCAAAAACAACAAAGACTGACCTCAGACAGACTTTGCAAAAGAGAAAAACTGACCTTAATCAATAAGATCAAAATGTTCTATCATCCTCGAATGATAGCCACAACAACAAGACCAGCCTCAAAAGTACTTGAAGAAAAGAATGCCATCCTCGAATGACAATTCTCAAAAGATCCTCGGATCTAACACGAAACCATCCTCGAATGGAGACGCAATGGTATACCGGCCTCAGTCGATAACCAAAAACACAAAGACTGACCTCAGACAGACTTTGCAAAAGAGACAAACTGACCTCAATCAATAAGCTCAAAATGGTCTATCATCCTCGAATGATAGCCACAACAACAAGACCAACCTCATAAGGACTTGAAGAAAAGAATGCCATCCTCGAATGACAATTCTCAAAAGATCCTCGGATCTAACACAAAACCATCCTCGAATGGAGACACAATGGTATACCAGCTTCAGTCGATAACCAAAAACAACAAAGACTGACCTCAGATAGACTTTGCAAAAGAGACAAACTGACCTCAATTAATAAGATCAAAATGTTCTATCATCCTCGAATGATAGCCAAAACAACAAGACCAGCCTCAGAAGTACTTGAAGAAAAGAATGCCATCCTCGAATGCCAATTCTCAAAATATCCTCGGATCTAACACGAAACCTTCCTCGAATGGAGACGCAATGGTGTACCGGCCTCAGTCGATAAGCAAAAACAACAAAGACTGACCTCAGACAGACTTTGCAAAAGAAACAAACTGACCTCAATCAATAAGCTCAAAATGGTTTATCATCCTCGAATGATTGCCACAACAACAAGACTAACCTCAGAAGGAGTTGAAGAAAAGAATGCCATCCTCGAACTATAACTCACAAAAGATCCTCGGATCTAACACGAAACCATCCTCGAATGGAGACGCAATGGTATACCGACCTAAGTCGATAACCAAAAACACAAAGACTGACCTCAGACAGACTTTGCAAAAGAGAGAAACTGACCTCAATCAATAAGCTCAAAATGTTCTATCATCCTCGAATGATAGCCACAACAACAAGAACAACCTCAGAAGGACTTGAAGAAAAGAATGCCATCCTCGAACGACAACTCACAAGAGATCCTCGGATCTAACTCGAAACCATCCTCGAATGCAGACGAAACGGTATACCGGCTTCAGTCGATAACCAAAAACACAAAGACTGACCTCAGATAGACTTTACAAAAGAGAAAAACTGACCTTAATCAATAAGATCAAAATGTTCTATCATCCTCGAATGATAGCCACAACAACAAGACCAGCCTCAGAAGTACTTGAAGAAAAGAATGCCATCCTCGAATGCCAATACTCAAAAGATCCTCGGATCTAACACGAAACCATCCTCGAATGGAGACGCAATGGTATACCGGCCTCAGTCGATAAGCAAAAACACAAAGACTGACCTCAGACAGACTTTGCAAAAGAAACAAACTGACCTCAATCAATAAGCTCAAAATGGTCTATCATCCTCGAATGATAGCCACAACAACAAGACTAACCTCAGAAGGACTTGAAGAAAAGAATGCCATCCTCGAACGACAACTCACAAAAGATCCTCGGATCTAACACGAGTCCATCCTCGAATGGAGACGCAATGGTATACCTGCCTAAGTCGATAACCAAAAACACAAAGACTGACCTCAGACAGACTTTGCAAAAGAGAGAAACTTACCTCAATCAATAAGCTCAAAATGTTCTATCATCCTCGAATGATAGCCACAACAAAGAGACCAACCTCAGAAGGACTTGAAGAAAAGAATGCCATCCTCGAACGACAACTCACAAGAGATCCTCGGATCTAACTCGAAACCATCCTTGAATGGAGACGAAACGGTATCTCGGCCTCAGTCGATAACCAAAAACACAAAGACTGACCTCAGATAGACTTTACAAAAGAGGTAAACTGACCTCAATCAATAAGCTCAAAATGGTCTATCATCCTCGAATGATAGCCACAACAACAAGACCAACCTCATAAGGACTTGAAGAAAAGAATTCCATCCTCGAATGACAATTCTCAAAAGATCCTCGGATCTAACACAAAACCATCCTCGAATGGAGACACAATGGTATACCAGCTTCAGTCGATAACCAAAAACAACAAAGACTGACCTCAGATAGACTTTGCAAAAGAGACAAACTGACCTCAATCAATAAGATCAAAATGTTCTATCATCCTCGAATGATAGCCAAAACAACAAGACCAGCCTCAGAAGTACTTGAAGAAAAGAATGCCATCCTCGAATGCCAATTCTCAAAATATCCTCGGATCTAACACGAAACCATCCTCGAATGGAGACGCAATGGTGTACCGGCCTCAGTCGATAAGCAAAAACAACAAAGACTGACCTCAGACAGACTTTGCAAAAGAAACAAACTGACCTCAATCAATAAGCTCAAAATGGTTTATCATCCTCGAATGATTGCCACAACAACAAGACTAACCTCAGAAGGAGTTGAAGAAAAGAATGCCATCCTCGAACGACAACTCACAAAAGATCCTCGGATCTAACACGAAACCATCCTCGAATGGAGACGCAATGGTATACTGGCCTAAGTCGATAATCAAAAACACAAAGACTGACCTCAGACAGACTTTGCAAAAGAGAGAAACTGACCTCAATCAATAAGCTCAAAATGTTCTATCATCCTCGAATGATAGCCACAACAACAAGAACAACCTCAGAATGACTTGAAGAAAAGAATGCCATCCTCGAATGACAATTCTCAAAAGATCCTCGGATCTAACACGAAACCATCCTCGAATGGAGACGCAATGGTATACCGGCCTCAGTCGATAACCAAAAACACAAAGACTGACCTCAGACAGACTTTGCAAAAGAGACAAACTGACCTCAATCAATAAGCTCAAAATGGTCTATCATCCTCGAATGATAGCCACAACAACAAGACCAACCTCATAAGGACTTGAAGAAAAGAATTCCATCCTCGAATGACAATTCTCAAAAGATCCTCGGATCTAACACAAAACCATCCTCGAATGGAGACACAATGGTATACCAGCTTCAGTCGATAACCAAAAACAACAAAGACTAACCTCAGATAGACTTTGCAAAAGAGACAAACTGACCTCAATCAATAAGATCAAAATGTTCTATCATCCTCGAATGATAGCCAAAACAACAAGACCAGCCTCAGAAGTACTTGAAGAAAAGAATGCCATCCTCGAATGCCAATTCTCAAAATATCCTCGGATCTAACACGAAACCATCCTCGAATGGAGACGCAATGGTGTACCGGCCTCAGTCGATAAGCAAAAACAACAAAGACTGACCTCAGACAGACTTTGCAAAAGAAACAAACTGACCTCAATCAATAAGCTCAAAATGGTTTATCATCCTCGAATGATTGCCACAACAACAAGACTAACCTCAGAAGGAGTTGAAGAAAAGAATGCCATCCTCGAACGACAACTCACAAAAGATCCTCGGATCTAACACGAAACCATCCTCGAATGGAGACGCAATGGTATACTGGCCTAAGTCGATAATCAAAAACACAAAGACTGACCTCAGACAGACTTTGCAAAAGAGAGAAACTGACCTCAATCAATAAGCTCAAAATGTTCTATCATCCTCGAATGATAGCCACAACAACAAGAACAACCTCAGAATGACTTGAAGAAAAGAATGCCATCCTCGAATGACAATTCTCAAAAGATCCTCGGATCTAACACAAAACCATCCTCGAATGGAGACACAATGGTATACCAGCTTCAGTCGATAACCAAAAACAACAAAGACTGACCTCAGACAGACTTTGCAAAAGAGAAAAACTGACCTTAATCAATAAGATCAAAATGTTCTATCATCCTCGAATGATAGCCACAACAACAAGACCAGCCTCAGAAGTACTTGAAGAAAAGAATGCCATCCTCGAATGCCAATACTCAAAAGATCCTCGGATCTAACACGAAACCATCCTCGAATGGAGACGCAATGGTATACCGGCCTCAGTCGATAAGCAAAAACACAAAGACTGACCTCAGACAGACTTTTCAAAAGAAACAAACTGACCTCAATCAATAAGCTCAAAATGGTTTATCATCCTCGAATGATTGCCACAACAACAAGACTAACCTCAGAAGGAGTTGAAGAAAAGAATGCCATCCTCGAACTATAACTCACAAAAGATCCTCGGATCTAACACGAAACCATCCTCGAATGGAGACGCAATGGTATACCGGCCTAAGTCGATAACCAAAAACACAAAGACTGACCTCAGACAGACTTTGCAAAAGAGAGAAACTGACCTCAATCAATAAGCTCAAAATGTTCTATCATCCTCGAATGATAGCCACAACAACAAGAACAACCTCAGAAGGACTTGAAGAAAAGAATGCCATCCTCGAACGACAACTCACAAGAGATCCTCGGATCTAACTCGAAACCATCCTCGAATGCAGACGAAACGGTATACCGGCTTCAGTCGATAACCAAAAACACAAAGACTGACCTCAGATAGACTTTACAAAAGAGAAAAACTGACCTTAATCAATAAGATCAAAATGTTCTATCATCCTCGAATGATAGCCACAACAACAAGACCAGCCTCAGAAGTACTTGAAGAAAAGAATGCCATCCTCGAATGCCAATACTCAAAAGATCCTCGGATCTAACACGAAACCATCCTCGAATGGAGACGCAATGGTATACCGGCCTCAGTCGATAAGCAAAAACACAAAGACTGACCTCAGACAGACTTTGCAAAAGAAACAAACTGACCTCAATCAATAAGCTCAAAATGGTCTATCATCCTCGAATGATAGCCACAACAACAAGACTAACCTCAGAAGGACTTGAAGAAAAGAATGCCATCCTCGAACGACAACTCACAAAAGATCCTCGGATCTAACACGAGTCCATCCTCGAATGGAGACGCAATGGTATACCTGCCTAAGTCGATAACCAAAAACACAAAGACTGACCTCAGACAGACTTTGCAAAAGAGAGAAACTTACCTCAATCAATAAGCTCAAAATGTTCTATCATCCTCGAATGATAGCCACAACAAAGAGACCAACCTCAGAAGGACTTGAAGAAAAGAATGCCATCCTCGAACGACAACTCACAAGAGATCCTCGGATCTAACTCGAAACCATCCTTGAATGGAGACGAAACGGTATCTCGGCCTCAGTCGATAACCAAAAACACAAAGACTGACCTCAGATAGACTTTACAAAAGAGGTAAACTGACCTCAATCAATAAGCTCAAAATGGTCTATCATCCTCGAATGATAGCCACAACAACAAGACCAACCTCATAAGGACTTGAAGAAAAGAATTCCATCCTCGAATGACAATTCTCAAAAGATCCTCGGATCTAACACAAAACCATCCTCGAATGGAGACACAATGGTATACCAGCTTCAGTCGATAACCAAAAACAACAAAGACTGACCTCAGATAGACTTTGCAAAAGAGACAAACTGACCTCAATCAATAAGATCAAAATGTTCTATCATCCTCGAATGATAGCCAAAACAACAAGACCAGCCTCAGAAGTACTTGAAGAAAAGAATGCCATCCTCGAATGCCAATTCTCAAAATATCCTCGGATCTAACACGAAACCATCCTCGAATGGAGACGCAATGGTGTACCGGCCTCAGTCGATAAGCAAAAACAACAAAGACTGACCTCAGACAGACTTTGCAAAAGAAACAAACTGACCTCAATCAATAAGCTCAAAATGGTTTATCATCCTCGAATGATTGCCACAACAACAAGACTAACCTCAGAAGGAGTTGAAGAAAAGAATGCCATCCTCGAACGACAACTCACAAAAGATCCTCGGATCTAACACGAAACCATCCTCGAATGGAGACGCAATGGTATACTGGCCTAAGTCGATAATCAAAAACACAAAGACTGACCTCAGACAGACTTTGCAAAAGAGAGAAACTGACCTCAATCAATAAGCTCAAAATGTTCTATCATCCTCGAATGATAGCCACAACAACAAGAACAACCTCAGAATGACTTGAAGAAAAGAATGCCATCCTCGAATGACAATTCTCAAAAGATCCTCGGATCTAACACGAAACCATCCTCGAATGGAGACGCAATGGTATACCGGCCTCAGTCGATAACCAAAAACACAAAGACTGACCTCAGACAGACTTTGCAAAAGAGACAAACTGACCTCAATCAATAAGCTCAAAATGGTCTATCATCCTCGAATGATAGCCACAACAACAAGACCAACCTCATAAGGACTTGAAGAAAAGAATTCCATCCTCGAATGACAATTCTCAAAAGATCCTCGGATCTAACACAAAACCATCCTCGAATGGAGACACAATGGTATACCAGCTTCAGTCGATAACCAAAAACAACAAAGACTAACCTCAGATAGACTTTGCAAAAGAGACAAACTGACCTCAATCAATAAGATCAAAATGTTCTATCATCCTCGAATGATAGCCAAAACAACAAGACCAGCCTCAGAAGTACTTGAAGAAAAGAATGCCATCCTCGAATGCCAATTCTCAAAATATCCTCGGATCTAACACGAAACCATCCTCGAATGGAGACGCAATGGTGTACCGGCCTCAGTCGATAAGCAAAAACAACAAAGACTGACCTCAGACAGACTTTGCAAAAGAAACAAACTGACCTCAATCAATAAGCTCAAAATGGTTTATCATCCTCGAATGATTGCCACAACAACAAGACTAACCTCAGAAGGAGTTGAAGAAAAGAATGCCATCCTCGAACGACAACTCACAAAAGATCCTCGGATCTAACACGAAACCATCCTCGAATGGAGACGCAATGGTATACTGGCCTAAGTCGATAATCAAAAACACAAAGACTGACCTCAGACAGACTTTGCAAAAGAGAGAAACTGACCTCAATCAATAAGCTCAAAATGTTCTATCATCCTCGAATGATAGCCACAACAACAAGAACAACCTCAGAATGACTTGAAGAAAAGAATGCCATCCTCGAATGACAATTCTCAAAAGATCCTCGGATCTAACACAAAACCATCCTCGAATGGAGACACAATGGTATACCAGCTTCAGTCGATAACCAAAAACAACAAAGACTGACCTCAGACAGACTTTGCAAAAGAGAAAAACTGACCTTAATCAATAAGATCAAAATGTTCTATCATCCTCGAATGATAGCCACAACAACAAGACCAGCCTCAGAAGTACTTGAAGAAAAGAATGCCATCCTCGAATGCCAATACTCAAAAGATCCTCGGATCTAACACGAAACCATCCTCGAATGGAGACGCAATGGTATACCGGCCTCAGTCGATAAGCAAAAACAACAAAGACTGACCTCAGACAGACTTTGCAAAAGAAACAAACTGACCTCAATCAATAAGCTCAAAATGGTCTATCATCCTCGAATGATAGCCACAACAACAAGACTAACCTCAGAAGTACTTGAAGAAAAGAATGCCATCCTCGAACGACAACTCACAAAAGATCCTCGGATCTAACACGAAACCATCCTCGAATGGAGACGCAATGGTATACCGGCCTAAGTCGATAACCAAAAACACAAAGACTGACCTCAGACAGACTTTGCAAAAGAGAGAAACTGACCTCAATCAATAAGCTCAAAATGTTCTATCATCCTCGAATGATAGCCACAACAACAAGACCAACGTCAGAAGGACTTGAAGAAAAGAATGCCATCCTCGAACGACAACTCACAAGAGATCCTCGGATCTAACTCGAAACCATCCTTGAATGGAGACGAAACGGTATATCGGCCTCAAACGATAACCAAAAACACAAAGACTGACCTCAGATAGACTTTAAAAAAGAGGTAAACTGACCTCAATCAATAAGCTCAAAATGGTCTATCATCCTCGAATAATAGCCACAACAACAAGACCAACCTCAGATGGACTTGAAGAAAAGAATGCCATCCTCGAATGACAATTCTCAAAAGATCCTCGGATCTAACACGAAACCATCCTCGAATGGAGACGCAATGGTATACCGGCCTCAGCCGATAACCAAAAACACAAAGACTGACCTCAGACAGACTTTGCAAAAGAGACAAACTGACCTCAATCAATAAGCTCAAAATGGTCTATCATCCTCGAATGATAGCCACAACAACAAGACCAACCTCATAAGGACTTGAAGAAAAGAATGCCATCCTCGAATGACAATTCTCAAAATATCCTCGGATCTAACACAAAACCATCCTCGAATGGAGACACAATGGTATACCAGCTTCAGTCGATATCCAAAAACAACAAAGACTGACCTCAGAAAGACTTTGCAAAAGAGACAAACTTACCTCAATCAATAAGATCAAAATGTTCTATCATCCTCGAATGATAGCCAAAACAACAAGACCAGCCTCAGAAGTACTTGAAGAAAAGAATGCCATCCTCGAATGCCAATTCTCAAAATATCCTCGGATCTAACACGAAACCATCCTCGAATGGAGACGCAATGGTGTACCGGCCTCAGTCGATAAGCAAAAACAACAAAGACTGACCTCAGACAAACTTTGCAAAAGAAACAAACTGACCTCAATCAATAAGCTCAAAATGGTTTATCATCCTCGAATGATTGCCACAACAACAAGACTAACCTCAGAAGGAGTTGAAGAAAAGAATGCCATCCTCGAACTACAACTCACAAAAGATCCTCGGATCTAACACGAAACCATCCTCGAATGGAGACGCAATGGTATACCGGCCTAAGTCGATAACCAAAAACACAAAGACTGACCTCAGACAGACTTTGCAAAAGAGAGAAACTGACCTCAATCAATAAGCTCAAAATGTTCTATCATCCTCGAATGATAGCCACAACAACAAGAACAACCTCAGAAGGACTTGAAGAAAAGAATGCCATCCTCGAACGACAACTCACAAGAGATCCTCGGATCTAACTCGAAACCATCCTCGAATGCAGACGAAACGGTATACCGGCTTCAGTCGATAACCAAAAACACAAAGACTGACCTCAGATAGACTTTACAAAAGAGAAAAACTGACCTTAATTAATAAGATCAAAATGTTCTATCATCCTCGAATGATAGCCACAACAACAAGACCAGCCTCAGAAGTACTTGAAGAAAAGAATGCCATCCTCGAATGCCAATACTCAAAAGATCCTCGGATCTAACACGAAACCATCCTCGAATGGAGACGCAATGGTATACCGGCCTCAGTCGATAAGCAAAAACACAAAGACTGACCTCAGACAGACTTTGCAAAAGAAACAAACTGACCTCAATCAATAAGCTCAAAATGGTCTATCATCCTCGAATGATAGCCACAACAACAAGACTAACCTCAGAAGGACTTGAAGAAAAGAATGCCATCCTCGAACGACAACTCACAAAAGATCCTCGGATCTAACACGAGTCCATCCTCGAATGGAGACGCAATGGTATACCGGCCTAAGTCGATAACCAAAAACACAAAGACTGACCTCAGACAGACTTTGCAAAAGAGAGAAACTTACCTCAATCAATAAGCTCAAAATGTTCTATCATCCTCGAATGATAGCCACAACAAAGAGACCAACCTCAGAAGGACTTGAAGAAAAGAATGCCATCCTCGAACGACAACTCACAAGAGATCCTCAGATCTAACTCGAAACCATCCTTGAATGGAGACGAAACGGTATCTCGGCCTCAGTCGATAACCAAAAACACAAAGACTGACCTCAGATAGACTTTACAAAAGAGGTAAACTGACCTCAATCAATAAGCTCAAAATGGTCTATCATCCTCGAATAATAGCCACAACAACAAGACCAACCTCAGAAGGACTTGAAGAAAAGAATGCCATCCTCGAATGACAATTCTCAAAAGATCCTCGGATCTAACACGAAACCATCCTCGAATGGAGACGCAATGGTATACCGGCCTCAGCCGATAACCAAAAACACAAAGACTGACCTCAGATAGACTTTGCAAAAGAGACAAACTGACCTCAATCAATAAGCTCAAAATGGTCTATCATCCTCGAATGATAGCCACAACAACAAGACCAACCTCATAAGGACTTGAAGAAAAGAATGCCATCCTCGAATGACAATTCTCAAAATATCCTCGGATCTAACACAAAACCATCCTCGAATGGAGACACAATGGTATACCAGCTTCAGTCGATATCCAAAAACAACAAAGACTGACCTCAGAAAGACTTTGCAAAAGAGACAAACTTACCTCAATCAATAAGATCAAAATGTTCTATCATCCTCGAATGATAGCCAAAACAACAAGACCAGCCTCAGAAGTACTTGAAGAAAAGAATGCCATCCTCGAATGCCAATTCTCAAAATATCCTCGGATCTAACACGAAACCATCCTCGAATGGAGACGCAATGGTGTACCGGCCTCAGTCGATAAGCAAAAACAACAAAGACTGACCTCAGACAAACTTTGCAAAAGAAACAAACTGACCTCAATCAATAAGCTCAAAATGGTTTATCATCCTCGAATGATTGCCACAACAACAAGACTAACCTCAGAAGGAGTTGAAGAAAAGAATGCCATCCTCGAACTACAACTCACAAAAGATCCTCGGATCTAACACGAAACCATCCTCGAATGGAGACGCAATGGTATACCGGCCTAAGTCGATAACCAAAAACACAAAGACTGACCTCAGACAGACTTTGCAAAAGAGAGAAACTGACCTCAATCAATAAGCTCAAAATGTTCTATCATCCTCGAATGATAGCCACAACAACAAGAACAACCTCAGAAGGACTTGAAGAAAAGAATGCCATCCTCGAACGACAACTCACAAGAGATCCTCGGATCTAACTCGAAACCATCCTCGAATGCAGACGAAACGGTATACCGGCTTCAGTCGATAACCAAAAACACAAAGACTGACCTCAGATAGACTTTACAAAAGAGAAAAACTGACCTTAATTAATAAGATCAAAATGTTCTATCATCCTCGAATGATAGCCACAACAACAAGACCAGCCTCAGAAGTACTTGAAGAAAAGAATGCCATCCTCGAATGCCAATACTCAAAAGATCCTCGGATCTAACACGAAACCATCCTCGAATGGAGACGCAATGGTATACCGGCCTCAGTCGATAAGCAAAAACACAAAGACTGACCTCAGACAGACTTTGCAAAAGAAACAAACTGACCTCAATCAATAAGCTCAAAATGGTCTATCATCCTCGAATGATAGCCACAACAACAAGACTAACCTCAGAAGGACTTGAAGAAAAGAATGCCATCCTCGAACGACAACTCACAAAAGATCCTCGGATCTAACACGAGTCCATCCTCGAATGGAGACGCAATGGTATACCGGCCTAAGTCGATAACCAAAAACACAAAGACTGACCTCAGACAGACTTTGCAAAAGAGAGAAACTTACCTCAATCAATAAGCTCAAAATGTTCTATCATCCTCGAATGATAGCCACAACAAAGAGACCAACCTCAGAAGGACTTGAAGAAAAGAATGCCATCCTCGAACGACAACTCACAAGAGATCCTCAGATCTAACTCGAAACCATCCTTGAATGGAGACGAAACGGTATCTCGGCCTCAGTCGATAACCAAAAACACAAAGACTGACCTCAGATAGACTTTACAAAAGAGGTAAACTGACCTCAATCAATAAGCTCAAAATGGTCTATCATCCTCGAATAATAGCCACAACAACAAGACCAACCTCAGAAGGACTTGAAGAAAAGAATGCCATCCTCGAATGACAATTCTCAAAAGATCCTCGGATCTAACACGAAACCATCCTCGAATGGAGACGCAATGGTATACCGGCCTCAGTCGATAACCAAAAACACAAAGACTGACCTCAGACAGACTTTGCAAAAGAGACAAACTGACCTCAATCAATAAGCTCAAAATGGTCTATCATCCTCGAATGATAGCCACAACAACAAGACCAACCTCATAAGGACTTGAAGAAAAGAATTCCATCCTCGAATGACAATTCTCAAAAGATCCTCGGATCTAACACAAAACCATCCTCGAATGGAGACACAATGGTATACCAGCTTCAGTCGATAACCAAAAACAACAAAGACTGACCTCAGATAGACTTTGCAAAAGAGACAAACTGACCTCAATCAATAAGATCAAAATGTTCTATCATCCTCGAATGATAGCCAAAACAACAAGACCAGCCTCAGAAGTACTTGAAGAAAAGAATGCCATCCTCGAATGCCAATTCTCAAAATATCCTCGGATCTAACACGAAACCATCCTCGAATGGAGACGCAATGGTGTACCGGCCTCAGTCGATAAGCAAAAACAACAAAGACTGACCTCAGACAGACTTTGCAAAAGAAACAAACTGACCTCAATCAATAAGCTCAAAATGGTTTATCATCCTCGAATGATTGCCACAACAACAAGACTAACCTCAGAAGGAGTTGAAGAAAAGAATGCCATCCTCGAACGACAACTCACAAAAGATCCTCGGATCTAACACGAAACCATCCTCGAATGGAGACGCAATGGTATACCGGCCTAAGTCGATAATCAAAAACACAAAGACTGACCTCAGACAGACTTTGCAAAAGAGAGAAACTGACCTCAATCAATAAGCTCAAAATGTTCTATCATCCTCGAATGATAGCCACAACAACAAGAACAACCTCAGAATGACTTGAAGAAAAGAATGCCATCCTCGAATGACAATTCTCAAAAGATCCTCGGATCTAACACAAAACCATCCTCGAATGGAGACACAATGGTATACCAGCTTCAGTCGATAACCAAAAACAACAAAGACTGACCTCAGACAGACTTTGCAAAAGAGAAAAACTGACCTTAATCAATAAGATCAAAATGTTCTATCATCCTCGAATGATAGCCACAACAACAAGACCAGCCTCAGAAGTACTTGAAGAAAAGAATGCCATCCTCGAATGCCAATACTCAAAAGATCCTCGGATCTAACACGAAACCATCCTCGAATGGAGACGCAATGGTATACCGGCCTCAGTCGATAAGCAAAAACAACAAAGACTGACCTCAGACAGACTTTGCAAAAGAAACAAACTGACCTCAATCAATAAGCTCAAAATGGTCTATCATCCTCGAATGATAGCCACAACAACAAGACTAACCTCAGAAGGACTTGAAGAAAAGAATGCCATCCTCGAACGACAACTCACAAAAGATCCTCGGATCTAACACGAAACCATCCTCGAATGGAGACGCAATGGTATACCGGCCTAAGTCGATAACCAAAAACACAAAGACTGACCTCAGACAGACTTTGCAAAAGAGAGAAACTGACCTCAATCAATAAGCTCAAAATGTTCTATCATCCTCGAATGATAGCCACAACAACAAGACCAACGTCAGAAGGACTTGAAGAAAAGAATGCCATCCTCGAACGACAACTCACAAGAGATCCTCGGATCTAACTCGAAACCATCCTTGAATGGAGACGAAACGGTATATCGGCCTCAAACGATAACCAAAAACACAAAGACTGACCTCATATAGACTTTAAAAAAGAGGTAAACTGACCTCAATCAATAAGCTCAAAATGGTCTATCATCCTCGAATAATAGCCACAACAACAAGACCAACCTCAGATGGACTTGAAGAAAAGAATGCCATCCTCGAATGACAATTCTCAAAAGATCCTCGGATCTAACACGAAACCATCCTCGAATGGAGACGCAATGGTATACCGGCCTCAGCCGATAACCAAAAACACAAACACTGACCTCAGACAGACTTTGCAAAAGAGACAAACTGACCTCAATCAATAAGCTTAAAATGGTCTATAATCCTCGAATGATAGCCACAACAACAAGACCAACCTCATAAGGACTTGAAGAAAAGAATGCCATCCTCGAATGACAATTCTCAAAAGATCCTCGGATCTAACACAAAACCATCCTCGAATGGAGACACAATGGTATACCAGCTTCAGTCGATATCCAAAAACAACAAAGACTGACCTCAGAAAGACTTTGCAAAAGAGACAAACTTACCTCAATCAATAAGATCAAAATGTTCTATCATCCTCGAATGATAGCCAAAACAACAAGACCAGCCTCAGAAGTACTTGAAGAAAAGAATGCCATCCTCGAATGCCAATTCTCAAAAGATCCTCGGATCTAACACGAAACCATCCTCGAATGGAGACGCAATGGTATACCGGCCTCAGTCGATAAGCAAAAACAACAAAGACTGACCTCAGACAGACTTTGCAAAAGAAACAAACTGACCTCAATCAATAAGCTCAAAATGGTCTATCATCCTCGAATGATAGCCATAACAACAACACTAACGTCAGAAGGACTTGAAGAAAAGAATGCCATACTCGAACTACAACTCACAAAAGATCCTCGGATCTAACACGAAACCATCCTCGAATGGAGACGCAATGGTATACCGGCCTAAGTCGATAACCAAAAACACAAAGACTGACCTCAGATAGACTTTACAAAAGAGGTAAACTGACCTCAATCAATAAGCTTAAAATGGTCTATCATCCTCGAATAATAGCCACAACAACAAGACCAACCTCATATGGACTTGAAGAAAAGAATGCCATCCTCGAATGACAATTCTCAAAAGATCCTCAGATCTAACACGAAACCATCCTCGAATGGAGACGCAATGGAATACCGGCCTCAGCCGATAACCAAAAACACAAAGACTGACCTCAGACAGACTTTGCAAAAGAGACAAACTGACCTCAATCAATAAGCTCAAAATGGTCTATCATCCTCGAATGATAGGGACAACAACAAGACCAACCTCATAAGGACTTGAAGAAAAGAATGCCATCCTCGAATGACAATTCTCAAAAGATCCTCGGATCTAACACAAAACCATCCTTGAATGGAGACACAATGGTATACCAGCTTCAGTCGATAACCAAAAACAACAAAGACTGACCTCAGAAAGACTTTGCAAAAGAGACAAACTGACCTCAATCAATAAGATCAAAATGTTCTATCATCCTCGAATGATAGCCAAAACAACAAGACCAGCCTCAGAAGTACTTGAAGAAAAGAATGCCATCCTCGAATGCCAATTCTCAAAAGATCCTCGGATCTAACACGAAACCATCCTCGAATGGAGACGCAATGGTATACCGGCCTCAGTCGATAAGCAAAAACAACAAAGACTGACCTCAGACAGACTTTGCAAAAGAAACAAACTGACCTCAATCAATAAGCTCAAAATTGTCTATCATCCTCGAATGATAGCCACAACAACAAGACTAACCTCAGAAGGACTTGAAGAAAAGAATGCCATCCTCGAACGACAACTCACAAAAGATCCTCGGATCTAACACGAAACCATCCTCGAATGGAGACGCAATGGTATACCGACCTAAGTCGATAACCAAAAACACAAACACTGACCTCAGACAGACTTTGCAAAAGAGACAAACTTACCTCAATCAATAAGCTCAAAATGTTCTATCATCCTCGAATGATAGCCACAACAAAGAGACCAAACTCAGAAGGACTTGAAGAAAAGAATGCCATCCTCGAACGACAATTCACAAGAGATCCTCGGATCTAACTCGAAACCATCCTTGAATGGAGACGAAACGGTATCTCGGCCTCAGTCGATAACCAAAAACACAAAGACTGACCTCAGATAGACTTTACAAAAGAGGTAAACTGACCTCAATCAATAAGCTCAAAATGGTCTATCATCCTCGAATAATAGCCACAACAACAAGACCAACCTCAGAAGGACTTGAAGAAAAGAATGCCATCCTCGAATGACAATTCTCAAAAGATCCTCGGATCTAACACGAAACCATCCTCGAATGGAGACGCAATGGTATACCGGCCTCAGTCGATAACCAAAAACACAAAGACTGACCTCAGACAGACTTTGCAAAAGAGACAAACTGACCTCAATCAATAAGCTCAAAATGGTCTATCATCCTCGAATGATAGCCACAACAACAAGACCAACCTCATAAGGACTTGAAGAAAAGAATGCCATCCTCGAATGACAATTCTCAAAAGATCCTCGGATCTAACACAAAACCATCCTCGAATGGAAACACAATGGTATACCAGCTTCAGTCGATAACCAAAAACAACAAAGACTGACCTCAGATAGACTTTGCAAAAGAGACAAACTGACCTCAATCAATAAGATCAATATGTTCTATCATCCTCGAATGATAGCCAAAACAACAAGACCAGCCTCAGAAGTACTTGAAGAAAAGAATGCCATCCTCGAATGCCAATTCTCAAAAGATCCTCGGATCTAACACGAAACCATCCTCGAATGGAGACGCAATGGTATACCGGCCTCAGTCGATAAGCAAAAACAACAAAGACTGACCTCAGACAGACTTTGCAAAAGAAACAAACTGACCTCAATCAATAAGCTCAAAATGGTCTATCATCCTCGAATGATTGCCACAACAACAAGACTAACCTCAGAAGGAGTTGAAGAAAAGAATGCCATCCTCGAACGACAACTCACAAAAGATCCTCGGATCTAACACGAAACCATCCTCGAATGGAGACGCAATGGTATACCGGCCTAAGTCGATAATCAAAAACACAAAGACTGACCTCAGACAGACTTTGCAAAAGAGAGAAACTGACCTCAATCAATAAGCTCAAAATGTTCTATCATCCTCGAATGATAGCCACAACAACAAGAACAACCTCAGAATGACTTGAAGAAAAGAATGCCATCCTCGAATGACAATTCTCAAAAGATCCTCGGATCTAACACAAAACCATCCTCGAATGGAGACACAATGGTATACCAGCTTCAGTCGATAACCAAAAACAACAAAGACTGACCTCAGACAGACTTTGCAAAAGAGAAAAACTGATCTTAATCAATAAGATCAAAATGTTCTATCATCCTCGAATGATAGCCACAACAACAAGACCAGCCTCAGAAGTACTTGAAGAAAAGAATGCCATCCTCGAATGCCAATACTCAAAAGATCCTCGGATCTAACACGAAACCATCCTCGAATGGAGACGCAATGGTATACCGGCCTCAGTCGATAAGCAAAAACAACAAAGACTGACCTCAGACAGACTTTGCAAAAGAAACAAACTGACCTCAATCAATAAGCTCAAAATGGTCTATCATCCTCGAATGATAGCCACAACAACAAGACTAACCTCAGAAGGACTTGAAGAAAAGAATGCCATCCTCGAACGACAACTCACAAAAGATCCTCGGATCTAAAACGAAACCATCCCCGAATGGAGACGCAATGGTATACCGGCCTAAGTCGATAACCAAAAACACAAAGACTGACCTCAGACAGACTTTGCAAAAGAGAGAAACTGACCTCAATCAATAAGCTCAAAATGTTCTATCATCCTCGAATGATAGCCACAACAACAAGACCAACCTCAGAAGGACTTGAAGAAAAGAATGTCATCCTAGAACGACAACTCACAAGAGATCCTCGGATCTAACTCGAAACCATCCTTGAATGGAGACGAAACGGTATATCGGCCTCAGTCGATAACCAAAAACACAAAGACTGACCTCAGATAGACTTTACAAAAGAGGTAAACTGACCTCAATCAATAAGCTTAAAATGTTCTATCATCCTCGAATAATAGCCACAACAACAAGACCAACCTCAGATGGACTTGAAGAAAAGAATTCCATCCTCGAATGACAATTCTCAAAAGATCCTCGGATCTAACACGAAACCATCCTCGAATGGAGACGCAATGGTATACCGGCCTCAGCCGATAACCAAAAACACAAAGACTGACCTCAGACAGACTTTGCAAAAGAGACAAACTGACCTCAATCAATAAGCTCAAAATGGTCTATCATCCTCGAATGATAGCCACAACAACAAGACCAGCCTCATAAGGACTTGAAGAAAAGAATGCCATCCTCGAATGACAATTCTCAAAAGATTCTCGGATCTAACACAAAACCATCCTCGAATGGAGACACAATGGTATACCAGCTTCAGTCGATAACCAAAAACAACAAAGACTGACCTCAGAAAGACTTTGCAAAAGAGACAAACTGACATCAATCAATAAGATCAAAATGTTCTATCATCCTCGAATGATAGCCAAAACAACAAGACCAGCCTTAGAAGTACTTGAAGAAAAGAATGCCATCCTCGAATGCCAATTCTCAAAAGATCCTCGGATCTAACACGAAACCATCCTCGAATGGAGACGCAATGGTATACCGGCCTCAGTCGATAAGCAAAAACAACAAAGACTGACCTCAGACAGACTTTGCAAAAGAAACAAACTGACCTCAATCAATAAGCTCAAAATGGTCTATCATCCTCGAATGATAGCCACAACAACAAGACTAACCTCAGAAGGACTTGAAGAAAAGAATGCCATCCTCGAACGACAACTCACAAAAGATCCTCGGATCTAACACGAAACCATCCTCGAATGGAGACGCAATGGTATACCGGCCTAAGTCGATAACCAAAAACACAAAGACTGACCTCAGACAGACTTTGCAAAAGAGAGAAACTTACCTCAATCAATATGCCCAAAATGTTCTATCATCCTCGAATGATAGCCACAACAAAGAGACCAACCTCAGAAGGACTTGAAGAAAAGAATGCCATCCTCGAACGACAACTCACAAGAGATCCTCGGATCTAACTCGAAACCATCCTTGAATGGAGACGAAACGGTATCTCGGCCTCAGTCGATAACCAAAAACACAAAGACTGACCTCAGATAGACTTTACAAAAGAGGTAAACTGACCTCAATCAATAAGCTTAAAATGGTCTATCATCCTCGAATAATAGCCACAACAACAAGACCAACCTCAGAAGGACTTGAAGAAAAGAATGCCATCCTCGAATGACAATTCTCAAAAGATCCTCGGATCTAACACGAAACCATCCTCGAATGGAGACGCAATGGTATACCGGCCTCAGTCGATAACCAAAAACACAAAGACTGACCTCAGACAGACTTTGCAAAAGAGACAAACTGACCTCAATCAATAAGCTCAAAATGGTCTATCATCCTCGAATGATAGCCACAACAACAAGACCAACCTCATAAGGACTTGAAGAAAAGAATGCCATCCTCGAATGACAATTCTCAAAAGATCCTCGGATCTAACACAAAACCATCCTCGAATGGAGACACAATGATATACCAGCTTCAGTCGATAACCAAAAACAACAAAGACTGACCTCAGATAGACTTTGCAAAAGAGACAACCTGACCTCAATCAATAAGATCAAAATGTTCTATCATCCTCGAATGATAGCCAAAACAACAAGACCAGCCTCAGAAGTACTTGAAGAAAAGAATGCCATCCTCGAATGCCAATTCTCAAAAGATCCTCGGATCTAACACGAAACCATCCTCGAATGGAGACGCAATGGTATACCGGCCTCAGTCGATAAGCAAAAACAACAAAGACTGACCTCAGACAGACTTTGCAAAAGAAACAAACTGACCTCAATCAATAAGCTCAAAATTGTCTATCATCCTCGAATGATAGCCACAACAACAAGACTAACCTCAGAAGGACTTGAAGAAAAGAATGCCATCCTCGAACGACAACTCACAAAAGATCCTCGGATCTAACACGAAACCATCCTCGAATGGAGACGCAATGGTATACCGACCTAAGTCGATAACCAAAAACACAAAGACTGACCTCAGACAGACTTTGCAAAAGAGAGAAACTTACCTCAATCAATAAGCTCAAAATGTTCTATCATCCTCGAATGATAGCCACAACAAAGAGACCAAACTCAGAAGGACTTGAAGAAAAGAATGCCATCCTCGAACGACAATTCACAAGAGATCCTCGGATCTAACTCGAAACCATCCTTGAATGGAGACGAAACGGTATCTCGGCCTCAGTCGATAACCAAAAACACAAAGACTGACCTCAGATAGACTTTACAAAAGAGGTAAACTGACCTCAATCAATAAGCTCAAAATGGTCTATCATCCTCGAATAATAGCCACAACAACAAGACCAACCTCAGAAGGACTTGAAGAAAAGAATGCCATCCTCGAATGACAATTCTCAAAAGATCCTCGGATCTAACACGAAACCATCCTCGAATGGAGACGCAATGGTATACCGGCCTCAGTCGATAACCAAAAACACAAAGACTGACCTCAGACAGACTTTGCAAAAGAGACAAACTGACCTCAATCAATAAGCTCAAAATGGTCTATCATCCTCGAATGATAGCCACAACAACAAGACCAACCTCATAAGGACTTGAAGAAAAGAATGCCATCCTCGAATGACAATTCTCAAAAGATCCTCGGATCTAACACAAAACCATCCTCGAATGGAAACACAATGGTATACCAGCTTCAGTCGATAACCAAAAACAACAAAGACTGACCTCAGATAGACTTTGCAAAAGAGACAAACTGACCTCAATCAATAAGATCAATATGTTCTATCATCCTCGAATGATAGCCAAAACAACAAGACCAGCCTCAGAAGTACTTGAAGAAAAGAATGCCATCCTCGAATGCCAATTCTCAAAAGATCCTCGGATCTAACACGAAACCATCCTCGAATGGAGACGCAATGGTATACCGGCCTCAGTCGATAAGCAAAAACAACAAAGACTGACCTCAGACAGACTTTGCAAAAGAAACAAACTGACCTCAATCAATAAGCTCAAAATGGTCTATCATCCTCGAATGATTGCCACAACAACAAGACTAACCTCAGAAGGAGTTGAAGAAAAGAATGCCATCCTCGAACGACAACTCACAAAAGATCCTCGGATCTAACACGAAACCATCCTCGAATGGAGACGCAATGGTATACCGGCCTAAGTCGATAATCAAAAACACAAAGACTGACCTCAGACAGACTTTGCAAAAGAGAGAAACTGACCTCAATCAATAAGCTCAAAATGTTCTATCATCCTCGAATGATAGCCACAACAACAAGAACAACCTCAGAATGACTTGAAGAAAAGAATGCCATCCTCGAATGACAATTCTCAAAAGATCCTCGGATCTAACACAAAACCATCCTCGAATGGAGACACAATGGTATACCAGCTTCAGTCGATAACCAAAAACAACAAAGACTGACCTCAGACAGACTTTGCAAAAGAGAAAAACTGATCTTAATCAATAAGATCAAAATGTTCTATCATCCTCGAATGATAGCCACAACAACAAGACCAGCCTCAGAAGTACTTGAAGAAAAGAATGCCATCCTCGAATGCCAATACTCAAAAGATCCTCGGATCTAACACGAAACCATCCTCGAATGGAGACGCAATGGTATACCGGCCTCAGTCGATAAGCAAAAACAACAAAGACTGACCTCAGACAGACTTTGCAAAAGAAACAAACTGACCTCAATCAATAAGCTCAAAATGGTCTATCATCCTCGAATGATAGCCACAACAACAAGACTAACCTCAGAAGGACTTGAAGAAAAGAATGCCATCCTCGAACGACAACTCACAAAAGATCCTCGGATCTAAAACGAAACCATCCCCGAATGGAGACGCAATGGTATACCGGCCTAAGTCGATAACCAAAAACACAAAGACTGACCTCAGACAGACTTTGCAAAAGAGAGAAACTGACCTCAATCAATAAGCTCAAAATGTTCTATCATCCTCGAATGATAGCCACAACAACAAGACCAACCTCAGAAGGACTTGAAGAAAAGAATGTCATCCTAGAACGACAACTCACAAGAGATCCTCGGATCTAACTCGAAACCATCCTTGAATGGAGACGAAACGGTATATCGGCCTCAGTCGATAACCAAAAACACAAAGACTGACCTCAGATAGACTTTACAAAAGAGGTAAACTGACCTCAATCAATAAGCTTAAAATGTTCTATCATCCTCGAATAATAGCCACAACAACAAGACCAACCTCAGATGGACTTGAAGAAAAGAATTCCATCCTCGAATGACAATTCTCAAAAGATCCTCGGATCTAACACGAAACCATCCTCGAATGGAGACGCAATGGTATACCGGCCTCAGCCGATAACCAAAAACACAAAGACTGACCTCAGACAGACTTTGCAAAAGAGACAAACTGACCTCAATCAATAAGCTCAAAATGGTCTATCATCCTCGAATGATAGCCACAACAACAAGACCAGCCTCATAAGGACTTGAAGAAAAGAATGCCATCCTCGAATGACAATTCTCAAAAGATTCTCGGATCTAACACAAAACCATCCTCGAATGGAGACACAATGGTATACCAGCTTCAGTCGATAACCAAAAACAACAAAGACTGACCTCAGAAAGACTTTGCAAAAGAGACAAACTGACATCAATCAATAAGATCAAAATGTTCTATCATCCTCGAATGATAGCCAAAACAACAAGACCAGCCTTAGAAGTACTTGAAGAAAAGAATGCCATCCTCGAATGCCAATTCTCAAAAGATCCTCGGATCTAACACGAAACCATCCTCGAATGGAGACGCAATGGTATACCGGCCTCAGTCGATAAGCAAAAACAACAAAGACTGACCTCAGACAGACTTTGCAAAAGAAACAAACTGACCTCAATCAATAAGCTCAAAATGGTCTATCATCCTCGAATGATAGCCACAACAACAAGACTAACCTCAGAAGGACTTGAAGAAAAGAATGCCATCCTCGAACGACAACTCACAAAAGATCCTCGGATCTAACACGAAACCATCCTCGAATGGAGACGCAATGGTATACCGGCCTAAGTCGATAACCAAAAACACAAAGACTGACCTCAGACAGACTTTGCAAAAGAGAGAAACTTACCTCAATCAATATGCCCAAAATGTTCTATCATCCTCGAATGATAGCCACAACAAAGAGACCAACCTCAGAAGGACTTGAAGAAAAGAATGCCATCCTCGAACGACAACTCACAAGAGATCCTCGGATCTAACTCGAAACCATCCTTGAATGGAGACGAAACGGTATCTCGGCCTCAGTCGATAACCAAAAACACAAAGACTGACCTCAGATAGACTTTACAAAAGAGGTAAACTGACCTCAATCAATAAGCTTAAAATGGTCTATCATCCTCGAATAATAGCTACAACAACAAGACCAACCTCAGAAGGACTTGAAGAAAAGAATGCCATCCTCGAATGACAATTCTCAAAAGATCCTCGGATCTAACACGAAACCATCCTCGAATGGAGACGCAATGGTATACCGGCCTCAGTCGATAACCAAAAACACAAAGACTGACCTCAGACAGACTTTGCAAAAGAGACAAACTGACCTCAATCAATAAGCTCAAAATGGTCTATCATCCTCGAATGATAGCCACAACAACAAGACCAACCTCATAAGGACTTGAAGAAAAGAATGCCATCCTCGAATGACAATTCTCAAAAGATCCTCGGATCTAACACAAAATCATCCTCGAATGGAGACACAGTGGTATACCAGCTTCAGTCGATAACCAAAAACAACAAAGACTGACCTCAGATAGACTTTGCAAAAGAGACAATCTGACCTCAATCAATAAGATCAAAATGTTCTATCATCCTCGAATGATAGCCAAAACAACAAGACCAGCCTCAGAAGTACTTGAAGAAAAGAATGCCATCCTCGAATGCCAATTCTTAAAAGATCCTCGGATCTAACACGAAACCATCCTCGAATGGAGACGCAATGGTATACCGGCCTCAGTCGATAAGCAAAAACAACAAAGACTGACCTCAGACAGACTTTGCAAAAGAAACAAACTGACCTCAATCAATAAGCTCAAAATGGTCTATCATCCTCGAATGATTGCCACAACAACAAGACTAACCTCAGAAGGAGTTGAAGAAAAGAATGCCATCCTCGAACGACAACTCACAAAAGATCCTCGGATCTAACACGAAACCATCCTCGAATGGAGACGCAATGGTATACCGGCCTAAGTCGATAATCAAAAACACAAAGACTGACCTCAGACAGACTTTGCAAAAGAGAGAAACTGACCTCAATCAATAAGCTCAAAATGTTCTATCATCCTCGAATGATAGCCACAACAACAAGAACAACCTCAGAATGACTTGAAGAAAAGAATGCCATCCTCGAATGACAATTCTCAAAAGATCCTCGGATCTAACACAAAACCATCCTCGAATGGAGACACAATGGTATACCAGCTTCAGTCGATAACCAAAAACAACAAAGACTGACCTCAGACAGACTTTGCAAAAGAGAAAAACTGATCTTAATCAATAAGATCAAAATGTTCTATCATCCTCGAATGATAGCCACAACAACAAGACCAGCCTCAGAAGTACTTGAAGAAAAGAATGCCATCCTCGAATGCCAATACTCAAAAGATCCTCGGATCTAACACGAAACCATCCTCGAATGGAGACGCAATGGTATACCGGCCTCAGTCGATAAGCAAAAACAACAAAGACTGACCTCAGACAGACTTTGCAAAAGAAACAAACTGACCTCAATCAATAAGCTCAAAATGGTCTATCATCCTCGAATGATAGCCACAACAACAAGACTAACCTCAGAAGGACTTGAAGAAAAGAATGCCATCCTCGAACGACAACTCACAAAAGATCCTCGGATCTAAAACGAAACCATCCCCGAATGGAGACGCAATGGTATACCGGCCTAAGTCGATAACCAAAAACACAAAGACTGACCTCAGACAGACTTTGCAAAAGAGAGAAACTGACCTCAATCAATAAGCTCAAAATGTTCTATCATCCTCGAATGATAGCCACAACAACAAGACCAACCTCAGAAGGACTTGAAGAAAAGAATGTCATCCTAGAACGACAACTCACAAGAGATCCTCGGATCTAACTCGAAACCATCCTTGAATGGAGACGAAACGGTATATCGGCCTCAGTCGATAACCAAAAACACAAAGACTGACCTCAGATAGACTTTACAAAAGAGGTAAACTGACCTCAATCAATAAGCTTAAAATGTTCTATCATCCTCGAATAATAGCCACAACAACAAGACCAACCTCAGATGGACTTGAAGAAAAGAATTCCATCCTCGAATGACAATTCTCAAAAGATCCTCGGATCTAACACGAAACCATCCTCGAATGGAGACGCAATGGTATACCGGCCTCAGCCGATAACCAAAAACACAAAGACTGACCTCAGACAGACTTTGCAAAAGAGACAAACTGACCTCAATCAATAAGCTCAAAATGGTCTATCATCCTCGAATGATAGCCACAACAACAAGACCAGCCTCATAAGGACTTGAAGAAAAGAATGCCATCCTCGAATGACAATTCTCAAAAGATTCTCGGATCTAACACAAAACCATCCTCGAATGGAGACACAATGGTATACCAGCTTCAGTCGATAACCAAAAACAACAAAGACTGACCTCAGAAAGACTTTGCAAAAGAGACAAACTGACATCAATCAATAAGATCAAAATGTTCTATCATCCTCGAATGATAGCCAAAACAACAAGACCAGCCTTAGAAGTAGTTGAAGAAAAGAATGCCATCCTCGAATGCCAATTCTCAAAAGATCCTCGGATCTAACACGAAACCATCCTCGAATGGAGACGCAATGGTATACCGGCCTCAGTCGATAAGCAAAAACAACAAAGACTGACCTCAGACAGACTTTGCAAAAGAAACAAACTGACCTCAATCAATAAGCTCAAAATGGTCTATCATCCTCGAATGATAGCCACAACAACAAGACTAACCTCAGAAGGACTTGAAGAAAAGAATGCCATCCTCGAACGACAACTCACAAAAGATCCTCGGATCTAACACGAAACCATCCTCGAATGGAGACGCAATGGTATACCGGCCTAAGTCGATAACCAAAAACACAAAGACTGACCTCAGACAGACTTTGCAAAAGAGAGAAACTTACCTCAATCAATATGCCCAAAATGTTCTATCATCCTCGAATGATAGCCACAACAAAGAGACCAACCTCAGAAGGACTTGAAGAAAAGAATGCCATCCTCGAACGACAACTCACAAGAGATCCTCGGATCTAACTCGAAACCATCCTTGAATGGAGACGAAACGGTATCTCGGCCTCAGTCGATAACCAAAAACACAAAGACTGACCTCAGATAGACTTTACAAAAGAGGTAAACTGACCTCAATCAATAAGCTTAAAATGGTCTATCATCCTCGAATAATAGCTACAACAACAAGACCAACCTCAGAAGGACTTGAAGAAAAGAATGCCATCCTCGAATGACAATTCTCAAAAGATCCTCGGATCTAACACGAAACCATCCTCGAATGGAGACGCAATGGTATACCGGCCTCAGTCGATAACCAAAAACACAAAGACTGACCTCAGACTGACTTTGCAAAAGAGACAAACTGACCTCAATCAATAAGCTCAAAATGGTCTATCATCCTCGAATGATAGCCACAACAACAAGACCAACCTCATAAGGACTTGAAGAAAAGAATGCCATCCTCGAATGACAATTCTCAAAAGATCCTCGGATCTAACACAAAATCATCCTCGAATGGAGACACAGTGGTATACCAGCTTCAGTCGATAACCAAAAACAACAAAGACTGACCTCAGATAGACTTTGCAAAAGAGACAATCTGACCTCAATCAATAAGATCAAAATGTTCTATCATCCTCGAATGATAGCCAAAACAACAAGACCAGCCTCAGAAGTACTTGAAGAAAAGAATGCCATCCTCGAATGCCAATTCTTAAAAGATCCTCGGATCTAACACGAAACCATCCTCGAATGGAGACGCAATGGTATACCGGCCTCAATCGATAAGCAAAAACAACAAAGACTGACCTCAGACAGACTTTGCAAAAGAAACAAACTGACCTCAATCAATAAGCTCAAAATGGTCTATCATCCTCGAATGATAGCCACAACAACAAGACTAACCTCAGAAGGACTTGAAGAAAAGAATGCCATCCTCGAACGACAACTCACAAAAGATCCTCGGATCTAACACGAAACCATCCTCGAATGGAGACGCAATGGTATACCGGCCTAAGTCGATAACCAAAAACACAAAGACTGACCTCAGACAGACTTTGCAAAAGAGAGAAACTTACCTCAATCAATAAGCTCAAAATGTTCTATCATCCTTGAATGATAGCCACAACAAAGAGACCAACCTCAGAAGGACTTGAAGAAAAGAATGCCATCCTCGAACGACAACTCACAAGAGATCCTCGGATCTAACTCGAAACCATCCTTGAATGGAGACGAAACGGTATCTCGGCCTCAGTCGATAACCAAAAACACAAAGACTGACCTCAGATAGACTTTACAAAAGAGGTAAACTGACCTCAATCAATAAGCTTAAAATGGTCTATCATCCTCGAATAATAGCTACAACAACAAGACCAACCTCAGAAGGACTTGAAGAAAAGAATGCCATCCTCGAATGTCAATTCTCAAAAGATCCTCGGATCTAACACGAAACCATCCTCGAATGGAGACGCAATGGTATACCGGCCTCAGTCGATAACCAAAAACACAAAGACTGACCTCAGACAGACTTTGCAAAAGAGACAAACTGACCTCAATCAATAAGCTCAAAATGGTCTATCATCCTCGAATGATAGCCACAACAACAAGACCAACCTCATAAGGACTTGAAGAAAAGAATGCCATCCTCGAATGACAATTCTCAAAAGATCCTCGGATCTAACACAAAACCATCCTCGAATGGAGACACAATGGTATACCAGCTTCAGTCGATAACCAAAAACAACAAAGACTGACCTCAGATAGACTTTGCAAAAGAGACAAACTGACCTCAATCAATAAGATCAAAATGTTCTATCATCCTCGAATGATAGCCAAAACAACAAGACCAGCCTCAGAAGTACTTGAAGAAAAGAATGCCATCCTCGAATGCCAATTCTCAAAAGATCCTCGGATCTAACACGAAACCATCCTCGAATGGAGACGCAATGGTATACCGGCCTCAGTCGATAAGCAAAAACAACAAAGACTGACCTCAGACAGACTTTGCAAAAGAAACAAACTGACCTCAATCAATAAGCTCAAAATGGTCTATCATCCTCGAATGATAGCCACAACAACAAGACTAACCTCAGAAGGACTTGAAGAAAAGAATGCCATCCTCGAACGACAACTCACAAAAGATCCTCGGATCTAACACGAATCCATCCTCGAATGGAGACGCAATGGTATACCGGCCTAAGTCGATAACCAAAAACACAAAGACTGACCTCAGACAGACTTTGCAAAAGAGAGAAACTTACCTCAATCAATAAGCTCAAAATGTTCTATCATCCTCGAATGATAGCCACAACAAAGAGACCAACCTCAGAAGGACTTGAAGAAAAGAATGCCATCCTCGAACGACAACTCACAAGAGATCCTCGGATCTAACTCGAAACCATCCTTGAATGGAGACGAAACGGTATCTCGGCCTCAGTCGATAACCAAAAACACAAAGACTGACCTCAGATAGACTTTACAAAAGAGGTAAACTGACCTCAATCAATAAGCTTAAAATGGTCTATCATCCTCGAATAATAGCTACAACAACAAGACCAACCTCAGAAGGACTTGAAGAAAAGAATGCCATCCTCGAATGACAATTCTCAAAAGATCCTCGGATCTAACACGAAACCATCCTCGAATGGAGACGCAATGGTATACCGGCCTCAGTCGATAACCAAAAACACAAAGACTGACCTCAGACAGACTTTGCAAAAGAGACAAACTGACCTCAATCAATAAGCTCAAAATGGTCTATCATCCTCGAATGATAGCCACAACAACAAGACCAACCTCATAAGGACTTGAAGAAAAGAATGCCATCCTCGAATGACAATTCTCAAAAGATCCTCGGATCTAACACAAAATCATCCTCGAATGGAGACACAGTGGTATACCAGCTTCAGTTGATAACCAAAAACAACAAAGACTGACCTCAGATAGACTTTGCAAAAGAGACAAACTGACCTCAATCAATAAGATCAAAATGTTCTATCATCCTCGAATGATAGCCAAAACAACAAGACCAGCCTCAGAAGTACTTGAAGAAAAGAATGCCATCCTCGAATGCCAATTCTTAAAAGATCCTCGGATCTAACACGAAACCATCCTCGAATGGAGACGCAATGGTATACCGGCCTCAGTCGATAAGCAAAAACAACAAAGACTGACCTCAGACAGACTTTGCAAAAGAAACAAACTGACCTCAATCAATAAGCTCAAAATGGTCTATCATCCTCGAATGATAGCCACAACAACAAGACTAACCTCAGAAGGACTTGAAGAAAAGAATGCCATCCTCGAACGACAACTCACAAAAGATCCTCGGATCTAACACGAAACCATCCTCGAATGGAGACGCAATGGTATACCGGCCTAAGTCGATAACCAAAAACACAAAGACTGACCTCAGACAGACTTTGCAAAAGAGAGAAACTTACCTCAATCAATAAGCTCAAAATGTTCTATCATCCTCGAATGATAGCCACAACAAAGAGACCAACCTCAGAAGGACTTAAAGAAAAGAATGCCATCCTCGAACGACAACTCACAAGAGATCCTCGGATCTAACTCGAAACCATCCTTGAATGGAGACGAAACGGTATCTCGGCCTCAGTCGATAACCAAAAACACAAAGACTGACCTCAGATAGACTTTACAAAAGAGGTAAACTGACCTCAATCAATAAGCTTAAAATGTTCTATCATCCTCGAATGATAGCCACAACAACAAGACCAACCTCAGAAGGACTTGAAGAAAAGAATGCCATCCTAGAACGACAACTCTCAAGAGATCCTCGGATCTAACTCGAAACCATCCTTGAATGGAGATGAAACGGAATATCGGCCTCAGTCGATAACCAAAAACACAAAGACTGACCTCAGATAGACTTTACAAAAGAGGTAAACTGACCTCAATCAATAAGCTTAAAATGGTCTATCATCCTCGAATGATAGCCACAACAACAAGACCAACCTCATAAGGACTTGAAGAAAAGAATGCCATCCTCGAATGACAATTCTCAAAAGATCCTCGGATCTAACACAAAACCATCCTCGAATGGAGACACAATGGTATACCAGCTTCAGTCGATAACCAAAAACAACAAAGACTGACCTCAGATAGACTTTGCAAAAGAGACAAACTGACCTTAATCAATAAGATCAAAATGTTCTATCATCCTCGAATGATAGCCAAAACAACAAGACCAGCCTCAGAAGTACTTGAAGAAAAGAATGCCATCCTCGAATGCCAATTCTCAAAAGATCCTCGGATCTAACACGAAACCATCCTCGAATGGAGACGCAATGGTATACCGGCCTCAGTCGATAAGCAAAAACAACAAAGACTGACCTCAGACAGACTTTGCAAAAGAAACAAACTGACCTCAATCAATAAGCTCAAAATGGTCTATCATCCTCGAATGATAGCCACAAAAACAAGACTAACCTCAGAAGGACTTGAAGAAAAGAATGCCATCCTCGAACGACAACTCACAAAAGATCCTCGGATCTAACACGAAACCATCCTCGAATGGAGACGCAATGGTATACCGGCCTAAGTCGATAACCAAAAACACAAAGACTGACCTCAGACAGACTTTGCAAAAGAGAGAAACTTACCTCAATCAATAAGCTCAAAATGTTCTATCATCCTCGAATGATAGCCACAACAAAGAGACCAACCTCAGAAGGACTTGAAGAAAAGAATGCCATCCTCGAACGACAACTCACAAGAGATCCTCGGATCTAACTCGAAACCATCCTTGAATGGAGACGAAACGGTATCTCGGCCTCAGTCGATAACCAAAAACATAAAGACTGACCTCAGATAGACTTTACAAAAGAGGTAAACTGACCTCAATCAATAAGCTTAAAATGGTCTATCATCCTCGAATAATAGCTACAACAACAAGACCAACCTCAGAAGGACTTGAAGAAAAGAATGCCATCCTCGAATGACAATTCTCAAAAGATCCTCGGATCTAACACGAAACCATCCACGAATGGAGACGCAATGGTATACCGGCCTCAGTCGATAACCAAAAACACAAAGACTGACCTCAGACAGACTTTGCAAAAGAGACAAACTGACCTCAATCAATAAGCTCAAAATGGTCTATCATCCTCGAATGATAGCCACAACAACAAGACCAACCTCATAAGGACTTGAAGAAAAGAATGCCATCCTCGAATGAAAATTCTCAAAAGATCCTCGAATCTAACACAAAACCATCCTCGAATGGAGACACAATGGTATACCAGCTTCAGTCGATAACCAAAAACAACAAAGACTGACCTCAGATAGACTTTGCAAAAGAGACAAACTGACCTCAATCAATAAGATCAAAATGTTCTATCATCCTCGAATGATAGCCAAAACAACAAGACCAGCCTCAGAAGTACTTGAAGAAAAGAATGCCATCCTCGAATGCCAATTCTCAAAAGATCCTCGGATCTAACACGAAACCATCATCGAATGGAGACGCAATGGTATACCGGCCTCAGTCGATAAGCAAAAACAACAAAGACTGACCTCAGACAGACTTTGCAAAAGAATCAAACTGACCTCAATCAATAAGCTCAAAATGGTCTATCATCCTCGAATGATAGCCACAACAACAAGACTAACCTCAAAAGGACTTGAAGAAAAGAATGCCATCCTCGAACGACAACTCACAAAAGATCCTCGGATCTAACACGAAACCATCCTCGAATGGAGACGCAATGGTATACCGGCCTAAGTCGATAACCAAAAACACAAAGACTGACCTCAGACAGACTTTGCAAAAGAGAGAAACTGACCTCAATCATTAAGCTCAAAATGTTCTATCATCCTCGAATGATAGCCACAACAACAAGACCAACCTCAGAAGGACTTGAAGAAAAGAATGCCATCCTCGAACGACAACTCACAAGAGATCCTCGGATCTAACTCGAAACCATCCTTGAATGGAGACGACACGGTATATCGGCCTCAGTCGATAACTAAAAACACAAAGACTGACCTCAGATAGACTTTACAAAAGAGGTAAACTGACCTCAATCAATAAGCTCAAAATGGTCTATCATCCTCGAATAATAGCCACAACAACAAGACCAACCTCAGAAGGACTTGAAGAAAAGAATGCCATCCTCGAATGACAATTCTCAAAAGATCCTCGGATCTAACACGAAACCATCCTCGAATGGAGACGCAATGGTATACCGGCCTCAGTCGATAACCAAAAACACAAAGACTGACCTCAGACAGACTTTGCAAAAGAGACAAACTGACCTCAATCAATAAGCTCAAAATGGTCTATCATCCTCGAATGATAGCCACAACAACTAGACCAACCTCATAAGGACTTGAAGAATAGAATGCCATCCTCGAATGACAATTCTCAAAAGATCCTCGGATCTAACACAAAACCATCCTCGAATGGAAACACAATGGTATACCAGCTTCAGTCGATAACCAAAAACAACAAAGACTGACCTCAGATAGACTTTGCAAAAGAGACAAACTGACCTCAATCAATAAGATCAAAATGTTCTATCATCCTCGAATGATAGCCAAAACAACAAGACCAGCCTCAGAAGTACTTGAAGAAAAGAATGCCATCCTCGAATGCCAATTCTCAAAAGATCCTCGGATCTAACACGAAACCATCCTCGAATGGAGACGCAATGGTATACCGGCCTCAGTCGATAAGCAAAAACAACAAAGACTGACCTCAGACAGACTTTGCAAAAGAAACAAACTGACCTCAATCAATAAGCTCAAAATGGTCTATCATCCTCGAATGATAGCCACAACAACAAGACTAACCTCAGAAGGACTTGAAGAAAAGAATGCCATCCTCGGATGACAACTCACAAAAGATCCTCGGATCTAACACGAAACCATCCTAGAATGGAGACGCAATGGTATACCGGCCTAAGTCGATAATCAAAAACACAAAGACTGACCTCAGACAGACTTTGCAAAAGAGAGAAACTGACCTCAATCAATAAGCTCAAAATGTTCTATCATCCTCGAATGATAGCCACAACAACAAGAACAACCTCAGAATGACTTGAAGAAAAGAATGCCATCCTCGAATGACAATTCTCAAAAGATCCTCGGATCTAACACAAAACCATCCTCGAATGGAGACACAATGGTATACCAGCTTCAGTCGATAACCAAAAACAACAAAGACTGACCTCAGACAGACTTTGCAAAAGAGAAAAACTGATCTTAATCAATAAGATCAAAATGTTCTATCATCCTCGAATGATAGCCACAATAACAAGACCAGCCTCAGAAGTACTTGAAGAAAAGAATGCCATCCTCGAATGCCAATACTCAAAAGATCCTCGGATCTAACACGAAACCATCCTCGAATGGAGACGCAATGGTATACCGGCCTCAGTCGATAAGCAAAAACAACAAAGACTGACCTCAGACAGACTTTGCAAAAGAAACAAACTGACCTCAATCAATAAGCTCAAAATGGTCTATCATCCTCGAATGATAGCCACAACAACAAGACTAACCTCAGAAGGATTTGAAGAAAAGAATGCCATCCTCGAACGACAACTCATAAAAGATCCTCAGATCTAACACGAAACCATCCTCGAATGGAGACGCAATGGTATACCGGCCTAAGTCGATAACCAAAAACACAAAGACTGACCTTAGACAGACTTTGCAAAAGAGAGAAACTGACCTCAATCAATAAGCTCAAAATGTTCTATCATCCTCGAATGATAGCCACAACAACAAGACCAACCTCAGAAGGACTTGAAGAAAAGAATGCCATCCTAGAACGACAACTCTCAAGAGATCCTCGGATCTAACTCGAAACCATCCTTGAATGGAGATGAAACGGAATATCGGCCTCAGTCGATAACCAAAAACACAAAGACTGACCTCAGATAGACTTTACAAAAGAGGTAAACTGACCTCAATCAATAAGCTTAAAATGGTCTATCATCCTCGAATAATAGCCACAACAACAAGACCAACCTCAGATGGACTTGAAGAAAAGAATGCCATCCTCGAATGACAATTCTCAAAAGATCCTCGGATCTAACACGAAACCATCCTCGAATGGAGACGCAATGGTATACCGGCCTCAGCCAATAACCAAAAACACAAAGACTGACCTCAGACAGACTTTGCAAAAGAGACAAACTGACCTCAATCAATAAGCTCAAAATGGTCTATCATCCTTGAATGATAGCCACAACAACAAGACCAGCCTCATAAGGACTTGAAGAAAAGAATGCCATCCTCGAATGACAATTCTCAAAAGATCCTCGGATCTAACACAAAACCATCCTCGAATGGAGACACAATGGTATACCAGCTTCAGTCGATAACCAAAAACAACAAAGACTGACCTCAGAAAGACTTTGCAAAAGAGACAAACTGACCTCAAACAATAAGATCAAAATGTTCTATCATCCTCGAATGATAGCCAAAACAACAAGACCAGCCTCAGAAGTACTTGAAGAAAAGAATGCCATCCTCGAATGCCAATTCTCAAAAGATCCTCGGATCTAACACGAAACCATCCTCGAATGGAGACGCAATGGTATACCGGCCTCAGTCGATAAGCAAAAACAACAAAGACTGACCTCAGACAGACTTTGCAAAAGAAACAAACTGACCTCAATCAATAAGCTCAAAATGGTCTATCATCCTCGAATGATTGCCACAACAACAAGACTAACCTCAGAAGGAGTTGAAGAAAAGAATGCCATCCTCGAACGACAACTCACAAAAGATCCTCGGATCTAACACGAAACCATCCTCGAATGGAGACGCAATGGTATACCGGCCTAAGTCGATAATCAAAAACACAAAGACTGACCTCAGACAGACTTTGCAAAAGAGAGAAACTGACCTCAATCAATAAGCTCAAAATGTTCTATCATCCTCGAATGATAGCCACAACAACAAGAACAACCTCAGAATGACTTGAAGAAAAGAATGCCATCCTCGAATGACAATTCTCAAAAGATCCTCGGATCTAACACAAAACCATCCTCGAATGGAGACACAATGGTATACCAGCTTCAGACGATAACCAAAAACAACAAAGACTGACCTCAGACAGACTTTGCAAAAGAGAAAAACGGATCTTAATCAATAAGATCAAAATGTTCTATCATCCTCGAATGATAGCCACAACAACAAGACCAGCCTCAGAAGTACTTGAAGAAAAGAATGCCATCCTCGAATGCCAATACTCAAAAGATCCTCGGATCTAACACGAAACCATCCTCGAATGGAGACGCAATGGTATACCGGCCTCAGTCGATAAGCAAAAACAACAAAGACTGACCTCAGACAGACTTTGCAAAAGAAACAAACTGACCTCAATCAATAAGCTCAAAATGGTCTATCATCCTCGAATGATAGCCACAACAACAAGACTAACCTCAGAAGGATTTGAAGAAAAGAATGCCATCCTCGAACGACAACTCATAAAAGATCCTCAGATCTAACACGAAACCATCCTCGAATGGAGACGCAATGGTATACCGTCCTAAGTCGATAACCAAAAACACAAAGACTGACCTTAGACAGACTTTGCAAAAGAGAGAAACTGACCTCAATCAATAAGCTCAAAATGTTCTATCATCCTCGAATGATAGCCACAACAACAAGACCAACCTCAGAAGGACTTGAAGAAAAGAATGCCATCCTAGAACGACAACTCTCAAGAGATCCTCGGATCTAACTCGAAACCATCCTTGAATGGAGATGAAACGGAATATCGGCCTCAGTCGATAACCAAAAACACAAAGACTGACCTCAGATAGACTTTACAAAAGAGGTAAACTGACCTCAATCAATAAGCTTAAAATGGTCTATCATCCTCGAATAATAGCCACAACAACAAGACCAACCTCAGATGGACTTGAAGAAAAGAATGCCATCCTCGAATGACAATTCTCAAAAGATCCTCGGATCTAACACGAAACCATCCTCGAATGGAGACGCAATGGTATACCGGCCTCAGCCAATAACCAAAAACACAAAGACTGACCTCAGACAGACTTTGCAAAAGAGACAAACTGACCTCAATCAATAAGCTCAAAATGGTCTATCATCCTTGAATGATAGCCACAACAACAAGACCAGCCTCATAAGGACTTGAAGAAAAGAATGCCATCCTCGAATGACAATTCTCAAAAGATCCTCGGATCTAACACAAAACCATCCTCGAATGGAGACACAATGGTATACCAGCTTCAGTCGATAACCAAAAACAACAAAGACTGACCTCAGAAAGACTTTGCAAAAGAGACAAACTGACCTCAAACAATAAGATCAAAATGTTCTATCATCCTCGAATGATAGCCAAAACAACAAGACCAGCCTCAGAAGTACTTGAAGAAAAGAATGCCATCCTCGAATGCCAATTCTCAAAAGATCCTCGGATCTAACACGAAACCATCCTCGAATGGAGACGCAATGGTATACCGGCCTCAGTCGATAAGCAAAAACAACAAAGACTGACCTCAGACAGACTTTGCAAAAGAAACAAACTGACCTCAATCAATAAGCTCAAAATGGTCTATCATCCTCGAATGATTGCCACAACAACAAGACTAACCTCAGAAGGAGTTGAAGAAAAGAATGCCATCCTCGAACGACAACTCACAAAAGATCCTCGGATCTAACACGAAACCATCCTCGAATGGAGACGCAATGGTATACCGGCCTAAGTCGATAATCAAAAACACAAAGACTGACCTCAGACAGACTTTGCAAAAGAGAGAAACTGACCTCAATCAATAAGCTCAAAATGTTCTATCATCCTCGAATGATAGCCACAACAACAAGAACAACCTCAGAATGACTTGAAGAAAAGAATGCCATCCTCGAATGACAATTCTCAAAAGATCCTCGGATCTAACACAAAACCATCCTCGAATGGAGACACAATGGTATACCAGCTTCAGACGATAACCAAAAACAACAAAGACTGACCTCAGACAGACTTTGCAAAAGAGAAAAACGGATCTTAATCAATAAGATCAAAATGTTCTATCATCCTCGAATGATAGCCACAACAACAAGACCAGCCTCAGAAGTACTTGAAGAAAAGAATGCCATCCTCGAATGCCAATACTCAAAAGATCCTCGGATCTAACACGAAACCATCCTCGAATGGAGACGCAATGGTATACCGGCCTCAGTCGATAAGCAAAAACAACAAAGACTGACCTCAGACAGACTTTGCAAAAGAAACAAACTGACCTCAATCAATAAGCTCAAAATGGTCTATCATCCTCGAATGATAGCCACAACAACAAGACTAACCTCAGAAGGATTTGAAGAAAAGAATGCCATCCTCGAACGACAACTCATAAAAGATCCTCAGATCTAACACGAAACCATCCTCGAATGGAGACGCAATGGTATACCGGCCTAAGTCGATAACCAAAAACACAAAGACTGACCTTAGACAGACTTTGCAAAAGAGAGAAACTGACCTCAATCAATAAGCTCAAAATGTTCTATCATCCTCGAATGATAGCCACAACAACAAGACCAACCTCAGAAGGACTTGAAGAAAAGAATGCCATCCTAGAACGACAACTCTCAAGAGATCCTCGGATCTAACTCGAAACCATCCTTGAATGGAGATGAAACGGAATATCGGCCTCAGTCGATAACCAAAAACACAAAGACTGACCTCAGATAGACTTTACAAAAGAGGTAAACTGACCTCAATCAATAAGCTTAAAATGGTCTATCATCCTCGAATAATAGCCACAACAACAAGACCAACCTCAGATGGACTTGAAGAAAAGAATGCCATCCTCGAATGACAATTCTCAAAAGATCCTCGGATCTAACACGAAACCATCCTCGAATGGAGACGCAATGGTATACCGGCCTCAGCCAATAACCAAAAACACAAAGACTGACCTCAGACAGACTTTGCAAAAGAGACAAACTGACCTCAATCAATAAGCTCAAAATGGTCTATCATCCTTGAATGATAGCCACAACAACAAGACCAGCCTCATAAGGACTTGAAGAAAAGAATGCCATCCTCGAATGACAATTCTCAAAAGATCCTCGGATCTAACACAAAACCATCCTCGAATGGAGACACAATGGTATACCAGCTTCAGTCGATAACCAAAAACAACAAAGACTGACCTCAGAAAGACTTTGCAAAAGAGACAAACTGACCTCAAACAATAAGATCAAAATGTTCTATCATCCTCGAATGATAGCCAAAACAACAAGACCAGCCTCAGAAGTACTTGAAGAAAAGAATGCCATCCTCGAATGCCAATTCTCAAAAGATCCTCGGATCTAACACGAAACCATCCTCGAATGGAGACGCAATGGTATACCGGCCTCAGTCGATAAGCAAAAACAACAAAGACTGACCTCAGACAGACTTTGCAAAAGAAACAAACTGACCTCAATCAATAAGCTCAAAATGGTCTATCATCCTCGAATGATTGCCACAACAACAAGACTAACCTCAGAAGGAGTTGAAGAAAAGAATGCCATCCTCGAACGACAACTCACAAAAGATCCTCGGATCTAACACGAAACCATCCTCGAATGGAGACGCAATGGTATACCGGCCTAAGTCGATAATCAAAAACACAAAGACTGACCTCAGACAGACTTTGCAAAAGAGAGAAACTGACCTCAATCAATAAGCTCAAAATGTTCTATCATCCTCGAATGATAGCCACAACAACAAGAACAACCTCAGAATGACTTGAAGAAAAGAATGCCATCCTCGAATGACAATTCTCAAAAGATCCTCGAATCTAACACAAAACCATCCTCGAATGGAGACACAATGGTATACCAGCTTCAGACGATAACCAAAAACAACAAAGACTGACCTCAGACAGACTTTGCAAAAGAGAAAAACGGATCTTAATCAATAAGATCAAAATGTTCTATCATCCTCGAATGATAGCCACAACAACAAGACCAGCCTCAGAAGTACTTGAAGAAAAGAATGCCATCCTCGAATGCCAATACTCAAAAGATCCTCGGATCTAACACGAAACCATCCTCGAATGGAGACGCAATGGTATACCGGCCTCAGTCGATAAGCAAAAACAACAAAGACTGACCTCAGACAGACTTTGCAAAAGAAACAAACTGACCTCAATCAATAAGCTCAAAATGGTCTATCATCCTCGAATGATAGCCACAACAACAAGACTAACCTCAGAAGGACTTGAAGAAAAGAATGCCATCCTCGAACGACAACTCACAAAAGATCCTCGGATCTAACACGAAACCATCCTCGAATGGAGACGCAATGGTATACCGGCCTAAGTCGATAACCAAAAACACAAAGACTGACCTCAGACAGACTTTGCAAAAGAGAGAAACTGACCTCAATCAATAAGCTCAAAATGTTCTATCATCCTCGAATGATAGCCACAACAACAAGACCAACCTCAGAAGGACTTGAAGAAAAGAATGCCATCCTAGAACGACAACTCACAAGAGATCCTCGGATCTAACTCGAAACCATCCTTGAATGGAGACGAAACGGTATATCGGCCTCAGTCGATAACCAAAAACACAAAGACCTACCTCAGATAGACTTTACAAAAGAGGTAAACTGACCTCAATCAATAAGCTTAAAATGGTCTATCATCCTCGAATAATAGCCACAACAACAAGACCAACCTCAGATGGACTTGAAGAAAAGAATGCCATCCTCGAACGACAACTCACAAAAGATCCTCGGATCTAACACGAAACCATCCTCGAATGGAGACGCAATGGTATACCGGCCTAAGTCGATAACCAAAAACACAAAGACTGACCTCAGACAGACTTTGCAAAAGAGAGAAACTTACCTCAATCAATAAGCTCAAAATGTTCTATCATCCTCGAATGATAGCCACAACAAAGAGACCAACCTCAGAAGGACTTGAAGAAAAGAATGCCATCCTCGAACGACAACTCACAAGAGATCCTCGGATCTAACTCGAAACCATCCTTGAATGGAGACGAAACGGTATCTCGGCCTCAGTCGATAAGCAAAAACAACAAAGACTGACCTCGGACAGATTTTGCAAAAGAAACAAACTGACCTCAATCAATAAGCTCAAAATGGTCTATCATCCTCGAATGATAGCGATAACAACAAGACTAACCTCAGAAGGAGTTGAAGAAAAGAATGCCATCCTCGAACGACAACTCACAAAAGATCCTCGGATCTAACACGAAACCATCCTCGAATGGAGACGCAATGGTATACCGGCCTAAGTCGATAATCAAAAACACAAAGACTGACCTCAGACAGACTTTGCAAAAGAGAGAAACTGACCTCAATAAATAAGCTCAAAATGTTCTATCATCCTCGAATGATAGCCTCAACAACAAGAACAACCTCAGAAGGACTTGAAGAAAAGAATGCCATCCTCGAATGACAATTCTCTAAAGATCCTCGGATCTAACACAAAACCATCCTCGAATGGAGACACAATGGTATACCAGCTTCAGTCGATAACCAAAAACAACAAAGACAGACCTCAGACAGACTTTGCAAAAGAGACAAACTGACCTCAATCAATAAGATCAAAATGTTCTATCATCCTCGAATGATAGCCAAAACAACAAGACCAGCCTCATAAGTATTTGAAGAAAAGAATGCCATCCTCGAATGCCAATTCTCAAAAGATCCTCGGATCTAACACGAAACCATCCTCGAATGGAGACGCAATGGTATACCGGCCTCAGTCGATAAGCAAAAACAACAAAGACTGACCTCAGACAGACTTTGCAAAAGAAACAAACTGACCTCAATCAATAAGCTCAAAATGGTCTATCATCCCCGAATGATAGCCACAACAACAAGAATAACCTCAGAAGGAGTTGAAGAAAAGTATGCCATCCTCGAACGACAACTCACAAAATATCCTCGGATCTAACACGAAACCATCCTCGAATGGAGACGCAATGGTATACCGGCCTAAGTCGATAACCAAAAACACAAAGACTGACCTCAGACAGACTTTGCAAAAGAGAGAAACTGACCTCAATCAATAAGCTCAAAATGTTCTATCATCCTCGAATGATAACCACAACAACAAGACCAACCTCAGAAGGACTTGAAGAAAAGAATGCCATCCTCGAACGACAACTCACAAGAGATCCTCGGATCTAACTCGAAACCATCCTTGAATGGAGACGAAACGGTATATCGGCCTCAGTCGATAACCAAAAACACAAAGACTGACCTCAGATAGACTTTACAAAAGAGGTAAACTGACCTCAATCAATAAGCTCAAAATGGTCTATCATCCTCGAATAATAGCCACAACAACAAGACCAACCTCAGAAGGACTTGAAGAAAAGAATGCCATCCTAGAATGACAATTCTCAAAAGATCCTCGGATCTAACACGAAACCATCCTCGAATGGAGACGCAATGGTATACCGGCCTTAGTCGATAACCAAAAACACAAAGACTGACCTCAGACAGACTTTGCAAAAGAGACAAACTGACCTCAATCAATAAGCTCAAAATGGTCTATCATCCTCGAATGATAGCCACAACAACAAGACCAACCTCATGAGGACTTGAAGAAAAGAATGCCATCCTCGAATGACAATTCTCAAAAGATCCTCGGATCTAACACAAAACCATCCTCGAATGGAAACACAATGGTATACCAGCTTCAGTCGATAACCAAAAACAACAAAGACTGACCTCAGATAGACTTTGCAAAAGAGACAAACTTACCTCAATCAATAAGATCAAAATGTTCTATCATCCTCGAATGATAGCCAAAACAACAAGACCAGCCTCAGAAGTACTTGAAGAAAAGAATGCCATCCTCGAATGCCAATTCTCAAAAGATCCTCGGATCTAACACGAAACCATCATCGAATGGAGACGCAATGGTATACCGGCCTCAGTCGATAAGCAAAAACAACAAAGACTGACCTCAGACAGACTTTGCAAAAGAATCAAACTGACCTCAATCAATAAGCTCAAAATGGTCTATCATCCTCGAATGATAGCCACAACAACAAGACTAACCTCAAAAGGACTTGAAGAAAAGAATGCCATCCTCGAACGACAACTCACAAAAGATCCTCGGATCTAACACGAAACCATCCTCGAATGGAGACGCAATGGTATACCGGCCTAAGTCGATAACCAAAAACACAAAGACTGACCTCAGACAGACTTTGCAAAAGAGAGAAACTGACCTCAATCAATAAGCTCAAAATGTTCTATCATCCTCGAATGATAGCCACAACAACAAGACCAACCTCAGAAGGACTTGAAGAAAAGAATGCCATCCTCGAACGACAACTCACAAGAGATCCTCGGATCTAACTCGAAACCATCCTTGAATGGAGACGAAACGGTATATCGGCCTCAGTCGATAACCAAAAACACAAAGACTGACCTCAGATAGACTTTACAAAAGAGGTAAACTGACCTCAATCAATAAGCTCAAAATGGTCTATCATCCTCGAATAATAGCCACAACAACAAGACCAACCTCAGAAGGACTTGAAGAAAAGAATGCCATCCTCGAATGACAATTCTCAAAAGATCCTCGGATCTAACACGAAACCATCCTCGAATGGAGACGCAATGGTATACCGGCCTTAGTCGATAACCAAAAACACAAAGACTGACCTCAGACAGACTTTGCAAAAGAGACAAACTGACCTCAATCAATAAGCTCAAAATGGTCTATCATCCTCGAATGATAGCCACAACAACAAGACCAACCTCATAAGGACTTGAAGAAAAGAATGCCATCCTCGAATGACAATTCTCAAAAGATCCTCGGATCTAACACAAAACCATCCTCGAATGGAAACACAATGGTATACCAGCTTCAGTCGATAACCAAAAACAACAAAGACTGACCTCAGATAGACTTTGCAAAAGAGACAAACTGACCTCAATCAATAAGATCAAAATGTTCTATCATCCTCGAATGATAGCCAAAACAACAAGACCAGCCTCAGAAGTACTTGAAGAAAAGAATGCCATCCTCGAATGCCAATTCTCAAAAGATCCTCGGATCTAACACGAAACCATCCTCGAATGGAGACACAATGGTATACCGGCCTCAGTCGATAAGCAAAAACAACAAAGACTGACCTCAGACAGACTTTGCAAAAGAAACAAACTGACCTCAATCAATAAGCTCAAAATGGTCTATCATCCTCAAATGATTGCCACAACAACAAGACTAACCTCAGAAGGAGTTGAAGAAAAGAATGCCATCCTCGAACGACAACTCATAAAAGATCCTCGGATCTAACACGAAACCATCCTCGAATGGAGACGCAATGGTATACCGGCCTAAGTCGATAATCAAAAACACAAAGACTGACCTCAGAAAGACTTTGCAAAAGAGAGAAACTGACCTCAATCAATAAGCTCAAAATGTTCTATCATCCTCGAATGATAGCCACAACAACAAGAACAACCTCAGAATGACTTGAAGAAAAGAATGCCATCCTCGAATGACAATTCTCAAAAGATCCTCGGATCTAACACAAAACCATCCTCGAATGGAGACACAATGGTATACCAGCTTCAGTCGATAACCAAAAACAACAAAGACTGACCTCAGACAGACTTTGCAAAAGAGAAAAACTGATCTTAATCAATAAGATCAAAATGTTCTATCATCCTCGAATGATAGCCACAACAACAAGACCAGCCTCAGAAGTACTTGAAGAAAAGAATGCCATCCTCGAATGCCAATACTCAAAAGATCCTCGGATCTAACACGAAACCATCCTCGAATGGAGACGCAATGGTATACCGGCCTCAGTCGATAAGCAAAAACAACAAAGACTGATCTCAGACAGACTTTGCAAAAGAAACAAACTGACCTCAATCAATAAGCTCAAAATGGTCTATCATCCTCGAATGATAGCCACAACAACAAGACTAACCTCAGAAGGACTTGAAGAAAAGAATGCCATCCTCGAACGACAACTTATAAAAGATCCTCGGATCTAACACGAAACCATCCTCGAATGGAGACGCAATGGTATACCGGCCTAAGTCGATAACCAAAAACACAAAGACTGACCTCAGACAGACTTTGCAAAAGAGAGAAACTGACCTCAATCAATAAGCTCAAAATGTTCTATCATCCTCGAATGATAGCCACAACAACAAGACCAACCTCAGAAGGACTTGAAGAAAAGAATGCCATCCTAGAACGACAACTCTCAAGAGATCCTCGGATCTAACTCGAAACCATCCTTGAATGGAGATGAAACGGTATATCGGCCTCAGTCGATAACCAAAAACACAAAGAATGACCTCAGATAGACTTTACAAAAGAGGTAAACTGACCTCAATCAATAAGCTTAAAATGGTCTATCATCCTCGAATAATAGCCACAACAACAAGACCAACATCAGATGGACTTGAAGAAAAGAATGCCATCCTCGAATGACAATTCTCAAAAGATCCTCGGATCTAACACGAAACCATCCTCGAATGGAGACGCAATGGTATACCGGCCTCAGCCAATAACCAAAAACACAAAGACTGACCTCAGACAGACTTTGCAAAAGAGACAAACTGACCTCAATCAATAAGCTCAAAATGGTCTATCATCCTCGAATGATAGCCACAACAACAAGACCAGCCTCATAAGGACTTGAAGAAAAGAATGCCATCCTCGAATGACAATTCTCAAAAGATCCTCGGATCTAACACAAAACCATCCTCGAATGGAGACACAATGGTATACCAGCTTCAGTCGATAACCAAAAACAACAAAGACTGACCTCAGAAAGACTTTACAAAAGAGACAAACTGACCTCAATCAATAAGATCAAAATGTTCTATCATCCTCGAATGATAGCCAAAACAACAAGACCAGCCTCAGAAGTACTTGAAGAAAAGAATGCCATCCTCGAATGCCAATTCTCAAAAGATCCTCGGATCTAACACGAAACCATCCTCGAATGGAGACGCAATGGTATACCGGCCTCAGTCGATAAGCAAAAACAACAAAGACTGACCTCAGACAGACTTTGCAAAAGAAACAAACTGACCTCAATCAATAAGCTCAAAATGGTCTATCATCCTCAAATGATTGCCACAACAACAAGACTAACCTCAGAAGGAGTTGAAGAAAAGAATGCCATCCTCGAACGACAACTCACAAAAGATCCTCGGATCTAACACGAAACCATCCTCGAATGGAGACTCAATGGTATACCGGCCTAAGTCGATAATCAAAAACACAAAGACTGACCTCAGACAGACTTTGCAAAAGAGAGAAACTGACCTCAATAAATAAGCTCAAAATGTTCTATCATCCTCGAATGATAGCCACAACAACAAGAACAACCTCAGAATGACTTGAAGAAAAGAATGCCATCCTCGAATGACAATTCTCAAAAGATCCTCGGATCTAACACAAAACCATCCTCGAATGGAGACACAATGGTATACCAGCTTCAGTCGATAACCAAAAACAACAAAGACTGACCTCAGACAGACTTTGCAAAAGAGAAAAACTGATCTTAATCAATAAGATCAAAATGTTCTATCATCCTCGAATGATAGCCACAACAACAAGACCAGCCTCAGAAGTACTTGAAGAAAAGAATGCCATCCTCGAATGCCAATACTAAAAAGATCCTCGGATCTAACACGAAACCATCCTCGAATGGAGACGCAATGGTATACCGGCCTCAGTCGATAAGCAAAAACAACAAAGACTGACCTCAGACAGACTTTGCAAAAGAAACAAACTGACCTCAATCAATAAGCTCAAAATGGTCTATCATCCTCGAATGATAGCCACAACAACAAGACTAACCTCAGAAGGACTTGAAGAAAAGAATGCCATCCTCGAACGACAACTCATAAAAGATCCTCGGATCTAACACGAAACCATCCTCGAATGGAGACGCAATGGTATACCGGCCTAAGTCGATAACCAAAAACACAAAGACTGACCTCAGACAGACTTTGCAAAAGAGAGAAACTGACCTCAATCAATAAGCTCAAAATGTTCTATCATCCTCGAATGATAGCCACAACAACAAGACCAACCTCAGAAGGACTTGAAGAAAAGAATGCCATCCTAGAACGACAACTCTCAAGAGATCCTCGGATCTAACTCGAAACCATCCTTGAATGGAGATGAAACGGTATATCGGCCTCAGTCGATAACCAAAAACACAAAGATTGACCTCAGATAGACTTTACAAAAGAGGTAAACTGACCTCAATCAATAAGCTTAAAATGGTCTATCATCCTCGAATAATAGCCACAACAACAAGACCAACCTCAGATGGACTTGAAGAAAAGAATGCCATCCTCGAATGACAATTCTCAAAAGATCCTCGGATCTAACACGAAACCATCCTCGAATGGAGACGCAATGGTATACCGGCCTCAGCCAATAACCAAAAACACAAAGACTGACCTCAGATAGACTTTGCAAAAGAGACAAACTGACCTCAATCAATAAGCTCAAAATGGTCTATCATCCTCGAATGATAGCCACAACAACAAGACCAGCCTCATAAGGACTTGAAGAAAAGAATGCCATCCTCGAATGACAATTCTCAAAAGATCCTCGGATCTAACACAAAACCATCCTCGAATGGAGACACAATGGTATACCAGCTTCAGTCGATAACCAAAAACAACAAAGACTGACCTCAGAAAGACTTTGCAAAAGAGACAAACTGACCTCAATCAATAAGATCAAAATGTTCTATCATCCTCGAATGATAGCCAAAACAACAAGACCAGCCTCAGAAGTACTTGAAGAAAAGAATGCCATCCTCGAATGCCAATTCTCAAAAGATCCTCGGATCTAACACGAAACCATCCTCGAATGGAGACGCAATGGTATACCGGCCTCAGTCGATAAGCAAAAACAACAAAGACTGACCTCAGACAGACTTTGCAAAAGAAACAAACTGACCTCAATCAATAAGCTCAAAATGGTCTATCATCCTCAAATGATTGCCACAACAACAAGACTAACCTCAGAAGGAGTTGAAGAAAAGAATGCCATCCTCGAACGACAACTCACAAAAGATCCTCGGATCTAACACGAAACCATCCTCGAATGGAGACTCAATGGTATACCGGCCTAAGTCGATAATCAAAAACACAAAGACTGACCTCAGACAGACTTTGCAAAAGAGAGAAACTGACCTCAATCAATAAGCTCAAAATGTTCTATCATCCTCGAATGATAGCCACAACAACAAGAACAACCTCAGAATGACTTGAAGAAAAGAATGACATCCTCGAATGACAATTCTCAAAAGATCCTCGGATCTAACACAAAACCATCCTCGAATGGAGACACAATGGTATACCAGCTTCAGTCGATAACCAAAAACAACAAAGACTGACCTCAGACAGACTTTGCAAAAGAGAAAAACTGATCTTAATCAATAAGATCAAAATGTTCTATCATCCTCGAATGATAGCCACAACAACAAGACCAGCCTCAGAAGTACTTGAAGAAAAGAATGCCATCCTCGAATTCCAATACTCAAAAGATCCTAGGATCTAACACGAAACCATCCTCGAATGGAGACGCAATGGTATACCGGCCTCAGTCGATAAGCAAAAACAACAAAGACTGACCTCAGACAGACTTTGCAAAAGAAACAAACTGACCTCAATCAATAAGCTCAAAATGGTCTATCATCCTCGAATGATAGCCACAACAACAAGACTAACCTCAGAAGGACTTGAAGAAAAGAATGCCATCCTCGAACGACAACTCATAAAAGATCCTCGGATCTAACACGAAACCATCCTCGAATGGAGACGCAATGGTATACCGGCCTAAGTCGATAACCAAAAACACAAAGACTGACCTCAGACAGACTTTGCAAAAGAGAGAAACTGACCTCAATCAATAAGCTCAAAATGTTCTATCATCCTCGAATGATAGCCACAACAACAAGACCAACCTCAGAAGGACTTGAAGAAAAGAATGCCATCCTAGAACGACAAATCTCAAGAGATCCTCGGATCTAACTCGAAACCATCCTTGAATGGAGATGAAATGGTATATCGGCCTCAGTCGATAACCAAAAACACAAAGACTGACCTCAGATAGACTTTACAAAAGAGGTAAACTGACCTCAATCAATAAGCTTAAAATGGTCTATCATCCTCGAATAATAGCCACAACAACAATACCAACCTCAGATGGACTTGAAGAAAAGAATGCCATCCTCGAATGACAATTCTCAAAAGATCCTCGGATCTAACACGAAACCATCCTCGAATGGAGACGCAATGGTATACCGGCCTCAGCCAATAACCAAAAACACAAAGACTGACCTCAGACAGACTTTGCGAAAGAGACAAACTGACCTCAATCAATAAGCTCAAAATGGTCTATCATCCTCGAATGATAGCCACAACAACAAGACCAGCCTCATAAGGACTTGAAGAAAAGAATGCCATCCTCGAATGACAATTCTCAAAAGATCCTCGGATCTAACACAAAACCATCCTCGAATGGAGACACAATGGTATACCAGCTTCAGTCGATAACCAAAAACAACAAAGACTGACCTCAGAAAGACTTTGCAAAAGAGACAAACTGACCTCAATCAATAAGATCAAAATGTTCTATCATCCTCGAATGATAGCCAAAACAACAAGACCAGCCTCAGAAGTACTTGAAGAAAAGAATGCCATCCTCGAATGCCAATTCTCAAAAGATCCTCGGATCTAACACGAAACCATCCTCGAATGGAGACGCAATGGTATACCGGCCTCAGTCGATAAGCAAAAACAACAAAGACTGACCTCAGACAGACTTTGCAAAAGAAACAAACTGACCTCAATCAATAAGCTCAAAATGGTCTATCATCCTCAAATGATTGCCACAACAACAAGACTAACCTCAGAAGGACTTGAAGAAAAGAATGCCATCCTCGAACGACAACTCACAAAAGATCCTCGGATCTAACACGAAACCATCCTCGAATGGAGACTCAATGGTATACCGGCCTAAGTCGATAATCAAAAACACAAAGACTGACCTCAGACAGACTTTGCAAAAGAGAGAAACTGACCTCAATCAATAAGCTCAAAATGTTCTATCATCCTCGAATGATAGCCACAACAACAAGAACAACCTCAGAATGACTTGAAGAAAAGAATGCCATCCTCGAATGACAATTCTCAAAAGATCCTCGGATCTAACACAAAACCATCCTCGAATGGAGACACAATGGTATACCAGCTTCAGTCGATAACCAAAAATAACAAAGACTGACCTCAGACAGACTTTGCAAAAGAGAAAAACTGATCTTAATCAATAAGATCAAAATGTTCTATCATCCTCGAATGATAGCCACAACAACAAGACCAGCCTCAGAAGTACTTGAAGAAAAGAATGCCATCCTCGAATGCCAATACTCAAAAGATCCTCGGATCTAACACGAAACCATCCTCGAATGGAGACGCAATGGTATACTGGCCTCAGTCGATAAGCAAAAACAACAAAGACTGACCTCAGACAGACTTTGCAAAAGAAACAAACTGACCTCAATCAATAAGCTCAAAATGGTCTATCATCCTCGAATGATAGCCACAACAACAAGACTAACCTCAGAAGGACTTGAAGAAAAGAATGCCATCCTCGAACGACAACTCATAAAAGATCCTCGGATCTAACACGAAACCATCCTCGAATGGAGACGCAATGGTATACCGGCCTAAGTCGATAACCAAAAACACAAAGACTGACCTCAGACAGACTTTGCAAAAGAGAGAAACTGACCTCAATCAATAAGCTCAAAATGTTCTATCATCCTCGAATGATAGCCACAACAACAAGACCAACCTCAGAAGGACTTGAAGAAAAGAATGCCATCCTAGAACGACAACTCTCAAGAGATCCTCGGATCTAACTCGAAACCATCCTTGAATGGAGATGAAACGGTATATCGGCCTCAGTCGATAACCAAAAACACAAAGACTGACCTCAGATAGACTTTACAAAAGAGGTAAACTGACCTCAATCAATAAGCTTAAAATGGTCTATCATCCTCGAATAATAGCCACAACAACAAGACCAACCTCAGATGGACTTGAAGAAAAGAATGCCATCCTCGAATGACAATTCTCAAAAGATCCTCGGATCTAACACGAAACCATCCTCGAATGGAGACGCAATGGTATACCGGCCTCAGCCAATAACCAAAAACACAAAGACTGACCTCAGATAGACTTTGCAAAAGAGACAAACTGACCTCAATCAATAAGCTCAAAATGGTCTATCATCCTCGAATGATAGCCACAACAACAAGACCAGCCTCATAAGGACTTGAAGAAAAGAATGCCATCCTCGAATGACAATTCTCAAAAGATCCTCGAATCTAACACAAAACCATCCTCGAATGGAGACACAATGGTATACCAGCTTCAGTCGATAACCAAAAACAACAAAGACTGACCTCAGAAAGACTTTGCAAAAGAGACAAACTGACCTCAATCAATAAGATCAAAATGTTCTATCATCCTCGAATGATAGCCAAAACAACAAGACCAGCCTCAGAAGTACTTGAAGAAAAGAATGCCATCCTCGAATGCCAATTCTCAAAAGATCCTCGGATCTAACACGAAACCATCCTCGAATGGAGACGCAATGGTATACCGGCCTCAGTCGATAAGCAAAAACAACAAAGACTGACCTCAGACAGACTTTGCAAAAGAAACAAACTGACCTCAATCAATAAGCTCAAAATGGTCTATCATCCTCAAATGATTGCCACAACAACAAGACTAACCTCAGAAGGAGTTGAAGAAAAGAATGCCATCCTCGAACGACAACTCACAAAAGATCCTCGGATCTAACACGAAACCATCCTCGAATGGAGACGCAATGGTATACCGGCCTAAGTCGATAACCAAAAACACAAAGACTGACCTCAGACAGACTTTGCAAAAGAGAGAAACTGACCTCAATCAATAAGCTCAAAATGTTCTATCATCCTCGAATGATAGCCACAACAACAAGACCAACCTCAGAAGGACTTGAAGAAAAGAATGCCATCCTCGAACGACAACTCACAAGAGATCCTCGGATCTAACTCGAAACCATCCTTGAATGGAGACGAAACGGTATATCGGCCTCAGTCGATAACCAAAAACACAAAGACTGACCTCAGATAGACTTTACAAAAGAGGTAAACTGACCTCAATCAATAAGCTCAAAATGGTCTATCATCCTCGAATAATAGCCACAACAACAAGACCAACCTCAGAAGGACTTGAAGAAAAGAATGCCATCCTCGAATGACAATTCTCAAAAGATCCTCGGATCTAACACGAAACCATCCTCGAATGGAGACGCAATGGTATACCGGCCTTAGTCGATAACCAAAAACACAAAGACTGACCTCAGACAGACTTTGCAAAAGAGACAAACTGACCTCAATCAATAAGCTCAAAATGGTCTATCATCCTCGAATGATAGCCACAACAACAAGACCAACCTCATAAGGACTTGAAGAAAAGAATGCCATCCTCGAATGACAATTCTCAAAAGATCCTCGGATCTAACACAAAACCATCCTCGAATGGAAACACAATGGTATACCAGCTTCAGTCGATAACCAAAAACAACAAAGACTGACCTCAGATAGACTTTGCAAAAGAGACAAACTGACCTCAATCAATAAGATCAAAATGTTCTATCATCCTCGAATGATAGCCAAAACAACAAGACCAGCCTCAGAAGTACTTGAAGAAAAGAATGCCATCCTCGAATGCCAATTCTCAAAAGATCCTCGGATCTAACACGAAACCATCCTCGAATGGAGACACAATGGTATACCGGCCTCAGTCGATAAGCAAAAACAACAAAGACTGACCTCAGACAGACTTTGCAAAAGAAACAAACTGACCTCAATCAATAAGCTCAAAATGGTCTATCATCCTCAAATGATTGCCACAACAACAAGACTAACCTCAGAAGGAGTTGAAGAAAAGAATGCCATCCTCGAACGACAACTCATAAAAGATCCTCGGATCTAACACGAAACCATCCTCGAATGGAGACGCAATGGTATACCGGCCTAAGTCGATAATCAAAAACACAAAGACTGACCTCAGAAAGACTTTGCAAAAGAGAGAAACTGACCTCAATCAATAAGCTCAAAATGTTCTATCATCCTCGAATGATAGCCACAACAACAAGAACAACCTCAGAATGACTTGAAGAAAAGAATGCCATCCTCGAATGACAATTCTCAAAAGATCCTCGGATCTAACACAAAACCATCCTCGAATGGAGACACAATGGTATACCAGCTTCAGTCGATAACCAAAAACAACAAAGACTGACCTCAGACAGACTTTGCAAAAGAGAAAAACTGATCTTAATCAATAAGATCAAAATGTTCTATCATCCTCGAATGATAGCCACAACAACAAGACCAGCCTCAGAAGTACTTGAAGAAAAGAATGCCATCCTCGAATGCCAATACTCAAAAGATCCTCGGATCTAACACGAAACCATCCTCGAATGGAGACGCAATGGTATACCGGCCTCAGTCGATAAGCAAAAACAACAAAGACTGATCTCAGACAGACTTTGCAAAAGAAACAAACTGACCTCAATCAATAAGCTCAAAATGGTCTATCATCCTCGAATGATAGCCACAACAACAAGACTAACCTCAGAAGGACTTGAAGAAAAGAATGCCATCCTCGAACGACAACTTATAAAAGATCCTCGGATCTAACACGAAACCATCCTCGAATGGAGACGCAATGGTATACCGGCCTAAGTCGATAACCAAAAACACAAAGACTGACCTCAGACAGACTTTGCAAAAGAGAGAAACTGACCTCAATCAATAAGCTCAAAATGTTCTATCATCCTCGAATGATAGCCACAACAACAAGACCAACCTCAGAAGGACTTGAAGAAAAGAATGCCATCCTAGAACGACAACTCTCAAGAGATCCTCGGATCTAACTCGAAACCATCCTTGAATGGAGATGAAACGGTATATCGGCCTCAGTCGATAACCAAAAACACAAAGAATGACCTCAGATAGACTTTACAAAAGAGGTAAACTGACCTCAATCAATAAGCTTAAAATGGTCTATCATCCTCGAATAATAGCCACAACAACAAGACCAACATCAGATGGACTTGAAGAAAAGAATGCCATCCTCGAATGACAATTCTCAAAAGATCCTCGGATCTAACACGAAACCATCCTCGAATGGAGACGCAATGGTATACCGGCCTCAGCCAATAACCAAAAACACAAAGACTGACCTCAGACAGACTTTGCAAAAGAGACAAACTGACCTCAATCAATAAGCTCAAAATGGTCTATCATCCTCGAATGATAGCCACAACAACAAGACCAGCCTCATAAGGACTTGAAGAAAAGAATGCCATCCTCGAATGACAATTCTCAAAAGATCCTCGGATCTAACACAAAACCATCCTCGAATGGAGACACAATGGTATACCAGCTTCAGTCGATAACCAAAAACAACAAAGACTGACCTCAGAAAGACTTTACAAAAGAGACAAACTGACCTCAATCAATAAGATCAAAATGTTCTATCATCCTCGAATGATAGCCAAAACAACAAGACCAGCCTCAGAAGTACTTGAAGAAAAGAATGCCATCCTCGAATGCCAATTCTCAAAAGATCCTCGGATCTAACACGAAACCATCCTCGAATGGAGACGCAATGGTATACCGGCCTCAGTCGATAAGCAAAAACAACAAAGACTGACCTCAGACAGACTTTGCAAAAGAAACAAACTGACCTCAATCAATAAGCTCAAAATGGTCTATCATCCTCAAATGATTGCCACAACAACAAGACTAACCTCAGAAGGAGTTGAAGAAAAGAATGCCATCCTCGAACGACAACTCACAAAAGATCCTCGGATCTAACACGAAACCATCCTCGAATGGAGACTCAATGGTATACCGGCCTAAGTCGATAATCAAAAACACAAAGACTGACCTCAGACAGACTTTGCAAAAGAGAGAAACTGACCTCAATAAATAAGCTCAAAATGTTCTATCATCCTCGAATGATAGCCACAACAACAAGAACAACCTCAGAATGACTTGAAGAAAAGAATGCCATCCTCGAATGACAATTCTCAAAAGATCCTCGGATCTAACACAAAACCATCCTCGAATGGAGACACAATGGTATACCAGCTTCAGTCGATAACCAAAAACAACAAAGACTGACCTCAGACAGACTTTGCAAAAGAGAAAAACTGATCTTAATCAATAAGATCAAAATGTTCTATCATCCTCGAATGATAGCCACAACAACAAGACCAGCCTCAGAAGTACTTGAAGAAAAGAATGCCATCCTCGAATGCCAATACTAAAAAGATCCTCGGATCTAACACGAAACCATCCTCGAATGGAGACGCAATGGTATACCGGCCTCAGTCGATAAGCAAAAACAACAAAGACTGACCTCAGACAGACTTTGCAAAAGAAACAAACTGACCTCAATCAATAAGCTCAAAATGGTCTATCATCCTCGAATGATAGCCACAACAACAAGACTAACCTCAGAAGGACTTGAAGAAAAGAATGCCATCCTCGAACGACAACTCATAAAAGATCCTCGGATCTAACACGAAACCATCCTCGAATGGAGACGCAATGGTATACCGGCCTAAGTCGATAACCAAAAACACAAAGACTGACCTCAGACAGACTTTGCAAAAGAGAGAAACTGACCTCAATCAATAAGCTCAAAATGTTCTATCATCCTCGAATGATAGCCACAACAACAAGACCAACCTCAGAAGGACTTGAAGAAAAGAATGCCATCCTAGAACGACAACTCTCAAGAGATCCTCGGATCTAACTCGAAACCATCCTTGAATGGAGATGAAACGGTATATCGGCCTCAGTCGATAACCAAAAACACAAAGATTGACCTCAGATAGACTTTACAAAAGAGGTAAACTGACCTCAATCAATAAGCTTAAAATGGTCTATCATCCTCGAATAATAGCCACAACAACAAGACCAACCTCAGATGGACTTGAAGAAAAGAATGCCATCCTCGAATGACAATTCTCAAAAGATCCTCGGATCTAACACGAAACCATCCTCGAATGGAGACGCAATGGTATACCGGCCTCAGCCAATAACCAAAAACACAAAGACTGACCTCAGATAGACTTTGCAAAAGAGACAAACTGACCTCAATCAATAAGCTCAAAATGGTCTATCATCCTCGAATGATAGCCACAACAACAAGACCAGCCTCATAAGGACTTGAAGAAAAGAATGCCATCCTCGAATGACAATTCTCAAAAGATCCTCGGATCTAACACAAAACCATCCTCGAATGGAGACACAATGGTATACCAGCTTCAGTCGATAACCAAAAACAACAAAGACTGACCTCAGAAAGACTTTGCAAAAGAGACAAACTGACCTCAATCAATAAGATCAAAATGTTCTATCATCCTCGAATGATAGCCAAAACAACAAGACCAGCCTCAGAAGTACTTGAAGAAAAGAATGCCATCCTCGAATGCCAATTCTCAAAAGATCCTCGGATCTAACACGAAACCATCCTCGAATGGAGACGCAATGGTATACCGGCCTCAGTCGATAAGCAAAAACAACAAAGACTGACCTCAGACAGACTTTGCAAAAGAAACAAACTGACCTCAATCAATAAGCTCAAAATGGTCTATCATCCTCAAATGATTGCCACAACAACAAGACTAACCTCAGAAGGAGTTGAAGAAAAGAATGCCATCCTCGAACGACAACTCACAAAAGATCCTCGGATCTAACACGAAACCATCCTCGAATGGAGACTCAATGGTATACCGGCCTAAGTCGATAATCAAAAACACAAAGACTGACCTCAGACAGACTTTGCAAAAGAGAGAAACTGACCTCAATCAATAAGCTCAAAATGTTCTATCATCCTCGAATGATAGCCACAACAACAAGAACAACCTCAGAATGACTTGAAGAAAAGAATGACATCCTCGAATGACAATTCTCAAAAGATCCTCGGATCTAACACAAAACCATCCTCGAATGGAGACACAATGGTATACCAGCTTCAGTCGATAACCAAAAACAACAAAGACTGACCTCAGACAGACTTTGCAAAAGAGAAAAACTGATCTTAATCAATAAGATCAAAATGTTCTATCATCCTCGAATGATAGCCACAACAACAAGACCAGCCTCAGAAGTACTTGAAGAAAAGAATGCCATCCTCGAATTCCAATACTCAAAAGATCCTAGGATCTAACACGAAACCATCCTCGAATGGAGACGCAATGGTATACCGGCCTCAGTCGATAAGCAAAAACAACAAAGACTGACCTCAGACAGACTTTGCAAAAGAAACAAACTGACCTCAATCAATAAGCTCAAAATGGTCTATCATCCTCGAATGATAGCCACAACAACAAGACTAACCTCAGAAGGACTTGAAGAAAAGAATGCCATCCTCGAACGACAACTCATAAAAGATCCTCGGATCTAACACGAAACCATCCTCGAATGGAGACGCAATGGTATACCGGCCTAAGTCGATAACCAAAAACACAAAGACTGACCTCAGACAGACTTTGCAAAAGAGAGAAACTGACCTCAATCAATAAGCTCAAAATGTTCTATCATCCTCGAATGATAGCCACAACAACAAGACCAACCTCAGAAGGACTTGAAGAAAAGAATGCCATCCTAGAACGACAAATCTCAAGAGATCCTCGGATCTAACTCGAAACCATCCTTGAATGGAGATGAAATGGTATATCGGCCTCAGTCGATAACCAAAAACACAAAGACTGACCTCAGATAGACTTTACAAAAGAGGTAAACTGACCTCAATCAATAAGCTTAAAATGGTCTATCATCCTCGAATAATAGCCACAACAACAATACCAACCTCAGATGGACTTGAAGAAAAGAATGCCATCCTCGAATGACAATTCTCAAAAGATCCTCGGATCTAACACGAAACCATCCTCGAATGGAGACGCAATGGTATACCGGCCTCAGCCAATAACCAAAAACACAAAGACTGACCTCAGACAGACTTTGCGAAAGAGACAAACTGACCTCAATCAATAAGCTCAAAATGGTCTATCATCCTCGAATGATAGCCACAACAACAAGACCAGCCTCATAAGGACTTGAAGAAAAGAATGCCATCCTCGAATGACAATTCTCAAAAGATCCTCGGATCTAACACAAAACCATCCTCGAATGGAGACACAATGGTATACCAGCTTCAGTCGATAACCAAAAACAACAAAGACTGACCTCAGAAAGACTTTGCAAAAGAGACAAACTGACCTCAATCAATAAGATCAAAATGTTCTATCATCCTCGAATGATAGCCAAAACAACAAGACCAGCCTCAGAAGTACTTGAAGAAAAGAATGCCATCCTCGAATGCCAATTCTCAAAAGATCCTCGGATCTAACACGAAACCATCCTCGAATGGAGACGCAATGGTATACCGGCCTCAGTCGATAAGCAAAAACAACAAAGACTGACCTCAGACAGACTTTGCAAAAGAAACAAACTGACCTCAATCAATAAGCTCAAAATGGTCTATCATCCTCAAATGATTGCCACAACAACAAGACTAACCTCAGAAGGACTTGAAGAAAAGAATGCCATCCTCGAACGACAACTCACAAAAGATCCTCGGATCTAACACGAAACCATCCTCGAATGGAGACTCAATGGTATACCGGCCTAAGTCGATAATCAAAAACACAAAGACTGACCTCAGACAGACTTTGCAAAAGAGAGAAACTGACCTCAATCAATAAGCTCAAAATGTTCTATCATCCTCGAATGATAGCCACAACAACAAGAACAACCTCAGAATGACTTGAAGAAAAGAATGCCATCCTCGAATGACAATTCTCAAAAGATCCTCGGATCTAACACAAAACCATCCTCGAATGGAGACACAATGGTATACCAGCTTCAGTCGATAACCAAAAATAACAAAGACTGACCTCAGACAGACTTTGCAAAAGAGAAAAACTGATCTTAATCAATAAGATCAAAATGTTCTATCATCCTCGAATGATAGCCACAACAACAAGACCAGCCTCAGAAGTACTTGAAGAAAAGAATGCCATCCTCGAATGCCAATACTCAAAAGATCCTCGGATCTAACACGAAACCATCCTCGAATGGAGACGCAATGGTATACCGGCCTCAGTCGATAAGCAAAAACAACAAAGACTGACCTCAGACAGACTTTGCAAAAGAAACAAACTGACCTCAATCAATAAGCTCAAAATGGTCTATCATCCTCGAATGATAGCCACAACAACAAGACTAACCTCAGAAGGACTTGAAGAAAAGAATGCCATCCTCGAACGACAACTCATAAAAGATCCTCGGATCTAACACGAAACCATCCTCGAATGGAGACGCAATGGTATACCGGCCTAAGTCGATAACCAAAAACACAAAGACTGACCTCAGACAGACTTTGCAAAAGAGAGAAACTGACCTCAATCAATAAGCTCAAAATGTTCTATCATCCTCGAATGATAGCCACAACAACAAGACCAACCTCAGAAGGACTTGAAGAAAAGAATGCCATCCTAGAACGACAACTCTCAAGAGATCCTCGGATCTAACTCGAAACCATCCTTGAATGGAGATGAAACGGTATATCGGCCTCAGTCGATAACCAAAAACACAAAGACTGACCTCAGATAGACTTTACAAAAGAGGTAAACTGACCTCAATCAATAAGCTTAAAATGGTCTATCATCCTCGAATAATAGCCACAACAACAAGACCAACCTCAGATGGACTTGAAGAAAAGAATGCCATCCTCGAATGACAATTCTCAAAAGATCCTCGGATCTAACACGAAACCATCCTCGAATGGAGACGCAATGGTATACCGGCCTCAGCCAATAACCAAAAACACAAAGACTGACCTCAGATAGACTTTGCAAAAGAGACAAACTGACCTCAATCAATAAGCTCAAAATGGTCTATCATCCTCGAATGATAGCCACAACAACAAGACCAGCCTCATAAGGACTTGAAGAAAAGAATGCCATCCTCGAATGACAATTCTCAAAAGATCCTCGAATCTAACACAAAACCATCCTCGAATGGAGACACAATGGTATACCAGCTTCAGTCGATAACCAAAAACAACAAAGACTGACCTCAGAAAGACTTTGCAAAAGAGACAAACTGACCTCAATCAATAAGATCAAAATGTTCTATCATCCTCGAATGATAGCCAAAACAACAAGACCAGCCTCAGAAGTACTTGAAGAAAAGAATGCCATCCTCGAATGCCAATTCTCAAAAGATCCTCGGATCTAACACGAAACCATCCTCGAATGGAGACGCAATGGTATACCGGCCTCAGTCGATAAGCAAAAACAACAAAGACTGACCTCAGACAGACTTTGCAAAAGAAACAAACTGACCTCAATCAATAAGCTCAAAATGGTCTATCATCCTCAAATGATTGCCACAACAACAAGACTAACCTCAGAAGGAGTTGAAGAAAAGAATGCCATCCTCGAACGACAACTCACAAAAGATCCTCGGATCTAACACGAAACCATCCTCGAATGGAGACTCAATGGTATACCGGCCTAAGTCGATAATCAAAAACACAAAGACTGACCTCAAACAGACTTTGCAAAAGAGAGAAACTGACCTCAATCAATAAGCTCAAAATGTTCTATCATCCTCGAATGATAGCCACAACAACAAGAACAACCTCAGAATGACTTGAAGAAAAGAATGCCATCCTCGAATGACAATTCTCAAAAGATCCTCGGATCTAACACAAAACCATCCTCGAATGGAGACACAATGGTATACCAACTTCAGTCGATAACCAAAAACAACAAAGACTGACCTCAGACAGACTTTGCAAAAGAGAAAAACGGATCTTAATCAATAAGATCAAAATGTTCTATCATCCTCGAATGATAGCCACAACAACAAGACCAGCCTCAGAAGTACTTGAAGAAAAGAATGCCATCCTCGAATGCCAATACTCAAAAGATCCTCGGATCTAACACGAAACCATCCTCGAATGGAGACGCAATGGTATACCGGCCTCAGTCGATAAGCAAAAACAACAAAGACTGACCTCAGACAGACTTTGCAAAAGAAACAAACTGACCTCAATCAATAAGCTCAAAATGGTCTATCATCCTCGAATGATAGCCACAACAACAAGACTAACCTCAGAAGGACTTGAAGAAAAGAATGCCATCCTCGAACGACAACTCATAAAAGATCCTCGGATCTAACACGAAACCATCCTCGAATGGAGACGCAATGGTATACCGGCCTAAGTCGATAACCAAAAACACAAAGACTGACCTCATACAGACTTTGCAAAAGAGAGAAACTGACCTCAATCAATAAGCTCAAAATGTTCTATCATCCTCGAATGATAGCCACAACAACAAGACCAACCTCAGAAGGACTTGAAGAAAAGAATGCCATCCTAGAACGACAAATCTCAAGAGATCCTCGGATCTAACTCGAAACCATCCTTGAATGGAGATGAAACGGTATATCGGCCTCAGTCGATAACCAAAAACACAAAGACTGACCTCAGATAGACTTTACAAAAGAGGTAAACTGACCTCAATCAATAAGCTTAAAATGGTCTATCATCCTCGAATAATAGCCACAACAACAAGACCAACCTCAGATGGACTTGAAGAAAAGAATGCCATCCTCGAATGACAATTCTCAAAAGATCCTCGGATCTAACACGAAACCATCCTCGAATGGAGACGCAATGGTATACCGGCCTCAGCCAATAACCAAAAACACAAAGACTGACCTCAGACAGACTTTGCAAAAGAGACAAACTGACCTCAATCAATAAGCTCAAAATGGTCTATCATCCTCGAATGATAGCCACAACAACAAGACCAGCCTCATAAGGACTTGAAGAAAAGAATGCCATCCTCGAATGACAATTCTCAAAAGATCCTCGGATCTAACACAAAACCATCCTCGAATGGAGACACAATGGTATACCAGCTTCAGTCGATAACCAAAAACAACAAAGACTGACCTCAGAAAGACTTTGCAAAAGAGACAAACTGACCTCAATCAATAAGATCAAAATGTTATATCATCCTCGAATGATAGCCAAAACAACAAGACCAGCCTCAGAAGTACTTGAAGAAAAGAATGCCATCCTCGAATGCCAATTCTCAAAAGATCCTCGGATCTAACACGAAACCATCCTCGAATGGAGACGCAATGGTATACCGGCCTCAGTCGATAAGCAAAAACAACAAAGACTGACCTCAGACAGACTTTGCAAAAGAAACAAACTGACCTCAATCAATAAGCTCAAAATGGTCTATCATCCTCGAATGATTGCCACAACAACAAGACTAACCTCAGAAGGAGTTGAAGAAAAGAATGCCATCCTCGAACGACAACTCACAAAAGATCCTCGGATCTAACACGAAACCATCCTCAAATGGAGACGCAATGGTATACCGGCCTAAGTCGATAATCAAAAACACAAAGACTGACCTCAGACAGACTTTGCAAAAGAGAGAAACTGACCTCAATCAATAAGCTCAAAATGTTCTATCATCCTCGAATGATAGCCACAACAACAAGAACAACCTCAGAATGACTTGAAGAAAAGAATGCCATCCTCGAATGACAATTCTCAAAAGATCCTCGGATCTAACACAAAACCATCCTCGAATGGAGACACAATGGTATACCAGCTTCAGTCGATAACCAAAAACAACAAAGACTGACCTCAGACAGACTTTGCAAAAGAGAAAAACGGATCTTAATCAATAATATCAAAATGTTCTATCATCCTCGAATGATAGCCACAACAACAAGACCAGCCTCAGAAGTACTTGAAGAAAAGAATGCCATCCTCGAATGCCAATACTCAAAAGATCCTCGGATCTAACACGAAACCATCCTCGAATGGAGACGCAATGGTATACCGACCTCAGTCGATAAGCAAAAACAACAAAGACTGACCTCAGACAGACTTTGCAAAAGAAACAAACTGACCTCAATCAATAAGCTCAAAATGGTCTATCATCCTCGAATGATAGCCACAACAACAAGACTAACCTCAGAAGGACTTGAAGAAAAGAATGCCATCCTCGAACGACAACTCACAAAAGATCCTCGGATCTAACACGAAACCATCCTCGAACGGAGACGCAATGGTATACCGGCCTAAGTCGATAACCAAAAACACAAAGACTGACCTCAGACAGACTTTGCAAAAGAGAGAAACTGACCTCAATCAATACGCTCAAAATGTTCTATCATCCTCGAATGATAGCCACAACAACAAGACCAACCTCAGAAGGACTTGATGAAAAGAATGCCATCCTAGAACGACAACTCACAAGAGATCCTCGGATCTAACTCGAAACCATCCTTGAATGGAGACGAAACGGTATATCGGCCTCAGTCGATAACCAAAAACACAAAGACTGACCTCAGATAGACTTTACAAAAGAGGTAAACTGACCTCAATCAATAAGCTTAAAATGGTCTATCATCCTCGAATAATAGCCACAACAACAAGACCAACCTCAGATGGACTTGAAGAAAAGAATGCCATCCTCGAACGACAACTCACAAAAGATCCTCGGATCTAACACGAAACCATCCTCGAATGGAGACGCAATGGTATACCGGCCTCAGCCGATCACCAAAAACACAAAGACTGACCTCAGACAGACTTTGCAAAAGAGACAAACTGACCTCAATCAATAAGCTCAAAATGGTCTATCATCCTCGAATGATAGCCATAACAACAAGACCAGCCTCATAAGGACTTGAAGAAAAGAATGCCATCCTCGAATGACAATTCTCAAAAGATCCTCGGATCTAACACAAAACCATCCTCGAATGGAGACACAATGGTATACCAGCTTCAGTCGATAACCAAAAACAACAAAGACTGACCTCAGAAAGACTTTGCAAAAGAGACAAACTGACCTCAATCAATCAGATCAAAATGTTCTATCATCCTCGAATGATAGCCAAAACAACAAGACCAGCCTCAGAAGTACTTGAAGAAAAGAATGCCATCCTCGAATGCCAATTCTCAAAAGATCCTCGGATCTAACACGAAACCATCCTCGAATGGAGACGCAATGGTATACCGGCCTCAGTCGATAAGCAAAAACAACAAAGACTGACCTCAGACAGACTTTGCAAAAGAAACAAACTGACCTCAATCAATAAGCTCAAAATGGTCTATCATCCTCGAATGATTGCCACAACAACAAGACTAACCTTAGAAGGACTTGAAGAAAAGAATGCCATCCTCGAACGACAACTCACAAAAGATCCTCGGATCTAACACGAAACCATCCTCGAATGGAGACGCAATGGTATACCGGCCTAAGTCGATAATCAAAAACACAAAGACTGACCTCAGACAGACTTTGCAAAAGAGAGAAACTGACCTCAATCAATAAGCTCAAAATGTTCTATCATCCTCGAATGATAGCCACAACAACAAGAACAACCTCAGAATGACTTGAAGAAAAGAATGCCATCCTCGAATGACAATTCTCAAAAGATCCTCGGATCTAACACAAAACCATCCTCGAATGGAGACACAATGGTATACCAGCTTCAGTCGATAACCAAAAACAACAAAGACTGACCTCAGACAGACTTTGCAAAAGAGAAAAACTGATCTTAATCAATAAGATCAAAATGTTCTATCATCCTCGAATGATAGCCACAACAACAAGACCAGCCTCAGAAGTACTTGAAGAAAAGAATGCCATCCTCGAATGCCAATACTCAAAAGATCCTCGGATCTAACACGAAACCATCCTCGAATGGAGACGCAATGGTATACCGGCCTCAGTCGATAAGCAAAAACAACAAAGACTGACCTCAGACAGACTTTGCAAAAGAAACAAACTGACCTCAATCAATAAGCTCAAAATGGTCTATCATCCTCGAATGATAGCCACAACAACAAGACTAACCTCAGAAGGACTTGAAGAAAAGAATGCCATCCTCGAACGACAACTCACAAAAGATCCTCGGATCTAACACGAAACCATCCTCGAACGGAGACGCAATGGTATACCGGCCTAAGTCGATAACCAAAAACACAAAGACTGACCTCAGACAGACTTTGCAAAAGAGAGAAACTGACCTCAATCAATACGCTCAAAATGTTCTATCATCCTCGAATGATAGCCACAACAACAAGACCAACCTCAGAAGGACTTGATGAAAAGAATGCCATCCTAGAACGACAACTCACAAGAGATCCTCGGATCTAACTCGAAACCATCCTTGAATGGAGACGAAACGGTATATCGGCCTCAGTCGATAACCAAAAACACAAAGACTGACCTCAGATAGACTTTACAAAAGAGGTAAACTGACCTCAATCAATAAGCTTAAAATGGTCTATCATCCTCGAATAATAGCCACAACAACAAGACCAACCTCAGATGGACTTGAAGAAAAGAATGCCATCCTCGAACGACAACTCACAAAAGATCCTCGGATCTAACACGAAACCATCCTCGAATGGAGACGCAATGGTATACCGGCCTCAGCCGATCACCAAAAACACAAAGACTGACCTCAGACAGACTTTGCAAAAGAGACAAACTGACCTCAATCAATAAGCTCAAAATGGTCTATCATCCTCGAATGATAGCCATAACAACAAGACCAGCCTCATAAGGACTTGAAGAAAAGAATGCCATCCTCGAATGACAATTCTCAAAAGATCCTCGGATCTAACACAAAACCATCCTCGAATGGAGACACAATGGTATACCAGCTTCAGTCGATAACCAAAAACAACAAAGACTGACCTCAGAAAGACTTTGCAAAAGAGACAAACTGACCTCAATCAATCAGATCAAAATGTTCTATCATCCTCGAATGATAGCCAAAACAACAAGACCAGCCTCAGAAGTACTTGAAGAAAAGAATGCCATCCTCGAATGCCAATTCTCAAAAGATCCTCGGATCTAACACGAAACCATCCTCGAATGGAGACGCAATGGTATACCGGCCTCAGTCGATAAGCAAAAACAACAAAGACTGACCTCAGACAGACTTTGCAAAAGAAACAAACTGACCTCAATCAATAAGCTCAAAATGGTCTATCATCCTCGAATGATTGCCACAACAACAAGACTAACCTTAGAAGGACTTGAAGAAAAGAATGCCATCCTCGAACGACAACTCACAAAAGATCCTCGGATCTAACACGAAACCATCCTCGAATGGAGACGCAATGGTATACCGGCCTAAGTCGATAATCAAAAACACAAAGACTGACCTCAGACAGACTTTGCAAAAGAGAGAAACTGACCTCAATCAATAAGCTCAAAATGTTCTATCATCCTCGAATGATAGCCACAACAACAAGAACAACCTCAGAATGACTTGAAGAAAAGAATGCCATCCTCGAATGACAATTCTCAAAAGATCCTCGGATCTAACACAAAACCATCCTCGAATGGAGACACAATGGTATACCAGCTTCAGTCGATAACCAAAAACAACAAAGACTGACCTCAGACAGACTTTGCAAAAGAGAAAAACTGATCTTAATCAATAAGATCAAAATGTTCTATCATCCTCGAATGATAGCCACAACAACAAGACCAGCCTCAGAAGTACTTGAAGAAAAGAATGCCATCCTCGAATGCCAATACTCAAAAGATCCTCGGATCTAACACGAAACCATCCTCGAATGGAGACGCAATGGTATACCGGCCTCAGTCGATAAGCAAAAACAACAAAGACTGACCTCAGACAGACTTTGCAAAAGAAACAAACTGACCTCAATCAATAAGCTCAAAATGGTCTATCATCCTCGAATGATAGCCACAACAACAAGACTAACCTCAGAAGGACTTGAAGAAAAGAATGCCATCCTCGAACGACAACTCACAAAAGATCCTCGGATCTAACACGAAACCATCCTCGAACGGAGACGCAATGGTATACCGGCCTAAGTCGATAACCAAAAACACAAAGACTGACCTCAGACAGACTTTGCAAAAGAGAGAAACTGACCTCAATCAATACGCTCAAAATGTTCTATCATCCTCGAATGATAGCCACAACAACAAGACCAACCTCAGAAGGACTTGATGAAAAGAATGCCATCCTAGAACGACAACTCACAAGAGATCCTCGGATCTAACTCGAAACCATCCTTGAATGGAGACGAAACGGTATATCGGCCTCAGTCGATAACCAAAAACACAAAGACTGACCTCAGATAGACTTTACAAAAGAGGTAAACTGACCTCAATCAATAAGCTTAAAATGGTCTATCATCCTCGAATAATAGCCACAACAACAAGACCAACCTCAGATGGACTTGAAGAAAAGAATGCCATCCTCGAACGACAACTCACAAAAGATCCTCGGATCTAACACGAAACCATCCTCGAATGGAGACGCAATGGTATACCGGCCTCAGCCGATCACCAAAAACACAAAGACTGACCTCAGACAGACTTTGCAAAAGAGACAAACTGACCTCAATCAATAAGCTCAAAATGGTCTATCATCCTCGAATGATAGCCATAACAACAAGACCAGCCTCATAAGGACTTGAAGAAAAGAATGCCATCCTCGAATGACAATTCTCAAAAGATCCTCGGATCTAACACAAAACCATCCTCGAATGGAGACACAATGGTATACCAGCTTCAGTCGATAACCAAAAACAACAAAGACTGACCTCAGAAAGACTTTGCAAAAGAGACAAACTGACCTCAATCAATCAGATCAAAATGTTCTATCATCCTCGAATGATAGCCAAAACAACAAGACCAGCCTCAGAAGTACTTGAAGAAAAGAATGCCATCCTCGAATGCCAATTCTCAAAAGATCCTCGGATCTAACACGAAACCATCCTCGAATGGAGACGCAATGGTATACCGGCCTCAGTCGATAAGCAAAAACAACAAAGACTGACCTCAGACAGACTTTGCAAAAGAAACAAACTGACCTCAATCAATAAGCTCAAAATGGTCTATCATCCTCGAATGATTGCCACAACAACAAGACTAACCTTAGAAGGACTTGAAGAAAAGAATGCCATCCTCGAACGACAACTCACAAAAGATCCTCGGATCTAACACGAAACCATCCTCGAATGGAGACGCAATGGTATACCGGCCTAAGTCGATAATCAAAAACACAAAGACTGACCTCAGACAGACTTTGCAAAAGAGAGAAACTGACCTCAATCAATAAGCTCAAAATGTTCTATCATCCTCGAATGATAGCCACAACAACAAGAACAACCTCAGAATGACTTGAAGAAAAGAATGCCATCCTCGAATGACAATTCTCAAAAGATCCTCGGATCTAACACAAAACCATCCTCGAATGGAGACACAATGGTATACCAGCTTCAGTCGATAACCAAAAACAACAAAGACTGACCTCAGACAGACTTTGCAAAAGAGAAAAACTGATCTTAATCAATAAGATCAAAATGTTCTATCATCCTCGAATGATAGCCACAACAACAAGACCAGCCTCAGAAGTACTTGAAGAAAAGAATGCCATCCTCGAATGCCAATACTCAAAAGATCCTCGGATCTAACACGAAACCATCCTCGAATGGAGACGCAATGGTATACCGGCCTCAGTCGATAAGCAAAAACAACAAAGACTGACCTCAGACAGACTTTGCAAAAGAAACAAACTGACCTCAATCAATAAGCTCAAAATGGTCTATCATCCTCGAATGATAGCCACAACAACAAGACTAACCTCAGAAGGACTTGAAGAAAAGAATGCCATCCTCGAACGACAACTCACAAAAGATCCTCGGATCTAACACGAAACCATCCTCGAACGGAGACGCAATGGTATACCGGCCTAAGTCGATAACCAAAAACACAAAGACTGACCTCAGACAGACTTTGCAAAAGAGAGAAACTGACCTCAATCAATAAGCTCAAAATGTTCTATCATCCTCGAATGATAGCCACAACAACAAGACCAACCTCAGAAGGACTTGATGAAAAGAATGCCATCCTAGAACGACAACTCACAAGAGATCCTCGGATCTAACTCGAAACCATCCTTGAATGGAGACGAAACGGTATATCGGCCTCAGTCGATAACCAAAAACACAAAGACTGACCTCAGATAGACTTTACAAAAGAGGTAAACTGACCTCAATCAATAAGCTTAAAATGGTCTATCATCCTCGAATAATAGCCACAACAACAAGACCAACCTCAGATGGACTTGAAGAAAAGAATGCCATCCTCGAACGACAACTCACAAAAGATCCTCGGATCTAACACGAAACCATCCTCGAATGGAGACGCAATGGTATACCGGCCTCAGCCGATCACCAAAAACACAAAGACTGACCTCAGACAGACTTTGCAAAAGAGACAAACTGACCTCAATCAATAAGCTCAAAATGGTCTATCATCCTCGAATGATAGCCATAACAACAAGACCAGCCTCATAAGGACTTGAAGAAAAGAATGCCATCCTCGAATGACAATTCTCAAAAGATCCTCGGATCTAACACAAAACCATCCTCGAATGGAGACACAATGGTATACCAGCTTCAGTCGATAACCAAAAACAACAAAGACTGACCTCAAAAAGACTTTGCAAAAGAGACAAACTGACCTCAATCAATCAGATCAAAATGTTCTATCATCCTCGAATGATAGCCAAAACAACAAGACCAGCCTCAGAAGTACTTGAAGAAAAGAATGCCATCCTCGAATGCCAATTCTCAAAAGATCCTCGGATCTAACACGAAACCATCCTCGAATGGAGACGCAATGGTATACCGGCCTCAGTCGATAAGCAAAAACAACAAAGACTGACCTCAGACAGACTTTGCAAAAGAAACAAACTGACCTCAATCAATAAGCTCAAAATGGTCTATCATCCTCGAATGATTGCCACAACAACAAGACTAACCTCAGAAGGACTTGAAGAAAAGAATGCCATCCTCGAACGACAACTCACAAAAGATCCTCGGATCTAACACGAAACCATCCTCGAATGGAGACGCAATGGTATACCGGCCTAAGTCGATAATCAAAAACACAAAGACTAACCTCAGACAGACTTTGCAAAAGAGAGAAACTGACCTCAATCAATAAGCTCAAAATGTTCTATCATCCTCGAATGATAGCCACAACAACAAGAACAACCTCAGAATGACTTGAAGAAAAGAATGCCATCCTCGAATGACAATTCTCAAAAGATCCTCGGATCTAACACAAAACCATCCTCGAATGGAGACACAATGGTATACCAGCTTCAGTCGATAACCAAAAACAACAAAGACTGACCTCAGACAGACTTTGCAAAAGAGAAAAACTGATCTTAATCAATAAGATCAAAATGTTCTATCATCCTCGAATGATAGCCACAACAATAAGACCAGCCTCAGAAGTACTTGAAGAAAAGAATGCCATCCTCGAATGCCAATACTCAAAAGATCCTCGGATCTAACACGAAACCATCCTCGAATGGAGACGCAATGGTATACCGGCCTCAGTCGATAAGCAAAAACAACAAAGACTGACCTCAGACAGACATTGCAAAAGAAACAAACTGACCTCAATCAATAAGCTCAAAATGGTCTATCATCCTCGAATGATAGCCACAACAACAAGACTAACGTCAGAAGGACTTGAAGAAAAGAATGCCATCCTCGAACGACAACTCACAAAAGATCCTCGGATCTAACACGAAACCATCCCCGAATGGAGACGCAATGGTATACCGGCCTAAGTCGATAACCAAAAACACAAAGACTGACCTCAGACAGACTTTGCAAAAGAGAGAAACTGACCTCAATCAATAAGCTCAAAATGTTCTATCATCCTCGAATGATAGCCACAACAACAAGACCAACCTCAGAAGGACTTGAAGAAAAGAATGTCATCCTAGAACGACAACTCACAAGAGATCCTCGGATCTAACTCGAAACCATCCTTGAATGGAGACGAAACGGTATATCGGCCTCAGTCGATAACCAAAAACACAAAGACTGACCTCAGATAGACTTTACAAAAGAGGTAAACTGACCTCAATCAATAAGCTTAAAATGGTCTATCATCCTCGAATAATAGCCACAACAACAAGACCAACCTCAGATGGACTTGAAGAAAAGAATGCCATCCTCGAACGACAACTCACAAAAGATCCTCGGATCTAACACGAAACCATCCTCGAATGGAGACGCAATGGTATACCGGCCTCAGCCGATAACCAAAAACACAAAGACTGACCTCAGACAGACTTTGCAAAAGAGACAAACTGACCTCAATCAATAAGCTCAAAATGGTCTATCATCCTCGAATGATAGCCACAACAACAAGACCAACCTCATAAGGACTTGAAGAAATGAATGCCATCCTCGAATGACAATTCTCAAAAGATCCTCGGATCTAACACAAAACTATCCTCGAATGGAGACACAATGGTATACCAGCTTCAGTCGATAACCAAAAACAACAAAGACTGACCTCAGAAAGACTTTGCAAAAGAGACAAACTGACCTCAATCAATAAGATCAAAATGTTCTATCATCCTCGAATGATAGCCAAAACAACAATACCAGCCTCATAAGTACTTGAAGAAAAGAATTCCATCCTCGAATGCCAATTCTCAAAAGATCCTCGGATCTAACACGAAACCATCCTCGAATGGAGACGCAATGGTATACCGGCCTCAGTCGATAAGCAAAAACAACAAAGACTGACCTCTGTAAACACCCCAAATTTGCCCTCACCCATTCACACCATGGCTTGTGATCATTTCATATGCATAAACACAATCATATCATCTCATATCTCATTTTTGATTCACTGCATAGTTTCTAAGTCATCTGCACCTAGGGTTTGTGATCTGAGCAGTCCAAGAGCCTCTTGAGCCACTCCCAAAGGCCATCAATCACTTCAAAGGGATCCATGAGTGTTCTTATATCATATTACATCCTCTCAAAGTCAAAAATGCAAAAGAATCACAAGAACTGGGTTTGTATGGAAGCAGAGCCAGGCTAGACTGCACAGTTGACCTGAGATTAGGGTTTTGGTTTCAGAGGCCATAACTCCAAATTTTTTGGTCATTCTTGTTTCCATTGGTCTCTATATGGTATAAGGAGTATGCATATCAATTTTCATGAAGAAATTCCATGGGGAAGTCATCTGATCAAGAGTTGACTTTCTGGACAAGTCAGTGCAAAATCAGGGCATCTGAGGCCCCCAATGACCCAACCAAGGGGTGATCTTCATCATTTTGAGTGTATATGATTTTTATTTGATCATGGAAGAAGGTTGAAGTTCACAAAATTCAAGAATTTGAAGTTTTTGCAAAGTTGACTTTTTTGGGCATAGTTGACTTTTAAAGAATATGTCATTTTAGGTCACTTTTCAAGCCTTACTTTTTGATCCAAAAATGCTTCAAATGGAAAAAATTTGGTCATGAAAGTTGTAGAATACATTTTTCCCTTTTCAAAAAGTACAAGAACATGATCTAATTCATTTTGGATCAAAAGTTATGGTGTGTCAAAGTTGGCAAAAATCACTAATTTTCAAGATATGCCTCAATTGAGAAACTTGCAAAAACTTTGTACCAAGGCATTCATAGCTTCTAATTCATGTCTAACCACTGCACAAACATTCTATGTGACCTAAAAATCAGATTTGAACCAAAGTTTCTCATGTTTCATGGCTTGTGTAGCAAGATAGTTACATGTGAACCAAAGGTGATCAACTTGCAAAACCATCATCACACTTTCACCAACTTGTTGCCTTGGCTGCTGAACCACCCTAGCCTCACTCACACACCATGCTGCGCCAGCCCACACTCTTGTACCAAGCTAGAACTTAGCCCATGCTTCTCTTACAACAAAGTGGACTTTTTTGCAAAAGGTGACTTACCTATCACAGCAGGCCAGGTCACATCATCTGACCAATTGGAGTTGTTTATACTATCCATTTGCTAGCCATTTCACATAAGGAGCCAGCCTGAAACAAGCCCTGGCACAACATACACAAACTCACCCCATTTTGCATTTCTCTTCGAATCTGTCTCCACAGCTCACAAACACAAGAACCAATCCCACTGATAACTCACCTTGCTTCATTGAGCCAAAACCAGCAAGACTTAGGCCTGAATCAAGCAAGAACACCATTCCTCCATTTTCACTCCCAGAAGCAAAACCATTCGAAACTCACTCCACAGGCCATAAACACCCAAACAAACTCCACAAACCTTCTCCACTCATCATCCTGATCACAAAGAACCCTTCACCATTGCCAGAAACAGCCTGAATCAAAAACACGATTCACACCTGAGCTTGAACAGAACTTGTTCAATCTTTCAAACCAGCCAACATAAACTCCTTCTAAGCATTCAAGGATCATCAGGGGACCAAGTAGAGTGGATTGCATCAAAGGGAGAGAGCAGAAAGTCGCTGGATTGAAAGCTTCGAAACTCAGGTAGCTCAAGAACATTTTTTCCAGAAATCATTTTTTAAGTTCTTAAGTTGTTCTATATGCCTTCCTGATCATGAATATGTCTCTAGTTTTGAAAATGGTGGAGAGATGAGAGTTTAATTGGTTTCTGAAAGTTTTGCCCTAAAATCTTCTTTGTTTCGATTCATGAGTTTGAGGAAATATAAATGTTGTTTGTGATGGGGTTTTGATTCAGTGGGTTATGGGGATCATTTCTGTATGCTTGGTTTTCATTTTAGTTGCGTTTTGAGAGTTTTAGGGATTTTCAGGTGGGGTTCCCACCGGAGAAGACGACCGGAGGTCTTCTCCGGCCACCTGAAAATAATTAGGGTTTTAATCCTGCAATTAATGAGCATTTGAATCTGGCACGTTGGATCAGTGGACTTTGTTGACTTGCCGCGCGTGTGAATGGTCCAGATGTGGTCATTAAACCCTAATCACCATTATTTATTTAATTAAATCAGAATTAAGAAGTTTGAATTCCAGCCCTTGATCTGCGCGCGCAGTCAACACATCCTTCCCCAGAATGAATCCTGGCCCTCCACTCAGTTGACTTCAGTTCATTTTAATTTTTATTTCATTTCTTTTCTTTTAATTTGCATAATTTATTTAAAATAGCAAAATTGTTTTAAAAATTATGAAACTTTTTCTCAAGAGTTTCATTAATTTTTAAAACACAAAAATATTTTTATTTTCATTTTTAGCATTTAAAAAGTATTTTAAAATATTTAAAAGTTTATTTTTAATTGATTAATGAGAATTAATTTATTAAAAATACTTTTAGGTATTTAAAAATCACAAAAAAATTCATGAAATGTTCTAAGACATTTATAAACATTGTCCAACCCTCAAACCAAATTTATTTTCTGATCTTGATGCATTTTAAGAATTTCTCATTGAATTAAAATCATTTTTGTGCATTATTTTGATCCAAAGTTCAAAAAATCATTTCTGCCTATTCATGAGGAGTTGGAAATTGATTCTTCTTGCATTGCATTGTGTTTAGCATTTAGTTTGTGAGATTAAATGGCCATGATTTGATCTTTCATTTTCAATTTGTTTGATAATTTTCTTGTTTAGGAACCCTAAAACCCTAGAAATCTTAAGAAAATCATATCTTGAGTTTGGTTAGGAGTTGAAACCTCTCCCTTGGGCATTGATTTAGTATAGGATTAGGGATCCTTTGAGTGCATTTTCAATTTTTTATCTTAGGGTTTGCTTCTGATTTTGATTTTTGTTTGATGCATTGTTCATAAACCCTAATTTGGGCTTTCATATGCATTCATCTTGCATTCTCTTGCATAACATGACTTGCCATGACATTCCATGCCTCCATGTGATTCATTTGACATCATAAGACCTATTGAAAGCATGTTTGATCATTGCATCATGTATTGGCCATGTTGTATGTCATGTGCACTTCATAACTTTTCACGTATGTTCTTGCTTCTTAACCTGCTTCATTTGCATTCATGAACTTGTATGATCATTCCCATGTGCTGCCTCATGTTTGTAGCATTACATAGCATCATTAGCATCATGTACATGCTTCTGGTTTTGTTTCTCATCATGTCATCTCATCCCATTTTGCATTGCATTGCATTTCTTTTCTAACATTTCAGGTGGTAAGTGATTTTGGGAAGTGAATTTGCCTTCACTTCTCATAACTTTTCTTCTCATCTCTCTTGCATCCATTGCTGCATTTTTGTTTGTGTTTGAGTTTGAGCTTGCTCATTCTTCTTCTTCCTACTTTCTTCCTTCAAGTGACTTGACTTCTTGAATGAAGCAAGTCACTTTGCTTCTCTTGATCCTTTCATCTGCTTCCTGGTGGTTCCATTGAAGACTTCTCTTGAAAACCTCACAAACCTTAGGAACAACCAAGAATGACAATGATTAGGGTTTTGATTAGTCTCCCCTCTTAGTTTTACCTTTGTGTCTCTCTTGAGTCTTCTCTTTCTCATCTCATAATCAGGGACTAAACCCTAAAGGCTTTAAGGCTTTGTGATTAAGCTTATGCCTGCATCCTTCTATTAGGATGGAGTGTATAACTTTAATCCTAAGTGTTGAACCCTTCATGTGTTTAAATCTCTTAATCAATCCACTTAATAATCATCAAGACATTACACTTGTAACTTGGGCCTTGCATTAGGGTTCTAATTCTTCCTTAATTGGTTAAGAAGGACTAACCCTAGTGTTAATGGACAAGTCCCCCTCAAGTTGTCTTACAAACCCTAAAATTCACTTCATCATCATATCATTAAATAAAATCCACTTAATCAAAGGCTTGTTTTGTCATGAGTTTAATCCTTAATCATGGATTAAGTTGAGGAGCTTTCCTCAGCTTAAACATTCTCATCTATTATCCTTCTATTAGGATGGTGTAATGAGTCTGTTTAATCCCTGATTATGGCTTAACCTCATTACTTAACACTAAACAAAAACACCCAAAAACATCTAATTGATCACAAGTAGGTTAATGATCTTAATCCTACACCAAAGGTGATTAAGTGTGAGAATCTGACTTCACACTTAAGGTATTCTCATTACCCCTAATCAGAGGGAAGATGTGATGAGTTTACTAACCCATTGGTTTAGGCTTAAGCTCATTAACTTATGACAAACTTTCAAAAGCAATAAAAGACTGAAAATACAAAAACAAACAATAATCGTCTCCTCCGGGATTCTTTTCTCATCTCATTCAATCACAACCGAGAACTTGCTTCTTCCGTCTAATGCAAGACAGTTTGCACCTGAGCCAGACAGGTCATACACTTGAGCATAGGCAAGTAAGCAGTTCATCAGTCAATTCATCTTTCAGTCTCTTTGGGTCGAACTACGGTGTTCTGACTTCCTCACTGCATGAGAGGATACGTAGGCATAACTTAACAGTTATCGAACAAAAGACTCTGTATATTCCCCCTCCTTCTATCTTTATTCTTTAGCCTCATAATCTTGAGCAATTCATTCTCACTCCTACACTGACACTGTATATCATATCACACTTCACTTCTCTTACACTGACACCTGTACATTCTTTTCCAGCTCTTTGTACACAAAATTGCACTGACACTACCCCTTTAAAACACAAATCTTTTAAGCGTGGATCCCGTCGAGTACGACGGACAATCTGGGTGCTAATACCTTCCCAGGTTGTAACCAACCCCCTTTCTCAGTCTCTCTGGTTCGCAACCGTCTTATCCATCTTTTTTCTAGGTCTATGCAGCATTACCTTTCCTCCGGGATAAAAATGCCTAGCTGGCGACTCTTTTCATCTCCAGTGAGTTCACGGCTGTGTGTTCTCATTGTCCCTCTCGCCGACCGTTCGCGTTTGTACCTTTATCTGGGCAGGTCCCATTTATCGGGAGCGACAGCTTGGCGACTCTGCTGGGGACCCTTATACTGCAACCAGGGCTTCTGGTTCTTTTGGTGGGTTCCTCCTAGCGCTTGATTGATTTGTGTTTACTGGGGTGTTATGTGCTTATTTGTGGTTGTATATTTGTATTTATTTCTGCTTTATGTACAGTTGCTTTACTGCTTTCTTTATTGCTTTTGTATATATCATACTGTCATACTGCTGGCTGGATCTGTTGTCTGCTTTGGTGGGTGGGTGTTTCATTGAGAGTTAAGGTCCTATACCTGGGACATGAGTGACACCTAGGCTAGAGTGAATCATATTCTTTCCCATTCCATTTCGGTCTGGTGCGGGAATATGAAACACGGTTCAGATATGGGTTTCTTCTTGAGAACTCTGTGTTGCAGATTTCCTGCAATACTAGGGCTATCTAGGAAGCCTGCTAAGTCTGGATGACCTTTTAGTATTGACCTTCAGAAACTGAGACGAATTAGAGGAGGAACTTTTATGGTTATTGTAAACACTGTACCTCCGGGTTAGAAGTGTTTACACTTCTCATAACTGATCCAAGTCTGAGGATCCTTGTTTTAGAACACCACCTGTGAGGGGGTTGGGCTGTTTACAGGTTTGCAGGTACCTTGACCTCAGAATACCCTGTTACTTTGATTTGGTTAAGAATACTCCATGTTGGAACAGTTCTTGTGATTCTAAACCCTGGACATGTGGCTCTTTATTTGAGCCCCCCACCTTGGTTACTGGACTTATAGACCTCCATCTGGATTTCTTACACACATGGACTTATATCAGAGCACTTGATCAGATCCAGCTCAGTCACAAACCCTTGCATATCATTTGCATACATAATCATTGCATCATATTGACATTTGCTTATTTGTGTTTCAGGGTATCCATCTTCATTTGGTTTTGGTTTTGACCCCATCTTCAGTATTGACCTATCTTCATCAGCACTTGCTTCAGCTATCAGCTATCTACTTCAGCTAACCAGTGGCCCATTCTTCAGTATCAGCATCAGCACTTGTCTCTACTCAGTCTCAACATCATGGCACCTAAAAAGAGTAACATCACCTACCACTTCTTCCAGCCAGAGTTAGCTGACATCAGGAGGATTCAGACCTTGATCACTCCAGACCATATACCACTGTTCAGGGAACACTATGGAGATATACTTGATATGGTTATGGATCTGGACCCCTCACAGAGAAGCCTGATCCACACTTGCCTTCAGTTTTATGATCCCCCACTGAGATGTTTCACTTTTCAGGACTTTCAGCTGGGCCCCTTATTGGAAGAATACTCATCATTAGTTGGTATACCTATCAGGGGTGGAGTCTCTTTCAACCCTGAGATGGTCTTTCCTGGTAATGAAGAGGTAGCAAAGGCATTACATCTGGAACCAGTCCTGATTGGGCAGCATATGACTTCTAAGGCTGGAATCCCTGGCTTGCATCTGGATTTCTTGATCTCTCAAGCTACCCTGAAAGCTTCTTTAGGAGAGTGGAAAGCAGTCTGTGCTTTGTTGGCCCTGAGTATATATGGGATTGTATTATTTGCAGATGAGCCTCGATTCATTAGTAAGAATGCAATCCATCTGTTCATTCTAAGGAACCCAGTGCCAACTTTATTGGGTGATCTCTACTATTCAGTGCATCAGAGGAATGAAAAGCAGAGGGGAAGATTAGTAAGATGCTGTGCTCCTTTGTTCCATACTTGGCTTCTCAGGCATTTGCCCAAGACAGATGCATTTTTGAACCCTCATCAACAGAAAAACTGGGCTGGAAGACTTACTACTCTTACTTCAGCTGATATCAGGTGGTGCACTCAAAACACAAAAGGCAGGGATATCATCACCAGCTGTGGGCATTTCCCCAATGTGCCCCTAATAGGAGTTAAGGGTAGTATTAATTACAACCCTCTGCTGTTCAAAAGACAACTGGGCTATGCACTGGTCCACACTCCTAAGGCACAGGACTTGGTTGAGACTCTTTATTGTGAGAACAAGCTTAATCTAGCTATTGTTAGGCAGGCAGCCTAGGCCTGGGACAATGTGCAGACTAAGGGGGTAACCATTCTGGGGAAGTGTAACAATGTGGCATCAGCACAATACTATGATTGGTCCCATGCCAGGGCCCAATTCTCTGGGATGCCCTTCACTATAGAAGATATGCCTGGGCCTTCCACAGTACCACCTCCAGCAACTGTCAGCTTAGAGGAGTTTGAGAAGTTGAAGGAGAGAAATAAGAAGTTGACTCAAACTCTACAGAAGACCCTCTGGGAGAGGAGTGATGGCAGACTGGATATTGAGAGGTTGGAAAAGTTGAAAGTGGAGCATCTGGCTAGAATTGAGAAGTCTGAAGATTACATTAAGAAGTCTAGGGCTGGAGAGCAGATCTTGAAGAATGCTTGCAAGGAAGCTCAGTTCCAGAAAGCCAGAATAGACTTGTATCTGAAGGAGAGTCAGGCTAGGTGGGTCAGGATCACCGAGGCTCGTACTCTGGAGGACAAGAGGGTCCAAGACAAGATAGAGCAGATGGAAGTTAGTGCAAAAGAGCAACAAGAAGCCTTGGCAGCAGCCCAGAGGGAGATATCAGAGCTAAAGATCAGAGCTGGAGTGAAGAGGTCTAAAGACCAAAGTCAACACAAGAAGCTAACTACAGCTGTAACTACAAGGAATCTTCTCATCAGAAACCTTACGGAGCGTCCGGCTGATCCTGTGACCGAAGCACTTCTCAAGGAAGTTCGGGAGGATGAGTTTGGTCTTGGGGTTTGACCATTTGCTTGTTGTTGTTTTCATTCCATGTATTTTGATTTCTTATTAATGTATTTTGACCCCTCAGAGGGCTTGTATTTGTAAACAAACTATGTACCATTGGCCTTTTGTAATATATGTATTAGTTTGTTCCATCCGAGTTTACTTCGAGAGCAACATCAACAGCATCATCTTCAAGGGTCTGGAAGGGTCAAAACTGAATGCCAAGCCGGATACCTTGAAAACAAATAAGCATACTGCATTGCATGCTAACCCTTTGTTTGTTTTGTAGGTTTTTGTTTTGTTGTTGCTAACTCTGTTGTGATGTTCAGGAATTATTGCTCGACGACGGGGGTTTCCACTCAACCGACCACACAGGTACCCCACCCGCAGTAACCTTCCGGGCATACAGATGGATCAGATGCAGCAAGACCTTACAGAGGTCAGGAACCAAATGACCAACGAAAGGTTGGAAATGAGGAACCAAATGACACAGTTTATGGAAGTAATGAACAACATGGCTCAAAGCCAGGAGAGGCTCAGGGCACTGGTAGAAGGGAGAAATCAGGAGGATCATCAGCCAGGGACTGCTGGGACTAGCAACAATGAAAGAGTCCAACCTCATGTCAATCCCCCAGTCTTTGGACCCCACCTCCATCCAGAGGCCAACATTCCTGTCAATATACAAGGGACTGCCACAGCAGGGAGGGTACTGCAAGAAGACCCCCAAGAAGACCAGTTCACAGTAATGGGAGCCGGGGAAGAAGCTTATGATAGAAGGTTGGATGAGATAGCTGAGAAGTTAAGATCCTTAGAGTCTCAAAACTCTTTGGGTTTTGATGTTATGGATATGGGCTTGGTAGACGGGGTCAGGATTCCCCACAAGTTTAAGCCACCATGCTTTGAGAAATATAATGGGACTTCCTGTCCCCGGACACATCTACAATCTTTTCTCGGGAGGCTAAAGGCCTATACCATGGACGAGAAGCTGTGGATGTTCTATTTTGAGGATAGCTTGACTGGAGCTTCAAGGGAATGGTATTCCCATCTGACAAGATCAACTATTAGATGCTGGAAGGACCTGGCAGAGGCCTTCATCAGACAGTATCAGTATAATCTGGATATGGCACCCAACAGGACCCTCCTAATGGGAATGTCACAGTCATCTAGAGAGAGCTTCCGAGAGTATGCCCAGAGATGGAGGCAATTAGCTGCTGCTGTTCAGCCTCCTATGTCAGAGAGGGAGATGGCAGATATGTTCATGAACACCCTCCAGGGGACTTACATTGATAGGCTAGCTGCCTTCTCATCTACCAGCTTTGCAGATGTAGTCATAGCCGGGGAGAGAATTGAAAGCCTATTGAAAATGGGAAAGATTTCAGACAACGGTGCAAGCTCATCCAGTAATGCAAGAAAGCCTTTTGCGGGCCCAAGAAGGACTGGTGAGACCAATGCCATCCACACCAACAGGGGCAGGCCCCAATATGTTCATAGATCTGTGGCAGCAGTCACCATCCCCGCTCCAGCTCATCCACAACCAGCTTATCAACCTCCGCAACAAAACTATCAGCAACAACCTCAGTACCATCAACAAAATCAGTATCCTCCGAGAAATTACAACAACAGCAACACCAACAACAATAACCAGCAAAGGCCATTCCAGCAGAGGCCATCTCAAGCCAACAGGGTGATCGATCCGATCCCTATGCCATATGCTACATTGCTGCCACAACTCCTGAAACTCAACCTAGTTGAGCTAAGGACGTTGGCACCTCCAGATCCCAACAGTCTACCCAGGAATTACGACTCCAACGCTAGATGTGCTTTTCATTCAAACGCACCGGGCCATAGTACAGAAAAGTGCAGAGCCTTGCACATGAAGGTACAAGACCTGGTAGACTCCAAAGCTCTGAATTTCGCACCACCACTCAATGTCAACAAAAACCCCATGCCGCACCATGGTGGCCCCAGAATCAACGCTATTGAAGAAGACAAGCCGTCTTATTTAATAACCAGTGTGGGTCAGATTCGGACACCGTTGGTAGAAATTAAGGCTCAGCTCCTCGAATGTCAAATGTTCCCGGGGTGTGAGTTAGGGTGTGCTTACTGCAATATTTCAGTAAATGGGTGCGATAACCTGAGGAATGGCATAGATGGTCTTATTCGGAGTGGCCAACTTCAGATCACCACGTCATTTCCAACAAATCCAGCAATCTCATCAGCAGCAATTCCTGTATCTACTACAACTGCAGCAACCATTGTTCCTGACAATTCTTCGGCTTCATCGACAAGTACTCCATCTATCATCTCAACTGATCAGCTATCGACAAATTTTTCTTCTACAACTTCAGCACCACTCCAATTTGAATCTCCTACAACAACAACATCCATCCTTCCGACAATGTCTCCTACAACTCCAACAACAAACTCTGAAGATGTCTCAACTGTCACAATATTTTATGATCCTGAAAACAACTCCGCCTACAACTCAGAAAGTGCTGCTCCCATCAGAGCACCAGTTACAATTTATTATGATCCGCAAACTAGCACAGTACCTTCTGCAGCCGCCATCAGTCCAGTCACTGTCACAGTGCCTGGACCAGTACCTTATGAAAGCAATAGGGCCATCCCTTGGCACTACGGCTCTGACGTGTACTGCGAAGGAAAGAAGATCACTCTTGAACCATCAACACCTGCACCATGAATAGACAATGTGGGAGGAGGCGGAGGCTTCACTCGAAGCGGACGTCTCTTTGCCCCACAGTTTCAAAGACCCTCTGCCGAAGCAGAAGCTGCTGCCAAGGCAAAAGGAAAGAGCCCGGTGCAGGAAGATTAAGCTGTTAAGGAAGCTTTGAAAACACCATTCGATCAAGAAGTTGATGAGTTCATGAGAATCATCAAAAAGAGTGATTACAAAATAGTGGATCAGCTTCACCAGACGCCATCCAAGATCTCTATCCTATCACTGCTTATGTGCTCCGAAGCCCATCGGAATGCATTACTCAAAGTCTTGCACGCAGCTTACGTGCCTGAAGAGATCACCGTCAATCAGTTGGAAACCGTGGTTGGAAATGTTACTGCTAGCAATGGGCTAGGGTTCACCAATACTGACTTGACAACGGAAGGCCGCAACCATAACAAGGCCTTGCACATCACCATGGAATGCAAAGGTGCAGTCCTTTCCCATGTGCTGGTAGACACAGGGTCATCCCTTAATGTCTTACCGAAAAAGGCCCTGGTGAAGCTAGAGTATGAAGGATTAGCATTGCGTCCCAGCAACCTGGTAGTAAGAGCCTTCGATGGTTCTAAGAGATCGGTTCTGGGAGAGACTGAGCTGCCTGTGACAATTGGCCCACAGACCTTTAAAACAATCTTCTATGTGATGGACATTCAGCCTGCCTACAGCTGTTTGTTGGGTAGACCTTGGATTCATGCCGCTGGCGCAGTAACGTCTACCCTTCACCAGAAGTTAAAATTTGAGTGGGAAGGCCAAGTTGTTACTATCTGTGGGGAGGAGGATATATTTGTTAGCCATCTGGCTACTTATAAGTATATTGAGATGGATGGGGAGATCCATGAAACAATGAGCCAAGGGTTTGAGGCCCTGAATGTTAATGAAGCATCTGCTGTATCTGGAGTCTCCATGTCATCTTACCAACAAGCCCGGAAGGTTGTTGAGGAAGGAACTGCCCAAGGCTGGGGCAAGGTTTTATCTGTGGAGGAGAAGAAAGACAAATTTGGGTTGGGTTACAGACCAACTCAACAACATCAAGCAAAGGCTGCTGAGAAGCCCGGTTTTGTCAGTGGGGGGATGCTCACCCCTGATGCTATCAACAATTTGGAAGACGAGCTGGAAGAGGAGCGCAATCTGGAGAATTGGATTCGTCCAAAGATCCCGGGGAGCAGTATCTCAAACTGGTCTTCCCAGGAAATTATAAGAGTTACTCATGCAGAGTAATTATTATTTCCTGTATTTTATAGCATGCATCAAAGTCTTGCATCTTGCCCAAGATGACAAGACTCATTTTGTAATCGGGCCATCTGTACTTTTTGTGCAAACAAGATTAATCAATGAAATATCAGACATCTTTTTGCAAATGAGTCTTTTTTCCTTTTCGTTCACTGTTTTTCCATTTTTCTTTTTGTACAAAATATAAATGGTGATGTTTTCAAAATGATAACTTTATTTCACTTTTCTAAAACAAGGTTAAAATCAAATTACTAAAATGAACAAACTGAACCCTTGCAGAGAGTGCCTTCCAGACAGCACCGACAACAGCACGGCTATGACTTCGTATGACTTTGACAATCCAATCAATCAAGCTGATGAAGGGGTTGAAGAAGAGTATGAGCTTCCTGAAGAGCTAGCCAGGTTGTTGAGACAAGAGGAAAAGGTTATTACTCCTCACCAGGAGGAGGTTGAAGATATTAATCTTGGTACAGATGAAGACGTGAAAGAGGTTAAAATCGGGGCCTGCCTGCAAGACTCAGTGAAGAGACAACTGATTGATCTGCTTCAAGAATATGTGGATGTGTTTGCTTGGTCGTATCAAGATATGCCAGGGTTGGACACCGACATTGTCGTGCACAAGCTGCCTTTGAGGGAAGAATGCCCACCGGTCAAACAGAAGTTGCGCCGTACTCGCCCAGACATGGCAATGAAGATCAAGGAAGAGGTACAAAAGCAATGGGACGCCGGGTTCCTTGCTGTGACTAGCTATCCGCCGTGGGTTGCTAATATAGTACCTGTGCCTAAGAAAGATGGTAAGGTAAGGATGTGTGTTGACTACCGGGACCTGAACAGAGCCAGCCCGAAAGATGATTTCCCATTACCTCACATTGATGTATTGGTGGATAACACGGCTCAGTTCTCGGTATTCTCCTTCATGGACGGATTTTCAGGATATAATCAGATCAAGATGTCACCTGAAGACATGGAGAAGACAACATTCATTACACCTTGGGGCACGTTCTGTTACAAGGTAATGCCATTCGGACTGAAGAATGCTGGTGCAAAAACACGAAACCAAAAACACAAAGACTGACCTCAGATAGACTTTACAAAAGAGGTAAACTGACCTCAATCAATAAGCTTAAAATGGTCTATCATCCTCGAATAATAGCTACAACAACAAGACCAACCTCAGAAGGACTTGAAGAAAAGAATGCCATCCTCGAATGACAATTCTCAAAAGATCCTCGGATCTAACACGAAACCATCCTCGAATGGAGACGCAATGGTATACCGGCCTCAGTCGATAACCAAAAACACAAAGACTGACCTCAGACAGACTTTGCAAAAGAGACAAACTGACCTCAATCAATAAGCTCAAAATGGTCTATCATCCTCGAATGATAGCCACAACAACAAGACCAACCTCATAAGGACTTGAAGAAAAGAATGCCATCCTCGAATGACAATTCTCAAAAGATCCTCGGATCTAACACAAAACCATCCTCGAATGGAGACACAATGGTATACCAGCTTCAGTCGATAACCAAAAACAACAAAGACTGACCTCAGATAGACTTTGCAAAAGAGACAAACTGACCTCAATCAATAAGATCAAAATGTTCTATCATCCTCGAATGATAGCCAAAACAACAAGACCAGCCTCAGAAGTACGTGAAGAAAAGAATGCCATCCTCGAATGCCAATTCTCAAAAGATCCTCGGATCTAACACGAAACCATCCTCGAATGGAGACATAATGGTATACCGGCCTCAGTCGATAAGCAAAAACAACAAAGACTGACCTCAGACAGACTTTGCAAAAGAAACAAACTGACCTCAATCAATAAGCTCAAAATGGTCTATCATCCTCGAATGATAGCGATAACAACAAGACTAACCTCAGAAGGACTTGAAGAAAAGAATGCCATCCTTGAACGATAACTCACAAAAGATCCTCGGATCTAACACGAAACCATCCTCGAATGGAGACGCAATGGTATACCGGCCTAAGTCGATAATCAAAAACACAAAGACTGGCCTCAGACAGACTTTGCAAAAGAGAGAAACTGACCTCAATAAATAAGCTCAAAATGTTCTATCATCCTCGAATGATAGCCTCAACAACAAGAACAACCTCAGAAGGACTTGAAGAAAAGAATGCCATCCTCGAATGACAATTCTCTAAAGATCCTCGGATCTAACACAAAACCATCCTCGAATGGAGACACAATGGTATACCAGCTTCAGTCGATAACCAAAAACAACAAAGACAGGCCTCAGACAGACTTTGCAAAAGAGACAAACTGACCTCAATCAATAAGATCAAAATGTTCTATCATCCTCGAATGATAGCCAAAACAACAAGACCAGCCTCAGAAGTACTTGAAGAAAAGAATGCCATCCTCGAATGCCAATTCTCAAGAGATCCTCGGATCTAACACGAAACCATCCTCGAATGGAGACGCAATGGTATACCGGCCTCAGTCGATAAGCAAAAACAACAAAGACTGACCTCAGACAGACTTTGCAAAAGAAACAAACTGACCTCAAATAATAAGCTCAAAATGGTCTATCATCCCCGAATGAAAGCCACAACAACAAGACCAACCTCAGATGGACTTGAAGAAAAGAATGCCATCCTCGAACGACAACTCACAAAAGATCCTCGGATCTAACACGAAACCATCCTCGAATGGAGACGCAATGGTATACCGGCCTCAGCCGATAACCAAAAACACAAAGACTGACCTCAGACAGACTTTGCAAAAGAGACAAACTGACCTCAATCAATAAGCTCAAAATGGTCTATCATCCTCGAATGATAGCCACAACAACAAGACCAGCCTCATAAGGACTTGAAGAAAAGAATGCCATCCTCGAATGACAATTCTCAAAAGATCCTCGGATCTAACACAAAACCATCCTCGAATGGAGACACAATGGTATACCAGCTTCAGTCGATAACCAAAAACAACAAAGACTGACCTCAGACAGACTTTGCAAAAGAGAAAAACTGACCTCAATCAATAAGATCAAAATGTTCTATCATCCTCGAATGATAGCCAAAACAACAAGACCAGCCTCAGAAGTACTTGAAGAAAAGAATGCCATCCTTGAATGCCAATTCTCAAAAGATCCTCGGATCTAACACGAAACCATCCTCGAATGGAGACGCAATGGTATACCGGCCTCAGTCGATAAGAAAAAACAACAAAGACTGACCTCAGACAGACTTTGCAAAAGAAACAAACTGACCTCAATCAATAAGCTCAAAATGGTCTATCATCCTCGAATGATAGCCACAACAACAAGACTAACCTCAGATGGACTTGAAGAAAAGAATGCCATCCTCGAACGACAACTCACAAAAGATCCTCGGATCTAACACGAAACCATCCTCGAATGGAGACGCAATTGTATACCGGCCTAAGTCGATAACCAAAAACACAAAGACTGACCTCAGACAGACTTTGCAAAAGAGAGAAACTTACCTCAATCAATAAGCTCAAAATGTTCTATCATCCTCGAATGATAGCCACAACAAAGAGACCAACCTCAGAAGGACTTGAAGAAAAGAATGCCATCCTCGAACGACAACTCACAAGAAATCCTCGGATCTAACTCGAAACCATCCTTGAATGGAGACGCAATGGTATACCGGCCTCAGTCGATAACCAAACACACAAAGACTGACCTCAGACAGACTTTGCAAAAGAGACAAGCTGACCTCAATCAATAAGCTCAAAATGGTCTATCATCCTCGAATGATAGCCACAACAACAAGACCAACCTCATAAGGACTTGAAGAATAGAATGCCATCCTCGAATGACAATTCTCAAAAGATCCTCGGATCTAACACAAAACCATCCTCGAATGGAGACACAATGGTATACCAGCTTCAGTCGATAACCAAAAACAACAAAGACTGACCTCAGATAGACTTTGCAAAAGAGACAAACTGACCTCAATCAATAAGATCAAAATGTTCTATCATCCTCGAATGATAGCTAAAACAACAAGACCAGCCTCAGAAGTACTTGAAGAAAAGAATGCCATCCTCGAATGCCAATTCTCAAAAGATCCTCGGATCTAACACGAAACCATCCTCGAATGGAGACACAATGGTATACCGGCCTCAGTCGATAAGCAAAAACAACAAAGACTGACCTCAGACAGACTTTGCAAAAGAAACAAACTGACCTCAATCAATAAGCTCAAAATGGTCTATCATCCTCGAATGATAGCGATAACAACAAGACTAACCTCAGAAGGAGTTGAAGAAAAGAATGCCATCCTCGAACGACAACTCACAAAAGATCCTCGGATCTAACACAAAACCATCCTCGAATGGAGACGCAATGGTATACCGGCCTAAGTCGATAATCAAAAACACAAAGACTGACCTCAGACAGACTTTGCAAAAGAGAGAAACTGACCTCAATAAATAAGCTCAAAATGTTCTATCATCCTCGAATTATAGCCTCAAGAACAAGAACAACCTCAGAAGGACTTGAAGAAAAGAATGCCATCCTCGAATGAAAATTCTCTAAAGAACCTCGGATCTAACACAAAACCATCCTCGAATGGAGACACAATGGTATACCAGCTTCAGTCGATAACCAAAAACAACAAAGACAGACCTCAGACAGACTTTGCAAAAGAGACAAACTGACCTCAATCAATAAGATCAAAATGTTCTATCATCCTCGAATGATAGCCAAAACAACAGTACCAGCCTCATAAGTACTTGAAGAAAAGAATGCCATCCTCGAATGCCAATTCTCAAGAGATCCTCGGATCTAACACGAAACCATCCTCGAATGGAGACGCAATGGTATACCGGCCTCAGTCGATAAGCAAAAACAACAAAGACTGACCTCAGACAGACTTTGCAAAAGAAACAAACTGACCTCAATCAATAAGCTCAAAATGGTCTATCATCCCCGAATGATAGCCACAACAATAAGAATAACCTCAGAAGGAGTTGAAGAAAAGAATGCCATCCTCGAACGACAACTCACAAAAGATCCTCGGATCTAACACGAAACCATCCTCGAATGGAGACGCAATGGTATACCGGCCTAAGTCGATAATCAAAAACACAAAGACTGACCTCAGACAGACTTTGCAAAAGAGAGAAACTGACCTCAATCAATAAGCTCAAAATGTTCTATAATCCTCGAATGATAGCCACAACAACAAGAACAACCTCAGAAGGACTTGAAGAAAAGAATGCCATCCTCGAATGACAATTCTCAAAAGATCCTCGGATCTAACACGAAACCATCCTCGAATGGAGACGCAATGGTATACCGGCCTCAGCCGTTAACCAAAAACACAAAGACTGACCTCAGACAGACTTTGCAAAAGAGACAAACTGACCTCAATCAATAAGCTCAAAATGGTCTATCATCCTCGAATGATAGCCACAACAACAAGACCAACCTCATAAGGACTTGAAGAAAAGAATGCCATCCTCGAATGACAATTCTCAAAAGATCCTCGGATCTAACACAAAACCATCCTCGAATGGAGACACAATGGTATACCAGCTTCAGTCGATAACCAAAAACAACAAAGACTGACCTCAGAAAGACTTTGCAAATGAGACAAACTGACCTCAATCAATAAGATCAAAATGTTCTATCATCCTCGAATGATAGCCAAAACAACAAGACCAGCCTCAGAAGTACTTGAAGAAAAGAATGCCATCCTCGAATGCCAATTCTCAAAAGATCCTCGGATCTAACACGAAACCATCCTCGAATGGAGACGCAATGGTATACCGGCCTCAGTCGATAAGCAAAAACAACAAAGACTGACCTCAGACAGACTTTGCAAAAGAAACAAACTGACCTCAATCAAAAAGCTCAAAATGGTCTATCATCCTCGAATGATAGCGATAACAACAAGACTAACCTCAGAAGGAGTTGAAGAAAAGAATGCCATCCTCGAACGACAACTCACAAAATATCCTCGGATCTAACACGAAACCATCCTCGAATGGAGACGCAATGGTATATCGGCCTAAGTCGATAATCAAAAACACAAAGATTGACCTCAGACAGACTTTGCAAAAGAGAGAAACTAACCTCAATAAATAAGCTCAAAATGTTCTATCATCCTCGAATGATAGCCTCAACAACAAGAACAACCTCAGAAGGACTTGAAGAAAAGAATGCCATCCTCGAATGACAATTCTCTAAAGATCCTCGGATCTAACACAAAACCATCCTCGAATGGAGACACAATGGTATACCAGCTTCAGTCGATAACCAAAAACAACAAAGACAGACCTCAGACAGACTTTGCAAAAGAGACAAACTGACCTCAATCAATAAGATCAAAATGTTCTATCATCCTCGAATGATAGCCAAAACAACAAGACCAGCCTCATAAGTACTTGAAGAAAAGAATGCCATCCTCGAATGCCAATTCTCAAGAGATCCTCGGATCTAACACGAAACCATCCTCGAATGGAGACGCAATGGTATACCGGCCTCAGTCGATAAGCAAAAACAACAAAGACTGACCTCAGACAGACTTTGCAAAAGAAACAAACTGACCTCAATCAATAAGCTCAAAATGGTCTATCATCCCCGAATGATAGCCACAACAACAAGAATAACCTCAGAAGGAGTTGAAGAAAAGAATGCCATCCTCGAACGACAACTCACAAAAGATCCTCGGATCTAACACGAAACCATCCTCGAATGGAGACGCAATGGTATACCGGCCTAAGTCGATAATCAAAAACACAAAGACTGACCTCAGACAGACTTTGCAAAAGAGAGAAACTGACCTCAATCAATAAGCTCAAAATGTTCTATCATCCTCGAATGATAGCCACAACAACAAGAACAACCTCAGAAGGACTTGAAGAAAAGAATGCCATCCTCGAATGACAATTCTCAAAAGATCCTCGGATCTAACACGAAACCATCCTCGAATGGAGACGCAATGGTATACCGGTCTCAGCCGATAACCAAAAACACAAAGACTGACCTCAGACAGACTTTGCAAAAGAGACAAACTGACCTCAATCAATAAGCTCAAAATGGTCTATCATCCTCGAATGATAGCCACAACAACAAGACCAACCTCATAAGGACTTGAAGAAAAGAATGCCATCCTCGAATGACAATTCTCAAAAGATCCTCGGATCTAACACAAAACCATCCTCGAATGGAGACACAATGGTATACCAGCTTCAGTCGATAACCAAAAACAACAAAGACTGACCTCAGAAAGACTTTGCAAAAGAGACAAACTGACCTCAATCAATAAGATCAAAATGTTCTATCATCCTCGAATGATAGCCAAAACAACAAGACCAGCCTCAGAAGTACTTGAAGAAAAGAATGCCATCCTCGAATGCCAATTCTCAAAAGATCCTCGGATCTAACACGAAACCATCCTCGAATGGAGACGCAATGGTATACCGGCCTCAGTCGATAAGCAAAAACAACAAAGACTGACCTCAGACAGACTTTGCAAAAGAAACAAACTGACCTCAATCAAAAAGCTCAAAATGGTCTATCATCCTCGAATGATAGCGATAACAACAAGACTAACCTCAGAAGGAGTTGAAGAAAAGAATGCCATCCTCGAACGACAACTCACAAAATATCCTCAGATCTAACACGAAACCATCCTCGAATGGAGACGCAATGGTATATCGGCCTAAGTCGATAATCAAAAACACAAAGATTGACCTCAGACAGACTTTGCAAAAGAGAGAAACTAACCTCAATAAATAAGCTCAAAATGTTCTATCATCCTCGAATGATAGCCTCAACAACAAGAACAACCTCAGAAGGACTTGAAGAAAAGAATGCCATCCTCGAATGACAATTCTCTAAAGATCCTCGGATCTAACACAAAACCATCCTCGAATGGAGACACAATGGTATACCAGCTTCAGTCGATAACCAAAAACAACAAAGACAGACCTCAGACAGACTTTGCAAAAGAGACAAACTGACCTCAATCAATAAGATCAAAATGTTCTATCATCCTCGAATGATAGCCAAAACAACAAGACCAGCCTCATAAGTACTTGAAGAAAAGAATGCCATCCTCGAATGCCAATTCTCAAGAGATCCTCGGATCTAACACGAAACCATCCTCGAATGGAGACGCAATGGTATACCGGCCTCAGTCGATAAGCAAAAACAACAAAGACTGACCTCAGACAGACTTTGCAAAAGAAACAAACTGACCTCAATCAATAAGCTCAAAATGGTCTATCATCCCCGAATGATAGCCACAACAACAAGAATAACCTCAGAAGGAGTTGAAGAAAAGAATGCCATCCTCGAACGACAACTCACAAAAGATCCTCGGATCTAACACGAAACCATCCTCGAATGGAGACGCAATGGTATACCGGCCTAAGTCGATAATCAAAAACACAAAGACTGACCTCAGACAGACTTTGCAAAAGAGAGAAACTGACCTCAATCAATAAGCTCAAAATGTTCTATCATCCTCGAATGATAGCCACAACAACAAGAACAACCTCAGAAGGACTTGAAGAAAAGAATGCCATCCTCGAATGACAATTCTCAAAAGATCCTCGGATCTAACACGAAACCATCCTCGAATGGAGACGCAATGGTATACCGGTCTCAGTCGATAACCAAAAACAACAAAGACTGACCTCAGAAAGACTTTGCAAAAGAGACAAACTGACCTCAATCAATAAGATCAAAATGTTCTATCATCCTCGAATGATAGCCAAAACAACAAGACCAGCCTCAGAAGTACTTGAAGAAAAGAATGCCATCCTCGAATGCCAATTCTCAAAAGATCCTCGGATCTAACACGAAACCATCCTCGAATGGAGACACAATGGTATACCGGCCTCAGTCGATAAGCAAAAACAACAAAGACTGACCTCAGACAGACTTTGCAAAAGAAACAAACTGACCTCAATCAATAAGCTCAAAATGGTCTATCATCCTCGAATGATAGCGATAACAACAAGACTAACCTCAGAAGGAGTTGAAGAAAAGAATGCCATCCTCGAACGACAACTCACAAAAGATCCTCGGATCTAACACGAACCCATCCTCGAATGGAGACGCAATGGTATATCGGCCTAAGTCGATAATCAAAAACACAAAGACTGACCTCAGACAGACTTTGCAAAAGAGAGAAACTGACCTCAATAAATAAGCTCAAAATGTTCTATCATCCTCGAATGATAGCCTCAACAACAAGAACAACCTCAGAAGGACTTGAAGAAAAGAATGCCATCCTCGAATGACAATTCTCTAAAGATCCTCGGATCTAACACAAAACCATCCTCGAATGGAGACACAATGGTATACCAGCTTCAGTCGATAACCAAAAACAACAAAGACAGACCTCAGACAGACTTTGCAAAAGAGACAAACTGACCTCAATCAATAAGATCAAAATGTTCTATCATCCTCGAATGATAGCCAAAACAACAAGACCAGCCTCATAAGTACTTGAAGAAAAGAATGCCATCCTCGAATGCCAATTCTCAAGTGATCCTCGGATCTAACACGAAACCGTCCTCGAATGGAGACGCAATGGTATACCGGCCTCAGTCGATAAGAAAAAACAACAAAGACTGACCTCAGACAGACTTTGCAAAAGAAACAAACTGACCTCAATCAATAAGCTCAAAATGGTCTATCATCCCCTAATGATAGCCACAACAACAAGAATAACCTCAGAAGGAGTTGAAGAAAAGAATGCCATCCTCGAACGACAACTCACAAAAGATCCTCGGATCTAACACGAAACCATCCTCGAATGGAGACGCAATGGTATACCGGCCTAAGTCGATAATCAAAAACACAAAGACTGACCTCAGACAGACTTTGCAAAAGAGAGAAACTGATCTCAATCAATAAGCTCAAAATGCTCTATCATCCTCGAATGATAGCCACAACAACAAGAACAACCTCAGAAGGACTTGAAGAAAAGAATGCCATCCTCGAATGACAATTCTCAAAAGATCCTCGGATCTAACACGAAACCATCCTCGAATGGAGACGCAATGGTATACCGGCCTCAGCCGATAACCAAAAACACAAAGACTGACCTCAGACAGACTTTGCAAAAGAGACAAACTGACCTCAATCAATAAGCTCAAAATGGTCTATCATCCTCGAATGATAGCCACAACAACAAGACCAACCTCATAAGGACTTGAAGAAAAGAATGCCATCCTCGAATGACAATTCTCAAAAGATCCTCGGATCTAACACAAAACCATCCTCGAATGGAGACACAATGGTATACCAGCTTCAGTCGATAACCAAAAACAACAAAGACTGACCTCAGAAAGACTTTGCAAAAGAGACAAACTGACCTCAATCAATAAGATCAAAATGTTCTATCATCCTCGAATGATAGCCAAAACAACAAGACCAGCCTCAGAAGTACTTGAAGAAAAGAATGCCATCCTCGAATGCCAATTCTCAAAAGATCCTCGGATCTAACACGAAACCATCCTCGAATGGAGACGCAATGGTATACCGGCCTCAGTCGATAAGCAAAAACAACAAAGACTGACCTCAGACAGACTTTGCAAAAGAAACAAACTGACCTCAATCAATAAGCTCAAAATGGTCTATCATCCTCGAATGATAGCCACAACAACAAGACTAACCTCAGAAGGACTTGAAGAAAAGAATGCCATCCTCGAACGACAACTCAAAAAAGATCCTCGGATCTAACACGAAACCATCCTCGAATGGAGACGCAATGGTATACCGGCCTAAGTAGATAACCAAAAACACAAAGACTGACCTCAGACAGACTTTGCAAAAGAGAGAAACATACCGCAATCAATAAGCTCAAAATGTTCTATCATCCTCGAATGATAGCCACAACAAAGAGACCAACCTCAGAAGGACTTGAAGAAAAGAATGCCATCCTCGAACGACAACTCACAAGAGATCCTCGGATCTAACTCGAAACCATCCTTGAATGGAGACGAAACGGTATCTCGGCCTCAGTCGATAACCAAAAACACAAAGACTGACCTCAGATAGACTTTACAAAAGAGGTAAACTGACCTCAATCAATAAGCTCAAAATGGTCTATCATCCTCGAATAATAGCCACAACAACAAGATCAACCTCAGAAGGACTTGAAGAAAAGAATGCCATCCTCGAATGACAATTCTCAAAAGATCCTCGGATCTAACACGAAACCATCCTCGAATGGAGACGCAATGGTATACCGGCCTCAGTCGATAACCAAAAACACAAAGACTGACCTCAGACAGACTTTGCAAAAGAGACAAACTGACCTAAATCAATAAGCTCAAAATGGTCTATCATCCTCGAATGATAGCCAAAACAACAAGACCAGCCTCAGAAGTACTTGAAGAAAAGAATGCCATCCTCGAATGCCAATTCTCAAAAGATCCTCGGATCTAACACGAAACCATCCTCGAATGGAGACACAATGGTATACCGGCCTCAGTCGATAAGCAAAAACAACAAAGACTGACCTCAGATAGACTTTGCAAAAGAAACAAACTGACCTCAATCAATAAGCTCAAAATGGTCTATCATCCTCGAATGATAGCGATAACAACAAGACTAACCTCAGAAGGAGTTGAAGAAAAGAATGCCATCCTCGAACGACAACTCACAAAAGATCCTCGGATCTAACACGAAACCATCCTCGAATGGAGACGCAATGGTATATCGGCCTAAGTCGATAATAAAAAACACAAAGACTGACCTCAGACAGACTTTGCAAAAGAGAGAAACTGACCTCAATAAATAAGCTCAAAATGTTCTATCATCCTCGAATGATAGCCTCAACAACAAGAACAACCTCAGAAGGACTTGAAGAAAAGAATGCCATCCTCGAATGACAATTCTCTAAAGATCCTCGGATCTAACACAAAACCATCCTCGAATGGAGACACAATGGTATACCAGCTTCAGTCGATAACCAAAAACAACAAAGACAGACCTCAGACAGACTTTGCAAAAGAGACAAACTGACCTCAATCAATAAGATCAAAATGTTCTATCATCCTCGAATGATAGCCAAAACAACAAGACCAGCCTCATAAGTACTTGAAGAAAAGAATGCCATCCTCGAATGCCAATTCTCAAGAGATCCTCGGATCTAACACGAAACCGTCCTCGAATGGAGACGCAATGGTATACCGGCCTCAGTCGATAAAAAAAACAACAAAGACTGACCTCAGACAGACTTTGCAAAAGAAACAAACTGACCTCAATCAATAAGATCAAAATGGTCTATCATCCCCTAATGATAGCCACAACAACAAGAATAACCTCAGAAGGAGTTGAAGAAAAGAATGCCATCCTCGAACGACAACTCACAAAAGATCCTCGGATCTAACACGAAACCATCCTCGAATGGAGACGCAATGGTATACCGGCCTAAGTCGATAATCAAAAACACAAAGACTGACCACAGACAGACTTTGCAAAAGAGAGAAACTGATCTCAATCAATAAGCTCAAAATGCTCTATCATCCTCGAATGATAGCCACAACAACAAGAACAACCTCAGAAGGAATTGAAGAAAAGAATGCCATCCTCGAATGACAATTCTCAAAAGATCCTTGGATCTAACACGAAACCATCCTCGAATGGAGACGCAATGGTATACCGGCCTCAGTCGATAAGCAAAAACAACAAAGACTGACCTCAGACAGACTTTGCAAAAGAAACAAACTGACCTCAATCAATAAGCTCAAAATGGTTTATCATCCTCGAATGATAGCCACAACAACAAGACTAACCTCAGAAGGACTTGAAGAAAAGAATGCCATCCTCGAACGACAACTCAAAAAAGATCCTCGGATCTAACACGAAACCATCCTGGAATGGAGACGCAATGGTATACCGGCCTAAGTAGATAACCAAAAACACAAAGACTGACCTCAGACAGACTTTGCAAAAGAGAGAAACTTACCTCAATCAATAAGCTCAAAATGTTCTATCATCCTCGAATGATAGCCACAACAAAGAGACCAACCTCAGAAGGACTTGAAGAAAAGAATGCCATCCTCGAACGACAACTCACAAGAGATCCTCGGATCTAACTCGAAACCATCCTTGAATGGAGACGAAACGGTATCTCGGCCTCAGTCGATAACCAAAAACACAAAGACTGACCTCAGATAGACTTTACAAAAGAGGTAAACTGACCTCAATCAATAAGCTCAAAATGGTCTATCATCCTCGAATAATAGCCACACCAACAAGACCAACCTCAGAAGGACTTGAAGAAAAGAATGCCATCCTCGAATGACAATTCTCAAAAGATCCTCGGATCTAACACGAAACCATCCTCGAATGGAGACGCAATGGTATACCGGCCTCAGTCGATAACCAAAAACACAAAGACTGACCTCAGACAGACTTTGCAAAAGAGACAAACTGACCTAAATCAATAAGCTCAAAATGGTCTATCATCCTCGAATGATAGCCAAAACAACAAGACCAGCCTCAGAAGTACTTGAAGAAAAGAATGCCATCCTCGAATGCCAATTCTCAAAAGATCCTCGGATCTAACACGAAACCATCCTCGAATGGAGACACAATGGTATACCGGCCTCAGTCGATAAGCAAAAACTACAAAGACTGACCTCAGACAGACTTTGCAAAAGAAACAAACTGACCTCAATCAATAAGCTCAAAATGGTCTATCATCCTCGAATGATAGCGATAACAACAAGACTAACCTCAGAAGGAGTTGAAGAAAAGAATGCCATCCTCGAACGACAACTCACAAAAGATCCTCGGATCTAACACGAAACCATCCTCGAATGGAGACGCAATGGTATATCGGCCTAAGTCGATAATCAAAAACACAAAGACTGACCTCATACAGACTTTGCAAAAGAGAGAAACTGACCTCAATAAATAAGCTCAAAATGTTCTATCATCCTCGAATGATAGCCTCAACAACAAGAACAACCTCAGAAGGACTTAAAGAAAAGAATGCCATCCTCGAATGACAATTCTCTAAAGATCCTCGGATCTAACACAAAACCATCCTCGAATGGAGACACAATGGTATACCAGCTTCAGTCGAAAACCAAAAACAACAAAGACAGACCTCAGATAGACTTTGCAAAAGAGACAAACTGACCTCAATCAATAAGATCAAAATGTTCTATCATCCTCGAATGATAGCCAAAACAACAAGACCAGCCTCATAAGTACTTGAAGAAAAGAATGCCATCCTCGAATGCCAATTCTCAAGAGATCCTCGGATCTAACACGAAACCGTCCTCGAATGGAGACGCAATGGTATACCGGCCTCAGTCGATAAAAAAAACAACAAAGACTGACCTCAGACAGACTTTGCAAAAGAAACAAACTGACCTCAATCAATAAGATCAAAATGGTCTATCATCCCCTAATGATAGCCACAACAACAAGAATAACCTCAGAAGGAGTTGAAGAAAAGAATGCCATCCTCGAACGACAACTCACAAAAGATCCTCGGATCTAACACGAAACCATCCTCGAATGGAGACGCAATGGTATACCGGCCTAAGTCGATAATCAAAAACACAAAGACTGACCACAGACAGACTTTGCAAAAGAGAGAAACTGATCTCAATCAATAAGCTCAAAATGCTCTATCATCCTCGAATGATAGCCACAACAACAAGAACAACCTCAGAAGGAATTGAAGAAAAGAATGCCATCCTCGAATGACAATTCTCAAAAGATCCTCGGATCTAACACGAAACCATCCTCGAATGGAGACGCAATGGTATACCGGCCTCAGTCGATAAGCAAAAACAACAAAGACTGACCTCAGACAGACTTTGCAAAAGAAACAAACTGACCTCAATCAATAAGCTCAAAATGGTCTATCATCCTCGAATGATAGCCACAACAACAAGACTAACCTCAGAAGGACTTGAAGAAAAGAATGCCATCCTCGAACGACAACTCAAAAAAGATCCTCGGATCTAACACGAAACCATCCTCGAATGGAGACGCAATGGTATACCGGCCTAAGTAGATAACCAAAAACACAAAGACTGACCTCAGACAGACTTTGCAAAAGAGAGAAACTTACCTCAATCAATAAGCTCAAAATGTTCTATCATCCTCGAATGATAGCCACAACAAAGAGACCAACCTCAGAAGGACTTGAAGAAAAGAATGCCATCCTCGAACGACAACTCACAAGAGATCCTCGGATCTAACTCGAAACCATCCTTGAATGGAGACGAAACGGTATCTCGGCCTCAGTCGATAACCAAAAACACAAAGACTGACCTCAGATAGACTTTACAAAAGAGGTAAACTGACCTCAATCAATAAGCTCAAAATGGTCTATCATCCTCGAATAATAGCCACACCAACAAGACCAACCTCAGAAGGACTTGAAGAAAAGAATGCCATCCTCGAATGACAATTCTCAAAAGATCCTCGGATCTAACACGAAACCATCCTCGAATGGAGACGCAATGGTATACCGGCCTCAGTCGATAACCAAAAACACAAAGACTGACCTCAGACAGACTTTGCAAAAGAGACAAACTGACCTAAATCAATAAGCTCAAAATGGTCTATCATCCTCGAATGATAGCCAAAACAACAAGACCAGCCTCAGAAGTACTTGAAGAAAAGAATGCCATCCTCGAATGCCAATTCTCAAAAGATCCTCGGATCTAACACGAAACCATCCTCGAATGGAGACACAATGGTATACCGGCCTCAGTCGATAAGCAAAAACTACAAAGACTGACCTCAGACAGACTTTGCAAAAGAAACAAACTGACCTCAATCAATAAGCTCAAAATGGTCTATCATCCTCGAATGATAGCGATAACAACAAGACTAACCTCAGACGGAGTTGAAGAAAAGAATGCCATCCTCGAACGACAACTCACAAAAGATCCTCGGATCTAACACGAAACCATCCTCGAATGGAGACGCAATGGTATATCGGCCTAAGTCGATAATCAAAAACACAAAGACTGACCTCATACAGACTTTGCAAAAGAGAGAAACTGACCTCAATAAATAAGCTCAAAATGTTCTATCATCCTCGAATGATAGCCTCAACAACAAGAACAACCTCAGAAGGACTTGAAGAAAAGAATGCCATCCTCGAATGACAATTCTCTAAAGATCCTCGGATCTAACACAAAACCATCCTCGAATGGAGACACAATGGTATACCAGCTTCAGTCGATAACCAAAAACAACAAAGACAGACCTCAGATAGACTTTGCAAAAGAGACAAACTGACCTCAATCAATAAGATCAAAATGTTCTATCATCCTCGAATGATAGCCAAAACAACAAGACCAGCCTCATAAGTACTTGAAGAAAAGAATGCCATCCTCGAATGCCAATTCTCAAGAGATCCTCGGATCTAACACGAAACCGTCCTCGAATGGAGACGCAATGGTATACCGGCCTCAATTGATAAGAAAAAACAACAAAGACTGACCTCAGACAGACTTTGCAAAAGAAACAAACTGACCTCAATCAATAAGCTCAAAATGGTCTATCATCCCCTAATGATAGCCACAACAACAAGAATAACCTCAGAAGGAGTTGAAGAAAAGAATGCCATCCTCGAACGACAACTCACAAAAGATCCTCGGATCTAACACGAAACCATCCTCGAATGGAGACGCAATGGTATACCGGCCTAAGTCGATAATCAAAAACACAAAGACTGACCTCATACAGACTTTGCAAAAGAGAGAAACTGATCTCAATCAATAAGCTCAAAATGCTCTATCATCCTCGAATGATAGCCACAACAACAAGAACAACCTCAGAAGGACTTGAAGAAAAGAATGCCATCCTCGAATGACAATTCTCAAAAGATCCTCGGATCTAACACGAAACCATCCTCGAATGGAGACGCAATGGTATACCGGCCTCAGCCGATAACCAAAAACACAAAGACTGACCTCAGACAGACTTTGCAAAAGAGACAAACTGACCTCAATCAATAAGCTCAAAATGGTCTATCATCCTCGAATGATAGCCACAACAACAAGACCAACCTCATAAGGACTTGAAGAAAAGAATGCCATCCTCGAATGACAATTCTCAAAAGATCCTCGGATCTAACACAAAACCATCCTCGAATGGAGACACAATGGTATACCAGCTTCAGTCGATAACCAAAAACAACAAAGACTGACCTCAGAAAGACTTTGCAAAAGAGACAAACTGACCTCAATCAATAAGATCAAAATGTTCTATCATCCTCGAATGATAGCCAAAACAACAAGACCAGCCTCAGAAGTACTTGAAGAAAAGAATGCCATCCTCGAATGCCAATTCTCAAAAGATCCTCGGATCTAACACGAAACCATCCTCGAATGGAGACGCAATGGTATACCGGCCTCAGTCGATAAGCAAAAACAACAAAGACTGACCTCAGACAGACTTTGCAAAAGAAACAAACTGACCTCAATCAATAAGCTCAAAATGGTCTATCATCCTCGAATGATAGCCACAACAACAAGACTAACCTCAGAAGGACTTGAAGAAAAGAATGCCATCCTCGAACGACAACTCAAAAAAGATCCTCGGATCTAACACGAAACCATCCTCGAATGGAGACGCAATGGTATACCGGCCTAAGTAGATAACCAAAAACACAAAGACTGACCTCAGACAGACTTTGCAAAAGAGAGAAACTTACCTCAATCAATAAGCTCAAAATGTTCTATCATCCTCGAATGATAGCCACAACAAAGAGACCAACCTCAGAAGGACTTGAAGAAAAGAATGCCATCCTCGAACGACAACTCACAAGAGATCCTCGGATCTAACTCGAAACCATCTTTGAATGGAGACGAAACGGTATCTCGGCCTCAGTCGATAACCAAAAACACAAAGACTGACCTCAGATAGACTTTACAAAAGAGGTAAACTGACCTCAATCAATAAGCTCAAAATGGTCTATCATCCTCGAATAATAGCCACAACAACAAGACCAACCTCAGAAGGACTTGAAGAAAAGAATGCCATCCTCGAATGACAATTCTCAAAAGATCCTCGGATCTAACACGAAACCATCCTCGAATGGAGACGCAATGGTATACCGGCCTCAGTCGATAACCAAAAACACAAAGACTGACCTCAGACAGACTTTGCAAAAGAGACAAACTGACCTAAATCAATAAGCTCAAAATGGTCTATCATCCTCGAATGATAGCCACAACAACAAGACCAACCTCATAAGGACTTGAAGAAAAGAATGCCATCCTCGAATGACAATTCTCAAAAGATCCTCGGATCTAACACAAAACCATCCTCGAATGGAGACACAATGGTATACCAGCTTCAGTCGATAACCAAAAACAACAAAGACTGACCTCAGATAGACTTTGCAAAAGAGACAAACTGACCTCAATCAATAAGATCAAAATGTTCTATCATCCTCGAATGATAGCCAAAACAACAAGACCAGCCTCAGAAGTACTTGAAAAAAAGAATGCCATCCTCGAATGCCAATTCTCAAAAGATCCTCGGATCTAACACGAAACCATCCTCGAATGGAGACGCAATGGTATACCGGCCTCAGTCGATAAGCAAAAACAACAAAGACAGACCTCAAACAGACTTTGCAAAAGAAACAAACTGACCTCAATCAATAAGCTCAAAATGGTCTATCATCCTCGAATGATTGCCACAACAACAAGACTAACCTCAGAAGGAGTTGAAGAAAAGAATGCCATCCTCGAACGACAACTCACAAAAGATCCTCGGATCTAACACGAAACCATCCTCGAATGGAGACGCAATGGTATACCGGCCTAAGTCGATAATCAAAAACACAAAGACTGACCTCAGACAGACTTTGCAAAAGAGAGAAACTGACCTCAATCAATAAGCTCAAAATGTTCTATCATCCTCGAATGATAGCCACAACAACAAGAACAACCTCAGAATGACTTGAAGAAAAGAAAGCCATCCTCGAATGGCAATTCTCAAAAGATCCTCGGATCTAACACAAAACCATCCTCGAATGGAGACACAATGGTATACCAGCTTCAGTCGATAACCAAAAACAACAAAGACTGACCTCAGACAGACTTTGCAAAAGAGAAAAACTGACCTTAATCAATAAGATCAAAATGTTGTATCATCCTCGAATGATAGCCACAACAACAAGACCAGCCTCAGAAGTACTTGAAGAAAAGAATGCCATCCTCGAATGCCAATACTCAAAAGATCCTCGGATCTAACACGAATCCATCCTCGAATGGAGACGCAATGGTATACCGGCCTCAGTCGATAAGCAAAAACAACAAAGACTGACCTCAGACAGACTTTGCAAAAGAAACAAACTGACCTCAATCAATAAGCTCAAAATGGTCTATCATCCTCGAATGATAGCCACAACAACAAGACTAACCTCAGAAGGACTTGAAGAAAAGAATGCCATCCTCGAACGACAACTCACAAAAGATCCTCGGATCTAACACGAAACCATCCTTGAATGGAGACGAAATGGTATCTCGGCCTCAGTCGATAACCAAAAACACAAAGACTGACCTCAGATAGACTTTACAAAAGAGGTAAACTGACCTCAATCAATAAGCTCAAAATGGTCTATCATCCTCGAATAATAGCTACAACAACAAGACCAACCTCAGAAGGAATTGAAGAAAAGAATGCCATCCTCGAATGACAATTCTCAAAAGATCCTCGGATCTAACACGAAACCATCCTCGAATGGAGACGCAATGGTATACCGGCCTCAGTCGATAACCAAAAACACAAAGACTGACCTCAGACAGACTTTGCGAAAGAGACAAACTGACCTCAATCAATAAGCTCAAAATGGTCTATCATCCTCGAATGATAGCCACAACAACAAGACCAACCTCATAAGGACTTGAAGAAAAGAATGCCATCCTCGAATGACAATTCTCAAAAGATCCTCGGATCTAACACAAAACCATCCTCGAATGGAGACACAATGGTATACCAGCTACAGTCGATAACCAAAAACAACAAAGACTGACCTCAGATAGACTTTGCAAAAGAGAGAAACTGACCTCAATCAATAAGATCAAAATTTTCTATCATCCTCGAATGATAGCCAAAACAATAAGACCAGCCTCAGAAGTACTTGAAGAAAAGAATGCCATCCTCGAATGACAATTCTCAAAATATCCTCGGATCTAACACAAAACCATCCTCGAATGGAGACACAATGGTATACCAGCTTCAGTCGATAACCAAAAACAACAAAGACTGACCTCAGATAGACTTTGCAAAAGAGACAAACTGACCTCAATCAATAAGATGAAAATGTTCTATCATCCTCGAATGATAGCCAAAACAACAAGACCAGCCTCAGAAGTACTTGAAGAAAAGAATGCCTTCCTCGAATTCCAATTCTCAAGAGATCCTCGGATCTAACACGAAACCATCCTCGAATGGAGACGCAATGGTATCCTGGCCTCAGTCGATAAGCAAAAACAACAAAGACTGACCTCAGACAGACTTTGCAAAAGAAACAAACTGACCTCAATCAATAAGCTCAAAATGGTCTATCATCCCCGAATGATAGCCACAACAACAAGACTAACCTCAGAAGGAGTTGAAGAAAAGAATGCCATCCTCGAACGACAACTCACAAAAGATCCTCGGATCTAACACGAAACCATCCTCGAATGGAGACGCAATGGTATACCGGCCTAAGTCGATAACCAAAAACACAAAGACTGACCTCAGACAGACTTTGCAAAAGAGAGAAACTGACCTCAATCAATAAGCTCAAAATGTTCTATCATCCTCGAATGATAGCCACAACAACAAGAACAACCTCAGAAAGTCTTGAAGAAAAGAATGTCATCCTCGAATGACAATTCTCAAAAGATCCTCGGATCTAACACAAAACCATCCTCGAATGGAGACACAATGGTATACCAGCTTCAGTCGATAACCAAAAACAACAAAGACTGACCTCAGACAGACTTTGCAAACGAGAAAAACTGACCTTAATCAATAAGATCAAAATGTTCTATCATCCTCGAATGATAGCCACAACAACAAGACCAGCCTCAGAAGTACTTGAAGAAAAGAATGCCATCCTCGAATGCCAATTCTCAAAAGATCCTCGGATCTAACACGAAACCATCCTCGAATGGAGACGCAATGGTATACCGGCCTCAGTCGATAAGCAAAAACAACAAAGACTGACCTCAGATAGACTTTGCAAAAGAAACAAACTGACCTCAATCAATAAGCTCAAAATGGTCTATCATCCTCGAATGATAGCCACAACAACAAGACTAACCTCAGAAGGACTTGAAGAAAAGAATGCCATCCTCGAACGACAACTCACAAAAGATCCTCGGATCTAACACGAAACCATCCTCGAATGGAGACGCAATGGTATACCGGCCTAAGTCGATAACCAAAAACACAAAGACTGACCTCAGACAGACTTTGCAAAAGAGAGAAACTGACCTCAATCAATAAGCTCAAAATGTTCTATCATCCTCGAATGATAGCCACAACAACAAGACCAACCTCAGAAGGACTTGAAGAAAAGAATGCCATCCTCGAACGACAACTCACAAGAGATCCTCGGGTCTAACTCGAAACCATCCTTGAATGGAGACGAAACGGTATATCTGCCTCTGTCGATAACCAAAAACACAAAGACTGACCTCAGATAGACTTTACAAAAGAGGTAAACTGACCTTAATCAATAAGCTTAAAATGGTCTATCATCCTCGAATAATAGCTACAACAACAAGACCAACCTCAGAAGGAATTGAAGAAAAGAATGCCATCCTCGAATGACAATTCTCAAAAGATCCTCGGATCTAACACGAAACCATCCTCGAATGGAGACGCAATGGTATACCGGCCTCAGTCGATAACCAAAAACACAAAGACTGACCTCAGACAGACTTTGCGAAAGAGACAAACTGACCTCAATCAATAAGCTCAAAATGGTCTATCATCCTCGAATGATAGCCACAACAACAAGACCAACCTCATAAGGACTTGAAGAAAAGAATGCCATCCTCGAATGACAATTCTCAAAAGATCCTCGGATCTAACACAAAACCATCCTCGAATGGAGACACAATGGTATACCAGCTACAGTCGATAACCAAAAACAACAAAGACTGACCTCAGATAGACTTTGCAAAAGAGACAAACTGACCTCAATCAATAAGATCAAAATTTTCTATCATCCTCGAATGATAGCCAAAACAACAAGACCAGCCTCAGAAGTACTTGAAGAAAAGAATGCCATCCTCGAATGACAATTCTCAAAATATCCTCGGATCTAACACAAAACCATCCTCGAATGGAGACACAATGGTATACCAGCTTCAGTCGATAACCAAAAACAACAAAGACTGACCTCAGATAGACTTTGCAAAAGAGACAAACTGACCTCAATCAATAAGATCAAAATGTTCTATCATCCTCGAATGATAGCCAAAACAACAAGACCAGCCTCAGAAGTACTTGAAGAAAAGAATGCCTTCCTCGAATTCCAATTCTCAAGAGATCCTCGGATCTAACACGAAACCATCCTCGAATGGAGACGCAATGGTATACTGGCCTCAGTCGATAAGCAAAAACAACAAAGACTGACCTCAGACAGACTTTGCAAAAGAAACAAACTGACCTCAATCAATAAGCTCAAAATGGTCTATCATCCCCGAATGATAGCCACAACAACAAGACTAACCTCAGAAGGAGTTGAAGAAAAGAATGTCATCCTCGAACGACAACTCACAAAAGATCCTCGGATCTAACACGAAACCATCCTCGAATGGAGACGCAATGGTATACCGGCCTAAGTCGATAACCAAAAACACAAAGACTGACCTCAGACAGACTTTGCAAAAGAGAGAAACTGACCTCAATCAATAAGCTCAAAATGTTCTATCATCCTCGAATGATAGCCACAACAACAAGAACAACCTCAGAAAGACTTGAAGAAAAGAATGTCATCCTCGAATGACAATTCTCAAAAGATCCTCGGATCTAACACAAAACCATCCTCGAATGGAGACACAATGGTATACCAGCTTCAGTCGATAACCAAAAACAACAAAGACTGACCTCAGACAGACTTTGCAAACGAGAAAAACTGACCTTAATCAATAAGATCAAAATGTTCTATCATCCTCGAATGATAGCCACAACAACAAGACCAGCCTCAGAAGTACTTGAAGAAAAGAATGCCATCCTCGAATGCCAATTCTCAAAAGATCCTCGGATCTAACACGAAACCATCCTCGAATGGAGACGCAATGGTATACCGGCCTCAGTCGATAAGCAAAAACAACAAAGACTGACCTCAGATAGACTTTGCAAAAGAAACAAACTGACCTCAATCAATAAGCTCAAAATGGTCTATCATCCTCGAATGATAGCCACAACAACAAGACTAACCTCAGAAGGACTTGAAGAAAAGAATGCCATCCTCGAACGACAACTCACAAAAGATCCTCGGATCTAACACGAAACCATCCTCGAATGGAGACGCAATGGTATACCGGCCTAAGTCGATAACCAAAAACACAAAGACTGACCTCAGACAGACTTTGCAAAAGAGAGAAACTGACCTCAATCAATAAGCTCAAAATGTTCTATCATCCTCGAATGATAGCCACAACAACAAGACCAACCTCAGAAGGACTTGAAGAAAAGAATGCCATCCTCGAACGACAACTCACAAGAGATCCTCGGGTCTAACTCGAAACCATCCTTGAATGGAGACGAAACGGTATATCTGCCTCTGTCGATAACCAAAAAACACAAAGACTGACCTCAGATAGACTTTACAAAAGAGGTAAACTGACCTTAATCAATAAGCTTAAAATGGTCTATCATCCTCGAATAATAGCCACAACAACAAGACCAACCTCAGAAGGACTTGAAGAAAAGAATGCCATCCTCGAATGACAATTCTCAAAAGATCCTCGGATCTAACACGAAACCATCCTCGAATGGAGACGCAATTGTATACCGGCCTCAGTCGATAACCAAAAACACAAAGACTGACCTCAGACAGACTTTGAAAAAGAGACAAACTGACCTCAATCAATAAGCTCAAAATGGTCTATCATCCTCGAATGATAGCCACAACAACAAGACCAACCTCATAAGGACTTGAAGAAAAGAATACCATCCTCGAATGACAATTCTCAAAAGATCCTCGGATCTAACACAAAACCATCCTCGAATGGAGACACAATGGTATACCAGCTTCAGTCGATAACCAAAAACAACAAAGACTGACCTCAGAAAGACTTTGCAAAAGAGACAAACTGACGTCAATCAATAAGATCAAAATGTTCTATCATCCTCGAATGATAGCCAAAACAACAAGACCAGCCTCAGAAGTACTTGAAGAAAAGAATGCCATCCTCGAATGCCAATTCTCAAAAGATCCTCGGATCTAACACGAAACCATCCTCGAATGGAGACGCAATGGTATACCGGCCTCAGTCGATAAGCAAAAACAACAAAGACTGACCTCAGACAGACTTTGCAAAAGAAACAAACTGACCACAATCAATAAGCTCAAAATGGTCTATCATCCTCGAATGATAGCCACAACAACAAGACTAAACTCAGAAGTACTTGAAGAAAAGAATGACATCCTCGAACGACAACTCACAAAAGATCCTCGGATCTAACACGAAACCATCCTCGAATGGAGACGCAATGGTATACCGGCCTATGTCGATAACCAAAAACACAAAGACTGACCTCAGACAGACTTTGCAAAAGAGAGAAACTTACCTCAATCAATAAGCTCAAAATGTTCTATCATCCTCGAATGATAGCCACAACAAAGAGACCAACCTCAGAAGAACTTGAAGAAAAGAATGCCATCCTCGAACGACAACTCACAAGAGATCCTCGGATCTAACTCGAAACCATCCTTGAATGGAGACGAAACGGTATCTCGGCCTAAGTCGATAACCAAAAACACAAAGACTGACCTTAGATAGACTTTACAAAAGAGGTAAACTGACCTCAATCAATAAGCTTAAAATGGTCTATCATCCTCGAATAATAGCCACAACAACAAGACCAACCTCAGAAGGACTTGAAGAAAAGAATGCCATCCTCGAATGAGAATTCTCAAAAGATCCTCGGATCTAACACGAAACCATCCTCGAATGGAGACGCAATGGTATACCGGCCTCAGTCGATAACCAAAAACACAAAGACTGACCTCAGACAGACTTTGCGAAAGATACAAACTGACCTCAATCAATAAGCTCAAAATGGTCTATCATCCTCGAATGATAGCCACAACAACAAGACCAACCTCATAAGGACTTGAAGAAAAGAATGCCATCCTCGAATGACAATTCTCAAAAGATCCTCGGATCTAACACAAAACCATCCTCGAATGGAGACGCAATGGTATACCAGCTTCAGTCGATAACCAAAAACAACAAAGACTGACCTCAGATAGACTTTGCAAAAGAGACAAACTGACCTCAATCAATAAGATCAAAATGTTCTATCATCCTCGAATGATAGCCAAAACAACATGACCAGCCTCAGAAGTACTTGAAGAAAAGAATGCCATCCTCGAATGCCAATTCTCAAAAGATCCTCGGATCTAACACGAAACCATCCTCGAATGGAGACGCAATGGTATACCGGCCTCAGTCGATAAGCAAAAACAACAAAGATTGACCTCAGACAGACTTTGCAAAAGAAACAAACTGACCTCAATCAATAAGCTCAAAATGGTCTATCATCCTCGAATGATAGCCACAAAAACAAGACTAACCTCAGAAGGAGTTGAAGAAAAGAATGCCATCCTCGAACGACAACTCACAAAAGATCCACGGATCTAACACGAAACCATCCTCGAATGGAGACGCAATGGTATACCGGCCTAAGTCGATAATCAAAAACACAAAGACTGACCTCAGACAGACTTTGCAAAAGAGAGAAACTGACCTCAATCAATAAGTTCAAAATGTTCTATCATCCTCGAATGATAGCCACAACAACAAGACCAACCTCATAAGGACTTGAAGAAAACAATGCCATCCTCGAATTACAATTATCAAAAGATCCTCGGATCTAACACAAAACCATCCTCGAATGGAGATACAATGGTATACCAGCTTCAGTCGATAACCAAAAACAACAAAGACTGACCTCAGATAGACTTTACAAAAGAGACAAATTGACCTCAATCAATAAGATCAAAATGTTCTATCATCCTCGAATGATAGCCAAAACCACAAGACCAGCCTCAGAAGTACTTGAAGAAAAGAATGCCATCCTCGAATGCCAATTCTCAAAAGATCCTCGGATCTAACACGAAACCATCCTCGAATGGAGACGCAATGGTATACCGGCCTCAGTCGATAAGCAAAAACAACAAAGACTGACCTCAGACAGACTTTGCAAAAGAAACAAACTGACCTCAATCAATAAGCTCAAAATGGTCTATCATCCTCGAATGATAGCCACAACAAAAAGACTAACCTCAGAAGGAGTTGAAGAAATGAATGCCATCCTCGAATGACAATTCTCAAAAGATCCTCGGATCTAACACGAAACCATTCTCGAATGGAGACGCAATGGTATACCGGCCTCAGTCGATAACCAAAAACACAAAGACTGACCTCAGACAGACTTTGCAAAAGAGACAAACTGACCTCAATCAATAAGCTCAAAATGGTCTATCATCCTCGAATGATAGCCACAACAACAAGACCAACCTCATAAGGACTTGAAGAAAAGAATGCCATCCTCGAATGACAATTCTCAAAAGATCCTCGGATCTAACACAAAACCATCCTCGAATGGAGACACAATGGTATACCAGCTTCAGTCGATAACCAAAAACAACAAAGACTGACCTCAGATAGACTTTGCAAAAGAGACAAACTGACCTCAATCAATAAGATCAAAATGTTCTATCATCCTCGAATGATAGCCAAAACAACAAGACCAGCCTCAGAAGTACTTGAAGAAAAGAATGCCATCCTCGAATGCCAATTCTCAAAAGATCCTCGGATCTAACACGAAACCATCCTCGAATGGAGACGCAATGGTATACCGGCCTCAGTCGATAAGCAAAAACAACAAAGACTGACCTCAGACAGACTTTGCAAAAGAAACAAACTGACCACAATCAATAAGCTCAAAATGGTCTATCATCCTCGAATGATAGCCACAACAACAAGACTAAACTCAGAAGTACTTGAAGAAAAGAATGACATCCTCGAACGACAACTCACAAAAGATCCTCGGATCTAACACGAAACCATCCTCGAATGGAGACGCAATGGTATACCGGCCTAAATCGATAACCAAAAACACAAAGACTGACCTCAGACAGACTTTGCAAAAGAGAGAAACTTACCTCAATCAATAAGCTCAAAATGTTCTATCATCCTCGAATGATAGCCACAACAAAGAGACCAACCTCAGAAGAACTTGAAGAAAAGAATGCCATCCTCGAACGACAACTCACAAGAGATCCTCGGATCTAACTCGAAACCATCCTTGAATGGAGACGAAACGGTATCTCGGCCTAAGTCGATAACCAAAAACACAAAGACTGACCTTAGATAGACTTTACAAAAGAGGTAAACTGACCTCAATCAATAAGCTTAAAATGGTCTATCATCCTCGAATAATAGCCTCAACAACAAGACCAACCTCAGAAGGACTTGAAGAAAAGAATGCCATCCTCGAATGAGAATTCTCAAAAGATCCTCGGATCTAACACGAAACCATCCTCGAATGGAGACGCAATGGTATACCGGCCTCAGTCGATAACCAAAAACACAAAGACTGACCTCAGACAGACTTTGCGAAAGAGACAAACTGACCTCAATCAATAAGCTCAAAATGGTCTATCATCCTCGAATGATAGCCACAACAACAAGACCAACCTCATAAGGACTTGAAGAAAAGAATGCCATCCTCGAATGACAATTCTCAAAAGATCCTCGGATCTAACACAAAACCATCCTCGAATGGAGACGCAATGGTATACCAGCTTCAGTCGATAACCAAAAACAACAAAGACTGACCTCAGATAGACTTTGCAAAAGAGACAAACTGACCTCAATCAATAAGATCAAAATGTTCTATCATCCTCGAATGATAGCCAAAACAACAAGACTAGCCTCAGAAGTACTTGAAGAAAAGAATGCCATCCTCGAATGCCAATTCTCAAAAGATCCTCGGATCTAACACGAAACCATCCTCGAATGGAGACGCAATGGTATACCGGCCTCAGTCGATAAGCAAAAACAACAAAGACTGACCTCAGACAGACTTTGCAAAAGAAACAAACTGACCTCAATCAATAAGCTCAAAATGGTCTATCATCCTCGAATGATAGCCACAAAAACAAGACTAACCTCAGAAGGAGTTGAAGAAAAGAATGCCATCCTCGAACGACAACTCACAAAAGGTCCACGGATCTAACACGAAACCATCCTCGAATGGAGACGCAATGGTATACCGGCCTAAGTCGATAATCAAAAACACAAAGACTGACCTCAGACAGACTTTGCAAAAGAGAGAAACTGACCTCAATCAATAAGTTCAAAATGTTCTATCATCCTCGAATGATAGCCACAACAACAAGACCAACCTCATAAGGACTTGAAGAAAAGAATGCCATCCTCGAATGACAATTCTCAAAAGATCCTCGGATCTAACACAAAACCATCCTCGAATGGAGACGCAATGGTATACCAGCTTCAGTCGATAACCAAAAACAACAAAGACTGACCTCAGATAGACTTTGCAAAAGAGACAAACTGACCTCAATCAATAAGATCAAAATGTTCTATCATCCTCGAATGATAGCTAAAACAACATGACCAGCCTCAGAAGTACTTGAAGAAAAGAATGCCATCCTCGAATGCCAATTCTCAAAAGATCCTCGGATCTAACACGAAACCATCCTCGAATGGAGACGCAATGGTATACCGGCCTCAGTCGATAAGCAAAAACAACAAAGACTGACCTCAGACAGACTTTGCAAAAGAAACAAACTGACCTCAATCAATAAGCTCAAAATGGTCTATCATCCTCGAATGATAGCCACAAAAACAAGACTAACCTCAGAAGGAGTTGAAGAAAAGAATGCCATCCTCGAACGACAACTCACAAAAGATCCACGGATCTAACACGAAACCATCCTCGAATGGAGACGCAATGGTATACCGGCCTAAGTCGATAATCAAAAACACAAAGACTGACCTCAGACAGACTTTGCAAAAGAGAGAAACTGACCTCAATCAATAAGTTCAAAATGTTCTATCATCCTCGAATGATAGCCACAACAACAAGACCAACCTCATAAGGACTTGAAGAAAACAATGCCATCCTCGAATTACAATTATCAAAAGATCCTCGGATCTAACACAAAACCATCCTCGAATGGAGATACAATGGTATACCAGCTTCAGTCGATAACCAAAAACAACAAAGACTGACCTCAGATAGACTTTACAAAAGAGACAAATTGACCTCAATCAATAAGATCAAAATGTTCTATCATCCTCGAATGATAGCCAAAACCACAAGACCAGCCTCAGAAGTACTTGAAGAAAAGAATGCCATCCTCGAATGCCAATTCTCAAAAGATCCTCGGATCTAACACGAAACCATCCTCGAATGGAGACGCAATGGTATACCGGCCTCAGTCGATAAGCAAAAACAACAAAGACTGACCTCAGACAGACTTTGCAAAAGAAACAAACTGACCACAATCAATAAGCTCAAAATGGTCTATCATCCTCGAATGATAGCCACAACAACAAGACTAAACTCAGAAGTACTTGAAGAAAAGAATGACATCCTCGAACGACAACTCACAAAAGATCCTCGGATCTAACACGAAACCATCCTCGAATGGAGACGCAATGGTATACCGGCCTAAATCGATAACCAAAAACACAAAGACTGACCTCAGACAGACTTTGCAAAAGAGAGAAACTTACCTCAATCAATAAGCTCAAAATGTTCTATCATCCTCGAATGATAGCCACAACAAAGAGACCAACCTCAGAAGAACTTGAAGAAAAGAATGCCATCCTCGAACGACAACTCACAAGAGATCCTCGGATCTAACTCGAAACCATCCTTGAATGGAGACGAAACGGTATCTCGGCCTAAGTCGATAACCAAAAACACAAAGACTGACCTTAGATAGACTTTACAAAAGAGGTAAACTGACCTCAATCAATAAGCTTAAAATGGTCTATCATCCTCGAATAATAGCCTCAACAACAAGACCAACCTCAGAAGGACTTGAAGAAAAGAATGCCATCCTCGAATGAGAATTCTCAAAAGATCCTCGGATCTAACACGAAACCATCCTCGAATGGAGACGCAATGGTATACCGGCCTCAGTCGATAACCAAAAACACAAAGACTGACCTCAGACAGACTTTGCGAAAGAGACAAACTGACCTCAATCAATAAGCTCAAAATGGTCTATCATCCTCGAATGATAGCCACAACAACAAGACCAACCTCATAAGGACTTGAAGAAAAGAATGCCATCCTCGAATGACAATTCTCAAAAGATCCTCGGATCTAACACAAAACCATCCTCGAATGGAGACGCAATGGTATACCAGCTTCAGTCGATAACCAAAAACAACAAAGACTGACCTCAGATAGACTTTGCAAAAGAGACAAACTGACCTCAATCAATAAGATCAAAATGTTCTATCATCCTCGAATGATAGCCAAAACAACAAGACTAGCCTCAGAAGTACTTGAAGAAAAGAATGCCATCCTCGAATGCCAATTCTCAAAAGATCCTCGGATCTAACACGAAACCATCCTCGAATGGAGACGCAATGGTATACCGGCCTCAGTCGATAAGCAAAAACAACAAAGACTGACCTCAGACAGACTTTGCAAAAGAAACAAACTGACCTCAATCAATAAGCTCAAAATGGTCTATCATCCTCGAATGATAGCCACAAAAACAAGACTAACCTCAGAAGGAGTTGAAGAAAAGAATGCCATCCTCGAACGACAACTCACAAAAGGTCCACGGATCTAACACGAAACCATCCTCGAATGGAGACGCAATGGTATACCGGCCTAAGTCGATAATCAAAAACACAAAGACTGACCTCAGACAGACTTTGCAAAAGAGAGAAACTGACCTCAATCAATAAGTTCAAAATGTTCTATCATCCTCGAATGATAGCCACAACAACAAGACCAACCTCATAAGGACTTGAAGAAAAGAATGCCATCCTCGAATGACAATTCTCAAAAGATCCTCGGATCTAACACAAAACCATCCTCGAATGGAGACGCAATGGTATACCAGCTTCAGTCGATAACCAAAAACAACAAAGACTGACCTCAGATAGACTTTGCAAAAGAGACAAACTGACCTCAATCAATAAGATCAAAATGTTCTATCATCCTCGAATGATAGCCAAAACAACATGACCAGCCTCAGAAGTACTTGAAGAAAAGAATGCCATCCTCGAATGCCAATTCTCAAAAGATCCTCGGATCTAACACGAAACCATCCTCGAATGGAGACGCAATGGTATACCGGCCTCAGTCGATAAGCAAAAACAACAAAGACTGACCTCAGACAGACTTTGCAAAAGAAACAAACTGACCTCAATCAATAAGCTCAAAATGGTCTATCATCCTCGAATGATAGCCACAAAAACAAGACTAACCTCAGAAGGAGTTGAAGAAAAGAATGCCATCCTCGAACGACAACTCACAAAAGATCCACGGATCTAACACGAAACCATCCTCGAATGGAGACGCAATGGTATACCGGCCTAAGTCGATAATCAAAAACACAAAGACTGACCTCAGACAGACTTTGCAAAAGAGAGAAACTGACCTCAATCAATAAGTTCAAAATGTTCTATCATCCTCGAATGATAGCCACAACAACAAGACCAACCTCATAAGGACTTGAAGAAAACAATGCCATCCTCGAATTACAATTATCAAAAGATCCTCGGATCTAACACAAAACCATCCTCGAATGGAGATACAATGGTATACCAGCTTCAGTCGATAACCAAAAACAACAAAGACTGACCTCAGATAGACTTTACAAAAGAGACAAATTGACCTCAATCAATAAGATCAAAATGTTCTATCATCCTCGAATGATAGCCAAAACCACAAGACCAGCCTCAGAAGTACTTGAAGAAAAGAATGCCATCCTCGAATGCCAATTCTCAAAAGATCCTCGGATCTAACACGAAACCATCCTCGAATGGAGACGCAATGGTATACCGGCCTCAGTCGATAAGCAAAAACAACAAAGACTGACCTCAGACAGACTTTGCAAAAGAAACAAACTGACCTCAATCAATAAGCTCAAAATGGTCTATCATCCTCGAATGATAGCCACAACAAAAAGACTAACCTCAGAAGGAGTTGAAGAAATGAATGCCATCCTCGAATGACAATTTTCAAAAGATCCTCGGATCTAACACGAAACCATTCTCGAATGGAGACGCAATGGTATACCGGCCTCAGTCGATAACCAAAAACACAAAGACTGACCTCAGACAGACTTTGCAAAAGAGACAAACTGACCTCAATCAATAAGCTCAAAATGGTCTATCATCCTCGAATGATAGCCACAACAACAAGACCAACCTCATAAGGACTTGAAGAAAAGAATGCCATCCTCGAATGACAATTCTCAAAAGATCCTCGGATCTAACACAAAACCATCCTCGAATGGAGACACAATGGTATACCAGCTTCAGTCGATAACCAAAAACAACAAAGACTGACCTCAGATAGACTTTGCAAAAGAGACAAACTGACCTCAATCAATAAGATCAAAATGTTCTATCATCCTCGAATGATAGCCAAAACAACAAGACCAGCCTCAGAAGTACTTGAAGAAAAGAATGCCATCCTCGAATGCCAATTCTCAAAAGATCCTCGGATCTAACACGAAACCATCCTCGAATGGAGACGCAATGGTATACCGGCCTCAGTCGATAAGCAAAAACAACAAAGACTGACCTCAGACAGACTTTGCAAAAGAAACAAACTGACCACAATCAATAAGCTCAAAATGGTCTATCATCCTCGAATGATAGCCACAACAACAAGACTAAACTCAGAAGTACTTGAAGAAAAGAATGACATCCTCGAACGACAACTCACAAAAGATCCTCGGATCTAACACGAAACCATCCTCGAATGGAGACGCAATGGTATACCGGCCTAAGTCGATAACCAAAAACACAAAGACTGACCTCAGACAGACTTTGCAAAAGAGAGAAACTTACCTCAATCAATAAGCTCAAAATGTTCTATCATCCTCGAATGATAGCCACAACAAAGAGACCAACCTCAGAAGAACTTGAAGAAAAGAATGCCATCCTCGAACGACAACTCACAAGAGATCCTCGGATCTAACTCGAAACCATCCTTGAATGGAGACGAAACGGTATCTCGGCCTAAGTCGATAACCAAAAACACAAAGACTGACCTTAGATAGACTTTACAAAAGAGGTAAACTGACCTCAATCAATAAGCTTAAAATGGTCTATCATCCTCGAATAATAGCCACAACAACAAGACCAACCTCAGAAGGACTTGAAGAAAAGAATGCCATCCTCGAATGAGAATTCTCAAAAGATCCTCGGATCTAACACGAAACCATCCTCGAATGGAGACGCAATGGTATACCGGCCTCAGTCGATAACCAAAAACACAAAGACTGACCTCAGACAGACTTTGCGAAAGAGACAAACTGACCTCAATCAATAAGCTCAAAATGGTCTATCATCCTCGAATGATAGCCACAACAACAAGACCAACCTCATAAGGACTTGAAGAAAAGAATGCCATCCTCGAATGACAATTCTCAAAAGATCCTCGGATCTAACACAAAACCATCCTCGAATGGAGACGCAATGGTATACCAGCTTCAGTCGATAACCAAAAACAACAAAGACTGACCTCAGATAGACTTTGCAAAAGAGACAAACTGACCTCAATCAATAAGATCAAAATGTTCTATCATCCTCGAATGATAGCCAAAACAACAAGACCAGCCTCAGAAGTACTTGAAGAAAAGAATGCCATCCTCGAATGCCAATTCTCAAAAGATCCTCGGATCTAACACGAAACCATCCTCGAATGGAGACGCAATGGTATACCGGCCTCAGTCGATAAGCAAAAACAACAAAGACTGACCTCAGACAGACTTTGCAAAAGAAACAAACTGACCTCAATCAATAAGCTCAAAATGGTCTATCATCCTCGAATGATAGCCACAAAAACAAGACTAACCTCAGAAGGAGTTGAAGAAAAGAATGCCATCCTCGAACGACAACTCACAGAAGGTCCACGGATCTAACACGAAACCATCCTCGAATGGAGACGCAATGGTATACCGGCCTAAGTCGATAATCAAAAACACAAAGACTGACCTCAGACAGACTTTGCAAAAGAGAGAAACTGACCTCAATCAATAAGTTCAAAATGTTCTATCATCCTCGAATGATAGCCACAACAACAAGACCAACCTCATAAGGACTTGAAGAAAACAATGCCATCCTCGAATTACAATTATCAAAAGATTCTCGGATCTAACACAAAACCATCCTCGAATGGAGATACAATGGTATACCAGCTTCAGTCGATAACCAAAAACAACAAAGACTGACCTCTGATAGACTTTACAAAAGAGACAAATTGACCTCAATCAATAAGATCAAAATGTTCTATCATCCTCGAATGATAGCCAAAACCACAAGACCAGCCTCAGAAGTACTTGAAGAAAAGAATGCCATCCTCGAATGCCAATTCTCAAAAGATCCTCGGATCTAACACGAAACCATCCTCGAATGGAGATGCAATGGTATACCGGCCTCAGTCGATAAGCAAAAAAAACAAAGACTGACCTCAGACAGACTTTGCAAAAGAAACAAACTGACCACAATCAATAAGCTCAAAATGGTCTATCATCCTCGAATGATAGCCACAACAACAAGACTAAACTCAGAAGTACTTGAAGAAAAGAATGACATCCTCGAACGACAACTCACAAAAGATCCTCGGATCTAACACGAAACCATCCTCGAATGGAGACGCAATGGTATACCGGCCTAAGTCGATAACCAAAAACACAAAGACTGACCTCAGACAGACTTTGCAAAAGAGAGAAACTTACCTCAATCAATAAGCTCAAAATGTTCTATCATCCTCGAATGATAGCCACAACAAAGAGACCAACCTCAGAAGAACTTGAAGAAAAGAATGCCATCCTCGAACGACAACTCACAAGAGATCCTCGGATCTAACTCGAAACCATCCTTGAATGGAGACGAAACGGTATCTCGGCCTAAGTCGATAACCAAAAACACAAAGACTGACCTTAGATAGACTTTACAAAAGAGGTAAACTGACCTCAATCAATAAGCTTAAAATGGTCTATCATCCTCGAATAATAGCCACAACAACAAGACCAACCTCAGAAGGACTTGAAGAAAAGAATGCCATCCTCGAATGAGAATTCTCAAAAGATCCTCGGATCTAACACGAAACCATCCTCGAATGGAGACGCAATGGTATACCGGCCTCAGTCGATAACCAAAAACACAAAGACTGACCTCAGACAGACTTTGCGAAAGAGACAAACTGACCTCAATCAATAAGCTCAAAATGGTCTATCATCCTCGAATGATAGCCACAACAACAAGACCAACCTCATAAGGACTTGAAGAAAAGAATGCCATCCTCGAATGACAATTCTCAAAAGATCCTCGGATCTAACACAAAACCATCCTCGAATGGAGACGCAATGGTATACCAGCTTCAGTCGATAACCAAAAACAACAAAGACTGACCTCAGATAGACTTTGCAAAAGAGACAAACTGACCTCAATCAATAAGATCAAAATGTTCTATCATCCTCGAATGATAGCCAAAACAACAAGACCAGCCTCAGAAGTACTTGAAGAAAAGAATGCCATCCTCGAATGCCAATTCTCAAAAGATCCTCGGATCTAACACGAAACCATCCTCGAATGGAGACGCAATGGTATACCGGCCTCAGTCGATAAGCAAAAACAACAAAGACTGACCTCAGACAGACTTTGCAAAAGAAACAAACTGACCTCAATCAATAAGCTCAAAATGGTCTATCATCCTCGAATGATAGCCACAAAAACAAGACTAACCTCAGAAGGAGTTGAAGAAAAGAATGCCATCCTCGAACGACAACTCACAAAAGGTCCACGGATCTAACACGAAACCATCCTCGAATGGAGACGCAATGGTATACCGGCCTAAGTCGATAATCAAAAACACAAAGACTGACCTCAGACAGACTTTGCAAAAGAGAGAAACTGACCTCAATCAATAAGTTCAAAATGTTCTATCATCCTCGAATGATAGCCACAACAACAAGACCAACCTCATAAGGACTTGAAGAAAACAATGCCATCCTCGAATTACAATTATCAAAAGATCCTCGGATCTAACACAAAACCATCCTCGAATGGAGATACAATGGTATACCAGCTTCAGTCGATAACCAAAAACAACAAAGACTGACCTCTGATAGACTTTACAAAAGAGACAAATTGACCTCAATCAATAAGATCAAAATGTTCTATCATCCTCGAATGATAGCCAAAACCACAAGACCAGCCTCAGAAGTACTTGAAGAAAAGAATGCCATCCTCGAATGCCAATTCTCAAAAGATCCTCGGATCTAACACGAAACCATCCTCGAATGGAGACGCAATGGTTTACCGGCCTCAGTCGATAAGCAAAAACAACAAAGACTGACCTCAGACAGACTTTGCAAAAGAAACAAACTGACCACAATCAATAAGCTCAAAATGGTCTATCATCCTCGAATGATAGCCACAACAACAAGACTAAACTCAGAAGTACTTGAAGAAAAGAATGACATCCTCGAACGACAACTCACAAAAGATCCTCGGATCTAACACGAAACCATCCTCGAATGGAGACGCAATGGTATACCGGCCTAAGTCGATAACCAAAAACACAAAGACTGACCTCAGACAGACTTTGCAAAAGAGAGAAACTTACCTCAATCAATAAGCTCAAAATGTTCTATCATCCTCGAATGATAGCCACAACAAAGAGACCAACCTCAGAAGAACTTGAAGAAAAGAATGCCATCCTCGAACGACAACTCACAAGAGATCCTCGGATCTAACTCGAAACCATCCTTGAATGGAGACGAAACGGTATCTCGGCCTAAGTCGATAACCAAAAACACAAAGACTGACCTCAGACGGACTTTGCAAAAGAAACAAACTGACCTCAATCAATAAGCTCAAAATGGTCTATCATCCTCGAATGATAGCCACAACAACAAGACCAACCTCAGAAGCACTTGAAGAAAAGAATGCCATCCTCGAATGAGAATTCTCAAAAGATCCTCGGATCTAACACGAAACCATCCTCGAATGGAGACGCAATGGTATACCGGCCTCAGTCGATAACCAAAAACACAAAGACTGACCTCAGACAGACTTTGCGAAAGAGACAAACTGACCTCAATCAATAAGCTCAAAATGGTCTATCATCCTCGAATGATAGCCACAACAACAAGACCAACCTCATAAGGTCTTGAAGAAAAGAATGCCATCCTCGAATGACAATTCTCAAAAGATCCTCGGATCTAACACAAAACCATCCTCGAATGGAGACGCAATGGTATACCAGCTTCAGTCGATAACCAAAAACAACAAAGACTGACCTCAGATAGACTTTGCAAAAGAGACAAACTGACCTCAATCAATAAGATCAAAATGTTCTATCATCCTCGAATGATAGCCAAAACAACAAGACCAGCCTCAGAAGTACTTGAAGAAAAGAATGCCATCCTCGAATGCCAATTCTCAAAAGATCCTCGGATCTAACACGAAACCATCCTCGAATGGAGACGCAATGGTATACCGGCCTCAGTCGATAAGCAAAAACAACAAAGACTGACCTCAGACAGACTTTGCAAAAGAAACAAACTGACCTCAATCAATAAGCTCAAAATGGTCTATCATCCTCGAATGATAGCCACAAAAACAAGACTAACCTCAGAAGGAGTTGAAGAAAAGAATGCCATCCTCGAACGACAACTCACAAAAGGTCCACGGATCTAACACGAAACCATCCTCGAATGGAGACGCAATGGTATACCGGCCTAAGTCGATAATCAAAAACACAAAGACTGACCTCAGACAGACTTTGCAAAAGAGAGAAACTGACCTCAATCAATAAGTTCAAAATGTTCTATCATCCTCGAATGATAGCCACAACAACAAGACCAACCTCATAAGGACTTGAAGAAAACAATGCCATCCTCGAATTACAATTATCAAAAGATCCTCGGATCTAACACAAAACCATCCTCGAATGGAGATACAATGGTATACCAGCTTCAGTCGATAACCAAAAACAACAAAGACTGACCTCTGATAGACTCTACAAAAGAGACAAATTGACCTCAATCAATAAGATCAAAATGTTCTATCATCCTCGAATGATAGCCAAAACCACAAGACCAGCCTCAGAAGTACTTGAAGAAAAGAATGCCATCCTCGAATGCCAATTCTCAAAAGATCCTCGGATCTAACACGAAACCATCCTCGAATGGAGACGCAATGGTATACCGGCCTCAGTCGATAAGAAAAAACAACAAAGACTGACCTCAGACAGACTTTGCAAAAGAAACAAACTGACCTCAATCAATAAGCTCAAAATGGTCTATCATCCTCGAATGATAGCCACAACAACAAGACTAAACTCAGAAGTACTTGAAGAAAAGAATGACATCCTCGAATGACAATTCTCAAAAGATCCTCGGATCTAACACGAAACCATTCTCGAATGGAGACGCAATGGTATACCGGCCTCAGTCGATAACCAAAAACACAAAGACTGACCTCAGACAGACTTTGCAAAAGAGACAAACTGACCTCAATCAATAAGCTCAAAATGGTCTATCATCCTCGAATGATAGCCACAACAACAAGACCAACCTCATAAGGACTTGAAGAAAAGAATGCCATCCTCGAATGACAATTCTCAACAGAGCCTCGGATCTAACACAAAACCATCCTCGAATGGAGACACAATGGTATACCAGCTTCAGTCGATAACCAAAAACAACAAAGACTGACCTCAGATAGACTTTGCAAAAGAGACAAACTGACCTCAATCAATAAGATCAAAATGTTCTATCATCCTCGAATGATAGCCAAAACAACAAGACCAGCCTCAGAAGTACTTGAAGAAAAGAATGCCATCCTCGAATGCCAATTCTCAAAAGATCCTCGGATCTAACACGAAACCATCCTCGAATGGAGACGCAATGGTATACCGGCCTCAGTCGATAAGCAAAAACAACAAAGACTGACCTCAGACGGACTTTGCAAAAGAAACAAACTGACCTCAATCAATAAGCTCAAAATGGTCTATCATCCTCGAATGATAGCCACAACAACAAGACTAATCTCAGAAGGAGTTGAAGAAAAGAATGCCATCCTCGAACGACAACTCACAAAAGATCCTCGGATCTAACACGAAACCATCATCGAATGGAGACGCAATGGTATACCGGCCTAAGTCGATAATCAAAAACACAAAGACTGACCTCAGACAGACTTTGCAAAAGAGAGAAACTGACCTCAATCAATAAGCTCAAAATGTTCTATCATCCTCGAATGATAGCCACAACAACAAGAACAACCTCAGAAGGACTTGAAGAAAAGAATGCCATCCTCGAATGACAATTCTCAAAAGATCCTCGGATCTAACACAAAACCATCCTCGAATGGAGACACAATGGTATACCAGCTTCAGTCGATAACCAAAAACAACAAAGACTGACCTCATATAGACATTGCAAAAGAGACAAATTGACCTCAATCAATAAGATCAAAATGTTCTATCATCCTCGAATGATAGCCAAAACAACAAGACCAGCTTCAGAAGTACTTGAAGAAAAGAATGCCATCCTCGAATGCCAATTCTCAAAAGATCCTCGGATCTAACACGAAACCATCCTCGAATGGAGACGCAATGGTATACCGGCCTCAGTCGATAAGCAAAAACAACAAAGACTGACCTCAGACGGACTTTGCAAAAGAAACAAACTGACCTCAATCAATAAGCTCAAAATGGTCTATCATCCTCGAATGATAGCCACAACAACAAGACTAATCTCAGAAGGAGTTGAAGAAAAGAATGCCATCCTCGAACGACAACTCACAAAAGATCCTCGGATCTAACACGAAACCATCATCGAATGGAGACGCAATGGTATACCGGCCTAAGTCGATAATCAAAAACACAAAGACTGACCTCAGACAGACTTTGCAAAAGAGAGAAACTGACCTCAATCAATAAGCTCAAAATGTTCTATCATCCTCGAATGATAGCCACAACAACAAGAACAACCTCAGAAGGACTTGAAGAAAAGAATGCCATCCTCGAATGACAATTCTCAAAAGATCCTCGGATCTAACACAAAACCATCCTCGAATGGAGACACAATGGTATACCAGCTTCAGTCGATAACCAAAAACAACAAAGACTGACCTCAGATAGACATTGCAAAAGAGACAAATTGACCTCAATCAATAAGATCAAAATGTTCTATCATCCTCGAATGATAGCCAAAACAACAAGACCAGCTTCAGAAGTACTTGAAGAAAAGAATGCCATCCTCGAATGCCAATTCTCAAAAGATCCTCGGATCTAACACGAAACCATCCTCGAATGGAGACGCAATGGTATACCGGCCTCAGTCGATAAGCAAAAACAACGAAGACTGACCTCAGACAGACTTTGCAAAAGAAACAAACTGACCTCAATCAATAAGCTCAAAATGGTCTATCATCCTCGAATGATAGCCACAACAAAAAGACTAACCTCAGAAGGAGTTGAAGAAAAGAATGCCATCCTCGAACGACAACTCACAAAAGATCCTCGGATCTAACACGAAACCATCCTCGAATGGAGACGCAATGGTATACCGGCCTAAGTCGATAATAAAAAACACAAAGACTGACCTCAGACAGACTTTGCAAAAGAGAGAAACTGACCTCAATCAATAAGCTCAAAATGTTCTATCATCCTCGAATGATAGCCAAAACAACTAGAACAACCTCAGAAGGACTTGAAGAAAAGAATGCCATCCTCGAATGACAATTCTCAAAAGATCCTCGGATCTAACACAAAACCATCCTCGAATGGAGACACAATGGTATACCAGCTTCAGTCGATAACCAAAAACAACAAAGACTGACCTCAGACAGACTTTGCAAAAGAGAAAAACTGACCTTAATCAATAAGATCAAAATGTTCTATCATCCTCGAATGATAGCCACAACAACAAGACCAGCCTCTGAAGTACATGAAGAAAAGAATGCCATCCTCGAATGCCAATTCTCAAAAGATCCTCGGATCTAACACGAAACCATCCTCGAATGGAGATGCAATGGTATACCGGCCTCAGTCGATAAGCAAAAACAACAAAGACTGACCTCAGACAGACTTTGCAAAAGAAACAAACTGACCTCAATCAATAAGCTCAAAATGGTCTATCATCCTCGAATGATAGCCACAACAACAAGACTAACCTCAGAAGGACTTGAAGAAAAGAATGCCATCCTCGAACGACAACTCACAAAAGATCCTCGGATCTAACACGAAACCATCCTCGAATGGAGACGCAATGGTATACCGGCCTAAGTTGATAACCAAAAACACAAAGACTGACCTCAGACAGACTTTGCAAAAGAGAGAAACTGACCTCAATCAATAAGCTCAAAATGTTCTATCATCCTCGAATGATAGCCACAACAACAAGACCAACCTCAGAAGGACTTGAAGAAAAGAATGCCATCCTCGAACGACAACTCACAAGAGATCCTCGGATCTAACTCGAAACCATCCTTGAATGGAGACGAAACGGTATATCGGCCTCTGTCGATAACCAAAAACACAAAGACTGACCTCAGATAGACTTTACAAAAGAGGTAAACTGACCTCAATCAATAAGCTTAAAATGGTCTATCATCCTCGAATAATAGCCACAACAACAAGACCAACCTCAGAAGGACTTGAAGAAAAGAATGCCATCCTCGAATGACAATTCTTAAAAGATCCTCGTATCTAACACGAAACCATCCTCGAATGGAGACGCAATGGTATACCGGCCTCAGTCGATAACCAAAAACACAAAGACTGCCCTCAGACAAACTTTGCAAAAGAGACAAACTGACCTCAATCAATAAGCTCAAAATGGTCTATCATCCTCGAATGATAGCCACAACAACAAGACCAACCTCATAAGGACTTGAAGAAAAGAATGCCATCCTCGAATGACAATTCTCAAAAGATCCTCGGATCTAACACAAAACCATCCTCGAATGGAGACACAATGGTATACCAGCTTCAGTCGATAACCAAAAACAACAAAGACTGACCTCAGAAAGACTTTGCAAAAGAGACAAACTGACGTCAATCAATAAGATCAAAATGTTCTATCATCCTCGAATGATAGCCAAAACAACAAAACCAGCCTCAGAAGTACTTGAAGAAAAGAATGCCATCCTCGAATGCCAATTCTCAAAAGATCCTCGGATCTAACACGAAACCATCCTCGAATGGAGACGCAATGGTATACCGGCCTCAGTCGATAAGCAAAAACAAAAAAGACTGACCTCAGACAGACTTTGCAAAAGAAACAAACTGACCACAATCAATAAGCTCAAAATGGTCTATCATCCTCGAATGATAGCCACAACAACAAGATTAAACTCAGAAGTACTTGAAGAAAAGAATGACATCCTCGAACGACAACTCACAAAAGATCCTCGGATCTAACACGAAACCATCCTCGAATGGAGACGCAATGGTATACCGGCCTAAGTCGATAACCAAAAACACAAAGACTGACCTCAGACAGACTTTGCAAAAGAGAGAAACTTACCTCAATCAATAAGCTCAAAATGTTCTATCATCCTCGAATGATAGCCACAACAAAGAGACCAACCTCAGAAGAACTTGAAGAAAAGAATGCCATCCTCGAACGACAACTCACAAGAGATCCTCGGATCTAACTCGAAACCATCCTTGAATGGAGACGAAACGGTATCTCGACCTAAGTCGATAACCAAAAACACAAAGACTGACCTTAGATAGACTTTACAAAAGAGGTAAACTGACCTCAATCAATAAGCTTAAAATGGTCTATCATCCTCGAATAATAGCCACAACAACAAGACCAACCTCAGAAGGACTTGAAGAAAAGAATGCCATCCTCGAATGAGAATTCTCAAAAGATCCTCGGATCTAACACGAAACCATCCTCGAATGGAGACGCAATGGTATACCGGCCTCAGTCAATAACCAAAAACACAAAGACTGACCACAGACAGACTTTGCAAAAGAGACAAACTGACCTCAATCAATAAGCTCAAAATGGTCTATCATCCTCGAATGATAGCCACAACAACAAGACCAACCTCATAAGGACTTGAAGAAAAGAATACCATCCTCGAATGACAATTCTCAAAAGATCCTCGGATCTAACACAAAACCATCCTCGAATGGAGACGCAATGGTATACCAGCTTCAGTCGATAACCAAAAACAACAAAGACTGACCTCAGATAGACTTTGCAAAAGAGACAAACTGACCTCAATCAATAAGATCAAAATGTTCTATCATCCTCGAATGATAGCCAAAACAACAAGACCAGCCTCAGAAGTACTTGAAGAAAAGAATGCCATCCTCGAATGCCAATTCTCAAAAGATCCTCGGATCTAACACGAAACCATCCTCGAATGGAGACGCAATGGTATACCGGCCTCAGTCGATAAGCAAAAACAACAAAGACTGACCTCAGACAGACTTTGCAAAAGAAACAAACTGACCTCAATCAATAAGCTCAAAATGGTCTATCATCCTCGAATGATAGCCACAAAAACAAGACTAACCTCAGAAGGAGTTGAAGAAAAGAATGCCATCCTCGAACGACAACTCACAAAAGGTCCACGGATCTAACACGAAACCATCCTCGAATGGAGACGCAATGGTATACCGGCCTAAGTCGATAATCAAAAACACAAAGACTGACCTCAGACAGACTTTGCAAAAGAGAGAAACTGACCTCAATCAATAAGTTCAAAATGTTCTATCATCCTCGAATGATAGCCACAACAACAAGACCAACCTCATAAGGACTTGAAGAAAACAATGCCATCCTCGAATTACAATTATCAAAAGATCCTCGGATCTAACACAAAACCATCCTCGAATGGAGATACAATGGTATACCAGCTTCAGTCGATAACCAAAAACAACAAAGACTGACCTCTGATAGACTTTACAAAAGAGACAAATTGACCTCAATCAATAAGATCAAAATGTTCTATCATCCTCGAATGATAGCCAAAACCACAAGACCAGCCTCAGAAGTACTTGAAGAAAAGAATGCCATCCTCGAATGCCAATTCTCAAAAGATCCTCGGATCTAACACGAAACCATCCTCGAATGGAGACGCAATGGTATACCGGCCTCAGTCGATAAGCAAAAACAACAAAGACTGACCTCAGACAGACTTTGAAAAAGAAACAAACTGACCTCAATCAATAAGCTCAAAATGGTCTATCATCCTCGAATGATAGCCACAACAAAAAGACTAACCTCAGAAGGAGTTGAAGAAAAGAATGCCATCCTCGAATGACAATTCTCAAAAGATCCTCGGATCTAACACGAAACCATTCTCGAATGGAGACGCAATGGTATACCGGCCTCAGTCGATAACCAAAAACACAAAGACTGACCTCAGACAGACTTTGCAAAAGAGACAAACTGACCTCAATCAATAAGCTCAAAATGGTCTATCATCCTCGAATGATAGCCACAACAACAAGACCAACCTCATAAGGACTTGAAGAAAAGAATGCCATCCTCGAATGACAATTCTCAAAAGATCCTCGGATCTAACACAAAACCATCCTCGAATGGAGACACAATGGTATACAAGCTTCAGTCGATAACCAAAAACAACAAAGACTGACCTCAGATAGACTTTGCAAAAGAGACAAACTGACCTCAATCAATAAGATCAAAATGTTCTATCATCCTCGAATGATAGCCAAAACAACAAGACCAGCCTCAGAAGTACTTGAAGAAAAGAATGCCATCCTCGAATGCCAATTCTCAAAAGATCCTCGGATCTAACACGAAACCATCCTCGAATGGAGACGCAATGGTATACCGGCCTCAGTCGATAAGCAAAAACAACAAAGACTGACCTCAGACGGACTTTGCAAAAGAAACAAACTGACCTCAATCAATAAGCTCAAAATGGTCTATCATCCTCGAATGATAGCCACAACAACAAGACTAATCTCAGAAGGAGTTGAAGAAAAGAATGCCATCCTCGAACGACAACTCACAAAAGATCCTCGGATCTAACACGAAACCATCATCGAATGGAGACGCAATGGTATACCGGCCTAAGTCGATAATCAAAAACACAAAGACTGACCTCAGACAGACTTTGCAAAAGAGAGAAACTGACCTCAATCAATAAGCTCAAAATGTTCTATCATCCTCGAATGATAGCCACAACAACAAGACCAACCTCATAAGGACTTGAAGAAAAGAATGCCATCCTCGAATGACAATTCTCAAAAGATCCTCGGATCTAACACAAAACCATCCTCGAATGGAGACACAATGGTATACCAGCTTCAGTCGATAACCAAAAACAACAAAGACTGACCTCAGATAGACATTGCAAAAGAGACAAATTGACCTCAATCAATAAGATCAAAATGTTCTATCATCCTCGAATGATAGCCAAAACAACAAGACCAGCGTCAGAAGTACTTGAAGAAAAGAATGCCATCCTCGAATGCCAATTCTCAAAAGATCCTCGGATCTAACACGAAACCATCCTCGAATGGAGACGCAATGGTATACCGGCCGCAGTCGATAAGCAAAAACAACGAAGACTGACCTCAGATAGACTTTGCAAAAGAAACAAACTGACCTCAATCAATAAGCTCAAAATGGTCTATCATCCTCGAATGATAGCCACAACAAAAAGACTAACCTCAGAAGGAGTTGAAGAAAAGAATGCCATTCTCGAATGACAATTCTCAAAAGATCCTCGGATCTAACACGAAACCATCCTCGAATGGAGACGCAATGGTATACCGGCCTCAGTCGATAACCAAAAACACAAAGACTGACCTCAGACAGACTATGCAAAAGAGACAAACTGACCTCAATCAATAAGCTCAAAATGGTCTATCATCCTCGAATGATAGCCACAACAACAAGACCAACCTCATAAGGACTTGAAGAAAAGAATGCCATCCTCGAATGACAATTCTCAAAAGATCCTCGGATCTAACACAAAACCATCCTCGAATGGAGACACAATGGTATACCAGCTTCAGTCGATAACCAAAAACAACAAAGACTGACCTCAGATAGACTTTGCAAAAGAGACAAACTGACCTCAATCAATAAGATCAAAATGTTCTATCATCCTCGAATGATAGCCAAAACAACAAGACCAGCCTCAGAAGTACTTGAAGAAAAGAATGCCATCCTCGAATGCCAATTCTCAAAAGATCCTCGGATCTAACACGAAACCATCCTCGAATGGAGACGCAATGGTATACCGGCCTCAGTCGATAAGCAAAAACAACAAAGACTGACCTCAGACAGACTTTGCAAAAGAAACAAACTGACCTCAATCAATTAGCTCAAAATGGTCTATCATCCTCGAATGATAGCCACATCAACAAGACTAATCTCAGAAGGAGTTGAAGAAAAGAATGCCATCCTCGAACGACAACTCACAAAAGATCCTCGGATCTAACACGAAACCATCCTCGAATGGAGACGCAATGGTATACCGGCCTAAGTCGATAATCAAAAACACAAAGACTGACCTCAGACAGACTTTGCAAAAGAGAGAAACTGACCTCAATCAATAAGCTCAAAATGTTCTATCATCCTCGAATGATAGCCACAACAACAAGACCAACCTCAGAAGGACTTGAAGAAAAGAATGCCATCCTCGAATGACAATTCTCAAAAGATCCTCGGATCTAACACTAAACCATCCTCGAATGGAGACACAATGGTATACCAGCTTCAGTCGATAACCAAAAACAACAAAGACTGACCTCAGATAGACATTGCAAAAGAGACAAATTGACCTCAATCAATAAGATCAAAATGTTCTATCATCCTCGAATGATAGCCAAAACAACAAGACCAGCTTCAGAAGTACTTGAAGAAAAGAATGCCATCCTCGAATGCCAATTCTCAAAAGATCCTCGGATCTAACACGAAACCATCCTCGAATGGAGACGCAATGGTATACCGGCCTCAGTCGATAAGCAAAAACAACAAAGACTGACCTCAGACAGACTTTGCAAAAGAAACAAACTGACCTCAATCAATAAGCTCAAAATGGTCTATCATCCTCGAATGATAGCCACAACAACAAGACTAACCTCAGAAGGAGTTGAAGAAAAGAATGCCATCCTCGAATGACAATTCTCAAAAGATCCTCGGATCTAACACGAAACCATCCTCGAATGGAGACGCAATGGTATACCGGCCTCAGTCGATAACCAAAAACACAAAGACTGACCTCAGACAGACTTTGCAAAAGAGACAAACTGACCTCAATCAATAAGCTCAAAATGGTCTATCATCCTCGAATGATAGCCACAACAACAAGACCAACCTCATAAGGACTTGAAGAAAAGAATGCCATCCTCGAATGACAATTCTCAAAAGATCCTCGGATCTAACACAAAACCATCCTCGAATGGAGACACAATGGTATACCAGCTTCAGTCGATAACCAAAAACAACAAAGACTGACCTCAGATAGACTTTGCAAAAGAGACAAACTGACCTCAATCTATAAGATCAAAATGTTCTATCATCCTCGAATGATAGCCAAAACAACAAGACCAGCCTCAGAAGTACTTGAAGAAAAGAATGCCATCCTCGAATGCCAATTCTCAAAAGATCCTCGGATCTAACACGAAACCATCCTCGAATGGAGACGCAATGGTATACCGGCCTCAGTCGATAAGCAAAAACAACAAAGACTGACCTCAGACAGACTTTGCAAAAGAAACAAACTGACCTCAATCAATTAGCTCAAAATGGTCTATCATCCTCGAATGATAGCCACAACAACAAGACTAATCTCAGAAGGAGTTGAAGAAAAGAATGCCATCCTCGAACGACAACTCACAAAAGATCCTCGGATCTAACACGAAACCATCCTCGAATGGAGACGCAATGGTATACCGGCCTAAGTCGATAATCAAAAACACAAAGACTGACCTCAGACAGACTTTGCAAAAGAGAGAAACTGACCTCAATCAATAAGCTCAAAATGTTCTATCATCCTCGAATGATAGCCACAACAACAAGAACAACCTCAGAAGGACTTGAAGAAAAGAATGCCATCCTCGAATGACAATTCTCAAAAGATCCTCGGATCTAACACTAAACCATCCTCGAATGGAGACACAATGGTATACCAGCTTCAGTCGATAACCAAAAACAACAAAGACTGACCTCAGATAGACATTGCAAAAGAGACAAATTGACCTCAATCAATAAGATCAAAATGTTCTATCATCCTCGAATGATAGCCAAAACAACAAGACCAGCTTCAGAAGTACTTGAAGAAAAGAATGCCATCCTCGAATGCCAATTCTCAAAAGATCCTCGGATCTAACACGAAACCATCCTCGAATGGAGACGCAATGGTATACCGGCCTCAGTCGATAAGCAAAAACAACAAAGACTGACCTCAGACAGACTTTGCAAAAGAAACAAACTGACCTCAATCAATAAGCTCAAAATGGTCTATCATCCTCGAATGATAGCCACAACAACAAGACTAACCTCAGAAGGAGTTGAAGAAAAGAATGCCATCCTCGAACGACAACTCACAAAAGATCCTCGGATCTAACATGAAACCATCCTCGAATGGAGACGCAATGGTATACCGGCCTAAGTCGATAATAAAAAACACAAAGACTGACCCCAGACAGACTTTGCAAAAGAGAGAAACTGACCTCAATCAATAAGCTCAAAATGTTCTATCATCCTCGAATGATAGCCAAAACAACTAGAACAACCTCAGAAGGACTTGAAGAAAAGAATGCCATCCTCGAATGACAATTCTCAAAAGATCCTCGGATCTAACACAAAACCATCCTCGAATGGAGACACAATGGTATACCAGCTTCAGTCGATAACCAAAAACAACAAAGACTGACCTCAGACAGACTTTGCAAAAGAGAAAAACTGACCTTAATCAATAAGATCAAAATGTTCTATCATCCTCGAATGATAGCCACAACAACAAGACCAGCCTCTGAAGTACATGAAGAGAATAATGCCATCCTCGAATGCCAATTCTCAAAAGATCCTCGGATCTAACACGAAACCATCCTCGAATGGAGACGCAATGGTATACCGGCCTCAGTCGATAAGCAAAAACAACAAAGACTGACCTCAGACAGACTTTGCAAAAGAAACAAACTGACCTCAATATATAAGCTCAAAATGGTCTATCATCCTCGAATGATAGCCACAACAACAAGACTAACCTCAGAAGGAGTTGAAGAAAAGAATGCCATCCTCGAACGACAACTCACAAAAGATCCTCGGATCTAACACGAAACCATCCTCGAATGGAGACGCAATGGTATACCGGCCTAAGTCGATAATCAAAAACACAAAGACTGACCTCAGACAGACTTTGCAAAAGAGAGAAACTGACCTCAATCAATAAGCTCAAAATGTTCTATCATCCTCGAATGATAGCCACAACAACAAGAACAACCTCAGAAGGACTTGAAGAAAAGAATGCCATCCTCGAATGACAATTCTCAAAAGATCCTCGGATCTAACACAAAACCATCCTCGAATGGAGACACAATGGTATACCAGCTTCAGTCGATAACCAAAAACAACAAAGACTGACGTCAGATAGACTTTGCAAAAGAGACAAACTGACCTCAATCAATAAGATCAAAATGTTCTATCATCCTCGAATGATAGCCAAAACAACAAGACCAGCCTCAAAAGTACTTGAAGAAAAGAATGCAATCCTCGAATGCCAATTCTCAAAAGATCCTCGGATCTAACACGAAACCATCCTCGAATGGAGACGCAATGGTATACCGGCCTCAGTCGATAAGCAAAAACAACAAAGACTGACCTCAGACAGACTTTGCAAAAGAAACAAACTGACCTCAATCAATAAGCTCAAAATGGTCTATCATCCTCGAATGATAGCCACAACAACAAGACTAATCTCAGAAGGAGTTGAAGAAAAGAATGCCATCCTCGAACGACAACTCACAAAAGATCCTCGGATCTAACACGAAACCATCCTCGAATGGAGACGCAATGGTATACCGGCCTAAGTCGATAATCAAAAACACAAAGACTGACCTCAGACAGACTTTGCAAAAGAGAGAAACTGACCTCAATCAATAAGCTCAAAATGTTCTATCATCCTCGAATGATAGCCACAACAACAAGAACAACCTCAGAAGGACTTGAAGAAAAGAATGCCATCCTCGAATGACAATTCTCAAAAGATCCTCGGATCTAACACAAAACCATCCTCGAATGGAGACACAATGGTATACCAGCTTCAGTCGATAACCAAAAACAACAAAGACTGACCTCAGACAGACTTTGCAAAAGAGAAAAACTGACCTTAATCAATAAGATCAAAATGTTCTATCATCCTCGAATGATAGCCACAACAACAAGACCAGCCTTTGAAGTACATGAAGAAAAGAATGCCATCCTCGAATGCCAATTCTCAAAAGATCCTCGGATCTAACACGAAACCATCCTCGAATGGAGACGCAATGGTATACCGGCCTCAGTCGATAAGCAAAAACAACAAAGACTGACCTCAGACAGACTTTGCAAAAGAAACAAACTGACCTCAATCAATAAGCTCAAAATGGTCTATCATCCTCGAATGATAGCCACAACAACAAGACAAACCTCAGAAGGAGTTGAAGAAAAGAATGCCATCCTCGAACGACAACTCACAAAAGATCCTCGGATCTAACACGAAACCATCCTCGAATGTAGACGCAATGGTATACCGGCCTAAGTCGATAATCAAAAACACAAAGACTGACTTCAGACAGACTTTGCAAAAGAGAGAAACTGACCTCAATCAATAAGCTCAAAATGTTCTATCATCCTCGAATGATAGCCACAACAACAAGAACAACCTCAGAAGGACTTGAAGAAAAGAATGCCATCCTCGAATGACAATTCTCAAAAGATCCTCGGATCTAACACAAAACCATCCTCGAATGGAGACACAATGGTATACCAGCTTCAGTCGATAACCAAAAACAACAAAGACTGACCTCAGATAGACTTTGCAAAAGAGACAAACTGACCTCAATCAATAAGATCAACATGTTCTATCATCCTCGAATGATAGCCAAAACAACAAGACCAGCCTCAGAAGTACTTGAAGAAAAGAATGCCATCCTCAAATGCCAATTCTCAAAAGATCCTCGGATCTAACACGAAACCATCCTCGAATGGAGACGCAATGGTATACCGGCCTCAGTCGATAAGCAAAAACAACAAAGACTGACCTCAGACAGACTTTGCAAAAGAAACAAACTGACCTCAATCAATAAGCTCAAAATGGTCTATCATCCTCGAATGATAGCCACAACAACAAGACTAACCTCAGAAGGAGTTGAAGAAAAGAATGCCATCCTCGAACGACAACTCACAAAAGATCCTCGGATCTAACACGAAACCATCCTCGAATGGAGACGCAATGGTATACCGGCCTAAGTCGATAATAAAAAACACAAAGACTCACCTCAGACAGACTTTGCAAAAGAGAGAAACTGACCTCAATCAATAAGCTCAAAATGTTCTATCATCCTCGAATGATAGCCACAACAACAAGAACAACCTCAGAAGGACTTGAAGAAAAGAATGCCATCCTCGAATGACAATTCTCAAAAGATCCTCGGATCTAACACAAAACCATCCTCGAATGGAGACACAATGGTATACCAGCTTCAGTCGATAACCAAAAACAACAAAGACTGACGTCAGATAGACTTTGCAAAAGAGACAAACTGACCTCAATCAATAAGATCAAAATGTTCTATCATCCTCGAATGATAGCCAAAACAACAAGACCAGCCTCAAAAGTACTTGAAGAAAAGAATGCAATCCTCGAATGCCAATTCTCAAAAGATCCTCGGATCTAACACGAAACCATCCTCGAATGGAGACGCAATGGTATACCGGCCTCAGTCGATAAGCAAAAACAACAAAGACTGACCTCAGACAGACTTTGCAAAAGAAACAAACTGACCTCAATCAATAAGCTCAAAATGGTCTATCATCCTCGAATGATAGCCACAACAACAAGACTAATCTCAGAAGGAGTTGAAGAAAAGAATGCCATCCTCGAACGACAACTCACAAAAGATCCTCGGATCTAACACGAAACCATCCTCGAATGGAGACGCAATGGTATACCGGCCTAAGTCGATAATCAAAAACACAAAGACTGACCTCAGACAGACTTTGCAAAAGAGAGAAACTGACCTCAATCAATAAGCTCAAAATGTTCTATCATCCTCGAATGATAGCCACAACAACAAGAACAACCTCAGAAGGACTTGAAGAAAAGAATGCCATCCTCGAATGACAATTCTCAAAAGATCCTCGGATCTAACACAAAACCATCCTCGAATGGAGACACAATGGTATACCAGCTTCAGTCGATAACCAAAAACAACAAAGACTGACCTCAGACAGACTTTGCAAAAGAGAAAAACTGACCTTAATCAATAAGATCAAAATGTTCTATCATCCTCGAATGATAGCCACAACAACAAGACCAGCCTTTGAAGTACATGAAGAAAAGAATGCCATCCTCGAATGCCAATTCTCAAAAGATCCTCGGATCTAACACGAAACCATCCTCGAATGGAGACGCAATGGTATACCGGCCTCAGTCGATAAGCAAAAACAACAAAGACTGACCTCAGACAGACTTTGCAAAAGAAACAAACTGACCTCAATCAATAAGCTCAAAATGGTCTATCATCCTCGAATGATAGCCACAACAACAAGACAAACCTCAGAAGGAGTTGAAGAAAAGAATGCCATCCTCGAACGACAACTCACAAAAGATCCTCGGATCTAACACGAAACCATCCTCGAATGTAGACGCAATGGTATACCGGCCTAAGTCGATAATCAAAAACACAAAGACTGACTTCAGACAGACTTTGCAAAAGAGAGAAACTGACCTCAATCAATAAGCTCAAAATGTTCTATCATCCTCGAATGATAGCCACAACAACAAGAACAACCTCAGAAGGACTTGAAGAAAAGAATGCCATCCTCGAATGACAATTCTCAAAAGATCCTCGGATCTAACACAAAACCATCCTCGAATGGAGACACAATGGTATACCAGCTTCAGTCGATAACCAAAAACAACAAAGACTGACCTCAGATAGACTTTGCAAAAGAGACAAACTGACCTCAATCAATAAGATCAAAATGTTCTATCATCCTCGAATGATAGCCAAAACAACAAGACCAGCCTCAGAAGTACTTGAAGAAAAGAATGCCATCCTCAAATGCCAATTCTCAAAAGATCCTCGGATCTAACACGAAACCATCCTCGAATGGAGACGCAATGGTATACCGGCCTCAGTCGATAAGCAAAAACAACAAAGACTGACCTCAGACAGACTTTGCAAAAGAAACAAACTGACCTCAATCAATAAGCTCAAAATGGTCTATCATCCTCGAATGATAGCCACAACAACAAGACTAACCTCAGAAGGAGTTGAAGAAAAGAATGCCATCCTCGAACGACAACTCACAAAAGATCCTCGGATCTAACACGAAACCATCCTCGAATGGAGACGCAATGGTATACCGGCCTAAGTCGATAATAAAAAACACAAAGACTCACCTCAGACAGACTTTGCAAAAGAGAGAAACTGACCTCAATCAATAAGCTCAAAATGTTCTATCATCCTCGAATGATAGCCACAACAACAAGAACAACCTCAGAAGGACTTGAAGAAAAGAATGCCATCCTCGAATGACAATTCTCAAAAGATCCTCGGATCTAACACAAAACCATCCTCGAATGGAGACACAATGGTATACCAGCTTCAGTCGATAACCAAAAACAACAAAGACTGACCTCAGACAGACTTTGCAAAAGAGAAAAACTGACCTTAATCAATAAGATCAAAATGTTCTATCATCCTCGAATGATAGCCACAACAACAAGACCAGCCTCTGAAGTACATGAAGAAAAGAATGCCATCCTCGAATGCCAATTCTCAAAAGATCCTCGGATCTAACACGAAACCATCCTCGAATGGAGAACCAATGGTATACCGGCCTCAGTCGATAAGCAAAAACAACAAAGACTGATCTCAGACAGACTTTGCAAAAGAAACAAACTGACCTCAATCAATAAGCTCAAAATGGTCTATCATCCTCGAATGATAGCCACAACAACAAGACTAACCTCAGAAGGACTTGAAGAAAATAATGCCATCCTCGAACGACAACTCACAAAAGATCCTCGGATCTAACACGAAACCGTCCTCGAATGGAGACGCAATGGTATACCGACCTAAGTCGATAACCAAAAACACAAAGACTGACCTCAGACAGACTTTGCAAAAGAGAGAAACTGACCTCAATCAATAAGCTCAAAATGTTCTTCATCCTCGAATGATAGCCACAACAACAAGACCAACCTCAGAAGGACTTGAAGAAAAGAATGCCATCCTCGAACGACAACTCACAAGAGATCCTCGGATCTAACTGGAAACCATCCTTGAATGGAGACAAAAAGGTATCTCGGCCTCAGTCGATAACCAAAAACACAAAGACTGACCTCAGATAGACTTTACAAAAGAGGTAATCTGACCTCAATCAATAAGCTTAAAATGGTCTATCATCCTCGAATAATAGCCACAACAACAAGACCAACCTCAGAAGGACTTGAAGAAAAGAATGCCATCCTCGAATGACAATTCACAAAAGATCCTCGGATCTAACACGAAACCATCCTCGAATGGAGACGCAATGGTATATCGGCCTCAGTCGATAACCAAAAACACAAAGACTGACCTCAGACAGACTTTGCAAAAGAGACAAACTGACCTCAATCAATAAGCTCAAAATGGTCTATCATCCTCGAATGATAGCCACAACAACAAGACCAACCTCATAAGGACTTGAAGAAAAGAATGCCATCCTCGAATGACAATTCTCAAAAGATCCTCGGATTTAACACAAAACCATCCTCGAATGGAGACACAATGGTATACCAGCTTCAGTCGATAACCAAAAACAACAAAGACTGATCTCAGATAGACTTTGCAAAAGAGACAAACTGACCTCAATCAATAAGATCAAAATGTTCTATCATCCTCGAATGATAGCCAAAACAACAAGACCAGCCTCAGAAGTACTTGAAGAAAAGAATGCCATCCTCAAATGCCAATTCTCAAAAGATCCTCAGATCTAACACGAAACCATCCTCGAATGGAGATGCAATGGTATACCGACCTCAGTCGATAAGCAAAAACAACAAAGACTGACCTCAGACAGACTTTGCAAAAGAAACAAACTGACCTCAATCAATAAGCTCAAAATGGTCTATCATCCATGAATGATATCCACAACAACAAGACTAACCTCAGAAGGACTTGAAGAAAAGAATGCCATCCTCGAACGACATCTCACAAAAGATCCTCGGATCTAACACGAAACCATCCTCGAATGGAGACGCAATGGTATACCGACCTAAGTCGATAACCAAAAACACAAAACTGACCTCAGACAGACTTTGCAAAAGAGAGAAACTGACCTCAATCAATAAGCTCAAAATGTTCTTCATCCTCGAATGATAGCCACAACAACAAGACCAACCTCAAAAGGACTTGAAGAAAAGAATGCCGTCCTCGAACGACAACTCACAAGAGATCCTCGGATCTAACTGGAAACCATCCTTGAATGGAGACAAAACGGTATCTCGGCCTCAGTCGATAACCAAAAACACAAAGACTGACCTCAGATAGACTTTACAAAAGAGGTAAACTGACCTCAATCAATAAGCTTAAAATGGTCTATCATCCTCGAATAATAGCCACAACAACAAGACCAACCTCAGAAGGACTTGAAGAAAAGAATGTCATCCTCGAATGACAATTCACAAAAGATCCTCGGATCTAACACGAAACCATCCTCGAATGGAGACGCAATGGTATATCGGCCTCAGTCGATAACCAAAAACACAAAGACTGACCTCAGACAGACTTTGCAAAAGAGACAAACTGACCACAATCAATAAGCTCAAAATGGTCTATCATCCTCGAATGATAGCCACAACAACAAGACCAACCTCATAAGGACTTGAAGAAAAGAATGCCATCCTCGAATGACAATTCTCAAAAGATCCTCGGATTTAACACAAAACCATCCTCGAATGGAGACACAATGGTATACCAGCTTTAGTCGATAACCAAAAACAACAAAGACTGACCTCAGATAGACTTTGCAAAAGAGACAAACTGACCTCAATCAATAAGATCAAAATGTTCTATCATCCTCGAATGATAGCCAAAACAACAAGACCAGCCTCAGAAGTACTTGAAGAAAAGAATGCCATCCTCAAATGCCAATTCTCAAAAGATCCTCAGATCTAACACGAAACCATCCTCGAATGGAGATGCAATGGTATACCGGCCTCAGTCGATAAGCAAAAACAACAAAGACTGACCTCAGACAGACTTTGCAAAAGAAACAAACTGACCTCAATCAATAAGCTCAAAATGGTCTATCATCCTCGAATGATAGCCACAACAACAAGACTAACCTCAGAAGGAGTTGAAGAAAAGAATGCCATCCTCGAACGACAACTCACAAAAGATCCTCGGATCTAGCACGAAACCATCCTCGAATGGAGACGCAATGGTATACCGGCCTAAGTCGATAATCAAAAACACAAAGACTGACCTCAGACAGACTTTGCAAAAGAGAGAAACTGACCTCAATAAATAAGCTCAAAATGTTCTATCATCCTCGAATGATAGCCACAACAACAAGAACAACCTCAGAAGGACTTGAAGAAAAGAATGCCATCCTCGAATGACAATTCTCAAAAGATCCTCGGATCTAACACAAAACCATCCTCGAATGGAGACACAATGGTATACCAGCTTCAGTCGATAACCAAAAACAACAAAGACTGACCTCAGATAGACTTTGCAAAAGAGACAAACTGACCTCAATCAATAAGATCAAAATGTTCTATCATCCTCGAATGATAGCCAAAACAACAAGACCAGCCTCAGAAGTACTTGAAGAAAAGAATGCCATCCTCGAATGCCAATTCTCAAAAGATCCTCGGATCTAACACGAAACCATCCTCGAATGGAGACGCAATGGTATACCGGCCTCAATCGATAAGCAAAAACAACTAAGACTGACCTCAGACAGACTTTGCAAAAGAAACAAACTGACCTCAATCAATAAGCTCAAAATGGTCTATCATCCTCGAATGATAGCCACAACAACAAGACTAACCTCAGAAGGACTTGAAGAAAAGAATGCCATCCTCGAACGACAACTCACAAAAGATCCTCGGATCTAACACGAAACCATCCTCGAATGGAGACGCAATGGTATACCGGCCTAAGTCGATAACCAAAAACACAAAGACTGACCTCAGACAGACTTTGCAAAAGAGAGAAACTTACCTCAATCAATAAGCTCAAAATGTTCTATCATCCTCGAATGATAGCCACAACAAAGAGACCAACCTCAGAAGGACTTGAAGAAAAGAATGCCATCCTCGAACGACAACTCACAAAAGATCCTCGGATCTAACACGAAACCATCCTCGAATGGAGACGCAATGGTATACCGGCCTAAGTCGATAACCAAAAACACAAAGACTGACCTCAGACAGACTTTGCAAAAGAGAGAAACTTACCTCAATCAATAAGCTCAAAATGTTCTATCATCCTCGAATGATAGCCACAACAAAGAGACCAACCTCAGAAGGACTTGAAGAAAAGAATGCCATCCTCGAACGACAACTCACAAGAGATCCTCGGATCTAACTCGAAACCATCCTTGAATGGAGACGAAACGGTATCTCGGCCTCAGTCGATAACCAAAAACACAAAGACTGACCTCAGATAGACTTTACAAAAGAGGTAAACTGACCTCAATCAATAAGCTCAAAATGGTCTATCATCCTCGAATGATAGCCACAACAACAAGACCAACCTCAGAAGGACTTGAAGAAAAGAATGCCATCCTCGAATGACAATTCTCAAAAGATCCTCGGATCTAACACAAAACCATCCTCGAATGGAGACACAATGGTATACCAGCTTCAGTCGATAACCAAAAACAACAAAGACTGAACTCAGAAAGACTTTGCAAAAGAGACAAACTGACCTCAATCAATAAGATCAAAATGTTCTATCATCCTCGAATGATAGCCAAAAAAACAAGACCAGCCTCAGAAGTACTTGAAGAAAAGAATGCCATCCTCGAATGCCAATTCTCAAAAGACCCTCGGATCTAACACGAAACCATCCTCGAATGGAGACGCAATGGTATACCGGCCTCAGTCGATAAGCAAAAACAACAAAGACTGACCTCAGACAGACTTTACAAAAGAAACAAACTGACCTCAATCAATAAGCTCAAAATGGTCTATCATCCTCGAATGATAGCCACAACAACAAAACTAACCTAAGAAGGAGTTGAAGAAAAGAATGCCATCCTCGAACGACAACTCACAAAAGATCCTCGGATCTAACACGAAACCATCCTCGAATGGAGACGCAATGGTATACCGGCCTAAGTCGATAATCAAAAACACAAAGACTGACCTCAGACAGACTTTGCAAAAGAGAGAAACTGACCTCAATCAATAAGCTCAAAATGTTCTATCATCCTCGAATGATAGCCACAACAACAAGAACAACCTCAGAAGGACTTGAAGAAAATAATGCCATCCTCGAATGACAATTCTCAAAAGATCCTCGGATCTAACACAAAACCATCCTCGAATGGAGACACAATGGTATACCAGCTTCAGTCGATAACCAAAAACAACAAAGACTGACCTCAGAAAGACTTTGCAAAAGAGACAAACGGACCTCAATCAATAAGATGAAAATGTTCTATCATCCTCGAATGATAGCCAAAACAACAAGACCAGCCTCAGAAGTACTTGAAGAAAAGAATGCCATCCTCGAATGCCAATTCTCAAAAGATCCTCGTATCTAACACGAAACCATCCTCGAATGGAGACACAATGGTATACCAGCTTCAGTCGATAACCAAAAACAACAAAGACTGACCTCAGATAGACTTTGCAAAAGAGACAAACTGACCTCAATCAATAAGATCAAAATGTTCTATCATCCTCGAATGATAGCCAAAACAACAAGACCAGCCTCAGAAGTACTTGATGAAAAGAATGCCATCCTCGAATGCCAATTCTCAAAAGACCCTCGGATCTAACACGAAACCATCCTCGAATGGAGACGCAATGGTATACGGGCCTCAGTCGATAAGCAAAAACAACAAAGACTGACCTCAGACAGACTTTGCAAAAGAAACAAACTGACCTCGATCAATAAGCTCAAAATGGTATATCATCCTCGAATGATAGCCACAACAACAAGACTAACCTCAGAAGGACTTGAAGAAAAGAATGCCATCCTCGAACGACATCTCACAAAAGATCCTCGGATCTAACACGAAACCATCCTTGAATGGAGACGCAATGGTATACCGGCCTAAGTCGATAACCAAAAACACAAAGACTGACCTCAGACAGACTTTGCAAAAGAGAGAAACTTACCTCAATCAATAAGCTCAAAATGTTCTATCATCCTCGAATGATAGCCACAACAACAAGACCAACCTCAGAAGGACTTGAAGAAAAGAATGCCATCCTCGAACGACAACTCACAAGAGATCCTCGGATCTAACTCGAAACCATCCTTGAATGGAGACGAAACGGTATCTCAGCCTCAGTCGATAACCAAAAACACAAAGACTGACCTCAGACAGACTTTACAAAAGAGAGAAACTGACCTCAATCAATAAGCTCAAAATGGTCTATCATCCTCGAATGATAGCCACAACAAAGAGACCAACCTCAGAAGGACTTGAAGAAAAGAATGCCATCCTCGAATGACAATTCTCAAAAGATCCTCGGATCTAACAGAAAACCATCCTCGAATGGAGACACAATTGTATACCAGCTTCAGTCGATAACCAAAAACAACAAAGACTGAACTCAGAAAGACTTTGCAAAAGAGACAAACTGACCTCAATCAATAAGATCAAAATGTTCTATCATCCTCGAATGATAGCCAAAACAACAAGACCAGCCTCAGAAGGACTTGAAGAAAAGAATGCCATCTTCGAATGCCAATTCTCAAAAGATCCTCGTATCTAACACAAAACCATCCTCGAATGGAGACACAATGGTATACCAGCTTCAGTCGATAACCAAAAACAACAAAGACTGAACTCAGAAAGACTTTGCAAAAGAGACAAACTGACCTCAATCAATAAGATCAAAATGTTCTATCATCCTCGAATGATAGCCAAAACAACAAGACCAGCCTCAGAAGTACTTGAAGAAAAGAATGCCATCCTCGAATGCCAATTCTCAAAAGACCCTCGGATCTAACACGAAACCATCCTCGAATGGAGACGCAATGGTATACCGGCCTCAGTCGATAAGCAAAAACAACAAAGACTGACCTCAGACAGACTTTGCAAAAGGAACAAACTGACCTCAATCAATAATCTCAAAATGGTCTATCATCCTCGAATGATAGCCACAACAACAAGACTAACCTCAGAAGGAGTTGAAGAAAAGAATGCCATCCTCGAACGACAACTCACAAAAGATCCTCGGATCTAACACGAAACCATCCTCGAATCGAGACGCAATGGTATACCGGCCTAAGTCGATAATCAAAAACACAAAGACTGACCTCAGACGGACTTTGCAAAAGAGAGAAACTGACCTCAATCAATAAGCTCAAAATGTTCTATCATCCTCGAATGATAGCCACAACAACAAGAACAACCTCAGAAGGACTTGAAGAAAATAATGCCATCCTCGAATGACAATTCTCAAAAGATCCTCGGATCTAACACAAAACCATCCTCGAATGAAGACACAATAGTATACCAGCTTCAGTCGATAACCAAAAACAACAAAGACTGACCTCAGAAAGACTTTGCAAAAGAGACAAACGGACCTCAATCAATAAGACGAAAATGTTCTATCATCCTCGAATGATAGCCAAAACAACAAGACCAGCCTCAGAAGTACTTGAAGAAAAGAATGCCATCCTCGAATGCCAATTCTCAAAAGATCCTCGTATCTAACACGAAACCATCCTCGAATGGAGACACAATGGTATACCAGCTTCAGTCGATAACCAAAAACAACAAAGACTGACCTCAGATAGACTTTGCAAAAGAGACAAACTGACCTCAATCAATAAGATCAAAATGTTCTATCATCCTCGAATGATAGCCAAAACAACAAGACCAGACTCAGAAGTACTTGAAGAAAAGAACGCCATCCTCGAATGCCAATTCTCAAAAGATCCTCGGATCTAACACGAAACCATCCTCGAATGGAGACGCAATGGTATACCGGCCTCAGTCGATAAGCAAAAACAACAAAGACTGACCTCAGACAGACTTTGCAAAAGAAACAAACTGACCTCGATCAATAAGCTCAAAATGGTATATCATCCTCGAATGATAGCCACAACAACAAGACTAACCTCAGAAGGACTTGAAGAAAAGAATGCCATCCTCGAACGACAACTCACAAAAGATCCTCGGATCTAACACGAAACCATCCTTGAATGGAGACGCAATGGTATACCGGCCTAAGTCGATAACCAAAAACACAAAGACTGACCTCAGAAAGACTTTGCAAAAGAGACAAACGGACCTCAATCAATAAAATGAAAATGTTCTATCATCCTCGAATGATAGCCAAAACAACAAGACCAGCCTCAGAAGTACTTGAAGAAAAGAATGCCATCTTCGAATGCCAATTCTCAAAAGATCCTCGTATCTAACACGAAACCATCCTCGAATGGAGACACAATGGTATACCAGCTTCAGTCGATAACCAAAAACAACAAAGACTGACCTCAGATAGACTTTGCAAAAGAGACAAACTGACCTCAATCAATAAGATCAAAATGTTCTATCATCCTCGAATGATAGCCAAAACAACAAGACCAGCCTCAGAAGTACTTGAAGAAAAGAATGCCATCCTCGAATGCCAATTCTCAAAAGACCCTCGGATCTAACACGAAACCATCCTCGAATGGAGACGCAATGGTATACCGGCCTCAGTCGATAAGCAAAAACAACAAAGACTGACCTCAGACAGACTTTGCAAAAGGAACAAACTGACCTCAATCAATAATCTCAAAATGGTCTATCATCCTCGAATGATAGCCACAACAACAAGACTAACCTCAGAAGGAGTTGAAGAAAAGAATGCCATCCTCGAACGACAACTCACAAAAGATCCTCGGATCTAACACGAAACCATCCTCGAATCGAGACGCAATGGTATACCGGCCTAAGTCGATAATCAAAAACACAAAGACTGACCTCAGACGGACTTTGCAAAAGAGAGAAACTGACCTCAATCAATAAGCTCAAAATGTTCTATCATCCTCGAATGATAGCCACAACAACAAGAACAACCTCAGAAGGACTTGAAGAAAATAATGCCATCCTCGAATGACAATTCTCAAAAGATCCTCGGATCTAACACAAAACCATCCTCGAATGAAGACACAATGGTATACCAGCTTCAGTCGATAACCAAAAACAACAAAGACTGACCTCAGAAAGACTTTGCAAAAGAGACAAACGGACCTCAATCAATAAGACGAAAATGTTCTATCATCCTCGAATGATAGCCAAAACAACAAGACCAGCCTCAGAAGTACTTGAAGAAAAGAATGCCATCCTCGAATGCCAATTCTCAAAAGATCCTCGTATCTAACACGAAACCATCCTCGAATGGAGACACAATGGTATACCAGCTTCAGTCGATAACCAAAAACAACAAAGACTGACCTCAGATAGACTTTGCAAAAGAGACAAACTGACCTCAATCAATAAGATCAAAATGTTCTATCATCCTCGAATGATAGCCAAAACAACAAGACCAGACTCAGAAGTACTTGAAGAAAAGAACGCCATCCTCGAATGCCAATTCTCAAAAGATCCTCGGATCTAACACGAAACCATCCTCGAATGGAGACGCAATGGTATACCGGCCTCAGTCGATAAGCAAAAACAACAAAGACTGACCTCAGACAGACTTTGCAAAAGAAACAAACTGACCTCGATCAATAAGCTCAAAATGGTATATCATCCTCGAATGATAGCCACAACAACAAGACTAACCTCAGAAGGACTTGAAGAAAAGAATGCCATCCTCGAACGACAACTCACAAAAGATCCTCGGATCTAACACGAAACCATCCTTGAATGGAGACGCAATGGTATACCGGCCTAAGTCGATAACCAAAAACACAAAGACTGACCTCAGAAAGACTTTGCAAAAGAGACAAACGGACCTCAATCAATAAAATGAAAATGTTCTATCATCCTCGAATGATAGCCAAAACAACAAGACCAGCCTCAGAAGTACTTGAAGAAAAGAATGCCATCCTCGAATGCCAATTCTCAAAAGATCCTCGTATCTAACACGAAACCATCCTCGAATGGAGACACAATGGTATACCAGCTTCAGTCGATAACCAAAAACAACAAAGACTGACCTCAGATAGACTTTGCAAAAGAGACAAACTGACCTCAATCAATAAGATCAAAATGTTCTATCATCCTCGAATGATAGCCAAAACAACAAGACCAGCCTCAGAAGTACTTGAAGAAAAGAATGCCATCCTCGAATGCCAATTTTCAAAAGACCCTCGGATCTAACACGAAACCATCCTCGAATGGAGACACAATGGTATACCGGCCTCAGTCGATAAGCAAAAACAACAAAGACTGACCTCAGACAGACTTTGCAAAAGAAACAAACTGACCTCGATCAATAAGCTCAAAATGGTATATCATCCTCGAATGATAGCCACAACAACAAGACTAACCTCAGAAGGACTTGAAGAAAAGAATGCCATCCTCGAACGACAACTCACAAAAGATCCTCGGATCTAACACGAAACCATCCTTGAATGGAGACGCAATGGTATACCGGCCTAAGTCGATAACCAAAAACACAAAGACTGACCTCAAACAGACTTTGCAAAAGAGAGAAACTTACCTCAATCAATAAGCTCAAAATGTTCTATCATCCTCGAATGATAGCCACAACAACAAGACCAACCTCAGAAGGACTTGAAGAAAAGAATGCCATCCTCGAACGACAACTCACAAGAGATCCTCGGATCTAACTCGAAACCATCCTTGAATGGAGACGAAACGGTATCTCAGCCTCAGTCGATAACCAAAAACACAAAGACTGACCTCAGATAGACTTTACAAAAGAGAGAAACTGACCTCAATCAATAAGCTCAAAATGGTCTATCATCCTCGAATGATAGCCACAACAAAGAGACCAACCTCAGAAGGACTTGAAGAAAATAATGCCATCCTCGAATGACAATTCTCAAAAGATCCTCGGATCTAACACAAAACCATCCTCGAATGGAGACACAATGGTATACCAGCTTCAGTCGATAACCAAAAACAACAAAGACTGAACTCAGAAAGACTTTGCAAAAGAGACAAACTGACCTCAATCAATAAGATCAAAATGTTCTATCATCCTCGAATGATATCCAAAACAACAAGACCAGCCTCAGAAGGACTTGAAGAAAAGAATGCCATCCTCGAATGACAATTCTCAAAAGATCCTCGGATCTAACACAAAACCATCCTCGAATGGAGACACAATGGTATACCAGCTTCAGTCGATAACCAAAAACAACAAAGACTGAACTCAGAAAGACTTTGCAAAAGAGACAAACTGACCTCAATCAATAAGATCAAAATGTTCTATCATCCTCGAATGATAGCCAAAACAACAAGACCAGCCTCAGAAGTACTTGAAGAAAAGAATGCCATCCTCGAATGCCAATTCTCAAAAGACCCTCGGATCTAACACGAAACCATCCTCGAATGGAGACGCAATGGTATACCGGCCTCAGTCGATAAGCAAAAACAACAAAGACTGACCTCAGACAGACTTTGCAAAAGAAACAAACTGACCTCAATCAATAAGCTCAAAATGGTCTATCATCCTCGAATGATAGCCACAACAACAAGACTAACCTCAGAAGGAGTTGAAGAAAAGAATGCCATCCTCGAACGACAACTCACAAAAGATCCTCGGATCTAACACGAAACCATCCTCGAATCGAGACGCAATGGTATACCGGCCTAAGTCGATAATCAAAAACACAAAGACTGACCTCAGACAGACTTTGCAAAAGAGAGAAACTGACCTCAATCAATAAGCTCAAAATGTTCTATCATCCTCGAATGATAGCCACAACAACAAGAACAACCTCAGAAGGACTTGAAGAAAATAATGCCATCCTCGAATGACAATTCTCAAAAGATCCTCGGATCTAACACAAAACCATCCTCGAATGGAGACACAATGGTATACCAGCTTCAGTCGATAACCAAAAACAACAAAGACTGACCTCAGAAAGACTTTGCAAAAGAGACAAACGGACCTCAATCAATAAGACGAAAATGTTCTATCATCCTCGAATGATAGCCAAAACAACAAGACCAGCCTCAGAAGTACTTGAAGAAAAGAATGCCATCCTCGAATGCCAATTCTCAAAAGATCCTCGTATCTAACACGAAACCATCCTCGAATGGAGACACAAAGGTATACCAGCTTCAGTCGATAACCAAAAACAACAAAGACTGACCTCAGATAGACTTTGCAAAAGAGACAAACTGACCTCAATCAATAAGATCAAAATGTTCTATCATCCTCGAATGATAGCCAAAACAACAAGACCAGCCTCAGAAGTACTTGAAGAAAAGAATGCCATCCTCGAATGCCAATTCTCAAAAGATCCTCGGATCTAACACGAAACCATCCTCGAATGGAGACGCAATGGTATACCGGCCTCAGTCGATAAGCAAAAACAACAAAGACTGACCTCAGACAGACTTTGCAAAAGAAACAAACTGACCTCGATCAATAAGCTCAAAATGGTATATCATCCTCGAATGATAGCCACAACAACAAGACTAACCTCAGAAGGACTTGAAGAAAAGAATGCCATCCTCGAACGACAACTCACAAAAGATCCTCGGATCTAACACGAAACCATCCTTGAATGGAGACGAAATGTTATACCGTCCTAAGTCGATAACCAAAAACACAAAGACTGACCTCAGACAGACTTTGCAAAAGAGAGAAACTTACCTCAATCAATAAACTCAAAATGTTCTATCATCCTCGAATGATAGCCACAACAACAAGACCAACCTCAGAAGGACTTGAAGAAAAGAATGCCATCCTCGAACGACAACTCACAAGAGATCCTCGGATCTAACTCGAAACCATCCTTGAATGGAGACGAAACGGTATCTCAGCCTCAGTCGATAACCAAAAACACAAATACTGACCTCAGACAGACTTTGCAAAAGAGAGAAACTGACCTCAATCAATAAGCTCAAAATGGTCTATCATCCTCGAATGATAGCCACAACAAAGAGACCAACCTCAGAAGGACTTGAAGAAAAGAATGCCATCCTCGAACGACAACTCACAAGAGTTCCTCGGATCTAACTCGAAACCATCCTTGAATGGAGACGAAACGGTATCTCGGCCTCAGTCGATAACCAAAAACACAAAGACTGACCTCAGATAGACTTTACAAAAGAGGTAAACTGACCTCAATCAATAAGCTTAAAATGGTCTATCATCCTCGAATAATAGCCACAACAACAAGAACAACCTCAGAAGGACTTGAAGAAAAGAATGCCATCCTCGAATGACAATTCTCAAAAGATCCTCGGATCTAACACAAAACCATCCTCGAATGGAGACACAATGGTATACCAGCTTCAGTCGATAACCAAAAACAACAAAGCCTGACCTCAGACAGACTTTGCAAAAGAGAAAAACTGACCTTAATCAATAAGATCAAAATGTTCTATCATCCTCGAATGATAGCCACAACAACAAGACCAGCCTCTGAAGTACATGAAGAAAAGAATGCCATCCTCGAATGCCAATTCTCAAAAGATCCTCGGATCTAACACGAAACCATCCTCGAATGGAGACGCAATGGTATACCGGCCTCAGTCGATAAGCAAAAACAACAAAGACTGACCTCAGACAGACTTTGCAAAAGAAACAAACTGACCTCAATCAATAAGCTCAAAATGGTCTATCATCCTCGAATGATAGCCACAACAACAAGACTAACCTCAGAAGGACTTGAAGAAAAGAATGCCATCCTCGAACGACAACTCACAAAAGATCCTCGGATCTAACACAAAACCATCCTCGAATGGAGACGCAATGGTATACCGACCTAAGTCGATAACCAAAAACACAAAGACTGACCTCAGACAGACTTTGCAAAAGAAAGAAACTGACCTCAATCAATAAGCTCAAAATGTTCTATCATCCTCGAATGATAGCCACAACAACAAGACCAACCTCAGAAGGACTTGAAGAAAAGAATGCCATCCTCGAACGACAACTCACAAGAGATCCTCGGATCTAACTGGAAACCATCCTTGAATGGAGACAAAACGGTATCTCGGCCTCAGTCGATAACCAAAAACACAAAGACTGACCTCAGATAGACTTTACAAAAGAGTTAAACTGACCTCAATCAATAAGCTTAAAATGGTCTATCATCCTCGAATAATAGCCACAACAACAAGACCAACCTCAGAAGGACTTGAAGAAAAGAATGCCATCCTCGAATGACAATTCACAAAAGATCCTCGGATCTAACACGAAACCATCCTCGAATGGAGACGCAATGGTATATCGGCCTCAGTCGATAACCAAAAACAAAAAGACTGACCTCAGACAGACTTTGCAAAAGAGACAAACTGACCTCAATCAATAAGCTCAAAATGGTCTATCATCCTCGAATGATAGCCACAACAACAAGACCAACCTCATACGGACTTGAAGAAAAGAATGCCATCCTCGAATGACAATTCTCAAAAGATCCTCGGATTTAACACAAAACCATCCTCGAATGGAGACACAATGGTATACCAGCTTTAGTCGATAACCAAAAACAACAAAGACTGACCTCAGATAGACTTTGCAAAAGAAACAAACTGACCTCAATCAATAAGATCAAAATGTTCTATCATCCTCGAATGATAGCCAAAACAACAAGACCAGCCTCAGAAGTACTTGAAGAAAAGAATGCCATCCTTAAATGCCAATTCTCAAAAGATCCTCAGATCTAACACGAAACCATCCTCGAATGGAGATGCAATGGTATACCGGCCTCAGTCGATAAGCAAAAACAACAAAGACTGACCTCAGACAAACTTTGCAAAAGAAACAAACTGACCTCAATCAATAAGCTCAAAATGGTCTATCATCCTCGAATGATAGCCACAACAACAAAACTAACCTCAGAAGGAGTTGAAGGAAAGAATGCCATCCTCGAACGACAACTCACAAAAGATCCTCGGATCTAACACGAAACCATCCTCGAATGGAGACGCAATGGTATACCGGCCTAAGTCGATAATCAAAAACACAAAGACTGACCTCAGACAGACTTTGCAAAAGAGAGAAACTGACCTCAATCAATAAGCTCAAAATGTTCTATCATCCTCGAATGATAGCCACAACAACAAGAACAACCTCAGAAGGACTTGAAGAAAAGAATGCCATCCTCGAATGACAATTCTCAAAAGATCCTCGGATCTAACACAAAACCATCCTCGAATGGAGACACAATGGTATACCAGCTTCAGTCGATAACCAAAAACAACAAAGACTGACCTCAGATAGACTTTGCAAAAGAGACAAACTGACCTCAATCAATAAGATCAAAATGTTCTATCATCCTCGAATGATAGCCAAAACAACAAGACCAGCCTCAGAAGTACTTGAAGAAAAGAATGCCATCCTCGAATGCCAATTCTCAAAAGATCCTCGGATCTAACACGAAACCATCCTCGAATGGAGACGCAATGGTATACCGGCCTCAGTCGATAAGCAAAAACAACAAAGACTGACCTCAGACAGACTTTGCAAAAGAAACAAACTGACCTCAATCAATAAGCTCAAAATGGTCTATCATCCTCGAATGATAGCCACAACAACAAGACTAACCTCAGAAGGACTTGAAGAAAAGAATGCCATCCTCGAACGACAACTCACAAAAGATCCTCGGATCTAACACAAAACCATCCTCGAATGGAGACGCAATGGTATACCGACCTAAGTCGATAACCAAAAACACAAAGACTGACCTCAGACAGACTTTGCAAAAGAAAGAAACTGACCTCAATCAATAAGCTCAAAATGTTCTATCATCCTCGAATGATAGCCACAACAACAAGACCAACCTCAGAAGGACTTGAAGAAAAGAATGCCATCCTCGAACGACAACTCACAAGAGATCCTCGGATCTAACTGGAAACCATCCTTGAATGGAGACAAAACGGTATCTCGGCCTCAGTCGATAACCAAAAACACAAAGACTGACCTCAGATAGACTTTACAAAAGAGGTAAACTGACCTCAATCAATAAGCTTAAAATGGTCTATCATCCTCGAATAATAGCCACAACAACAAGACCAACCTCAGAAGGACTTGAAGAAAAGAATGCCATCCTCGAATGACAATTCACAAAAGATCCTCGGATATAACACGAAACCATCCTCGAATGGAGACGCAATGGTATATCGGCCTCAGTCGATAACCAAAAACACAAAGACTGACCTCAGACAGACTTTGCAAAAGAGACAAACTGACCTCAATCAATAAGCTCAAAATGGTCTATCATCCTCGAATGATAGCCACAACAACAAGACCAACCTCATACGGACTTGAAGAAAAGAATGCCATCCTCGAATGACAATTCTCAAAAGATCCTCGGATTTAACACAAAACCATCCTCGAATGGAGACACAATGGTATACCAGCTTTAGTCGATAACCAAAAACAACAAAGACTGACCTCAGATAGACTTTGCAAAAGAAACAAACTGACCTCAATCAATAAGATCAAAATGTTCTATCATCCTCGAATGATAGCCAAAACAACAAGACCAGCCTCAGAAGTACTTGAAGAAAAGAATGCCATCCTTAAATGCCAATTCTCAAAAGATCCTCAGATCTAACACGAAACCATCCTCGAATGGAGATGCAATGGTATACCGGCCTCAATCGATAAGCAAAAACAACAAAGACTGACCTCAGACAAACTTTGCAAAAGAAACAAACTGACCTCAATCAATAAGCTCAAAATGGTCTATCATCCTCGAATGATAGCCACAACAACAAAACTAACCTCAGAAGGAGTTGAAGGAAAGAATGCCATCCTCGAACGACAACTCACAAAAGATCCTCGGATCTAACACGAAACCATCCTCGAATGGAGACGCAATGGTATACCGGCCTAAGTCGATAATCAAAAACACAAAGACTGACCTCAGACAGACTTTGCAAAAGAGAGAAACTGACCTCAATCAATAAGCTCAAAATGTTCTATCATCCTCGAATGATAGCCACAACAACAAGAACAACCTCAGAAGGACTTGAAGAAAAGAATGCCATCCTCGAATGACAATTCTCAAAAGATCCTCGGATCTAACACAAAACCATCCTCGAATGGAGACACAATGGTATACCAGCTTCAGTCGATAACCAAAAACAACAAAGACTGACCTCAGATAGACTTTGCAAAAGAGACAAACTGACCTCAATCAATAAGATCAAAATGTTCTATCATCCTCGAATGATAGCCAAAACAACAAGACCAGCCTCAGAAGTACTTGAAGAAAAGAATGCCATCCTCGAATGCCAATTCTCAAAAGATCCTCGGATCTAACACGAAACCATCCTCGAATGGAGACGCAATGGTATACCGGCCTCAGTCGATAAGCAAAAACAACAAAGACTGACCTCAGACAGACTTTGCAAAAGAAACAAACTGACCTCAATCAATAAGCTCAAAATGGTCTATCATCCTCGAATGATAGCCACAACAACAAGACTAACCTCAGAAGGACTTGAAGAAAAGAATGCCATCCTCGAACGACAACTCACAAAAGATCCTCGGATCTAACACAAAACCATCCTCGAATGGAGACGCAATGGTATACCGACCTAAGTCGATAACCAAAAACACAAAGACTGACCTCAGACAGACTTTGCAAAAGAAAGAAACTGACCTCAATCAATAAGCTCAAAATGTTCTATCATCCTCGAATGATAGCCACAACAACAAGACCAACCTCAGAAGGACTTGAAGAAAAGAATGCCATCCTCGAACGACAACTCACAAGAGATCCTCGGATCTAACTGGAAACCATCCTTGAATGGAGACAAAACGGTATCTCGGCCTCAGTCGATAACCAAAAACACAAAGACTGACCTCAGATAGACTTTACAAAAGAGGTAAACTGACCTCAATCAATAAGCTTAAAATGGTCTATCATCCTCGAATAATAGCCACAACAACAAGACCAACCTCAGAAGGACTTGAAGAAAAGAATGCCATCCTCGAATGACAATTCACAAAAGATCCTCGGATCTAACACGAAACCATCCTCGAATGGAGACGCAATGGTATATCGGCCTCAGTCGATAACCAAAAACACAAAGACTGACCTCAGACAGACTTTGCAAAAGAGACAAACTGACCTCAATCAATAAGCTCAAAATGGTCTATCATCCTCGAATGATAGCCACAACAACAAGACCAACCTCATACGGACTTGAAGAAAAGAATGCCATCCTCGAATGACAATTCTCAAAAGATCCTCGGATTTAACACAAAACCATCCTCGAATGGAGACACAATGGTATACCAGCTTTAGTCGATAACCAAAAACAACAAAGACTGACCTCAGATAGACTTTGCAAAAGAGACAAACTGACCTCAATCAATAAGATCAAAATGTTCTATCATCCTCGAATGATAGCCAAAACAACAAGACCAGCCTCAGAAGTACTTGAAGAAAAGAATGCCATCCTTAAATGCCAATTCTCAAAAGATCCTCAGATCTAACACGAAACCATCCTCGAATGGAGATGCAATGGTATACCGGCCTCAGTCGATAAGCAAAAACAACAAAGACTGACCTCAGACAAACTTTGCAAAAGAAACAAACTGACCTCAATCAATAAGCTCAAAATGGTCTATCATCCTCGAATGATAGCCACAACAACAAAACTAACCTCAGAAGGAGTTGAAGGAAAGAATGCCATCCTCGAACGACAACTCACAAAAGATCCTCGGATCTAACACGAAACCATCCTCGAATGGAGACGCAATGGTATACCGGCCTAAGTCGATAATCAAAAACACAAAGACTGACCTCAGACAGACTTTGCAAAAGAGAGAAACTGACCTCAATCAATAAGCTCAAAATGTTCTATCATCCTCGAATGACAGCCACAACAACAAGAACAACCTCAGAAGGACTTGAAGAAAAGAATGCCATCCTCGAATGACAATTCTCAAAAGATCCTCGGATCTAACACAAAACCATCCTTGAATGGAGACACAATGGTATACCAGCTTCAGTCGATAACCAAAAACAACAAAGACTGACCTCAGATAGACTTTGCAAAAGAGACAAACTGACCTCAATCAATAAGATCAAAATGTTCTATCATCCTCGAATGATAGCCAAAACAACAAGACCAGCCTCAGAAGTACTTGAAGAAAAGAATGCCATCCTCGAATGCCAATTCTCAAAAGATCCTCGGATCTAACACGAAACCATCCTCGAATGGAGACGCAATGGTATACCGGCCTCAGTCGATAAGCAAAAACAACAAAGACTGACCTCAGACAGACTTTGCAAAAGAAACAAACTGACCTCAATCAATAAGCTCAAAATGGTCTATCATCCTCGAATGATAGCCACAACAACAAGACTAACCTCAGAAGGACTTGAAGAAAAGAATGCCATCCTCGAACGACAACTCACAAAAGATCCTCGGATCTAACACGAAACCATCCTCGAATGGAGACGCAATGGTATACCGGCCTAAGTCGATAACTAAAAACACAAAGACTGACCTCAGACAGACTTTGCAAAAGAGAGAAACTTACCTCAATCAATAAGCTCAAAATGTTCTATCATCCTCGAATGATAGCCACAACAAAAAGACCAACCTCAGAAGGACTTGAAGAAAAGAATGCCAGCCTCGAACGACAACTCACAAGAGATCCTCGGATCTAACTCGAAACCATCCTTGAATGGAGACGAAACGGTATCTCGGCCTCAGTCGATAACCAAAAACACAAAGACTGACCTCAGATAGACTTTACAAAAGAGGTAAACTGACCTCAATGAATAAGCTTAAAATGGTCTATCATCCTCGAATAATAGCCACAACAACAAGACCAACCTCAGAAGGACTTGAAGAAAAGAATGCCATCCTCGAATGCCAATTCTCAAAAGATCCTCAGATCTAACACAAAACCATCCTCGAATGGAGATGCAATGGTATACCGGCCTCAGTCGATAAGCAAAAACAACAAAGACTGACCTCAGACAAACTTTGCAAAAGAAACAAACTGACCTCAGTCAATAAGCTCAAAATGGTCTATCATCCTCGAATGATAGCCACAACAACAAGACTAACCTCAGAAGGAGTTGAAGGAAAGAATGCCATCCTCGAACGACAACTCACAAAAGATCCTCGGATCTAACACGAAACCATCCTCGAATGGAGACGCAATGGTATACCGGCCTAAGTCGATAATCAAAAACACAAAGACTGACCTCAGATAGACTTTGCAAAAGAGAGAAACTGACCTCAATCAATAAGCTCAAAATGTTCTATCATCCTCGAATGATAGCCACAACAACAAGAACAACCTCAGAAGGACTTGAAGAAAAGAATGCCATCCTCGAATGACAATTCTCAAAAGATCCTCGGATCTAACACAAAACCATCCTCGAATGGAGACACAATGGTATACCAGCTTCAGTCGATAACCAAAAACAACAAAGACTGACCTCAGATAGACTTTGCAAAAGAGACAAACTGACCTCAATCAATAAGATCAAAATGTTCTATCATCCTCGAATGATAGCCAAAACAACAAGACCAGCCTCAGAAGTACTTGAAGAAAAGAATGCCATCCTCGAATGCCAATTCTCAAAAGATCCTCGGATCTAACACGAAACCATCCTCGAATGGAGACGCAATGGTATATCGGCCTCAGTCGATAACCAAAAACACAAAGACTGACCTCAGACAGACTTTGCAAAAGAGACAAACTGACCTCAATCAATAAGCTCAAAATGGTCTATCATCCTCAAATGATAGCCACAACAACAAGACCAACCTCATAAGGACTTGAAGAAAAGAATGCCATCCTCGAATGACAATTCTCAAAAGATCCTCGGATTTAACACAAAACCATCCTCGAATGGAGACACAATGGTATACCAGCTTTAGTCGATAACCAAAAACAACAAAGACTGACCTCAGATAGACTTTGCAAAAGAGACAAACTGACCTCAATCAATAAGATCAAAATGTTCTATCATCCTCGAATGATAGCCAAAACAACAAGACCAGCCTCAGAAGTACTTGAAGAAAAGAATGCCATCCTCAAATGCCAATTCTCAAAAGATCCTCAGATCTAACACGAAACCATCCTCGAATGGAGATGCAATGGTATACCGGCCTCAGTCGATAAGCAAAAACAACAAAGACTGACCTCAGACAAACTTTGCAAAAGAAACAAACTGACCTCAATCAATAAGCTCAAAATGGTCTATCATTCTCGAATGATAGCCACAACAACAAGACTAACCTCAGAAGGAGTTGAAGGAAAGAATGCCATCCTCGAACGACAACTCACAAAAGATCCTCGGATCTAACACGAAACCATCCTCGAATGGAGACGCAATGGTATACCGGCCTAAGTCGATAATCAAAAACACAAAGACTGACCTCAGATAGACTTTGCAAAAGAGAGAAACTGACCTCAATCAATAAGCTCAAAATGTTCTATCATCCTCGAATGATAGCCACAACAACAAGAACAACCTCAGAAGGACTTGAAGAAAAGAATGCCATCCTCGAATGACAATTCTCAAAAGATCCTCGGATCTAACACAAAACCATCCTCGAATGGAGACACAATGGTATACCAGCTTCAGTCGATAACCAAAAACAACAAAGACTGACCTCAGATAGACTTTGCAAAAGAGACAAACTGACCTCAATCAATAAGATCAAAATGTTCTATCATCCTCGAATGATAGCCAAAACAACAAGACCAGCCTCAGAAGTACTTGAAGAAAAGAATGCCATCCTCGAATGCCAATTCTCAAAAGATCCTCGGATCTAACACGAAACCATCCTCGAATGGAGACGCAATGGTATACCGGCCTCAGTCGATAAGCAAAAACAACAAAGACTGACCTCAGACAGACTTTGCAAAAGAAACAAACTGACCTCAATCAATAAGCTCAAAATGGTCTATCATCCTCGAATGATAGCCACAACAACAAGACTAACCTCAGAAGGACTTGAAGAAAAGAATGCCATCCTCGAACGACAACTCACAAAAGATCCTCGGATCTAACACGAAACCATCCTTGAATGGAGATGCAATGGTATACCGGCCTAAGTCGATAACTAAAAACACAAAGACTGACCTCAGACAGACTTTGCAAAAGAGAGAAACTTACCTCAATCAATAAGCTCAAAATGTTCTATCATCCTCGAATGATAGCCACAACAAAGAGACCAACCTCAGAAGGACTTGAAGAAAAGAATGCCATCCTCGAACGACAACTCACAAGAGATCCTCGGATCTAACTCGAAACCATCCTTGAATGGAGACGAAACGGTATCTCGGCCTCAGTCGATAACCAAAAACAGAAAGACTGACCTCAGATAGACTTTACAAAAGAGGTAAACTGACCTCAATGAATAAGCTTAAAATGGTCTATCATCCTCGAATAATAGCCACAACAACAAGACCAACCTCAGAAGGACTTGAAGAAAAGAATGCCATCCTCGAATGCCAATTCTCAAAAGATCCTCAGATCTAACACGAAACCATCCTCGAATGGAGATGCAATGGTATACCGGCCTCAGTCGATAAGCAAAAACAACAAAGACTGACCTCAGACAAACTTTGCAAAAGAAACAAACTGACCTCAATCAATAAGCTCAAAATGGTCTATCATTCTCGAATGATAGCCACAACAACAAGACTAACCTCAGAAGGAGTTGAAGGAAAGAATGCCATCCTCGAACGACAACTCACAAAAGATCCTCGGATCTAACACGAAACCATCCTCGAATGGAGACGCAATGGTATACCGGCCTATGTCGATAATCAAAAACACAAAGACTGACCTCAGACAGACTTTGCAAAAGAGAGAAACTGACCTCAATCAATAAGCTCAAAATGTTCTATCATCCTCGAATGATAGCCACAACAACAAGAACAACCTCAGAAGGACTTGAAGAAAAGAATGCCATCCTCGAATGACAATTCTCAAAAGATCCTCGGATCTAACACAAAACCATCCTCGAATGGAGACACAATGGTATACCAGCTTCAGTCGATAACCAAAAACAACAAAGACTGACCTCAGATAGACTTTGCAAAAGAGACAAACTGACCTCAATCAATAAGATCAAAATGTTCTATCATCCTCGAATGATAGCCAAAACAACAAGACCATCCTCAGAAGTACTTGAAGAAAAGAATGCCATCCTCGAATGCCAATTCTCAAAAGATCCTCGGATCTAACACGAAACCATCCTCGAATGGAGACGCAATGGTATACCGGCCTCAGTCGATAAGCAAAAACAACAAAGACTGACCTCAGACAGACTTTGCAAAAGAAACAAACTGACCTCAATCAATAAGCTCAAAATGGTCTATCATCCTCGAATGATAGCCACAACAACAAGACTAACCTCAAAAGGACTTGAAGAAAAGAATGGCATCCTCGAACGACAACTCACAAAAGATCCTCGGATCTAACACGAAACCATCCTCGAATGGAGACGCAATGGTATACCGGCCTAAGTCGATAACTAAAAACACAAAGACTGACCTCAGACAGACTTTGCAAAAGAGAGAAACTTACCTCAATCAATAAGCTCAAAATGTTCTATCATCCTCGAATGATAGCCACAACAAAGAGACCAACCTCAGAAGAACTTGAAGAAAAGAATGCCATCCTCGAACGACAACTCACAAGAGATCCTCGGATCTAACTCGAAACCATCCTTGAATGGAGACGAAACGGTATCTCGGCCTCAGTCGATAACCAAAAACACAAAGACTGACCTCAGATAGACTTTACAAAAGAGGTAAACTGACCTCAATGAATAAGCTTAAAATGGTCTATCATCCTCGAATAATAGCCACAACAACAAGACCAACCTCAGAAGGACTTGAAGAAAAGAATGCCATCCTCGAATGCCAATTCTCAAAAGATCCTCAGATCTAACACGAAACCATCCTCGAATGGAGATGCAATGGTATACCGGCCTCAGTCGATAAGCAAAAACAACAAAGACTGACCTCAGACAAACTTTGCAAAAGAAACAAACTGACCTCAATCAATAAGCTCAAAATGGTCTATCATCCTCGAATGATAGCCACAACAACAAGACTAACCTCAGAAGGAGTTGAAGGAAAGAATGCCATCCTCGAACGACAACTCCCAAAAGATCCTCGGATCTAACACGAAACCATCCTCGAATGGAGACGCAATGGTATACCGGCCTAAGTCGATAATCAAAAACACAAAGACTGACCTCAGACAGACTTTGCAAAAGAGAGAAACTGACCTCAATCAATAAGCTCAAAATGTTCTATCATCCTCGAATGATAGCCACAACAACAAGAACAACCTCAGAAGGACTTGAAGAAAAGAATGCCATCCTCGAATGACAATTCTCAAAAGATCCTCGGATCTAACACAAAACCATCCTCGAATGGAGACACAATGGTATACCAGCTTCAGTCGATAACCAAAAACAACAAAGACTGACCTCAGATAGACTTTGCAAAAGAGACAAACTGACCTCAATCAATAAGATCAAAATGTTCTATCATCCTCGAATGATAGCCAAAACAACAAGACCAGCCTCAGAAGTACTTGAAGAAAAGAATGCCATCCTCGAATGCCAATTCTCAAAAGATCCTCGGATCTAACACGAAACCATCCTCGAATGGAGACGCAATGGTATACCGGCCTCAGTCGATAAGCAAAAACAACAAAGACTGACCTCAGACAGACTTTGCAAAAGAAACAAACTGACCTCAATCAATAAGCTCAAAATGGTCTATCATCCTCGAATGATAGCCACAACAACAAGACTAACCTCAGAAGGACTTGAAGAAAAGAATGCCATCCTCGAACGACAACTCACAAAAGATCCTCGGATCTAACACGAAACCATCCTCGAATGGAGACGCAATGGTATACCGGCCTATGTCGATAATCAAAAACACAAAGACTGACCTCAGACAGACTTTGCAAAAGAGAGAAACTGACCTCAATCAATAAGCTCAAAATGTTCTATCATCCTCGAATGATAGCCACAACAACAAGAACAACCTCAGAAGGACTTGAAGAAAAGAATGCCATCCTCGAATGCCAATTCTCAAAAGATCCTCAGATCTAACACGAAACCATCCTCGAATGGAGATGCAATGGTATACCGGCCTCAGTCGATAAGCAAAAACAACAAAGACTGACCTCAGACAAACTTTGCAAAAGAAACAAACTGACCTCAATCAATAAGCTCAAAATGGTCTATCATTCTCGAATGATAGCCACAACAACAAGACTAACCTCAGAAGGAGTTGAAGGAAAGAATGCCATCCTCGAACGACAACTCACAAAAGATCCTCGGATCTAACACGAAACCATCCTCGAATGGAGACGCAATGGTATACCGGCCTATGTCGATAATCAAAAACACAAAGACTGACCTCAGACAGACTTTGCAAAAGAGAGAAACTGACCTCAATCAATAAGCTCAAAATGTTCTATCATCCTCGAATGATAGCCACAACAACAAGAACAACCTCAGAAGGACTTGAAGAAAAGAATGCCATCCTCGAATGACAATTCTCAAAAGATCCTCGGATCTAACACAAAACCATCCTCGAATGGAGACACAATGGTATACCAGCTTCAGTCGATAACCAAAAACAACAAAGACTGACCTCAGATAGACTTTGCAAAAGAGACAAACTGACCTCAATCAATAAGATCAAAATGTTCTATCATCCTCGAATGATAGCCAAAACAACAAGACCATCCTCAGAAGTACTTGAAGAAAAGAATGCCATCCTCGAATGCCAATTCTCAAAAGATCCTCGGATCTAACACGAAACCATCCTCGAATGGAGACGCAATGGTATACCGGCCTCAGTCGATAAGCAAAAACAACAAAGACTGACCTCAGACAGACTTTGCAAAAGAAACAAACTGACCTCAATCAATAAGCTCAAAATGGTCTATCATCCTCGAATGATAGCCACAACAACAAGACTAACCTCAAAAGGACTTGAAGAAAAGAATGGCATCCTCGAACGACAACTCACAAAAGATCCTCGGATCTAACACGAAACCATCCTCGAATGGAGACGCAATGGTATACCGGCCTAAGTCGATAACTAAAAACACAAAGACTGACCTCAGACAGACTTTGCAAAAGAGAGAAACTTACCTCAATCAATAAGCTCAAAATGTTCTATCATCCTCGAATGATAGCCACAACAAAGAGACCAACCTCAGAAGAACTTGAAGAAAAGAATGCCATCCTCGAACGACAACTCACAAGAGATCCTCGGATCTAACTCGAAACCATCCTTGAATGGAGACGAAACGGTATCTCGGCCTCAGTCGATAACCAAAAACACAAAGACTGACCTCAGATAGACTTTACAAAAGAGGTAAACTGACCTCAATGAATAAGCTTAAAATGGTCTATCATCCTCGAATAATAGCCACAACAACAAGACCAACCTCAGAAGGACTTGAAGAAAAGAATGCCATCCTCGAATGCCAATTCTCAAAAGATCCTCAGATCTAACACGAAACCATCCTCGAATGGAGATGCAATGGTATACCGGCCTCAGTCGATAAGCAAAAACAACAAAGACTGACCTCAGACAAACTTTGCAAAAGAAACAAACTGACCTCAATCAATAAGCTCAAAATGGTCTATCATCCTCGAATGATAGCCACAACAACAAGACTAACCTCAGAAGGAGTTGAAGGAAAGAATGCCATCCTCGAACGACAACTCCCAAAAGATCCTCGGATCTAACACGAAACCATCCTCGAATGGAGACGCAATGGTATACCGGCCTAAGTCGATAATCAAAAACACAAAGACTGACCTCAGACAGACTTTGCAAAAGAGAGAAACTGACCTCAATCAATAAGCTCAAAATGTTCTATCATCCTCGAATGATAGCCACAACAACAAGAACAACCTCAGAAGGACTTGAAGAAAAGAATGCCATCCTCGAATGACAATTCTCAAAAGATCCTCGGATCTAACACAAAACCATCCTCGAATGGAGACACAATGGTATACCAGCTTCAGTCGATAACCAAAAACAACAAAGACTGACCTCAGATAGACTTTGCAAAAGAGACAAACTGACCTCAATCAATAAGATCAAAATGTTCTATCATCCTCGAATGATAGCCAAAACAACAAGACCAGCCTCAGAAGTACTTGAAGAAAAGAATGCCATCCTCGAATGCCAATTCTCAAAAGATCCTCGGATCTAACACGAAACCATCCTCGAATGGAGACGCAATGGTATACCGGCCTCAGTCGATAAGCAAAAACAACAAAGACTGACCTCAGACAGACTTTGCAAAAGAAACAAACTGACCTCAATCAATAAGCTCAAAATGGTCTATCATCCTCGAATGATAGCCACAACAACAAGACTAACCTCAGAAGGACTTGAAGAAAAGAATGCCATCCTCGAACGACAACTCACAAAAGATCCTCGGATCTAACACGAAACCATCCTCGAATGGAGACGCAATGGTATACCGGCCTAAGTCGATAACTAAAAACACAAAGACTGACCTCAGACAGACTTTGCAAAAGAGAGAAACTTACCTCAATCAATAAGCTCAAAATGTTCTATCATCCTCGAATGATAGCCACAACAAAGAGACCAACCTCAGAAGGACTTGAAGAAAAGAATGCCATGCTCGAACGACAACTCACAAGAGATCCTCGGATCTAACTCGAAACCATCCTTGAATGGAGACGAAACGGTATCTCGGCCTCAGTCGATAACCAAAAACACAAAGACTGACCTCAGATAGACTTTACAAAAGAGGTAAACTGACCTCAATGAATAAGCTTAAAATGGTCTATCATCCTCGAATAATAGCCACAACAACAAGACCAACCTCAGAAGGACTTGAAGAAAAGAATGCCATCCTCGAATGCCAATTCTCAAAAGATCCTCAGATCTAACACGAAACCATCCTCGAATGGAGATGCAATGGTATACCGGCCTCAGTCGATAAGCAAAAACAACAAAGACTGACCTCAGACAAACTTTGCAAAAGAAACAAACTGACCTCAATCAATAAGCTCAAAATGGTCTATCATCCTCGAATGATAGCCACAACAACAAGACTAACCTCAGAAGGAGTTGAAGGAAAGAATGCCATCCTCGAACGACAACTCCCAAAAGATCCTCGGATCTAACACGAAACCATCCTCGAATGGAGACGCAATGGTATACCGACCTAAGTCGATAATCAAAAACACAAAGACTGACCTCAGACAGACTTTGCAAAAGAGAGAAACTGACCTCAATCAATAAGCTCAAAATGTTCTATCATCCTCGAATGATAGCCACAACAACAAGAACAACCTCAGAAGGACTTGAAGAAAAGAATGCCATCCTCGAATGACAATTCTCAAAAGATCCTCGGATCTAACACAAAACCATCCTCGAATGGAGACACAATGGTATACCAGCTTCAGTCGATAACCAAAAACAACAAAGACTGACCTCAGATAGACTTTGCAAAAGAGACAAACTGACCTCAATCAATAAGATCAAAATGTTCTATCATCCTCGAATGATAGCCAAAACAACAAGACCAGCCTCAGAAGTACTTGAAGAAAAGAATGCCATCCTCGAATGCCAATTCTCAAAAGATCCTCGGATCTAACACGAAACAATCCTCGAATGGAGACGCAATGGTATACCGGCCTCAGTCGAGAAGCAAAAACAACAAAGACTGACCTCAGACAGACTTTGCAAAAGAAACAAACTGACCTCAATCAATAAGCTCAAAATGGTCTATCATCCTCGAATGATAGCCACAACAATAAGACTAACCTCAGAAGGACTTGAAGAAAAGAATGCCATCCTCGAACGACAACTCACAAAAGATCCTCGGATCTAACACGAAACCATCCTCGAATGGAGACGCAATGGTATACCGGCCTAAGTCGATAACTAAAAACACAAAGACTGACCTCAGACAGACTTTACAAAAGAGAGAAACTTACCTCAATCAATAAGCTCAAAATGTTCTATCATCCTCGAATGATAGCCAAAACAAAGAGACCAACCTCAGAAGGACTTGAAGAAAAGAATGCCATCCTCGAACGACAACTCACAAGAGATCCTCGGATCTAACTCGAAACCATCCTTGAATGGAGACGAAACGGTATCTCGGCCTCAGTCGATAACCAAAAACACAAAGACTGACCTCAGATAGACTTTACAAAAGAGGTAAACTGACCTCAATGAATAAGCTTAAAATGGTCTATCATCCTCGAATAATAGCCACAACAACAAGACCAACCTCAGAAGGACTTGAAGAAAAGAATGCCATCCTCGAATGACAATTCTCAAAAGATCCTCGGATCTAACACAAAACCATCCTCGAATGGAGACACAATGGTATACCAGCTTCAGTCGATAACCAAAAACAACAAAGACTGAACTCAGAAAGACTTTGCAAAAGAGACAAACTGACCTCAATCAATAAGATCAAAATGTTCTATCATCCTCGAATGATAGCCAAAACAACAAGACCAGCCTCAGAAGTACTTGAAGAAAAGAATGCCATCCTCGAATGCCAATTCTCAAAAGATCCTCGGATCTAACACGAAACCATCCTCAAATGGAGACGCAATGGTATACCGGCCTCAGTCGATAAGCAAAAACAACAAAGACTGACCTCAGACAGACTTTGCAAAAGAAACAAACTGACCTCAATCAATAAGCTCAAAATGGTCTATCATCCTCGAATGATAGCCACAACAACAAGACTAACCTCAGAAGGACTTGAAGAAAAGAATGCCATCCTCGAACGACAACTCACAAAAGATCCTCGGATCTAACACGAAACCATCCTCGAATGGAGACGCAATGGTATACCGGCCTAAGTCGATAACTAAAAACACAAAGACTGACCTCAGACAGACTTTGCAAAAGAGAGAAACTTACCTCAATCAATAAGCTCAAAATGTTCTATCATCCTCGAATGATAGCCACAACAAAGAGACCAACCTCAGAAGGACTTGAAGAAAAGAATGCCATCCTCGAACGACAACTCACAAGAGATCCTCGGATCTAACTCGAAACCATCCTTGAATGGAGACGAAACGGTATCTCGGCCTCAGTCGATAACCAAAAACACAAAGACTGACCTCAGATAGACTTTACAAAAGAGGTAAACTGACCTCAATGAATAAGCTTAAAATGGTCTATCATCCTCGAATAATAGCCACAACAACAAGACCAACCTCAGAAGGACTTGAAGAAAAGAATGCCATCCTCGAATGCCAATTCTCAAAAGATCCTCAGATCTAACACGAAACCATCCTCGAATGGAGATGCAATGGTATACCGGCCTCAGTCGATAAGCAAAAACAACAAAGACTGACCTCAGACAAACTTTGCAAAAGAAACAAACTGACCTCAATCAATAAGCTCAAAATGGTCTATCATCCTCGAATGATAGCCACAACAACAAGACTAACCTCAGAAGGAGTTGAAGGAAAGAATGCCATCCTCGAACGACAACTCCCAAAAGATCCTCGGATCTAACACGAAACCATCCTCGAATGGAGACGCAATGGTATACCGGCCTAAGTCGATAATCAAAAACACAAAGACTGACCTCAGACAGACTTTGCAAAAGAGAGAAACTGACCTCAATCAATAAGCTCAAAATGTTCTATCATCCTCGAATGATAGCCACAACAACAAGAACAACCTCAGAAGGACTTGAAGAAAAGAATGCCATCCTCGAATGACAATTCTCAAAAGATCCTCGGATCTAACACAAAACCATCCTCGAATGGAGACACAATGGTATACCAGCTTCAGTCGATAACCAAAAACAACAAAGACTGACCTCAGATAGACTTTGCAAAAGAGACAAACTGACCTCAATCAATAAGATCAAAATGTTCTATCATCCTCGAATGATAGCCAAAACAACAAGACCAGCCTCAGAAGTACTTGAAGAAAAGAATGCCATCCTCGAATGCCAATTCTCAAAAGATCCTCGGATCTAACACGAAACCATCCTCGAATGGAGACGCAATGGTATACCGGCCTCAGTCGATAAGCAAAAACAACAAAGACTGACCTCAGACAGACTTTGCAAAAGAAACAAACTGACCTCAATCAATAAGCTCAAAATGGTCTATCATCCTCGAATGATAGCCACAACAACAAGACTAACCTCAGAAGGAGTTGAAGGAAAGAATGCCATCCTCGAACGACAACTCCCAAAAGATCCTCGGATCTAACACGAAACCATCCTCGAATGGAGACGCAATGGTATACCGGCCTAAGTTGATAATCAAAAACACAAAGACTGACCTCAGACAGACTTTGCAAAAGAGAGAAACTGACCTCAATCAATAAGCTCAAAATGTTCTATCATCCTCGAATGATAGCCACAACAACAAGAACAACCTCAGAAGGACTTGAAGAAAAGAATGCCATCCTCGAATGACAATTCTCAAAAGATCCTCGGATCTAACACAAAACCATCCTCGAATGGAGACACAATGGTATAACAGCTTCAGTCGATAACCAAAAACAACAAAGACTGACCTCAGATAGACTTTGCAAAAGAGACAAACTGACCTCAATCAATAAGATCAAAATGTTCTATCATCCTCGAATGATAGCCAAAACAACAAGACCAGCCTCAGAAGTACTTGAAGAAAAGAATGCCATCCTCGAATGCCAATTCTCAAAAGATCCTCGGATCTAACACGAAACCATCCTCGAATGGAGACGCAATGGTATACCGGCCTCAGTCGATAAGCAAAAACAACAAAGACTGACCTCAGACAGACTTTGCAAAAGAAACAAACTGACCTCAATCAATAAGCTCAAAATGGTCTATCATCCTCGAATGATAGCCACAACAACAAGACTAACCTCAGAAGGAGTTGAAGAAAAGAATGCCATCCTCGAACGACAACTCACAAAAGATCCTCGGATCTAACACGAAACCATCCTCGAATGGAGACGCAATGGTATACCGGCCTAAGTCGATAATCAAAAACACAAAGACTGACCTCAGACAGACTTTGCAAAAGAGAGAAACTTACCTCAATCAATAAGCTCAAAATGTTCTATCATCCTCGAATGATAGCCACAACAAAGAGACCAACCTCAGAAGGACTTGAAGAAAAGAATGCCATCCTCGAATGACAATTCTCAAAAGATCCTCGGATCTAACACAAAACCATCCTCGAATGGAGACACAATGGTATACCAGCTTCAGTCGATAACCAAAAACAACAAAGACTGACCTCAGATAGACTTTGCAAAAGAGACAAACTGACCTCAATCAATAAGATCAAAATGTTCTATCATCCTCGAATGATAGCCAAAACAACAAGACCAGCCTCAGAAGTACTTGAAGAAAAGAATGCCATCCTCGAATGCCAATTCTCAAAAGATCCTCGGATCTAACACGAAACCATCCTCGAATGGAGACGCAATGGTATACCGGCCTCAGTCGATAAGCAAAAACAACAAAGACTGACCTCAGACAGACTTTGCAAAAGAAACAAACTGACCTCAATCAATAAGCTCAAAATGGTCTATCATCCTCGAATGATAGCCACAACAACAAGACTAACCTCAGAAGGACTTGAAGAAAAGAATGCCATCCTCGAACGACAACTCACAAAAGATCCTCGGATCTAACACGAAACCATCCTCGAATGGAGACGCAATGGTATACCGGCCTAAGTCGATAACTAAAAACACAAAGACTGACCTCAGACAGACTTTGCAAAAGAGAGAAACTTACCTCAATCAATAAGCTCAAAATGTTCTATCATCCTCGAATGATAGCCACAACAAAGAGACCAACCTCAGAAGGACTTGAAGAAAAGAATGCCATCCTCGAACGACAACTCACAAGAGATCCTCGGATCTAACTCGAAACCATCCTTGAATGGAGACGAAACGGTATCTCGGCCTCAGTCGATAACCAAAAACACAAAGACTGACCTCAGATAGACTTTACAAAAGAGGTAAACTGACCTCAATGAATAAGCTTAAAATGGTCTATCATCCTCGAATAATAGCCACAACAACAAGACCAACCTCAGAAGGACTTGAAGAAAAGAATGCCATCCTCGAATGACAATTCTCAAAAGATCCTCGGATCTAACACAAAACCATCCTCGAATGGAGACACAATGGTATACCAGCTTCAGTCGATAACCAAAAACAACAAAGACTGAACTCAGAAAGACTTTGCAAAAGAGACAAACTGACCTCAATCAATAAGATCAAAATGTTCTATCATCCTCGAATGATAGCCAAAACAACAAGACCAGCCTCAGAAGTACTTGAAGAAAAGAATGCCATCCTCGAATGCCAATTCTCAAAAGATCCTCGGATCTAACACGAAACCATCCTCGAATGGAGACGCAATGGTATACCGGCCTCAGTCGATAAGCAAAAACAACAAAGACTGACCTCAGACAGACTTTGCAAAAGAAACAAACTGACCTCAATCAATAAGCTCAAAATGGTCTATCATCCTCGAATGATAGCCACAACAACAAGACTAACCTCAGAAGGACTTGAAGAAAAGAATGCCATCCTCGAACGACAACTCACAAAAGATCCTCGGATCTAACACGAAACCATCCTCGAATGGAGACGCAATGGTATACCGGCCTAAGTCGATAACTAAAAACACAAAGACTGACCTCAGACAGACTTTGCAAAAGAGAGAAACTTACCTCAATCAATAAGCTCAAAATGTTCTATCATCCTCGAATGATAGCCACAACAAAGAGACCAACCTCAGAAGGACTTGAAGAAAAGAATGCCATCCTCGAACGACAACTCACAAGAGATCCTCGGATCTAACTCGAAACCATCCTTGAATGGAGACGAAACGGTATCTCGGCCTCAGTCGATAACCAAAAACACAAAGACTGACCTCAGATAGACTTTACAAAAGAGGTAAACTGACCTCAATGAATAAGCTTAAAATGGTCTATCATCCTCGAATAATAGCCACAACAACAAGACCAACCTCAGAAGGACTTGAAGAAAAGAATGCCATCCTCGAATGCCAATTCTCAAAAGATCCTCAGATCTAACACGAAACCATCCTCGAATGGAGATGCAATGGTATACCGGCCTCAGTCGATAAGCAAAAACAACAAAGACTGACCTCAGACAAACTTTGCAAAAGAAACAAACTGACCTCAATCAATAAGCTCAAAATGGTCTATCATCCTCGAATGATAGCCACAACAACAAGACTAACCTCAGAAGGAGTTGAAGGAAAGAATGCCATCCTCGAATGACAACTCCCAAAAGATCCTCGGATCTAACACGAAACCATCCTCGAATGGAGACGCAATGGTATACCGGCCTAAGTCGATAATCAAAAACACAAAGACTGACCTCAGACAGACTTTGCAAAAGAGAGAAACTGACCTCAATCAATAAGCTCAAAATGTTCAATCATCCTCGAATGATAGCCACAACAACAAGAACAACCTCAGAAGGACTTGAAGAAAAGAATGCCATCCTCGAATGACAATTCTCAAAAGATCCTCGGATCTAACACAAAACCATCCTCGAATGGAGACACAATGGTATACCAGCTTCAGTCGATAACCAAAAACAACAAAGACTGACCTCAGATAGACTTTGCAAAAGAGACAAACTGACCTCAATCAATAAGATCAAAATGTTCTATCATCCTCGAATGATAGCCAAAACAACAAGACCAGCCTCAGAAGTACTTGAAGAAAAGAATGCCATCCTCGAATGCCAATTCTCAAAAGATCCTCGGATCTAACACGAAACCATCCTCGAATGGAGACGCAATGGTATACCGGCCTCAGACGATAAGCAAAAACAACAAAGACTGACCTCAGACAGACTTTGCAAAAGAAACAAACTGACCTCAATCAATAAGCTCAAAATGGTCTATCATCCTCGAATGATAGCCACAACAACAAGACTAACCTCAGAAGGACTTGAAGAAAAGAATGCCATCCTCGAACGACAACTCACAAAAGATCCTCGGATCTAACACGAAACCATCCTCGAATGGAGACGCAATGGTATACCGGCCTAAGTCGATAACTAAAAACACAAAGACTGACCTCAGACAGACTTTGCAAAAGAGAGAAACTTACCTCAATCAATAAGCTCAAAATGTTCTATCATCCTCGAATGATAGCCACAACAAAGAGACCAACCTCAGAAGGACTTGAAGAAAAGAATGCCATCCTCGAACGACAACTCACAAGAGATCCTCGGATCTAACTCGAAACCATCCTTGAATGGAGACGAAACGGTATCTCGGCCTCAGTCGATAACCAAAAACACAAAGACTGACCTCAGATAGACTTTACAAAAGAGGTAAACTGACCTCAATGAATAAGCTTAAAATGGTCTATCATCCTCGAATAATAGCCACAACAACAAGACCAACCTCAGAAGGACTTGAAGAAAAGAATGCCATCCTCGAATGACAATTCTCAAAAGATCCTCGGATCTAACACAAAACCATCCTCGAATGGAGACACAATGGTATACCAGCTTCAGTCGATAACCAAAAACAACAAAGACTGAACTCAGAAAGACTTTGCAAAAGAGACAAACTGACCTCAATCAATAAGATCAAAATGTTCTATCATCCTCGAATGATAGCCAAAACAACAAGACCAGCCTCAGAAGTACTTGAAGAAAAGAATGCAATCCTCGAATGCCAATTCTCAAAAGATCCTCGGATCTAACACGAAACCATCCTCGAATGGAGACGCAATGGTATACCGGCCTCAGTCGATAAGCAAAAACAACAAAGACTGACCTCAGACAGACTTTGCAAAAGAAACAAACTGACCTCAATCAATAAGCTCAAAATGGTCTATCATCCTCGAATGATAGCCACAACAACAAGACTAACCTCAGAAGGACTTGAAGAAAAGAATGCCATCCTCGAACGACAACTCACAAAAGATCCTCGGATCTAACACGAAACCATCCTCGAATGGAGACGCAATGGTATACCGGCCTAAGTCGATAACTAAAAACACAAAGACTGACCTCAGACAGACTTTGCAAAAGAGAGAAACTTACCTCAATCAATAAGCTCAAAATGTTCTATCATCCTCGAATGATAGCCACAACAAAGAGACCAACCTCAGAAGGACTTGAAGAAAAGAATGCCATCCTCGAACGACAACTCACAAGAGATCCTCGGATCTAACTCGAAACCATCCTTGAATGGAGACGAAACGGTATCTCGGCCTCAGTCGATAACCAAAAACACAAAGACTGACCTCAGATAGACTTTACAAAAGAGGTAAACTGACCTCAATGAATAAGCTTAAAATGGTCTATCATCCTCGAATAATAGCCACAACAACAAGACCAACCTCAGAAGGACTTGAAGAAAAGAATGCCATCCTCGAATGCCAATTCTCAAAAGATCCTCAGATCTAACACGAAACCATCCTCGAATGGAGATGCAATGGTATACCGGCCTCAGTCGATAAGCAAAAACAACAAAGACTGACCTCAGACAAACTTTGCAAAAGAAACAAACTGACCTCAATCAATAAGCTCAAAATGTTCTATCATTCTCGAATGATAGCCACAACAACAAGAACAACCTCAGAAGGACTTGAAGAAAAGAATGCCATCCTCGAATGACAATTCTCAAAAGATCCTCGGATCTAACACAAAACCATCCTCGAATGGAGACACAATGGTATACCAGCTTCAGTCGATAACCAAAAACAACAAAGACTGACCTCAGATAGACTTTGCAAAAGAGACAAACTGACCTCAATAAATAAGATCAAAATGTTCTATCATCCTCGAATGATAGCCAAAACAACAAGACCAGCCTCAGAAGTACTTGAAGAAAAGAATGCCATCCTCGAATGCCAATTCTCAAAAGATCCTCGGATCTAACACGAAACCATCCTCGAATGGAGACGCAATGGTATACCGGCCTCAGTCGATAAGCAAAAACAACAAAGACTGACCTCAGACAGACTTTGCAAAAGAAACAAACTGACCTCAATCAATAAGCTCAAAATGGTCTATCATCCTCGAATGATAGCCACAACAACAAGACTAACCTCAGAAGGAGTTGAAGGAAAGAATGCCATCCTCGAACGACAACTCCCAAAAGATCCTCGGATCTAACACGAAACCATCCTCGAATGGAGACGCAATGGTATACCGGCCTAAGTTGATAATCAAAAACACAAAGACTGACCTCAGACAGACTTTGCAAAAGAGAGAAACTGACCTCAATCAATAAGCTCAAAATGTTCTATCATCCTCGAATGATAGCCACAACAACAAGAACAACCTCAGAAGGACTTGAAGAAAAGAATGCCATCCTCGAATGACAATTCTCAAAAGATCCTCGGATCTAACACAAAACCATCCTCGAATGGAGACACAATGGTATACCAGCTTCAGTCGATAACCAAAAACAACAAAGACTGACCTCAGATAGACTTTGCAAAAGAGACAAACTGACCTCAATCAATAAGATCAAAATGTTCTATCATCCTCGAATGATAGCCAAAACAACAAGACCAGCCTCAGAAGTACTTGAAGAAAAGAATGCCATCCTCGAATGCCAATTCTCAAAAGATCCTCGGATCTAACACGAAACCATCCTCGAATGGAGACGCAATGGTATACCGGCCTCAGTCGATAAGCAAAAACAACAAAGACTGACCTCAGACAGACTTTGCAAAAGAAACAAACTGACCTCAATCAATAAGCTCAAAATGGTCTATCATCCTCGAATGATAGCCACAACAACAAGACTAACCTCAGAAGGAGTTGAAGAAAAGAATGCCATCCTCGAACGACAACTCACAAAAGATCCTCGGATCTAACACGAAACCATCCTCGAATGGAGACGCAATGGTATACCGGCCTAAGTCGATAATCAAAAACACAAAGACTGACCTCAGACAGACTTTGCAAAAGAGAGAAACTTACCTCAATCAATAAGCTCAAAATGTTCTATCATCCTCGAATGATAGCCACAACAAAGAGACCAACCTCAGAAGGACTTGAAGAAAAGAATGCCATCCTCGAATGACAATTCTCAAAAGATCCTCGGATCTAACACAAAACCATCCTCGAATGGAGACACAATGGTATACCAGCTTCAGTCGATAACCAAAAACAACAAAGACTGACCTCAGATAGACTTTGCAAAAGAGACAAACTGACCTCAATCAATAAGATCAAAATGTTCTATCATCCTCGAATGATAGCCAAAACAACAAGACCAGCCTCAGAAGTACTTGAAGAAAAGAATGCCATCCTCGAATGCCAATTCTCAAAAGATCCTCGGATCTAACACGAAACCATCCTCGAATGGAGACGCAATGGTATACCGGCCTCAGTCGATAAGCAAAAACAACAAAGACTGACCTCAGACAGACTTTGCAAAAGAAACAAACTGACCTCAATCAATAAGCTCAAAATGGTCTATCATCCTCGAATGATAGCCACAACAACAAGACTAACCTCAGAAGGACTTGAAGAAAAGAATGCCATCCTCGAACGACAACTCACAAAAGATCCTCGGATCTAACACGAAACCATCCTCGAATGGAGACGCAATGGTATACCGGCCTAAGTCGATAACTAAAAACACAAAGACTGACCTCAGACAGACTTTGCAAAAGAGAGAAACTTACCTCAATCAATAAGCTCAAAATGTTCTATCATCCTCGAATGATAGCCACAACAAAGAGACCAACCTCAGAAGGACTTGAAGAAAAGAATGCCATCCTCGAACGACAACTCACAAGAGATCCTCGGATCTAACTCGAAACCATCCTTGAATGGAGACGAAACGGTATCTCGGCCTCAGTCGATAACCAAAAACACAAAGACTGACCTCAGATAGACTTTACAAAAGAGGTAAACTGACCTCAATGAATAAGCTTAAAATGGTCTATCATCCTCGAATAATAGCCACAACAACAAGACCAACCTCAGAAGGACTTGAAGAAAAGAATGCCATCCTCGAATGACAATTCTCAAAAGATCCTCGGATCTAACACAAAACCATCCTCGAATGGAGACACAATGGTATACCAGCTTCAGTCGATAACCAAAAACAACAAAGACTGAACTCAGAAAGACTTTGCAAAAGAGACAAACTGACCTCAATCAATAAGATCAAAATGTTCTATCATCCTCGAATGATAGCCAAAACAACAAGACCAGCCTCAGAAGTACTTGAAGAAAAGAATGCCATCCTCGAATGCCAATTCTCAAAAGATCCTCGGATCTAACACGAAACCATCCTCGAATGGAGACGCAATGGTATACCGGCCTCAGTCGATAAGCAAAAACAACAAAGACTGACCTCAGACAGACTTTGCAAAAGAAACAAACTGACCTCAATCAATAAGCTCAAAATGGTCTATCATCCTCGAATGATAGCCACAACAACAAGACTAACCTCAGAAGGACTTGAAGAAAAGAATGCCATCCTCGAACGACAACTCACAAAAGATCCTCGGATCTAACACGAAACCATCCTCGAATGGAGACGCAATGGTATACCGGCCTAAGTCGATAACTAAAAACACAAAGACTGACCTCAGACAGACTTTGCAAAAGAGAGAAACTTACCTCAATCAATAAGCTCAAAATGTTCTATCATCCTCGAATGATAGCCACAACAACAAGACTAACCTCAGAAGGAGTTGAAGGAAAGAATGCCATCCTCGAACGACAACTCACAAAAGATCCTCGGATCTAACACGAAACCATCCTCGAATGGAGACGCAATGGTATACCGGCCTAAGTCGATAATCAAAAACACAAAGACTGACCTCAGATAGACTTTGCAAAAGAGAGAAACTGACCTCAATCAATAAGCTCAAAATGTTCTATCATCCTCGAATGATAGCCACAACAACAAGAACAACCTCAGAAGGACTTGAAGAAAAGAATGCCATCCTCGAACGACAACTCACAAAAGATCCTCGGATCTAACACGAAACCATCCTCGAATGGAGACGCAATGGTATACCGGCCTAAGTCGATAACTAAAAACACAAAGACTGACCTCAGACAGACTTTGCAAAAGAGAGAAACTTACCTCAATCAATAAGCTCAAAATGTTCTATCATCCTCGAATGATAGCCACAACAAAGAGACCAACCTCAGAAGGACTTGAAGAAAAGAATGCCATCCTCGAACGACAACTCACAAGAGATCCTCGGATCTAACTCGAAACCATCCTTGAATGGAGACGAAACGGTATCTCGGCCTCAGTCGATAACCAAAAACACAAAGACTGACCTCAGATAGACTTTACAAAAGAGGTAAACTGACCTCAATGAATAAGCTTAAAATGGTCTATCATCCTCGAATAATAGCCACAACAACAAGACCAACCTCAGAAGGACTTGAAGAAAAGAATGCCATCCTCGAATGACAATTCTCAAAAGATCCTCGGATCTAACACAAAACCATCCTCGAATGGAGACACAATGGTATACCAGCTTCAGTCGATAACCAAAAACAACAAAGACTGAACTCAGAAAGACTTTGCAAAAGAGACAAACTGACCTCAATCAATAAGATCAAAATGTTCTATCATCCTCGAATGATAGCCAAAACAACAAGACCAGCCTCAGAAGTACTTGAAGAAAAGAATGCCATCCTCGAATGCCAATTCTCAAAAGATCCTCGGATCTAACACGAAACCATCCTCGAATGGAGACGCAATGGTATACCGGCCTCAGTCGATAAGCAAAAACAACAAAGACTGACCTCAGACAGACTTTGCAAAAGAAACAAACTGACCTCAATCAATAAGCTCAAAATGGTCTATCATGCTCGAATGATAGCCACAACAACAAGACTAACCTCAGAAGGACTTGAAGAAAAGAATGCCATCCTCGAACGACAACTCACAAAAGATCCTCGGATCTAACACGAAACTATCCTCGAATGGAGACGCAATGGTATACCGGCCTAAGTCGATAACTAAAAACACAAAGACTGACCTCAGACAGACTTTGCAAAAGAGAGAAACTTACCTCAATCAATAAGCTCAAAATGTTCTATCATCCTCGAATGATAGCCACAACAAAGAGACCAACCTCAGAAGGACTTGAAGAAAAGAATGCCATCCTCGAACGACAACTCACAAGAGATCCTCGGATCTAACTCGAAACCATCCTTGAATGGAGACGAAACGGTATCTCGGCCTCAGTCGATAACCAAAAACACAAAGACTGACCTCAGATAGACTTTACAAAAGAGGTAAACTGACCTCAATGAATAAGCTTAAAATGGTCTATCATCCTCGAATAATAGCCACAACAACAAGACCAACCTCAGAAGGACTTGAAGAAAAGAATGCCATCCTCGAATGCCAATTCTCAAAAGATCCTCAGATCTAACACGAAACCATCCTCGAATGGAGATGCAATGGTATACCGGCCTCAGTCGATAAGCAAAAACAACAAAGACTGACCTCAGACAAACTTTGCAAAAGAAACAAACTGACCTCAATCAATAAGCTCAAAATGGTCTATCATCCTCGAATGATAGCCACAACAACAAGACTAACCTCAGAAGGAGTTGAAGGAAAGAATGCCATCCTCGAACGACAACTCCCAAAAGATCCTCGGATCTAACACGAAACCATCCTCGAATGGAGACGCAATGGTATACCGGCCTAAGTCGATAATCAAAAACACAAAGACTGACCTCAGACAGACTTTGCAAAAGAGAGAAACTGACCTCAATCAATAAGCTCAAAATGTTCTATCATCCTCGAATGATAGCCACAACAACAAGAACAACCTCAGAAGGACTTGAAGAAAAGAATGCCATCCTCGAATGACAATTCTCAAAAGATCCTCGGATCTAACACAAAACCATCCTCGAATGGAGACACAATGGTATACCAGCTTCAGTCGATAACCAAAAACAACAAAGACTGACCTCAGATAGACTTTGCAAAAGAGACAAACTGACCTCAATCAATAAGATCAAAATGTTCTATCATCCTCGAATGATAGCCAAAACAACAAGACCAGCCTCAGAAGTACTTGAAGAAAAGAATGCCATCCTCGAATGCCAATTCTCAAAAGATCCTCGGATCTAACACGAAACCATCCTCGAATGGAGACGCAATGGTATACCGGCCTCAGACGATAAGCAAAAACAACAAAGACTGACCTCAGACAGACTTTGCAAAAGAAACAAACTGACCTCAATCAATAAGCTCAAAATGGTCTATCATCCTCGAATGATAGCCACAACAACAAGACTAACCTCAGAAGGACTTGAAGAAAAGAATGCCATCCTCGAACGACAACTCACAAAAGATCCTCGGATCTAACACGAAACCATCCTCGAATGGAGACGCAATGGTATACCGGCCTAAGTTGATAATCAAAAACACAAAGACTGACCTCAGACAGACTTTGCAAAAGAGAGAAACTGACCTCAATCAATAAGCTCAAAATGTTCTATCATCCTCGAATGATAGCCACAACAACAAGAACAACCTCAGAAGGACTTGAAGAAAAGAATGCCATCCTCGAATGACAATTCTCAAAAGATCCTCGGATCTAACACAAAACCATCCTCGAATGGAGACACAATGGTATACCAGCTTCAGTCGATAACCAAAAACAACAAAGACTGACCTCAGATAGACTTTGCAAAAGAGACAAACTGACCTCAATCAATAAGATCAAAATGTTCTATCATCCTCGAATGATAGCCAAAACAACAAGACCAGCCTCAGAAGTACTTGAAGAAAAGAATGCCATCCTCGAATGCCAATTCTCAAAAGATCCTCGGATCTAACACGAAACCATCCTCGAATGGAGACGCAATGGTATACCGGCCTCAGTCGATAAGCAAAAACAACAAAGACTGACCTCAGACAGACTTTGCAAAAGAAACAAACTGACCTCAATCAATAAGCTCAAAATGGTCTATCATCCTCGAATGATAGCCACAACAACAAGACTAACCTCAGAAGGAGTTGAAGAAAAGAATGCCATCCTCGAACGACAACTCACAAAAGATCCTCGGATCTAACACGAAACCATCCTCGAATGGAGACGCAATGGTATACCGGCCTAAGTCGATAATCAAAAACACAAAGACTGACCTCAGACAGACTTTGCAAAAGAGAGAAACTTACCTCAATCAATAAGCTCAAAATGTTCTATCATCCTCGAATGATAGCCACAACAAAGAGACCAACCTCAGAAGGACTTGAAGAAAAGAATGCCATCCTCGAATGACAATTCTCAAAAGATCCTCGGATCTAACACAAAACCATCCTCGAATGGAGACACAATGGTATACCAGCTTCAGTCGATAACCAAAAACAACAAAGACTGACCTCAGATAGACTTTGCAAAAGAGACAAACTGACCTCAATCAATAAGATCAAAATGTTCTATCATCCTCGAATGATAGCCAAAACAACAAGACCAGCCTCAGAAGTACTTGAAGAAAAGAATGCCATCCTCGAATGCCAATTCTCAAAAGATCCTCGGATCTAACACGAAACCATCCTCGAATGGAGACGCAATGGTATACCGGCCTCAGTCGATAAGCAAAAACAACAAAGACTGACCTCAGACAGACTTTGCAAAAGAAACAAACTGACCTCAATCAATAAGCTCAAAATGGTCTATCATCCTCGAATGATAGCCACAACAACAAGACTAACCTCAGAAGGACTTGAAGAAAAGAATGCCATCCTCGAACGACAACTCACAAAAGATCCTCGGATCTAACACGAAACCATCCTCGAATGGAGACGCAATGGTATACCGGCCTAAGTCGATAACTAAAAACACAAAGACTGACCTCAGACAGACTTTGCAAAAGAGAGAAACTTACCTCAATCAATAAGCTCAAAATGTTCTATCATCCTCGAATGATAGCCACAACAAAGAGACCAACCTCAGAAGGACTTGAAGAAAAGAATGCCATCCTCGAACGACAACTCACAAGAGATCCTCGGATCTAACTCGAAACCATCCTTGAATGGAGACGAAACGGTATCTCGGCCTCAGTCGATAACCAAAAACACAAAGACTGACCTCAGATAGACTTTACAAAAGAGGTAAACTGACCTCAATGAATAAGCTTAAAATGGTCTATCATCCTCGAATAATAGCCACAACAACAAGACCAACCTCAGAAGGACTTGAAGAAAAGAATGCCATCCTCGAATGACAATTCTCAAAAGATCCTCGGATCTAACACAAAACCATCCTCGAATGGAGACACAATGGTATACCAGCTTCAGTCGATAACCAAAAACAACAAAGACTGAACTCAGAAAGACTTTGCAAAAGAGACAAACTGACCTCAATCAATAAGATCAAAATGTTCTATCATCCTCGAATGATAGCCAAAACAACAAGACCAGCCTCAGAAGTACTTGAAGAAAAGAATGCCATCCTCGAATGCCAATTCTCAAAAGATCCTCGGATCTAACACGAAACCATCCTCGAATGGAGACGCAATGGTATACCGGCCTCAGTCGATAAGCAAAAACAACAAAGACTGACCTCAGACAGACTTTGCAAAAGAAACAAACTGACCTCAATCAATAAGCTCAAAATGGTCTATCATCCTCGAATGATAGCCACAACAACAAGACTAACCTCAGAAGGACTTGAAGAAAAGAATGCCATCCTCGAACGACAACTCACAAAAGATCCTCGGATCTAACACGAAACCATCCTCGAATGGAGACGCAATGGTATACCGGCCTAAGTCGATAACTAAAAACACAAAGACTGACCTCAGACAGACTTTGCAAAAGAGAGAAACTTACCTCAATCAATAAGCTCAAAATGTTCTATCATCCTCGAATGATAGCCACAACAAAGAGACCAACCTCAGAAGGACTTGAAGAAAAGAATGCCATCCTCGAACGACAACTCACAAGAGATCCTCGGATCTAACTCGAAACCATCCTTGAATGGAGACGAAACGGTATCTCGGCCTCAGTCGATAACCAAAAACACAAAGACTGACCTCAGATAGACTTTACAAAAGAGGTAAACTGACCTCAATGAATAAGCTTAAAATGGTCTATCATCCTCGAATAATAGCCACAACAACAAGACCAACCTCAGAAGGACTTGAAGAAAAGAATGCCATCCTCGAATGCCAATTCTCAAAAGATCCTCAGATCTAACACGAAACCATCCTCGAATGGAGATGCAATGGTATACCGGCCTCAGTCGATAAGCAAAAACAACAAAGACTGACCTCAGACAAACTTTGCAAAAGAAACAAACTGACCTCAATCAATAAGCTCAAAATGGTCTATCATCCTCGAATGATAGCCACAACAACAAGACTAACCTCAGAAGGAGTTGAAGGAAAGAATGCCATCCTCGAACGACAACTCCCAAAAGATCCTCGGATCTAACACGAAACCATCCTCGAATGGAGACGCAATGGTATACCGGCCTAAGTCGATAATCAAAAACACAAAGACTGACCTCAGACAGACTTTGCAAAAGAGAGAAACTGACCTCAATCAATAAGCTCAAAATGTTCTATCATCCTCGAATGATAGCCACAACAACAAGAACAACCTCAGAAGGACTTGAAGAAAAGAATGCCATCCTCGAATGACAATTCTCAAAAGATCCTCGGATCTAACACAAAACCATCCTCGAATGGAGACACAATGGTATACCAGCTTCAGTCGATAACCAAAAACAACAAAGACTGACCTCAGATAGACTTTGCAAAAGAGACAAACTGACCTCAATCAATAAGATCAAAATGTTCTATCATCCTCGAATGATAGCCAAAACAACAAGACCAGCCTCAGAAGTACTTGAAGAAAAGAATGCCATCCTCGAATGCCAATTCTCAAAAGATCCTCGGATCTAACACGAAACCATCCTCGAATGGAGACGCAATGGTATACCGGCCTCAGACGATAAGCAAAAACAACAAAGACTGACCTCAGACAGACTTTGCAAAAGAAACAAACTGACCTCAATCAATAAGCTCAAAATGGTCTATCATCCTCGAATGATAGCCACAACAACAAGACTAACCTCAGAAGGACTTGAAGAAAAGAATGCCATCCTCGAACGACAACTCACAAAAGATCCTCGGATCTAACACGAAACCATCCTCGAATGGAGACGCAATGGTATACCGGCCTAAGTCGATAACTAAAAACACAAAGACTGACCTCAGACAGACTTTGCAAAAGAGAGAAACTTACCTCAATCAATAAGCTCAAAATGTTCTATCATCCTCGAATGATAGCCACAACAAAGAGACCAACCTCAGAAGGACTTGAAGAAAAGAATGCCATCCTCGAACGACAACTCACAAGATATCCTCGGATCTAACTCGAAACCATCCTTGAATGGAGACGAAACGGTATCTCGGCCTCAGTCGATAACCAAAAACACAAAGACTGACCTCAGATAGACTTTACAAAAGAGGTAAACTGACCTCAATGAATAAGCTTAAAATGGTCTATCATCCTCGAATAATAGCCACAACAACAAGACCAACCTCAGAAGGACTTGAAGAAAAGAATGCCATCCTCGAATGACAATTCTCAAAAGATCCTCGGATCTAACACAAAACCATCCTCGAATGGAGACACAATGGTATACCAGCTTCAGTCGATAACCAAAAACAACAAAGACTGAACTCAGAAAGACTTTGCAAAAGAGACAAACTGACCTCAATCAATAAGATCAAAATGTTCTATCATCCTCGAATGATAGCCAAAACAACAAGACCAGCCTCAGAAGTACTTGAAGAAAAGAATGCAATCCTCGAATGCCAATTCTCAAAAGATCCTCGGATCTAACACGAAACCATCCTCGAATGGAGACGCAATGGTATACCGGCCTCAGTCGATAAGCAAAAACAACAAAGACTGACCTCAGACAGACTTTGCAAAAGAAACAAACTGACCTCAATCAATAAGCTCAAAATGGTCTATCATCCTCGAATGATAGCCACAACAACAAGACTAACCTCAGAAGGACTTGAAGAAAAGAATGCCATCCTCGAACGACAACTCACAAAAGATCCTCGGATCTAACACGAAACCATCCTCGAATGGAGACGCAATGGTATACCGGCCTAAGTCGATAACTAAAAACACAAAGACTGACCTCAGACAGACTTTGCAAAAGAGAGAAACTTACCTCAATCAATAAGCTCAAAATGTTCTATCATCCTCGAATGATAGCCACAACAAAGAGACCAACCTCAGAAGGACTTGAAGAAAAGAATGCCATCCTCGAACGACAACTCACAAGAGATCCTCGGATCTAACTCGAAACCATCCTTGAATGGAGACGAAACGGTATCTCGGCCTCAGTCGATAACCAAAAACACAAAGACTGACCTCAGATAGACTTTACAAAAGAGGTAAACTGACCTCAATGAATAAGCTTAAAATGGTCTATCATCCTCGAATAATAGCCACAACAACAAGACCAACCTCAGAAGGACTTGAAGAAAAGAATGCCATCCTCGAATGCCAATTCTCAAAAGATCCTCAGATCTAACACGAAACCATCCTCGAATGGAGATGCAATGGTATACCGGCCTCAGTCGATAAGCAAAAACAACAAAGACTGACCTCAGACAAACTTTGCAAAAGAAACAAACTGACCTCAATCAATAAGCTCAAAATGGTCTATCATCCTCGAATGATAGCCACAACAACAAGACTAACCTCAGAAGGAGTTGAAGGAAAGAATGCCATCCTCGAACGACAACTCCCAAAAGATCCTCGGATCTAACACGAAACCATCCTCGAATGGAGACGCAATGGTATACCGGCCTAAGTCGATAATCAAAAACACAAAGACTGACCTCAGACAGACTTTGCAAAAGAGAGAAACTGACCTCAATCAATAAGCTCAAAATGTTCTATCATCCTCGAATGATAGCCACAACAACAAGAACAACCTCAGAAGGACTTGAAGAAAAGAATGCCATCCTCGAATGACAATTCTCAAAAGATCCTCGGATCTAACACAAAACCATCCTCGAATGGAGACACAATGGTATACCAGCTTCAGTCGATAACCAAAAACAACAAAGACTGACCTCAGATAGACTTTGCAAAAGAGACAAACTGACCTCAATCAATAAGATCAAAATGTTCTATCATCCTCGAATGATAGCCAAAACAACAAGACCAGCCTCAGAAGTACTTGAAGAAAAGAATGCCATCCTCGAATGCCAATTCTCAAAAGATCCTCGGATCTAACACGAAACCATCATCGAATGGAGACGCAATGGTATACCGGCCTCAGTCGATAAGCAAAAACAACAAAGACTGACCTCAGACAGACTTTGCAAAAGAAACAAACTGACCTCAATCAATAAGCTCAAAATGGTCTATCATCCTCGAATGATAGCCACAACAACAAGACTAACCTCAGAAGGACTTGAAGAAAAGAATGCCATCCTCGAACGACAACTCACAAAAGATCCTCGGATCTAACACGAAACCATCCTCGAATGGAGACGCAATGGTATACCGGCCTAAGTCGATAACTAAAAACACAAAGACTGACCTCAGACAGACTTTGCAAAAGAGAGAAACTTACCTTAATCAATAAGCTCAAAATGTTCTATCATCCTCGAATGATAGCCAAAACAAAGAGACCAACCTCAGAAGGACTTGAAGAAAAGAATGCCATCCTCGAACGACAACTCACAAGAGATCCTCGGATCTAACTCGAAACCATCCTTGAATGGAGACGAAACGGTATCTCGGCCTCAGTCGATAACCAAAAACACAAAGACTGACCTCAGATAGACTTTACAAAAGAGGTAAACTGACCTCAATGAATAAGCTTAAAATGGTCTATCATCCTCGAATAATAGCCACAACAACAAGACCAACCTCAGAAGGACTTGAAGAAAAGAATGCCATCCTCGAATGACAATTCTCAAAAGATCCTCGGATCTAACACAAAACCATCCTCGAATGGAGACACAATGGTATACCAGCTTCAGTCGATAACCAAAAACAACAAAGACTGAACTCAGAAAGACTTTGCAAAAGAGACAAACTGACCTCAATCAATAAGATCAAAATGTTCTATCATCCTCGAATGATAGCCAAAACAACAAGACCAGCCTCAGAAGTACTTGAAGAAAAGAATGCCATCCTCGAATGCCAATTCTCAAAAGATCCTCGGATCTAACACGAAACCATCCTCGAATGGAGACGCAATGGTATACCGGCCTCAGTCGATAAGCAAAAACAACAAAGACTGACCTCAGACAGACTTTGCAAAAGAAACAAACTGACCTCAATCAATAAGCTCAAAATGGTCTATCATCCTCGAATGATAGCCACAACAACAAGACTAACCTCAGAAGGAGTTGAAGAAAAGAATGCCATCCTCGAACGACAACTCACAAAAGATCCTCGGATCTAACACGAAACCATCCTCGAATGGAGACGCAATGGTATACCGGTCTAAGTCGATAATCAAAAACACAAAGACTGACCTCAGACAGACTTTGCAAAAGAGAGAAACTGACCTCAATCAATAAGCTCAAAATGTTCTATCATCCTCGAATGATAGCCACAACAACAAGAACAACCTCAGAAGGACTTGAAGAAAATAATGCCATCCTCGAATGACAATTCTCAAAAGATCCTCGGATCTAACACAAAACCATCCTCGAATGGAGACACAATGGTATACCAGCTTCAGTCGATAACCAAAAACAACAAAGACTGACCTCAGAAAGACTTTGCAAAAGAGACAAACTGACCTCAATCAATAAGATCAAAATGTTCTATCATCCTCGAATGATAGCCAAAACAACAAGACCAGCCTCAGAAGTACTTGAAAAAAAGAATGCCATCCTCGAATGCCAATTCTCAAAAGATCCTCGTATCTAACACGAAACCATCCTCGAATGGAGACACAATGGTATACCAGCTTCTGTCGATAACCAAAAACAACAAAGACTGACCTCAGATAGACTTTGCAAAAGAGACAAACTGACCTCAATCAATAAGATCAAAATGTTCTATCATCCTCGAATGATAGCCAAAACAACAAGACCAGCCTCAGAAGTACTTGAAGAAAAGAATGCCATCCTCGAATGCCAATTCTCAAAAGATCCTCGGATCTAACACGAAACCATCCTCGAATGGAGACGCAATGGTATACCGGCCTCAGTCGATAAGCAAAAACAACAAAGACTGACCTCAGACAGACTTTGCAAAAGAAACAAACTGACCTCAATCAATAAGCTCAAAATGGTATATCATCCTCGAATGATAGCCACAACAACAAGACTAACCTCAGAAGGACCTGAAGAAAAGAATGCCATCCTCGAACGACAACTCACAAAAGATCCTCGGATCTAACACGAAACCATCCTTGAATGGAGACGCAATGGTATACCGGCCTAAGTCGATAACCAAAAACACAAAGACTGACCTCAGACAGACTTTGCAAAAGAGAGAAACTTACCTCAATCAATAAGCTCAAAATGTTCTATCATCCTCGAATGATAGCCACAACAACAAGACCAACATCAGAAGGACTTGAAGAAAAGAATGCCATCCTCGAACGACAACTCACAAGAGATCCTCGGATCTAACTCGAAACCATCCTTGAATGGAGACGAAACGGTATCTCGGCCTCAGTCGATAACCTAAAACACAAAGACTGACCTCAGATAGACTTTACAAAAGAGGTAAACTGACCTCAATCAATAAGCTTAAAATGGTCTATCATCCTCGAATAATAGCCACAACAACAAGACCAACCTCAGAAGGACTTGAAGAAAAGAATGCCATCCTCGAATGAGAATTCGCAAAAGATCCTCGGATCTAACACGAAACCATCCTCGAATGGAGACGCAATGGTATATCGGCCTCAGTCGATAACAAAAAACACAAAGACTGACCTCAGACAGACTTTGCAAAAGAGACAAACGGACCTCAATCAATAAGCTCAAAATGGTCTATCATCCTCGAATGATAGCCACAACAACAAGACCAACCTCATAAGGACTTGAAGAAAAGAATGCCATCCTCGAATGACAATTCTCAAAAGATCCTCGGATTTAACACAAAACCATCCTCGAATGGAGACACAATGGTATACCAGCTTCAGTCGATAACCAAAAACAACAAAGACTGAACTCAGAAAGACTGTGCAAAAGAGACAAACTGACCTCAATCAATAAGCTCAAAATGTTCTATCATCCTCGAATGATAGCCGAAACAACAAGACCAGCCTCAGAAGTACTTGAAGAAAAGAATGCCATCCTCAAATGCCAATTCTCAAAAGATCCTTAGATCTAACACGAAACCATCCTCGAATGGAGATGCAATGGTAGACCGGCCTCAGTCGATAAGCAAAAACAACAAAGACTGACCTCAGACAAACTTTGCAAAAGAAACAAACTGACCTCAATCAATAAGCTCAAAATGGTCTATCATCCTCGAATGATAGCCACAACAACAAGACTAACCTCAGAAGGAGTTGAAGAAAAGAATGCCATCCTCGAACGACAACTCACAAAAGATCCTCGGATCTAACACGAAACCATCCTCGAATGGAGACGCAATGGTATACCGGCCTAAGTCGATAATCAAAAACACAAAGACTGACCTCAGACAGACTTTGCAAAAGAGAGAAACTGACCTCAATCAATAAGCTCAAAATGTTCTATCATCCTCGAATGATAGCCACAACAACAAGAACAACCTCAGAAGGACTTGAAGAAAATAATGCCATCCTCGAATGACAATTCTCAAAAGATCCTCGGATCTAACACAAAACCATCCTCGAATGGAGACACAATGGTATACCAGCTTCAGTCGATAACCAAAAACAACAAAGACTGACCTCAGAAAGACTTTGCAAAAGAGACAAACTGACCTCAATCAATAAGATCAAAATGTTCTATCATCCTCGAATGATAGCCAAAACAACAAGACCAGCCTCAGAAGTACTTGAAGAAAAGAATGCCATCCTCGAATGCCAATTCTCAAAAGATCCTCGTATCTAACACGAAACCATCCTCGAATGGAGACAAAATGGTATACCAGCTTCAGTCGATAACCAAAAACAACAAAGACTGACCTCAGATAGACTTTGCAAAAGAGACAAACTGACCTCAATCAATAAGATCAAAATGTTCTATCATCCTCGAATGATAGCCAAAACAACAAGACCAGCCTTAGAAGTACTTGAAGAAAAGAATGCCATCCTCGAATGCCAATTCTCAAAAGATCCTCGGATTTAACACGAAACCATCCTCGAATGGAGACGCAATGGTATACCGGCCTCAGTCGATAAGCAAAAACAACAAAGACTGACCTCAGACAGACTTTGCAAAAGAAACAAACTGACCTCAAGCAATAAGCTCAAAATGGTATATCATCCTCGAATGATAGCCACAACAACAAGCCTAACCTCAGAAGGACTTGAAGAAAAGAATGCCATCCTCGAACGACAACTCACAAAAGATCCTCGGATCTAACACGGAACCATCCTTGAATGGAGACGCAATGGTATACCGGCCTAAGTCGATAACCAAAAACACAAAGACTGACCTCAGATAGACTTTGCAAAAGAGAGAAACTTACCTCAATCAATAAGCTCAAAATGTTCTATCATCCTCGAATGATAGCCACAACAACAAGACCAACCTCAGAAGGACTTGAAGAAAAGAATGCCATCCTCGAACGACAACTCACAAGAGATCCTCGGATCTAACTCGAAACCATCCTTGAATGGAGACGAAACGGTATCTCAGCCTCAGTCGATAACCAAAAACACAAAGACTGACCTCAGACAGACTTTGCAAAAGAGAGAAACTTACCTCAATCAATAAGCTCAAAATTTTCTATCATCCTCGAATGATAGCCACAACAAAGAGACCAACCTTTGAAGGACTTGAAGAAAAGAATGCCATCCTCGAACGACAACTCACAAGAGATCCTCGGATCTAACTCGAAACCATCCTTGAATGGAGACGAAACGGTATCTCGGCCTCAGTCGATAACCAAAAACACAAAGACTGACCTCAGATAGACTTTACAAAAGAGGTAAACTGACCTCAATGAATAAGCTTAAAATGGTCTATCATCCTCGAAAAATAGCCACAACAACAAGACCAACCTCAGAAGGACTTGAAGAAAAGAATGCCATCCTCGAATGACAATTCTCAAAAGATCCTCGGATCTAACACAAAACCATCCTCGAATCGAGACACAATGGTATACCAGCTTCAGTCGATAACCAAAAAGAACAAAGACTGACCTCAGAAAGACTTTGCAAAAGAGACAAACTCACCTCAATCAATAAGATCAAAATGTTCTATCATCCTCGAATGATATCCAAAACAACAAGACCAGCCTCAGAAGTACTTGAAGAAAAGAATGCCATCCTCGAATGCCAATTCTCAAAAGATCCTAGGATCTAACACGAAACCATCCTCGAATGGAGACGCAATGGTATACCGGCCTCAGTCGATAAGCAAAAACAACAAAGACTGACCTCAGACAGACTTTGCAAAAGAAACAAACTGACCTCAATCGATAAGCTCAAAATGGTCTATCATCCTCGAATGATAGCCACAACAACAAGACTAACCTCAGAAGGAGTTGAAGAAAAGAATGACATCCTCGAACGACAACTCACAAAAGATCCTCGGATCTAACACGAAACCATCCTCGAATGGAGACGTAATGGTATACTGGCCTAAGTCGATAATCAAAAACACAAAGACTGACCTCAGACAGACTTTGCAAAAGAGAGAAACTGACCTCAATCAATAAGCTCAAAATGTTCTATCATCCTCGAATGATAGCCACAACAACAAGAACAACCTCAGAAGGACTTGAAGAAAATAATGCCATCCTCGAATGACAATTCTCAAAAGATCCTCGGATCTAACACAAAACCATCCTCGAATGGAGACACAATGGTATACCAGCTTCAGTCGATAACCAAAAACAACAAAGACTGACCTCAGAAAGACTTTTCAAAAGAGACAAACTGACCTCAATCAATAAGATCAAAATGTTCTATCATCCTCGAATGATAGCCAAAACAACAAGACCAGCCTCAGAAGTACTTGAAGAAAAGAATGCCATCCTCGAATGCCAATTCTTAAAAGATCCTTGTATCTAACACGAAACCATCCTCGAATGGAGACACAATGGTATACCAGCTTCAGTCGATAACCAAAAACAACAAAGACTGACCTCAGATAGACTTTGCAAAAGAGACAAACTGACCTCAATCAATAAGATCAAAATGTTCTATCAACCTCGAATGATAGCCAAAACAACAAGACCAGCCTCAGAAGTACTTGAAGAAAAGAATGCCATCCTCGAATGCCAATTCTCAAAAGATCCTCGGATCTAACACGAAACCATCCTCGAATGGAGACGCAATGGTATACCGGCCTCAGTCGATAAGCAAAAACAACAAAGACTGACCTCAGACAGACTTTGCAAAAGAAACAAACTGACCTCAATCAATAAGCTCAAAATGGTCTATCATCCTCGAATGATAGCCACAACAACAAGACTAACCTCAGAAGGAGTTGAAGAAAAGAATGCCATCCTCGAACGACAACTCAAAAAAGATCCTCGGATCTAACACGAAACCATCCTTGAATGGAGACGTAATGGTATACTGGCCTAAGTCGATAACCAAAAACACAAAGACTGACCTCAGACAGACTTTGCAAAAGAGAGAAACTTACCTCAATCAATAAGCTCAAAATGTTCTATCATCCTCGAATGATAGCCACAACAACAAGAACAACCTCAGAAGGACTTGAATAAAATAATGCCATCCTCGAATGATAGCCACAACAAAGAGACCAACCTCAGAAGGACTTGAAGAAAAGAATGCCATCCTCGAACGACAACTCACAAGAGATCCTCGGATCTAACTCGAAACCATCCTTGAATGGAGACGAAACGGTATCTCGGCCTCAGTCGATAACCAAAAACACAAAGACTGACCTCTGATAGACTTTACAAAAGAGGTAAACTGACCTCAATCAATAAGCTTAAAATGGTCTATCATCCTCGAATAATAGCCACAACAACAAGACCAACCTCAGAAGGACTTGAAGAAAAGAATGCCATCCTCGAATGACAATTCTCAAAAGATCCTCGGATCTAACACGAAACCATCCTCGAATGGAGACGCAATGGTATACCGGCCTCAGTCGATAACCAAAAATACAAAGACTGACCTCAGACAGACTTTGCAAAAGAGACAAACTGACCTCAATCAATAAGCTCAAAATGGTCTATCATCCTCGAATGATAGCCAAAACAACAAGACTAGCCTCAGAAGTACTTGAAGAAAAGAATGCCATCCTCGAATGCCAATTCTCAAAAGATCCTCGTATCTAACACGAAACCATCCTCGAATGGAGACACAATGGTATACCAGCTTCAGTCGATAACCAAAAACAACAAAGACTGACCTCAGAAAGACTTTGCAAAAGAGACAAACTGACCTCAATCAATAAGATCAAAATGTTCTATCATCCTCGAATGATAGCCAAAACAACAAGACCAGCCTCAGAAGTACTTGAAGAAAAGAATGCCATCCTCGAATGCCAATTCTCAAAAGATCCTCGGATCTAACACGAAACCATCCTCGAATGGAGACGCAATGGTATACCGGCCTCAGTCGATAAGAAAAAACAACAAAGACTGACCTCAGACAGACTTTGCAAAAGAAACAAACTGACCTCAATCAATAAGCTCAAAATGGTCTATCATGCTCGAATGATAGCCACAACAACAAGACTAACCTCAGAAGGACTTGAAGAAAAGAATGCCATCCTCGAACGACAACTCACAAAAGATCCTCGGATCTAACACGAAACCATCCTCGAATGGAGACGCAATGGTATACCAGCTTCAGTCGATAACCAAAAACAACAAAGACTGACCTCAGACAGACTTTGCAAAAGAGAAAAACTGACCTTAATCAATAAGATCAAAATGTTCTATCATCCTCGAATGATGGCTACAACAACAAAACCAGCCTCAGAAGTACTTGAAGAAAAGAATGCCATCCTCGAATGCCAATTCTCAAAAGATCCTCGGATCTAACACGAAACCATCCTCGAATGGAGACGCAATGGTATACCGGCCTCAGTCGATAAGCAAAAACAACAAAGACTGACCTCAGACAAACTTTGCAAAAGAAACAAACTGACCTCAATCAATAAGCTCAAAATGGTCTATCATCCTCGAATGATAGCCACAACAACAAGACTAACCTCAGAAGGACTTGAAGAAAATAATGCCATCCTCGAACGACAACTCACGAAAGATCCTCGGATATAACTCAAAACCATCCTTGAATGGAGACGAAACAGTATATCGGCCTCAGTCGATAACCAAAAATACAAAGACTGGCCTCAGATAGACTTTACAAAAGAGGTAAACTGACCTCAATCAATAAGCTTAAAATGGTCTATCATCTTCGAATAATAGCCACAACAACAAGACCAACCTCAGAAGGACTTGAAGAAAACAATGCCATCCTCGAATGACAATTCTCAAAAGATCCTCGGATCTAACACGAAACCATCCTCGAATGGAGACGCAATGGTATACCGGCCTCAGTCGATAACCAAAAACACAAAGACTGACCTCAGACAGACATTGCAAAAGAGACAAACTGACCTCAATCAATAAGCTCAAAATGGTCTATCATCCTCGAATGATAGCCACAACAACAAGACCAACCTCATAAGGACTTGAAGAAAAGAATGCCATCCTCGAATGACAATTCTCAAAAGATCCTCAGATCTAACACAAAACCATCCTCGAATGGAGACACAATGGTATACCAGCTTTAGTCGATAACCAAAAACAACAAAGACTGACCTCAGATAGACTTTGCAAAAGAGACAAACTGACCTCAATCAATAAGATCAAAATGTTCTATCATCCTCGAATGATAGCCAAAACAACAAGACCAGCCTCAGAAGTACTTGAAGAAAAGAATGCCATCCTCGAATGCCGATTCTCAAAAGATCCTCGGATCTAACACGAAACCATCCTCGAATGGAGACGCAATGGTATACCGGCCTCAGTCGATAAGCAAAAACAACAAAGACTGACCTCAGACAGACTTTGCAAAAGAAACAAACTGACCTCAATCAATAAGCTCAAAATGGTCTATCATCCTCGAATGATAGCCACAACAACAAGACTAACCTCAGAAGAACTTGAAGAAAAGAATGTCATCCTCGAACGAAAACTCACAAGAGATCCTCGGATCTAACTCGAAACCATCCTTGAATGGAGACGAAACGGTATATCGGCCTCAGTCGATAACCAAAAACACAAAGACTGACCTCAGACAGACTTTTCAAAAGAGAGAGACTGACCTCAATCAATAAGCTCAAAATGTTCTATCATCCTCGAATAATAGCCACAACAACAAGACCAACCTCAGAAGGACTTGAAGAAAAGAATGCCATCCTCGAACGACAACTCACAAGAGATCCTCGGATCTAACTCGAAACCATCCTTGAATGGAGACGAACCGGTATCTCGGCCTCAGTCGATAACCAAAAACACAAAGACTGACCTCAGATAGACTTTACAAAAGAGGTAAACTGACCTCAATCAATAAGCTTAAAATGGTCTATCATCCTCGAATAATAGCCACAACAACAAGACCAACCTCAGAAGGACTTGAGAAAAGAATGCCATCCTCGAATGACAATTCTCAAAAGATCCTCGGATCTAACACGAAACTGTCACACCCCAAATTTTACCCCTAACTGCCCGCATCATACATTCATCGTAATTAACAGAAATTTTCCAAGATTTGTTTTTCTTTTCACTTCCAAGCTTCCATTTTAATTTTAATTTATATTTCTCATTTCTAACTTTTATTTCATTTTCGTATTCTTTTCTTTTGTTTTCTAGTTCTATTTCTATATTCCATTCTTTAACTTCTTATTTTTAGAATTTTTGTTTCAATTTCTATTACTAGTTTTTTATTCATTCTCTGTTTCCTTCTTCATATATATATGTATCTCCATTTTAAATTTATTTTCTATTCATCTTCAAGATCTCATTTTTAAATTGTTTGTTTTTATTATTTTCTTAAATTTTTATCTCATTTTCTACTTTCAATTTTATTTCATTTTTAAGGAAATTGTTTCTATTTTTATTATAATTTCCAACTTCAATTTAAGTTTAAGTTCAATTTTGCTTTTAAATTCATTTCTCCAATTCATTTTTACATATTGTAATGTTTTTTTTCTCATAACAAAGTGTCAAAATTAATACAAAAATCAGCAAGATCATGGCTCACTAACAAACAAAAACACAGTAACAAAAGAGAGCAGTTTGACAGCACACACAGCACACAAAAATGGCTGCTCCACCTCCCCACTACTGCTGCAAAATTCAGAACTGTCCCCCTTGTCCCAACGCTTCATCAACAAGCAATAGGGTACCAAATTCAAACCAAAAAACCCTAATTTCTCCCTATAAAACCAGCACTGTTACATTGCAAAGAAAGGATCACAAAAACAAAAACAAACTCACTAGCCACCTAAAACCAAAACCAAAGCAAACCATACACAAAAACTCAGCAGCAACCTCATATGCCTAACTCAGCAACAATTTCATACAGATAAACTCTCAACAGAGTAGCCATAAAAAAACCAGAGAAAGTTTTAGCAGCAATACATACAACAGAACAAAAAAAAATTACGGTAAAACCACCACCATCGAACCAACATAGAACCACCATCATCCTCACTGTCGCAACCTCGTCATCCTCTTTCATCACTTACCTTGCAGCTCTGCTCCCCTTCTCAACCCTCACCACCTTCGTCTCTGCCTCAACCCTCAGTTCATCAAATTCACCACAATCAACCTGTTGCCCTTCATTTCACGAACCGATACAGAACCGCACAAACCTCAACGTAACACCTTTCACCATCAATTTCACCTCACTGCAAACACCAAACCAAAGAAAATGAATGAAAAATAGTGAGACAGAGAGACAACACAGATGCAAACTACCTTCCATAAATCAACCTTTTCCATTTTTTCCGCCGCTGCATCAACAAAGCCAAACCGATATGAAACAAAAAAGTAACGTAGAAAACAAAACTCAAATTCACCTCTGAATCAAAATCCCGCGAAAGCTGAGACAAACCGAACAAACCAGATTCATTCTCTGAACCATAAAAGCTTTCTCCACAAACAACTCGGCCCAACCACTAAACACCGACGAAAACACTTCCATCCACCACAACTCGTAAGCCTCAGCCACCATTCGTAAAACCGGCAAAACCTTGAAACCACCCTTCCAAGCCTTAAAACGCTGCTAACCAACACAAGCAAATCTCAGACCTGAAACAAAACTCGCGAAACAAAATAAACACCAACCAAAACACAGTTACTTCCGCCGAATCCGTGAGTTAAACAACCCAATCGCATCTGAATCGAAAATCTGAGAGTGAGGACAGCCGAGTGAAGTGCGATCCGTAGCCTAAACATGGTGTGTATGCCGAGAGAAAAGAGCTTCCAAATCATGAAATGCTGTGAGTGAGTGAATCCAGAACTGAACGAGTTAGGAGTGAGCCGTGAGCATCCGTGAGAAACCAAAACCCCTTTTCGGAACTTTCCTCCAATCCACCACAACAGAACCTTCCGAAAATCCCTTCACCGCGAACATAGCCATAGCCACAGAAGTCGAGAGAGACGGACGACCGTGAGAGAGACTTGGCATTGTGAGTGAGAGGAAGAGATTCGAGAGATTGAGAGAAGAGAGGTTGTGGGTGAGAGGGAGAGATTCACCAAGGTTTTCTCGGTTCACAACAGAAACGGCGCGTTTTGGCCTAGGGTTTCTGCTTTTCCCCTTTTGCAACTGAAGCGGGTCACGGGTTGGACCTGACCCGCTTATTCCTCCTCCCATGGGCCTCTTTAGTATCAGGCACCCCCCTGTTTTCTCTTTATTCAGCCCATTAGCCCTTTTTCCTTTTTTTCATAAAAAAAAATCTAAAAAAAATATTTTACAAATTCAATTAAATCTTTATATTTTAACTAATTAGGTTAATTTTTATTAAATATTTAGTTAATTTATTATTTTCTCATTTAAAATGTATATACAAATAAATAAATAAACATTTTAATTTTAATATTTTCTTTTCTATTATTATTATTATATTTAGTTAGAAATCTATATACATATAAATAAATAAAAAAACTTTTTAAAATTTTCTTTTCTATTTTATTTTTATATTTAGTTAGATATTTATATATACATAAAAAAAATATAATACAACAAAAAATATTTCGAATTCAATTTTTTCTTTTCTATCTTATTTTTAGTACATATTTAATTAATCATTTATTTATTTTTATATAAAAAAAAAATCCAAAAATATTTGTTTAGTTCTTCTTCGTTTAAGATAGAGATTGTTTAGCTTAGTTTTAGATCCTATTAGTGTGAGAGGTTTAGATTTAGGTTTATCTCTTAGTGCGAGTTTTAAATTTAATCTTCCGATGTCTTGGTTGTATGCACACTATGTTTATATTTATTTTATGTTGCATCATGACCATATACCTGTTAAAATAAAATTGAAAGCGCACATTAATTTCAAAAATAATTTAATTCTTGGTCCAACGCCAAGTTGAGTTCACATACACTTCACTCACACACGTAAGTCGGTCGTTTTACGATCGCCATCTGCACTGTCTTTACACTTCACAGCTTTCCAACTTAAGCAAATTGACGCACCACGCTTGTTTTCCACCTCAGCATTCTCGATCCATATATCGAGCCATAACCCGGTTACTAAGCCTTTTACCTTGCATTTCCATTTACTTCATTCAGTCCATTTTGTTTGCAAGTAGCAACCTATGCCTTAGACTTAGGAGCTTGCACCCTCATTTGTTTACTTTATTTTTCGCATTTCAATCCAAAAGGGAAAGAACTCCTGCAGTTGACTCAATGTCATAGGAAGTTTAGCCATCCCTAGTTCCTTTTCAACCTTAACCATTAAGAATTTTTTATTTTACAACTTTTTGTGACTTTGCTAAAGTCACGTGAGTGTTTGCCATAACACTTACCTTCCCCCGCGAACCTTGAGCGTAACCAAGTGTTCGTTAATCCTTAGGAGAACTACGAGTGCTCTGATTCTATACCCGATACGTAGGCATCGATGCGATGTTGTGCGAGCACCATTAGAAATAAAACCTTAGATTTCCATAATTTTATCAAGCAATAAATAACAATAACACAAATATTCACAAGAGGTTCCCGTAGGATACTACGGATGCTTAGGATGCTAACACCTTCCCTAGGTATAATCAACCCCCGAACCTAGTTTCTCCTTATTTAGGGTTTTTACGATCTTTTTCCCTTTTCCCTTTGGATTAAATTAAAGTCGGTGGTGAACATAAAAGTTTTGCGATTCAAGCTCAATCAATAGCTTGGTATCCGATTCTCACCGCAACAGAAATGGCGACTTCACTGGGGACTCTATTTTTGAGGGTTAAGCCCACCTTGTATATTTGTATATTTGTTGTTGTATATCTTGTTATTATTTGGGATTTTTTTGTTGGGTGTTCCATGTGTGGTGAGATAAGTCCTAACCCGGACTTGAGTGCAAATAAGATAGGACGGTGGTATATTCAAGAAGGCTTGTAGGGAGTTGAGTCCCGATCAAGTTGACTTGAGACACCACCACTCAGCGGAGGCCTCCTCGGATGTAGTTTTGTTGATCGAGTTCAGTCGTGAAAGCATTACTATATTCGACCTGAGAACCATTAATGCTGAGGACCATAGAACATTTACCCCCACTTGGCTTTTTAGGGATGTAGTGCGATGACTATGAGGGTGCAAATCCGAAATAGTTGATACGCGATACTACACCCGGATGAGACTCTCTTGAGAATATTATTGATTACCAAGTTGAGTTGGGAAGTCGGTAATATCCGAAAGATGGGACAATGATTCTGGGAACTTTTAGAACCCGTTGTACAGGTACAAATAAACTCATAGTACATACCTTTTGGGAGGGTTGAACCTTCGACCTCATGCAAGCTTTGAACCTAAGCCTTGTTTGTGTTTGTGTATTCATGCATTCACGCATCATGAAGCATCATTTTTACCAATTTATTCAAGGAACTCAGAAACTCTATCTTTGCAAATATCGTAGGTATCATCATGGACTTTGGAAGAAGAAAGACTGTCAAGTACACATTCAAAACTCCCAAACTCGAAGACCTAAGGAAATTAAGAGATTTGGTTTTGGATCAAGAAGCCTTCATGGAGAAGCATAGGAGACTTTTAGCCTTACTTAAGACTGAGTGGGATGGAAGGTTGCTCTCTGTGATGCTCCAGTTTTATGATCCTCTCTACCATTGTTTTACGTTCCCTGATTACCAATTGGCGCCTACTTTGGAAGAGTATTCATTTTTGGTGGGATCAGGTGTTAAGGATGAGTTTCCATTCCCTGTTCTAGAGAAGGACCCTGAAGAAGCGGAGATTGCAAAGGCGACATATTTGAGTGTTCCTGAGGTCAAGGCAAATATGACCTATAAAGGAAAGGTTTTTGGATTCCCTACAAATTTTTTGGTAGAGGAGGCCAAGAATTTTGTTAGTGTGAAGGATATGAAAGCTTTTGAGGCGACCTTTATTCTGCTAATATATGGAGTGTTACTTTTCCCAAACTTTGAAGACTTTGTCGACCTGAACGCCATCAAAATCTTTCTGAAGAAGAACCCGGTCCCTACTTTGCTCGGAGACACTTACCATTCCATCCATCTGAGGAATCACCATAAGGGAGGGATGATTACTTGTTGTGCATCATTGTTGTACGAGTGGTTTATTTCGCATTTGCCTAAGTCAGCTTCATTTTGGAATCTTAAGGATGGTTTGTGGTGGTCACAAAGGATCATGTCTCTTACCCACTCTGACATTAGTTGGTACAATCGTGTTTATGATGGAGCATTAATTATTGATAGCTGTGGTGATTTTGCTAATGTACCTCTTCTTGGCACTAAGGGAGGAATCAGCTATAATCCGGTTTTGGCTCGCCGCCAACCCGGGTATCCGTTGAAGGACAAACCTAAGAGTGTTGAAGTGGAAGGAATTTTCTTTAAGGATGACGAAGAACCCGAGCTCAAGAAACAAATTATAGAAGCTTGGAAGTACATCCATAGGAAGGGGAGGAGTAGCTTGGGAAAGCCGAATTGTGTTTCTATGGAACCCTATCTCCAATGGGTACGAGATAGGGCAATCAGTCTAAAAATGCCTTACCCTCGCCAGGATCCTATGACCTTCAAGAAACCCATTCTAATCTTTATGGACGATGCAGAGAAGTTGAAGATTGATTTGGAGAAAGAGCTTCGAGAGAAGAATGCATGGAAGAATCAACATCAAATCATCAGTAGTGAGAATGAAGAACTTAGAAGACAACTGAAGATGAAGGAAGAAGAAGAGCTCTCCAACAAGAAAAGGAAAGTGCAAGAGGATTTATTTTCCTCCAGCACTCAAGGGGACACTTCTTGGAAGTCGATCGTGGATCAACTTATGCTTGAAAGGGCTCAGATGAAGGCACAAATCGAGAAGCTCAACTTGAGGCTTTTAGGAGAATCTCCATAGGACTTTGTCTTTATCTTTATTAAACTTTGTTTGGGATTTTTGAAGATGTACTCGAGACTTTGTATCACTTTTTGAATTTAATGAAATCATATCCTTTTGATCATTATGTGTTCCTTGGTATTTGCAAATTGTTTCTTAAGTTCCTTGAATAAAATTTAATTTTCGCATTGCACTCATACATTTGGCATTTCATTTGCATTTTTTTCATATAAAACTCATTCCCGTCATCTGCTCTCAATTCAGCTTTCACACTGAGGCTCTCACGCAAATACTACACTCGAGCTCAAGCCAGAAAGAGGATGGCTGAAAGAGACCTAGAGATGGACAGAGTTAACGAGGAGCTTACTGATATTCGTGGAAATATGGGTCAGATGATGGAAATGTTGCAGGTCATTCGAGCGAAGATGGATACCCAATAGACTGTAGTGTCAGAAATTGTCACTGCAACGACTGAGCCTACGTCATCAGTCACTACCCCTGTGACCTGGCCTTCTTTTGGGATTCCTCATGGATTCGTTCCCTCCTCCTAAAGGTTTTTCTTCTCAAAGTTTTATTCCTTCTTCCCAAGGACTTGCTGCTCAGGGTTTTTTCCCTCCTTCTCAAGGCCTTGCATCTCAAAGTGTTATTCCTTCTTCCCAAGGACTTGCTGCTCAGGGTTTTTTCCCTCCTTCTCAAGGCCTTGCTTCTCAAAGTGTTATTCCTTCTTCCCAAGGACTTGCTGCTCAGGGTTTCTTCCCTCTTTCCCAAGGTTTAGCTTCTCAAAGTTTCGCACCTTTTTCTCAGGGTATTGCATTTCCTTCCCAAGGTTTTGTGCCTCCTCGTCAAGGATTTGCTGCTCAACAGACTATTCCTGTGACTAATGAAGAGAACCATGCAGTTGCTAATTTTACACAAGACATTGTGCACACCCGTGCCCAACCATACTTTAATGACCATCAGGCGTATGACGCGCCAGATATGTCTGAAAACGGAGACGAGAAACATGAGAAAATGCAAGAGAATTTTGAAACCCTTGAAAAAAGGTTAAGAGCGATTGAAGGTGACCAGATCTTTGGGGCCGCTGCTAGAGAGATGTGTTTGGTGTCTGGATTGGTAATACCCCCAAAGTTCAAGATACCCACGTTTGATGTGTATGAGGGTGCAACTTGTCCTAAGAACCATATCTTGATGTACTATCGAAGAATGGCTGCGCAGGTGGACAATGATAAATTAATGATCCACTGCTTTCAGGACAGTCTGAAGGGAATCTCCTCCAAATGGTATCTAACGCTAGACCAGTCGAAGATTCGCAGTTTCCAAGACTTGGCAGATGCTTTCATCCAGCAGTACAAATACAATATGGACCTTGCTCCCGATAGGAGGCAACTGTTGAGTATGTCACAAAAAGATTCTGAATCCTTTAAAGAATATGCTCAGAGGTGGAGAGGGACCGCTTCTCAAGTAGAGCCCCCATTGACTGAAAGAGAATTAGCTGACTGGTTTGTTGACACTGTGCGACCAGAATTCTATGAGAGAATGGTGGGGAGCATAACTGCTAGCTTCTCTGACCTTGTAGCCGTGGGAATCAAAGTTGAACTTGGACTAAAAAGTGGAAAGATGAGTGGTGCATCTGGCAGTTCCAGCACTGGCAGTGGAAATAATGTCAAGAAATTTACCAGTAATTTACACAAGAAGAAAGAGGGCGAGACAAATGCCATAATGACAAGTCAAAGAAGAAATCCGCTTTGGCAGAGACCTCCACCTATGGCTCAACAGCAGTATGCTCATCCACCACAGTATGCCCAACATCCTTATATAGCGGCGGTTCAACCATCATTTAATCCACAAGTCCCGATGTATCGGCCAACTCAAGCAGTACCAATGTATCACCAAGCGGCTCCAGTGATTCCACCTTATCAACCAATGCTCAACAATCCAGGCTATCAACAAGCGCCCAATGCTTCAGCCTACCAGCAGAGGACTCCAGCTCCTCATCCGAATCCCAACTTTCAGAATAGAAGACCAGGAGGAAGGCCTCCTAATCCTCGAATCCCTATGACCTATACTGAGTTATATCCTTCACTGCTGAAGAAAGGTTTGGTTACTCCAAGGCCTTTGGGTCCTCCACCAAATCCGCTCCCACCAAATTACAACTCAAATGCCCACTGTTTATTCCATGAAGGTGCCCCAGGGCACGATTTGGAGGGTTGTTATGCTTTGAAGTACATTGTGAAAGATTTGATGGAGAAAAACATTCTGTCATTTGGGAATACTGGTCTGAATGTCAAAGATAATCCTTTACCCAAGCATGGGTCCATAAATGCCATTGTTGACGAGTCTGACGAAGGTTTGATTTTCATCGCCACAGAGATCAAGACCCCGCTTAGAGACTTCCATGCGAAGTTGGTAGAAGTGGGTATGTTGAAGAACTGTCATAAGAATTGTGAAGCTTGTGCGAATAACCCAAAGGGATGTGAATTGGTCTTAAAAGATGTTCAAGATTTGATTAATCTGGGTGTTTTACAAGTAAGCGGTCATATGAAGAGGAATGAAGTGGCAATGATTGAACCCATTTTCAACTTGCCTGAATCTGATTCTACCTTGGTGCCAGTGTTCAACCTGCCTGAGTCCTCAAGAGTTCAACCCATCTTTAATATGCCAGAGCTTGTGATGCCCATTTTCAATATACCTGAGCCAAGGTTTGAATAAAGGAGTAACCCTTTCCTTTATGAAGACACTAAAGCAGTTCCATGGAAGTATGATACAGGGAATGTTCATCAGAAGATTGATAAAGCTAGTCAGAAGGAAGGTTCAAAAGTTGCAAGTGCTGACATAGCGGGTGCAGGTCGTTTAACTCGCAGTGGTCGTGTTTATACTCAGCAAGCCAATACGGTTCCTCCTAAAGAAGTCATTCCAGCTGTTGCCAACCAGGATAAAGGGGTAGTCTTGGAAGAAGAGGATGCAGAATTTCTCAGAATCATTAAGAAGAGTGATTATAAGGTTATTGATCAGTTACATCAAACGCCTTCCAAAATATCTATCCTATCACTTTTTATGCATTCACCAGCCCATCGGAGTGCTCTCCAGAAATTACTAGCCCAAGCCCATGTTACACATGATATAACAGTGAATCAGTTTGATGGAGTCATTGCCAATATCACTGCATGTAACAATCTCAGCTTCAGTATGGAGGATCTTCCAAAGGAGGGCTTGGACCATAACCGTGCCCTCCACATATCTGTAAAATGTCAAGAGGATACTTTAGCAAGAGTTCTTGTGGATACAGGATCGTCATTGAATGTTTTGCCGAAAAGAACGCTTGCCAAGTTATCTTATCAGGGGGCAGAGATGATGCCCAGTGCACTGATTGTCAAAGCTTTTGATGGGTCAAGGAGGACTGTTATTGGAGAAGTAGACTTACCGATCTTGATTGGGCCACAGGTGTTCAAAATCACTTTCCAGGTTATGGACATTAACCCCAATTACAGTTGCTTGCTCGGAAGACCTTGGATCCATGCCGCTGGGGCAGTCACTTCTACCCTACATCAGAAGATGAAGTTTGTGGTCGATAATAAGCTGGTAATTGTGTCTGGTGAAGAAGATCTCATGGTCAGTAACCTTTCATCCTTTAGCTATATTGAGGCTGATGAAGATGCTTTGGAAACTTCTTTCCAAGCTCTTGAGATAGCCAATGCTGTCCTTTTGGAAGTAGAGGAACCAAAAGGGAAGGGTATCCCATCTTTTGCATCGCTGAAGAGTACCATTTCCACCATTGAAGAAAGAAGCTATGAAGGTTGGGGTGATGTCATTGAAGTTAAACAGAAGCTAGATCGTTGCGGGTTGGGTTACAAACCAACTCATGTGAAGGAAGGAGCGTCAACCTCCGTTAAAGGATGTCTGAAGACCATTCAAGAAGTGTTTTCCAGTGCTGGTTATCAGGTCAATACAATTGATGGGGGTTCTGAAGATGAAGATGTGAATCATTTGGTGTATCAGTGTGAAGAAGCCTTGGGCAATTGGGAGGCAGTCGAGATCCCAGAGTTTTTTCCATTGTCAAAGTAATTTATTGTTTTTTAAGTGTTTTCAAAGTTCCCTAGCTCTGCCCAAGGCTATGGGAGTATTTTGTAGGGCCCCTTCTCATTTTCAAAGTTATTATCAATGAAGGCATTTTGTTAAACTCTTATTTTGAATTTACTGTTTTTTTCTCTCTCTCTCTCTTTTCACTTTTAAAAGAAAATGACAATCTTTCAAAACCAATAAAAAAGCTTTTTTCTCTTGCATTTCTCTATTTTCCACTTTTAATAAAAGCAAATCATTCTCATATGCAGAATAAACGAAAACCCTGTTGAATCCAATGACTTTACATTCTCTCCTAACTTTGATTCGCCCATCTACCAAGCGGAAGATGAAAGTGAGGAAGATTGTGACATTCCCGAAGAACTGGCAAGATTAGTTGAGTATGAGCACACAGAGCTCCAGCCACATAAGGAGCAGGTAGAGACCATCAATCTTGGCACTGATGAAGACAAGAAGGAAGTCAAGATTGGTACAACACTTGGGGCAGACATCAGAGAAAGATTGGTCAAGCTTCTCAGAGAGTATGCAGATGTGTTTGCATGGTCATATCAGGATATGCCCGGCTTAGACACAGACATAGTGGTCCACAAGTTACCTCTTCGACCAGATTGTCCTCCCGTAAAGCAAAAGCTTTGAAGAACAAGACCAGACATGGCTCTGAAGATTCGAGAAGAGGTCAAAAGGCAGTTTGATGTTGGATTCCTCGCAGTTGCGAAGTACCCTGAGTGGGTAGCTAATATTGTGTCAGTCCCTAAATAGATGGCAAAGTCAGAATGTGTGTGGACTATAGGGATTTGAACAAAGCCAGTCCGAAGGACGATTTCCCTCTTCCGCATATTGATACTTTGGTTGATAACACTGCTAAATTTGTTGTTTTCTCCTTCATGGATGGGTTTTCAGGATACAACCAGATCAAGATGGATCCTGACGATATGGAAAAGACTACATTCATCACACCATGGGGCACTTATTGTTACAAGGTTATGCCATTCGGTCTTAGAAATGCAGGAGCCACTTATCAAAGGGCAATGGTCACCCTTTTCCATGATATGATGCATAAAGAAATAGAAGTTTATGTGGATGACATGATTGCCAAATCACAGAGTGAGGAGGATCATTTGAATCATCTCCTGAAGTTATTTGAGCGCCTCAGAAAGTTCCAACTGCGTCTGAATCCAGCTAAATGTACCTTTGGGGTGCGATCAGGAAAGTTACTTGGTTTTATTGTTAGTCAACAAGGTATTGAAGTAGATCCGGACAAGGTCAGAGCAATTCAAGAGATGTCGGCCCCCAAAACAGAAAAGCAAGTCAGAGGCTTCCTTGGAAGATTGAACTACATCTCCAGATTTATCTCCAACATGACTGCTACTTGTGAGCCTTTATTCAAGTTACTCCGGAAGAATCAAGCAATTGAGTGGAGTCCTGATTGTCAACTGGCTTTTGAGAAGATTAAGGTTTATCTACAAGAACCTCCTATCTTGATCCCACCTACTCCAGGGAAGCCTCTTTTCATGTACCTGACTGTACTCGAGAGATCTATGGGTTGCGTATTAGGCCAACAAGACGAAACTGGTCGTAAGGAGCACGCCATTTATTACTTAAGCAAGAAGTTCACAGACTGTGAAAGAAGATATTCGCTTTTAGAGAAAACTTGTTGTGCCTTGGCATGGGCGGCCAGACGCCTCAGGCAGTACATGATTTGTCACACTACTTTGTTGATCTCGAAAATGGATCCAATAAAGTACATCTTTGAGAAGCCTGCTTTGACTGGAAGACTCGCCCGTTGGCACATGTTGTTATCCGAGTATGATATCCAGTATGTAACCCAGAAGTCTATTAAAGGCAGTGTTTTATCTGAATACCTTGCTGATCATCCTTTCGAAGATTATGAACCTTTGAAATTCGATTTCCCGGACGAGGACATTATGTTGATAAAGGACTGTGAAGTTCCAGGTCCAGATGAAGGTCTCGAGCCAGGTTCTCGTTGGAAGATGATGTTTGATGGTTCCTGTAACTACATGGGGCATGGTGTAGGAGTTGTTTTGATGAATCCTGATGGTGGTTATACTCCTTTCACAGCCCGATTATGTTTCGAATGTACAAACAACATTGCTGAGTATGAAGCGTGTGTTTTAGGTATCGAAGCTGCAATCGATACTAGAATCAAGATTCTGGATGTATATGGAGATTCAGCTTTGGTAATATACCAAGTCAAAGGTGAATGGGAGACCCGTGATGAGAAGTTGATCCCATACCGTGCCCACATTGTGGAATTTATCAAATACTTTGATGAAGTCACTTTTCATCATGTTCCAAGGGCAGAGAATCAAATTGCATATGCCTTGGCGATGTAGGCCTCTATGTTTCAAGTCAGATTTCTTAATGAAGCTCCACTCATTACAATCGAGCGAAGAACTGCACCAGCCTACTGTCTACTGGTCGAAGAGGAAACTGATGAGAAACCGTGGTTCTACGACATCAAGAACTATTTGCAAAATCAAGAGTACCCAGCGGATGCAATAACTCTAGACAAGAAGACTTTAAGAAGATTGGCGTCCAAATTTTTCCTCAGCAACAATGTGCTCTACAAGAGAAATCATGATATGGTTCTGCTCAGATGTGTGGACAAGCGCGAAGCAGACTTATTGATCAGGGAAATCCATGAAGGATCATTTGGAACACATGCCAATGAACATACCATGTCCAAGAAGATTTTGAGAGCTGGTTACTTCTAGTTGACCATGGAATCAGATTGTTTCAAATATGCCAGGAAGTGTCATAAATTCCAGATTTATTCCGACAAGGTGCACGTACCTCCAACACTTTTGAATGTTCTGTCATCGCCCTGGCCTTTATCAATGTGGGGAATTGACATGATAGGGGCAATTGAGCCTAAAGCTTCCAATGGTCATCGGTTTATTTTGGTCGCAATCGATTACTTCACCAAATGGGTAGAAGCATCTTCCTACGCCAATGTGACAAAGCAAGTGGTTGCCCGTTTCATCAAGAACCAAATTATCTGCCGCTATGGGATCCCAAGCCGAATCATCACAGACAATGGGACCAATTTGAATAACAAAACAATGAAAAAGCTGTGTGAGACATTCAAGATTGAACATCATAACTCTTCTCCGTATCGTCCGAAGATGAATGGCGCTGTTGAAGCTGCAAACAAGAACATCAAAAAGATTCTGCAGAAGATGGTGAAAACTTACAAAGATTGGCACGCGATGTTACCATATGCTTTACACGGATACAGAACATCAGTTCGCACTTCAACAGGGGCAACCCCTTTCTCTCTGGTGTATGGGATGGATGCAGTTCTCCCTATTGAAGTAGAGATACCATCTTTGAGAATCTTGATGGAAACCAAACTGGAGGAAGCTGAGTGGGTCCAGAACAGGTTTGACCAACTGAACCTCATTGATGAGAAGAGAATGAACGCCATGTGCCATGGCCAGTTGTACCAAAAGCGCATCAAGAGAGCATTTGACAAGAAAGTCCGTCTCCGAGAATTCAAAGAAGGAGATCTTGTACTCAAGAAAATCTTGCCAGTCCACAAAGACATGCGTGGAAAATGGAGTCCTAACTATGAAGGTCCATATGTTGTGAAGGTGGCATTCTCCGGAGGTTCCTTAATCCTTACAACTATGGATGGTGAACAGCTGAAGCACCCGGTGAACTCTGATGCAGTCAAAAAATATTATGCTTAAATAAAACCCGATAGGTTGAAAACCAGAAATGGCGACCTATGCAAAAATGGGTATCCCGGTGGATCAAAACCTATGAAGGAGATCCAGGCAAAAGTTAGGGATAAAAGTGAAAATAAGAGCTCGCTAAGTTGAAAACCCGAAAGGGCGGCTTAGGCAAAAAAGAGCGTCCCGGTGGATTGAAAACCCGAAAGGGCGGTCCAGGCAAAAGTTAGGGACAAAGGCATTTGACTGTAGCAGATGGTGTTTACCATTACTGAAGAATCATACTGGAAGACCAATCCATTTGCTCTTGTCAGAAGCAAGGTGTCAGGCAGTCTTAGTTATTAGGGATTGTAGTGGTATTTGGATTCAATGTAGACCTTTCCCCATTGCCATTTTCAAATTGTAATTACCCATGGAGTTTTTGACATTGGCAAGCTACCATTCTTGAATAAAATACAAACTTTGCCTATGAATTTTGTTGTTCAGCTTCTTATTTTCTTTTGTTATGCAAAATGCCATCACTTGATTACAATTTAACTCTGAAAATGACAAGTTTTTTTTTAAGGAAATGTTTTTTGAAAACACACTGAAAAACTTTCAAGTTTCTTTGACTTTGGAAAAAATTGGAAAAACTTTTTGTTTCCCCAAGAAGTCCTGGTTTGCAACAACACTTTTATACTATTATTACAGAAATCCCCATAGAGTTCAAAACTGATAACACTCTTGGATGGATCCTTAGACCAAGCATGATTTCCAAATTTCGAAGACATCTCCTCAGTATTTTTCATATTGCTCATCTAATTATTTTTCATATTTGCATATCATGATCATTCGCATCATGCTCAATCATGCGCATTTGACATTTGCATTTGTCTTTCCCCAGTTGTCGTCTGTCTAACTCCAAGTCCAGATATCATTAGTGTTCAATTTGAGAATTCATTGTTGTTGGTACCCGAAGTTTGGTTTACCAATGTTTTTGTCCCCAGTAATTGTTGGTGTCCCTAGTGGAATTCTAATAGTGGTTGTATTTGTCTTTATGACCACCAATATCTTCTTGAAGTCCAATTGTCATTGGCACAAATATTTTAAGCGGGTCGTGAAACCTTTTGCTTAAATCCAACTCCATTTGATTTTGGCACATACTTGTACCTTTCTCCTGATGGTTCCTGAAGGAATTTCCAGAGGTTGGGTGTTTTATCTTATTTGAAAACTCCAACATATTTTGTTGTTACTTTTTGCGTTAGCCGGTCGCTTAGAGCCGTTGATCTATCTTTGGAAGATTTTCATTCTATTCCCAATGTTAGTTGGTCACATAGAGCCACTACTAAATCAATGTGATTTCTTTCCTTATCCTCAGTGTTAGCAGTTACATTTGAACCTGCTAATTTACCGTTTTGAATACTTTGTCTTTATCATTCTTAGTATCAACCGGTTATTTTAACCTGTTGCGCATTCACTTTGAGTGTATCTTGGCTTCTATTCTTAGTGTCAATAGTTCTCCAACCTATTGCGCTTTCACTTCGAATATTTTGTTGTTATTCATGGTGTCAGTTGGTCGCATCGAGCCGCTGCGCATTCACTTTGAATATTGTGTCGTTTCTGTTCTTAGTGTCAGTTGACCGACAATGGCCGCTGCGCATTCACTTTGAATGTTTATTTTGGTTGTATTCTTAGTGTCAGTTGGTCACATCGAGCCGTTGCGCATTCACTTTGAATGTTGTGTCATTTCTATTCTTAGTGTCAGTTGGTCGCATCGAGCCGCTGCGCATTCACTTTGAATATTTTGTTTATCATTTCCAGTGACAGTTGGTCGCATCGAGCCGCTGCACATTCACCTTGAATATTATGTTTATCATTTCCAATGTCAGTTGGTCGCATTGAGCCGCTGCACATTCACTTTGAATGTTTATTTTGTTGTATTCTTATTGTTAGTTGACCGACAATGGCCGCTGCGCATTCACTTCGAATATTTTGTTGGTGTTATTCTTAGTGTCAGTTGGTCGCATCGAGCCGCTGCGCATTCACTTTGAATATTATGTTTATCATTTCCAATGTCAGTTGGTCGCATTGAGCCGCTGCACATTCACTTTGAATGTTTATTTTGTTGTATTCTTAGTGACAGTTGGTCGCATAGAGCCGTTGCGCATTCACTTCGAATATTTTTGTTGATTATTCATGGTGTCAGTTGGTCGCATCGAGCCGCTGCGCATTCACTTTGAATATTACGTTTATCATTTCCAGTGACAGTTGGTCGCATAGAGCCGCTGCACATTCACTTTGAATGTTTATTTTGTTGTATTCTTGGTGTCAGTTTGTCGCATCGAGCCGCTGCGCATTCACTTTGAATATGTTGTTGCTTTTTACTTCTCAAAGTCAATTGGTCGCATAGAGCCATTGATCTACCACTTCGATTTATTTCCTTGTCTTTTTTTATTCTTGGTGTCAGTCGGTCGTATCGAGCCACTGTGCAGTCACTTTGAATTTTTTTTTTTCTTCTTGTCATCCTATGTGTCAACTTGACTTTACCTGTGTTTGATGATCCAACTCGTTGGATTTCCTTTTGTTCCCGTCTTCTGTTATTCTTAGTGTCAACAGTTACACTTGAACCTGTTGATTTATCACTTTGAATACTTCCCGTTTTCGTTTCTTTATCCCCAGTGTATGTCATCCTCAGTGAGTCTTAGCTTGTGGTCATCGGTATATCTCATTCTAGTCATTCATACCATAATCATCATTCATTGCATAGTTGTTACAGAGTTAGATAGTTTGTTAGTCCAGCATAACATTGAATTTAGGGGCAAAATTTCCGGTTATTTATATATTTAAATACCTTTCACCCTGATTGCCTGAGTGTCTATCGTCATTCATGCCGTTTGGTAAAGTTATTTAAATAGGGGCAACTATCACACCCCAAATTTTACCCCTAACTGCCCGCATCATACATTCATCGCATTTAACAGAAATTTTCCAAGATTTGTTTTTCTGTCACTTTCAACTCATTTTTTGAGTTTCTCAAGATTTATTTATTTTTATTTCTTTTCACTTCCAAGCTTCCATTTTAATTTTAATTTTTATTTCTCATTTCTAACTTTTATTTCATTTTTGTATTCTTATCTTTTGTTTTCTAGTTCTATTTCTATATTCCATTCTTTAACTTCTTATTTTTAGAATTTTTGTTTCAATTTCTATTACTAGTTTTTTATTCATTCTCTGTTTCCTTCTTCATATATATATGTATCTCCATTTTAAATTTATTTTCTATTCATCTTCAAGATCTCATTTTTAAATTGTTTGTTTTTATTATTTTCTTAAATTTTTATCTCATTTTCTACTTTCAATTTTATTTCATTTTTAAAGAAATTGTTTCTATTTTTATTATAATTTCCAACTTCAATTTAAGTTTAAGTTCAATTTTGCTTTTAAATTCATTTCTCCAATTCATCTTCCAATTTCAATTTTTGTCCCAAGTTTAGTTCATATTTTCTATTTCTAGTTCCAAATTCATATTCCAAATTTCAAATTTCAAGTTCTCACATCATTTGTAAATTCAAGTTTAAATTCAAGCTTTAATTGCATTTCAAATTCATCATGAACTCAATGTCAAATCTCATTCCAAGATCATTACAAATTCATGAAAAAAGAGAGTTTATTCCAAACACCAAAAATTCCAAACACAAAAAATTCCAAACTTCTATTTGTCAATCTCAAGTGCATTCCTAATTTTCAAACTCATAACCAAATTCAATTACAAGCTTTTGTCAAAGTTACATACAAGTTACAAGCTACAAAATTAGCAATTACAAATTCAAAACAAAAGTGTTGCTTGAATAAAGATGGTTCAAAGTTTCTCATCAAAAGCAAATGCATCCAACTCCATGTTTGTTTCTTGAATTCTTCATGCTATGCCACATCTCCAACTTCATGCCTCTTCCATCCATCATACACATGAAAATTTAAAAAATAAACAAGTTAGCATTAACATTTCGTCAAACTCATACATAATCATATTCATCATATTTATTTAATCAATTCATTCAACACATTGCATCATTTAGCACCATTCATCATATTTCAACATCATTCAAGTTTATAATCCAAAAGTATTCATTTTCAAGTATTATCATTCCAACTTCATGTTAATTCAAAACAGCCCCATATATGTTACATAAGCATTCAAGTTCTATTTCATTCAAGCATACCATTATTCAAAAATTCAGCATTCATGATAATTCATTTTTACATATTGTAAAGTTTTTTTTCTCATAACAAAGTGTCAAAATTAGTACAAAAATCAGCAAGATCATGGCTCACTAGCAAACAAAAAAACAACAACAAAAGAGAGCAGTTTGACAGCACACACAGCACACAAAACAGGCTGCTCCACCTCCCCACTACTGCTGCAAAATTCAGAACTGTCCCCCTTGTCCCAACCCTTCATCAACAAGCAATAGGGTACCAAATTCAAACCAAAAAACCCTAATTTCTCCCTATAAAACCAGCACTGTTACATTGCAAAGAAAGGATTACAAAAACAAAAATTCAGCCACATCCTCACCACAAAAAAACCACAAGAAAGGAGAGATTGACACAAAAACAAAAATTCAGCAACATCATAAAACATCAATAACCACCACAGACCCATACCAGCAGTAGCAAGGAGTAGAAGTGAAGTTTACCATTGCGGATTCTTCACCCCGATAATTTTCGGGTCGGTAATGTTCTCCTTTCCTTCACCTCTTTTCAGCATATTTGTTCATCTAGCTTGATTCCTTTTACGGTTATGTTTCTTTTTATGGTTTGATCTCGATGTCGACTAGCTAGTTTTTTTTAGTTTCACTTCATCATTCCCCTTACTGCATACACAAAACAAAACTTCATATTAAAACTTCACAAAAAAAAACCAACCAAAAACTTCGCTCCATACAAAAAACTACAGCCACAAACTTCATTCAAAAAAACTAAACAGCCACACAACCATTGGAAAACAACCCCACAAAGGAACTTTTTTTTAGAAATCAAAACCAAAAACACAGTGACACAAAAACTGAACATCACAAAAAGCTCACTAGCCACCTACAACCAAAACCAAAGCAAACCATACACAAAAACTCAGTAGCAACCTCATATGCCTAACTCAGCAACAATTTCATACAGATAAACTCTCAACAGAGTAGCCAGAAAAAAACCAGAGAAAGTTTTAGCAGCAATACATACAACAGAACAAAAAAAACTTACGGTAAAACCACCACCATCGAACCAACATAGAACCACCATCATCCTCACTGTCGCAGCCTCGTCATCCTCTTTCATCACTTACCTTGCAGCTCTGCTCCCCTTCTCAACCCTCACCACCTTCGTCTCTGCCTCAACCCTCAGTTCATCAAATTCACCACAATCAACCTGTTGCCCTTCATTTCACGAACCGATACAGAACCGCACAAACCTCAACGTAACACCTTTCACCATCAATTTCACCTCACTGCAAACACCAAACCAAAGAAAATGAATGAAAAATAGTGAGACAGAGAGACAACACAGATGCAAACTACCTTCCATAAATCAACCTTTTCCATTTTTTCCGCCGCTGCATCAACAAAGCCAAACCGATATGAAACAAAAAAGTAACGTAGAAAACAAAACTCAAATTCACCTCTGAATCAAAATCCCGCGAAAGCTGAGACAAACCGAACAAACCAGATTCATTCTCTGAACCATAAATGCCTTCTCCACAAACAACTCGGCCCAACCACTAAACACCGACGAAAACACTTCCATCCACCACAACTCGTAAGCCTCAGCCACCATTCGTAAAACCGGCAAAACCTTGAAACCACCCTTCCAAGCCTTAAACCGCTGCTAACCAACACAAGCAAAGCTCAGACCTGAAACAAAACTCGCGAAACAAAATAAACACCAACCAAAACACAGTTACTTCCGCCGAATCCGTGAGTTAAACAACCCAATCGCATCTGAATCAAAAATCTGAGAGTGAGGAGAGCCGAGTGAAGTGCGATCCGTAGCCTAAACATGGTGTGTATGCCGAGAGAAAAGAGCTTCCAAATCATGAAATGCTGTGAGTGAGTGAATCCAGAACTGAACGAGTTAGGAGTGAGCCGTGAGCATCCGTGAGAAACCAAAACCCCTTTTCGGAACTTTCCTCCAATCCACCACAACAGAACCTTCCGAAAATCCCTTCACCGCGAACATAGCCATAGCCACAGAAGTCGAGAGAGACGGACGGCCGTGAGAGAGACTTGGCATTGAGAGTGAGAGCCTGTGAGTGAGAGGAAGAGATTCGAGAGATTGAGAGAAGAGAGGTTGTGGGCGAGAGGGAGAGATTCGCCAAGGTTTTCTCGGTTCACAACAGAAACGGCGCGTTTTGGCCTAGGGTTTCTGCTTTCCCCCTTTTGCAACTGAAGCGGGTCACGGGTTGGACCCGACCCGCTTATTCCTCCTCCCATGGGCCTCTTTAGTATCAGGCACCCCCCTGTTTTCTCTTTATTCAGCCCATTAGCCCTTTTTCCTTTTTTTCATAAAAAAAAATCTAAAAAAAATATTTTACAAATTCAATTAAATCTTTATATTTTAACTAATTAGGTTAATTTTTATTAAATATTTAGTTAATTTATTATTTTCTCATTTAAAATGTATATACAAATAAATAAATAAACATTTTAATTTTAATATTTTCTTTTCTATTATTATTATTATATTTAGTTAGAAATCTATATACATATAAATAAATAAATAAACTTTTTAAAATTTCTTTTCTATTTTATTTTTATATTTAGTTAGATATTTATATATACATAAAAAAAATATAATACAACAAAAAATATTTTGAATTCAATTTCTTCTTTTCTATCTTATTTTTAGTACATATTTAATTAATCATTTATTTATTTTTATATAAAAAAAAAATTCCAAAAATATTTGTTTAGTTCTTCTTCGTTTAAGATAGAGATTGTTTAGCTTAGTTTTAGATCCTATTAGTGTGAGAGGTTTAGATTTAGGTTTATCTCTTAGTGCGAGTTTTAAATTTAATCTTCCGATGTCTTGGTTGTATGCACACTATGTTTATATTTATTTTATGTTGCATAATGACCATATACCTGTTAAAATAAAATTGAAAGCGCACATTAATTTCAAAAATAATTTAATTCTTGGTCCAACGCCAAGTTGAGTTCACATACACTTCACTCACACACGTAAGTCGGTCGTTTTACGATCGCCATCTGCACAGTCTTTACACTTCACAGCTTTCCAACTTAAGCAAATTGACGCACCACGCTTGTTTTCCACCTCAGCATTCTCGATCCATATATCGAGCCATAACCCGGTTACTAAGCCTTTTACCTTGCATTTCCATTTACTTCATTCAGTCCATTTTGTTTGCAAGTAGCAACCTATGCCTTAGACTTAGGAGCTTGCACCCTCATTTGTTTACTTTATTTTTCGCATTTCAATCCAAAAGGGAAAGAACTCCTGCAGTTGACTCAATGTCATAGGAAGTTTAGCCATCCCTAGTTCCTTTTCAACCTTAACCATTAGGAATTTTTTATTTTACAACTTTTTGTGACTTTGCTAAAGTCACGTGAGTGTTTGCCATAACACTTACCTTCCCCCGCGAACCTTGAGCGTAACCAAGTGTTCGTTAATCCTTAGGAGAACTACGAGTGCTCTGATTCTATACCCGATACGTAGGCATCGATGCGATGTTGTGCGAGCACCATTAGAAATAAAACCTTAGATTTCCATAATTTTATCAAGCAATAAATAACAATAACACAAATATTCACAAGAGGTTCCCGTAGGATACTACGGATGCTTAGGATGCTAACACCTTCCCTAGGTATAATCAACCCCCGAACCTAGTTTCTCCTCATTTAGGGTTTTTACGATCTTTTTCCCTTTTCCCTTTGGATTAAATTAAAGTCGGTGGTGAACATAAAAGTTTTGCGATTCAAGCTCAATCAATAGCTTGGTATCCGATTCTCACCGCAACAGAAACCATCCTCGAATGGAGACGCAATGGTATACCGGCCTCAGTCGATAACCAAAAACACAAAGACTGACCTCAGACAGACTTTGCAAAAGAGACAAACTGACCTCAATCAATAAGCTCAAAATGGTCTATCATCCTCGAATGATAGCCACAACAACAAGACCAACCTCATAAGGACTTGAAGAAAAGAATGCCATCCTCGAATGACAATTCTCAAAAGATCCTCGGATCTAACACAAAACCATCCTCGAATGGAGACACAATGGTATACCAGCTTCAGTCGATAACCAAAAACAACAAAGACTGACCTCAAATAGACTTTGCAAAAGAGACAAACTGACCTCAATCAATAAGATCAAAATGTTCTATCATCCTCGAATGATAGCCAAAACAACAAGACCAGCCTCAGAAGTACTTGAAGAAAAGAATGCCATCCTCGAATGCCAATTCTCAAAAGATCCTCGGATCTAACACGAAACCATCCTCGAATGGAGACGCAATGGTATACCGGCCTCAGTCGATAAGCAAAAACAACAAAGACTGACCTCAGACAGACTTTGCAAAAGAAACAAACTGACCTCAATCAATAAGCTCAAAATGGTCTATCATCCTCGAATGATAGCCACAACAACAAGACTAACCTCAGAAGGACTTGAAGAAAAGAATGCCATCCTTGAACGACAACTCACAAAAGATCCTCGGATCTAACACGAAACCATCCTCGAATGGAGACGCAATGGTATACCGGCCTAAGTCGATAACCAAAAACACAAAGACTTACCTCAGACAGACTTTGCAAAAGAGAGAAACTGACATCAATCAATAAGCTCAAAATGTTCTATCATCCTCGAATGATAGCCACAACAAAGAGACCAACCTCAGAAGGACTTGAAGAAAAGAATGCCATCCTCGAACGACTCACAAGAGATCCTCGGATCTAACTCGAAACCATTCTTGAATGGAGACGAAACGGTATATCGGCCTCAGTCGATAACCAAAAACACAATGACTGACCTCAGATAGACTTTACAAAAGAGGTAAACTGACCTCAATCAATAAGCTCAAAATGGTCTATCATCCTCGAATAATAGCCACAACAACAAGACCAACCTCAAAAGGACTTGAAGAAAAGAATGCCATCCTCGAACGACAACTCACAAGAGATCCTCGGATCTAACTCGAAACCATCCTTGAATGGAGACGAAACGGTATATCGGCCTCAGTCGATAACCAAAAACACAAAGACTGACCTCAGATAGACTTTACAAAAGAGGTAAACTGACCTCAATCAATAAGCTCAAAATGGTCTATCATCCTCGAATAATAGCCACAACAACAAGACCAACCTCAGAAGGACTTGAAGAAAAGAATGCCATCCTCGAACGACAACTCACAAGAGATCCTCGGATCTAACCCGAAACCATCTTTGAATGGAGACGAAACGGTATACCGGCCTCAGTAGATAACCAAAAACACAAAGACTGACCTCAGATAGACTTTGCAAAAGAGGTAAACTGACCTCGATCAATAAGCCCAAAATGGTATATCATCCTCGAATAATAGCCACAACAACAAGACCAACCTCAGAAGGACTTGAAGAAAAGAATGCCATCCTCGAATGACAATTCCCAAAAGATCCTCGGATCTAACACGAAACCATCCTCGAATGGAGACGCAATGGTATACCGGCCTAAGTCGATAACCAAAAACACAAAGACTGACCTCAGACAGACTTTGCAAAAGAGAGAAACTGACATCAATCAATAAGCTCAAAATGTTCTATCATCCTCGAATGATAGCCACAACAAAGAGACCAACCTCAGAAGGACTTGAAGAAAAGAATGCCATCCTCGAACGACAACTCACAAGAGATCCTCAGATCTAACTCGAAACCATTCTTGAATGGAGACGAAACGGTATATCGGCCTCAGTCGATAACCAAAAACACAATGACTGACCTCAGATAGACTTTACAAACGAGGTAAACTGACCTCAATCAATAAGCTCAAAATGCTCTATCATCCTCGAATAATAGCCACAACAACAAGACCAACCTCAGAAGGACTTGAAGAAAAGAATACCATCCTCGAACGACAACTCACAAGAGATCCTCGGATCTAACTCGAAACCATCCTTGAATGGAGACGAAACGGTATATCGGCCTCAGTCGATAACCAAAAACACAAAGACTGACCTCAGATAGACTTTACAAAAGAGGTAAACTGACCTCAATCAATAAGCTCAAAATGGTCTATCATCCTCGAATAATAGCCACAACAACAAGACCAACCTCAGAAGGACTTGAAGATAAGAATGCCATCCTCGAACGACAACTCACAAGAGATCCTCAGATCTAACCCGAAACCATCTTTGAATGGAGACGAAACGGTATACCGGCCTCAGTAGATAACCAAAAACACAAAGACTGACCTCAGATAGACTTTGCAAAAGAGGTAAACTGACCTCGATCAATAAGCTCAAAATGGTATATCATCCTCGAATAATAGCCACAACAACAAGACCAACCTCAGAAGGACTTGAAGAAAAGAATGCCATCCTCAAATGACAATTCCCAAAAGATCCTCGGATCTAACACGAAACCATCCTCGAATGGAGACGCAATGGTATACCGGCCTCAGTCGATAATCAAAAACACAAAGACTGACCTCAGACAGACTTTGCAAAAGAGAGAAACTGACCTCAATCAATAAGCTCAAAATGTTCTATCATCCTCGAATGATAGCCACAACAACAAGACCAACCTCATAAGGACTTGAAGAAAAGAATGCCATCCTCGAACGAAAACTCACAAGAGATCCTCGGATCTAACTCGAAAACCATCCTCGAATGACAATTCTCAAAAGATCCTCGGATCTAACACAAAACCATCCTCGAATGGAGACACAATTGTATACCAGCTTCAGTCGATAACCAAAAACAACAAAGACTGACCTCAAATAGACTTTGCAAAAGAGACAAACTGACCTCAATCAATAAGATCAAAATGTTCTATCATCCTCGAATGATAGCCAAAACAACAAGACCAGCCTCAGAAGTACTTGAAGAAAAGAATGCCATCCTCGAATGCCAATTCTCAAAAGATCCTCGGATCTAACACGAAACCATCCTCGAATGGAGACGCAATGGTATACCGGCCTCAGTCGATAAGCAAAAACAACAAAGACTGACCTCAGACAGACTTTGCAAAAGAACCAAACTGACCTCAATCAATAAGCTCAAAATGGTCTATCATCCTCGGATGATAGCCACAACAACAAGACTAACCTCGGAAGGACTTGAAGAAAAGAATGCCATCCTCGAACGACAACTCACAAAAGATCCTCGGATCTAACACGAAACCATCCTCGAATGGAGACGCAATGGTATACCGGCCTAAGTCGATAACCAAAAACACAAAGACTGACCTCAGACAGACTTTGCAAAAGAGAGAAACTGACCTCAATCAATAAGCTCAAAATGTTCTATCATCCTCGAATGATAGCCACAACAAAGAGACCAACCTCAGAAGGACTTGAAGAAAAGAATGCCATCCTCGAACGAAAACTCACAAGAGATCCTCGGATCTAACTCGAAACCATTCTTGAATGGAGACGAAACGGTATATCGGCCTCAGTCGATAACCAAAAACACAAAGACTGACCTCAGATAGACTTTACAAAAGAGGTAAACTGACCTCAATCAATAAGCTCAAAATGGTCTATCATCCTCGAATGATAGCCACAACAACAAGACCAACCTCAGAAGGACTTGAAGAAAAGAATGCCATCCTCTAACGACAACTCACAAGAGATCCTCGGATCTAACTCGAAACCATCCTTGAATGGAGACGAAACGGTATATCGGCCTCAGTCGATAACCAAAAACACAAAGACTGACCTCAGATAGACTTTATAAAAGAGGTAAACTGACCTCAATCAATAAGCTCAAAATGGTCTATCATCCTCGAATAATAGCCACAACAACAAGACCAACCTCAGAAGGAATTGAAGAAAAGAATGCCATCCTCGAATGCCAATTCTCAAATGATCCTCGGATCTAACACGAAACCATCCTCGAATGGAGACGCAATGGTATACCGGCCTCAGTCGATAAGCAAAAACACAAAGACTGACCTCAGATAGACTTTGCAAAAGAGGTAAACTGACCTCGATAAATAAGCTCAAAATGGTATATCATCCTAGAATGATAGCCACAACAACAAGACTAACCTCAGAAGGACTTGAAGAAAAGAATGCCATCCTCAAACGACAAATCACAAAAGATCCTCGGATCTAACACGAAACCATCCTCGAATGGAGACGCAATGGTATACCGGCCTCAGTCGATAATCAAAAACACAAAGACTGACCTCATACAGACTTTGCAAAAGAGAGAAACTGACCTCAATCAATAAGCTCAAAATGTTCTATCATCCTCGAATGATAGCCACAACAACAAGACCAACCTCAGAAGGACTTGAAGAAAAGAATGCCATCCTCGAACGAAAACTCACAAGAGATCCTCGGATCTAACTCGAAACCATCCTTGAATGGAGACGAAACGGTATATCGGCCTCAGTCGATAACCAAAAACACAAAGACGGACCTCAGACAGACTTTGCAAAAGAGAGAGACTGACCTCAATCAATAAGCTCAAAATGTTCTATCATCCTCGAATAATAGCCACAACAACAAGACCAACCTCAGAAGGACTTGAAGAAAAGAATGCCATCCTCGAACGACAACTCACAAGAGATCCTCGGATCTAACTCGAAACCATCCTTGAAAGGAGACGAAACGGTATATCGGCCTCAGTCGATAACCAAAAACACAAAGACTGACCTCAGATAGACTTTACAAAAGAGGTAAACTGACCTCAATCAATAAGCTCAAAATGGTCTATCATCCTCGAATAATAGCCACAACAACAAGACCAACCTCAGAAGGACTTGAAGAAAAGAATGCCATCCTCGAACGACAACTCACAAGAGATCCTCGGATCTAACCCGAAACCATCTTTGAATGGAGACGAAACGGTATACCGGCCTCAGTAGATAACCAAAAACACAAAGACTGACCTCAGATAGACTTTGCAAAAGAGGTAAACTGACCTCGATCAATAAGCTCAAAATGGTATATCATCCTCGAATAATAGCCACAACAACAAGACCAACCTCAGAAGGACTTGAAGAAAAGAATGCCATCCTCGAATGACAATTCCCAAAAGATCCTCGGATCTAACACGAAACCATCCTCGAATGGAGACGCAATGGTATACCGGCCTCAGTCGATAATCAAAAACACAAAGACTGACCTCAGACAGACTTTGCAAAAGAGAGAAACTGACCTCAATCAATAAGCTCAAAATGTTCTATCATCCTCGAATGATAGCCACAACAACAAGACCAACCTCAGAAGGACTTGAGGAAAAGAATGTCATCCTCGAACGAAAACTCACAAGAGATCCTCGGATCTAACTCGGAACCATCCTTGAATGGAGACGAAACGGTATATCGGCCTCAGTCGATAACCAAAAACACAAAGACTGACCTCAGTCAGACTTTTCAAAAGAGAGAGACTGACCTCAATCAATAAGCTCAAAATGTTCTATCATCCTCGAATAATAGCCACAACAACAAGACCAACCTCAGAAGGACTTGAAGAAAAGAATGCCATCCTCGAACGACAACTCACAAGAGATCCTCGGATCTAACTCGAAACCATTCTTGAATGGAGACGAAACGGTATATCGGCCTCAGTCGATAACCAAAAACACAAAGACTGACCTCAGATAGACTTTACAAAAGAGGTAAACTGACCTCAATCAATAAGCTCAAAATGGTCTATCATCCTCGAATAATAGCCACAACAACAAGACCAACCTCAGAAGGACTTGAAGAAAAGAATGCCATCCTCGAATGCCAATTCTCAAATGATCCTCGGATCTAACACGAAACCATCCTCGAATGGAGACGCAATGGTATACCGGCCTCAGTCGATAAGCAAAAACACAAAGACTGACCTCAGATAGACTTTGCAAAAGAGGTAAACTGACCTCGATCAATAAGCTCAAAATGGTATATCATCCTAGAATAATAGCCACAACAACAAGACTAACCTCAGAAGGACTTGAAGAAAAGAATGCCATCCTCGAACGACAACTCACAAAAGATCCTCGGATCTAACACGAAACCATCCTCGAATGGAGACGCAATGGTATACCGGCCTCAGTCGATAATCAAAAACACAAAGACTAACCTCATACAGACTTTGCAAAAGAGAGAAACTGACCTCAATCAATAAGCTCAAAATGTTCTATCATCCTCGAATGATAGCCACAACAACAAGACCAACCTCAGAAGGACTTGAAGAAAAGAATGCCATCCTCGAACGAAAACTCACAAGAGATCCTCGGATCTAACTCGAAACCATCCTTGAATGGAGACGAAACGGTATATCGGCCTCAGTCGATAACCAAAAACACAAAGACTGACCTCAGACAGACTTTGCAAAAGAGAGAGACTGACCTCAATCAATAAGCTCAAAATGTTCTATCATCCTCGAATAATAGCCACAACAACAAGACCAACCTCAGAAGGACTTGAAGAAAAGAATGCCATCCTCGAACGACAACTCACAAGAGATCCTCGGATCTAACTCGAAACCATCCTTGAATGGAGACGAAACGGTATATCGGCCTCAGTCGATAACCAAAAACACAAAGACTGACCTCAGATAGACTTTACAAAAGAGGTAAACTGACCTCAATCAATAAGCTCAAAACGGTCTATCATCCTCGAATAATAGCCACAACAACAAGACCAACCTCAGAAGGACTTGAAGAAAAGAATGCCATCCTCGAACGACAACTCACAAGAGATCCTCGGATCTAACCCGAAACCATCTTTGAATGGAGACGAAACGGTATACCGGCCTCAGTAGATAACCAAAAACACAAAGACTGACCTCAGATAGACTTTGCAAAAGAGGTAAACTGACCTCGATCAATAAGCTCAAAATGGTATATCATCCTCGAATAATAGCCACAACAACAAGACCAACCTCAGAAGGACTTGAAGAAAAGAATGCCATCCTCGAATGACAATTCCCAAAAGATCCTCGGATCTAACACGAAACCATCCTCGAATGGAGACGCAATGGTATACCGGCCTCAGTCGATAATCAAAAACACAAAGACTGACCTCAGACAGACTTTGCAAAAGAGAGAAACTGACCTCAATCAATAAGCTCAAAATGTTCTATCATCCTCGAATGATAGCCACAACAACAAGACCAACCTCAGAAGGACTTGAAGAAAAGAATGTCATCCTCGAACGAAAACTCACAAGAGATCCTCGGATCTAACTCGAAACCATCCTTGAATGGAGACGAAACGGTATATCGGCCTCAGTCGATAACCAAAAACACAAAGACTGACCTCAGATAGACTTTACAAAAGAGGTAAACTGACCTCAATCAATAAGCTCAAAATGGTCTATCATCCTCGAATAATAGCCACAACAACAAGACCAGCCTCAGAAGTACTTGAAGAAAAGAATGCCATCCTCGAATGCCAATTCTCAAATGATCCTCGGATCTAACACGAAACCATCCTCGAATGGAGACGCAATGGTATACCGGCCTCAGTCAATAAGCAAAAACAACAAAAACTGACCTAAGACAGACTTTGCAAAAGAAACAAACTAACCTCAATCAATAAGCTAAAAATGGTCTATCATCCTCGAATGATAGCCACAACAACAAAACTAACCTCAGAAGGACTTGAAGAAAAGAATGCCATCCTCGAACGACAACTCACAAAAGATCCTCAGATCTAACACGAAACAATCCTCGAATGGAGACGCAATGGTATACCGGCCTAAGTCGATAATCAAAAACACAAAGACTGACCTCAGACAGACTTTGCAAAAGAGAGAAACTGACCTCAATCAATAAGCTCAAAATGTTCTATCATCCTCGAATGATAGCCACAACAACAAGAACAACCTCAGAAGGACTTGAAGAAAAGAATGCCATCCTCGAATGACAATTCTCAAAAGATCCTCGGATCTAACACAAAACCATCATTGAATGGAGACACAATGGTATACCAGCTTCATTCGATAACCAAAAACAACAAAGACTGACCTCAGACAGACTTTGCAAAAGAGAGAAACTGACCTCAATCAATTAGCTCAAAATGTTCTATCATCCTCGAATAATAGCCACAACAACAAAACCAACCTCAGAAGGACTTGAAGAAAAGAATTCCATCCTCGAACGACAACTCACAAGAGATCCTCGGATCTAACTCGAAACCATTCTTGAATGGAGACGAAACGGTATATCGGCCTCAGTCGATAACCAAAAACACAAAGACTGACCTCAGATAGACTTTACAAAAGAGGTAAACTGACCTCAATCAATAAGCTCAAAATGGTCTATCATCCTCGAATAATAGCCACAACAACAAGACCAGCCTCAGAAGTACTTGAAGAAAAGAATGCCATCCTCGAATGCCAATTCTCAAATGATCCTCGGATCTAACACGAAACCATCCTCGAATGGAGACGCAATGGTATACCGGCCTCAGTCAATAAGCAAAAACAACAAAAACTGACCTAAGACAGACTTTGCAAAAGAAACAAACTAACCTCAATCAATAAGCTAAAAATGGTCTATCATCCTCGAATGATAGCCACAACAACAAAACTAACCTCAGAAGGACTTGAAGAAAAGAATGCCATCCTCGAACGACAACTCACAAAAGATCCTCAGATCTAACACGAAACAATCCTCGAATGGAGACGCAATGGTATACCGGCCTAAGTCGATAATCAAAAACACAAAGACTGACCTCAGACAGACTTTGCAAAAGAGAGAAACTGACCTCAATCAATAAGCTCAAAATGTTCTATCATCCTCGAAAGATAGCCACAACAACAAGAACAACCTCAGAAGGACTTGAAGAAAAGAATGCCATCCTCGAATGACAATTCTCAAAAGATCCTCGGATCTAACACAAAACCATCATCGAATGGAGACACAATGGTATACCAGATTCATTCGATAACCAAAAACAACAAAGACTGACCTCAGACAGACTTTGCAAAAGAGAGAAACTGACCTCAATCAATAAGCTCAAAATGTTCTATCATCCTCGAATGATAGCCACAACAAACAAAATCAACCTCAGAAGGACTTGAAGAAAAGAATGCCATCATCGAACGACAACTCATAAGAGATCCTCGGATCTAACTCGAAACCATCCTTGAATGGAGACGAAACGGTATATCGGCCTCAGTCGATAACCAAAAACACAAAGACTGACCTCAGATAGACTTTACAAAAGAGGTAAACTGACCTCAATCAATAAGCTTAAAATGGTCTATCATCCTCGAATAATAGCCACAACAACAAGACCAACCTCAGAAGGACTTGAAGAAAAGAATGCCATCCTCGAATGACAATTCCCAAAAGATCCTCGGATCTAACACGAAACCATCCTCGAATGGAGACGCAATGGTATACCGGCCTCAGTCGATAATCAAAAACACAAAGACTGACCTCAGACAGACTTTGCAAAAGAGAGAAACTGACCTCAATCAATAAGCTCAAAATGTTCTATCATCCTCGAATGATAGCCACAACAACAAGACCAACCTCAGAAGGACTTAAAGAAAAGAATGTCATCCTCGAACGAAAACTCACAAGAGATCCTCGGATCTAACTCGAAACCATCCTTGAATGGAGACGAAACGGTATATCGGCCTCAGTCGATAACCAAAAACACAAAGACTGACCTCAGACAGACTTTTCAAAAGAGAGAGACTGACCTCAATCAATAAGCTCAAAATGTTCTATCATCCTCGAATAATAGCCACAACAACAAGACCAACCTCAGAAGGACTTGAAGAAAAGAATGCCATCCTCGAACGACAACTCACAAGAGATCCTCGGATCTAACTCGAAACCATTCTTGAATGGAGACGAAACGGTATATCGGCCTCAGTCGATAACCAAAAACACAAAGACTGACCTCAGATAGACTTTACAAAAGAGGTAAACTGACCTCAATCAATAAGCTCAAAATGGTCTATCATCCTCGAATAATAGCCACAACAACAAGACCAGCCTCAGAAGTACTTGAAGAAAAGAATGCCATCCTCGAATGCCAATTCTCAAATGATCCTCGGATCTAACACGAAACCATCCTCGAATGGAGACGCAATGGTATACCGGCCTCAGTCAATAAGCAAAAACAACAAAGACTGACCTAAGACAGACTTTGCAAAAGAAACAAACTAACCTCAATCAATAAGCTAAAAATGGTCTATCATCCTCGAATGATAGCCACAACAACAAAACTAACCTCAGAAGGACTTGAAGAAAAGAATGCCATCCTCGAACGACAACTCACAAAAGATCCTCAGATCTAACACGAAACAATCCTCGAATGGAGACGCAATGGTATACCGGCCTAAGTCGATAATCAAAAACACGAAGACTGACCTCAGACAGACTTTGCAAAAGAGAGAAACTGACCTCAATCAATAAGCTCAAAATGTTCTATCATCCTCGAATGATAGCCACAACAACAAGAACAACCTCAGAAGGACTTGAAGAAAAGAATGCCATCCTCGAATGACAATTCTCAAAAGATACTCGGATCTAACACAAAACCATCCTCGAATGGAGACACAATGGTATACCAGCTTCATTCGATAACCAAAAACAACAAAGACTGACCTCAGACAGACTTTGCAAAAGAGAGAAACTGACCTCAATCAATAAGCTCAAAATGTTCTATCATCCTCGAATGATAGCCACAACAAACAAAATCAACCTCAGAAGGACTTGAAGAAAAGAATGCCATCATCAAACGACAACTCATAAGAGATCCTCGGATCTAACTCGAAACCATCCTTGAATGGAGACGAAACGGTATATCGGCCTCAGTCGATAACCAAAAACACAAAGACTGACCTCAGATAGACTTTACAAAAGAGGTAAACTGACCTCAATCAATAAGCTTAAAATGGTCTATCATCCTCGAATAATAGCCACAACAACAAGACCAACCTCAGAAGGACTTGAAGAAAAGAATGCCATCCTCGAATGACAATTCTCAAAATATCCTCGGATCTAACACGAAACCATCCTCGAATGGAGACGCAATGGTATACCGGCCTCAGTCGATAATCAAAAACACAAAGACTGACCTCAGACAGACTTTGCAAAAGAGAGAATCTGACCTCAATCAATAAGCTCAAAATGTTCTATCATCCTCGAATGATAGCCACAACAACAAGACCAACCTCAGAAGGACTTGAAGAAAAGAATGTCATCCTCGAACGAAAACTCACAAGAGATCCTCGGATCTAACTCGAAACCATCCTTGAATGGAGACGAAACGGTATATCGGCCTCAGTCGATAACCAAAAACACAAAGACTGGCCTCAGACAGACTTTTCAAAAGAGAGAGACTGACCTCAATCAATAAGCTCAAAATGTTCTATCATCCTCGAATAATAGCCACAACAACAAGACCAACCTCAGAAGGACTTGAAGAAAAGAATGCCATCCTCGAACGACAACTCACAAGAGATCCTCGGATCTAACTCGAAACCATTCTTGAATGGAGACGAAACGGTATATCGGCCTCAGTCGATAACCAAAAACACAAAGACTGACCTCAGATAGACTTTACAAAAGAGGTAAACTGACCTCAATCAATAAGCTCAAAATGGTCTATCATCCTCGAATAATAGCCACAACAACAAGACCAGCCTCAGAAGTACTTGAAGAAAAGAATGCCATCCTCGAATGCCAATTCTCAAATGATCCTCGGATCTAACACGAAACCATCCTCGAATGGAGACGCAATGGTATACCGGCCTTAGTCAATAAGCAAAAACAACAAAGACTGACCTAAGACAGACTTTGCAAAAGAAACAAACTAACCTCAATCAATAAGCTAAAAATGGTCTATCATCCTCGAATGATAGCCACAACAACAAAACTAACCTCAGAAGGACTTGAAGAAAAGAATGCCATCCTCGAACGACAACTCACAAAAGATCCTCAGATCTAACACGAAACAATCCTCGAATGGAGACGCAATGGTATACCGGCCTAAGTCGATAATCAAAAACACAAAGACTGACCTCAGACAGACTTTGCAAAAGAGAGAAACTGACCTCAATCAATAAGCTCAAAATGTTCTATCATCCTCGAATGATAGCCACAACAACAAGAACAACCTCAGAAGGACTTGAAGAAAAGAATGCCATCCTCGAATGACAATTCTCAAAAGATCCTCGGATCTAACACAAAACCATCCTCGAATGGAGACACAATGGTATACCAGCTTCATTCGATAACCAAAAACAACAAAGACTGACCTCAGACAGACTTTGCAAAAGAGAGAAACTGACCTCAATCAATAAGCTCAAAATGTTCTATCATCCTCGAATGATAGACACAACAAACAAAATCAACCTCAGAAGGACTTGAAGAAAAGAATGCCATCATCGAACGACAACTCATAAGAGATCCTCGGATCTAACTCGAAACCATCCTTGAATGGAGACGAAACGGTATATCGGCCTCAGTCGATAACCAAAAACACAAAGACTGACCTCAGATAGACTTTACAAAAGAGGTAAACTGACCTCAATCAATAAGCTTAAAATGGTCTATCATCCTCGAATAATAGCCACAACAACAAGACCAACCTCAGAAGGACTTGAAGAAAAGAATGCCATCCTCGAATGACAATTCTCAAAAGATCCTCGGATCTAACACGAAACCATCCTCGAATGGAGACGCAATGGTATACCGGCCTCAGTCGATAATCAAAAACACAAAGACTGACCTTAGACAGACTTTGCAAAAGAGAGAAACTGACCTCAATCAATAAGCTCAAAATGTTCTATCATCCTCGAATAATAGCCACAACAACAAGACCAACCTCAGAAGGACTTGAAGAAAAGAATGCCATCCTGGAACGACAACTCACAAGAGATCCTCGGATCTAACTCGAAACCATTCTTGAATGGAGACGAAACGGTATATCGGCCTCAGTCGATAACCAAAAACACAAAGACTGACCTCAGATAGACTTTACAAAAGAGGTAAACTGACCTCAATCAATAAGCTCAAAATGGTCTATCATCCTCGAATAATAGCCACAACAACAAGACCAGCCTCAGAAGTACTTGAAGAAAAGAATGCCATCCTCGAATGCCAATTCTCAAATGATCCTCGGATCTAACACGAAACCATCCTCGAATGGAGATGCAATGTTATACCGGCCTCAGTCAATAAGCAAAAACAACAAAGACTGACCTAAGACAGACTTTGCAAAAGAAACAAACTAACCTCAATCAATAAGATAAAAATGTACTATCATCCTCGAATGATAGCCACAACAACAAAACTAACCTCAGAAGGAATTGAAGAAAAGAATGCCATCCTCGAATGACAACTCACAAAAGATCCTCAGATCTAACACGAAACAATCCTCGAATGGAGACGCAATGGTATACCGGCCTAAGTCGATAATCAAAAACACAAAGACTGACCTAAGTCAGACTTTGCAAAAGAGAGAAACTGACCTCAATCAATAAGCTCAAAATGTTCTATCATCCTCGAATGATAGCCACAACAACAAGAACAACCTCAGAAGGACTTGAAGAAAAAAATGCCATCCTCGAATGACAATTCTCAAAAGATCCTCGGATCTAACACAAAACCATCCTCGAATGGAGACACAATGGTATACCAGCTTCATTCGATAACCAAAAACAACAAAGACTGACCTCAGACAGACTTTGCAAAAGAGAGAAACTGACCTCAATCAATAAGCTCAAAATGTTCTATCATCCTCGAATGATAGCCACAACAAACAAAATCAACCTCAGAAGGACTTGAAGAAAAGAATGCCATCATCGAACGACAACTCATAAGAGATCCTCGGATCTAACTCGAAACCATCCTTGAATGGAGACGAAACGGTATATCGGCCTCTATCGATAACCAAAAACACAAAGACTGACCTCAGATAGACTTTACAAAAGAGGTAAACTGACCTCAATCAATAAGCTTAAAATGGTCTATCATCCTCGAATAATAGCCACAACAACAAGACCAACCTCAGAAGGACTTGAAGAAAAGAATGCCATCCTCGAATGACAATTCCCAAAAGATCCTCGGATCTAACACGAAACCATCCTCGAATGGAGACGCAATGGTATACCGGCCTCAGTCGATAACCAAAAACACAAAGACTGACCTCAGACTGACTTTGCAAAAGAGACAAACTGACCTCAATCAATAAGCTCAAAATGGTCTATCATCCTCGAAGGATGGCCACAACAACAAGACCAACCTCATAAGGACTTGAAGAAAAGAATGCCATCCTCGAATGACAATTCTCAAAAGATCCTCGGATCTAACACAAAACCATCCTCGAATGGAGACGCAATGGTATACCAGCTTCAGTCGATAACCAAAAACAACAAAAACTGACCTTAGACAGACTTTGCAAAAGAGACAAACTGACCTCAATCAATAAGATCAAAATGTTCTATCATCCTCGAATGATAACCACAACAACAAGACCAGCCTCAGAAGTACTTGAAGAAAAGAATGCCATCCTCGAATGCCAATTCTCAAAAGATCCTCGGATCTAACACGAAACCATCCTCGAATGGAGACGCAATGGTATACCGGCCTCAGTCGATAAGCAAAAACAACAAAGACTGACCTAAGACAGACTTTGCAAAAGAAACAAACTAACCTCAATCAATAAGCTAAAAATGGTCTATCATCCTCGAATGATAGCCACAACAACAAGACTAACCTCAGAAGGACTTGAAGAAAAGAATGCCATCCTCGAACGACAACTCCCAAAAGATCCTCGGATCTAACACGAAACCATCCTCGAATGGAGACGCAATGGTATACCGGCCTAAGTCGATAATCAAAAACACAAAGACTAACCTCAGATCGACTTTGCAAAAGAGATAATCTGACCTCAATCTATAAGCTCAAAATGTTCTATCATCCTCGAATGATAGCCACAACAACAAGACCAACCTCAGAAGGACTTGAAGAAAAGAATGCCATCCTCGAACGATAACTCACAAGAGATCCTCGGATCTAACTCGAAACCATTCTTGAATGGAGACGAAACGGTATATCGGCCTCAGTCGATAACCAAAAACAAAAAGACTGACCTCAGATAGACTTTACAAAAGAGGTAAACTGACCTCAATCAATAAGCTCAAAATGGTCTATCATCCTCGAATAATAGCCACAACAACAAGACCAACCTCAGAAGGACTTGAAGAAAAGAATGCCATCCTCGAACGACAAATCACAAGAGATCCTCGGATCTAACCCGAAACCATCCTTGAATGGAGACGAAACGGTATACCGGCCTCAGTAGATAACCAAAAACACAAAGACTGACCTCAGATAGACTTTGCAAAAGAGGTAAACTGACCTCAATCAATAAGCTCAAAATGGTCTATCATCCTCGAATAATAGCCGCAACAACAAGACCAACCTCAGAAGGACTTGAAGAAAAGAATGTCATCCTCGAACGAAAACTCACAAGAGATCCTCGGATCTAACTCGAAACCATCCTTGAATGGAGACGAAACGGTATATCGGCCTCAGTCGATAACCAAAAACACAAAGGCTGACCTCAGACAGACTTTTCAAAAGAGAGAGACTGACCTCAATCAATAAGCTCAAAATGTTCTATCATCCTCGAATAATAGCCACAACAACAAGACCAACCTCAGAAGGACTTGAAGAAAAGAATGCCATCCTCGAACGACAAGTCACAAGAGATCCTCGGATCTAACTCGAAACCATTCTTGAATGGAGACGAAACGGTATATCGGCCTCAGTCGATAACCAAAAACACAAAGACTGACCTCAGATAGACTTTACAAAAGAGGTAAACTGACCTCAATCAATAAGCTCAAAATGGTCTATCATCCTCGAATAATAGCCACAACAATAAGACCAGCCTCAGAAGTACTTGAAGAAAAGAATGCCATCCTCGAATGCCAATTCTCAAATGATCCTCGGATCTAACACGAAACCATCCTCGAATGGAGACGCAATGGTATACCGGCCTCAGTCAATAAGCAAAAACAACAAAGACTGACCTAAGACAGACTTTGCAAAAGAAACAAACTAACCTCAATCAATAAGCTAAAAATGTACTATCATCCTCGAATGATAGCCACAACAACAAAACTAACCTCAGAAGGACTTGAAGAAAAGAATGCCATCCTCGAACGACAACTCACAAAAGATCCTCAGATCTAACACGAAACAATCCTCGAATGGAGACGCAATGGTATACCGGCCTAAGTCGATAATCAAAAACACAAAGACTGACCTCAGACAGACTTTGCAAAAGAGAGAAACTGACCTCAATCAATAAGCTCAAAATGTTCTATCATCCTCGAATGATAGCCACAACAACAAGAACAACCTCAGAAGGACTTGAAGAAAAGAATGCCATCCTCGAATGACAATTCTCAAAAGATCCTCGGATCTAACACAAAACCATCCTCGAATGGAGACACAATGGTATACCAGCTTCATTCGATAACCAAAAACAACAAAGACTGACCTCAGACAGACTTTGCAAAAGAGAGAAACTGACCTCAATCAATAAGCTCAAAATGTTCTATCATCCTCGAATGATAGCCACAACAAACAAAATCAACCTCAGAAGGACTTGAAGAAAAGAATGCCATCATCGAACGACAACTCATAAGAGATCCTCGGATCTAACTCGAAACCATCCTTGAATGGAGACGAAACGGTATATCGGCCTCAGTCGATAACCAAAAACACAAAGACTAACCTCAGATAGACTTTACAAAAGAGGTAAACTGACCTCAATCAATAAGCTTAAAATGGTCTATCATCCTCGAATAATAGCCACAACAACAAGACCAACCTCAGAAGGACTTGAAGAAAAGAATGCCATCCTCGAATGACAATTCCCAAAAGATCCTCAGATCTAACACGAAACCATCCTCGAATGGAGACGCAATGGTATACCGGCCTCAGTCGATAACCAAAAACACAAAGACTTACCTCAGACTGACTTTGCAAAAGAGACAAACTGACCTCAATCAATAAGCTCAAAATGGTCTATAATCCTCGAAGGATGGCCACAACAACAAGACCAACCTCATAAGGACTTGAAGAAAAGAATGCCATCCTCGAATGACAATTCTCAAAAGATCCTCGGATCTAACACAAAACCATCCTCGAATGGAGACGCAATGGTATACTAGCTTCAGTCGATAACCAAAAACAACAAAAACTGACCTTAGACAGACTTTGCAAAAGAGACAAACTGACCTCAATCAATAAGATCAAAATGTTCTATCATCCTCGAATGATAACCACAACAACAAGACCAGCCTCAGAAGTACTTGAAGAAAAGAATGCCATCCTCGAATGCCAATTCTCAAAAGATCCTCGGATCTAACACGAAACCATCCTCGAATGGAGACGCAATGGTATACCGGCCTCAGTCGATAAGCAAAAACAACAAAGACTGACCTAAGACAGACTTTGCAAAAGAAACAAACTAACCTCAATCAATAAGCTAAAAATGGTCTATCATCCTCGAATGATAGCCACAACAACAAGACTAACCTCAGAAGGACTTGAAGAAAAGAATGCCATCCTCGAACGACAACTCCCAAAAGATCCTCAGATCTAACACGAAACCATCCTCGAATGGAGACGCAATGGTATACCGGCCTAAGTCGATAATCAAAAACACAAAGACTAACCTCAGATCGACTTTGCAAAAGAGATAATCTGACCTCAATCAATAAGCTCAAAATGTTCTATCATTCTCGAATGATAGCCACAACAACAAGAACAACCTCAGAAGGACTTGAAGAAAAGAATGCCATCCTCGAATGACAATTCTCAAAAGATCCTCGTATCTAACACGAAACCATCCTCGAATGGAAACGCAATGGTATACCGGCCTAAGTCGATAATCAAAAACACAAAGACTAACCTCAGATCGACTTTGCAAAAGAGAGAAACCAACCTCAATCAATTAGCTCAAAATGTTCTATCATCCTCGAATGATAGCCACAACAACAAGACCAACCTCAGAAGGACTTGAAGAAAAGAATGCCATCCTCGAACGATAACTCACAAGAGATCCTCGGATTTAACTCGAAACCATTCTTGAATGGAGACGAAACGGTATATCGGCCTCAGTCGATAACCAAAAACAAAAAGACTGACCTCAGATAGACTTTACAAAAGAGGTAAACTGACCTCAATCAATAAGCTCAAAATGGTCTATCATCCTCGAATAATAGCCACAACAACAAGACCAACCTCAGAAGGACTTGAAGAAAAGAATGCCATCCTCGAACGACAAATCACAAGAGATCCTCGGATCTAACTCGAAACCATCCTTGAATGGAGACGAAACGGTATACCGGCCTCAGTAGATAACCAAAAACACAAAGACTGACCTCAGATAGACTTTGCAAAAGAGGAAAACTGACCTCAATCAATAAGCTCAAAATGGTCTATCATCCTCGAATAATAGCCGCAACAACAAGACCAACCTCAGAAGGACTTGAAGAAAAGAATGCCATCCTCGAATGACAATTCTCAAAAGATCCTCGGATCTAACACGAAACCATCCTCGAATGGAGAAGCAATGGTATACCGGCCTCAGTCGATAACCAAAAACACAAAGACTGACCTCAGACAGACTTTGCAAAAGAGACAAACTGACCTCAATCAATAAGCTCAAAATGTTCTATCATCCTCGAAGGATAGCCATAACAACAAGATCAACCTCATAAGGACTTGAAGAAAAGAATGCCATCCTCGAATGACAATTCTCAAAAGATCCTCGGATCTAACACAAAACCATCCTCGAATGGAGACGCAATGGTATACCAGCTTAAGTCGATAACCAAAAACAACAAAGACTGACCTCAGACAGACTTTGCAAAAGAGAAACACTGACATCAATCAATAAGATCAAAATGTTCTATCATCCTCGAATGATAGCCACAACAACAAGACCAGCCTCAGAAGTACTTGAAGAAAATAATGCCATCCTCGAATGCCAATTCTCAAAAGATCCTCGGATCAAACACGAAACCATCCTCGAATGGAGACGCAATGGTATACCGGCCTCAGTCGATAAGCAAAAACAACAAAGACTGACCTCAGACAGACTTTACAAAAGAAACAAACTGACCTCAATCAATAAGCTCAAAATGGTCTATCATCCTCGAATGATAGAGACAACAACAAGACTAACCTCAGAAGGACTTGAAGAAAAGAATGCCATCCTCGAACGACAACTAAGAAAAGATCCTCGGATCTAACACGAAACCATTCTTGAATGGAGACGCAACGGTATACCGGCCTAAGTCGATAACCAAAAACACAAAGACTGACCTCAGACAGACTTTGCAAAAGAGAGAAACCGACCTCAATCAATAAGCTCAAAATGTTCTATCATCCTCGAATGATAGCCACAACAACAAGACCAACCTCAGAAGGACTTGAAGAAAAGAATGCCATCCTCGAACGACAAATCACAAGAGATCCTCGGATCTAACCCGAAACCATCCTTGAATGGAGACGAAACGGTATACCGGCCTCAGTAGATAACCAAAAACACAAAGACTGACCTCAGATAGACTTTGCAAAAGAGGAAAACTGACCTCAATCAATAAGCTCAAAATGGTCTATCATCCTCGAATAATAGCCGCAACAACAAGACCAACCTCAGAAGGACTTGAAGAAAAGAATGCCATCCTCGAATGACAATTCTCAAAAGATCCTCGGATCTAACACGAAACCATCCTCGAATGGAGAAGCAATGGTATACCGGCCTCAGTCGATAACCAAAAACACAAAGACTGACCTCAGACAGACTTTGCAAAAGAGACAAACTGACCTCAATCAATAAGCTCAAAATGTTCTATCATCCTCGAAGGATAGCCATAACAACAAGATCAACCTCATAAGGACTTGAAGAAAAGAATGCCATCCTCGAATGACAATTCTCAAAAGATCCTCGGATCTAACACAAAACCATCCTCGAATGGAGACGCAATGGTATACCAGCTTCAGTCGATAACCAAAAACAACAAAGACTGACCTCAGACAGACTTTGCAAAAGAGAAACACTGACATCAATCAATAAGATCAAAATGTTCTATCATCCTCGAATGATAGCCACAACAACAAGACCAGCCTCAGAAGTACTTGAAGAAAATAATGCCATCCTCGAATGCCAATTCTCAAAAGATCCTCGGATCAAACACGAAACCATCCTCGAATGGAGACGCAATGGTATACCGGCCTCAGTCGATAAGCAAAAACAACAAAGACTGACCTCAGACAGACTTTACAAAAGAAACAAACTGACCTCAATCAATAAGCTCAAAATGGTCTATCATCCTCGAATGATAGAGACAACAACAAGACTAACCTCAGAAGGACTTGAAGAAAAGAATGCCATCCTCGAACGACAACTAACAAAAGATCCTCGGATCTAACACGAAACCATTCTTGAATGGAGACGCAACGGTATACCGGCCTAAGTCGATAACCAAAAACACAAAGACTGACCTCAGACAGACTTTGCAAAAGAGAGAAACCGACCTCAATCAATAAGCTCAAAATGTTCTATCATCCTCGAATGATAACCACAACAACAACACCAACCTCAGAAGGACTTGAAGAAAAGAATGCCATCCTCGAACGATAACTCCAAGGAGTTCCTCGGATCTAACTCGAAACCATCCTTGAATGGAGACGAAACGGTATATCGGCCTCAGTCGATAACCAAAAACAAAAAGACTGACCTCAAATAGAATTTACAAAAGAGGTAAACTGACCTCAATCAATAAGCTCAAAATGGTCTATCATCCTCGAATAATAGCCACAACAACAAGACCAACCTCAGAAGGACTTGAAGAAAAGAATTCCATCCTCGAACGACAACTCACAAGAGATCCTCGGATCTAACCCGAAACCATCCTTGAATGGAGACGAAACGGTATACCGGCCTCAGTAGATAACCAAAAACACAAAGACTGACCCTAGATAGACTTTGCAAAAGAGGTAAACTGACCTCAATCAATAAGCTCAAAATGGCCTATCATCCTCGAATAATAGCCACAACAACAAGACCAACCTCAGAAGGACTTGAAGAAAAGAATGCCATCCTCGAATGACAATTCTCAAAAAATCCTCGGATCTAACACGAAACGATCCTCGAATGGAGAAGCAATGGTATACCGACCTCAGTCGATAACCAAAAACACAAAGACTAACCTCAGACAGACTTTGCAAAAGAGACAAACTGACCTCAATCAATAAGCTCAAAATGGTCTATCATCCTCGAAGGATAGCCATAACAACAAGACCAACCTCATAAGGACTTGAAGAAAGGAATGCCATCCTCGAATTACAATTCTCAAAAGATCCTCGGATCTAACACAAAACCATCCTCGAATGGAGACGCAATGGTATACCAGCTTCAGTCGATAACCAAAAACAACAAAGACTGAAGCTCAATCAATAAGATCAATAAGATCAAAATGTTCTATCATCCTCGAATGATAGCCACAACAACAAGACCAGCCTCAGAAGTACTTGAAGAAAAGAATGCCATCCTCGAATGCCAATTCTCAAAAGATCCTCGGATCTAACACGAAACCATCCTCGAATGGAGACGCAATGGTATACCGGCCTCAGTCGATAAGCAAAAACAACAAAGACTGGCCTCAGACAGACTTTACAAAAGAAACAAACTGACCTCAATCAATAAGCTCAAAATGGTCTATCATCCTCGAATGATAGCCACAACAACAAGACTAACCTCAGAAGGACTTGAAGAAAAGAATGCCATCCTCGAACGACAACTAACAAAAGATCCTCGGATCTAACACGAAACCATCCTCGAATGGAGACGCAATGGTATACCGGCCTAAGTCGATAACCAAAAACACAAAGACTAACCTCAGACAGACTTTGCAAAAGAGAGAAACCGACCTCAATCAATAAGCTCAAAATGTTCTATCATCCTCGAATGATAGCCACAACAACAAGACCAACCTCAGAAGGACTTGAAGAAAAGAATGCCATCCTCGAACGATAACTCACAAGAGATCCTAGGATCTAACTCGAAACCATCCTTGAATGGAGACGAAACGGTATATCGGCCTCAGTCGATAACCAAAAACAAAAAGACTGACCTCAGATAGACTTTACAAAAGAGGTAAACTGACCTCAATCAATAAGCTCAAAATGGTCTATCATCCTCGAATAATAGCCACAACAACAAGACCAACTTCAGAAGGACTTGTAGAAAAGAATGCCATCCTCGAATGACAATTTTCAAAAGATCCTCGGATCTAACACAAAACCATCCTCGAATGGAGACGCAATGGTATACCAGCTTTAGTCGATAACCAAAAACAACAAAGTCTGACCTCATACAGACTTTGCAAAAGAGACAAACTGACCTCAATCAATAAGATCAAAATGTTCTATCATCCTCGAATGATAGCCACAACAACAAGACCAGCCTCAGAAGTACTTGAAGAAAAGAATGCCATCCTCGAATGCCAATTCTCAAAAGATCCTCAGATCTAACACGACACCATCCTCGAATGGAGACGCAATGGTATACCGGCCTCAGACGATAAGCAAAAACAACAAAGACTGACCTCAGACAGACTTTACAAAAGAAACAAACTGTCCTCAATCAATAAGCTCAAAATGGTCTATCATCCTCGAATGATAGCCACAACAACAAGACTAACCTCAGAAGGACTTGAAGAAAAGAATGCCATCCTCGAACGACAACTAACAAAAGATCCTGGGATCTAACACGAAACCATTCTTGAATGGAGACGCAATGGTATACCGGCCTAAGTCGATAACCAAAAACACAAAGACTGACCTCAGACAGACTTTGCAAAAGAGAGAAACCGACCTCAATCAATAAGCTCAAAATGTTCTATCATCCTCGAATGATAGCCACAACAACAAGACCAACCTCTGAAGGACTTGAAGAAAAGAATTCCATCCTCGAACGACAACTCACAAGAGATCCTCGGATCTAACTCGAAACCATCCTTGAATGGAGACGAAACGGTATATCGGCCTCAGTCGATAACCAAAAACAAAAAGACTGACTTCAGATAGACTTTACAAAAGAGGTAAACTGACCTCAATCAATAAGTTCAAAATGGTCTATCATCCTCAAAAATAGCCACAACAACAAGACCAACTTCAGAAGGACTTGTAGAAAAGAATGCCATCCTCGAATGACAATTCTTAAAAGATCCTCGGATCTAACACAAAACCATCCTCGAATGGAGACGCAATGGTATACCAGCTTCAGTCGATAACCAAAAACAACAAAGACTGACCTCAGACAGACTTTGCAAAAGAGACAAACTGACCTCAATCAATAAGATCAAAATGTTCTATCATCCTCGAATGATAGCCACAACAACAAGACCAGCCTCAGAAGTACTTGAAGAAAAGAATGCCATCCTCGAATGCCAATTCTCAAAAGATCCTCGGATCTAACACGAAACCATCCTCGAATGGAGACGCAATGGTATACCGGCCTCAGTCGATAAGCAAAAACAACAAAGACTGGCCTCAGACAGACTTTACAAAAGAAACAAACTGACCTCAATCAATAAGCTCAAAATGGTCTATCATCCTCGAATGATAGCCACAACAACAAGACTAACCTCAGAAGGACTTGAAGAAAAGAATGCCATCCTCGAACGACAACTAACAAAAGATCCTCGGATCTAACACGAAACCATCCTCGAATGGAGACGCAATGGTATACCGGCCTAAGTCGATAACCAAAAACACAAAGACTAACCTCAGACAGACTTTGCAAAAGAGAGAAACCGACCTCAATCAATAAGCTCAAAATGTTCTATCATCCTCGAATGATAGCCACAACAACAAGACCAACCTCAGAAGGACTTGAAGAAAAGAATGCCATCCTCGAACGATAACTCACAAGAGATCCTAGGATCTAACTCGAAACCATCCTTGAATGGAGACGAAACGGTATATCGGCCTCAGTCGATAACCAAAAACAAAAAGACTAACCTCAGATAGACTTTACAAAAGAGGTAAACTGACCTCAATCAATAAGCTCAAAATGGTCTATCATCCTCGAATAATAGCCACAACAACAAGACCAACTTTAGAAGGACTTGTAGAAAAGAATGCCATCCTCGAATGACAATTTTCAAAAGATCCTCGGATCTAACACAAAACCATCCTCGAATGGAGACGCAATGGTATACCAGCTTCAGTCGATAACCAAAAACAACAAAGTCTGACCTCAGACAGACTTTGCAAAAGAGACAAACTGACCTCAATCAATAAGATCAAAATGTTCTATCATCCTCGAATGATAGCCACAACAACAAGACCAGCCTCAGAAGTACTTGAAGAAAAGAATGCCATCTTCGAATGCCAATTCTCAAAAGATCCTCAGATCTAACACGACACCATCCTCGAATGGAGACGCAATGGTATACCGGCCTCAGACGATAAGCAAAAACAACAAAGACTGACCTCAGACAGACTTTACAAAAGAAACAAACTGTCCTCAATCAATAAGCTCAAAATGGTCTATCATCCTCGAATGATAGCCACAACAACAAGACTAACCTCAGAAGGACTTGAAGAAAAGAATGCCATCCTCGAACGACAACTAACAAAAGATCCTCGGATCTAACACGAAACAATTCTTGAATGGAGACGCAATGGTATACCGGCCTAAGTCGATAACCAAAAACACAAAGACTGACCTCAGACAGACTTTGTAAAAGAGAGAAACCGACCTCAATCAATAAGCTCAAAATGTTCTATCATCCTCGAATGATAGCCACAACAACAAGACCAACCTCTGAAGGACTTGAAGAAAAGAATTCCATCCTCGAACGACAACTCACAAGAGATCCTCGGATCTAACTCGAAACCATCCTTGAATGGAGACGAAACGGTATATCGGCCTCAGTCGATAACCAAAAACAAAAAGACTGACCTCAGATAGACTTTACAAAAGAGGTAAACTGACCTCAATCAATAAGCTCAAAATGGTCTATCATCCTCGAATAATAGCCACAACAACAAGACCAACTTCAGAAGGACTTGTAGAAAAGAATGCCATCCTCGAATGACAATTTTCAAAAGATCCTCGGATCTAACACAAAACCATCCTCGAATGGAGACGCAATGGTATACCAGCTTTAGTCGATAACCAAAAACAACAAAGTCTGACCTCATACAGACTTTGCAAAAGAGACAAACTGACCTCAATCAATAAGATCAAAATGTTCTATCATCCTCGAATGATAGCCACAACAACAAGACCAGCCTCAGAAGTACTTGAAGAAAAGAATGCCATCCTCGAATGCCAATTCTCAAAAGATCCTCAGATCTAACACGACACCATCCTCGAATGGAGACGCAATGGTATACCGGCCTCAGACGATAAGCAAAAACAACAAAGACTGACCTCAGACAGACTTTACAAAAGAAACAAACTGTCCTCAATCAATAAGCTCAAAATGGTCTATCATCCTCGAATGATAGCCACAACAACAAGACTAACCTCAGAAGGACTTGAAGAAAAGAATGCCATCCTCGAACGACAACTAACAAAAGATCCTGGGATCTAACACGAAACCATTCTTGAATGGAGACGCAATGGTATACCGGCCTAAGTCGATAACCAAAAACACAAAGACTGACCTCAGACAGACTTTGCAAAAGAGAGAAACCGACCTCAATCAATAAGCTCAAAATGTTCTATCATCCTCGAATGATAGCCACAACAACAAGACCAACCTCTGAAGGACTTGAAGAAAAGAATTCCATCCTCGAACGACAACTCACAAGAGATCCTCGGATCTAACTCGAAACCATCCTTGAATGGAGACGAAACGGTATATCGGCCTCAGTCGATAACCAAAAACAAAAAGACTGACTTCAGATAGACTTTACAAAAGAGGTAAACTGACCTCAATCAATAAGTTCAAAATGGTCTATCATCCTCAAAAATAGCCACAACAACAAGACCAACTTCAGAAGGACTTGTAGAAAAGAATGCCATCCTCGAATGACAATTCTTAAAAGATCCTCGGATCTAACACAAAACCATCCTCGAATGGAGACGCAATGGTATACCAGCTTCAGTCGATAACCAAAAACAACAAAGACTGACCTCAGACAGACTTTGCAAAAGAGACAAACTGACCTCAATCAATAAGATCAAAATGTTCTATCATCCTCGAATGATAGCCACAACAACAAGACCAGCCTCAGAAGTACTTGAAGAAAAGAATGCCATCCTCGAATGCCAATTCTCAAAAGATCCTCGGATCTAACACGAAACCATCCTCGAATGGAGACGCAATGGTATACCGGCCTCAGTCGATAAGCAAAAACAACAAAGACTGGCCTCAGACAGACTTTACAAAAGAAACAAACTGACCTCAATCAATAAGCTCAAAATGGTCTATCATCCTCGAATGATAGCCACAACAACAAGACTAACCTCAGAAGGACTTGAAGAAAAGAATGCCATCCTCGAACGACAACTAACAAAAGATCCTCGGATCTAACACGAAACCATCCTCGAATGGAGACGCAATGGTATACCGGCCTAAGTCGATAACCAAAAACACAAAGACTAACCTCAGACAGACTTTGCAAAAGAGAGAAACCGACCTCAATCAATAAGCTCAAAATGTTCTATCATCCTCGAATGATAGCCACAACAACAAGACCAACCTCAGAAGGACTTGAAGAAAAGAATGCCATCCTCGAACGATAACTCACAAGAGATCCTAGGATCTAACTCGAAACCATCCTTGAATGGAGACGAAACGGTATATCGGCCTCAGTCGATAACCAAAAACAAAAAGACTAACCTCAGATAGACTTTACAAAAGAGGTAAACTGACCTCAATCAATAAGCTCAAAATGGTCTATCATCCTCGAATAATAGCCACAACAACAAGACCAACTTTAGAAGGACTTGTAGAAAAGAATGCCATCCTCGAATGACAATTTTCAAAAGATCCTCGGATCTAACACAAAACCATCCTCGAATGGAGACGCAATGGTATACCAGCTTCAGTCGATAACCAAAAACAACAAAGTCTGACCTCAGACAGACTTTGCAAAAGAGACAAACTGACCTCAATCAATAAGATCAAAATGTTCTATCATCCTCGAATGATAGCCACAACAACAAGACCAGCCTCAGAAGTACTTGAAGAAAAGAATGCCATCTTCGAATGCCAATTCTCAAAAGATCCTCAGATCTAACACGACACCATCCTCGAATGGAGACGCAATGGTATACCGGCCTCAGACGATAAGCAAAAACAACAAAGACTGACCTCAGACAGACTTTACAAAAGAAACAAACTGTCCTCAATCAATAAGCTCAAAATGGTCTATCATCCTCGAATGATAGCCACAACAACAAGACTAACCTCAGAAGGACTTGAAGAAAAGAATGCCATCCTCGAACGACAACTAACAAAAGATCCTCGGATCTAACACGAAACCATTCTTGAATGGAGACGCAATGGTATACCGGCCTAAGTCGATAACCAAAAACACAAAGACTGACCTCAGACAGACTTTGTTCAAGAGAGAAACCGACCTCAATCAATAAGCTCAAAATGTTCTATCATCCTCGAATGATAGCCACAACAACAAGACCAACCTCTGAAGGACTTGAAGAAAAGAATTCCATCCTCGAACGACAACTCACAAGAGATCCTCGGATCTAACTCGAAACCATCCTTGAATGGAGACGAAACGGTATATCGGCCTCAGTCGATAACCAAAAACAAAAAGACTGACTTCAGATAGACATTACAAAAGAGGTAAACTGACCTCAATCAATAAGTTCAAAATGGTCTATCATCCTCGAATAATAGCCACAACAACAAGACCAACTTCAGAAGGACTTGTAGAAAAGAATGCCATCCTCGAATGACAATTCTTAAAAGATCCTCGGATCTAACACAAAACCATCCTCGAATGGAGACGCAATGGTATACCAGCTTCAGTCGATAACCAAAAACAACAAAGACTGACCTCAGACAGACTTTGCAAAAGAGACAAACTGACCTCAATCAATAAGATCAAAATGTTCTATCATCCTCGAATGATAGCCACAACAACAAGACCAGCCTCAGAAGTACTTGAAGAAAAGAATGCCATCTTCGAATGCCAATTCTCAAAAGATCCTCAGATCTAACACGACACCATCCTCGAATGGAGACGCAATGGTATACCGGCCTCAGACGATAAGCAAAAACAACAAAGACTGACCTCAGACAGACTTTACAAAAGAAACAAACTGTCCTCAATCAATAAGCTCAAAATGGTCTATCATCCTCGAATGATAGCCACAACAACAAGACTAACCTCAGAAGGACTTGAAGAAAAGAATTCCATCCTCGAACGACAACTAACAAAAGATCCTCGGATCTAACACGAAACCATTCTTGAATGGAGACGCAATGGTATACCGGCCTAAGTCGATAACCAAAAACACAAAGACTGACCTCAGACAGACTTTGTAAAAGAGAGAAACCGACCTCAATCAATAAGCTCAAAATGTTCTATCATCCTCGAATGATAGCCACAACAACAAGACCAACCTCTGAAGGACTTGAAGAAAAGAATTCCATCCTCGAACGACAACTCACAAGAGATCCTCGGATCTAACTCGAAACCATCCTTGAATGGAGACGAAACGGTATATCGGCCTCAGTCGATAACCAAAAACAAAAAGACTGACTTCAGATAGACATTACAAAAGAGGTAAACTGACCTCAATCAATAAGTTCAAAATGGTCTATCATCCTCGAATAATAGCCACAACAACAAGACCAACTTCAGAAGGACTTGTAGAAAAGAATGCCATCCTCGAATGACAATTCTTAAAAGATCCTCGGATCTAACACAAAACCATCCTCGAATGGAGACGCAATGGTATACCAGCTTCAGTCGATAACCAAAAACAACAAAGACTGACCTCAGACAGACTTTGCAAAAGAGACAAACTGACCTCAATCAATAAGATCAAAATGTTCTATCATCCTAGAATGATAGCCACAACAACAAGACCAGCCTCAGAAGTACTTGAAGAAAAGAATGCCATCCTCGAATGCCAATTCTCAAAAGATCCTCGGATCTAACACGAAACCATCCTCGAATGGAGACGCAATGGTATACCGGCCTTAGTCGATAAGCAAAAACAACAAAGACTGACCTAAGACAGACTTTGCAAAAGAAACAAACTAACCTCAATCAATAAGCTAAAAATGGTCTATCATCCTCGAATGATAGCCACAACAACAAGACTAACCTCAGAAGGACTTGAAGAAAAGAATGCCATCCTCGAACGACAACTCACAAAAGATCCTCGGATCTAACACGAAACCATCCTCGAATGGAGACGCAATGGTATACCGGCCTAAGTCGATAATCAAAAACACAAAGACTAACCTTAAACAGACTTTGCAAAAGAGAGAAACTGACCTCAATCAATAAGCTCAAAATGTTCTATCATCCTCGAATGATAGCCACAACAACAAGAACAACCTCAGAAGGACTTAAAGAAAAGAATGCCATCCTCGAATGACAATTCTCAAAAGATCCTCGGATCTAACACAAAACCATCCTCGAATGGAGACACAATGGTATACCAGCTTCAGTCGATAACAAAAAACAACAAAGCCTGACCTCAGACAGACTTTGCAAAAGAGAAAAACTGACCTCAATCAATACGCTCAAAATGGTTTATCATCCTCGAATGATAGCCACAACAACAAGACCAACCTCAGAAGGACTTGAAGAAAAGAATTCAATCCTCAAATGACAATTCTCAAAAGATCCTTGGATCTAACACGAAACCATCCTCGAATGGAGATGCAATGGTATACCGGCCTCAGTCGATAACCAAAAACAACAAAGACTGACCTCAGATAGACTTTGCAAAAGAGACAAACTGACCTCAATCAATAAGCGCAAAATGGTCTATCATCCTCGAATGATAGCCACAACAACAAGACCAACCTCAGAAGGACTTGATGAAAAGAATCCCATCCTCGAACGACAACTCACAAGAGATCCTCGGATCTAATACGAAACCATCCTCGAATGGAGACGCAATGGTATACCGGCCTCAGTCGATAACCAAAAACACAAAGACTGACCTCAGACAGACTTTGCAAAAGAGACAAACTGACCTCAATCAATAAGCTAAATATGGTCTATCATCCTCGAATGATAGCCATAACAACAAGACCAACCTCAGAAGGACTTGAAGAAAAGAATGCCATCCTCGAATGACAATTCTCAAAAGATCCTCGGATCTAAGACAAAACCATCCTCGAATGGAGACGCAATAGTATACTGGCCTCAGTCGATACCCAAAAACAACAAAGACTGACCTCAGACAGACTTTGCAAAAGAGACAAACTGACCTCAATCAATACGCTCAAAATGGTCTATCATCCTCGAATGATAGCCACAACAACAAGACCAACCTCAGAACGACTTGAAGAAAAGAATTCAATCCTCAAATGACAATTCTCAAAATATCCTCGGATCTAACACGAAACCATCCTCGAATGGAGATGCAATGGTATACCGGCCTCAGTCGATAACCAAAAACAACAAAGACTGACCTCAGACAGACTTTGCAAAAGAGACAAACTGACCTCAATCAATAAGCGCAAAATGGTCTATCATCCTCGAATGATAGCCACAACAACAAGACCAACCTCAGAAGGACTTGATGAAAAGAATCCCATCCTCGAACGACAACTCACAAGAGATCCTCGGATCTAATACGAAACCATCCTCGAATGGAGACGCAATGGTATACCGGCCTCAGTCGATAACCAAAACCACAAAGACTGACCTCAAACAGACTTTGCCAAAGAGACAAACTGACCTCAATCACTAAGCTCAAAATGGTCTATCATCCTCGAATAATAGCCACAAAAACAAGACCAACTTCAGAAGAACTTGAAGAAAAGAATTCCATCCTCGAATGACAATTCTCAAAAGATCCTCGGATCTAACACGAAACCATCCTCTAAAAGAGGCACAACGGTATACCAGCCTCCGTCAATAACCAAAAACAAAAAAGACTGGCCTTAGACAGACTTTGCAAAAAAGTCAAACTGACCTCAATCAATAATATCAAAATGGTCTATTATCCTAAAATAATAGCCACAACATCAAGACCAACCTTAGAAGGACTTGAAGAAAAGAATGCCATCCTCGAATGACAATTCTGAAAAGATCCTCGGGTCTAACACGAAACCATCCTCGAATGGAGACGCAATGGTATACCGGCCTCAGTCGATAATCAAAAACACAAAGACTGACCTCAGACAGACTTTGCAAAAGAGACAAATTGACCTCAAAAAATAAGCTCAAAATGGTCTATCATCCTCAAATGATAGCCACAACAACAAGACCAACCTCATAGGACTTGAAGAAAAGATTGCCATCCTCGAATGACGATTCTCAAAAGATCCTCGGATCTAACATGAAACCATCCTTGAATGGAGACGCAACGGTATACCGGCCTCGTTCGATAACCAAAAACACAAAGACTGACCTCAGATAGACTTTTCAAAAGAGACAAACTGACCTCAATCAATAAGCTCAAAATGGACTATCATCCTCGAATGATAGGCATAACAACAAGACCAATCTCAGAAGGACTTGAAGAAAAGAATGCCATCCTCGAATGACAATTCTCAAAAGATCCTCGGATCTAACACGAAACTATCCTTGAATGGAGACGCAATGGTATACCGGCCTTAGTCAATAACCAAAAACATAAAGACTGACCTCAGAGAGAATTTGCAAAAGAGACAAACTAACCTCAATCAATAAGCTCAAAATGGTCTATCATCCTCGAATGATAGGCATAACAACAAGACCAACCTCAGAAGAACTTGAAGAGAACAATGCCATCCTTGAATGACAATTCTCAAAAGATCCTCGGATCTAACACGAAACCATCCTTGAATAGAGACACAACGGTATACCGGCCTCAGTCGATAACCAAAAAAACAAAGACTGACCTAAGATAGACTTTGCAAAAGAGACAAACTGACCTCAATCAATAAGCTCAAAATGGTCTATCATCCTCGAATAATAGCCATAACAACAATACCAACCTCAGAAGGACTTGAAGAAAAGAATTCCATCCTCGAACGACAATTCTCAAAAGATCCTCGGATCTAATACGAAACCATCCTCGAATGGAGACGCAATGGTATACCCGCCTCAGTCGATAACCAAAAACATAAAAAGACTGACCTCAGACATACTTTACAAAAGAGACAAACTGACCTCAATCAATAAGCTCAAAATGGTCTATCATCCTCGAATGATAGCCACAACAACAAGACCAATCTCAGAAGGACATGACAAAAAAAATGCCATCCTTGAATGACAATTCTCAAAATATCCTTGGATCTAACACAAAACCATCCTTGAATGGAGACGCAATGGTATACCGGCCTCAGTCGATAACCAAAAACAACAAAGACTGACCTCAGACATAATTTGCAAAAGCGACAAACTGACCTTAATCAATAAGCTCAAAATGGTCTATCATCCTCGAATGATAGCCACAACAACAACACGAACCTTAGAAGGACTTGAAGAGAAGAATGCCATCCTCAAAAGACAATTCTCAAAAGATCCTCGGATCTAACACGAAACCATCCTCGAATGGAGACGCAACGGTATACCGGCCTCAGTCGATAACCAAAAACACAAAGACTGACCTCAAACAGGCTTTGCAAAAGAGACAAACTGACCTCAATCAATAAGCTAAATATGGTCTATCATCCTCGAATGATAGCCATAACAACAAGACCAACCTCAGAAGGACTTGAAGAAAAGAATGCCATCCTCGAATGACAATTCTCAAAAGATCCTCGGATCTAAGACAAAACCATCCTCGAATGGAGACGCAATGGTATACCGGCCTCAGTCGATACCCAAAAACAACAAAGACTGACCTCAGACAGACTTTGCAAAAGAGACAAACTGACCTCAATCAATACTCTCAAAATGGTCTATCATCCTCGAATGATAGCCACAACAACAAGACCAACCTCAGAAGGACTTGAAGAAAAGAATTCAATCCTCAAATGATAATTCTCAAAACATCCTCGGATCTAACACGAAACCATCCTCGAATGGAGATGCAATGGTATACCGGCCTCAGTCGATAACCAAAAACAACAAAGACTGACCTCAGACAGACTTTGCAAAAGAGACAAACTGACCTCAATCAATAAGCGCAAAATGGTCTATCATCCTCGAATGATAGCCACAACAACAAGACCAACCTCAGAAGGACTTGATGAAAAGAATCCCATCCTCGAACGACAACTCACAAGAGATCCTCGGATCTAATACGAAACCATCCTCGAATGGAGACGCAATGGTATACCGGCCTCAGTCGATAACCAAATCCACAAAGACTGACCTCAAACAGACTTTGCCAAAGAGACAAACTGACCTCAATCACTAAGCTCAAAATGGTCTATCATCCTCGAATAATAGCCACAAAAACAAGACCAACTTCAGAAGAACTTGAAGAAAAGAATGCCATCCTCGAATGACAATTCTCAAAAGATCCTCGGATCTAACACGAAACCATCCTCTAATAGAGGCACAACGGTATACCAGCCTCCGTCAATAACCAAAAACAAAAAAGACTGGCCTCAGACAGACTTTGCAAAAAAGTCAAACTGACCTCAATCAATAATATCAAAATGGTCTATTATCCTAAAATAATAGCCACAACATCAACACCAACCTTAGAAGGACTTGAAGAAAAGAATGCCATCCTCGAATGACAATTCTGAAAAGATCCTCGGGTCTAACACGAAACCATCCTCGAATGGAGACGCAATGGTATACCGGCCTCAGTCGATAATCAAAAACACAAAGACTGACCTCAGACAGACTTTGCAAAAGAGACAAACTGATAGAAATTAATAAGCTAAATATGGTCTATCATCCTCGAATGATAGCCATAACAACAAGACCAACCTCAGAAGGACTTTAAGAAAAGAATGCCATCCTCGAATGACAATTCTCAAAAGATCCTCGGATCTAAGACAAAACCATCCTCGAATGGAGACGCAATGGTATACCGGCCTCAGTCGATACCCAAAAACAACAAAGACTGATCTTAGACAGACTTTGCAAAAGAGACAAACTTACCTCAATCAATACGCTCAAAATGGTCTATCATCCTCGAATGATAGCCACAACAACAAGACCAACCTCAGAAGGACTTGAAGAAAAGAATGCCATCCTCAAATGAAAATTCTCATAAGATCCTCAGATCTAACACGAAACCATCCTCGAATGGAGACGCAATGGTATACCGACCTCAGTCGATAACCAAAAACAACAAAGACTGACCTCAGACAGACATTGCAAAAGAGACAAACTGACCTCAATCAATAAGCTCAAAATGGTCTATCATCCTCGAATGATAGCCACAACAACAAGACCAACCTCAGAAGGACTTGATTAAACGAATGCCATCCTCGAACGATAACTCACAAGAGATCCTCGAATCTAATACAAAATCATCCTCGAATGGAGACACAATGATATACCGGCCTCAGTCGATAACCAAAACCACAAAGACTGACCTCAGACAATACACCCCTTTGATTGCTTTTTGTAAAGTGTAATGGTAATCGTCAATTGGCTGCTGAGCCAGGTATTCTGATAATACACTCCCTTTGATTGCTTTTTACAAAGTGTAATGGATATCATATTCTATTAGAATCATCTGCCATCGAGCTACCCTTCCCGTTAGAGCCGGTTTCTCGAAGATATACTTTACATGATCCATCTTTGAAATTAGGTGAGTGGTGTGAGTCAGCATGTACTGTCTTAGTCGGCGGGCAGCCCATGCCAAAGCGAAACAATTTTTCTCGAGTAGTGAGTAGCGTGTCTCATAATCGGTAAACTTTTTGCTAAGGTAATAAATGGCGTGCTCTTTTCGACCAGACTCGTCCTGTTGACCCAGCACACACCCCATTGATCCTTCGAGTACAGTAAGATACATGATTAAGGGTCTCCCTGGCACTAGAGGCATTAGAATCAGAAGTTCTAGCAAGTACTCCTTGATTCGGTCGAAGGCTTGTTGACAGTCTTCGTTCCATTTGATATCCTGATTCTTCCTCAGAAGCTTGAAAATAGGCTCACACGTGGCTGTTAGGTGCGAGATAAACCGTGCAATGTAGTTTAGTCTCCCTAAGAAATCACGTACTTGCTTTTCAGTCTTTGGCTCAGGCATCTCCTGGATGGCTTTTACTTTGCTTGGATCAACCTCAATTCCGCACTCACTAACAATGAAGCCCAGTAGCTTGCCGGAGCGTACCCCAAAAGTGCATTTGTTCGGATTCAACCTTAATCTGAACTTCTGGAGTCTGTCAAAAAACTTTGCTAGATTAACCAAGTGTTCTTCCTCTGTTTGGGATTTTGATATCATATCATCAACATAGACCTCAATCTCATGATGGATCATGTCAAGAAATAGCGTCACCATTGCCCGTTGGTAAGTGGCTTCAACATTCTTCAAACCAAACGGCATGGATTTATAACAGAAGGTGCCCTAAGGTGTGATGAAGGTAGTCTTTTCCATATCATTGGGAGACATCTTAATCTAGTTATAACCTGAAAACCCGTCCATGAAAGAGAACACCGAAAACTTTGCAGTATTGTCAACAAGCACGTCTATATGAGGTAGAGGGAAATCATCTTTAGGGTTGGCCCTGTTCAAATCCCTGTAGTCTACACACATCCTGACTTTACCATCTTTTTTAGGGACCAACACAATATTAGCAACCCATGGAGGGTAACTGGTCACAGGCAAGAAACCAACATCAAATTGCTTATGTACTTCCTCTTTGATTTTGATTTCCATATCAGGGCGTGTGCGTCTCAACTTTTGCTTCACTGGCGGGCAATCTTCTCTCAAAGGCAGCTTGTGTACCACAATATCAGTATCTAAACCAGGCATGTCTTGGTAAGACCAAGCGACGATATCAACATATTCTCGAAGCATGGAAATTAGACGTGTCTTGATAGATTCCTCTAATGCGGCCCCGATCTTGACTTCTTTCTCGTCCTATTCGGTACCCAGATTTATAACTCTTCAGGTAGTTCACAATATTCTTCACCTTCCTCATCGGCTTGGTAAATCGGATTGTCAAAGTCATACTTATCCATAGCAGGGTCATCATTGATAAGGTCCGGTGAAGAACACTTGCATGAATGATGATTCATAACAGGCCTTAGAAGGAGTTTGAAAAAACATTTCCATCTTTTAAAACTTTTCTTTCTTTTTTGAAAACAAAAGAAAAAATGAAAGACAAGGAACAACATGGATGAACGCAAAAAGTCATCTTTATTAATGATTATGGTATTGCGTTAGGAACAAAAGAACCCTTACAATAAGCTACTATGCCACGGGCAAGACATAGCGCTTGAGTGCAGGAAAGACAAAAGCAAAAATCATTACTCTTCAAAGGAAATGACTGAAATGAGCCTTTTGGATGACCAATTGTTAAACTAAGTCTCTGGAGCACAAGGTCTAATCCACCCGTCTAAGTCACAATCACTATCAACTGTGTCGTCTTGCACTGCATTGATACTCCCATAATCCACCATTCCCGCACTCGTGAAGATAATGGGGCCTTGTCGACCTCTGGCGCTCTGTTCAGATGATGAGTGCCCAGAATGGTAGCCAACACCAAACATGTCCTTCTTTTCTAATACTTCCACTGGACTTCCCCAGCCTTCTCGCATTCCTGACTCCACCACCTTCAGAGCTTGTTTATAAGAAGTTATGGAAATCCCTTTCTTTGATTCTTCAGAAGAAGCTACCAATTCACTATTTAGGGGCTCGAAAGCCTGGCATGCAGTCTCAACTATCTCACCGTCCATCTCTACATATTTAAATGAAGCCAGGTGACTGATAAAGATATCCTCCACTCCACAGACCGTTACGATTTTCCCTTCCCAGACGAATTTCAATTTTTGATGAAGCGTAGACGATACTGCCCCTGCCGAATGTATCCAGGGCCTCCCCAATAAACAAAATATATGCAGGTTGTATGTCCATTACATAGAATATGGTATTGAAGACTTGCGGGCCTACCTTGATTGGCAAGTCCACTTCCACAAACATTGATCTTCTCGATCCATCAAACGCTCGAACCACCAAGCCACTGGGCTTCAGAATAACTCCGTCATAATCCAACTTCATTAATGCCTTCTTGGGAAGAACATTCAGTGATGACCCAATATCCACCAATACATGAGATAAAATTGCACCTTTACACTCCAATGAGATATGAATTGCCCGATTGTGAGCACGACCCTCAGATGTTAGATCCATGTCAGTAAAACCCAATTCGTGACTGGCGTTGACACTAGACACCACAGTTTCCAATTGGTTCACCGAGATATCCTGAGGTACATAGGCTTTGTTTAGGATGTTCAAGAGAGCTTTCATGTGAGAGTCAGAACACATTAACAGAGACAAGATGGAGATCTTTGATGGAGTCTGTTGCAAATGGTCCACAATCTTATAATCGCTCTTTTTGATGATTCTCAAAAATTCTTCAGCTTCTTTGTCAAATGTAATGTCTGGGTCAACCACAGGTGTGGGCTCATTAGCAGTTACTGGTTGTTTCCCTCTGGCCTTAGCCTGGGCTTCTGCAATGTCTCTGGGTGGTATTACACTATTTCTCAGTGTCTCCGACACGAACAATCTTCCACTCCTAGTAAGACCTCATACTCCAACATTCTCTACTTGAGCTGGAGATATACTAGGCGTGGCCAAATCTTGCTTCTGGTCGTTACAATACACTTCACCTCCGTAATTCCATGGGATGGCCTTATCACTTTGGTACATCACTGGCCCTGCAGTAGTGATAGTTATTGGGGCTACTCTTGCTTGATGAGGAACTTGTGATGGATCATAGAAAATGGTCACCGTAGAAACTTCTTTTTCTTTTACCACTTTATCAAAATGTAGAACCCCTTCCTCAATCATGCTCTGTATCCCTTTTTTCAAGTGTTCACAACCATCATGAGCTTCAACACAATATGGACAATCATTTTTACAACCCGAAAATATACCCTTCTGGGCCAAACAAGCTTTGACAGTACTCAACGGAGTTTGCAGGTCATTGACATCACACACCAAATTCAGATTCTCTCTATCATCAATTTCCCCAACTGTGCCTCCATGAGGAGGCATGAGGTTTTGTATCACATTCAGAGTATGAGCAAAATTAATCGCTTTGGACTCTATTAAATCTTGAACAACGTTCTTCAGGGCTTTGCAGTTTTCTGTAGTGTGACCGGGGGCTCCGGAATAGAATTCACACCGAGCGTTAGTATCATAACCTTCAGGGATTTGCCCCGGCCTCGGAGGTTGTAAAGTTCTAAGCTAGACCATTTGGAGATGGAGGAGATTCTTCAAGAGCTGTGAATAAGACATAGGTGGAGTGTCAAACTGCCTGTCTTGAGCCTTCTGAGAATAATTGGGACGAGGGGCCCTCTGTTGCTGATAACCTTGTTGGCGCTGCCGTTGCAGTTGTTGAACTTGTTGTTGATTAGGCTGAGCTGAAATAGTAACGGAAGCCACTTGCTGATAAACACCTCCATTGCCTCTGTTTCTCTGTGCACACACTACTCCAGTTTCTCCTTCCCTCTTCTCCACGAAAGGTTTCTTGATAGCGGAAGCTGAAGCACCACCATTCTGGATTTTTCCCTGCTTAATCCAGCTCTCTATCCTCTCACCAGTTAAGATAATATCTGAAAAATCGCTTGAAGAACATCCAGCCAACCTTTCCATAAAGTGCCCTGGAAGAGTGTCCATGAAAAGGTCTACCATCTCTCTTTCTAGCAAAGGCGGTTGCACCCTAGAAGCCACTTCACGCCATCTCTATGCGTAATCTTTGAAGCTCTCTGAAGTTTTTTGCATCAAACTTTGGAGCTGAGTGCGACTTGGCGCCATGTCAATGTTATACTGATATTGTTTAAGAAAGGCTTCCCCCAAATACTTCCAACTTCTTACAGAGCTTCTCTCCAATTTCATATACCATTCCAAGGATCCTCCGGAGAGACTATCCTAGAAATAGTACATCCAAAGTTTCTCGTCCCTAGTGTGGGTAGCAATCTTTCGGTAGAACGCCTGCAGGTGATTTTTGTGGCAGGAGTTACCGTTATACTTGTCAAAAGTAGGTGGCCTGAACTTGTGAGGAATTACCACCCCAGGGACTAGGCCCATGTCAGATACATCTATCCCAAGAGTGTCTCTACACTCAAGGGCTTTGACCTTCTCAGCTAGCAGCAAAAAGTCTTGAAAATTTCCTTCCACACCAAATCCCATATCATTGTTAAAGGAAGGAAACTAATCCTCTTGTCGGTCTTGCACATGGATAAAGGTTTTTGTACCAGGCTCTGGAACTGGAGTTCCACCTGTTCCATTGTTGGTGTTGGGAGGATTCAATTGAACTTCTGGAGTGACTACAGGAGGATTAGTCTGAGGAGGGGTTGAGTCCCTGATAGCATTCCTCAAATATTGTTGTCCTTGGGCCATCCCTTGCATCATAACCATAAACTCCCCCATCCTGGTGCGAAGTTCATTGAGCTCAGTTTGCATAGCATCCATGATGGTCCTCTGGTTGTTGCGTGTTGTGTAACGATGGGGAATATTTTGTCGGAGGTGTCGGGTCTTAGCAGCACTCGCAATCTTTGCCTGAAATGCAGATAAGTTAAGTAACCTGGAGAAACCTGCAAAAATAAAGAAAAATGCAAATGATATAAATGCAATGCAGTGTGTTCCCTTTATCCTCAAGGTTTTGTTTACTTTCCCATTCCGGTGTCGAGAAAAGAAGACTTTGTGTGACATTCAGATGTGAAGTGGCAGTACTCAATATCTTGTGTCCGTGCAACAAATAATCAACTAGAGACTTCAGGTGAATCAAAAGAGAACTGGAATACAAAAACCCTCAATGGGTACAAGTTCATACATCAAAGAGAAAAATTACATCAAGAGAGAGGATTCCCACAACAAGCCTGTGGGTAATCCAAATCATAGGAATACAAGACTAAATCCTAAGAAGATCTACATCCTACAATCTCCAACAGACGCTTGACATTTTGTAGCAACTGAGCTATATCTGGATGTGATGGTTCATGTATGAGCTTTTGAATCAGGATATCCCTAAGGTCAAAGGAGGTATGCAATTCCTTAATTTGTTGTAGGAACACCTTTTCACTTTCCTGGCTTGTGATGGAATCAGTCTTGGTCCTCTTGACATCCACTCTCACTTTCAACTCTTCTATCTCTTTCTGAGCTTCCTCCACTGCCTGTCGACACTTTGCTATATCTTGAAGGTGACTCTCCTCCTGGAGATAGGCCGTTTGAAGGAGCTTTCCCTGCTAATCTAAAGAATCTTGAAGGCCTTTGATCTCTAACTTGTACTTGACTTCCAACTCTTTCTGCCTCTTCAAGTTGCCTTCCCACTTCTCTTGCCATAAGGTGATAGATTCATTAGCTTCATTCAACTCTTTCTTATCTTTCCGGCGTTGGACCGCCTTGTGAGTTTCAGCTAATCCCCTCTTCTTGAAATAGAGCTCCCTCTCTTGAAAGTCTTGTTGCTTGAGCTTGACCATTTCTTCAGCTTTGTGAGCCCTTGCTTCCAATTTCTGGTTTTGCATTTTCAACTTCTGGCATGAATTGTTGGCTTCTTGATTCTCCAACCTGTGTTGCTTAACCAAGGCTTCCAATTTTTGATACTCCTGAAGAGGAACTGAAGTTGTGGGTGCTACCTCCTTAGGGTAGAGAGGGTGTTCCTTAGTGAATGGGAGCAACAAAGTCTCTACACGATCTCCCAACCATGTGGCAAAAGGATCATAAGTCTTGGGGTCTACTCTCCCAAATTCTTTCTTCCCCTTCATCACTCTAACCTCCCAAGCTTGGGATGCTAGCAAGCTCATCTTCAGGTTACCTTCTGCAGGAAAGTATAGTGACTCATTCATCTCTTCAATCATAGGTACAACTCTTAAAGGATAGCCAAATTGTTTCTTGGATAAGATAGGATTGTAGCTGATCCCACCTTTCCTTCCTATCAAGGGCACGTTTGGAAAACTCCCATAACTGACCAAGATCTATTTTCCTACAAGATCCCTATTGCATCCCCAAGAAATGTCAACTGAGGTTAAACCCGTCAGTCTTTTGGACCACTTCCAAGATTGTTTCAAATCCTGGAAAGGCCCTGATTTAGGGAGTTGCCTTACAAACCAGTCAGCAAACAAGGGAGCACAACAATTCACATGTCCCTTCCTCTTTTCATTCCTGTGGTGAACCCCATAGTAAAAGTCACCCAACAAGGTAGGCATTGGGTTCCTTCTGACAAAGATGGTGATAGCCTCCATGCTAACTAACCCTTTCTCACCTGGAAACAAACTAATTCCATACACTATCAAAGCAAGCAAAGTGCTAAACTTAGCCCAATTGTTTTCAGAGGCTAGATCCTGAGCTTTTTGGATAAGAAAGTCTAAGAGAAGACCTTTACCTTTGTTGGCATCCATCCCTCTAGTGACCTTGGATAAATCCAAATGAAAGGAATCAACTATGTCTTTGCTTGAAGGCACCTTCTCTAAGTCGTAGTAAGGAATACCATCCTTGATGGGAATCCTGAGGATGTTGGATATCTCTTCTAATGTAAGAGCCAAGATGTAATCAGGGAAAACAAAAACCCTCAGCTGTGGATCATAGAACTACAACATAGAATGCAAGATATCCCTCTAGTCAATTGTTGGTTTACTCACATAATCCAGGATCTTTCCAAACTCCTTCCTGAAATCATCTAGAACTTTGTCACCCATTAAACTAATCAACTTCTGAATACCCTCTGTCTCTGGTTGAGGGAAAGTTTAGTGGACATTTCTCTTCCTTGGAATCTCCATCTTGAAGCAGCAGTATGATCGGGAATAGGAAGTAATATGGACCCTGAGAATAAAAAGAACACAAATGATTAATGATGTTATGATGTTATGCAAGGAAAGACATATGATCAGTGATGTGTATGTGATGTGTTGATCATATAATCAGGTGTCGGTGCAAGGTCACAATGTCAACATATCATAATAACAATCTCTCTGATCCGAGATCCATATCTCAGAATCAAGGTACAAGAGAAACATATCACAAAACTGAACCATTGGCAAAGCGGGTATGTTGAAGGTCTTAGGGTTCTTGTAAACCTATAAACCCCTCCCAATCTCACGGGTGTGCTATTCGGGTCAAACATCACATACTCTCAAAGCCGAATAGCAATAATACATTCACCATTTCCGAGAAATGGCTCATGACCAAATCAGGGAATCAGTTTGGCATTATGTACTACTTAGGGTGGTCTCAGCTGAGTCCAGAAAACAAGCATCCCTCATAAGTCCCCCGTTTCAAGCACTGAATCAAGAAACAATAGTACATTCATCCCAATGGGTACAATACTATCGTCATACGAACAATTTTCTTTAACTGGATTCGTATGAGAGAACCAGGCCATACTATGCGAGTCCCTAGTGGGCCCTCGGATGCGAGTGGGTTTGCCAACAAATGTGGTCTTCCATTATCATCACTGGAGAAGGATGTTTCCACAAAGGTTCTCAATGATTGGTCCCCTGACTGCACATAACTATCAAGGTAGTGTATTGCCCCAGAAAGATTTTGGCGTCAACACATTTCCGAGAAGGTCGCAATTCAAGGCGTGGAACTTACTAATACCAACATAGAAAAATGCCATGAAGCCAAAGTGGAACCACTCTAAATCCTAAGTGCACTAAAGTCGGGTATTTGGCTTATCTCATAGTAACAAAGCACATCCCACAGAAAAAATGAAACCAACACAATCAAGTATATGATGCATGTGAAAGTAAATACTGAAAGCAGTAAATAAAACCGTAAAATAAACTGTAAACGAAAACAGTAAATAAACACAACAACACACATATATAAACACCCAAAGAAAGAAAAAACAAACAAGCCCTAGGATTGACTCTATAAGGGAAACCAGAGATTCTGGGTTCGATCCCCAGAAGAGTCGCCAGTTGTCGCTCCCGGGATTTTCATCCTAGTACAAACGCAAAAGTGACGCGGAAAAGGTAGAGTCGCCAGCCATGCATTTTTATCCCGAAGGAACGAGAAAGGTAATGATGCACAAACCTGAGGAAGAAGGAAAGGACAAGGTCCTGCGAACCAAAGATCTGGGTTCGGGTGTCGGTTACAACCTGGGAAGTTATTAGTATCCCAGATCGTCCGCCGTACCCGACGGGATCCACGCTTGTTTGTTTGCTTCAAAGGGTGAGAAATAAAGTGTTTCTGAATGAAAGAACTGCTAACTGGAATAGGAACTTAAATGAGAATGGAAAGAAAGAGGGAAATGTAGGGAAAATAAAGAATGTGCTCGAACGGGCCCTACCCCACTACCTACGTACCTCATAGGGAAAATGAGGATCAGAGTCGACGTAGTTCGCCTAACTAAGACGGGAACTATTTGTTTGTGTTTTTTATATCTGGAACTGCGTATGTCTATGCTCAGGTGTTGCAGACTCGTTTGGTATGAGTGCATTTACCGTCTTGCATATGAGACAAGTCGTCGCGAGTTCGCATTCAGAAATAATGAGATGAGAAAGAGAAGTTCCCGCAGGATAGTCGCTTATTGTTTGTTGTTTGCTTTTTAAGAGTTTTTTTATGAATTTGGCACAAGGAAGTGAATTCAAACTCTTTTCCATGGAATGTGTACTTGCTAATACATTCCAAGATGGAATAATAGAACAAGCACACCCAACAAGGAGAATTTATCCTAGACCGGTTTCTAAGGATTAGGGTTTATGTTCACTAGCTTGTTAAACTTTATTACATGTTTTTGTTTTCGGTGAAGAACTATATTTTAGGTTTTTTTATTGTGAAACAATCCCTTGATAAGACTTGTACATCATGCTAGACAAGCTTACACCATTCCAAGATGGAATGAATGTAAGGGCCCCATGGAATAAGGCTATACACAAGGAAACTTTTCATACATTTATTAAGTCTTTTTGGATTTTGTTTGGAGATGAGAAGCGAAAGACTCAAAAGGAGAAAGATAAAAGCTAAGGGGGACTAAGACACAACCCTAAGTTATCTTATTATGTACAAAATGTGGTCCTATGGTTAATGAGGCATTCTAACCTAAGGAAGAAAAGAAAATAAGAAAAGAGAATTAGAACTCAACTTACTTCCTAAGGAAGTTAAGTTGGTTCTAAGAAATGAGGGAAAGCTTATAGAAGTGAAAACACAAATATGAAGGGAAAAAAAACATAAAGATGAGATGAAGAAATACTAGCTCACAATTCACATTAAACATAAAACAAAAAATAAGGCTAAACCTCATGTAAGTGATCACACTAAAATTCACCGTATTTCTGACTCCGATTTCGTATGCATTCTTAGCTTTTATTGTTATTTTGTTATGTTATTACTTTGTTTTTCTTTGTTTTCAGGTTTTCTTTGTAATCGGGGCCTAAATAGAGAAAAGGAGCGAAAAAGGAGTGGAAACGGACGAAAAACCAAGAAATTCAGCGTTTTACACTTACAGCATCCAACGTGGCGGGCGCCATGGGGTCTGCCATGACGTGGCCACGTCTCAAGACCACTCCACAACTGCCAAGACCCACGATCCCCGCTCTTTCATTCCCCATTAGCCTCATGGCGGGCGCCATGGCCTTGTGGCGGGCGCCACAAGGCAAAAACAGTTCCCTCCACTTTTTAGTGGAGGGGGCATCCTGGTCTTTTCCTGCTTTTTGTTTTCCTATAAATAGGACCTTAGATTTTCGTTTTTCTGCATCCAAACTTAGATTCTCTTAGGCATATATCAGTTTTAAAGTAGTTATCATTCCACATCGGGGTGTTACTGCAATCGAGTGATCGAGTCTGTATACGTCTGTGTGATCGAGTTTTGGAGCACTCTGGGAGGAAGTTAATCCTGCCGCCATTTTAATTCCAGTTCGTATTTTATTTTTCTGCAATCGCTTTATTTTATTTACTTTCCAAATTGCTTTACTTTTATTTATTTCTCGCACTCGCTTTACTTTATTTATTTCTCACACTCGCACTACTTTCGTTTATTTTCCGCAATCGCTTTAAATACCTTTATTTCTCGCACTCGCACTACTTTTATTTACTTTCCGCACTCGCACTACTTTTATTTACTTTCCGCACTCGCACTAAATACTTTTATGAAAAATTATAAAAAGAACTTTTACTTTACCATGTCTAACTAAATCCATAAAGGTTAGAATGTAAGGATCGTAATTGAACCAGTAATCTGTACAATTGTTCGTGGAAACACTTAAGGGCTATTTTATATTTCAATTTAAGTAATTGTTTTTAACTATTTCAAAAACAGCCAAAAGCGCTTTGTCTAGTTCATTAAGAGTTTTTAGATTAAAAATAAAAGAGATTTTAAAACGATTTTTGGACGCGTTAAGAAGTTTAGAGTCTGGTTCGTAAGAACCTCTTTTTGCTAAGAAATCCAGGTTAAAATACTTTTCAACTTAGTTAAGATACTATATTTCTTAAAAATAGGTTTACTACTCTAATGCAGTACGCACCTTTTTATTTGTGACAATAGGAGGGGTTGATTAGGGAGTACAACTCGGTTCTGAATACGCGAAAGCGACAGTTCCTGTTAAATTAGTTATTTTCAAAGTGGAAAACATTGCCCATAAGTAGTTCTATTAACAAGTACCAGATTATCTATTGATTACGTGAATTACATTCGAGCCTGTCTTTATTAATTGTTTAAAATTATTATTTTATTTACCATTGCGCACTCCTTAAAACCCTTATATTCAGTTGTCTTAGATACACACCATAACAACAGGTACGATAGATTGACACTTGGTCTCTGTGGATTCGACAATCTTTTATATTACTCTGACGTGTTCGTACACTTGCGAAAAACATGCATCAAGTTTTTGGCGCCGTTGCCGGGGACCAATTTCGTCAAATTTCATACCCTGTAGTTATACCGTTTAGACTAAGGTTGTTACCCACCGGTCAATGCGAAAGACTCGCAGTGCCGGAAGTTTAGTAGACCCTCTAGCTGAACCTGAACGTTACGCTCACGCACGTTTGTTTTTCCATAGGAATAAGAGAGCTATGGCCGAAGATCAAAACTGAAGACCTCTTAAGGACTTATCCCAACCATCAAACGAGGAACCTAGTTCTAGTATAGTAAACCCCGTTATCTCAGCCAATAATTTTGAACTTAAACCATCCCTGCTGCAATTAGAGCAACAGAGACAATTCGCAGGTCTTGCTACTGAGAACCCAAACCAACATTTAAAAAACTTTCTTCAGTTAGAAAACACCTTTAAAACCAATGGAGCTCCTCCTGAGGCGATACGCTTAAGATTATTTCCCTTTTCCCTCAGAGATAAAGCTTTATCTTGGTTAGATTCCCTTCCACCCAATTCCATAACAACTTGGGATGACCTTAGAAAAGTATTCCTTGCTAGATATTTTCCCCCAAGTAAGACCGCTCTTCTTTCAAACCTAATAACCAGATTTACCCAACACCAAGGAGAGTCGTTGTTCGAAGCCTGGGAGAGATATAAAGAATTATTAAGAGCATGCCCACATCATGGCTTAGAGAATTGGCTAATCATTCAAACCTTCTATAATGGACTTCATTATAACACTAAGATGACCATCGACGCTGCCGCTGGTGGCGCACTGATGAACAAACCTTACCCTGAAGCTAGTGCCCTTATCGAGGATATGGCCCAAAACCATCAATCATGGGGAGTAGAACGAGCGACAGTGGAAAAGAAGGAAGCCCAAGGAGGAATACATGAGCTAAGCTCTATGGACATGATGCAAGCTAAAATGGACGCGTTGGCCCTTAGAGTCGAACATATATGTACAACTCTGAATATTGTAGCTGCAGTTTCGCCGAATTGTGAGATATGTGGGACGCAAGGACACCAATCCACCGAATGCAATCTATTAAATGAGACCTGCCCTAAGAAAGTGAACTACACCCAAGGAAACCCATTTTCAAACACATATAACTCTGGATGGAGGAATCACCCAAACTTCTCCTACAAAAATAATAACCCTATTCAAAATACCGCACCTCCGAGACAACAAGGTTACCAAGCCCCAAGAACAAATCAACCTATGCAATCTGTACCACCAAGTCCGAGCCTTGAGAAAATTGTGGAAAATTTTATCACCGCTCAAACACAACAAAACAAAGAGTTCATGAACCAAAACGTCCATGTTAACGAACTAATTACCCAGTTAGGAACCAAGGTTGATCAAATTATTACTCATAATAAGATGATTGAAACCCAGATCTCCCAGGTAGCTTTAAACCAAGCCCCACAGACTACACCGGGAGGACAGTTCCCTGGACAACCTCAACAAAACCCGAAAGGGCAAGCAAATGCCATTACCCTACGAAGTGGAACCTTTTATAAGGAACGTTTAAACCCTAGATTAAGTGATCCCCAAACTTCTGAGAGAAATAAAGAGAAGGAACCAGAGGAATCTGAAAACCCGGAAAGTCAAGAGAAAGGAGAAGAACCTAAAAATAAAACCTATGTACCACCACCGCCATACAAACCACCAATACCATACCCTCAAAGACTAAAGAAAACCCAAATCGATAATCAGTATCAAAAATTCGTTAAGGTTATAGAAAAACTTCACGTAGAAATCCCCTTTACAGAAGCCATCACCCAAATACCTTCTTACGCTAAGTTTCTCAAAGATATACTTACAAATAAACGTAGACTTGAAGATCCGAAACCCGTGGAATGTAATTCTATTTCCGAAAATAGGTTAGCAAAGAAAGATAAAGATCCCGGAAATTTTTCCATTCCTTGTATTTTGGGGAATCAAGTCATCGAAAAAGCTTTTCTAGACTTAGGAGCTAGTGTGAGCTTAATGCCTTTAGCAGTTTGTGAGAGATTAAACTTAGGAGAATTACAACCTACTAAGATGTCACTTCAATTAGCCGATAGATCCGTTAAATATCCTATAGGCATACTTGAAGACGTCCCTGTTAGGATAGGTCAGTTGTTTATACCTACTGATTTTGTTGTCATGGACATTAAAGAAGATGATGACATACCAATCCTCCTAGGTAGACCATTCTTATCGACTGCTGGAGCCGTAATAGATGTTAAAAAAGGGAAACTAACCTTTGAGGTAGGTGACGAGAAGATAGAATTTATACTTTCGAAATTTCTTATGGCACCTGTAATAGGAGATGCTTGTTATGCCTTAGATATCATTGATGAATGCATTAGGGAATTAGAACAAGAAGAAGAAACTGAATCTATAAAATTGCCATCAACCCTTATTTTGGAAGATGACAATTACAAAGAACCCTACATTGATGATAACCTTCACGAATGTTTATCTCTTACCCCAGATCCTATGCCTTGCCCTATGAAACCAACCGTAAAACTTAAGGAACTGCCTAAGAACCTGAGATACGAATTTCTCGATGAAGAAATGAACCGCCCAGTTATAGTCAGTGCTACCTTAAACCAAGACGAAACAGACCAATTATTAGATGTTTTACGAAGGTATCCCTCAGCCTTAGGATATAAGATCTCATATCTAAAAGGAATAAGCCCATTCGTATGCATGCATCGGATTTTGCTTGAAGAAGATTCAAAACCCTCTAGAGAACACCAACAAAGAATAAATCCTATAATGAGTAATGTAGTTAAGACTGAAGTTCTTAAGTTACCAGAGGCAGGTATAATATATCAGATCTTGGACAGTAAATGGGTGAGTCCTGTGCATGTAGTACCTAAAAAGGGAGGCATCACAGTCGTGCAAAACGAGAAGGGCGAACCTGTAGCAAAAAGAACTGATGGAGGTTGGCGTATGTGCATAGATAATAGAAAATTAAATAAAACAACTAGGAAGGACCATTTCCCATTACCATTCATAGACTAAATGTTGGAGCGCCTAGCCAGACACTTTTACTTTTGTTACCTAGATGGATATTCAGGATTCTTCCAAATACCTATTCACCCCGAAGATCAAGAAAAAACTACCTTTACATGCCCAGTTGGAACTTTTTCCTATAGAAGAATGCCTTTTGGACTCTGTAATGCCCCTGCCACTTTCCAACGCTACATGATGTCTATCTTTGCAGACTATTTAGATGGAATCATGGAAGTATTTATGGACGATTTATCAGTTTGTGGATCTGATTTCAAAAATTGTCTTATCAACCTTGAGAAAATCCTGGAAAGATGTGTGGAGGTAAACCTTGTGCTAAATTAGGAAAAATGTCATTTCATGGTCACCGAAGGGATTGTTTTAGGACATATAGTTTCCGAAAAAGGTATAGAGGTAGATAAAGCTAAAATAGAAGTCATAGAGAATCTAAAACCGCCAAAGACTATCAGGGAGATAAGAAGTTTTCTTGGACATGCTGGGTTTTACCGACGTTTTATCAAAGACTTCTCCAAAATAATAAAGCTCTTAACTGGTCTTTTAATGAAAGATGTTGAATTCATCTTCGATGAAAAATGTACTGAAGCATTTAATCTTCTGAAGCAAGCTCTGATTTTAGCACCTATAATGAAACCCCCTGATTGGTCAAGACCGTTTGAGATAATGTGTGACGCTAGTGAATATGCTGTAGGAGCCGTTCTAGGTCAGAGAAAAGATAAAAAGTTACACGTAATTTATTATGCCAGTAGAACCCTAGACGTTGCGCAACTCAACTACGCAACAACCGAAAAAGAGCTCCTAGCTCTAGTTTTTCGCCATAGACAAATTTAGATCTTATCTAGTAGGAGCCAAAATCATAGTTTACATCGACCATGCTGCCATTCGTTACTTACTAAGTAAAAAGGATGCCAAACCTAGGTTACTTCGATGGATTCTATTACTGCAAGAGTTTGATTTAGATATCTGTGATAAGAAAGGCACAAATAATGTAGTGGCTGATCACCTTTCTAGGCTAGAATACCTGAAACCTGACTTAGTGCCCATAAATGACGATTTTGCCTATGATAGTCTGATAGCCCAACTAGAAACTATTGAAGACCTAGACCCACATGATTATTCTCATAAATCCTTAGCTATAAGTAATGCACCTTGGTATGCAGACTTTGTTAATTACCTAGCCGCTGACATCATACCCCCTGATCTAAACTACCACCGGAAGAAGAAGTTCTATAGTGATGTGAGAAACTTCTATTGGGACGAACCATTTCTTTTCAAGAGAGGTAAAGATGGCATTTTCCGCCGTTGTGTTCCAGAAGAAGAGGTACATAATATAATTGAGCATTGTCACTCTGCACCCTATGGTAGACATGCAAGCACATCTAAGACCTACGCCAAGATTCTTCAAGCTGGCCTATTCTGGCCTACTATATGGCGTGATGTCCATGCTTTCATTGTCAAGTGTGACAGATGCCAACGCACAGGAAATATTTCAAGACGTAATGAAATGCCTCTAAGAAATATCCAAGAAGTAGAACTCTTTGACGTATGGGGTATAGACTTTATGGGACCGTTCCCACCATCTTTCGAAAATCAGTACATCTTAGTAGCTGTTGACTACGTGTCTAAATGGATTGAAGCTATCGCGACACCCACAAATGACACCAGAGTAGTCATCAAATTATTCAAAAACTATATATTTCCCAGGTTTGGAACCCCGCGTTTAGTCATAAGTGATGGAGGATCACACTTCATATCGAGAATATTTGATAAACTTTTAAGCAAGTATGGAGTTAAGCATAGAGTAACAACACCATACCACCCACAAACCAATGGACAAGTGGAAGTATCTAATAGGGAGATCAAACAAATTCTTGAGAAGACTGTCTCTATATCCAGAAAAGATTGGTCGCAGAAACTTCAAGAAGCGTTATGGGCCTATATAACAGCTTTCAAAACCCCTATAGGAACAACCCCTTATCAACTGGTCTATGGAAAATCATGTCACTTACCTTTTGAATTGGAGCATAAGGCCTATTGGGCCATCAAAAGCTTGAATTTGGATTACTTGACTGCTGGTGAAAAACGTATCCTTGATATCCACAAACTAGAAAAGCTCAGACAATCTGCCTACGAAAATGCCATCATATACAAAGAAAGAACAAAAGCTTGGCATGACAAAAGAATCATAAAAAGAGACTTCAAAATAGGCGATCCTGTTCTCCTGTTCGATTCTAGGTTACGACTTTTTCCAGGGAAACTCTGTTCGAGATGGACTGGCCCTTTCGAAGTATCTAAGATTCTAAGATCTGGTGCTATCGAAATCAAGAACCAAACATGTAAATCGTTCATCGTCAATGGATAGAGGTTGAAGCCCTACGAAGGAGGTGTCATCCCAAAAACATACACATGCCATACTCTGAGTGATCCACCGTATCCTTCAAATGATGTATAAAATCTGGTCGTCGAGCTAATGACGTTAAACAAGCGCTGCATCGTGTAAACACCCCAAATTTGCCCTCCCCCATTCACACCATGGCTTGTGATATCCTCATATGCATAAATCCAATCATAGCATCTCATACCACATTTTTGATTCACTGCATTGGTTCAAAGTCATCTGCATTTAGGGTTTGTGATCTGAGCAATTCAAGAGCTTCTTGAGCCACTCCAAAGGTCATCAATCATCTCAAAGGGGTCCATATATGTTAAAGCATCATATTATATCCTCTCAAAGTCAAGAATGTCAAAAAATCACAAGAACTAAGAGAGGCATGGAAGCAGAGCCAGGTTTGACTGCACAGATGACCTAGAATTAGGGTTTTGGTTTCAAAGGCCATAACTCCAATTTGTTTGGTCATTATTGTTTCTATTGGTCTCTATATGGTATATGGATCATGCATATCAATTTTCATGAAGAAATTCCATGGGGAAGTCATCTGATCAAGAGTTGACTTTTTGAGCAAGCCAGTGCAAAATCAGGGCATCTGAGGCCCCCAATGACCCAACCAAAGGGTGTTCTTCATCATTTTTATTGTGTATGATCTTTATTTGATCATAGAAGATTTGGGAAGTTCACAAATTTGAAGAATTTTAAGCCATTTGCAAAGTTGACTTTTTGGGAAAATGACTTATAATGAAAATTGCCATTTTGGGAAACTTTTTCAACCCTTGCTTTTTGATTCAAAAATGATTCAAATGGAAAAACTTAGGTCATGAAAGTTATAGAATGGATCATTCCCTTTTCAAAAATTACAAGAACTTGACCTAATTCATTTTGGATCAAAAGTTATGGCTTGTCAAAGTTGGCCAAAATCACATAATTTGAAGTTTTCTACCAAAGAGGCATTTTGCAAAATGGTTTGATCAAGTGTTCTAAAGACTTCAAATATGCACAAACTCATTACAACATGATCATGTAACCTCTAAAGACCAGAATGGGCCAAAGAACATTGCATTTTGATGCCTTGAATCTCAAGAATTTCCAAAGGGGCCAAACTTTGTGAAATTTGCAAAACACTACACAAACCTTGATCAACTTGCTGATTTATCTCATAAACAATTCCATGGTTCTCCCTAAACTCAGCTGAACCAAAGCAAGCCAAAAAGCAAGTTGTACCATTGCCCATACCTCAAGTACAAGTCTAATTGACATTTTGGCAACTTGCCCATACCAATCACACTATGCCACAACCACTTTCTGAGCCAATCCCATTTGTTTATACAAATCAAAAGCAAGCCATTTCACATAAGACACAAGCCTGAAAGCTCCAAGAGGACAGCATTCTCATTTTTCACCTCATATGCAAAACCCTTCGAAACTCATCACACAAGCTTCAAACACACAAACAAACTTCACCATTGATCTCCACATGCCTCACTGATCACAAACCAACCATTGAAACAACCTGAAAGTCACTGAAACCAAAACACGATCACCCCCCCCCCTGAACAGAACTTCTGCAATCTCCCAAACCAGCCATCAACAAGAGTTGTGAAGCATTCCATTGAGCTCAGGGGAACCAAAGGAGTCAGTTTGCACAAGAGAAAGGCTCAGAAAGCTCCTGTTCGAAGAACTTCAGTTCAGGTATCCATCAAGAACAAATTTTCCAGAACTTCATTTACTTGTTATAAATTGATTCTACATGTTATCCTGATCATCATGATGTGTTTAAAAATGAAAATGGTGGAATATTGAGTATGTATGAGTTGTCTGAAACTTTCTGCCATAAATTTGTTTTGCTTTGATTTGCATGATTGATGAATGAAAAATGGTTTTTGTTTGGGGTTTTTGACTCAGTGATGAATGGGGTTTGATTCTGGGTAATTAGATTTCATTTTTATGGAGTTTGGAGAGAGTTAGAGAAATGGCTCGTCGGAGAAGATGACCGGAACCACTGTTCCGGCCGTCTGAAGGTCATTAGTGTTAATTAGGGTTTTAGTCCAGGTTTGAATGTGGAGCGTTGATCTGGTTGACTAAGTATATCTCTCGCGCGCGTGTGTGGTCCAGATTTGTCATTAAGCCCTAATTCCACTTAATTAAATTAATTAATCAGCTTTAACCAAGTTTGAATTTCAGCCACTGGATGACGCGCGCAGTCAACTCCCGCACGTCCAGTTTGAATGCCAGCCCTCAGATCTGATTACTTCCTCATTTATTCATATTTATTTTCATTTTATTTCATTTGTTTTGTTCATTTTATTAAAAATAGCAAAAATTGTTCAAAAATTCTGAAAATTTTTATCCAAGCTTTTATTAATTTTCAGAGAACAAAAATATTTTTATTTTTATTTTTTGCATCAAAAATTATTTTTAAATCATTTAAAAGTTCATTTTTAATTAATTAATGAAAATTAATTGATTAAAAATACTTTTAGGTATTTAAAAATCACAAAAAAAATTCATGAAACATTTAAAATCATTTAGAAACATTGTCCAACTCCCAAACCAAATTTATTTTTTGTTCTTGTTGCCTTTTGACAATTTTCAATGGAATTAAAATCATTTCAAGGCATTATTTTGGTTCAATCTTCAAAAATTCATTTCTGCCTAACCATTGAGAGTTGGACAATGATTCTTTTTGCATTGCATCTCGTATAGAATGTAGTTTATAGGATTAAATTGGCATGAATGGATATTGCATTTCCTTTATGTTTGGCATTTTTCTTGACAAGGTACCTTAAAACCCTAGCAATCTTAGGAAATTCATAACTCTCACTAGGTTAAGATTTGGATCCCCTCCTTTGGGCAGTGTGTTTGTATAGGTTTAGGGTTCCTTTGAATGCATTTTCAATTTTTTATCATGATGTTTGCTTCTGGTTTTGAATTTTGTTTTGTGCATTGATCATAAACCCTAATTTGGGCCTTCTTTTGCATCCATCTTCCATTTGCTTGCATACCATGACTTGCCATGACATTTTGTGCGTCCATTTTATTCATAACACATCTTAGGACATATTGGAATCATGTTTGATCATTGCATCTTTCATTTGCCATGTTGTATGTCATTTGCATTCCATAACTTTTCATGTATATTCATGGTTCAAAGCATGCTTCATTTGCATCCATAAGTTTGTAAGATCATTCTCATGCCTTGTTTCATGTTTGCATCATCCCATAGCATCATTAGCACCATACTTATGCTTCTGGTTTTGGTTTGCATCATTCCATTTCATCTCATTTGAAGGGGCTGTTAATATGAATGGTCGTGGTGTTGGTGCAGTACTCATTACACCTAAGGGAGTTCACATGCCTTTCTCGGCAAAACTCACCTTCAACTGCACTAACAACGAAGCCGAATACGAAGCTTGCATTATAGGTCTTGAGGAAGCCACTGACCTCAGGATCAAGACTTTGACGGTATTCGGAGATTCAGCTTTGGTAGTTAATCAAACCAACGACAAATGGTACACACACCAAGATCATCTGATACCTTACAGGGATTATACAAGGAGGTTATTGACTTTCTTTACAACGGTCAAGCTTGATTATATTCCCCGAGACGAGAATCAGTTTGCAGATGCTCTGGCTACCATTTCATCCATGATCAAAGTACAAGCTGCCAACTTTGTGCCCCGGATTTCAGTGTCCAGATTTGACAGACCAGCATATGTATTTGCAGCAGACGTTGTCAAAGATGATAAGCCTTGGTTCCATGACATTAAATGCTTCTTGGAGGATCAAACATACCCACCTGGGGCATCTTCCAATGATAAGAAGACTTTAAGAAGGCTAACTGGTAGTTTCTTCCCGAATACTGATGGTTCCCTGTACAAGAGAAACTTTGATATGGTACTCCTCAGATGCGTTGATAGAACAGAAGCAGACTTGTTGATGCACGAGGTGCACGAAGGATCCTTTGGTACCCATGCTGGAGGACATGCAATGGCTAAAAAGTTGCTAAGATCAGGATACTACTGGATCACAATGGATGCCGACTGTTGTGCCTACGCCAGAAAATGCCATAAATGCCAGATTTACGTGGATAAAGTGCATGTACCTCCCAATCCTCTGAATGTGATGTCTTCACCCCGGCCCTTTGCCATGTGGGGCATTGACATGATCGGCAAGATTGAACCGACTGCTTCAAATGGCCACAAATTCATCTTGGTTGCTATTGACTATTTTACCAAGTGGGTCGAGGCAACCTCCTATGCAAATGTCACAAGGCAAGTGGTAGCCCGATTTCTGAAGAGGGATATCATCTGTCGGTACGGAGTGCCCGAGCGAATCATTACTGATAATGGTTCCAACTTAAACAACAAAATGATGGCAGAACTATGTCGGGACTTCAAGATCCAACATCATAATTCTTCTCCTTAAAGGCCAAAGATGAATGGCGCTGTTGAGGAAGCTAATAAGAATATCAAGAAGATTGTGCAGAAGATGGTGGTCACCTACAGAGACTGGCATGAAATGCTACCGTTTGCCTTGCATGGGTACCGCACATCAATCAGAACATCTACTGGGGCAACACCGTATCAGCTTGTGTACGGTATGGAGGCAGTCCTACCTGTGGAAGTTGAATTACCCTCCCTGCGGGTACTGATGGATGTTAAACTGAGTGAAGCTGAGTGGGTCCGATCCCGATACGAACAACTGAGTCTGATTGAAGAGAAAAGATTAGCTGCGATCTGTCATGGGCAGTTGTATCAGAAAAGGATGAAGAAAGCCTTCGATCAGAAAGTTAGGCTCCGAGAGTACGAAGTAGGAGATCTTGTGCTGAAAAGACTTCTCCCTCCTCATACAGACCATAGGGGCAAGTGGACTCCGAACTATGAAGGACCATTCGTAGTAAAGAAATTTTTTTCGGGTGGAGCACTGATACTCAGCACCATGGATGGTGAAGACTTCCCATCCCCTGTGAATTCAAATGCAGTTAAAAAATACTTCGCATAAAAATGACCCGCTGGACAAAAAAAAAGAATGTGAGTCCAGGCAAAAATAGGGCATCCCGGCGAGTCAAAAACAGAATAAAAGACTCCGGCAAAAATAAGGGAAAATAAACAAAAAAATGTACACCCGCTGAGTTGAAAAGCCGCATTGGACAACTCAGGCAAAAATGGGTATCCCGATGGATTGAAAACCCGAAAGGGCGATCCATGCAAAAATAAGGGAATAAGCGAACAACTGCATTCTGAATTCGTCTGTATCACTTACAACTTGATAAGCTTCGAAAGGATCAAGCTTCTTTCAGAATCAGTCTTCTTCAGAAAGCAAGACAAGAAGAACGTCAAATGTCATACGAGTCATAGCAAAGGGAAGCTTCTTGAAGCGTCATCAACATTGCCAACATTTTGCTTCTCAATTTGTAACAATTTCCTCATTTCAGGAGATTTGTTTCTTTGACTGTATCTTTCCAATTCAAGGCATACGAATTAATAAAATCAGATTTTCAGTCATGTCTCGTACGTTTTATTTTCATTTGCAAAATGTTCGATGTCTGTAAGATACTGATTGCATAAATACAGATGCTTCTCTTCTAAAGAATACGCGCCTGCAGGAAATATATTTACTCCCGGGAGTGTCTAAACTCCTACGACGGAATCCGGTAAGTGATACCTCGGGATTACTTGTGCGTTTCTCTATCTTTGCAAGATTGCAGGTATTCAAAACGCAACATGGGGCATGTAAACCTCTCCCCAGCCAGCTGGCAAATCATTCTCTACTCAGTTTACCTCCCAATTAGCACCGGAGGTGGTTTCTCCCCATCTGAGTTGTCAAGTATCATCCTCAGCAGAACCCTTACAGGAATCTCCGGGAAGACCTTCTCATGGTCTTTCTTCTTCCCCAGCCGAGTTGCCATTTACTATTCCTCCATAGCCAAGTGCAAAAGCCGGGGAACCATCTCCCCACAGAGCTTCAACCTCTACCCGGAAGAGCAACGCGTGAAGGAATCACAACAGAGTGACGAAGGCTTCTACAAATCCCAGCTGGGTCTTCATTTACTGGAATAGGTCTATCATTGACCTATTTCCCCAAGCAGAATCATATACGTTAGATCTACCAATGATCTCACTCCCAGCTGGGATGTCCGCTTCAAGCAGATCGGCCAGAGATCTTCGCAGTAACGGGATACGAATCTCGGATCATTATCTTTTGCATAAACATAGCATTCGCATCATATTCACCCCACAAAGCGTAGCATTCCGTCTAATACGGAGCATTACGGCAAAAAATCAAACATATCGCATAATCATAAGCCATGTTCTGAATTAAACACTTGTGAATAATGACAATCCATCAACAATATACAGAATGCTCCCCAGATTCCCCGGCAGAGAGCCCAAACATTTCTCTCACAAAACGAATACCTCTTGGCACCCGTCCGTGTCATCATTCCCCAGTAAAGTCGCCCGAGCACTCTTTACAAACAGGTTACTTATATTACAGATACTTCCCGACACCCGTCCGTGTCATATCCCCAGCAGAAAGCCAAAGCGTCCCCTTTGCACTCACAGATACATCTTTATACAAATTCCCTGACACCCGTCCGTGTCGCTTTCCCCAGCATAGTTGCCTAAACATTTTTGCAAACCATATACTTGTTTATATTACACCTTTCTCCATTTTGACACTCGTCCGTGTCACCCTCCTCAGCAAGTCAAACACTTGTCGTTACACCACTCATACTTACTACTCCTGTTTCACTCATACAGATACTCGTTCGTATCTTGTATATATCACCCAAATCCCCTCGGAGTCAACACTCGTCTGTGTTCTTTGTTAACCAGATGGTACTCGTCCGTACCATCGTCTCTGAACACGCGTCAGCGTTTGTTTCTACCTGATACCCGTCCGTATCATAGTCTTAAGGATGCTCGTCTGCATCTTTAATCCATACACTGTGTCAACCACTTATGTCTTCTTGAATTTAGACACTCGTTTGTGTCTACTATTCCCCAGAAGAGTCCCCTCAGAATCAGCACTCGTCCGTGTTCCTTGTTAACCAGTTGATACTCGTCCGTATCATCATCTCTGAACACGTGTCAGTATTTGTTTCTACCCGATACTCGTCCGTATCGTTGTCTTAGGGATGCTCGTCCGCATCTTTAATCTATACACAACGCCAAAACACTTATACCTTTTATTTCTTGGATATAAACACTCGTCCGTGTTTACTATTCCCCGGTAGGTCGCCAGCAAAGCAAAATTTCTTTTCTATCTGACATTCGTCCTATGTCATGATAAACCGTGAGAGCAGCCGTACCCTGCTAGGTGATCGTCCTTCACCTCTTGATGATCGTCCTTCATCATGCTCATCCGATGGCCGTCCCCATCGTCGACCTTTTCTATCCGACATTCGTCCTGTGTCGTGATATTTGGCAGCCGTCCCCTACTAGGTGATCGTCCTTCACCTCTTAATGATCGTCCTTCATCATTTTATCCGATGGCCGTCCCCATCGTTGATATTGTTATCTGACATTCGTCCTATGTCATGATAAACCCTGAGAGCAGCCGTCCCCTGCTAGGTGATCGTCCTTCACCTATTGATGATCGTCCTTCATCATGCACGTCCGATGGCCGTCCCCATCGTCGACTTTTTATCCGGCATCCGTCCTATGTCGCGATATTTTCGGCAGCCGTACCCTGCCAGGTGATCGTCCTTCACCTTAGATGACCGTCCCTCATCTTATCCCCAACAGAGCAGCCGTCCCCTGCTAGGTGATCTTCCTTCACCTTTGATGACCGTCCCTCATCATTATTTCATTTATTCTTTAAACCCTATGGCCGTCCCCGTCGTGGTCCCTTTTCCTTTTCCTGATGATCGTCCTTCATCAGTTTAGCCCGATGGCCGTCCCCATCGTTGTTTGCATTACTTTATGAACCGGATAACCGTACCTCATCATTTATTTTTTACCTATAATCCCCAGAGAGTCCTGATGGCCGTCCCCATCATAATCTCTTATATCCCCTGCATGTCGGCCGTCCCCGTCATTGCTTTATTTCCCGCATTTCTCCCAGCGTGTCGGCCGTCCCCGTCATTGCTCTTTCCCCAGCATTCGCCCTCTGCTCGACGGTCGTCCTCCGTCGCTCGCACTTTATATTATACTTTATTTTCTTTTACAATCTATATCCCTTTTCTTCTCCATTCTGTGAGTGCAAATTTTGGGCTGTCTCTGGTATTCAACCATAAGTTATCTTGTTTGCCTGTCAAGCCGTTGCTTACATCCTGCACAGCTAACTCACGCTTGAATAGGGGCAGCTGTAAACACCCCAAATTTTCCCTCCCCCATTCCAACCATAGCTTGTGATATCCTCATATGCATAAATCCAATCATAGCATCTCATACCACATTTTTGATTCACTGCATTGGTTCAAAGTCATCTGCATTTAGGGTTTGTGATCTGAGCAATTCAAGAGCTTCTTGAGCCACTCCAAAGGTCATCAATCATCTCAAAGGGGTCCATATATGTTCAAGCATCATATTATATCCTCTCAAAGTCAAGAATGTCAAAAAATCACAAGAACTAAGAGAGGCATGGAAGCAGAGCCAGGTTGGACTACACAGATGACCTAGAATTAGGGTTTTGGTTTCAAAGGCCATAACTCCAATTTTTTTGGTCATTCTTGTTTATATTGGTCTCTATATGGTATAGGGATCATTCATATCAATTTTCATGAAGAAATTCCATGGGGAAGTCATCTGATCAAGAGTTGACTTTTTGAGCAAGCCAGTGCAAAATCAGGGCATCTGAGGCCCCCAATGACCCAACCAAAGGGTGTTCTTCATCATTTTGATTGTGTATGATCTTTATTTGATCATAGAATATTTGGGAAGTTCACAAATTTGAAGAATTTCAAGCCATTTGCAAAGTTAACTTTTTGGGAAAATGACTTATAATGAAAATTGCCATTTTGGGAAACTTTTTCAACCCTTGCTTTTTGATTCAAAAATGCTTCAAATGGAAAAACTTTGGTCATGAAAGTTATAGAATGGATCATTCCCTTTTCAAAAAGTACAAGAACTTGACCTAATTCATTTTGGATCAAAAGTTATGGCTTGTCAAAGTTGGCCAAAATCACATAATTTGAAGTTTTCTACCAAAGAGGCATTTTGCAAAATGGTTTGATCAAGTGTTCTAAAGACTTCAAATATGCACAAACTCATTGCAACATGATCATGTAACCTCTAAATACCAGAATGGGCCAAAGAACATTGCATTTTGATGCCTTGAATCTCAAGAATTTCCAAAGGGGCCAAACTTTGTGAAATTTGCAAAACACTACACAAACCTTGATCAACTTGCTGACTTATCTCATAAACAATTCCATGGTTCTCCCTAAACTCAGCTGAACCAAAGCAAGCCAAAAATCAAGTTGTACCATTGCCCATACCTCAAGTACAAGTCAAGTTGACATTTTGGCAACTTGCCCATACCAATCACACTATGCCACAACCACTTTCTGAGCCAATCCCATTTGTTTATACAAATCAAAAGCAAGCCATTTCACATAAGACACAAGCCTGAAAGCTCCAAGAGGACAACATTCTCATTTTTCACCTCATATGCAAAACCCTTCGAAACTCATCACACAAGCTTCAAACACACAAACAAACTTCACCATTGATCTCCACATGCCTCACTGATCACAAACCAACCATTGAAACAGCCTGAAAGTCACTGAAACCAAAACACGATCACCCCCCCCCCCTTGAACAGAACTTCTGCAATCTCCCAAACCAGCCATCAACAAGAGTTGTGAAGCATTCCATTGAGCTCAGGGGGACCAAAGGAGTCAGTTTGCACAAGAGAAAGGCTCATAAAGCTCCTGTTCGAAGAACTTCAGTTCAGGTATCCATCAAGAACAAATTTTCCAGAACTTCATTTACTTGTTATAAATTGATTGTACATGTTATCATGATCATCATGATGTGTTTAAAAATGAAAATGGTGGAATATTGAGTATGTATGAGTTGTCTGAAACTTTCTGCCCTAAATTTGTTTTGCTTCGATTTGCATGATTGATGAATGAAAAATGGTTTTTGTTTGGGGGTTTTGACTCAGTGATGAATGGGGTTTGATTCTGGGCAATTAGATTTCATTTTTATGGAGTTTGGAGAGAGTTAGAGAAATGGCTCGTCGGAGAAGACGACCGGAACCACTGTTCCGGCCGTCTGAAGGTCATTAGTGTTAATTAGGGTTTTAGTCCAGGTTTGAATGTGGAGCGTTGATCTGGTTGACTAAGTCAATCTCCCGCGCGCGTGTGTGGTCCAGATTTGTCATTAAGCCCTAATTCCACTTAATTAAATTAATTAATCAGCTTTAACCAAGTTTGAATTTCAGCCACTGGATGACGCGCGCAGTCAACTCCCGCGCGTCCTGTTTGAATGCCAGCCCTCAGATCTGATTACTTCCTCATTTATTCATATTTATTTTCATTTTATTTCATTTGTTTTGTTCATTTTATTAAAAATAGCAAAAATTGTTCAAAAATTCTGAAAATTTTTATCCAAGCTTTTATTAATTTTCAGAGAACAAAAATATTTTTATTTTTATTTTTTACATCAAAAATTATTTTTAAATCATTTAAAAGTTCATTTTTAATTAATTAATGAAAATTAATTGATTAAAAATACTTTTAGGTATTTAAAAATCACAAAAAAAATTCATGAAACATTTAAAATCATTTAGAAACATTGTCCAACTCCCAAACCAAATTTATTTTTTGTTCTTGTTGCCTTTTGACAATTTACTTGTCTTCTTAAATGAAACAAGTTACTTTGCTTCTCTTTGCTCCTTTCATCTGTTTCCTGGTGATTTCTTTGAAGATCTTTCTTGTAAACTTCACAAACCCTAGGAACAACCAAGCATGACAATAATTAGGGTTTGATTAGTCCCCCATTTAGCTTTTACCTTTGTGTCATCATTGAGTCTTCTCTTCTCATCTCATAATCAAGGACTAAACCCTAAAGGCTTTAAGGCTTTGTGATTAAGCTTATGCCTGCATCCTTCTATTAGGATGGAGTGTATAACTTTAATCCTAAGTGTTAAACCCTTAATGTGTTTAAATCCTTAATCAATTCACTTAATAATCATCAAGACATCAAGCTTGTAACTTAGGCCTTGCATTAGGGTTCTAATTCTTCCTTAATTGGTTAAGAAGGACTAACCCTAGTGTTAATGGACAAGTTCCCCTCAAGTTGTCTTACAAACCATAAAAATCACTTCTTAATCTTATCATTAACTAAAATCCACTTAATAAAGGCTTTGTTTTGTCCTGAGGTTAATCCCTAATCATGGATTAAGTTGAGGAGCTTTCCTCAGCTTAAACATTCTCATCTATTATCCTTCTATTAGGATGGTGTAATGAGTCTGTTTAATTCCTGATTATGGCTTAGTCTCATTACTTAACACTAAACAAAAATACCAAAAACATCTAAATAATCACAAGTAGGTTAATGATCTTAATCCTACATCATGGTGATTAAGTGTGAGAAGCTGACTTCACACTTAAGGTATTCTCATTACCCCTAATCAGAGGGAATATGTGATGAGTTTACTAAATCCATTGGTTTGGGCTTAAGCTCATTAACTTATGACAAATCCAAAAGCAATAAAAGATTGAAAACTCAAAAACAAACAATAATCGTCTCCTTCGGGATTCTTTTCTCATCTCATTCACTCACAACCGAGAACTAGCTTCTTCCGTCTAATGCAAGACAGTTTGCACCTGAGCCAGACAGGTCATACACTTGAGCATAGACAAGTAAGCAGTTCACAGGTCAAATCATCTTTCAGTTTCTTTGGGTCGAACTACGGTGTTCTGACTTCCTCATTGCACGAGAGGATACGTAGGCATAACTTAACAGTTATCGAACAAAAGTTTCTGCATATTCCCCCTCTTTCAGCATCATTCTTTTAGCCTCATATTCTTGAGCAGTCCATTCATTTCTTACACTGACACTTCATATATTACACTTTACACTTCTTTTACACTGACACTTGCATTCTTTTTTCCAGCTTTGATACACAAATTGCACTGACACTACCCCTTTAAAACACAAATCTTTTAAGCGTGGATCCGGTCGAGTACGACGGACAATCTGGGTGCTAATACCTTCCCAGGTTGTAACCAACCCCCTTTCTCAGTCTCTCTGGTTCGCAACCGTCTTATCCATGTCTTTCCAGGTTTATGCAGCATTACCTTTCCTTCGGGATAAAAATGCCTAGCTGGAGACTCTACTCTTTTCTTTTCTCCTTTCGCCGACCGTTCGCGTCTGTACCCCATCTGACCTAGCCTCATTTGGTGGGAGCGACACATGGGAGGCAACCCATGGTTTTCTTATTTACGTACTTTTTATTTATTTTTACTTTATTTTAATTTGTTTACTTTATTATTATGTCAGGACTAACGATTTAATGTTTTATGTGATTTCAGGACTTGTTTGCTAACCTTGTGCAGAATGCAAAACCCCGATGACATGCACGTGGCCTTTAGAGACGACGCATAGAGAGAGCGTTACTATGTCCACATGAGACGCCCTATGGCTCCTACCAGGTACCCAGACCGTGATTGCATGGATGCCTTGGGGATAGAGCCAAGCGTCATATTCTTATGCCATCAACTCCAGTGGGACCAGTTTGACAATAGGAACAACACCTACAGGAACTTAAATCTAGAGTTCCTCAGCTCATTTCATTATGATCCTTGGGCTGGACCCGATGGATATGTTGTTTTCAGGTTGTTCGGGATTGACTACTCCTTCTCTCACAAAGAGTTTGGTGATTTACTAGGTTTTCAGACTACTCCTGATGCTATTCTAGAAACACCGATGGGATATTTTATAAGTAGAGAAGTTGAAAAGTTTTGGTCTAACATCTCAGGTGGAGGGAGCCAAGATCCTTCCACTCAGTTTTCTCAGGTAATCCACAAACCTGCGTTAAGGTACTTCCAGATGATTCTAGCACATTCTTTCCTCGGTTTTCCAGATACAGAGACTCTGCTAAGTGAAGAGGAGATTTTCCTACTGTTTTGTGCAACTCAGTCGCGCCCAGTTGCTTGTGGCAACTTTCTGTTGAAGGGCCTTGCTAGTGTTGCCAGATCATCTGTAGGCATCATACATGTCGGTGGGATTGTTACACAGATAGCTACTACATTGGGTTTGTCCCGCAAATTATTGCACCTCAGGACCTTCTGCTGCTACACTACCCTGGATGTTGACTTTTGTCTTGACAGAGGACTGATGAGGAGGGCCTCTTTTGAGCCCAACACTTTTAGATTACTGATCGACGGTGAAGTGATACATTACTTTACATTACCAGACTCGCTGATGACCAATGTCAATGATCCTGCTAATTGGAGTTATGTTCTAGAGGGTTATGGAGAGACTGTCGAAGAGCCGAAATCACCTCCCGCCGCTGAGTACACTCCTACACCTCTTTCTCCCGGAATCACTATTATGTCTAACAATATGTCTCTGTAGCCGCCTGATCTACAAACTCAGATTTATGAGCTCCGTAAGGAGACTGCCCTGCTCAAGCAGGAAGTAGCGGACTTGGAATTACAGATTCAGGTTTATGATCTCACTCATGCCTCAGAGGTCGATGCTCTATATCAGGAGATTGAAGATCTTCGGAGGGAGATAGTTGAGATTCGTGGATCAAATCAGGAGGAGAAGCCTACCACATGATGCCCTAGTATTTAATTTCTTTTTTTTCATTCTTTATTTTATTTCTCGCATCTCCAGACATATCTTACATTATTGCATCTATTACATTTTCTTTTTTTCAAGTACTTTGAGTTTATCTTATATATATATATTATTTCGTGCACTAATGTCGTTTGTTCTCTTTTCGTTTGATTTTTATTTTATTTTATTTTGTCGAGCAAAGAAGAAAAAAAATATAAGACAAAAATATATTCATTTTTGTCTTCATAAAAAAATATGCAAGCCTCATGCCTTGGAAAAGAGAAGAAAATGTTATCCAGAACCCCCCGAAGACCGTAGGTGCAAGAGGGCCCAAAAGAAGATTTGAAAATCCAAGGCCCATCAGGAATTTGCCTTGTGGCGGGCGCCATAGGCCCATGGCGGGCGCCATGCCGTCTTCCCCTATTTCGGGGCTGATTCTTCATTTTCACCATTTTTACACCTTCCAACTTCAAAAACCCATTTTTACAACTTTCAAAAACCCCATTGAACCCCATTAAAGCTCCCCCATTTCCAAAATACTCACCATCTATAAAACCTATCCAAAATCCATTTTCATTTTCACCCACCACAAACCATAAAAATCAAACCTTTATCATTTCTCTCATAAACCATTTTCTACCATTTTTCACTTCCTAAGGAGCAACAAAAATGGAGTTCAATGGATTTCTTCTTCGCGATGGAAGACCGGGTGATAGGCAAAGGAAAATAATTCAGAGGCTTCAGAGTCGAGAAATTCTCTCGACTAGGTACGTCAATGATAACTGTCTGTATGCTTTGGGTCTTTATCATAGTGTTTTTCATTTATTAGATTTTTTAGGCTTGCATAATATTTTTGTTAATCAGGAACCTACCTATGAGAGGCTGACAGTTGAGTTTTTGAGTTCATTGATATACACTGTCAGTCCTAACACTGCTAGCACAGTCGGTACTGTTAATTTTAGACTGTTTGGAATTGAATATGAATTCAGTACCGACGAACTAACAGGCTTGTTAGGAATCCCTCATAGGGAAGGTGCGATTTGTGAGGCACCTTTGGATGCGGAATGGTCGACCGAGGTATTTTCCTTCTGGCAGAGGCTTTCAAGTACTTCAATAAATTCATTTGAAGGAATACTTGCGTCGACCATCCATAACCCGGTCATAAGAGTTTTCAGATATCTTTTGGCATGCACTATTTTTGGCCGGGAGAGTCCAAACAAGTTAAACGCTAGAGAACTCCTATTTTTGCAAGGATGCCTCACTGGTATCCATATCAATCCGGTCCCGTTTATGCTTGCACACATGGCTTTACTTACTAATAAAACAGGACCGATTGTTTTTAGAGGGCTTGTTACGTCTATTGCTCGGGCTCTTGACCTGAACAATGAGATAGCTACACTTGAACCACTACCTCCTCGCACAATTAATTTAAATTTTCTAAAAGACATGAAATTGTGCCGAACGAGGAGAGAAGGTGGTTATGAGTTGATGGTTCATGCGGTAGCTATCCCATCTGTTGCTTTACCTTGCAGTAGACGTACTGATGTATGTAATGAAAGGAATTGGACCTATGATCTGAATGCTCCACCTGTTTTGGGTCCACTTCCTCCTAATATTCCTGATGGGGAGGCACATGACATTGATGAAGAGTATGATCGGAGAGAGCAGTCTCACATACCTCACATGTCCCCCCATCATCCTTCACAGTCACACACTTCACCATCTTCCTCTAACCCTGTTGCAGGTGCAGCTCCTGGATTCTATGTCACTGAGGAGATGTGGCGTGATATGACAGCTAGAGAGGAAAAGCGAGACGGCCTTCTCTCTACTATTTCACAACAACTGACGGACAACATGAGCTTCATGCAACAATCGCGATTGGTTTCGGATCGCACTTACAACAACGTTTATCGTACCTTGCACGATATCACATTAGAGAAGGACCGTCAGAGAGAAGTCAACCACTGGCACTACCAGCTTATGGAGGCCACTCAGGGTTCCATCCTAGGTAATCTTCGAGAGGTTCGGGGTGCCCAGGCTGCCTTATCGGCACGACTTGACTGGAGGGACCAGCAGCGCAGTAGATCCTGTCGTTCCAGACCATCACAGCAGGACGGCGAGGGCACCAGTGATCCTCCGCAATAGTTTTTCAGGTTACCCTCCTTATCTTATTTCGAAACATTGGGGACAATGTTCGATTTAAGTGTAGGAGGGGATTTTATTGCTTTCTGTCATTTCCCTTTCAGTTATTTCCCTTTTCAGTAAGTTATTTAGTTTAAATTTCTTAGATAATGCATGAGTCTGACGAGTCACCAGTATAGTGTATTTTTAGTACATCCTCATTTTTCCCATTTCCTTAGCCTTACCAGAAAAATTTTAAAAAGAAAACAATGTTGTTTCACATGTTCTTTGGGCTTTGAGACAGGTTTAGATTAGGATGTGGTGACTTAGGTCAACTTTTTGAAACATCAGCACCATTGTAGCACCATAGACCTCTTGAATATAGGAATCACTCCTAAACCCCACACCATGGCCTTTATTATCATTCAAAAACTTGTCCTAAGTAGTTTATTCTAGCAGTCGGCTCCAGCCTAAGCATGCTCTACGTAGGGGGCCGATGAACATAAGTGAATGATCCAGTGCTAATAATAAAAAATTAAAAAATTATAAAAAAAAGAAGAAGAAAAAAAAGGAAAACTCTGGGATAGGTGACCCTCACAGCTTATGTGCCAGAAATAAAACTCTGGGATAGTTGGTTCAGAGGTATCTGGCACTGAACTTGGTAGGGCGGATTACGATCCGATCCCCCGCAGCTACAATTAGGTCAAATAAAACAGGTTTACACATGCTTATGTGCCAGAATTCTTATGTTATGGATCAGAATCACTAACTGGTCACTCTACTATGAAGCATGTACGGATAACGGGCTTAATGTGATTGCGCCTGAATGAAAAGGACCCAAAAAGATGAGAAGATAGGCCTAGGTATTGTGGGATGACATGGGATGGTTAATATAGGATTGAAGTTTATGTCTGTGTTATTATGGTATCCTTGGTTCACTTAAATAGTACCTGTCACTGCATCCTGACTTGAACTTATAAGCCCTTTAGCCCAAAAACACGTGTTGACACCATTTTTTCTTGAGCTTTAATGTTTGCTTGAGGACAAGCAAAGGTCTAAGTGTGGGAGAATTTGATCACACTAAAATTCACTGTATTTCTGACTCCGATTTCGCATGAATTCTTAGCTTTTATTGTTATTTTGTTATGTTATTACTTTTTTTTTCTTTTTTTTCAGGTTTTCTTTGTAATCGGGGCCTAAATCGAGAAAAGGAGCGAAAAAGGAGTGGAAACGGACGAAAACCAAGAAATTCAGCGTTTTACACTTACGGCATCCACCGTGGCGGCGCCATGGAGTCTGCCATGACGTGGCCACGTCTCAAGACCACTCCATAACTGCCAAGAACCACGATCCCCACTCTTTCATTCCCCATTAGCCTCATGGCGGGCGCCATGGCCTTGTGGTGGGTGCCACAAGGCAATAACAGTTCCCTCCACTTTTTAGTGGAGGGTGCATCCTGGTCTTTTCCTGCTTTTTGTTTTCTTATAAATAGGACCTTAGATTTTCGTTTTTCTTCATCCAAACTTAGATTCTCTTAGGCATATATTAGTTTTAAAGTAGTTATCATTCCACATCGGGGTGTTACTGCAATTGAGTGATCAAGTCTGTATACGTCCGTGTGATCGAGTTTTGGAGCACTCTGGGAGGAAGTTAATCCTGCCGCCATTTTAATTCCAATTCGTATTTTATTTTTCTGCAATTGCTTTATTTTATTTACTTTCCGCATTGCTTTAATTTTATTTATTTCCCGCACTCGCTTTACTTTATTTATTTCTCGCACTCGCACTACTTTCGTTTATTTTCCGCACTCGCTTTAAATACCTTTATTTCTCGCACTCGCACTACTTTTATTTACTTTCCGCACTCGCACTACTTTTATTTACTTTCCTCACTCGCACTAAATACTTTTATGAAAAATTATAAAAAGAACTTTTACTTTACCATGTCTAACTAAATCCATAAAGGTTAGAATGTAAGGATCGTAATTGAACCAGTAATTCGTACAATTGTTCGTGGAAACACGTAAGGGCTATTTTATCTTTCAATTTAAGTAATTGTTTTTAACTATTTCAAAAACAGCCAAAAGCGCTTTGTCTAGTTCATTAGGAGTTTTTAGATTAAAAAGAAAAGAGATTTTAAAACGATTTTCGGACGTGTTAAGAAGTTTAGAGTCTGGTTCGTAAGAACCTCTTTTTGCTAAGAAATCCAGGTTAAAATACTTTTCAACTTAGTTAAGATATTATATTTCTTAAAAATAGGTTTACTACTCTAACGCAGTACGCACCTTTTTATTCGTGACAATAGGAGGGGTTGATTAGGGAGTACAACTCGGTTCTGAATACACGAAAGCGACAGTTCCTGTTAAATTGGTTCTTTTCGAAGTGGAAAACATTGCCCATAAGTAGTTCTATTAACAAGTACCGGATTATCTATTGATTACGTGAATTACATTCGAGCCTGTCTTTATTAATTGTTTAAAATTATTATTTTATTTACCATTGCGCACTCCTTAAAACCCTTATATTCAGTTGCCTTAGATACACACCATAACAACAGGTACGATAGATTGACAGTTGGTCTCTGTGGATTCGACAATCTTTTATATTACTCTGACGTGTTCGTACACTTGCGAAAAACACGCATCAGTAAGCATAACTTGCAAGATTTTTATACCTAACTCCTAAAACTAAAAGAACTTACTTAATATCAATATTCTAAAATCAGTAGCTAAACGATACTAAGTCATTCTAATATTCTAAGATCAAACCTAATTAGTCTAAGTCTTAATGAACCATAAAAATCCTAAGCTAAACTAGGTGGATTTACAATGGTAAAATTGACTAAACCAATGCACTAAAAAAATAGTAAAATTCCTGGAAAAAATATGAAATTAAATTCCTAAGGTCTCTAACCTGAACCTAATATTGTGTCAAAAAATATCCTAAAAATTCATAGCCTAACTATGTCAAATTGTCACTTAAATCTACCTAAGAACTATTCACAATTTTACACCAACTAAACTACCAAAACAGTGGATAAAATGGCCTAAAAAATAAAACAAAAATTGTTCCGGGTCCTATTGTTAGTCCTTTAATCATAGCAAAAAGAATGGGTCAAAACTCATATCGGAGGTGGGAGAAATAAAATGCGCTAGATGAAGTATTCAAGAAAGAAATCAATATAAAAATAATTAAATGGAAAATATAAATTAAATTGAAAATACCTAAATTCAGAAAGTAAAAATGTAGAAAATTTCTAAAATGAATTAGGAACCTACTGTAATTTTCATGGAATTTTATTCAGTGTTTTACTATTTTTATGGATTAAAATCAAACTATATCTAAACAAAAATTATAAAAAATAAATAAAAGGAGGGGGTGCAGGAAGAAGTTTTTTGAAGTTAAAATGCTAATGGGCTCAAAATGGGAGGTGCCAATAGCGAAATACAAGGCCAGTTACGCAAAAAATTGAGGTATATCTCATGAACCTTCGGTCAAGAAGTTGACTTTAATATGGGCCACATGATTCAGTCTTTTCTCATGGTAATCTAATCGAGTGATCCACAGACGCAGGCTTATGAAACGCTATGGTGTACTGACGCACACACGAACCACTGCACGAAATGCCAACCGGACGGTGACAAGTGTCACCGCTGGTGTGGCTGAGAATCCACAAAAATCTCCAATCTTATCTCTTTGAAATTGAAAAGTGAAACGGGGGATTTTATTGGAATTAAGTGGGATTAACTGCAGATTAATGCGGATTAAACTCTCTTTATTGTTGTCAATTTCTATTAATCTCTCATTATTCAATTAAATTAAATCAAAAGTTTTATAATGATTCAAAAATACAAAATACGAAGAAAAGAAACAAAATATGAAGATCAAAACAAAACCTAGACTCCTTCATCTTCTCCACGCCTTCACCCCTACCTCGCCATCTTCTTCTCCACCTTCTTCTTCTTTCCACCATCACTTTCACCTTCTAAGCCTAACTCTTCTTCTTCCTCAAATCGAAATCGAACCTAAATAAGCCTAACCTTCTTCTTCCTCAAACATGAACCCTAGCCTAACGGCGGCGCCTCTTCCTCCACAGCCTCAGCAAACACCAACAAAAACAATGAATTCCACGGCGAACTCCCCTCGTCTCTCATCCTATCCGCGTCCCAACTCAGCTTCTCTCACAAAAACAAAATCGAATCTCTTCCTAAATTAAAACGAACGGTAAACTGTAAATCGGAACCGCAAGAATGATGCAAGGCCAAATTCAACACGCTAATGACACGAAGACAACACAAGAAGGGTGCAGGAACGACTCATACCTTGTATCGCTGAAGATGAAATGCGAATGAAGGACTTAGAAATTCCGCACACGAACACGATGTGAATGCGACGAAGACGTCTTCACGTGCTACACAGTTCTTTTCAGGTATGACTCATCTCCTTGCGTATTCTCGACTCTGCGTGTTTGCTGATGTTGTTGAGTTAATGTTGATGAATCTTGATGATATCTCCCTTCTGTGAGTTGCAGGTTATGACGAAAATCATTGAAGATCGATGATGCTGAGATGAAGCAGTGATAATAGTGATGATGAATGATGCCGCGAGATGAAGATTAAAGCAGCAATCAGAACAACGAAGGAGAGGTTGAAGAAGAACGAGGTTCAGAACAATCGTGGAGCATTAGGTTCAGATTTTTTTGTGAAGAAGAATCATTGAAGAAAAAAAATAAGTTGTGAGGAAGCAATTCGAGAAAAAGGTTGAAGAGGAAGAAGAAGTTGTGTGCCGAAAAAACGAAAATGGTGAATGGTTATCCTTTATAGAAGTGAAGATCAAGGTTTGTGTGGAGAGTTCAAGTGAAGCTTCTAGAACAAAAACGGTTAGGAGTTTGTTATTTCTGTTATCTGATTTTTGATTTTCTATTTTGACAGTTAGTGAGCTCAGTTTGGATCACTTTCAGTTATTGATTCCTTTTTGTTATTTGTACTTGCAGGCTTGTGAAGCTTGTTGAAGTTATATTGAAACTGGGTTTTTGTTAGAAGTTGGTAACTGACTTTTTTTCTCTTCTGTAATTTTTCTGTTGAAAATCCTTCATCTTTTTCTTGTTCTGGATTTCTTCTGGTGCCATTCTGTTATGAGTTTTATTTAGATTTTTCTTTAAGCCTCATTAGACTTATGTTTAAACGAAACCGGTGATGTTGAACTTTTTGTCCCTAACTTCCTGAACTGCAGCTTTACATAAGTTTCCAATTGATCTATAGGCCACAAGCAAGGAATAAAACGAGATCTTGTGGATGTTTCACACGATTCGAATCAACAGTGGCTATATCAAATCTCTCATGATATGTTCGTTAGAGCACATCCTGGAAATTAACTGAGGCATAAAGGCTAGCCAGGTATTGATGTCGACTCGGATTGTAGGTGGGAATCGTTATTGGTATGCCATGGTTTTGTACGGTAAGGAACTGCATCATTTGAAAATTGCTTGAATTGGCTTGGAATACATTTGTGAACTGTTTGATTCGTTTCCATTTGTCGTAGGATGATTAATTTGGTCACGGCTTACGCATTGAAACTTGGGCAAGGATTATCAACTAGGAAGGTGCGGATCATAGTTGGAAACTTGAAGATTTGCAATCACGAACATGAAACACTCCCGAGGATGTGGAAGAACATAGGATCTAGAATCCATGATAGTTAACTATAGAAAAACAATTTCATTGTGTAATTCTTATGGCGGTAAACTTGATGATTTGTAATGAGAGCTTGAGACTTTGTAATAATATTGACTTCCTTTTTTTGAAATGAACCATGGTGTCCACATATATTATTTCGAAGTATTTTGACTATGATCTAAAATTGAATGAACTTGAATTTGAACAAAGGCCATTGGTCATGGAATTTAGATTTGTAATTTTGGATATTTGTGATGAAATTTGGTGTTAGGTAAAACAAAGGGTTTGATTTAATGGATATTAGAGAATTGGGTAATGAGATGAAATTGGGATATGGTTTGCAAATGAAAAATGGTTAATAGAATGGCATGCCTTAATAAATTAATGGATTAACAAAAAAATGAAATTTTTGGAAGTTGAGTTTAAATGTGGTAAAACCGGCTTTTTTTTTTGAAGTGGACATATGTGGATTTGGGCTTAGATCTGAAAATAATGGATGACTAGAAAAAGATGGACTCGTGACTTAGAAACCTACACTCCCGAACTTAATATCCAAACCACATCAAATTTACATTTAGTGCACACTTGTACTCCATCAATCCTTAACTTCAATATCCAATTTCTCTATCTTGTAAGCAACGAATAATTGATGGGACCGCAACATCCTGACTACCATAGGAATTCACACTAGGATCTCTTATATCCTGAATACTTCTTACACAAACACATATTGATCTTCAATGCCTTACATCTCAAGCGATGATAAAATCTCTGGACAAATAAAATTTATTGACGACAAACTTCACACTAAAATCTCTTGATTGTCTCATGATTTGGAGAACCCTAGCTCCCTAATGAGAAGAATAGGCTTGAGATGCTACAAAGAGCCAAAAATCTTATTCAAAGCAAATCTGATTAAACACCTCAATAATGGGTTAGATGCACCAGTGAATATTCCCTACAAGTAAACTCCTTAGAGAACCCTTAACCAGGGAAATAAACCCTAACCGAGTTGGAAGCGCATAGGAGGTTGGTGCTGTTAATAGCCACAAAACCAAAACTCATAATCCACCCGATAGATAGGGATATGGTACGCAACCCTAATTTTAAATGGCCTTGATCACATGCCTTAGGAGCCAATACAATGCATGATTGAATATTATGACCTAGTGGGAAAATGAAGATGAAATGCGAAGCGATAATCCAGTTGTGGTAATAAATATGAGGGCAAATTTTGAGGTATTACAACAAGAACCTCCAATCCTCATGCCTCTGGTTCCGGGGAGGCCTTTGATTATGTATCTTATAGTATTTAAAGGGTGAATGATTTGTATTCTTAGTCAACATGACGAGACAGGTAGGAAGGAGCACGCCATCTACTACCTGATCAAGAAGTTCACAGACTGTGAGTCTCGATACTCGATGCTCGAGAAGAGATACTGCGCACTGGAATGGGCTACTAAGGGATTGAGGCAATACATGTTTAATCACACGACCTTATTGATTTCCAAGATGGATCCTGTCAAGTACATCTTCAAGAAACCAACTTTAATCAGAAGGGTTTCCCGTTGGCAGATTGTCTTAACTGAATACGACATCCAATATACTTCCCAGAAAGCCATGTGAGAAGTGTATTGTCAGACTACCTAGCCCAACAACCAATTGATGACTATCATCCAATGAAGTTTGAGTTCGCTGATGAAGACGTCGTGTTCCTTAAATCGAAAGATTGAGAATAACCACTCCCAGAGGAGGGATCAGACCATGAATCCAAATGGAGTCTAATGTTCAATGGGGTCGTTAACATGAATGACATCGGAGTTAGTTCCATCATTATCACCCTGGAAGGAATTCACATACCTTTCACTGCCCGGTTTACGTTTGAATGCACCAACAATGAGGCAGAATTCAAAGCTTGCATAATGGGGATTGAGGATGTGATTAATTTACGAATTAAGAACCTCAATATCTCCGGTGATTCAACTTTGGTCATTAATCAAGTTAACGGAAAGTTGCTTGTTCATCAACCACATTTGATTCCATATTGGAATTACACGAGGAGATTGTTGACATTCTTCACGATGGTAAAACTTCATTATGTGCCTCATGACGAAAATCAGTTTGCTGATTCCCTAGCAACCTTGTCCTCCATGATTAAAGTCCAACAATGGAATTATGTACCCAGAGTAGTGGTATATCGTCTCGAAAGGCCCACTTATGTGTTTGCATCTGATGTTACTGACGATGATAAGCCTTGGTACTCCGATATCAAACGTTTCCTAAAATGTCAGGAATACTTGACATGGGCTTCCTACAAAGATAAGAGAACCTTGAGAAGGTTGGTTAGAGGGTTCTTCTTAAATCACAATGATGTGCTATACAAAAGGAACTTCAACATGGTTCTGCTCAGATCCGTGGATAGACACGAAATAGACATGTTAATGCAAGAAGTTCACGAGGGATCCTTCGGTACCCATACTGGAGGACATGCCATGGCAAAGAAACTTTTAAGGTCGGGGTAGTATTGGATGACCATGGAATTAGATTGGTGCAAGTACTCCTGCAAATTCCATAAATGTCAAATCTATGTTGATAAAGTGCATGTGCCTCCCAATCCATTGAGCGTCATGTCTTATCCTTGGCCCTTTTCCATGCGGGGTTTCGACATGATCAAAAATATCTAGCCTACCACTTCAAACAGTCATCGCTTCATTCTGGTTGCCATCAACTACTTCACCAAGAGGGTGGAAGCGGCGTCTTACACTAATGTCACCAAACATGTTGTAGCCCGATTCATAAAGAAGGACATCATTTGTCGATACGGAAAACCCGAAATAATCATTATTGATAATGGTTCAAATCTCAAAAACAAGATGATGGCAGAGTTATGTTGGGATTTCAAAATCGAACTTCACAACTCTTCTTCGTACCACCCAAAGATGAATGGCGCAATTGAGGTGGCCAACAAGAATATCAAGAAGATAGTACAAAAGATGGTTGTGACATAAAAAGGTTGGCATGAGATGCTGTCGTTCGCATTGCATGGGTACCAGACGTCCGTACGCACCTCAACCGCGGCAACCCTTTTCTCACTAGTGTATGGTATGGAGGCAGTCCTACCAGTTGAAGTTGAGATTCCCTCCTCGAGGATAATGATGGATGTCAAGCTTGAAGAAGATAAATGGATTCAGTCCAGATTCAACTAGTTGAGCCTCATCGAGGAGAAACGTTTAGTAGTTGTATGCCATGGACAATTGTATCAACGGAGAATGAAAGGGGCTTCAATCAGAAGGTACGACCTCAATGTTACATACCCGGTGACTTAGTTTTGAAAAGGATCCTTCCTCCTCAAAAAAATCACAGGGGTAAGTGGACTCCCAATTATGAAGTTCCATTAGTGGTTAAAAAGGTCTTCTCGGGCAGACATTAGCAACCTTGGATGGAGAAGACTTTCCATGTCTTGTCAACGCAGACATAGTTAAAAAATTATTCGTATAAAAGTGACCCGCTGGACAAAAACAAAATAAAGAGTCCAGGAAACAAAGGGCATCTCGACGAGCCAAAAACAAAATAAAAGACTCGGGAAAAAATTAGGGATATAAACAAAAAAATGTACACCAGATGATTTGAAAAGCTACATTGGACAACTCAGGAAAAAAAGGGTATCCCGGTGGAATAAAAACCCGAAAGTTCGGTCCATGCAAAAGAGGGATTGAAATGAACAACTACGATCTACATGATCTATGATTCATAGTTGTAGCATAGACTTCTCAAGAAGAAACCCACATCTGAACCGTGTTTCATATTCCCGCACCAGACCGAAATGGAATGGGAAAGAATATGAACCACTCTAGCCTAGGTGTCACTCAGGTCCCAGGTATAGGACCTTAATCACTCAGTGAAACCCCACCCACCAAAGAAAACCAGATCCAACACAATGATAATGGCAGTATGAAATATGCATAAGACTGTAAAAGAAAGCAATAAATAAAGTTGTACATAAAGCAATAAATAAAGCAAATAAATAAACACAATTAGCACATAACACCCCTGTAAACACAAAACAAACAAGCGCTAGGAGGAACCCACAAAAAGAACCAGAAACCCCTTGTTGCAGTATAAGGGTCCCCAGCAGAGTCGCCAAGCTGTCGTACCCACCAAATGAAACCTTGCCAGAAGGGGTACAGACGCGAACGGTCGGCGAAAGAGAGAACATGAAGATGAACTAAAAAGAGTCGCCAGCTAGGCATTTTTATCCCGAAGGAAAGGTAATGCTGCATAAACCTAGAAAGATATGGATAAGACGGTCGCGAACCAGAGAAACTGAGAAAGGGGGTTGGTTACAACCTGGGAAGGTATTAGCACCCAGATTGTCCGTCGTACTCGACGGGATCCACGCTTAAAAAAAATTGTGTTTAAAGGGGTAGTGGCAGTGCTATCAGTGTGCAAAAGGTGGAAAAGAATGTACAGGTGTCAGTGCAAAAGAGATGTGAAATGGATTGCTCAGGAATGAGGCTTAAAGAATAATGTTGGAAAAGGGGGAATATATAGAGACTTTTGTTCGATAACTGTTAAGTTATGCCTAAGTATCCTCTCGTGCAATGAGGAAGTCAGAACACCGTAGTTCGACTCAAAGAGACTGAAAGACAAATTGACTTGTGAACTGCTTACTTGTCTATGCTCAAGTGTATGACCTGTCTGGCTCAAGTGCAAACTGTCTTGCATTAGACGGAAGAAGCAAGTTCTCGTTTATGAGTGAATGAGATGAGAAAAGAATCCCGGAGGAGACGATTATTATTTATTTTTGGTGTTTTCAATCTTTTATTACTTTTTGGAGTTTGTCATAAGAAAATGAGCTTAAGCCTAAACCAAGGGTTAGTAAACTCATCACATCTTCCCTTTGATTAGGGGTAATGAGAATACCTTAAGTATGAAGTAAACACCTCACACTTAATCACCATGATGTAGGGTTAAGATCATTAACCTACTTGCAATTATTTAGATATTTTTGGAGTTTTTGTTTAGTGTTAAGTAATGAGTTTAAGCCATAATCAAGGATTAGTGAACCCATTACACCATCCTAATTATTAGGATGATAGATGAGAACACTTAAGCTGAGGAAGGCTCCTCAACTTAATCCATGATTAGGGATTAACCTCATGACAAAACAAAACCTTTATTAAAGTGGATTTTAGTTAATGGTAAGATTAAGAAATGAATTTTAAGGTTTATAAGACAACTAGAGGGGGACTTGTCCGTTAACACTAGGGTTAGTCCTTCTTAACCAATTAAGGAAGAATTAGAACCCTAATGCAAGGCCCAAGTTACAAGCTTGTTGTCTTAGTGATTATTAAGATGGATTGATTAAGAGGCTTAAACAAATTAAGGGTTTAAAACTTAGGATTAAAGTTATACACTTCATCCTAAGAGAAGGATGCAGGCATAACCTAATTCCAAAGTCTTAAAACCTTAATGGTTTAGTCTCTAATGATGGGGTGAGAAGAGAGACACAAAGAGATGAAAAAAAGGTAAAACTAATGGGGGACTAATTAAACCCTAATTGTTATCATTCTTGTGTGTTCCTAGGGTTTATAATGCTTTCAAGAGATCTTCAAGAAGAGCCACTAAGCAAGAAGCAGATGAAAGGAGGAGAAGCAGTAGAAGCAAGTCAACTTACTTCACTTAAGAAGATAAGTTGCTTGAAGAAAGAAAGTGAAGAGGGAACATTAATGAGCAAGCTTACTCTAATACAAATAAAACATGCAGCAAGTATGCATAAGAGAGATGAGGAGAGATTGTGAGAAGTGAAGGAAAATTCACTTCTCAAAATACTTACCACCTGAAAAGTTAGCATAAGGAAATGAAATGAAATGGAAAATGAAATGAATGCAAGGATGCAAACCAAAACCAAAACCAGAAGCATAAACATGATGTTAATGATGCTATGAGATGATTCAAAGACATGCCAAATGCAATGGATGATCATACAAGAGATGAGAATGCAAATGAAGCATGAAAGAAGCATGAAAGCACATGAATGCACATGAAATGAAATGAACGCATAACATGGCAAATGGATGAGGAAATGATCAAGAATGAGTCTAATGTGTACTAGGATGTCTTATATGTCATGTGAATGCATAAAATGTCATGGCAAGTTCATGAATGCAAGCATATGCAAGATGTATGAAGGAGAAGATGAGAAATTAGGGTTTTCATGCAACATGAGATGCAAAACTCAAAAACAGAAGCAAATGACAAGATAAAAAATTGAAAATTCAATCAAAAGAACCCTAACCCCATATGATATGACACCCCAAAGGAGAAGGTCCAACTCTTAACCCTAAGGAAGTTATGATTTTTCTAAGTTATCTAGGGTTTTAAGGTACCTAAAGGGGAAAAATGCCAATCAATTCAAAAAGGCATAAGAAATTCATGAAAAAATAATGCTAGAAAATACATTTCAAATGAAAATCAATGCAAAAAGAATCATTGTCATACCATTCTTGGTTAGGCAGAAAATAAGTCTTGAAGTTAGGGTTCTAAAATGTGAATTTTATGAACCCTAAATTCAAGAAAATTGTCAAAAATGGTTCAAAACCAAAAAGAAATTTGTGTGGATGGTATGACAATGTCTCTAAATGTTTAAAGATGCAATATGAATTGTTTGGGATTTTTCAGAAACCTAAATGATATTTTAATTAATTAATTTTCATTAATGAATTAAAATAAACATTTAAATGCTTAAAAATTGATTTTTAAATGCAAAAAATAAAAATAAAAATATTTTTGGGTTAAGAAAATTATTTGAAACAAAAATGCAGAATACAAATATATTTAGAAATTTCTTGCTATTTTAAATAAATGATACAAAATAAATGAGAAAAATGAAATAAAAAATTAAATAAAGCTGAAGTATGCAAAAGGGATAGTTGAGATTGAATCTGGGTTTATGGGGGTTGACTGTGTGCCAGATCTAAAGGCCCACATTCAAATTTCATTAAACCTAATTAACTAATTAATTAATTCAGATTAATAACTAATGAGCTAATCTCAACCACACTAACACGCGCGGGAAGGGAGATCCAAGGGTCCACGTTCAAACAAAAACCCTAACCCTAATTAACACTTAATGACATTCAGGTCACCGGAGAAGAGCTCTGGTCGTCTTCTCCGGTGACACCCTCACCTGAAAAACTTAATCTTCTTCCCTAGGCACTTTCTGAAGCTTTAAAGCTCCAGATTCACTACTCCCACTTCTCTGAACCCAAATCCACCCTCAAACCTCATTTCTTTTCACTCAAACTGTTGATTCAAAGAGAAACATAAACATGGCAGAAATTTCAGACAATCAATACACACTCATTTCTCAACCATTTTCAAAAATTCCAAGTTCAGTGTGTTCAGTGAAGCATGCTTAATCATTTTGTAACATAAAAAGGAAGTTCTGGAAAAATTAATTTGAATGGCTACCTGAGATGCAGCTTTTCACCCTTGAGCTTTCCGACTACTTCCTTGGTGCAAAATGCCTTTAATGACCTTCCTGAAGAAGCTTTGATGCTTGGAAGACCTTGAGAGTGGCTAGTTTGTGAGATTGCACCTCAACTGGCTGAAAATCGTATTTTGTTTATGGTGTGTTCTTGGTTGTTTTTATGGGTGGTTTATGATCAGTGAGTGATTTAGAAATGAATGGTGGTGTTTGTTTGAAGATTGAGTGGCTGAGTTGGGAGATTCGAAAGCTTTTGCAAGAGGGGGAGTTTTTGTGAACTTGGTGATTCTTAGCGTTCAGCTTGTGTTCTTGTGTGTTATGACCAGCATTTGGTCCACATATCAACTTGTGATAGGTCTGTGGAGTGGTTGTGCCCTATTGTGATTGGTATGGCCTTCTTGCAAAAAGTCACAAACTTGTGTATTTGAGGTATGGGAAAGGATGCAGCTGGCCTTTGGGCATGTCCATGCGCAGCTGACTTCAAGGAAGTCCAAAAATTCATTCTTGAGGCAATTCAGCATGTGGGAAATAAGTTATGGGGTGTTTTGCAATTATGTGAAGTTTTGGCCCCTTTGAGAAATCTTGATGTTCAAGGCATGTGATCTTGAAATTCCTTGGGCAATTTTGATCTAGAAGCAATGCACTATGATGTTATGATGTATTGAAGTGTGTTTGAAGTCACAAAAAGCCTTGGCAAGTGGTTTTGCAAAGAATCCCTTTTGGTGCATTCTTGAAAATTATGTGATTTTTGCCAACTTTAACATGCCATAACTTGAGTTTCATAATGAATTAGAACTTGTTCTTGTACTTTTTGAAAAGGGAATGATCCAATCTACAACTTTCATGACCAACAATTTTTCACTTGAAGCATTTTTGGTTGAGAAAGAGGAGGTTGAAAAACTTTCCCAAAATGGAAAGTTTACAGTACAAGTCATTTCCATTTTTGGCAACTTTTGGTTTAGCTCACTTTTCTTAAATTTTGTGAACTTCTAAGCACTTCAATGATCAAATAAAGATCATATAACTTCAATTTGATGAAAAATCCACTTTGGTTCCATGGTTGGGGGCCTCAGATGCCCTGATTGTGCTCTGACTTGCTCAAGAAGTTACCCAGTGATCAGATGACTTCTACAATGAATTTCTTCATCAAACTTGGTATACATGATCCTTATAACATATTGAGACCAATAGAAACAAGGATGACCAAAAAAATTGGGGTTATGGCCTCTGAAACCAAAACCCTAATTTCAGGTCATCTGTGCAATTAAACCCTGGCTCTACTTCCATGCTTTGCAAGTTCTTGTGATTCTTTGACTTCCTTGATCTTTGGAGGATATAATATGATGATTTAACATACATGGAACCTCTTGAGATGATTGAAAACCTTGGGAGTGGCTCAGATGGATCCTTGGACTGCTCAGATCACAAACCCTAGATGCAGATGAACTTGAACTAATGCAATGGAGCAAAATGCAATATGAAATGGTATGGTTAAACTTATGCAAAGATGAAAGATCACAAGCCAGTGTGTGAACTTAGTGAGGGAAAATTTGGGGTGTTTACAATAGTCTACAACAATGGATAACCTGAAGGTTAAGAATCAGTCCAATTGTTTTCCTCAAAAAGAGAAATATACGGAGATTCTTGAGGACATACGTGTCATAGCCGGGTTGGAACTTGATGGGGTCCAATTTCACATTGCCATTAGGATAGTTTATTTTTCCTTTTTTGCAATTTCCTCTTTCTAGGGATTGCTTCCTTGTGTAACGCCCATTCACGACCACTTTTCAATCAATAAAATTCATTTCATCCAAATAGCTTTTGTTTGTTTTTGTTTTCATTTACTATTGTTGATTGCAAAAACGTCCAAAAATTATGATAGATATTGAATTGCAAAGACATTGACGCTTTATGCTACATGCATAATATTAAATTACTTGACATACATCTTAATTGTTGAGTAACAGGGATGGTGAATTTAGACCATAAACTTGAAGCATGCAGGCTTGTCTAACTTTCTCTTTTGCAGGAACTATCAGTTGTGTTCACTAATATGCAGGTATATAGAAACTAAGCCATTAACAGTACGAGACATCAAGGATCTTTTTCCTCAACGAGTTTCACTGATCACAATTCCTTAGCATGTCTCATCAGATTGTCCTCCTCTAACAGAGCAACAAAAAGGGTTGGTACTCCCCGAGCAAAGGGTATCATTATGAAGAGATACTTTATATCTCTCATTCCTAGAATGCGAAGTTTTATTTCTCATCTTCAGCATAAGACATTTTATATATCATATCCCCGACAAAAGATGACTTAAAGCTCTTATCATCAGCAGGAAGCATTCTCATTGATGTTCTTCATCATCCCTAGTAGAGTTGGAAATTGAAATCTTCCCCAGCAGGAGCAACAAAAGGTTGATATCCCCAAGCATAGAGTCCTCCTTTAACAGAGAGATATTCTTCACGGGAGTATTCTTATCCCCAGCAGTATATAAGGATTCCTTATTCCCCAGTAGAATTTTTCCTCAATCAGATCAGAAGGTTACTACTTCCCCAATGGAGTTCTATGAGTGGCATACCTCCCAATCAAATTCTTGTCAGATAAGGCCTTCCGAGCAGGGTCATCATTCTTCAACATATCAAAGTCTGATTTATTTTTGCCAGTTGTTGTTGTTCAGAGCCATTATATCAGTAACCCTCTCCCCAACTGATATGTTATTCCCCACAGGGATTCATAAAATCAATTTAGTGATTATTTCTCCCCAGTAAAGTCACCTGGTTTACCTATTACCTCTTCATCAGGAGGTCACCTTTTCATTTGCATTTAGTAATCATCATTACAATTGCATCCTCCAAAAGCGTAACATTCCCATCATTATGGAGCATTACGTCATGGAAAAATTCAAACATATGCATACAAAGCATAAGCTAGTTTTGGTACCTTGCACAAAAGCCCGAAACATTATTTCTTCAATCAGACCAAAGTATCCCCACAAAGAATTCTAAGTTCATTCCTCAGCAGTGTTACTCTTACCAGTCAATGCTTATTTTCCCCAGTTCAGTTATTATCCAATTATGATAGTCTCTTTTAAACCTCACTCACGATGTGTCTTGTTCTCTTTATCACCCAAGTGTGGTAAATGCCTTAAGATTTCGTCCAAGTCCGGTTTTTTCCCTTTGAGTTATCATTCAAGTATTATAGTTTCTTTTCAAGCTCACTCACGGCATGTCTTGTTAGCTTTATCACCCAAGTGCGGTAAATGTTTTTCGATTTCGTCCAAGTCCGGTTTCGTTCCTTAGAGTTATCATCCAAGTATGATAGTCTTTTTTCAAGCTCAATCACGGTGTGTCTTGTTCTCTTTATCACCCAAGTGTGGTAAATGCTTTTCGATTTCATTCAAGTCTAGTTTTGTCCCTTTGAGTTATCATCCAAGTATGATAGTCTCTTTTCAAGCTCACTCACGGTGTGTCTTGTTCGCTTTATCACCCAAGTGTCGTAAATGACTTTTGATTCTGTCCAAGTTCGGTTTCGTCCCTTTGAGTTATCATCCAAGTATGATAGTCTCTTTCCAAGCTCACTCACGGTGTGTCTTGTTCGCTTTATAACCCAAGTGTGGTAAATGGTTTTTCAATTCCATCCAAGTCAGGTTTCGTTCCTTCGAGTTATCATCAAAGTTATGATAGTCTCTTTTAAAGCTCACTCACGGTGTGTCTTGTTCGCTTTGTCACCCAAGTGTGGTAAAATCTTTTCGATATCTTCCAAGTAAGATTTCATTCCTTTGAGGTATCGTCCAAGTTATGATATTCTCTTTCAAGCTCACTCACGGTGTGTCTTGTTTGCTTTATCACCCAAGTGTGGTAAATGCTTTTCGATTCCGTCCAAGTACGATTTCATTTCTTTGAGTTATCATCCAAGTATTATAGTCTCTTTTCAAGCTCACTCAAGGCGTGTCTTGTTTGCTTTATCACCCAAGTGTGATAAACACTTTTTGATTCCGTCCAAGTCCGATTTTGTTTCTTTGAGTTATCATCCAAGTATGATAGTCTCTTTCCAAACTCACTCACGATGTGTCTTGTTTGCTTTATCTCCCAAGTGTAGTAATTGATTTTTCGATTTCGTCTATATCTGGTTTCATTTCTTAGAGTTTTCATCCAAGAATTACATTCTTCCCATCATATATTTCTATTTCCCACAGAGTACACATTTTCCTGTTTATTCAGGTATTCATTCCCTCCATACCTTGAACGTCTAAAAACATTGCTATCATCCATTTAGGTCTACATTTGATTGAATAGGGAAATCTGTAACACCTCAAAAATTTCCCTCTCATTTTCATAACATTTGGCATACCATTCTCATACATTGCATTGCATTTGAATCAAAGGAAAAGAAAGCATACATTCATTGGTTGAAGCCTAAGGCATGTGGATAGTGGTTCATCAAAGTGTATGATCATCCAAGGCCAAGAATAAGAGCCAAGTGTCTCAACAAGTCTCAAGGGTCTCTCACATCCCATACAACCTCAAATGATGCTTAAAGTCACGAGAAGAAGTGGATTGATCAAAAGGTCCAAGTAGTGCAACATCTCCTACACAACTGGCCTAAATTAGGGTTTTGGTTCCAAGGGGTCTATTGAAGGATTTTTTGTTCTAACTTGTTCCCATGGTATTTTATATGTTACCAAGTGTCTATGAATGAAATTTGGTACATTGTTCCCTTGAGGATAGTTATCAATCAGACAGTTACTTGTGATCTAAGTAAAAGTCAACTGTGGAGAAAGAAAAGTCAACTATGGATTCTTAAGGTCTAAATCATGATTTGTAAGGTCCTATATCTTCATATGGTCCTAAAATGTCAAGATTTTAATCATTCATGAAGAATCAAAGCTCATAGAAAAAGTTACCAAAAATGGAAATGACTTGTAATTTGAACTTTCCATTTTTGGAAGTTTTCTAAGCCACATTCAACTTGACTTTTCATCACCAAGAATGCTTCAAATGAAACCGTTCCAAACATGAAAGTTGAATATCATTATCTCCCATTTTCAGAAAGTACTAGATCATCCTCATACCATTTGTGAATCACAAGATATGATCAAAAGACTTCAAGGTTTATTTTAGGGTTCCACGTGCATTCAAGTTTTCCACCTTTTGCCAAAAGTCACAAAATGATTTGTACATGTTTTCAAATTCCAAATTCAGATCATAATGTCCAAGTAAACTTCATTTAACACAAGTTTGGTCTTTGAAGCATGGAATTTGATGCATTATTTCTCACTTATTCCATAAAGTGAAAAAATGCAAGAAGGATCAAAACATACAAACCAAGCATCCACAAGCCAAACACTCGATCCAATGTTGATCAGGGGTTAATGTGGGAGCTTACCATGCACATGATCATGCACATGCACGTGTGATTATCCATGAACACCTCAAGTTGCATTTTTGCAAAATCACTCTAAACTAATTAACCATGGATCCAATGGATCTCTAACCATTGTTAGGCCCAAAATTCATCAAATAAAATCTATTAACCTCACTGGTTGGAAATAGAAAGTAACAAAATTTTAGATTTCACAAAATTTCCCAAAACTTTCTCTTCTTCGATTCTCTCTCATCTCAAGGAGTTTTTGCAATTTTCTTTCACATTCATGACCAGTGACGTCCATTGAACAAGAATCAATCATCACATGGATCTATAATCAAGGATTTCACCAAGTCAAGATCCTCTTCTTTCAAATATCAATATTCAAGCCAAATTCAAGCTCTAATTGCATTTATTTTGCAATTAGAGGTTCCAAGGACTTGATCTGCAGCTTCCAAAGGGATTTCTTTGTGTATTTTCACTTCTGCATGTTTCAGGTTGGTGCAATTTTTGACCTCATGGATCTTGATTTTTATGTGTGCATTATACTCTCCTTGATGTGCTGATGATGTGGATGTGTTTAGATTAATATTTTGATGTGTATCATGGATGTTATGTGGATTTAAAAATTTTCAAATCAAACTTGTTTCTTCCGATTTGCATTATTCTTGAATTATTTGAGAAAATGGAGGTGGTATTTGGATTCAGGAAGTAATTTAGGGTTGAAATGTGATAGAATATTTAATTTATGGAGAATTTTTGTGAGTGGCTCACCTGAGAAGGTGACCGGAGCCAGGGTTCCGGCATCAGAAGTTGTTGCAGCGACCTGAGATATAATTGGAGAAGACAAAATCATAACCGTTTCAATTTTGTGATTCAATGGATATTAGATAGCCAACACATTAAAAAGGGGGGGGGGGTCATGCACTTTCGTTTTATTTCACATTTATTCTGATTGCGTGCGTTTCCAATTTATTACCATGCGTGTGTTAATCCTGGCCCTTGATCTGGCTTACTTTTGATTTGTTTGACTTAACTGAGTGTGCTAAATTGATCCATTGGTGTATCTTGAGTCAATGTTTTGACTGAAGACCGTAGAAAGTTTGTTGATTTGCACTTTGGTTTGGGTTGGACTCAGACTTCTATCCCCACTCCCTTATCTGAGCTCATTCCATTTTTGAACGTGTAAATGGCTTTATCTGAACCCTCTGCTTGGTTTCTCATTATTTTTCATTTTAGTTTCATATAGTTTGCATTTTAACTTCTTAAAATCATTTCCAAGCACTCAAATATCATATAAATAATCATGGAACACCTTCACACATTTAAATAAATTTTGTGATTTTTCATTTCGGATTACTTTGATTTTTTTACATAGAACACTAAACATTTTTACATAGATCACTAAACATTTTTCAATCACTCTTTTTCCATTCATTCATTACCACATCAAAATTCATAAAAAATATTTTTGCATATTTTTAAACACTTTCTAATTGTATTTTAGTCCTTGTACTTTGCATACTTGTTCATTGTTCTTACTTGACCTTTAAGGCATTGTTTGAATTAGTTTGGTGTTGAATTTTTGTGTGAGATTTTAACACATGATTAGCCTCTGACTTAGGTCCCTAGGGTTTTAATTCCACGATTTTAGAACATTTTTTGATGTATGGTTGATTACTTGCAAATGATGTCACTTTTCATGAACTTTATTCATCATTTCCTTAACCCTAATTGCTTGAAGGCATTTATGCCATCATTTGAGGTCACTTGTAGGGATTTTCTATGTTTGTTTAAATGCTTAAATGTATGAAAAATTATAGGTCCATTTGTCTTGGGTTGTCTTGGATTTGCGTTTTGGTTTGTGTGATGCATCATGTGATCAACTTTGACCTAATACTCCCATATCCTCCATCCAATGCTTCTCATGCTAACTTGTATGCTTCTAACATGTTCATTAGCCATATAATTTTCATTATAAATCATGCATGCATATTTATAAGCACCCATACTTATATGGTATGTTGCATCTTCTGCCATTTATTTCAAGTATGAAACATTTTTACCTAATGTGACCACTTTTGCATCTTTATTTGAATTGTTTGAACTTGTTTGCTATGTGAACTTGTCATGATTGTATGTATATGAACTTGTTTGCTATGTTAACTTGTCATGATTGTATGTATATTATTAAAATGTGATCCTCATCATAAGCTACTGAAATTCATAATATTTTGATCATTCTAACTCATTTGACATTCAACTTAACTTGTGTTTATCCTAACATGATGCATGCTTACTCCTTCCTACTTCTATTTCATCTTTATCCTTCAATCACTTAAGTGATTATTAACATGACTTGTATGATCATTCATAGGAATTGTAGGACACTAACAAATGATGTATGCTACTGACTTATGGCATCTCATGTCATCCATTCATTTTTGACTTTCACATTTGCCTGACTTGTTTCTTCTCTTATGAATGTGTGAATGCTTTCTTCTCTTCCTCTCTCACTCTACCATGAACTAATCCATGAACTTTGGTATGACTATTTATGTTAAAATTAGAGATTCTAATTTGATATAAAATTCTTTCTTTGGTACTTCTCATGTGATTTCATCCATGTTTGTACTCTTTTGCATCATTACTTATCCATGTGTGGTTCCTTTGAACTTCTTTACCACTTTGGTGCTTCTTTGCACTTGGTTGATTTAGTTTGAGTTACTTGATCTTCTTAAGGTTAATTTATGGTTAGGTTATGACTTGTGAGGTTCATAGACCTTTATGTTCAATTCATTTTTTCCCTTTGTGTGCTTACTTTGTATTTCACTCCTCATGAACTATTATGTTTCATTTACAAATCTTGTAGGGGCTTTGGTAAGTTTTAGGAGTATGGAAATGCTTCTACATTCCAACCCCTCTCTCTCTCTCCTTTTACATTTCAATATTGTCTTTGTGAAAACATCTAAGATGCTTTTATTTACTTAATTTCTCACTCCCCCTTAGAAGTAACTTATCTTCCACCATGGAAGTAAGTTTTCTTCTAATCCTTTTCTTCTTCTTCTTTCTTCTTCTTCTTTTCTCTCCTTCTTTTTCATTAGGATAGAGATCTTCAATCCACAATAACCTAGGATATCTAATCATCATAACTTCATTAGTTTTAGCCCCCCTTAGAGATTTTACCTTTGGAATTCCTTTGGTGCTTTCTCTCCTCTCATCTCAAAACAACTCAAAAATACCTAATAAAGGTTGAAATGACTTCTTGTGTTATGGACTTATTCCATGGGGAATTTGCATCTATCCCGTCTTGGGGTAATGTAAAATTGTCTAGCATGATGTACAAGTCTAAACTTGAAGCCATTTTCACAAAGAAAAACCTAAAAAGCACTTCTTCACTTCAAAATACAAAAACACTTAATAAGTACAATGGGCTTGTGTACTTGAGCCCTAATATTTGAAACCAAGTCTTGGGGATCTTCTCCTTAATTGGGTGTGCTTCTTCTTCACTCCATCTTGGAGTGATGTAAGAGGTACATACTCCATGGAAAGGGACTTGAATACACTTTCCTGTGCGAAATTCAAACAAGAAGCTTCTAAAAGCTACAAAACCAACAACACGCGTATTTCCACGGGAATTCTCTTCTCATCTCCTTCACTCTAAACTAAATAACTCGCTTTGACTTGTCTTTTGAAAAACGGTAAACTCACTAGTACCATACGAGCCTGCAACACCTGAGCATAGGCATAAGCAGTTCAATGATTAAAAAAAACACAAACAAACAAATTTCCTCCCTAGTTAGGGGAACTATGTTAACTCTGATTCTCATTCCTGATGATACGTAGGTTTCGCTCCCTGGATTTCCATCCTGGTACAAACACAAAAGTGGCACGAAAAAGAGTAGAGTCTCTAGTCAGACATTTTTATCCCGAAGGAACGGGAATGGTAATGTTGCACAAACCAAAGAAAGATAGGAAGGACAAAGGTCTTGCGAACCAAAGAAACTGGGTTCGGGAGTCGGTTATGACCTGGGAAGGTATTAGCACCCCATATCGTCCTCCGTACCCGACAGGATCCATGCTTACAAAGAAACTGTTTCAAAGGGTGAAGAAATGAAACTGCTGCAAAAGAAAGACTGAAATTGGATAAGAAAAGAAAAGAAAGGGGGAAAATGTAGGGAAAATAAAAGAGTTCTCGAACGGGCCCTACCCCGTTGCCTACGTACCTCATCTGGACATGAGGATCAGAGTCGTCGTAGTTCCCCTAACTAGGGGTGGAAAGATTGCTTGTGTCTTAAAGGCTTGAACTACTTATGCCAATGCTCAGGTGTTGTAGGCTCGAACGACGAGTGCGTTACCGTCTTGCAAAGTGACAAGTAGGAGCAAGTTTGTACATAAAGAGTAAGTGGGATGAGAAAAGAAATCCCGAAGGAGAGACGTTTATTCCTTTATCCAGTGTTTTTTATGAGTTTTTTTATGAGTGTGGAACAAGGAAGTGAATTCAAGATCTTTTCCATGGAATGTGTACTTGCTACTACATTCCAAGATGGAATAATAGAACAAGCACACCAAGTAAGGAGAATTTATCCATGACTCGTTTCCAAGGGCTAGGGCCTAAACTCACTAACATGTTGAAGTTATTAAGTGTCTTAGTGATTAGGTGAAGAAGTGTTTTTTTATGCTTTTCTTGATGAACATGGTCTCATGATCAGACTTGTACATCATGCTAGACAAGCCCACACTATTCCAAGATGGAATGAATATGAGTGCCCCATGGAATAAGGCTATACACAAGAGACCACTTCTTCCTTTATTAAGGTGTTTTTTATGTTTTGTATGAAGATGAGAAGAGAAGAGAACCAAAGGAGCAAAGGTAAAAAACTAAGGGAATATAACCATCCTAGAAGTTATCATGCAAAGGGTTGGTCCTAGGTTAATGCTGCTTCAACTATCCTAAAGAAGAAGGAGAGAAGAAAAGAAGAAGGAGAAATAAGAAGTTAGAAAACAACTTACTTCCCTAAAGAAGTTAAGTTGTTCCTAAGAGGGAGAAGTTATGAAATTTTACAAGGCATGGCATAAGGCACATCACAACGACAAGTATGAAAGCAAATAAAAAGATGAGATAAAGGTTTGAAATGTGGATCACATCCACACTTCACTTACCATGTGCACCTACAAGAAAAAGTTAGAACATGTACAAAGGATAAGGTGAAAGCAAATAGGACCAAATGAGATTCAAACACACAAAATATCATATCAAAACATTACAACCAGAGGTAAGAAATTCCATTCACACACTAAGATCAATCAAGTAACATCATGAAAGAAATAGGGAAACCAAAACAACACAAGGCAATACAAGTTACCATGAAGAAATCAAGCATACATGAGATGAAAAGAAGAGCATACAAGCTAAACATGAACCACAAACTTCAAGACCAGAACCCTAACATGGCAAATAAGTGTCTAAGAAACAAGTAGAAGAACTAAAGAAAGCATACAAGTTCAATTAAGATCAAACATAAGAAGCATATGAACATAAGAAGTGATGTGAGCATACATATAAGTGTAAGACTTCAACAACAAGTAACTCATAACAAGCCAAAGTACAATCATCATACAAGGACCAGGGATGTAACCCCATGCTATAAGACCTAAAATCAACCTATAGGAGTTGGCACAAGTTCCCTCCTAACCTAATGAGCAAGCCTAAGTTCACAAAACAACACAAATTGGGCATAGCAAGCAAAAAAATCAAATAAAAAGGGAAATCATACTCAAATATTCCCCAATTAAGCACAATGGTTCCTCAAACATATGGGATCATCATACCAAAAGTGAAGGATCAAAATCATAAGCAAAGTTAGTCAAAGAGATGCATAAATGTCAACTAGGGTTTTGAAACCTCAACACTAAGCAACTAGGAAAAAGGAAAGCAAACAACATCTAAATTTCACGAAATAAATCTCAAATGATCTTCAATGTTTTAGGAATCAAATTCAAAAAGAACCAAGTTCATAACTATTACCAATCTCAATATGGAAATTCAACAAGTTAGAACATGCATTAAAGGAGTTAAAATAAAGAAAATAGAACATTCAATTAAATCAGCCATGAAAAATTAAAATAAATGGAAAATAAAATTAAACTAAATTAAAGAAAATTAAAAGAAGCTAACATGATTTTTTTGGTGATTTTCAGATAAGTCTAACTTTCTTTTAAATGGAAACCAAAACAATTAAAAAAAGAAATAAAAAAACAAAGAAAAGAGAGGAGGTTAAAATAGCACAAGAAAACAGTTCATATGCGCTTGGGCTTACAAACAGGGGTGGGATTAGTACTTAAGGCCCAGGTCCAAATGCACTCTAGTCAACCAGCTTACCATAGAATTCACTAATATTCAGAAATGTTCAAGGCCAAATGATGCATCTAACGCACACAATGAAGTCAAACAAAACTCACTAGTTAATCATCTAAGGGTTCAAAGACGCACGCGAAGGATAACAAGCATGGAAAGGCAAACATTCTGATTAAATATGAAATAAAAGCCACGTGAGGGATGTAACACCCCAAATTTTCCCTCTTCTTTTTAAGCATCATCACCATATCATATTCATCATAAGCATATCATATCCTTGGCATCGTAGCATGGAAAGATGAGGCATAACATTATCATGACCTAGCATTAGGCATATGATCATCTGTGGAGGGATTTGAAGCATTTCAAGCAATAACAAGGGGCCCAGTGGACTTGTCCAAGTCCTATGAGGAGTCTACATTGCATTCACAAGTTCAAGATTATTCACAAAGGCTCAGGAGGTTGGAGGATCATCAGGGAATTCAAGCTAGGGCAAAGCTTCTACACCATGATCCCAAATTAGGGTTTCACTTTCAAGCATGGAAAACTCTGTGACTTTGGCCATTTCATTTGGGCAAAGTCTCTCATATGACAAGAGGATCCTAGGGATGAAGTTTGATGAGAAAATTCCTTAGGGAAGTCAGTTATTTCCTCAGAAGTTCAAAAATGCAACTTTTCTCCTGTATGAGGAAATCCTGATTAGGGTTTTGGACCAGATGCTCATATTTTCTGAATTTTGACCATTTCTTGAGGGTAAAGACTTTTATTTAGTCTACATGACTTATGTATGAAGTTTGAGGCAAAAGTTCACTGAAGAAATCAAGACTTGGTTCAGTTGCTTGAAGGTGAAGCAAGAAAGTCAACTGTGCAGTCAGAAAAGTCAACATGAAGTTTTCAGAGTTTTTAATCGGGATTATCATTCTGAGGTCATGTCATGTCAAGGAATAATTCAGTTGAGCTTAAATGTCAAAAATCGGGAGTATGTAGAAAGTTACTATATTTGGAAGTTTCCATTTTTGGAAATTATTTGTCCCTAAACTTCAGGCTATTATTTCATGTGCGAAAAAGCTCCGAATGATTTTCTGGTGAACACGAAAATTGTAGAGCACGATTTTCCCTTTTCGAAAAGTCGTAGAACACTTTCATAGCTCTTTTAGAACTCAAGATATGAATTTTTGAAGTTTATGTGCATTTTAGGGCTTTTCGAGCTACACTTGTCAATATCCCATTGGTCTATTATTATTTTTGTTTGTGTCACTTTTTTACGTTTTTGTATGTTACATTTTTGTGGTTACACATAATTTGTTGCATGACCAAATAAGGTTATTGCTTTTCTTTTTATGCTGCATTTTTCCTAGTGGATAGAAGTGGAAAAAAAAGTAATGCTTTTGTTTTGATGAAAAATGTAACATTTCATTCACCCCACGCAGCCTTTCCCGTTTTCCCTCTTGGACCACTCAGTAGAGTCACGTTTTTTTGTGACTAGTACACACACAAGGTGCCTAATAGTATAGCAAGAAGACTTCACGGAAGGGTGTATTATGCACCGTCATTCCCCATTCAAGCCCAACCACTTGATCATCCCTTTCCAGCATCATCTTACTGTCATCATAACAACACACCACCATACCATAATTGTGGTGCACTCCCATGCATAGTACAAAACCTTTTGAAAAAAACTAATTTGAAATGAGGAGAGGCTTCACGCATGACATCTTGAGAGGGAGAATAACAAATTTGATTCCCACACCACTAGAAATGTGTAGCACACTCATGCTTTAAATAGATGCTAGGTCTTAATTAAATGAGGAGAGGCATCATTCTAAGAGGAAGATGCTCTCAAAAATATCATCTGCACCTTTCTAGCTCTCTCTCAAACGCAAAGAGCTCCCTTCATCACCACTCAACAAGGATCATCTTATACTCCATGAACAAAATCGTCTCTTAGCTCGCTATTTGGACTAAAAGCTGAAGAATGGCGTAAAGTAAGAATCAACGGATCCTCAGTTTCTCTTGTTGGAGCATCAGCCAATATTCCCCAGCCTTTATTTGGCCAAGTTTGAGCTCAAGGAAGGCCCGAAATACCTCTGGTTTTCTTTAAAACATCAAAGAAAGCTCACTCAGGTTTGAATGTTTAACTTAACCGCATTGTATTCGCTTCTGTGTTGCTTGTTTTGAACTGATTTCGTTTGATCTGAACTTTATGAAATGATTAGAAGCTAGTAGATGTTTTAAATGTTGATTTTCAGTTTTTGGTGCATAACTTCAAACCATTGTTTCTCTTTGTGTGGTGTTCGTTTGCGGAAATCAACGGTATATTCGTGTTCATCTTGTTTAGGGCTTCAATTTTGGTCCTTACAATTTTGTTTTTCATTAAGAGATGATGAAGTTATGGAGGTGTGAATATGTTATGTTCATGCTGTGTGTTGTTCTGTTTCTTCCTGGATTTGCGTTTTGTTCATGGCATGGGGAAGAAGACGAGTATGTGGTGGCTTGTGATTGGTCCGAATTTGTTTCTTATTTTTATTTTTCTTTATCTTTTTTTATTTCATTTCATTTAAGTGAAAGTGACCGGTTGATGTGCAGGTCACATAACTTTGTTATTTCATTTTTATTAAAGTAATTATAACTCATATAATTAATAATAATCATGATTAATTAATGGTTAATGAGTTTTGCGTGTGGGCCTAAGGCCAGTTTGCTAATAGCACCTCCCTATTGGGCTCAAGTTCGTAATATGATGGATTTGTTTGTTATTTGCACCACAACTTCATCATTTCTTTTATTTCTTATTCTTATTTTTCAGTTTGCTTTTAATTTTTTAAAAAATTAGTTTTAGGTCTCCAAAAATTACAAAAAAATTCAGAATGATTCTTTTAATTTTCTTTAATTTTTGATATTTTGATTTTTCATTTATTTTTAATTAGCACGTGGAAATTAATTGTTTCTTTTAATTAATTGATTTTATTTCATTTTGAAGCATGCTGACTTGTTTATTTTCTATCTTGGTCATTATTTTGAATTTTGTGATGATTCTTTTTGCTCTGGATTAATGATGAGATGTAGTTTATTGGTGATTTTTGTCCTAATTTTTAGAATTTTGTTTAATTGATTTTGGTCTCTAACTTGTGCATGAAGCATTATAACCCTAATCCATGTTTGAACCCTCATTTGACTTGCTTAGATTCTGATTCTCATTCCCCCCATTTGACATGTTGCTATGTTATGATTGAAGATCATTTGTACAAATTTGTGGTATTTTTGGATGCTTGCTTGAATTAATTTGATTTTTTGTTCTTCACTTGTCCCTTTTTGCTTCTTTTGAGTCATATGTTCACTCCTTAGCTTAGAAGGGCACTTGTGCCAACTTCTTCAAGTTTTTTAGGGCCATCTTAGGTTTTTGATCCCCTTCTGGTTTTAATTTTGTGTTTGTACTTTGGAAATTTTTTGATTTGTTTGCTTTTGAAGTCCTTTCACTTCTATGCATATCCACCTCACTTCCTTTGCTTATTTCTTCTCATGATGTGAATACTTGATTATGTGCACCTCTTCTCTTCTTCTCATGTGGTCCTCAGACACTTTTCTAACATGTTAGGGTTCCAGTTTGGCACTTTGTGATGTTGCTTTGACTTTTTGCTTTGAATCTTCTCATGTTTACTTTGTTTTGTCATAGTGGTTCATATTGCTTCATGTTGAGTTGTGTGGTTCTCTTCTCATTCTTATGCTTTGAGTTTGCTTTTGGAATTTGTGCTTATGACTTCACTTCTGGTTGTGTGACTTTGTTTTGATCTTATGACCAATTGGTATTGCATTTATGCTTGTGTCACTAACCATTTCAGGGGCTTTGGTAAGCGAGAGGTGTGGATGTGATTCCTACATCTCCAATTCTTATCTCTTCTTTCTTCATTAATACTAATCTTGTGATTGTTGGGCTTAGGCCTTACTTCCTCCTTCTTCTCCTCTTCTTCTTCTTCTTCTTCTTCTTCTTTTCTTTCCTTCTTCTTCATTAGGATAGAATTCAAACCTCACTAACCTAGGAATACCATGCATGACAACATTTAGGATTCTTAGTCCCCCATTAGACATTTTACCTTTGAGATCCTTTTGGTGCTCTCTCTTCTCATCTTCCAACTTAACTTTAAGTCACTTTAATAAATGACGAGTCTCCTCATGTGACACGAGACTTTGCTATGAGATACTTGCACGTGCTCCGTTTCGGGGCGAGGTGTAGGATATCCCTCGTGGTGGATAGGTCTTAGCATGAGATTACCTCACAAAGAAAAGCATAAAAAACACTTATTAACCAAAATCGCAAAAACACTTAATAAAATGCCAGTAGGTCAGTGTGTCTGAGCCTTCATTTGTGGGACTAGATTTGGTGATTTCCTCCATAGATAGGTGTGCCTCTTGCGCATTCCATTTCAGGATTATGTGAGACGTACACATCCCATTGAGTAAGACTTAGGTACACTTACCTATGCAAACTTTAAAACAGAAAACTCATAAAAAAACACAAACCAACAATAAGCGTCTTTCCTTCGGGAATTCTCTTCTCATCTCTTTCGCTCCATCCGCGAACTTGCTCCTACTTGTCACCTTGTAAGACGGTTACACACTCGTCGTCCGAGCCTTCAACACCTGAGCATCGACATAGGTAGTTCAAGCTTTAATTCACAAGCAATCTTTTCCACCCCTATTTAGGGGAACTACGGTGAATCTGATCCTCATTGTCCAGATGAGGTACGTAGGCAGCGGGGTAGGGCCCGTTCGAGCACAATCTTTATTTTCCCTACATTTTTCCTTTTCATTTCTTTTTCAGTTCCCCTTTCATTTCTTTTATCCAGTTCAGTTAATTTTCTTTGCAGCAGCTTTCATTTCTTCACCCTTTGAAACATTTTTCTTTGCAAGCGTGGATCCCGTCGGGTACGGCGGACGATCTGGGTGCTAATACCTTCCCAGGTCGTAACCGACTCCCGAACTCAGCCTCTTTGGTTCGCAGGACCCGTGTCCTTCCTCTTCTTTCTTCTTGTTTGTGCAGCATTAATATTCCCGTTCCTTCGGGATAAAAATGCATGGCTGGCGACTCTAATCTTTTCCGCGCCACTTTCACGTTTGTACCAGGATGGAAATCTGGGGAGCGACAGCTGGCGACTCTGCTGGGGACAGAACCCAGAATCTCTGGTTCCCTTGAGAGTCAATCCTAGCGCTTGCGTGTTTCTGTTTCTTTAGGTGTTTGACAGATTGTTGTTGTGTGTTGTATTTTACTGTTATTTTATTTATATTTATATTTACAGCTTTATTTACAGTTTTCAGTATTTATTTTCCACATCATATATCATACTGGACTGCCTGGACTGGTTTTCTGTTTGGTGGGCTCGGGTGATACTGTTTCGAAGAGATAAGCCAAATACCCGGCTTGAGTGCACTATAGGATTAGAGTGGACATATTGTACTCACATGTGACATGATGAGTGGCGATGTGTTTCACGCCCAAACTGCGACCGTCTTGGAAATATCTTGTGTGGGGATTTCCTCCACTTCGGGATAGGAACTTGATAGTTATGTGTATCTGGGGACCGATCATTGAGAACCTTTGTGGAAACAACCCTCTCTAGTGGTGACAGTGGCAGACCACATATTGTGGCAAACCCATTCGCACCCGAGGGTCCACTGGGGACTCGCACAGGATGGCCTGGTTCTCTTACAGGAACTCAATCAAAGCATCTGGTCGTATGACCATAGTATTGTATCCTTCGGGCTGAATGTACTATTGTTTCTCGATTTCAGCGCTCGAAGCTGGGGACTTATAAGGGATGCTTGTTTTTCCCGGACTCAGCTGAGGCCTCCCTGCGTAGTATATAATGCCAAATCGATTCCCTGATTTGGTCATGAGCCATTTCTCGGAAATGGTGAAAGTATTATTTCTCGATTTCAGCGCTCGAAGCTGGGGACTTATAAGGGATGCTTGTTTTTCCCGGACTCAGCTGAGGCCTCCCTGCGTAGTATTTAATGCCAAACCGATTCCCTGATTTGGTCATGAGCCATTTCTTTGGAAATGGTGAAAGTATTATTGCTATTCGGCTTTGAGAGTCCGTGATGTTTGACCCGGAGCACACCCGTGAGATTGAGGGGTTTACAGGTTTACAGGAACCCTTGACCTCATCATACCCTCGCAGTCTTATGATCTGATACAGTTACTTTGATTCCGGAGTTCTTGAGTTTATCTAGTTCTTGATTGCGTTTATCTGAGATTATCTGAGTGTTTATGGGTTATTATCCAGAGGATTTGGGTTTCTAATCACTTGGCTTTGACCTCCAGAATCTTGACAGTCCCAGATTGATCATATGTCTTTGCATTTGCATTGCATCATTTCATCATTAATCATGTTACAGGTTCATATCCTTGCTTCCGGTTCCGGTATCCTGTTTAGAGATGGAAGATCCTCGCAAGCAGAACATTCATTTCAAGTTTTTCGACACTAAGGTTGGCCTGTTAAAGAAGATGGTGAAGTTGATCATGCCCAATCATGTGGAGAGGTTCAAGAAGGCTTATGGGAGCATTCTAGATATGGTGGTAGAGTTAGATCCTTCTGAAAGAAGTGCCATTCACACTCTGCTTCAGTACTATGATCCTCAGCTTCGATGCTTCACTTTTCCTGATTTTCAGTTAGGTCCTTTGCTGGAGGAGTATGCTTTGATCTTGGGAGTTCCTGTTCTAGATCAGATTCCGTTCAATGCTGAGATGGTTAGACCTGCACCTGAAGCAATTGCCGAGGCTCTTTATTTGAGCACTTCTACTGTGAATTCTCTGACTATTATTAAAGGAGGTGTATCTGGGTTTTCTTTGGAGGCTTTAGTGAAGAAGGTGGAAGAGCTGGCTGTTAAGGAAGAGCGGGATTCTGTCTGTGCCATTCTGGCTCTCTCTATTTATGGCATCATTTTGTTTGTAGATATGGTGAAGTTCATAGACATGAATGCCATCCATCTTTTCTTGCTAAATAATCCTGTGCCTACGCTGCTCAGAGATTTGTATTACTCAGTGCACTACAAGACTGAAAAGAAAAGGGGAGGTTTAGTTCGTTGATGCGCTCCTTTATTCCATATGTGGTTCATGAGGCACTTGCCTAGTACTGGTGCGTTTAGTGATCATACTTTGGTGTGGGCTCAGAAGCTGGAAAAGTTGGTTGCTAAGGATGTCAGATGGATTACTCAGAGGCTTCAGGGTGCACGTTTCATCACTAGTTGTGGGAGTTACCTCAGTGTACCTTTGTTAGGAGTGACTGGGGGGATCAATTACAACCCGATCTTGTTGAGAAAACAGTTGGGGTATGCCTTGAGAGAGGTACCAGAAGAGTTGAAATTGACCCCTATTTTCTATTTCCCGGTGAAGGACAATATGCCTTTAGTGAGAAAAGCTGTTGGAGCTTGGAAGTGCATCAAGGGAGAAGGAGTGGCTAGCTTTGGAAAGTGAAACAATCAGACTTTCCCGGAATACGAGGCTTGGCTGAAAGATAGAGCCAGAATGGTATTGCTGCCATTCTCACCTCCAGCTCCTCCAGTTGTTGAGTCTAATGCCACTGTGTCTTTAGAAGAATTCAAGAAGTTGGAAACCCAGCTGCATGAGATCAAGGTGGAGAATGTTGAAATGGTTAATTTGTATCACCTTGCCAATCGTGCCAAGAATTAGGCAGAAGAGAAATTACAGAAGATGCAGATCACCTTGGAGGCTAAAGAGAAAGATTTTGCTGGAAGGGAAGCTCACTTTCAAAGACTGGGTCTGATGGAATCAAAGAGAGAAGCAGAACGAAAGAAGAATTCAAAGACTCTTAAGGAAGCTCGTCAGTCCATTGTCTGGTTGCAGGGCCAGAGGGAGCAGGAGCAGAAAAGATATAAAGAAATGGAAGAGTTTTTCGAAGTGCAAATGACTTTCAAGAAAGAGGAAGTGGAACAAGCCACCGAATTCGAAGGGAGAAGACTCAGCAGTTGGCGGAGAGTCAGCAAGCCTTAGAAGAAGCACTTAAGGAGATTGAAGACCTCGATTTGATGGCTGGAGTCAAGAAAGCTAGATCTGAGCTGGGACTTAGTGAGGGAGGATCAGGCAGCAGTCCTGCTTTTTAGTTTGTTTTCCTAGTATTTGGATTACCTACAGACATGTTGTAGGAATCCTGGTTGTATGTTTTTCTTTGTACCCTACGGGGAATTCTGTTACTTTTGCCTGGTAGGCTGATTTTGTTATGCAGTTCTATTCAGTTCTATCTTTTCTGTGCATGCTGTTATGGTGGTCTGAATTTGATTTCTATGCAAAGGTTTCTGAAGGGCGGGGATCAGCAGCCATCTGGTTATCTTTGTTAAATACCGGAACCGGGGCATGAATGACCTGGAGTTTGAAAGCATAAACAATTGCATTGCATACATATCACCATTCTTCTTGTTTTGCAGGTATGACAACAGGTTCCTAATGTCTCTTCTGTTTCAGGCACTATAGCTCCCAGGAAGGTTCGAGAACAGCCAATCATACACAGATATCCCACAAGAGTCAACAGAGAAAGAGTCATGGATCAAATGCAGGCTGATTTAGCTGACTTGAGATTGAGGATGGACAATTTTATGACCCTTATGGCAGGAATGGGTCAGAATCAGGAACGTCTGCGTGAGTTGGTAGAAAATAATTAAACCAGGAACAACGGGACTGCTGATGGAGGTAATCGTAACGGTGCGGGCGCCCGTCAAGTTGAAATCCCTGTGGCACAGCCAGGGGTCACCATTATCAATGATGGACTGAACAATGTATAGATGGATGGTCAAGACGAACAATTTACCTTGCTGGACGAAACAGAAGGCCAAGGGGCTGAAATGAACAGAAAATTTGAAGAGATGGCTAAATAGATCAGGGCCATTCAATCTCAGAGCTCCTTGGGGTTCGACATTACTGACTTGGACCTGGTTCCAGGGGTTAGAATCCCTTACAAGTTCAAGGTCACGATTTTCGAGAAGTACAACGGCACAACGTGTCCAAAGACTCACCTCTAGTCCTTTGTAGGAAGGATTGCTACCCATACTGACGATGAGAAGTTATGGATGTACTATTTCCAGGACAGCCTGGTTAGGGCTTCCTTGGAATGGTATATGAAGCTAAGTAGGGTCAACGTTAACAGCTGGAAGGACTTGGCAGAGACGTTCGTGAAGCAATACCAGTACAATTTGGACATGGCTCCAAATCGCAGTCAACTGCAAAACATCTCTCAAAATGCTAAGGAGGGGTTTAAGGAGTATGGTCAAAGGTGGCGTCAGCTTGCTGCCAGAGTACAACCACCATTGCTGGAGAATGAGATGGTTGATATGTTCATGGGAACATTGCAAGGGGTGTTTATCGAAAGATTGGCGTCCTGTTTGGAAACCAAGTTCAATGATATAGAAATAGCAGGCGAGACGGTCGAGACTCTGTTAAAGATGGGAAAGATTCAAGATAGCAGTGCGAGCAGCTCGAGTGGCATAAGAAAAGCTTTCAACGGGCCTTCGAGAAGGAGAGAACGTGAAACCAATGCTGTGTATGGCCGAAGATGGGGCCAAGGATATAGAGGATCATATGAGCAAGTGGCAGTTGTCACTATCCCTTCCAGTCCTGTGCAGCAGGTGCAGACCTAACCTCAACAGCAACAACAACAACAACCACAACGTAACAATTATCAACAAAGACTTTATCAGCCGAGGAAAGCTCGTCCGGCTAATAGGGTGCTTGAAGCAATTCCCATTACATACACTGTATTGCTGCAGAGATTACTAGACCTGAACTTGATACAACTGAGGACATTAGCACCACCACCACCTGGAGAGCTTCCAGTGGGGTATGATGCTAGTGCTAGATGTGCATTCCACTCAGGGGCACCTGGGCACTCAACTGAGAAGTGTAGGGCGCTACAGCATAAAGTTTGAGATTTGATCGACTCCAAGGCGATTAACTTCGCACCACCGCCTAATGTTACTTCAAACCCTATTCCAAACCATGGAGGGGCTAGAATAAATGCTGTTGACGGAGGTGAGAAGTTAAGCCTGATATTGAGCATAGAAGAGGTGAAGACTCCGCTGCTGGTAGTGAAGGAAAGGCTAGTAAAAGGACAAGTGTTTCTGGGATGCGGTTCTGATTGTGAAAAGTGTTTGAATTCAGTGAACGGTTGTGAAGACCTGAAGGTGGGGTTGCAGAATCTGATTGATGAAGGGTCATTGCAGTTTGATAAAGTTGATAATGAAAGTGATTGTGTGTCTACTATAACCATTTACTATGATCCATCTGAGATGCCTTCTAGAAGAGAACCTGTGACTATTTATGCTCCTGAAGTCAGTCCTGTTACTATTACTGTTCCTGGGCCTGTTCCTTATAATGAGGATAAATCCATCCCATGGCATTACGGCTCAGATGTGTACGTGGAAGGACAAAAGGTCGAGAGTAAGTCAGTAGCAATTGACCCGACTGTAGTGAACGTCGGAGGGGTGGGAGGTTTTACGAGAAGTGGTCGTCTTTTTTCTCCCCCAGTTCTGAGAGGAGATCCTAAGGCTGAGGCTGCGGCAAAGGCTAAAGGAAAGCAAACAGCGACTGAAGAAACGACAACTCCTGCTGCTGGACAGAGTACCATTGAGAAGGAAGTGGAGGAATTTATGCGAATAATTAAGAAGAGTGATTATAAGGTGGTTGAACAGTTGAACCAGACGCCGTCCAAAATATCAATTCTGTCTTTGCTGATGGCATACGTTCCTCAAGAGATAACTATTAATCGACTGGAGGCTGTAGTGGGCAGTGTGAATGCGAGCCACGGGTTGGGCTTCACAGATAGAGACCTTACTTCAAAGGGCCGTAACCATAACAAAGCACTGCATATTACTATGGAGTGTAAGGGTGTTGTTTTGTCGCATGTCCTGGTTGACACAGGCTCTTCTCTTAATGTACTCCCGAAGAAAGCCCTGATGAAGTTGAATGTCGATGGTATCGTCCTGCAACCTAGTGATTTGATAGTGAAAGCTTTTGATGGGTCCAGAAGGTCAGTGTTCGGAGAAGTTGAGTTACCTGTGAAAATAGGGTCGCAAGTATTCAAGAGCACATTCTACGTCATGGATATTCAGCCCGCGTACAGTTGCTTGCTGGGACGTCCATGGATTCATGCTGCGGGAGCAGTAACTTCCACTTTGCATCAAAAGCTAAAATATGTGGTTGATGGCCAAGTAATTACTATGTGCGAAGAGGAAGATATCTTTGTGAGCCACTTATCAACTTTCAAATATGTGGAGATGGACGGAGAGATCCATGAGACGCTGTGTCAGGCCTTCGAAGCGGTTAATGTCAGCATTTTGGCTCCAGTAGAGAGGAACAGTGAGAAAGAAGGTACCTCCATCCACTCCTACAAGCAGGCTAAGGAAGTGGTTCAGTCGGGAAGGGCCCAGGGCTGGGGAAAATTGCTGGAATTAGAGAAGAAAGATGACAAGTTTGGGCTTGGTTATCAGCCTGGTGGGTCTAACTGGCCTCAAAGTGGCAAAGCTATTACTTTCACAAGCGCTGGGATGCTCGACCGCAACCATATTTGTGCAACAAGCGAAGAAGAAGACTGTGATGGCAACTGGGACAACTGGATTCATCCGTGTGCACCCGGAGAGGAGCTCAAGAACTGGTCTGCTGAAGACATCGTCCAAGTTACCTGGCAATCAGAATAATTTATTTGTTTCCTTTTCTTATCATGCTGCATGTCAATCCTGCACTCTACCCAAGGTGCACGGATCCATTTGTAGGGCCACCATGCTTTGTATGCATTTTTATTTTACCATGAAATAAAGGACATTTTCAAGCAAATTATGTTTTCTTTCTTTCGTTTTAAATTTTTCAAAAAAAATAAAATGGCAATGTGTTTTTCCTTTTTGTTTGTGTGTTTGTGTTTCTTTTGAAAAAAAAACAACAAAACAGATTCTGAAATAAGCACATCATCTGTGCAGTGTTGATCATTCGGATTCTAGTGATGACGTTCCTGCTATGACCACGCATGACTTTGACAATCCTATCTACCAAGCTGATGAAGGGGTTGAGGAAGACTGTGAACTCCCCAAAGAGTTGGTCAGGTTGTTGAAACAAGAGGAAAGAGTCATTCATCCTAATCAGGAAGAAATAGAGATCATCAACATCGGAACTGAAGATGTGAAAAAAGAGATCAAGATTGGGGCCAGTCTGTAGGCCAAAGTAAAGAAAGAGTTGATTGGTATGCTGCGTGAGTATGTGGATATCTTCGCCTGGTCGTATCAAGATATGCCAGGATTGGATACTGACATTGTTGTGCATAAGCTACCATTGAGAGAAGACTGTCCTCCTGTGAAACAAAAGCTGAGAAGAACTCGTCCTGACATGGCGATGAAGATTAAGGAGGAAGTTCAGAAGCAGTGGGATGCCGGATTCTTTGCCGTAACTAGTTACCCACCTTGTGTAGCTAACATTGTGCCTGTACCAAAGAAAGACGGCAAAGTCCGGATGTGCGTTGATTACCGAGATCTAAACAGAGCAAGCCCAAAAGATGACTTCCTGTTGCTTCACATTGACGTGCTGGTAGATAACACTGCTCAATTCTCGGTATTTTCCTTCATGGATGGCTTCTCCGGGTATAATCAGATTAAGATGGCACCGGAAGACATGGAGAAAACAACATTCATTACCCCGTGGGGTACATTCTTCTACAAGGTGATGCCCTTTGGTTTGAAGAACGTCGGGGCAACGTATCAGCGGACTATGGTCACATTGTTCCACGACATGATACACAAGGAGATAGAGTTCTATGTGGACGATATGATTGCCAAGTCCCGAAACGAAGAAGAGCATCTGGTCAATCTCAAGAAGCTGTTTGATAGACTGATAAAGTATAAGTTGAGGTTGAACCCAAACAAGTGCACTTTCGGAGTGCATTCCGGGAAACTGCTGGGTTTCATTGTTAGCCAGAAAGTAATCGAGGTGGATCCTGCAAAAGTAAAAGCAATACAAGATATGCCTGCAACGAAGACAAAAAAAGAAGTGTGCGGGTTTTTAGGTAGGTTGAACTACATTTCACGGTTCATATCTCATCTAACTGCCACATGTGAACCAATATTCAAATTGCTAAGAAAAGAGCAAACGGTCAGGTGGAATGAGGACTGCCAAAGAGCCTTTGAAAAGATAAAAGAATATTTGCAGACACCTCCAATTTTGATGCCTCCAGTTCCAGGACGGCCGCTTATCATGTACTTGATTGTGCTAGAAGGGTCAATGGGGTGTGTTCTAGGCCAACATGACGAGTCTGGTCGAAAAGAGTACGCTATTTATTACCTTAGCAAAAATTTTACCGACTGTGAATCCCGTTACTCACTGCTCGAGAAAACTTGATGCGCTTTGGTATGGGCTGCTCGCCAACTGAGACAGTATATATTGACCCATACCACACTGCTAATTTCCAAAATGGATCCTGTCAAGTATATCTTTGAGAAACCAGCATTAACCGGAAGGGTTGCTAGGTGGCAAATGATCTTAACATAGTATGACATACAATATACTTCCCAGAAAGCCATCAAAGGAAGTGTATTGTCAGATTACCTTGCACATCAACCTATTGAAGATGACTATCAGCCGATGAAGTTTGATTTCCCTGATGAGGACATCATGTACCTCAAAGCAAAAGATTGCGAGGAACCACTTCCGGAGGAGGGGCCAGACCCTGAATCCAAATGGAATTTGATGTCTGATGGGGCAGTCAATATCAACGGACGTGGAGTTGGTGTTTTCCTTATCACTCCTGAAGGTGTTCACGTTCCCTTCGCTGCCAGAATTACTTTTGGCTGCACCAACAATTAAGCGGAATACAAGGCGTGCATAATGGGAATAGAGGAGGCTATTAATCTTCGGATTAAGACCCTCGATATATTCGGAGATTCAGCCCTCGTTATCAATCAGGTTACCGGCAAGTGGTATACGCATCAAGAACACTTAATTCCTTATAGGGATTATGCCAGAAAACTGTTGACATTCTTCACAACGGTTAAGCTTCAGTACATACCACGTGATGAGAATCAATTTGCCGATGCATTGGCTACTCTTTCTTCGTCCATCCAACTCTTGTGTTGGAATTATGCGCCCAGGATCGACATTTCCAGGCTTGACGCACCAGCTCATGCTTTCTCTGTAGACGCAGTGTCTAATTAGAAACCTTGGTACTTTGATATCATGCTCTTCCTAGAAAAGCAAGAATACCCAGCTGGGGCATCATCCAATGACAAGAAGATCTTAAGACGACTTGCTGCTAGTTTCTTCTTGAATACAGATGGGGTTTTGTATAAGAGGAACTTTGACATGGTCTTGCTCAGATGCGTGGATAGACACGAAACAAGCCTGTTAATGCAGGAAGTCCATGAGGGATCCTTTGGTACTCATACAGGAGGGCATGCTAGGGCTAAAAAGTTATTGAGATCGGGGTACTATTGGATGACAATGGATGCAGACTGTTGTTCATATGCCCGTAAGTGCCACAAGTGCCAGATTTATGCAGACAAGGTGCATGTTTCCTGCTAGCCCGCTCAACGTCATGTCATCTCCTTGACCCTTTTCTATGTGGGGCATTGACATGATCGGGAAAATAGATCCCATTGCTTCAAATGGTCATCGCTTCATTTTGGTTACGATCGATTACTTCACTAAGTGGGTGGAAGCAGCATCTTATGCCAATGTCACTCGTCAAGTGGTAGCCCGATTTTTGAAGAGAGACATTATTTGCAGATACGGAGTGCCCGAAAGAATCATTACTGACAATGGTTCTAACTTAAACAACAAGATGATGGCAGAGTTGTGCCGGGACTTCCAGATTCAGCATCACAATTCTTCTCCTTACCGACCAAAGATGAATGGTGCGGTGGAAGCAGCGAATAAGAACATCCAGAAGATTGTGCAGAAGATGATTCTCACTTACAAAGATTGGCATGAGATGCTACCATTTGCATTGCATGGGTACCGAACGTCAGTCAGGACGTCAACTAGGGATACTCCCTTCTCATTGGTATATGGTATGGAGGCAGTCTTGCCTGTTGAAGTAGAGATTCCTTCATTGCGTGTGATGATGGATGTGAAGCTTGATGAGGCTGAGTGGGTACGTGCTCGATACAATCAGCTATGTCTAATTGAGCAAAAGAGATTAGCGGCTATCTGTCATGGTCAGCTTTATCAGAGGAGAATGAAGCAAGCATTCAACCAACGAGTACGTACTCGGGAGTATCAAGTAGGAGAGCTTATACTCAAGAGGATCGTTCCTCCAGGTTCAGATCACAGGGGTAAATGGACCCCAAACTACGAAGGACCGTTCATAGTAAAGAAAGTTTTCTCAGGTGGAGCACTGATGCTCACCACTATGTATGGAGAAGATTTCCAATACCCTGTTAACTCGGACGCAGTTAAAAAATACTTCACATAAAAAGACCCGTTGGACACAAAAACATAATTAAAGTCCATGCAAGAAAAGGGCATCTCGGCGAGCTAAAAACAGAATAAAAAGCTCGGGCAAAAGTTAGGGAAAATAAAAAAATAAAAAATGTACACCCGCTGAGTTGAAAAGCCACATCAGACAGCTCATGCAAAAACGGGTATCCCGGTGGATTGAAAACCCGAAAGGGCGATCCACGCAAAACAAGGGAATAAGCGAACAACTGCGATCCGAGTAATCTGAACCAAATCGTCATTTCGTACGGCTTGACAATATCATAAGGATAGGAATCAGTCCCCTCATCTTCTCAGAAAGCAAAGGCAAGAATGGAGAGTTTTGAAGACATGCTGGTCATAGCAAGAAGGAAACTCATTGGGATGTCGTGTCCATTGCCATTAGGATAGTTTATTTTCTCAATTTTATGGTAGCTACCTCTTTACAGGTGGTTGCTTCCTGATGTAAAATTTTTTTTGCCTATTTAGAGGCCTTTTCAATAAAAGAATATTCAGTCAAAAAGTTGTGTTGTGTTTATCTTTTGTTTGCAAAAATGTCCTGAATTTTTGGCAAAAAACAACATTGCATTTAAAACATGGTGATAATTTCAAAGAAAATGACCATTGCAGGGAAACATTTGAAACCCTCTTTGAGTGTCGGGTGACGATGGATGAACAGATCATACCATGCAAGTCCCCGGGGCACATATGTGTTTTCTGTTGTTGCAGGTTTTGCAGGATGGCGTCACATTCTCCCAAACAGAGTTTTCCCTAGCTAGGTCATGGAAGGTGAGATCCCCAAGCAGACTATTCTTCCCCCAGTGGAGTATGCCTAGCAAGCAGTGGGAGGCCCATTCCCCACAGAGTTTAACTGTCAAAACTCTTTTCACAAACAAAGGATATTTTAGAAAGCATCTCCCCAGCCGAGTTGGAAGATCATCATTTTCCCACAGAGTTTCATGATTGAGATACAACCATCATGGAAATATTCTCCAGCACTTGTTTGTGTTCATGCTTTATTGTTGCTTTCATTTCTCAACACTCGTCTGTGTTATTACTTTGGTATTGCTCGTTTGCTTTCCCCAGCAGTTGCCCATGGCTGTAATTGTTATTGCTCGTCTGCATTTCCCAACACTCGTCTGTGTTTGATAATTGTTGTTGCTCGTCTGCACTTCCCAACACTCGTCTGTGTTTTGATAATTATTGATTGCTCGTCTGCACTTTCCAACACTCGTCTGTGTTTGATGTCTGTCGTTGCTCGTCTGCATTCCCCAACACTCGTCTGTGTTTGTTATCTCTTTGAAGCTCGTCTACATTATTTGGATACTCATCTGTATCATCTCTCACACTCGTCAGTGTTAGCTTATATCCATATGTGTTGATTTGATAAGTACCCTGGTACTCGTCTGTATTGCTACTCCAAACGCTCGTCTGTGCTTGAAATTCTGGTATTCGTCTGTACCAGTGGATGATATTCGTTTGTGTCATCGCCATAAGCGCTCGTCTGTGTTTCTTAGATCATCATCTGATATTCGCTTGTATCATTGACTTATGGCACTCGTCTGTATTTCTCTTGATGATCATCCAATACTCGTCTGTGTTGAAGAGGTTTGAAGTCCTGACGGTGGGATTAAACGTCAAAATGGTTACCGGTCCTGGCGTAACAGGTATATCCGAAGGAGATGCATCTGTCTCAAGCTCCACTTATTAATGTTGCACCTGGCGTAACAGGTTTGCTCGAAGAAGGCTCGTCTATCTTAGACTATATATCCACAGATAATATATGAAGAGGGTTCGTCTACCTTGATTAGGCATGTCTATCCCACAGAGTTAAGTGCATCACCGGTCCTGGCGTAACAGGTCTATCCGAAGGAGATTCGTCTGTCTCAAGTCTTATGTTTTGCAAAGTATGTGAGGACTCGTATGTCCAGCCCCTGGCGTAACAGGATTGTTCGAAGAAGACTCGTCTGTCAAAGTATCCTGATTCCAAATAACAGTTTCAACTTGGAATGAGCTTGTCTGCTTTCTCTCCACTTTAGTCACCAAAGCGTCATTTGGTTGGGTTTATTTCCCAGTTCTTGCATTCTCCATCAGTGAGCAAATTTCAGGTTTTCCTGGTATTCAACCACAGTTTATCTTGAACGGTTGATAACCCGTGCTACCGTCCTTTTCAGATTAACAGTTGTTTGAATAAGGGCAGCTGTAACACCTCAATTTTCCCTCTTCTTTTTAAGCATCATCACCATATCATATTCATCATAAGCATATCATATCCTTGGCATCGTAGCATGGAAAGATGAGGCATAACATTCTCATGACCTAACATTAGGCATATGATCATCTGTGGAGGGATTTGAAGCATTTCAAGCTATAACAAGGGGCCCAGTGGACTTGTCCAAGTCCTATGAGGAGTCTACATTGCATTCACAAGTTTAAGATTATTCACAAAGGCTCAGGAGGTTGGAGGATCATCAGGGAATTCAAGCTAGAGCAAAGCTCCTACACCATGATCCCAAATTAGGGTTTCACTTTCAAGCATGGAAACCTCTGTGACTTTGGCAATTTCATTTGGGAAAAGTCTTTCATATGACAAGAGGATCCTAGGGATGAAGTTTGATGAGAAAATTCCTTAGGGAAGTCAGTTATTTCAGCAGAAGTTCAAAAATGCAACTTTTCTCCTGTATGAGGAAATCCTGATTAGGGTTTTGGACCAGATGCTCATATCTTCTGAATATTGACCATTTCTTGAGGGCAAAGACTTTTATTTAGTCTACATGGCTTATGTATAAAGTTTGAGGCAAAAGTTCACTGAAGAAGTCAAGACTTGGTTCAGTTGCTTGAAGGTGAAGCAAGAAAGTCAACTGTGCAGTCAGAAAAGTCAACATGAAGTTTTCAGAGTTTTTTAATCGGGATTATCATTCTGAGGTCATGTCATGTCAAGGAATAATTCATTTGAGCTTAAATGTCAAAAATCGGGAGTATGCAGAAAGTTACTAAATTTGGAAGTTTCCATTTTTGGAAATTATTTGTTCCTAAACTTCAGGCTATTATTTGATGTGCGAAAAAGCTCCGAATGATTTTCCGGTGAACACGAAAGTTGTAGAGCACGATTTTCCCTTTCCGAAAAGTAGTAGAACACTTTCATAGCTCTTTTAGAACTCAAGATATGAATTTTTGAAGTTTATGTGCATTTTTGTGCTTTTCGAGCTACACTTGTCAATATCCCATTGGTCTATTATTATTTTTGTTTGTGTCACTTTTTTACGTTTTTGTATGTTACATTTTTGTGGTGACACATAACTTGTGGTGTGACCAAATAAGGTTATTGCTTTTCTTTTTATGCTGCATTTTTCCTAGTGGATAGAAGTGAAAAAAAGTAATGCTTTTGTTTTGATGAAAAATGTAACATTTCATTCACCCCACTCAGCCTTTCCCGTTTTCCCTCTTGGACCACTCAGTAGAGTCACGTTTTTTTGTGACTATTACACACACAAGGTGCCCAATAGTATAGCAAGAAGACTTCACGGAAGGGTGTAATATGCAGCGTCATTCCCCATTCAAGCCCAACCACTTAATCATCCCTTTCAAGCATCATCTTACTGTCATCATAACAACACACCTCCATACCATAATTGTGGTGCACTCCCATGCATAGTACAAAAACTTTTGAAAAAAACAATTTGAAATGAGGAGAGGCTTCACGCATGACATCTTGAGAGGGAGAATAACAAATTTGATTCCCACACCACTAGAAATGTGTAGCACACCCTTGCTTTAAATAGATGCTAGGTCTTAATTCAATGAGGAGAGGCATCATTCTAAGAGGTAGCTGCTCTCAAAAATATAATCTCCACCTTTCTAGCTCTCTCTCAAACGCAAAGAGCTCCCCTCATCACCACTCAACAAGGATCATCTTATACTCCATGAACATAATCGTCACTTAGCTCGCTATTTGGACTAAAAGCTGAAGAATGGCGTAAAGTAAGAATCAACACATCCTTGGTTTCTCTTGTTTGAGCATCAGCCAATATTCCCCAACCTTTATTTGGCCAAGTTTGAGCTCAAGGAAGGCCCGAAATACCTCTGGTTTTCTTCAAAACATCAAAGCAAGCTCACTCAGGTTTGAATGTTTAACTTAACCGCATTGTATTTGCTTCTGTGTTGCTTGTTTTGAACTGATTTTGCTTGATCTGAACTTTATGAAATGATTAGAAGCTAGTATATGTTTTAAATGTTGATTTTCAGTTTTTGGTGCACAACTTCAAACCTTTGTTTCTCTTTGTGTGGTGTTCCTTTGCAGAAATCAACGGTATATTCGTGTTCATCTTGTTTAGGGAGGTGTGAAGATGTTATGTTCATGCTGTGTGTTGTTCTTTTTCTTGATGGATTTGCGTTTTGTTCATGGCATGGGGAAGAAGACGAGTATGTGGTTGCTTGTGATTGGTCCGAATTTGTTTCTTATTTTTGCTTTTTTTTATTTTTTTATTTCATTTCATTTAAGTGAAAGTGACCGGTTGATGTGCAGGTCACATAACTTTGTTATTTCATTTTTATTAAAGTAATTATAACACATATAATTAATAATAATCCTGATTAATTAATGGTTAATGAGTTTTGCGCGTGGGCCTAAGGCCAGTTTGCTAATAGCACCTCCCTGTTGGGCCCAAGTTCGTAATATGCTGGATTTGTTTGTTATTTGCACCACAGCTTCATCATTTCTTTTATTTCTTATTCTTATTTTTCAGTTTGCTTTTAATTTTTAAAAAAAATAGTTTTAGGTCTCCAAAAATTACAAAAAAATTCAAGAATGATTCTTTTAATTTTCTTTAATTTTTAATATTTTTATTTTTCATTTATTTTTAATTAGCACGTGGAAATTAATTGTTTCTTTTAATTAATTGATTTTATTTCATTTTGAAGCATGCTGACTTGTTCATTTTCTATCTTGGTCATTATTTTTGAATTTTATGATGATTATTTTTGCTCTGGATTAATGATGAGATGTAGTTTATTGGTGATTTTTGTCCTGATTTTTAGAATTTTGTTTAATTGATTTTGGTCTCTAACTCGTGCATGAAGCCTTCTAACCCTAATCCATGTTTGAACCCTCATTTGACTTGCTTAGATTCTGATTCTCATTCCCCCCTTTTGACATGTTGCTCTGTTATGATTGAAGATCATTTGAGAAAATTTGTGTAATTTTTGGATGCTTGCTTGAATTAATTTGATTTTTTGTTCTTCACTTGTCCCTTTTTGCTTCTTTTGAGTCATATGTTCACTCCTTAGCTTAGAAGGGCACTTGTGCCAACTTCTTCAAGTTGTTTAGGACCATCTTAGGTTGTTGATCCCCCTCTGGTTTTAAGTTTGTGTTTGTACTTTGGAAATTTTGTGATTTGTTTGCTTTTGAAGTCCTTTCACTTCTATGCATATCCACATCACTTCCTTTGCTTATTTCTTCTCATGATGTGAATACTTGATTATGTGCACCTCTTCTCTTCTTCTCATGTAGTCCTTAGACACTTTTCTAACATGTTAGGGTTATGGTTTGGCACTTTGTGATGTTGCTTTGACTTTTTGCTTTGCATCTTCTCATGTTTACTTTGTTTTGTCATAGTGGTTCATATTGCTTCATGTTGAGTTGTGTGGTTCTCTTCTCATTTTTATGCTTTGAGTTTGCTTTTGGAATTTATGCTTATGACTTCACTTCTGGTTGTGTGACTTTGTTTTGATCTTATGATCACTTGGTATTGCATTTATGCTTATGTCACTAACCATTTCAGGGGCTTTGGTAAGCGATAGGTGTGGATGTGATTCCCACATCTCCAATTCTTATCTCTTCTTTCTTCATTAATACTAATCTTGTGATTGTTGGGCTTAGGTCTTACTTCCTCCTTATTCTCCTCTTCTTCTTCTTCTTCTTCTTCTTTTCTTTCCTTCTTCTTCATTAGGATAGAATTCAAACCTCACTAACCTAGGAATACCATGCATGACAACATTTAGGATTCTTAGTCCCCCATTAGACTTTTTACCTTTGAGATCCTTTTGGTGCTCTCTCTTCTCATCTTCCAACTTAACTTTAAGTCACTTTAATAAATGACGAGTCTTCTCATGTGACACGAGACTTTGCTATGAGATACTTGCACGCGTTCCGTTTCGGGGCGAGGTGTAGGATATCCCTCGTGGTGGATAGGTCTTAGCATGACATTACCTCACGAAGAAAAGCATAAAAACACTTCTTAACCAAAATCACAAAAACACTTAATAAAATTCCAGTAGGTCATTGTGTCTGAGCCTTCATTTGTGGGACTAGATTTGGGGATTTCCTCCATAGATAGGTGCGCCTCCTGCGCATTCCATTTCGGGATGATGTGAGACGTACACATCCCATTGAGTAAGACTTAGGTACACTTACCTATGCAAACTTTAAAACAGAAAACTCATAAAAAACAAACCAACAATAAGCGTCTTTCCTTCGGGAATTCTCTTCTCATCTCTTTCGCTCCGTCCGCGAACTTGCTCCTACTTGTCACCTTGCAAGACAGTTACACACTCGTCGTCCGAGCCTGCAACACCTGAGCATCGACATAGGCAGTTCAAGGCTTAATTCACAAGCAATCTTTTCCACCCCTAGTTAGGGGAACTACGGCGACTCTGATCCTCATTGTCCAGATGAGATACGTAGGCAGCGGGGTAGGGCCCGTTCGAGCACAATCTTTATTTTCCCTACATTTTTCCTTTTAATTTCTTTTTCAGTTCCCTTTTAATTTCTTTTATCCAGTTAAGTTCATTTTCTTCGCAGCAGCTTTCATTTCTTCACCCTTTGAAACAGTTTTCTTTGCAAGCGTGGATCCCGTCAGGTACGGCGGACGATCTGGGTGCTAATACCTTCCCAGGTCGTAACCGACTCCCGAACTCAGTCTCTTTGGTTCGCAGGACTCGTGTTCTTCCTCTTCTTTCTTCTAGTTTGTGCAGCATTACCATTCCCGTTCCTTCGGGATAAAAATGCCTGGCTGGCGACTCTAATCTTTTCCGCGCCACTTTCGCGTTTGTACCAGGATGGAAATCCGGGGAGCGACAAAGGAGAGGGTGAGTTTTTTATGTGTTGTCACGTTCTTAACCACACAGATCAAAAAATGGAAGGCTAAGATTTTTCTTCTTCATACACACTTGCATTCAACATTTCCAGAATCCAGTGATCGGAGCCCAAGCTCCGTCACCGGAAAATTCATAACTATGAACAAACATTAACAAAAATCAACATATGTCTCCAGATCCAATGATTAAGGCATGGTGAGTCGAAATCCAAACTCAAAAACAAGAAATAAAGCACACAATTCATAGATTGAAGCAAATCATTTTCCACATCCAAACTTTAACTCATCAATACAAGCTCAAATCTCAACCAATTTCAAAACCAAACACATCAGTGTAACCATTAAAACATGTAGATCATAATGCACACACAAGAACAAAGATCTAGATCTATGAATTTTGGAGTTACCTGAAACTTGCAGATCTTGAAATAAGTCAAGAGAAGCCTCCAAATGATGCAGATCAATGCCTTCTAACCTCTCTTTGCAAAATAAATGCAAGAGAGAGCTTGAAACCCTCTAGATCCCGGAATTCGAATGCAAATGCACCAAACTTGCAATGTGTGAAATCCTTGGTTTCAGCTTGAATTGATAATGGATTTATGATCCTGATGCTCCAAGGATGAAGAATATATGAAAAGTTTAGGCAATGAGTGAGAGAGGAGTGAGGTTGGAAGAAAAAAGCAAGAGTGAAAGAATGTTGAGAGTGTGAGAATGAAGGAGGGTTAGGCTGCATTCAAAGCATGTTTGGCTTTTATATCATGTGCTTACTACACTAATTAGGGTTTGGGAAACAATTGTGGCAACTGAAGTGTGATGAGGAGTGAAATGCAATTTTGCATAAATGTTGTAATGAGGTGATTCCCTCGTGCATTCATCTTCCCATGTGCATGTTCAGCTTCAAATTCACTCACTATTTCCACCTGAATCAATCTTGGCCCTTGGATCTAAATGAGTCATGCCTTTCTTGTGATTCAACAAATTTGCAATTTGTGAATTATCTCTTAATCCATGCACAAATGTCTTGTCTTCTTTGGGAAAAAGTGAATCTCATACAATTCCTTGGAATAACCATAATTGATCCATAAAATAGCTTGAAAACAAGTTACATGCCATTTTGCAACTTGGTGGAAACTTGAAAATAATGTAAAACCCTAAAAATATCCCAACTTCTTTTGATCATAACTTGAGTTCCACACATGCTATGGAGATGATCTTGCACTTTTTGAAAATGGGAGAACATACCCTACAACTTTCATGTTTGAGAAAATTTCATTTGGAGGCATCCTGATCATGAAAGAATCCCTTGAAGGTTAGGGCAAAACTTGCCAAAAATAGTAACTTCCATTACAAGTTACTTGCCAAAAATGGAAATTTCTTCATAACCTCTTGATTCTTGATATCTGAGATCACCAAAACTTTTCCTTGACCTTAGGTAGGTCCCTTGACCTGAAAAACATGATTGGAGGCCTTGAAATCCAACAGTTGACTTTTCAGATGCACAGTTAACTAGTTTCTTCATTTACAAGTAACTGAAGAATTAGCTGACTTCCTCAAGGAATTTTCTCACCAAATTTCATAAATAGGCTTCATATATCATAAAAAAGCCTTTGAACACAAGAATTGGTCAAAGATATGAGAAATCCATGTTCATCGGCAAAACCCTAATTAGGGTTTAGCTGTGTAGGAGGATGTTGTTTCCTTGATCCTCTGATGATCCTTCTCCCTTAAAGACCTTTGTGGATGCTCTTGAGATTGTATGGGATGTTAGAAAGCCTTGTGAGCTTCTTGCAATGTCACTTGGCTCTTGGCTTGCCTTGTAGAATCATGAATCTCCAGATGATTGATCATATGCCTTATGCTGGAACATGTGAGTATTATGCTTCATTTTTCTATGCCAAATTATGGGATATGGTATGTTATATGGTATGCTTATGATATGTAAATGATGATAAAAAAGAGAGGGAAAATTTAGGGTGTTACAGCTTCCCCTATTCAAGCAATTGTTATTCTGAAAACGACGAAAGGATCGGTTGTCGGTCGTTCGAGATGAACTGTGGTTGAATACCAAAACAACCGGAAATTTCACTTTGCTGGAGAATAAAAGAAATGGGAAATAAACCCAACCAAGGAGAACAAAAGCTTGGAAACCCTGATGTGGTGAAAAGCAACTCAGAAGAAATCCAATATCTTGCATTGATATATGGCCAATAAAGCAGACGAGCTCCTCTCAGACAAACTTGTCACGCCAGGTGAATGATATCTAGGACAGAAGAGCCCTCCTCATATATCTTGCGTAGATATATGGTGCTTAAGACGAACGAGTCTTCTATGAACGACTTGTACGTCAGGAAAATGATAGTGCACTTGAGTCTGTGGGATAGACGTGCACAATCAGGATAGACGAACCTTCTTCATATATCTTGTGTAGATATATGGTGCTTAAGAAAGACAAGTCTTCTTCGGATGACCTGTATGCTAGGAAGCCGGTAGATATGCATATGTTCTACTGAACTACAACATTTTGACATTTAATCCCACCGTTAGGCTTCAAACCTCTTTAATACAGACGAGTATTGGATGATCATCCAGGAAACACAAACGAGTGCCCTAAGTCAATGATACAGACGAGTATCGGCCGATGATCTAAGAAACACAGACGAGTGCTCCAGGAAACGATACAAACGAGTATCAACCACTGATACGGACGAGTACCAGACAATGATACAGATGAGTACCAAAATGCTATCAAATACAGACAAGTGATTGAAATGTGATACAAACGAGCATCCAAGGGCTGTTAAACACAGACAAGTATTTGCCAAAAGATAACACCGAAGAGTGTTAAATACGATACATACGAGTATCAAAAGGTATCTAACACAGATGAGTGTTTGCCAAAAGATAACACAAACGAGTGTTAAACATGATCTAAGAAACACAGACGAGTGCCTCATCCAACAATACATACGAGTATTAGCCACTGATACAGACGAGTACCACCCAATGATACTGATGAGTATTTGAAAGGTATCAAACACAAACGAGTGAATGGGAAAATGATACAAACGAGTACCAAAACCAAATTAAACATAGACGATTGAATGAGAAAATGATACTGACGAGTATTAAACACGATACAAACGAGTGTCAGGAAACTATCAAACACATACCAGTGAATAAAGCCAAACAGCAACACGGACGAGTGTTACCACAATGTAGACGAACCACACAGACGAGTGTTAGAAACGATACAGACGAGTATCCATAAGAATGATTGTTTTAAGAGGAGAGTAACAACTCTTCAGGGGAGAATACTTTTTGTAGAACCCCGTTGGGAAAGAGAACATCCTAGCTAACATTCTGCTGAGGAACAAGATCAATATATCTTGACAATCCTCGACTCTGGCTGGGGAAATGAACAATTATCCGTATTACTTGTCACACCGACAAAAAATAAATTTGCGACTTCCTGGGGAGTATTCCAAAGATGAGAGTGGATCCCAATCATTAACTCCGGGGAAATGGAAATCTTAAGACTCGGCTAGGAAGATGCTAGGTCAAATAACCTTGGCAGGGAGAATGATTCTAGCATTCTGACTCTGTGGGGAATCAAGCATTCAACTGTCTGCTGGGAATACTTCATTGTCGACTCCGCTTGGGGAAGAGAACTGTTCAACTAATCTTGAAGTTCTACTGGGGATAACATCTGTTCTAACTCGGTTGGGGAAAGCTTTTTCTCTACTCTGCCGAGGAGATTAGGACTCACCCTACTCTGTTGGGAGATAAAACTGAAGAGTAATGTCTTGCTGGTGGGAAGAATACCTTAATTGGGGAATATTGTCTGGGAACAACCCTCTGCTACCTACAAACATGAAACAACAAAAGTACATCCATATGCCTTGGGAAATTGCATGGTACTAGTTAATCATCCCATGTCACCTGTTATTCGAAGTGATTTTAAACGTTTTCCTATTGGCATGTCATTTATAAAACCACCCAGTTTACATGCAATGTTCTTTTACCAAAAATTCAAGACATTTTTGCAAACAAAACAGATAAAACAAGAAGCAAGGATGAAGCTTTTGGACTGAATATTATTTTATTGACGAGCCTTTAAATAGGCGAAAATTTACATCAAGAAGAAACCACCTGGAAAGAGGTAGCCACCATAAAATTGAGAAAAAGAAACTATCCTAATGGCAATGTGCACAACATTCCAATGAGTTTCCTTTCTGCTATGACCAGTATATCTTCAAGATTTTCTGTTCTTGCCTTCGCCTTCTGAGGGAGAAAATTGGACTGATTCCTACCCTTCGGATATTGCCAGATTAACCAAGACGATGATGTAGTACAGATTACCCAGATCGTAGTTGTTGCTCCCGGGATTTTCATCCTAGTACAAACACGAAAGTGGCGCAAAAAAGATAGAGTCGTCAGCTAGACATTTTTATTCCGAAGGGACGAGAAAGGTAATGTTGCGCAAACCCGAGGAAGAAGGAAAGGACGAGGCATTGCGAACCAAAGATCTGGGTTCGGGAGTTGGTTACGACTTGGGAAGGTATTAGCATCCTAGACCATCTGCCGTACCCGAGGGGATCCACGCTTGTTTGTCTATTTCAAAGGGTGAGAAATAAGATGCTGCTGAATGAAAAATCTGCTAACTGGAACTGGAATGAGAAAGGAGAAAGGAGAAAGGGAATTGGAAAAGAAAATGGAAAGAAATGGGAAAATGTAGGGAAAATAAAGAATGTGCTCGCACGGGCCCTTCCCCACTGCCTACGTACCTCATTGGGAAAATGAGGATCAGAGTTGACGTAGTTCACCTAACTAAGGCTGAGAACTTTGTTTGTTCTTTTTAGGATGATGTTTCCATAGCTCTAGCTCAGGTGTTACTGGCTATGACTCGAGGGTGTTTACCGTAACGCTGTTTGAATTGTTGAGACAAGTCATGATCGTCTGCAAAGAATGGGAGATGAGAAGAGAATACGTGTTGTCTTTGTTTGTTGTCTTTTATGAGAAGTGTTTTGAGTGTATTGTTTGTGAAATTTATTAGGTGAGAAAGAGGACTCAAATCGGATAAGGACAAAACTAAGGGGGACTAAGACCAATCCTAAGTTGCTTTATTCAAAACCAAAAGAGATCCTAATGGTTAGTGTCGCTTTCTAATCCTAATGGTTAAGTTGATTCTACAAAAGAGGGGAAATCCTACCAAACATAAGTATGAAAGGTAAAGGAAATTAAATGCAAATTAAATGCATAAAGGAAGTAAAAGAATAAGTTGAAGGAAGCATACCTCAACCTACCAACAAAATAAAGGTTAATATTGCATTTGATAAAAAAGGAATGAGGTAAACACATACCAAATAATTCCTAAAGCAACTAGGACCTAAACTAGACACAATCCTAAGTCTAAGGGGTTTAAAAATTATGCTAAGCTAAAATCCAGCAGCTTTTAACAGCTCTTAAATGCACAAACAACTATGAAAATATTGCACGACACAAACAACCTACTGCAGCTAACACACAACATGCAAAAATAGGTGCAAAAAGTATGAACAAGCAGCAAACAACACACATTTAACAGTTATTGCTTCACACCACAGCTATGAAAAACAAGGCAGATTTGACTCATGTTTTAGTTGTGCACAAAATCAATTATAAATGCACAATTGACATGCAACATGATCAAAATGCATCATAACACCTGATTAAATGAATATTATTATTTTTTATGAGGATTTAAGCAAGAATGCACCAAATGCTCAATTATGCAACAAATATGCCACACGTATAGCACCTAAACAAGATGGACATGAATATGCATCAACCTATGTCAACAAAATGATATGAATATTGATGCAAAAAATCAGAATTGGTTGATATGCAAATGGATCAAGGATGCAAACATGCAATAATGCAAGAACATGCACATTATTAAGTGAAATGCATCATACATCATGTAATGTAATTATGAGTCATGCCAATGATTATGGATCATGGAGATGAAGTCAAAACAGAATGTTAAACACATGTAAGCATGCTAAATGAAAGACTTGAGCATGGAAATAATGATTTACAAGTCAATTAGGCACAATTAACAAGTAGAATGCAAAATATGCTAAGGATACAAAAGCATGTCGAAACGACTCGAAATGAGGGAATGAGGTACTGGAAATGGACCTAAAAATTCCCTAAAATCAATGCCTAAACATGTATGAAGATTAAAGGCACAAAGAAAATCACACAAGCATTGAAATAAGCTAAAAATCCAAAATCCAACAGCGTTAACTTGTTAATCAAACCGTTAACCGGTTAACGGAGTCCAGACAGCAACAACTTGGCTAAAAAAACATGTGTTAACCGGTTAACCAAAGCATTAACCGGTTAGCAGTGATCAAAAGCTGAAAAATAATGAGGGAAAAAGCACTTCTCGCAATCGACTTATTTCCTAAAGCTCCTAATGCAACTACTATCTAGTGAGCACAAATTTTACACCTAAAATCCATAATCTAAACCTTAATGGCACCTAGAATAAGCTATAATTCTAGCTACAAACAACAAAGTGATCAAACCGTAATCAAAATGAAATTAAACGGTAAAGTGTATACACAATGATTGACACACGAAGAATACCGTCATGGCGAGATAAAGAGAAATAACTTAAATCAAGAAGCGGATTTAGATCACCAACCTACGAAGCGGAGGATTGCTTTGATGAGTGTTGCGGTGTAGATCAGAATGCAAATGGAGAAGAAAAACCGGAGATCTGCGAATGCAAAATAAATGTGATTCGATCTTCATGAACACTTGATCAATAAGCTCAAAACTCCTCCAAAATAATAATTGGTTCTTCAAATAAGCTTCACAATGGGATGATTGATGAAGGTTTTAGCTTCAAGTTCTTCAAATTCCAATGAAGAATTTGAAGAACTTCTAGGGAGAAGCTTTGGTGAGAGATTGAAAATGGTGGAAAAGTTTGAGAGAAGAATGAAAGAGATGAAGTGAAATGGTGAAAATGTGGTTGAACCCTTTGGTTTGGGATGATTAGGGCTTATATAGAGGTTAGGTATGGCAAGAGATTTGGGAATGGAGTTAGGTTCAACATTAGGTTAGGAGAATGAGGCTTGGAACTAGGCTTGGAGTTAGTTGAAGTTAGTTAGGGCTTCTAGAATATTCCTTGGAATATTCTTTGGAATATGCTAGAAAGATCTAGAAGGTGGTAGAAGGTTCTAGTATGTGGTAGAAAGTTCCAAGGCTAAATGGAAGATAAGTGGAGTGTAAAACAAGTTGTGAAGCAAAGTGGAAATAGTGGAAGAATAAAAAAAGGAAGGAAATGGTCAAAACAACCAATTTTTGAAGTTTTTGTTCAAATTTTGCACCCGTTAACCGGTTAACCAAAGCGTTAACCGGTTAACGGCCTTAAAATTCCAATTCTTCCTTTCTTTGGATGTACTTCATGGAGTTGACTCAGGTTATTTTCTTTTGTAGTGTCTTTTCTCCTCTTGAGCTCCAAATATGATAACCTTGCCCAATCACATGCCCTATGCCCATGCAAATGCTCATGATTTATTTATTTATTTTTCGAATGTGATGCAATGATATGCTGAATGATGCGGGAATGAAGCGCAAACCGCTTGAGGTTGATAAGAGGGCAAATTTTGGGGTGTTACATCAGTCATTTGCTGATTCCCTTATTTTGCGTGGATCGCCCTCTCGGATTTTCAATCCACCGGGATACCCTTTTTTGCCTGAGTTTTCCAATGTGGCTTTTCAACTCAGCGGGTGTACATTTGTTTATTTAGTTCCCTAACTTTTGCCCCGACCTTTTTATTCTGTTTTTAGCTCGCCGAGATGCCTTTTTTTCCGGGACTTTAATTCTGTTTTTGTGTCCAGCGGGTCTTTTTATACGAAGTATTTTTTAACTGATTCTGAGTTAACAGGGGTCTGGAAGTCTTCACCATCCATAGTAGTGAGCATCAGCGTTCCACCAGAGAAAACCTTATTTACTATGAATGGGCCTTCATAATTCGGTGTCCACTTGCCCCTGTGATTTGAACTTCGAGGAATGATTCTTTTTAGTACAAGCTCACCAACTTAGTACTCTCGAATGCATACTTGCTGATCAAATGCTCGCTTCATTCTCCTCTGATAAAGCTGACCATGACACACATCTGCTATTCTTTTTTCATCAATTAGACACAATTGGTTATATCGAGCATGCACCCATTCAGCCTCGTCAAGCTTGACATTCATCATCACACGCAAAGAAGGAATTTCAACTTCAACCGGTAAGACGACCTCCATACCATATACTAAGTGAAAAAGGAGTTGCCCCAGTAGACTTCCTGACTTATGTTCGGTACCCATGCAACACAAATGGTAACATCTCATGCCAATCTTTATAGGTGATGACCATTTTCTGCATAATCTTCTTAATATTCTTGTTTGCTGCCTCAACCGCACCATTCATCTTTGGTCGGTAAGGTGAAGAATTATGATGTCGAATCTTGAAGTCCCGGCATAATTCAGCCATTATTTTGTTGTTTAGATTGGAACCAATCAAAAATGATTCGCTCGGGAACTCTATATCTGTAGATGATATCTTTCTTCAAAAATCTAGCCACCACCTGGCGAGTAACATTGGCATAAGACGTTGTTTCAACCCATTTGGTGAAGTAATCGATTGCGACCAATATGAAACGATGGCCGTTCGAAGTAGTAGGCTCTATTTTTCTGATCATGTCAATGCCCCACATAGAAAAAGGCCAAGGATATGACATGACATTGAGCGGGCTTGGAGGAACATGCACTTTGTATGCATAGATCTGGAATTTGTGACATTTGCGGGCGTATGAAGAACAATCTTCATCCATTGTTAACCAATAATACCCTGATCTCAATAACTTCTTAGCCATTGCATGTCCTCCTGCATGAGTACCGAAAGATCCCTCGTGGACTTCCTGCATTAACAAATCTGCTTCATGTCTATCCACGGATCTGAGCAGAACCATGTCAAAGTTCCTCTTATATAGAACATCATCTACGTTTAAGAAGAAACTAGCAGATAGTCGCCTTGAGGTCTTCTTGTCATTGGAAGATGCCCCAGCTGGATATTCTTTTCATTCCAGGAAATGCTTAATATCATGATACCAAGGCTTCTCATCAGACACTGCGTTTACATAGAACATATAGACAGGTATATTGAGCCTGAAGATGTCAATTCTAGGGACATAATTACAACACAAAACATTGATAGACAAAGAGAGCGTAGCCAATGCATCGACAAATTGATTTTCATCTCGTGGTATATACTGAAGCTTTACTGTTATGAAGAATGTCAACAATCTTCTAGCATAATCCCTATAAGGAATTAAGTGTTCTTGGTGTGTATACCACTTGCCGGTAATCTAATTTATCACGAGGGCAGAGTCTCCGAAAATATTGAGGGTCTTAATCCTAAGATTAATGGCCTCCTCTATTCCCATAATGCACGCCTCGTATTCCTCTTCATTGTTGGTGCATTCAAAAGTGATTCTGGCAGCGAAGGGAAAGTGAACACCTTCTGGAGTAATTAGAACAACACCAACTCCACGTCTGTTAATATTGACTGCCCCATCAAACATCAACTTCCATTTGGATTCAGGGTCTGGCCCCTCCTCCGGAAGTGGTTCCTTACAATATTTTTCTTTGAGGTACATGATGTCCTAATCAGGGATATCAATTTTCATTGGCTGATAACCGTCTTCAAGGGGTTGCTGCACAAGATAGTCTGAAAGTATGCTTCCTTTGATGCCTTTCTGAGAAGTATATTGAATATCGTACTCTGTCAGAACCATCTACCACCTTGCAACCCTTCTGGTTAGCGTTGGTTTCTCAAAAATGTATTTAACAGGATCCATCTTTGAAATTAACAGGGTTGTATGGGTCAACATATACTGTCTCAGTTGGCGAGCAGCCCATGCCAAAGTGCAGCAAGTTTTCTCGAGCAGTGAATAACGGGATTCACAGTCGGTAAACTTTTTTCTCGATTAGACTCGTCATGTTGGCCTAGAACACACCCCATTGACTCTTCTAGCACGATCAAATACATGATAAGTGGCCTTCCTGGAACTGGAGGCATTAGAATTGGAGGTTCTTGCAAGTATTCTTTTATATTTTCAAATACTCTTTGACAATCTTCATTCCACCTGACCGCCTGCTTTTTTCTTAGCAGCTTAAATATTGGCTCACATGTGGCTGTAAGGTGAGATATGAACCGGTCAATGTAGTTCAACCTCTCTAGGAAACCACACACTTCTTCTTTAGTTCGCGGTGCAGGCATGTCTTGTATTGCATTAACTTTTGCCGGATCTACCTCGATTCCTCTTTGACTTACAATGAAACCCAACGGCTTTCTGGAACACACCCTAAAGGTGCACTTGTTTGGATTTAACCTCAAACAATACTTTCTTAGTCGTTCAAACAATTTCTTAAGGTTAACCAAATGCTTTTCTTCGTCTTGGGATTTGGCGATCATGTCATCCACATATAATTTAATCTCTTTGTGGATCATATCATGAAACAGAGTCACCATTGCCCGCTGATAAGTTGCCCCGGCATTCTTCAAACCAAAGGGCATGACCTTGTAACTAAATGTACCCCAAGGGGTAATGAATGTTGTCTTCTCCATGTCTTCCGGAGCCATTTTAATTTGATTATAACCAGAGAAGCCATCCATGAAGAATAATACCGAGAATTGAGCCGTATTATCCACCAATACATCGATGTGAGGTAGTGGGAAATCATCTTTTGGGCTCACTCTATTCAAATCCTGGTAGCCGACGCACATCCGGACCTTTCCGTCCTTCTTCGGTATAGGTACAATATTAGCTACCCAGGGTGGATAACTAGTTATTGCAAGGAAACCGGCGTCCCATTTCTTCTGAACCTCTTCTTTAATCTTCAATGCCATGTCAGGACAGGTTCTTCTAAGCTTTTGCATAATAGGAGGGCAGTCTTCCCTCAGTGGCAGCTTATGCATAACAATGTTGGTATCCAGACTTGGCATATCTTGATATGACCAAGCAAAGATATCCACATACTCTCGAAGCATACCTATCAATCCTTCCTTTACACTGGCATGCAGACTGGCCCCGATCTTAATTTCCTTCTTTACGTCTTTAAACCCAATATTGATAACTTCGAGCTCTTCTTGATGAGGCTGAATAACCCTTTCCTCTTGTTTCAGTAACCTGGCTAATTCTTCAGGGAGTTCACAATCTTCTTCAACCCCTTCATCAGCATGGTAGATCAGATTATCAAAATCATACTTGGTCATAGCAGAAGAGTTATCAAAGAAATCAGGATGATTGACTCTGCACAAGTGATATGCTTATTTCAGATTCTGCTTTTATGAAAACAAACAAAGCCATAACAAAAGAAAAAATTGCCATTTTTATTGTTTTTGTGCAAAACTTTAAAAAGAAAGAAAGGGAACATAATTTGAATGAGAAATGTCCTTTATTCATAGTAAAATTAAATGCATAAAATGGTGGCCCTACAATGAATCCATACACCTTGGGCATAGTGTAGGACTTAGCATGCAAATGAATAAATGGAAAAACAGGAAAAATTACTCTGGTGAACCGGTAACTTGGATGAAATCCTCTGCAAACCAGTTTGGCAGCTCTTTCCCGGGAACACATAGGTGTACCCAGTTGTCCAGATCGCAATCACTGTCAGCATCTTCGAGAGAGCTAGCAATTTTTGCAAATTTGATTTCCTAAATTTTCATTACAATGCTTCATATAAAATGTTGAGATGCTTTCTAGTGTCATGTATTATAATTCTATGACATATTAAATGATATGAGCAATAAATAGCAACAAATAACATGTTCACATACATAAAATCTATTTTATATCAAGGATGGAAATCAAATAAATCTTAAATGAATCACAATTTTAAGTAGACATAGGTAAAAGTCAAGATATAGGAAAGGAACAATATTACCTCTCACGATGTAATATATTGAAAGAAACCAATTCAATATTCCTCAAGAAGCTATTTGTTAGTGAAGAAAAAAGACACGATAATTCAAATGATAATATAAGATAAACATATAATACACATCATGAACGACCCAAAATATCGAGAACGCCTAGTTCCCTACAAATGTGAATGAAAGGTTCAGAAGCGAGTTGTTTAGTAAAAATATCGGCAAGTTGATTTTTACTCTCAACATGATCAAACACCATGTCCCCTATCTCTACATGATCCCTAAGGAAAAGATGACAGATTTCAATATGCTTATTGCGTGAATGTAAGATTTTATTTTTGGTAAGATTTATAGCACTTGTGTTGTCACATAGAATATGAATACTTTTAATAATGGCATTAAAGTCGAGCAGTTGTTGTTTTAGCCACAAGATTTGGACAAAATAATTACCGGCCACAACGTATTCTGTAACACCCCGGAAATCTAAATTTAATTATTTATTTATTTAATTGATTTAGAAAGGATTGGAGGTTTTGGGTAAATATGGTGAATTTTGGGAGAAAAGAAGTATTTTTATATAATAAAGATAATTAGTGTATTATTATATTATTATTGTTATTATTAATAAAAATATTTTAAGAAAAGGGAAAGGTGGTCTTTATGATAAAAGAGTGAGATTAAGTTGGGAAAATCATTAACTGGGATAGTTTTATCAAAAAAGAATACGATCAAAACTCTTATGTTTATCGTGTTTTTGGTAAAGAGCTCTGAAGAAAGAAGGAGAGGAAGCTTAGATTCAGGAAGTTGCGAAGAACCTTGGAGAAAAGTATAAATCGAAGGAATTCTCTAAGGTATGTGGAGTTTTCATAATCTATTATAATTGTATAGGAATTGGTCTATGAGTAGATTAGGTTTGTATGAATTTTGGTGAGTTTTAGCATTGTTGACTTAGATTAAGTGTAAGAGTATAAATTAATGAATTAGGATGGATTATATGAGTTAGAATTGTATGTTTGATGTGTGTGTTGTTGCATTATTGATGTATGTGTTTGATGGCTGAATTGAAGGGGTTTTAGAAAACGATTAAAATTGCCTTATAGTTTTTACCGTAAATGGCATATAACTTGATAGATTGGAGTTGTTGATGAATGGGGATTATAGATGTGTTATTGTAATGAAAAACCTGATTTTTTGATGATTTGATTGTTGAACATGAAATGAATGATGCTCTATTGATTTTCGGTGATTTATGAGGAGTAACACATTGTTGCATTTCATGGCATACTTTGGTGGGGCTTTAGCCTATTTGGTAACTTCAATCCCATTGTGTGGATTGAAGTGATTCAGTGATTTTGGAGTTCTCCCTTGTGGAGGGTTGATGGCCATGTGTCCATCTCACGGAGAAAAACTGGTACCACATGCATATTATGCATATCATGATAGTTGTCATTACATTTTAAGGAATGTGTTTATGATTGTGTTGTTGCTGAATTTTGTTATTGATGATGTTATGATATGATTGTACTTGATTTATTTATATTCCATATTCTAATATTATTATAATGAATTATGATTTCTCACCCTGCCTTTTTGGACATGTTGCCTCTATGTGGGTAACTTGAAGATGATAAAGAGTAGCTCCGCATTGCTATAGGATTCAGAGTCTTGGAGCGTGTCTTTATTTTTTTAGGAGTGGTTTTGGAGGTTTGTGTCATGCTCTGTGTCATGTAACACCAGGTTGGGGATTAGATATTGAACTTGTTTTCATTTTCATGATTTATTGGAGAATATTCTATCTTAATCTACGATGTTATTTTGTTTGTTGGATAGATTTTATTTCAAGAAGTGAAGTATCATTTTGAATTATTAAATATGATTCCGCTGCGAGAAAAATACATATTTTGCTTATGACGATGATGTAACCCGTGTAACGGGACATGACAATGAATAAATGATGTTTTGAATAAAGTGTGATGCCCTTCTTGTTGTGTACTCTGATAATAATTTACATAAATTGTATTTTAGGTAGAAGGGTGTTACATATTCCACCTCCATGGTTGACAAAGCAACAAAATCCTGCTTTTTGCTATGCCAACTTACTAGAAAATTTGAAAAGAAGTGACATGTGCCACTAGTGATTTTCCTATCCACTTTGCAACCGGCAAAATTGGAATCAGAATATCTTACCAAAGAGCAATCAATACCCTTGGAATACCAAAGCCCAAAATTACAAGTACCACAAAGGTATCTAAGAATGTGTTTAACTGATTTTAAGTGTGATTCCTTGGGGCATGATTGAAACCTAGCACACATACAAACATTAAACATGACATTTGGACAAGATGCGATAAGATAAAGAAGAGAGCCGATAATACCTCTATACCTTTTTATGTCAACCTATTTACCTTTCTCATCTCGATCTAAACTTGTCGTGGTAGGCATTGGTTTATCAATAGCTTTTGAATTTGTCATATCGAATTACTTGAGAAGCTCATTACAATATTTTGTTTGACTTATAAAATTTCCCTCCTCAAGTTTTCTAATTTGGAGTTTAAGAAAGTAATTGAGCCCCCCCATCATACTTATCTCAAAGTCACCTTGCATTGAACTTGAACTAAAATTGAATGTTTCCTTCCCGTTTAATGAAAATAGTAGTATCAACCTTTCAGCTTGAAAATCCTTGATTTAATAAAAAAATTCTAAGGCGTTCACACCAAGCTCTAGGATCTTGTTTGAGGCCGTACAAAACATGTTTAAGCTTGTACACATAGTTAGGACTTTCATGGCTTTCAAAACCGGGAGGTTGACATACATACACCTCTTCATTAATGTATTCGTTAAGGAAAGCACTCTTAACATCCATTTGATATAACTTAATGTTATGTGAGCATGCAAATGCAAGCAAAAGGCGTATAGCCTCAAGGGGGTAATCGGAGCATAAGTCTCCTCATAGTCAATACCCTCTTTCGGGTTATACCCTTAGGTAACAAGACGGGCCTTGTTGCGAGTTATAATACCTTTCTCGTCCATCTTGTTCCTAAACACCCATTTAGTGCGATTACTTAATGACCTTGCGGATGAGGGACAAGGTCCAGAACCTCATTTGTTTTGAACTGATTAAGTTCCTCTTACATAGCTAGAAACCAATTTTCATCGAGTAGAGCATCTTTGAAGTTTTTAGGCTCAATTTGAGAGACAAAAGCATAATGATAACAAAAACTACTTATCCTTGAGCGTGTAGTAACTTCCTCTAATATATCTCCTTGAATATTGTCAATGGGATGATCCTTTGAGGTTTTCCATTCCAAAGGGAGATCATCTTGATTTGTTGAATGATCCTCCTCTTTGTTTTTAGATCATTTATCCGACTCCTCCTTAGATATATTTGGAATGGATTTAACACTTGAAGCTTCTTGATCTTTAAGAATATCCTCAGAGGAAATACCTGCACCAATAACACAACTACCTTTTCCGACAAATTTCGGATAAGATTCATCAAAGGATACATGCACAAATTCTTCAACGATAAGTAACGTCTTGTCGTATACTCTATAAGCTTTACTTGAATTAGAGTATCCGAGAAAGATACCTTCATCAACTTTTGAGTCAAATTTTCCAAGGTTTTCTTTACCACCGTTTAACACATAACATTTACAACCAACAACATGAAGATGTGACACATTTGGCTTCCTACCTTTTAAGAGTTCATAGGGCGTTTTATTAAGAATAGGACGAATAAGCACCCTATTCAAAACATAACACACCGTACTTATGGAGTCGGCCCAAAAATATTTAGGAAGACCATTGTCATTGATCATAGTTTTTCTGAGCTCCTTTAGAACACGATTTTTATGCTCCACAATAACATTTTGTTGAGGAGTTCTAGGAGCGGAGAAATTATGATCAATTCCATGTTTCTCACAAAATTCTTCAAAGAGATGATTTTCAAATTCACCTCCATGGTCCCTTCAAATTGTAACAATGTTAATGTTTAGTTTATTTTGAGACAATTTGGAAAACATTTCAAATGCCGAGAAGGTGTCACTCTTACTAGCCAAAAAGATAGTCCAACAAAATCCTGAGTAGTCATCTAGAATAACAAAACCATAATAGTTTCCACCTAGACTTCTAATTCTAGATGGACCAAATAAATCCATCTGGAGAAGTTCAAGAGGTCTAGACGTTGAAACAAAGTTTTTGGATTTAAAAGAGACCTTTGTTTGCTTCCCCATTTGGCATGCATCACATAGGTGATCTTTAGTAAATTTGATTTTAGGTAGACCAACTACTAAGTCTTTTGAAACTATCTTGTTTAGCAAGTCAAAGTTAATATGCGCTAAGCGCCAATGCCAAAGCCAAGAGTCATCACTCTTGGAGACTAGACACTTATGATCATTTACGAACACATCATTCAAGTCAAGCATGTATATATTATTATTAACCCTCAAGTACTTAAACACATCATTGTTTTTATCATCATGTTCAATTATGCAACCTTCTTTTGAAAAGGAGACTTTATATACTTTGTCACGTAATTTACTAATGCTAATAAGATTGTGCTTAAGGCCTCCAACTAAAAGGACATTGGAGATAGATGGAGATGAGGGATTACCTGCACTAGCTTTGCTGAGTATTGCTCCCTTGTTATTATCACCATAGGTTACAAATCCCTTCTTCTTAGCCACAAAGCCATAAAATAAGGAAATTTCACCCGTCATATGTCTTGAGCATCCACTATCGAGAAACCATCTTCTCTCTGTAGCCTCAAGACACTCCACCTACAAATTTAAACAAGAAAGGCAGGTACCCAATTTTCATTGGGTCCTTGTGTTTGAGTGAAACTTTGGTTGCTTTTGGGCAACCATTGGAAAATGCCTTTAGGAACTAAGAATCTCCTAAACCAGAATTTGACAATAATATGTCCTCTCTTGCAACAATATAGACAAGTTAAGTTTGGTTTAGTGTTCCATTTTCTAATTTGATCTTTCACCACATAAGTATATTTTTGATATGGAATATTCACAGAATTTCTAAAATTAGATCTATCAATAGCAAATGTCATTTTTGGTTGTGATGCTTTGTCCAGTTTGGTTTGAAGAGTTTTGACCTCTTTTTGCAAATTGCAACAATTTTCACAACTATGGAAATTAAACCATTCTCGCTTGTCTTCCTTAATTGGCTCCACCATAGAACACTTAAGAGCTTCCAATTCTTTTTTATAATCGGAAACCTTTTTCCTCAAATGTGTAAAAAATTTATTATTGGAGGCTAAGCGTTTAAAAGCTTCTTTAGCTTCATGGTGGATAACTCTAATAGTACTAAGTAAATTAGGATTAGACAATTTATCGAAGTTATCATATTTAGCATGTCATACTTGCTTTTTGCCTTTTTTTATAAGCCATAAGACAAAGATTCACTTTCTCTTCTTCATCACTTAAGTTTCCGTTGCTTGAGACTTCACTATCGTTTTCCCATGCGATATAAGCTATCCTGCCTTGCTACCCTTCTTTTGATATTTATCTTTACCTTTGTCTTTCTTCATCATTGAACAATCTGGTTTATAGTGACCAGGTTTTCCGCAATTGGAGCACGACCCTTTTGATTTGGTACTCTTACTTTGATCTTGCTTAAAGGGATTTGATTGCCTTCTATAATTAACGAAACGTATATCCGAATGAGAGATTTCATTATTTCTAAGATACCTATTGTATCTTTTTACAAATAGTCCCATATCCTCATTTGATTCACTATATACATCATTTGACTCACTCTCACATTCATCATTGGTGGATGATTTAGAAGTAGAAGCCTTTAATGCAATAGACTTATTTTTCTTCTCGTTTTTGTAAGTTTTATTTTTATAGGATTGGCATTAATTTTGTAAAACAAATATAGCAGCAATAAAATGTACATGATCTTGCAATATAAGAATAGGTTAAGAAATGAATTCCTATTGTGCACCTAACACATGTTGAGTTGAAGTTTTTCAACATCTGAAGCAACAAGTCATAGAAGATGTCATAAACAGTTCATTCGACATCATGAACTGATACAGGTGGATTGAAGATTTTGTTATTATTTAACAGAAGCAGAATATTTAGAGAATCAAAGCAATTCAATGTGGTTTTGATTTAAAGATCTTGGAGATTCAAATTTATATTGAAGACAAATATTGAATAAATATAGACTTAATATATTTAGAGATATTTTAGGAAGTTGTTATCTTTGAAGATCTTATTTGTAGCATATTTTTTTGCATGATTGTAGAAGTTGTTATGTTGCGGTATTAGGCCCAAAATCCAGTTGAGATTAGGTTATAAAAAGAAACCTTGTAACCTAGGTTTAGTAACCTGCCAAATATGTAAAAGTCATATCATTAGGGTTGAGTTCTAGTTACAGTCATATGCAACAAGATTCATTCTTTGTTGCTGTTTTTCTTTGTAATCCTCGAAGCTTTTAAACAAGAGGTATTTTGTTCTTGACTGAATCTTTGAAGCAAGGTTAAGGTGTTGTCATGGAAGTGTGTCTTCTGACTTTGAATTGTTAAGTGTATCACTATTGTGATTGAGAGGGAGTGAGATAGGGTTCTCATACTTAGGAGTTCCTAAGTAGAAGTTGCATTGGTAGTGATTAAGTGAGAGGATTGTAAATTGAGTGGTTTGTTGTGGGTCCTTGAATTGATACTACATAGTGGATTTCCTTCTTGGCTTAGTAGCCCCCAGAGTAGATGAGTTTGCATCGAACTGGGTTAACAATTTGAATGTGTTCTTTACTACTTTTCTGTTTTATATATTAATGCAATATTCTTGCTGAATGTCAAACCAGATGTCTAAACATCCCGTAGGATAATTAGAATCTGGTATATCAGAATTGTATGATCCTGCTGTTTGTACCTTTCCATGTTTAACAAGTAACAGATATGATGTCTCAACATCGTATTCGACATCTGAGTTTGTCATACCAGAATTTTAGTTATCTTTGGATTTCTCATTATTTTCTTTCTTTTCACTTTCTTCATGCTCATTTAGATACAATAGCTCTTGCTCGTGTTCTTGTAGCTTTCCTATTAACTTTGTCAAGTCCAAGGTTCTTACATCATTAGCTTCCTTGATCCCTGTGACTTTTGGTAACCATTCCCTAGCAAGACATCTTAGAATTTTGTTAGTAGCCACATCATTGGGAGTGGTTTTAACAAAAGAATTTAAGCAATTTAATAGATGAGAAAATCTATTTCCCAAATCCCCAATGGTTTCCCCTTGGTTAATATGAAAGCAGTCGAACACTTGTTGCAAGGTATTGATTCTAGCTAGTTCACATCATCAATTCCCTCATGGGCAATTTGTAACGCTCCCCACATAACTTTAGCAATGGTATGATGTGAAACTCTAAAATATTCATCAACTACCAAAGAGGCAATGATCATATTTCTAGCCTTCGAATGATAACTATAGTTCTTTTCATATTTTTCATCCCATTGTGCTTCAGATTTAGGTACTTCAACATTATTCACATTGGTCATAGTTATTTGTATGGGACCATCCTGAATAACCTTTCGTATCTTTCTATCAACAAAGTTGATATGAATATGCATGCAATCCTTCCAGTGACTATAGTTTTCTTAGGTGAAAACGGATGCTCTATTATATGCCCTCGTTGGATCGTTATCCATTTTCTAAGAAGTTATGTGTGAAGCACTATATGAACCGGTGCTCGTAATACCACTTGTTAGACAATGGTGTGGATATAGAAGAGGGGGGTTGAATAGATCGATTTATTAAATTATTTTCAACTTTCAAAAATTAATTGAAAAGTGTTTTGCGGAAGTTCCCCGAAAAAATCACGTCTACAATCATATTAAGTCACCGATGATCGGATATGCGTTATCAAACCAAATGGGATACTAAAGATGAATTAACTAATCAATATCAATCCAATTAATCACATAAACTTAAAACACTTGATTAAACTACTACCAACAATTTTAAGAGAGAAGAAATAAGCACAATAATAAAGAAATAATATATTTTGAATTTTATCAAACACTTGTGTTGCTCCCGGGATTTTCATCCTAGTACAAAAGCAAAAGTGGCGCGGAAAAAGAAGAATAGTCATCAGCCAAGCATTTTTATCCCAAAGAAAGGGAAAGTTAATGCTGCACAAACTGGGGAAAAGGAAAGAAAAAGGTCTTACGAACCAGAGAGAATGTGTAAGGGAATCAGTTACATGAAGGGAAGGTATTAGCACACATTCACATTCGTCGTACTCGACGGGATCCACGCTTGCTTGAACTGTTTCAAAAGGGTAAAAATAATCTGCTACTGAATTAGAAAAGAATGAGGAATGGGAAAATGTAGGGAAAATAAAGAATGTGCTCGAATGGGCCCTATCCCACTGCCTACGTATCTCATCATAAATGAGAATCAGAGTTGACGTAGTTCCCCTAACTAGCGAGGAAATTTGTTTGTTTGTGTTTTTTGTGATTGAAATGCTTATGTCTATGCTCAGGTGTTGCAGGCTCGCCTTGAACGAGTGCGTTTACCATCTTGAAAGAGACAAGTCAAAGCAAGTTCCTTCATTAAGAGTGAAGGAGATGAGAAGAGAATTCACGTAGGAAAGACGCTTATTGTTGGTTTGTAGCTTTTATAAGCCTTTTATTTGTGTTTGCATGAGTAAGTGTTTTTGTATTTTGAAGTGAAAATGTGTTTTTTAAGCTTTTCTTTGTGAGAATGTCTTCATGTTAAGACTTTTAATTCATGCTAGACAAGTTCACATTACCCCAAGATGGGATAGACGCAAATGCCCCATAGAATAAGTCCATAATACAAGAAGTCATTTCAACCATTATTAAGTCTTTTGGAGTTGTTTTGAGACGAGAGAAGAGAAAGCACCAAAAGGATCTCCAAAGGTAAAATGTCTAAGGGAGACTAAACCTAATGAAGTTGTCATTCTTGGATAACCTAGGTTAGTGAGGTTTGAAGATCTCTATCCTAATGAAGAAGAAAGCGGAAGAGAAGAAAACTTAGAAGATAACTTACTTTCATGAGGAAAGATAAGTTATTTCTAAAGGGGAAAGTGACCAATTACGAAAATCAAAGCATCTTGGATGCTTGCATAAACACAATATTTAAATGTAAAAGGTGAGAGAGAGGTTGGAATATGGAGGCATTTCCAAACTCCAAAGACTTACCAAAGCCCCTACAAGGTTTGCAAATGAAGCATAATAGTTCATAAGACATCATAAGACATAAAATGAAATCTACACACAAAATGGGAACAAGGTGAATGCATCTTAAGGTTCATAAGCCTAACAAGTAAGAACCTAATACTAAATGAACTTAAGAAGCTCAAGGAATAAAAACTAAACTAAACACGTGAAAGGAAGCACCAAAGTGGCAAGGAAGTTCTAAGGAATTGCAAATGAAGAAGTAAAGAAGCAAAAGAGAGTAAACATGGATTGAGGCACATGAAAAACACCAAATTCAGAATGTCCTATCACATTAGAAGGTCTAATGCTACCCTAAATGTTCATACCAAACGTCATGGGTTAGTTTATGGTATAGTGAGAGATGAAGAGAAGAAGCATTCACATGTTCATAAGAGAATAAACAAGTAAGGCAAAGTACAAGTCAAACATTAATGGATGACATGAGATACCAAAAGTCAGTAGCATATATCACTTATTAGTGTCATATAATGTCTATGAGTGGACATGCAAACCATGTGATAAAGTATTCTAGTGATTGAGGGATTAAGATGGAGAAGAAGTAAGCATATAACTATGTAAGAATGAACACAAGTCAAGATGAAAGTCAAGTGAACTAAGATGACCCAAATATTATGAAAGTCAGTAGTACATGATTAGAATTACATGTTAAATATGCACATATAATCAAGTTATGTTCACATTTAAAACAAGTTCAAACAAGTTACATAAAGATGCAAAAGTTGTCACATAATGCAAGGATGCTTCATACTTGGAATGAATGGAAAATGATGCAACATATCATAAAAATATGAATGATTATGCATGAATTCAGAGGCATACATAATCTATAATGCAAATGAGATGAATGGTATGAACATATTAGGAGCATACAAGTTAGCATGAGAAGCATAGGATGAAGGATGTGGAAGAATTAAGTCAAACAAGTTCATAAGATGCATCACACAAGCCAAAAGACAAAACTAAGTCAAATGGACCTATAATTGATCATAAAAAGACCTATAAGATTCTAATCAAGCATGGAAAATACCTATAAGTTACCTCTAATGATAGCATAAATGCTTACAAGCAATAAGGGTTAGAAGTGATGAAGAAAGTCCATGAAAAAGTACTTCATTTGCAAGTAATCAAACATGCATCAAGCATAGGTTAAACATGTGTTAAAATTTCATACAAAATTTTACAATAGAACTAGTTCAAATAATGCTTTGAAGTTCTAGCAAGAACCATGAACAAGTATGCAAAAAGGAGGGACCAAAATGCAATTTTAAAGAGTTTAAAAATATGAAAAAATATTTTTATAGAGTTTTAATGTGTTATGGAATGACTGCAAAAAGAACCATTTGAAAATGTTTAGGAAGCTATGTGAAATAAATCTTTGAAATTGCAATGTGAAAATGGAAACAATTTAAGAAGAAAATAAAAGGAAATTCATGAAATGATGTGAAAAATGCATCAGAAATGAAAAATATACAAAATTATTTTAATGTCTCATCCATGATGTTTTGTATGATTTTTGAGTGCTTGGAAATGATTTTAAAAAATAAAAAAAAATGAAAAATATGTAAAATAAAATGAAAAAATATGAGAAGGACCAGGGGTGCTACATTAGAAAATCCTACGTTTAAAATGATCTGGGCTCAGATAAAGGGGGTGGGGATATGAATCTGAGGCCCAATCCACACGCGCTGAAGTGTTATGATACTACAATGCACCCTAGTCAAATTGTTGACTCTTTGAGAGCCATAGGATATAGTCAACATGAAACAATCAATAGAGTAATCCAATCCAACTCTCCTCAATGTAGATATATGCAAACAAACAAAGACACACACTCACATAACAAGTCAATGGTCAACACTATGAAACTCAGAGGCACGTGAGGGGAGGGTGGTTTCATTAATGTGCTGGCACGCTTGTTGATGTTAGATCAACCAAATCCAAGGGCTATGTTATAACCTGGAGAAGCATCTAGGGTTCATGATCATATGCAGTTTCAGGTCACCGGAGAAGATTCTGGTTATCTTCTCCGGTGAACCTCCGGTCACACCATAAACAAAATCTCCAGAAATGCATAAAGGTTATACCATTCAAATCCTCAGCTCACACACATTCCAAATCCATGAATGAAATTGTCGCTCCCACCAAATGACACCGGGCCAAGAGGGGTACAGACGCGAACGGTCGGCGAAAGGAGAGAACATGAAATGAAGGTGAAAAGAGTCGCCAGCTAGGCATTTTTATCCCGAAGGAAAGGTAATGCTGCATAAACCTAAGAAAAGATGGATAAGATGGTCGCGAACCAGAGAGACTGAGAAAGGGGGTTGGTTACAACCTGGGAAGGTATTAGCACCCAGATTGTCCGTCGTACTCGACGGGATCCACGCTTGAAAGTTTGTGTTTAAAGGGGTAGTTTCAGTGCTATTTTGTGTTCTAAAGCTGGAAAAGGAATACAAGTGTCAGTGCAAAAGAAGTGTACAGTGAAGAAAAGGAGTGTCAGTGCAAGAAAAGAGTGCAGAGCTCATGACAATGAGGCTTAAATAATAATGCTGGAAGAGGAGGAATAAACAGAGACTTTTTTGTTCGATAACTGTTAAGTTATGCCTACGTATCCTCTCGTGCAATGAGGAAGTCAGAACACCGTGGTTCGACTCAAAGAGACTGAAAGATAAATTGATTGATGAACTGCTTACTTGTCTATGCTCAAATGTATGACCTGTCTGGCTCAGGTGCAAACTCTCTTGCATTAGAAGGAAGAAGCGAGTTCTCGTTTATGAGTGAATGAGGTGAGAAGAGAATCCTAGAGGAGAGGATTATTGTTTGTTTTTGGTGTTTTCAATCTTTTATTGCTTTTTGGAGTTTGTCATAAGAAAATGAGCTTAAGCCTAAACCAAGGGTTAGTAAACTCATCACATCTTCCCTCTGATTAAGGGTAATGAGAATACCTTAAGTATGAAGTAAGCACCTCACACTTAATCACCATGATGTAGGATTAAGATCATTAACCTACTTGCATTTATTTATATGTTTTTGGAGTTTTTTGTTTAGTGTTAAGTAATGAGTTTAAGCCATAATCAAGGATTTAATGGACCCATTACACCATCCTAATAGAAGGATAATAGATGAGAGCATTTAAGCTGAGGAAGGCTCCTCAACTTAATCCATGATTAGGGGTTAACCTCATGACAAAACAAAGCCTTTTTAAAGTGGATTTTAGTTAATGATAAGATTAAGAAATGGATTTTATGGTTTGTAAGACAACTTGAGGGGGACTTGTCCATTAACACTAGGGTTAGTCCTTCTTAACCAATTAAGGAAGAATTAGAACCCTAATGCAAGGCCCAAGTTACAAGCTTGATGTCTTAGTGATTTATTAGATGAATTGATTAAAGGATTTAAACACATTAAGGGTTTAACACTAAGGATTAAAGTTATACACTTCATCCTAAGAGAAGGATGCAGGCATAATCTTAATCTCAAAGCCTTAAAACCTTGAAGGTTTAGTCCCTGATTATGAGATGAGAAGAGAAGATACAAAAGATGAAACAAAGGTAAAACTAATGGGGGGATAATCAAACCCTAATTGTTAACATGCTTGGGTGTTCCTAAGGTTCATGAGGCTTGCAAGAAATCTTCAAGAGGAGCCACCAAGGAAGAAGCAGATTGAAAGGAGGAGAAGCAGAAGAAACAAGTCAACTTACTTCACTTAAGAAGATAAGTTGCTTGAAGGAAGAAAGTGAGGAGGGAACATGAATGAGCAAGCTCACTCTAATACAAATACAAAATGCAGCAATGGATGCATAAGAGAGATGAGAAGAGATTGTGAGAAGTGAAGGCAAATTCACTTCTGAAAGTAACTTACCACCTGAAAAGTTAGTGAAAGGAAATGAAATGAAATGAAAATGAAATGAATGCAAGGATGCAAACCAAAACCAGAAGCATGCTCATGATGAAAATTATGCTTAGAGATGATGCAAATGTATGTCAAGAAATGTAAATTGTCATACAAGCAATGAGGATGCAAATGAAGCATGAAAGGAGCATGGAAGTTTCATGAATGTACATGAAATGAAATGAATACATAACATGGAAAATGGATGATTCAATGATCAAACATGATTCTAATGTGTCCTAATATGTCTTATATGTCATGTGAATGCATAAAATATCATGGCAAGTTCATGAATGCAAGCATATGCAAGATGTATGCAAGTGAAGATGCAAAATTAGGGTTTTATGAAAGGATGAGATGCAAATGGCAAAAACAAAAGCAAATGACATGATAAAAAATTGAAAATGCACTCAAAGGAACCCTAAACCTATACTAGGTTACCATCCAAAGGGGGAGGTCAGAAGCTAAACTTAAAAGGAGTTATGAATTTCTTAAGTTCCTAGGGTTTTTTGGGTGATCCTCAATGTAAAATGCCAAACAAATTGAAAATGCAAGATAAAAATGAAACAAAAATGTTTTTGGATGCTAGAAGCCATGTATAGAACAATGCAAAAAGAACCATTCACAAACTCAACTTGGTTTAAAAGTTATGAATTTTTGAAGTTAGGGTTAGAAAATGAACAATTTTAAGAACCCTAATTCATTGAAAAATGTCAAAGCATGATCAAAACCAAAAAGAAATTTGTGTGGTGAGTTTGTAAATGCTTCTAAATGTCTAAGGATGTTATCTGATTTTTTGGGTGATTTTTAAATACTTAAATGTATTTTTAATTAATTAAATAAAACATTTAAATGATTTAAAAATGCTTTTTTAATGCAAAAATTAAAAAAAATGTTTTTGGTTTCTTAAAATTAATAAAATGTTTGATAAAAAATTTCAGAATTTTTTGACGATTTTTACTATTTTAAATGAATTTATGAAAAGAAATGGATAAAATATAAAATAAAAATGAAAAAAATGGGAAAGTCAAAGCATCTGAAGGTCAGGGTTTAAACTTAAGTTGACTGGCATGCAGATGGAGGGCCAGGATCAAATCTGCCTAATTAATTTTGATTAATTTAATTAAACAGGAATTAGAGCTAATGACATGATCTGAGCCATTGAAAACACGCGCGCAAGGCAAATCCTAGGGCTGACATTCAAAGTTCATTAATTACGTAGATTAGGGCTCAACACTTTCAGGTGACTGGAACAGTGTTCCGATCATCTTCTCCGGCGAGCAAAAATCTCATCTCTCTCCCTAAGCATCTAAAACCTAATTTTTCTGCCCAGAAATGATCCCCATACATCACTGAACCTAAATCCCCATACAAAATTCATTTATAACACATCAAAAGAGAGAATCGAAACAAATTAGTTCTAGGTCAAAAAACTTTCAGAGATCATGAAATGCTTATTTCTCAACCATTCTCAAAACTAAACATATCAGGATGATCAGTGCAACTCATAGAATCATTTTATAACAAGAAATCAAAGTTCTGGAAAAAAATGTTCTTGAGGTATACCTGAGATGGAACTTTGCTATCTAGAGCTTTATGGCCACTTTCTTGGTGCTTTTCCACTCCAATGAACCCTTTGATGCTTCTGGCAAGCTTGAAACAAGTTTGTATGGGCTGTTTTGAAGGTTGCAGTTTAGGGGTGATGAAAATCGTATTTTTGTTTGAGGTGGTTTCAGGCCAATGTGAGGGGTGGGAAATGATCCTGGGATGATGCTGAGTTGATTGGTGGAAGAATTTGTGATTTTTGTTGGCTGGTTTGAAAGTTTCGAAGGAATGAAGTTTTGAGATGATTTTTGGTATTCTGAGTTGTGAGCTCTTTCAGGCTTGTTTCTTGTGTGTTATGGCTTGCATAAAGTCCACATATGAAGTGGTGATAGGTCTGTGGAGTTGGTGTGGGCTATGCTGATTGGTATGGGGTGTTTTGCAAAAAGTCAAGATTTCTTATACTTGAGGTATGGGAAAGTGGCAGGCTTGGTACAATGGGGTGTCTGATGCAGCAAGGATCAAGGATGGCCATGGAATTCACTTTGATGCAATTCAGCATGTGGGAAATAAGTTATGGGGTGTTTTGCAAATTTGACAAAGTTTGGCCCTTTTGAGATTTCTTCATGGGCAATGCATGAAATGTTGTGATTCCTTGGGCAATTTGCAGCAAAAGGAGTCATGTGGTGTTGTTATGGTGTTTAGAAGTCAATTAGAGGTCACTTAGAAGCTTGGTAAGTGAATTTGCAAAAATCCCCCTTTGGCATTAAACTTGAAATTATGTGATTTTTGCCAACTTTGACAAGCCATAACTTGAGTTCCAAAATGAATTAGATCTTGTTCTTGTACTTTTTGAAAAGGGAATGATCCAATCTACAACTTTCATGACCAACAATTTTTCATTTGAAGCATTTTTAGTTGAGAAAGAGGAGGTTGAAAAACTTTCCCAAAATGGAAAGTTTACATTACAAGTCATTTCCATTTTTGGCAACTTTTGGTTTAGCTCACTTTTCTTCAAATTTGTGAACTTCTAATCACTTAATTGGTCAAATAAAGACCATACAACTTCAATTTGATGAAAAATCCACTTTTGTTCCATGGATGGGGGCCTCAGATGCCCTGATTTTGCTCTGACTTGCTCAGGAAGTTACCCAGTGATCAGATGACTTCCATAATTAATTTCTTCATAAAACTCTGTATGCATGATCCTTATATCATATTAAGACCAATAGAAACAAGAATGACCAAAAAATTTGAGGTTATGGCCTCTGAAACCAAAACCCTTATTTTAGGTCATCTGTGCAGTTAAACCCTAGCTCAGCTTCCATGCTTTGCCAATTCTTGTGATTCTTTGACTTCCTTGATCGTTGGAGGCTAAAATATGATGATTGAACATACATGGGCCCTCTTGAGATGATTGAAGACCTTTGGAGTGGCTCAGATGGATCCTGGATTGCTCAGATCACAAACCCTAGATGCAGATGAACTTGAACCAATGCAGTGAAGCAAAAATGCAACATGATGTGATATGATTAAATTTATGTAAATGAAAAGATCACAAGCCATGGTGTGAACTTAGTGAGGGAAAATTTGGGTTGTTTACAGAAATCACCATAACATGCAAGATCAAAGGGAATCGAAGAGAAACAAAATGCCCTAAAATTATGATCTAAGCACCTAAAGTGCCTATCAACTAGCCAACCATCACATTGCTCCTATTGAGATTCAAACACTACAAATTCAGCAAGAACAAGCAAAAATGAAGCAAGAAAAATAAGTGGAGTTCAAACCTAGTTATGCAATTTAGCTTGCTATAGAAGAAATCCAGAGATACACACTTGTTCTTGAGCTTCTGAAGAACAAAATAAATGTTCTAAATCTTTGAATCTTGGAAGAAAATGAGAGAAAGCTTTAAACTGAAATTGATCTTGCAATAGTGAATATGCTTGTTCTCTTGGTTTATGCTTAACCAGAAGAGGTAGAGGATGATTGATTGATGAAGATTATGATGAACAATGGTGAAGAATAAGTGTGATTTAGAGAGAAAACTTCATAAGAGCTTTGGTGCAAAAAATGTGAAAATGTGATAATGATGAGAACTAGATCCAAATTCTGTTATGGATGACTTATATACCTCTGGTTAGCTTCTAACCATCATGGTTGATGGTTAGAACTATGGTTAAGTGTGGTGCCATGAGAAAAGCAAAGGGTGAGGTAAGCTTGCAATCAGAATCATGAACTTGAATTGGAGCTCGTGGCTGATCAGGTGTGGAATAAATCATGGTGAACATGATGAGGTTCAATAATGAATGGTGGTGATACTACACCAGCCGCACATGCCTTAGTGTTGAAGTTTCTTACTTTTAGATTTATTTCATGGTGCATGGGATGTCTTGGATGTGCATGGTAGCTGCTCGCTACTTGGCATAAGGCAAGAAAAGTGTGAAAATGATGAGTGTTTGCAATATGTGTGTGTGAGTGAATCAATTGATCAAGGATGTCATTACTTGATGCTTGCCTTACAAGAAAATTCAGCTTCATGTGCCCATGTTTGAAGGTGAATATTTCTCATTTCCATTGATGAAATGGGAAGTTCTTATGCTCAAATGATAGAGGACACATCAAAACACGAGTTAGATGTTTGATTCAAGTTAAAATTAGGGATTGAGATTGTCGCTCCCGAAGATTTGCATCCCGGTACAAGCGTGAACGTTCGGTGAAAGGAGAAATGAAGATGAAGTGAATAGAGTCGCCAGCTAGGCATTTTTATCCCGAAGGAAAGGTAATGCTGCATAAACCTAGAAAAGATGGATAAGACGGTTGCGAACCAGAGAAACTGAGAAAGGGGGTTGGTTACAACCTGGGAAGGTATTAGCACCCAGATTGTCCATCGTACTCGACGGGATCCACGCTTACAAGATTGTGTTTAAAAGGGGTAAGTATATGTGTTATCTGTGTGCAAAAGAATATACAAGTGTCAGTGCAAAAGGTGAATTGCTAAGGAACTGAGGCTTTAAGAGAGTGCTGAAAGAGGAAGAAGACACAAAGACTTTTGTTCGATAATAGTTAAGTTATGCCTACGTATCCTCTTGTGCAATGAGGAAGTCAGAACACCGTAGTTCGACTCAAAGAGACTGAAAACAAATTAACTGTCAACTGCTTGCTTTTCTATGCTCAAGTGTATGACTCGTCTGGCTCGAGTGCTAACTGTCTTGCATTAGACGGAAGAAGCAAGTTCTCGTTTATGAATGAGTGTGATGAGAACAGAATCCCAAAGGAGACGATTATTGTTTGTTTTTTTGTTTTCAGTTTTGTTATTGTTTTTGGTGTTTTTCATAAGTTAATGAGCTTAAGCCTAAATCAAGGGCTTGTAAACTCATTATATCCTCCCTGATTAGGGATACTGAGCCTACTTAATTATGAGATAAGTATCCCAACTTAATTACCATGATGATGTAGGATTAAGATCATTAACCTACTTGTGATTATTTAGATGTTTTTGGTTTTTTTTTAGTGTTAAGTAATTGGTTAAATCTCTAATCACATATTAGTGAACTCATAACACCATCCTAATTGAAGGATAATAGATGAGAACACTTAAGTTGAGGGAGATACCTCAACTTAATCCATGGTTAGGGACTAAATTCATTATATAACAAGACTTTATTAAGTGGATTTTAATTAAGGGGTGAGATTAAGAAGTAGATTTTAAGGTTTGAAAGACATCTTGAGGGGGACTTGTCCATTAAACACAAGGGTTAGTCCTTCTAAACCATAAGGAAGAATTAGAACCCTAATGTAAGGCCCAAGTTACAAGATAAATTCTTAGTGATTATTAAGATGATTTGATTAAGAGGTTTAAACAAATTAAAGGTTTAACACTTAGGATTAAAGTTATACACTCCATCCTAAGAGAAGGATGCAGGCATAACCCTAATTCCAAAGTCCTAAAACTTAGTCTCTGATTATTGAGATGAAAAGAGAGACTCAAGGAGACTCAAAGGTAAAACTCTAAGGGGGACTAATAATAACCTAATTATTATCATGCTTGGATGTTCCTATGGTTTGTGAGGCTTAAGAAAGATCTTCAAGGAAGCCACCAATGGAAGAAGCTGATGAAAGGAGGATGAGAAAGAAGAATAAGTTACTTACTTCAATGAAGAAGATAAGTAACTTAGAGAAAGAAAGTGAGAGAGATGGAACACAAGTGAACAAGTTCACTTCAAAGACAAACAAAATGCAAATGAAAGATATAAAGAGAAGTGATAAGTGAAGGAAAATCCACTTCTCAAAGTAATTTACCACCTGAAAATGTTAGCATGAATGCATAAGGTACAAAGCATAAGGAAATGAAATGAAATGAGATGAAATGATCAAAGTCAGAAGTGTTTATGCAATTTAAATTTCATGTAAGATGATCAAAGTCATACAAGATGCATATGTGTGATCATACAAATATGTGATGCAAATGGAAGCATGCTTTGAAGTTTGAAAACACATGAAAGTTAATGAAGTAAAATGAATGCAACATATGACAAATGGATGAAGAAATGATCAAGCATGGTTCTAACATGTCCTAAGATGTCTAAGATGACTTATGAATGCAATAAATGTCATGGAAAGTTCATGTAAGGATGCATATGCAAGGTGAATGCAAGTGAACATGAGAAATTAGGGTTATATGGAAGTATGAGATGCAAATGAACAAAACAGAAGCATATGACAAGATAAAAAATTGAAACCAAGCTCAAACAAAACCTAATCCCATATTAGGTCACACCCCAAAGGAGAAGGTCAGAAGCCAAACCAATCAAAAGTTATGATTTTCCTAAGTTTTCTAGGGTTTTTGGATGGTTCAAAGGGAAAAATACAAATCAAATTGAAAATGCAAGATAAATTCATGAGGAAAATTTCCTATAAACTACATGCAATATGTAACACAATGCAAAAAGAATCATCTTCAAACTCTTCTTAGTTAGGCAGAAATGATTTTTTAAAGTTAGGGTTCAAAAATATGATTTTAATGACCCTTAATTCAAAGAAAATTCACAAATTATGATCAAACCTAAAAGTAAATTTATGTGAAGAGTTTGAAAATGTTTCTAAATGCATTGGGATGATTCATGATTTTTTTGGTGATTTTTAGAAACCTAAATGTATTTTTAATTAATTAAAAGACTTTAATTAATTAAAAATAACATTTAAATATTTTAAAAATACTTTTTATTTGCAAAAAATAAAATAATAATCAATTTCAGGTTAAGAAAAATATTTAAAATGGAAATGAAAAGTTTCATATTTTTTGAAAGTGTTTTGATATTTTAAATAAATTATGCAAAAGAAATGAAAATAAAATAAAATAAAATAAAATGAATTAAAATGCAAGTCAGCGTATCCAATGGCTGAGATTCAAATCCAGGGGTGAGGGTTGACTGCGCGCGTGAATTAGTGGTCCAAATCACTCCTGACTAATTAAACCTAATTAATTTAATTAATTATATTTAGGGTTTAATGACTCAATCCTAGCCATCCACGCACGCCGGCAAAACAGATCCAAGGGCCACCATTCAAACTGGAAACTAAACCCTAATTAGAACCCTAATTACTTTCAGGTGACCAGAGCTAGCTCTGGTCATCTTCTCCGGCAAGCCAAACCACCTATCTTCTCCCCTAGGCTAAATCAAACCCTCTAAAGCTCCAGAATAAATCCCCTAACATCCCTAAGCAAGAATCCATCATCAAAACACATTTATCATTCATCAAAAACAAGATTCGAAGCAAATCATGAAAATGAACAAAACTTTCAGAAGTTCAATACATACTCATTTCTCAATCATTTTCAAAACAAATCATATCAGGATGATCAGTGAAGCATGAAGAATCATTTAGAAACTTAAATAACAAGTTCTGGAAAAAATGTTCATGAAGTTACCTGAGTTGAAGCTTTGTGTTCTCGAGCTTTCTGGCCTACCTCTTGGTTCAAAACCACCCCAATGATCTTCCTGATGATGAAGATGAGCTTAGAGTAAGCTTGTGATAAATGTTTTGAGATGTTTGGTTCTGAGGATGCAGAAATCGTATTTCTGATTTAGTGGCTTTTATGCTATGGTGAAGGGTGCTTTGTGATCCTTAGGTTATGTGGAGATGATTGGTGAAAGAAAATTGAAGTTTCAGTTGTTGGTTTTTGAGTTTCGAAGAAGGGAAGTTTTTGACAAATTTTGTGGATTCTGAGTTCTTGGATGATTCAGCTGCTTGTGTGTTATGAAATGTGTTCCATAATGTTTGCTTTAGACAATGGAAATGCTCATAAAGTTGTTGTGGCACAGGTTGATTGGTATGGGGTGTTTTGTAAAAAAGTCAAGATTTGTGTACTTGAGGTATGGGCCAAAGCAGGTCTGATTTCTTGGGGTGTCTGGCCTCAGCAAGTTTCATGGAGAGCCATGGAATGGTTTTGATGCAGCTGGCACAAGTGGATGAGAGAATCCAATGCATTTTGCAATTCTTGAGTGTTTTGGCCCTTTTGTGATTTCTTGAAGTTCAAGTCATGAAAGTATTGAAAACTTGGGCATATTATGATGTTTAGAGGTTGTCTTTACATGTAGTGAAGTATTTGTGCCTATTTGAAGTCATTAGAATGCTTGAATATGCCAATTTGCAAAATCCCTCTTTGACATGAAACTTGAAATTTTAGGATTTTTGCAAACTTTGAAAGGTCATATATTGAGTTCAAGGATGAATCAAGACATGTTCTTGTACTTTTTGAAAAGGGAAAGATCCAATCTACAACTTTCATGACCAAATATTTTTCTTTTGAAGCATTTTTGGTTGAGAATGAGGAGGTTGAAAATCTTTCCCAAAATGGAAAGTTTGCATTTCAAGTCATTTCCATTTTTGGCAAGTTTGCAAATGGCTCAAAATTCTTCAATATTGTGAACTTCAAACCTCTTATAAGATCAAATAAATATCATATAACTTCAATTTGATGAAAATACCCCTTTGGTTCCATAGTTGGGGCCTCAGATGCCCTGATTTTGACTTAATTTTTTCAGGAAGTTACCCAGTGAACAGATGACTTCCACAATGAGTTTCTTCATCAAACTTAGTACACGTGATCCTTATAACATCTTAAGAACATTAGAAACAAGAATGGCACAAAAATTTGGGGTTAAGGCCTCTGAAACCAAAACCCTAATTTTGGTCCTCTATGTAGTGAAAACCCTAGCTCTGCTTCCATGCCTTGCCAGTTCTTGTGATCTCTTGACTTACATGAAATTTGAGGGACATAAAATTATGATAGAACACACATGGACCCTCTTGGAACACTTTGAGGCCTTTGGGATGGCTCAGCTGGATTCTTTGATTGCTCAGATCACAAACCCTATATGCAGATGAACTTGAACTATGCAGATGAAACAAATATGCAATATGAGGTGGTATGCTTATGCTTATGCAAAAATGAGAGATCACAATCCATGGTGTGATATGAGTGAGGGAAAATTTGGGGTATTTATAGCTGCCCCTATTCAAACATGAGTTAGCTATGCAGGGTGTAAGCGCCTGACTTAACAGACAAACAAGATAACTTGTCGTTGAATACCAAAGACAGTCCAAAATTTGCACTCGCTGAATAGAAGAAGAAAAGAGATATAAATCGTAAAAGGTAGTATAGTATGATTATCAAATGAAGGCGATGGAGGACGACCATCGAGCAGAGGACGACTGCTGGGGGATAAATTGGTAAGTAAAGCAATGACGGGGACGACCGAAAAGCTGGGGAAATAAAGAGACCATGACTGGGACGGCCATCAGGTAAGGAGATAAGATTCTCTGGGGATTAAAGTAAAGTCAATGATGGGGACGGCCATCAGGTTTGCAAAGTAAAGTAAACAACGATGGGGACGGCCATCGGTTTAAAGAATAAATAAAATAATGATGAGGGACGGTCATCAAAGGTGAAGGAAGATCGCCTAGCAGGGGACGACTGATCTTTATCACGACATAGGACAAATGTCGGATAGAAAATTCAACGATGGGGATGGCCATCAAATAAGCATGAAGAAGGACGATCATCAAGAGGTGAAGGATGATCACCTAGCAGGGGACGGCTGCTCTCGGGGTTTATCACGACATAGGACGAGTGTCGGATAACAAGATCAACGATGGGGACGGCCATCAGATAAAATGATGAAGGACGATCATCAAAACGGTGAAGGACGATCACCTAGTAGGGTACGGCTTCTCTTTATCACGACATAGGACGAAGGTTGGATAGAAAAGGGTTCCACTAACGGGGACTCCGTTGGGGAAGGGGATGAGGGATGTTCATCCAAAGGTGAAGGACGATCACCTAACAGGGGACGGCTGCCGAAAGTATCAAAACATAGGACGAATGTCGGATAGAAGAAAAGTTGTTCTATTGGTGACTTGCTGAGTATTGGTAAACATGGACGAGTGCTTATGCTCAAGAATAAAAGGTATAAGTGTTTGACGATGTGTATAGATTAAAGATGCGGACTAGCATCCTTAGGACCATGATACGGACGAGTGTTAGTAGAAACAAACGTTGACGCGTGTTCAGAGATGATGGTACGGACGAGTACCAACTATTTAACAAAGAACACGGACGAGTGTCGGATCTGTTGAGGAGTGATATATATACAAGATACGGACGAGTATCAGAGACTTCTGTATAAATATGAGTGAGTATTGATCTCTTGGTGAAGTATGAGCAAGACACAGACGAGTGTTTGATCTGCTGGGGAATGTATGACACGAACGAGTGTCAAATATGTACTATATAAACAGGCATTTGTAAAAGATATGTTTTCGATTTTTGTAGAGATAGGATGACACGGACGGGTGTCAAAAAGAGTGTGTTATAAATAAGCACTTTGTTTACATAAGGTGTTCTGGAAACATGGTTGGGGAAGTATGACACGGACGAGTGTCAAAAGAGTATGTATAGGTATCTGTATTTGAGAGTGCAAAAGGTATTCTAGCGACCTACGGGGGATAAGACGACACGGATGAGTGTCGAAAAGAGTATATATGAATATGAATAGACATTTGTGTTTGAGAGTGCAAAGGGGACGCTTTAGCTTTTATTTGCAGGGGATGTGAGTTTTTTATATTCATTGCTGATGAAAATACTGATGGTAATGCAGGTGACTGGCTTAAATCTGGCTTGTGATCATGCAGATGTTTGATTTTTGCCGTAATGCTCCATATTAGACGGAATGCTACGCTTATTTGGTGAATATGATGCAAATTCTATGATTATGCAAAAGAGGAATCGATCCGGGATTCGGATCCCGCTGGGATAAAGATCTCTGGTTGATCTGCTTGGAGGGATGTCCCGGCTGGGGAAGAGATCATTGGTAGATCTAACTGCAAGGAGAACTCTGCTTGGGGAAACAAATCATTGGTCGATCTACCCATAAGGAGAACTCAGTTGGGGAGAAGGAAACTTTCGTCACTTTGTTGTGTAAGAGTTTCAGGAATTTCTCTTCTGAGGAGAGGATGGAAACTCTGTGGGGAGATAGTTCTTTCAACCTTACTGAGGATGAGAGATCTGGCACTCTAGTGGGGATCTCGGCTGGGGAAGCTCCTATTGAGTAGACTTGTGCTGGGGGTGAGGAGGCTTTGGCAACTCCGTTGGGGAAAAGCAGTTCAAATATTGCTTGAGAGATCCCGCTTAGGGAAGTAGCATGTTTGGGGATTCGGTGCTTTGCATGCCTCATGTTGCGTATTGAATACGTGCAACCTGTTAAGACAAAAGAAACGCACAAGTATCTCGAGGTATCCCTTACCGGATTCCGTCATAGGAGTTAGATATTCCTGAAATTAAATATATTTCATGCAAGCATTTATTAAAAAAATGGCTCATTTGTTTTATGCAAGTACTATATCATGAATATTGGACATTTTGCAAACGAAACAAAAATGTACAAAACGAGGTGTGACTGAAAACTCTGATTTTATTAATCTGAGTGCCCTGAATTGGAAAATACAGTCAAAGAAACGGATCTCCTGGAATGAGGAGATTGGTATAAATTGGGAAAAGTAAAAGTGTTGGCAATATTGACGACGCTCCGGTGAGCTTCCTTTGCTATGACTTGTATGACCTTGACGTTCTTCTCATCTTGCTTTCTGAAGAAGGTTGATTCTGATTGATGCTTTGTCCTTTCGAAGCTTTCCATGTTGTGAGTGATACAGATGAATTCAGAATGCAGTTGTTCTCTTATTCCCTTATTTTGCGTGGATCGCCCTTTCGGGTTTTCAATCCACCGGGATACCCATTTTTGCCTGAGCTGTCTAATGCAGCTTTTCAACTCAGCGGGTGTACTTTTTTTTTCAATTTTCCCTTATTTTTTCCTGAGTCTTTTATTTTGTTTTTGACTCGCCGGGATGCCCTATTTTTGCCTGGACTTACATTCTATTTTTATATCCAGCGGGTCATTTTATGCGAAGTATTTTTTAACTGCATCTGAATTCACAGGGGATAAGAAATCTTCATCATCCATAGTAGTGAGCATTAGTGCTCAACCAGAGAAAACCTTCTTTACTATGAATGGACCATCATAATTTGGAGTCCATTTGCCCTTGTGGTCTGTATGAGGAGGAAGAATTCTTTTAAGCACAAGATCTCCCACTTGGTATTCCCGAAGCCTGAATTTCTGATTGAAGGCCTTCTTCATCATTTTCTGATACAACTGCACATGACAGATGGCAGCTATCCTTTTCTCTTCGATCAAATTCAGTTGATTGTACCGAGACCGGACCCATTCTGCTTCGTCCAGCTTAACATTCATCATTACCCGTAAGGAGGGTAGCTCAACTTCAACATGTAGGACTGCCTCCATACCATACACAAGCTGATAAGGTGTTGTCCCAGTAGACGTTCTAATTGAGGTTCGATACCCATGCAAGGCAAATGATAGCATTTCATGCCAGTCTTTGGTAACCACCATCTTCTGCACAATCTTCTTGATGTTGAATTTTGAAGTCCCGGCACAGTTCTGCCATCATCTTTGGTCTGTAAAGAGAAGAGTTGTGATGTTGAATTTTGAAGTCTTAGCACAGTTCTGCCATCATTTTGTTGTTCAAGTTGCAACCATTATCAGTAATGATTCGCTCGGGTACTCCATATCGACAGATGATGTCTCTTTTCAAAAATCTGGCTACCACTTGTCTGGTGACTTTTGCATACGAAGTTGCTTCAACCCATTTGGTGAAATAATCAATGGCCACCAGGATGAATCTGTGGCCATTTGAAGCAGTCGGTTCGATCTTTCCAATCATGTCAATGCCCCACATGGCAAAGGGCCAAGGTGAAGACATTACGTTCAAAGGATTTGGAGGCACATGCACTTTGTCTGCGTAAATCTGGCATTTGTGGCATTTTCTGGCATAGGCACAACAGTCTGCATCCATTGTGATCCAGTAGTAGCCTGATCTTAACAATTTCTTAGTCATCGCATGTCCTCCAGCATGGGTACCGAAAGATCCTTCATGCACCTCATGCATCAGGATGTCTACTTCTTTCTTATCAACACATCTGAGTAGTACCATGTCAAAGTTTCGCTTGTATAATGAACCATCAGCATTAAGGAAGAAACTACCGGCCAGCCTTCTTAATGTCTTCTTATCATTGGATCATGCCCCAGGTGGGTATGTTTGATCCTCTAACAAGCTCTTGATATCATGGAACCATGGCTTGTCATCTTTAGCAATGTCCACGGAGAATACGTATGCTGGTCAGTCTAGTCTGGATACCGAAATCCGAGGCACATAATTTGCAGTTTGAACCTTGATCATGGAGGAACTGATTTTCGTCTCGAGGGATATATTCAAGTTTGACTATTGTGAAGAAAGTCATTAATCTCCTCGTGTAGTCACGGTATGGAATCAGATGCTCTTGGTGAGTGTACCATTTGCCGTTGGTCTGATTGATTACCAAAGCTAAATCTCCAAATACATTCAAGGTTTTGATCCTGAGGTCAATGGCTTCCTCGAGACCCATGATACAAGCTTCATATTCAGCTTCGTTGTTAGTGCAGCAAAGGTGAGTTTTTCTGAGAAAGGCATATGAACTCCTTTAGGTGTAATGAGCACTGCACCAACTCCACGACCATTCATATTGACAGCCCCATCAAACATCATAGTCCACTATTCCTCTGGATCAGGCCCTTTGGTATGAATTGGCTCTTTATGATCTTTTTCTTTTACGTACATGATGTCTTCATCAGGAAAGTCAAATCTCATGGGCTGGTAATCATCAATGGTTGCTCAGCTAGATAGTCAGACAGTACACTGCCTTTGTTGGCCTTTTGAGATGTGTACTTAATGTCATACTCTGTCAGAATCATTTGCCATCTTGCAACCCTTCCGGTAAGTGCTGGCTTCTCAAATATGTACTTGACGGGGTCCGTTTTTGAAATCAACAAGGTGGTGTGGGTCAACATATACTGCCTTAGTCGGGGAGCAGCCCACGCTAAAGCACAACAAGTTTTCTCGAGCAGTGAATAACGTTGTTCATAGTCAGTAAACCTTTTGCTTAGGTAGTATATTGCATACTCTTTTCGACCAGACTCGTCATGCTGGCCTAGCACATACCCCATTGATCCTTCTAATACTTTCAGGTACATTATTAGAGGTCTTCCTTCAACTGGAGGCATAAGAACTAGAGGTTCTTGTAGGTACTCCTTGATCTTGTCAAAAGCTTTCTGACAATCTTCGTTCCACCTGACCGTTTGTTCCTTTCTTAACAGTTTGAACAAGGGTTCACAGATTGCAGTGAGGTGAGATATGAACCTTGAGATGTAGTTCAATCTACCTAAGAACCCCCAAACTTCTTTTTCGGTCCTTGGTGCAGGCATCTCCTGAATGGCTTTGACTTTATCGGGATCAACTTCAATCCCCTTTTCACTTACAATAAATCCCAGCAACTTACCAGAACGTACCCCGAATGTGCATTTGTTGGGGTTTAACTTCCATTGATACTTTCTCAGACGGTTGAACAACTTCAGCAGATTTACCAGATGGTCTTCTTCAATAAGGGACATGGCAATCATGTCATTCATGTAGCATTCAATTTCTTTGTGGATCATGTCGTGGAATAACGTTACCATAGCCCGTTGATAAGTCGCACCGACATTCTTCAGTCCAAAAGGCATTACCTTGTAACAAAATGTGCCCCAAGGTGTGATGAAGGTTGTTTTCTCCATGTCTTCGGGTGACATTTTGATCTGATTATACCCAGAAAAACCATCCATGAAAGAAAACACCGAGAACTGAGCTGTGTTGTCCACCAATACATAAATATGAGGTAAAGGGAAATCATCCTTTGGGCTAGCTCTGTTCAGATCCCGGTAATCCACATACATTCGTACTTTTCCATCTTTCTTAGGCACAAGTACAATGTTAGCTACCCACGGCGGGTAACTAGTTACAGCAAGGAAACCGGCGTCCCACTATTTTTGTACTTCTTCCTTAATCTTCATGGCCATATCTGGGAGAGTACGGCGTAGCTTTTGCTTCACTGGAGGGAAATCTTCTTTCAAAGGTAGCTTGTGCATAACAATATCGGTATCTAGACCTGGCATGTCTTGATAGGACCAAGCAAAGACATCGACATACTCTCGCAGCATGTCAATAAGTTGTTCTTTTACTGAATCTTGCAGGCTGGCTCCAATCTTCACTTCTTTCAAATCCTCTTCGGTACCAAGATTAATTGTTTCAACCTCCTCCTGATGAGGAGTGATCACTTTCTCTTCTTGTCTCAACAACCTGGCTAACTCTTCAAGTAACTCATAGTCTTCTTCGACCCCTTCATTAGCTTGATTAATTTGATTGTCGAAGTTATACAAGGTCATAGCAGTGTTGTTATCGGTGCAATCTGGAGGATAATCTCTGCAAGGGTTGGGATTTGTTCATTTTAGTGATCAATTTTAATCTTGTTTAGAAAAGTGTAAAAATGAAGTTATTATTTTGAAAACATTGCCATTTTATTGTTTTGTACAAAAGTGAAAAAATGAAAAGACAATGAGATAAAAGAGAGAATTTTTTGCAAAAGATGTCCGATATTCATTGATATTCCATTTGCACAAAATTACAAATATGGCCCTTTACAAAATGAGTCCTGACACCTTGGGCAAGATGCAGGACTTGATGCATGCTGCAAAAAAGCAGGAAATAATAATTACTCTGCAGGAGTAACCCTTATAATTTCCTGGGAAGACCAGTTAAGGACTTGGTGACCCGGGATCCTTGGACGTATCCGGCTCTCCATGTTGAGCTCACTTTCCGCCTCGTCTTCCACGTTGTTATTTTCATCTGGGGTGAGCATCCCTCCACTAATGAACTTGGGCTCTTTAGCAGCCTCTGCTTGATCTTGTCGGAATGGTTTGTAACCCAAACCGAATCGGTCCTCCTTCTTCTCCACCGGTAGCAGCTTGCCCCAGCCTTGGGCATTTCCATCTTCAACAACCTTCTGGGCTTGCTGATAGGAGACAATTGAAGTACCCATCCTATCCTCCTGGGATGCAGCAAAAACTTCAATTGTCACCTCATTTATGTTCAGTGTTTCGAACCCTTGGCTCATAGTTTCATGGATTTCACCATCCATCTCAATGTATTTGTATGTAGCCAGATGGCTAACAAAGATATCCTCTTCACCACAGATGGTGATAATCTGTCCTTCCCACTCATATTTCAATTTCTAGTGAAGTGTCAACGTAACTACACCAGCGGCGTGAATCTATGGTCGACCCAACAAACAGTTGTAGGCCAGCTGAATGTCCATCACATAGAAAGTTGTTTGAAAGACCTGCGGACCGATTATCACAGGCAGCTCCACCTCTCCAAGAACAGACCTCTTGGAGCCATCAAAAGCCCTGACCACCAGATTGCTTGGTCGGAAAGCTATTCCATCATATTCGAGCTTGACGAGAGCCTTCTTTGGCAAGACATTGAGTGAGGACCCAGTGTAACAAGAACATGAGAGCACAGCCCCTTTACACTCCAAACTGATGTGTAAAGCTTTGTTGTGGTGACGTCCTTCCGTTGTCAAGTCAGCATTGGTGAAACCTAGCCCATGGCTAGTATTAACATTGGACACTACTGTTTCAAGCGGATTCACTGTGATCTCCTCCGGCACGTAGGCAGCGTGCAAGACTTTAAGTAGTGCATCCCGATGAGCTTCGGAACACAACAGTAGGGATAAGATGGAGATCTTAGAAGGAGTCTGGTGGAGCTGATCCACAACTTTGTAGTCGCTTCTTTTAATTATCCTCATAAATCCATCCACATCCTGATCAAAGGATGATTTATGAGTTTCTTTTGGTGCAGATTCTTCAGGTGCCAAACCTTTCCCTTTGGCTTTGGCAGCAGCCTCTGCCTCGGTATTAGTTCTTGGAGCTTGTGACGCGAAGAGGCGTCCTCTTCGGGTGAAGCCTCCGCCTCCCCCGACATTATCCACTTGTAAGGTAGGAACTGAAGAATCAAGAAGGAATTTTTCCCCGTTGCAGTAAAGGTCTGCACCATAATGCCATGGTACAACATTGTCTTTAACATATGGAATGGGCCCTGGCACCGTGATGGTGACTGGGCTCACTGCAGCAGAGGTTGGAACCATTATTTTATGTGGATCATAGAAAATGGTGACAGGACTTCTAGTGGATGTTGGTGGTGATAAATTGAAGCTTGGTTGTTGCTGAATTTGTTGTTGAGATTGTTGTTGAAAGTTGCTGGAGTTTGGGACTGTTGCAGGGTCATAATAGATAGTGACAATGGAGACGTCGTGATTGGTGGTTGTTGTAGTTGTAGAAGTGAATGAAATGGAACTGTTGTTTGTTGATATGATGGAAGAGGTGTTTGTTGATTTTGTAGACGAGTCTGTAGGAACAATTGTCTTTGCAGTTGTTGAAAAAGGAGTTGTTGGTGTTGTAGAATTTGTTGTGGTTATTTGCAGAATGCCTTCTTTGATCAAGGCATTGATGCCATTCCTCAAGCTTGCACATCCGTTCTCGGAAACCTTGGAAGATTCACAACAGACCTCACAACCTGGAAACACTTGGCATTTCAAAAGCTGAGCTTTAACCTCTGCCAGAGGTGTCTGAATACTCGCAGTATCTTCAATTAAACTCATGGGTGATCCCTCCTCTATTGCATTTATCCTTGGCCCACCATGGCTGGGAATAGGATTCTTTGTGACATTGGGAGGTGGTGTAAAATTCAGGACCTTTGAATCTACCAGATCCTGGACCTTCATATGCAGAGCCCTGCACTTTTCTGTGGACTGACCAGGTGAATTAGAATGAAAAGCACACCTGGCGTTAACGTCGTAATTTCTCAGAAGGCTCTCAGGATCTGGCGGAGCCAGTGTCCTTAACTCGACAAGATTAAGCTTTAGGAGTTGTGGCAATAATGTGGCATATGGCATTGGAATAGGGTCAATCACCCTGTTGATCTGAGATGGCCGCTGCTGAAAAGGGCGTTGTTGTTGGTTGTTGTTGGTTGTTGTTATTGTTGTTGTAGGATCTATATTGAGGAAACTGTGGTTGTTGCGGGAACTGTTGTGGTTGTTGAGTATACTGAGGAGGTGGAGCAGGAATAGTGACAGCAGCAACTGATCTTGGCAGATATTGGGGTCTCCCTCTTGCCATATATACAGAATTTGTTTCACCGGATCTGCGGGGTCCTGCAAATGGCTTCCTTGCACTGCTTGAACTGGTATCATTGTCGGAAATCTTTCCTATCTTTAGTAAGCTCTCAATCCTTTCCCCGGCTATAACCACGTCTGCAAAACTGGTGGAAGAAAATGTAGCCTACCTGTCAATGTAAGTCCCCTGGAGAGTGTTCATGAACATATCTTCCATCTCCCTTTCTGACATCGAGGGTTGCACGGCAGCCGCCAATTGCCTCCACCTTTGTGCATACTCTCTAATGCTTTCTCGGGAAGACTGTGACATTCCCATCAGAAGGGTTCTATTTGGAGCCATGTCCAGATTATATTGATATTGACGGATGAAAGCTTCTGCCAAGTCTTTCCAATTCCTAATTGTGGCCCTAGTCAAGTGAGAAAGGGAGGTTTGAACTTATGAGGAATTCTAACCCCCTCCACTAATCCCATGTCCATGACATCAAAACCCATAGAATTTTGGGATTCAAGAGACCTTAGCTTTTCTGCTATTTCATCCAACCGACGATCGTAAACTTCGTCTCCAGCCCCAACCACAATAAACTATTATTCCTGAGGGTCCTCCTGCAAGGCCCTCCCTCCAGTGTTACCTTGGGTGTTTCTTATAGCATTGATTTCTGGGTTCATATGAGGTTCAAACTCTGGGGGATCAGTATGAGGCTGTACATGATCGTTGTTACTAGTACCGCCTGTACCTGGGTGGTTTTCCTCGGGCGTTTGTCGCTCGACTAACTCTCTCAGTATCTCCTGGCTCTGAGCCAAACCAGTCATCATTGCCATAAATTGATTCATTTGGGCCCTCATCTTTGTCCTTTCATTGGCCATTTGGGTCCTCACGTCAGTTAAGTCTTGTTGAACCTGATCCATTTGTAATCCCGGAAGGTTGTTTCTTGTCAGATACCGGTGCACTCTATTGACGGGGAACACTCTTATACGAGCAATGTTTCCTGAAATCACAACAAAGTGAGAAACAACAAAAACAAAAACCTACAAAACAAAGAAATGATGTTAGTATGCAATGCAGGATGCCTATTTGTCTTCCAAGGGTATCCGGTTTGGTTATTTGGTTTTGACCTTTCCAGACCTCGCGGAATGATGATGTTGTAGAGAGATTAAACCCATGGAATAATACAAACCATATATTACAAAAATGTGAAGATACATAGTTTGATTACAATAAAGTTCCCATGGTGGGTTAAGATACAACAAAAAAATCAAAAGTACAAACAAAAGGAGGTACAAATACACAGAAATCAAACATCCAGTCCAAAGTCATCCTCTCTGACTTCCTTCAGGAGAGCCTCAGTCACTGGACCTACTGGGTGCTCTGTAATGGTCCTGATGAGGAGGTTCCTGGTGGCAATGGTACTGGTAAACTTCTTGTGCTTATCCTGATCTTTGACCTCTTTAACCCCGCCCGGAGTTTCAACTCAGAGATCTCCTTCTGTGCTACTAACAAAACTTCCTGATTCTTCTTCTCACTAGCCTCCAGTTGCTCTATCCTAGCTTGGGTTCTTTGATCTTCCTGTGCACGGGTCTCAGTGATCCTAATCCACCTAGCCTGACTCTCCTCTAAGTAATGCTCAGCTCTGGCCTTCTGAGTCTTAGCTTCCTTGCTAGCATTCTTCAACACTAACTCTCCTGCTCTAGCCTTTCTGATGTAGTCATTTGTCTTCTCAATCTTGGTCAAACGCTCAATCCGGAGCTTCTCTAACCTTTCATTATCCAGACAACTGTCATTCCTCTCCCAGAGGGTCTTCTTCAAAGCTTTAGAGAGCTGAGCATTCCTTTCCTTCAATTTCTCAAACTCCTCTAAACTGACAGTAGCTACAGGCTCCATTGCTGATGGTCCAGGTACATCCTCTAAGGTGAATGGAATCTAGGTGATATGCCCATTGGTACGAGACTAGTCAAGATATTGAGTTGAGGCTATGTTGTTGCACTTGCCAAGAGTAGCTGTCCCCTTAGTCGGAATGTTTTCCCAAGCCCAGGTTGCCTGTCTGACAATGACAAGGTTGTGTTGGATGTAATAATAGAGGGTTTTTGTCAAATCTTGCCCTCTTGGGGGATGTACCAAAGCATACACTAATTTCATCTTGAAAAGAAAAGGGTTGTGATTGATGCAACCTTTTACTCCAATCAAGGGTACATTGGGGCACTGCCCATAGCTAGTAATGATATCTTTGTCCTTGGTGCTCTGAGTGCACCATCTGATGTCTTCTGATGTAAGGGCAATCATTCTCTTGGCCCGATTCCTTGGCTGATGAGGATTCAAGAAAGTGTCTGACTTCGGCAAGTGCCTTAACAACCAACAGTAGAAGAGGGGTGCACAACATCTGGCCAATCTTCCCCTTTACTTCTCATTCCTTTGGTGCACTGAGTAGTAAAAGTCTCGAAGCAAGGTAGGAACTGGGTTCCTCAGTAAGAACAGGTGAATAACACTCTTGCTTACAAACTTTGGCTCGTCTGCAAACAAGATAACTCCATATATGATGAGGGCTAGGAAAGCACAAACAGTTTCCCACTTCACTGCTGCAGCATGCAGGGTGGCCTGGGAGATCAAGAAATATAAGTGAAGGCTTGGAATCCCAGCCTTGGTGGTCATGCTTTGGTCAATGAGGGTGGGCTCCAAGTGTAAAGCCTTAGCTATATCTTCATTCTTGGGAGCAACCATTTCAGGGTTGAAAGGAATTCCCCTCCTGATAGGGACACCTAACAACATGGAGAACACTTCCATCAATGGTCCCAACTGAAAATCTGGGAAAGTGAAGCATCTGAGAGGAGGGTCATAGAACTGGAGACATGTGTGAATCATGCTCCTCTGGGATGCATCCAAATCCATGATCATGTCCATAATGCCTCCATAATGTTCCCTGAATAAAGGGACATGATCAGGAGTGATGAGAGACTGCATATGCCTGATGCCTGTCAAAGTGGGCTCAAAGAAATGATAGGTGATGTTGCTCTTCTTGGAAGTGTCCATGCTGATAATGGATGCTGGTGAAGAAGACTGAGAGTAACTACTGATAAAGGCCACTAAAAAAGATGCTGAAGAAGAGTCTCTGATGAAGGCAACTAGTGAAGGTAGCTGGTGCAGATAGCTGAAGGAATCTGAGCAGTAGAACATGTCAAAATCAAACCACATATAAGATGTGGATACCCTGTAACAACAAATAGACAAATGTTAAATGATGCAAAATGATGTATGCAGAATGATATGCAAAGGGTTTGTGATCAAGTGTTGGATCTGTTACATGCCTTGATAAGGTCCATGTGTGTTCATAAGTCCGGATGGAGGCTTAGAAAACCAGTAACCAGGTGGGGGACTCAAATAAAGAGTCATAAGTCCAGGGTTTCACAAGAATAGTCCAAAATGATACAACCTTAACAAAACTAGTAGCAAGGTATGATGAGGACAAGGGTTCCTGCAAACCTGTAAACATCCCAACCCTATCACATGTATTGTTCTAGAACAAGGATCCTCAGACTTGGATCAGTTATGAGAAGTGTAAACACTTCTAACCCGGAGGTACAGTGTTTACAATAATCATAAAGGTTCCTCCTCTAATTCACCTCAGATGCTGAAGGTCATAAAAAGGTCATCCAGACTTAGCAGGCTTCCCAGATAGCCCTAGTACTACAGGAAATCTGTAGCACAGAGATCTCAAGAGGAAACCCATGTCTGAACCGTGTTTCATATTCCCACACCAGACCAAAATGGAATGGGAAAGAATATGAAGCCACTCTATCCTATGTGTCACTCAGGCTCCCGGTATGGAACCTTACTCACTCAAAAATCCCTCCCACCAAAACAGACAGAAGATCCATCACACATGATATGATGATAACAATATGAAATGCATATAAACAGTAAATGAAAGCAATAAAGAAAGCTGTACAGAAAGCAATAAATGAAGCAGTAAACAAAAGCACAAGTAGCACATAACACCCTCATAAACATAAATCAAACAAGCGCTAGGAGAAACCCACAAAAAGAACCAGAAGCCCTGGTTGCAAGATAAATTTCCCCAACAGAGTCGCCAAGTTGTCGCTCCCGAAGATTTGCATCCCGGTACAAGCGCGAACGGTCGGCGAAAGGAGAAATGAAGATGAAGTTAATAGAGTGTCCAGCTAGGCATTTTTATCCCGAAGGAAAGGTAATGTTGCATAAACCTAGAAAAGATGGATAAGACGGTTGCGAACCAGAAAAACTGAGAAAGGGGGTTGGTTACAACCTGGGATGGTATTAGCACCCAGATTGTCCGTCGTACTCAACGGGATCCACGCTTACAAGATTGTGTTTAAAAGGGGTAAGTGTGTGTGTGTTATCTATGTGAAAAAGCTGGAAAAGAATATACAAGTGTCATTGCAAAAGGTGAATTGCTCAGGAACTGAGGCTTTAAAAAAGTGATGAAAGAGGGGGAAGACACATAGACTTTAGTTCGATAACAGTTAAGTTATTCCTACGTATCCTCTCGTGCAATGAGGAAGTCAGAACACCGTAGTTCGACTCAAAGAGACTGAAAACAAATTGACTGTGAACTGCTTGCTTGTCTATGCTCAAGTGTATGACTTGTCTGGTTCGAGTGCTAACTGTCTTGCATTAGACGGAAGAAGCAAGTTCTCGTTTATGAATGAGTGTGATGAGAACAGAACCCCGAAGGAGACGATTATTGTTTGTTTTTGTGCTTTCAGTTTTGTTATTGTTTTTGGTGTTTTGCATAAGTTAATGAGCTTAAGCCTAAATCAAGGGCTTGTAAACTCATTATATCCTCCCTGATTAGGGTTAATGAGCCTACTTAAGTATGAGATAAGCATCCCAACTTAATTACCATGATGATATAGGATTAAGATCATTAACCTACTTGTGATTATTTAGATGTTTTTGGTTTTTTGTTTAGTGATAAGTAATGGGTTTAATCTCTAATCACATATTAGTAAACTCATTACACCATCCTAATAGAAGGATAATAGATGAGAACACTTAAGCTGAGGAAGATACCTCAACTTAAACCATGGTTAGGGACTAAATTCATTATATAACAAGCCTTTATTAAGTGGATTTTAATTAAGGGGTGAGATTAAGAAGTGGATTTTAAGGTTTGTAAGACAACTTGAGGGGGACTTGTCCATTAAACATTAGGGTTAGTCTTTCTTAACCATAAGGAAGAATTAGAACCCTAATGTAAGGCCCAAGTTACAAGATAAAGTCTTAGTGATTATTAAGTTGATTTGATTAAGAGGTTTAAACAAATTAAAGTTTTAACACTTAGGATTAAAATTATACACTCCATCCTAAGAGAAGGATGCAAGCATAACCCTAATTCCAAAGTCCTAAAACTTTAAGAGTTTAGTCTCTGATTATTGAGATGAGAAGAGAGACTCAAGGAGACTCAAAGGTAAAAAGCTAAGGGGGACTAATCACAACCCTAATTATTATCATGCTTGGATGTTCCTATGGTTTGTGAGGCTTAAGAAAGATCTTCAAGGAAGCCACCAATGGAAGAAGCAGATGAAAGGATGATGAGAAAGAAGAATAAGTTACTTACTTCAATGAAGAAGATAAGTAACTTAGAGAAAGAAAGTGAGAGAGATGGAACACAAGTGAACAAGTTCACTTCAAAGACAAACAAAATGCAAATGAAAGAGATAAAGAGAAGTGAGAAGTGAAGGCAAATCCACTTCTCAAAGTAACTTACCACCTGAAAATGTTAGCATGAATGCATAAGGTATAAAGCATAAGGAAATGAAATGAGAAGAAATGAGATGAAATGATCAAAGTCAGAAGTGTTTATGCAATATAAATGTCATTTAAGATGATGCAAAGTCATACAAGATTCATATGTGTGATCATACTAATATGTGATGCAAATGGAAGCATGCTTTGATGTTTGAAAACACATGAAAGTTAATGAAGTAAAATGAATGCAACATATGACAAATGGATGAAGAAATGATCAAGCATGGTTCTAACATGTCCTAAGATGTCTAAGATGACTTATGAATGCAAGAAATGTCATGGCAAGTTCATGTAAGGATGCATATGCAAGGTGAATGCAAGTGAACATGAGAAATTAGGGTTATATGGAAGTATGAGATGCAAATGAACAAAACAGAAGCATATGACAAGATAAAAAATTGAAACCAAGCTCAAACAAACCCTAATCCCATATTAGGTCACACCCCAAAGGAGAAGGTCAAAAGCCTAACCAATCAAAAGTTATGATTTTCCTAAATTTTCTAGGGTTTTTGGATGGTTCAAAGGGAAAAATGCAAATCAAATTTAAAATGAAAGATAAATTCATTAGGAAAATTTCCTATAAACTACATGCAATAGGTAACACAATGCAAAAAGAATCATCTTCAAACTCTTCTTGGTTAGGCATAAATGATTTTTTAAAGTTAGGGTTCAAAAATATGATTTTAATGACCCTTAATTCAAAGAAAATTCATAAATTATGATCAAACCTAAAAAGAAATTTGTGTGAAGAGTTTGAAAATGTTTCTTAATGCATTGGGATGATTCATGATTTTTTTGGTGATTTTTAGAAACCTAAATGTATTTTTAATTAATTAAAAGACTTTAATTAATTAAAACTAACATTTAAATATTTTTAAAATACTTTTTATATGAAAAAAATAAAATAAAAATTATTTTCAGGTTAAGAAAAATATTTAAAACAGAAATGCAAAGTTTCATATTTTTTGAAAGTGTTTTGATATTTTAAATAAATTATGCAAAAGAAATTAAAAGAAAATAAAATAAAATGAATTAAAATGCAAGTCAGCGCATCCAATGGCTGAGATTCAAATCCAGGGGGTGAGGATTGACTGCGTGCGTGAATCAGTGTTCCAGATCACTCCTGACTAATTAAACCTAATTAATTTAATTAATTCTATTTAGGGTTTAATGACTCAATCCTAGCCATCCACGCACGCAGACAAAACAGATCCAAGGGCCACCATTCAAACTGGAAACTAAACCCTAATTAGAACCCTAATTACTTTCAGGTGACCGGAGCTAGCTTCGGTCATCTTCTCCGGCAAGGCAAACCACCTATCTTCTTCCCTAGGCTAAATCAAACCCTCTAAAGCTCCAGAATCAATCCCCTAACATCCCTAAGCAAGAATCCATCATCAAAACACATTTATCATTCATCAAAAACAAGATTCGAAGTAAATCGTGAAAATGAACAAAACTTTCAGAAGCTCAATACATACTCATTTCTCAATCATTTTCAAAACAAATCATATCACTATGATCAGTGAAAAAAAGTTCATGAAGCTACCTGAGTTGAAGCTTTGTGTTCTTGAGCTTTCTGGCCTCCCTCTTGGTTCAAAACCACCCCAATGATCTTCCTGATGATGAAGATAAGCTTAGAGCAAGCTTGTGATGGTTGTTTTGAGATGTTTGGTTATGAGGATGCAGAAATCGTATTTCTGATTTATTGGCTTTTTGGCTATGGTGAAGTGTGCTTTGTAATCCTTAGGTCATGTGGAGATGATTGGTGAAAGAAAATTGAAGTTTCAGTGGTTGGTTTTTGAGTTTCATAGAAGGGAGGTTTTTGACAAATTTTGTGGATTCTGGGTTCTTGGATGATTCAGCTGCTTGTGTGTTATGAAATGTGTTCCATAATGTTTGCTTTAGCCAATGGAAATGCGCAGAAAGTTATTGTGGCACAGGTTGATTGGTATGAGGTGTTTTATAAAAAGTCAAGATTTGTGTACTTGAGGTATGGGCCATGGTAGGTCTGATTTCTTGGGGTGTCTGGCCTCCACAAGTTTCATGGAGAGCCACGGAATGGTTTTGATGCAGCTGGCACAAGTGGATGAGAGAATCCAATGCATTTTGCAATTCTTGTGAGTTTTGGCCCTTTTGTGATTTCTTGAAGTTCAAGTCATGAAAGTATTGAAAACTTGGGCCAATTCTGATGTTTAGAGGTTTTCTTGACATGTAGTGAAGTATTTGTGCCTATTTTAAGTCATTAGAATGCTTGAATATGCCAATTTGCAAAATCCCTCTTTGACATGAAACTTGAAATTTTAGGATTTTTGCTAACTTTGAAAGGCCATATCTTGAGTTCTAGGATGAATCAAGACATGTTCTTGTACATTTTGAAAAGTTAAAGATCCAATCTACAACTTTCATGACCAAAAAATTTTCATTTGAAGCATTTTTGGTTGAGAAAGAGGAGGTTGAAAAACTTTCCCAAAATGGAAAGTTTGCATTTCAAGTCATTTCCATTTTTGGCAAGTTTGCAAATGGCTCAAAATTATTCAATATTGTGAACTTCCAACCTCTTATAAGATCAAATAAATATCATATAACTTCAATTTGATTAAAATACCCCTTTGGTTCCATTGTTGGGGGCCTCAGATGCCCTGATTTTGACTTAACTTGCTCAGGAAGTTACCCAGTGAACGGATGACTTCCACAATGATTTTCTTCATCAAACTTGGTACACATGATCCTTAAAACATCTTAAGAACATTAGAAACAAGAATGGCCCAAAAAATTTGGGTTAAGGCCTCTGAAACCAAAACCCTAATTTTGGTCCTCTATGTTGTGAAAACCCTAGCTCTGCTTCCATGCCTTTCCAGTTCTTGTGATCTTTTGACTTCCATGAACTTTGAGGGACATAAAATGATGATAGAAAACACATGGACCCTCTTGGAACACTTTGAGGCCTTTGGGATGGCTCATATGGATTCTTGGATTGCTCAGATCACAAACCCTAGATGCAGATGAACTTGAACTATGCAGATGAAACAAATATGCAATATGAGGTGATATGCTTATGCTTATGCAAAAATGAGAGATCACAAGACATGGTGTTTTACAGAGATGCGTCAAAAATGCCATGGAACATGATCTCATAAGGCTACATACAAGGTATGAGAGGATAGGCATTCTAGGACAAGATGCCTATGGGACATGATCAGTTTTGCCACCCTATATTGACCTCTCATATCTTCCAAATGGTTGATCAAATGATAAATTTCCAAACATCAAAGTTGTAGAGGAAAAAAAGATGAACAACTTTATTTCTTATAAAAATTTCATTTGAAGCTTCCTTGATGGAGATAATTGGCTTGGAAGTTGGACACAACATGCATACCAAGTCTTTGTAAAAATTATGGCGCATCTGGCTCGCCCATGCCTTGTTTGGCCAGTCATTTTTCCTTGATTCTTCCTCACTTTGATTGATTATAACTTCTTCAATTTTGATCCAATGGAGGTGTTATTGCTATGGATTTTAAGCTTAAGATGTGCTCTTTAATTGGCGCAACTTAGGCCTGAAGTTTGAAGCCTTTATCATGGAGAAAGAGAGCTTGCAAGTGAGATGAAAAGTGACTTGAAACTTGCTAAAAATGGAAACCCTAAGTTTCTATTTAAGGGAGGTTTGTGATTTCTGGATTTTTCCATGATTCTCTTGACTTTTCTTGATCAAATTTCAAACATTGATCACATTTAACTTATGGAACATGATTTTGACCTCAAAAAATCAGGATTTGACTTTTTCCTCTACATAGTTGACCTTTCCCTAATTTCTTGATTTTCAAGTAACAGATCAATTGGAGACCTTATGAAATGATTTAATGGACAATATTCTATCCTTAGATACTTGATATCATGTGGAAAACATTGGATTCAATTTTGAACCAAAATTTCATTAGGAAGCCCCTTGAATCAGAAACCCTAATTTTGGCCCCTTTTGTTAGGAGATGTTGGACTGCTTAAACTTCTTGATCAATCCACTTATTTTATTGACTTGAGGATTAAATTTAGATTTTTTAGACTATTGAGGCTTGCTGGGAGGCACTTGGCTCTTAATCTTTTACTTTGAATGACAATAACTTTGCAAATCAACTGATCACATAACTTAGGCCTCAATCAATGAATGTATGCTTTCATTTCTTTTTATTTAGATGTAATACAATGTATGCAAATGGTATTCCAAATGTTATGAAAATGGGAGGAAATATTTTAGAGTGTTACAGCTGCCCCTATTCAATCAATTGTAGACCTGAATGGATGATAGCAATGGCTTTCAGGCGTTCAAGGTATGGAGGGATTCAATACCCGAATAAACTAGAAAATTTGTACTTTGTGGGAAATAGAAATAAGTTGGGAAGAATGTCATTATTGGATGACAACTCAAAGAAAATGAAATCGGACTTGGACGGAATCGCAAGGCATTTATCACACTTGGGAGATAAAGCAAACAAGACACATCGTGAATGAGCTTGAAAAGAGACCCTCGTACTTAGATGATAACTAAAAGATACGAAACCGGACTTGGACGGAATCGAAAGGAATTTATCACACTCGGGAGATAGAGCAAACAAGACACACTTTGAGTGATTTTGAAAAGAGACCATCATACTTAGATGATAACTCAAAGATATGAGACCGGGCTTGGACAAAATCAAAAGGAATTTACCACACTTGGGTGATAAAGCGAACAAGACACACCGTGAGCGATCTTGAAAAGAGACCATCTTAATTAGATGATAACTCAAAGATACGAAACCAGACTTGGACAGAATTGAAAGGAATTTATCACACTTGGGATATAAATCAAACAAGACACATTGTGAGTGGGCTTGAAAAGAGACCATCGTACTCAGATGATAACTCAAAGATACGAGATCGGACTTGGATGGAATCGCAAGGCATTTACCACACATGGGTGATAAAGCGAACAAGACACACCGTGAGTGAGCTTGAAAAGAGACCATCATACTTAAATGATAACTCAATTGGGGATAACAAGTATTAACTGGTAACAGTAACAATGTTGAAAAAGGAACTAGGTATTCTTTGCGGGATTATTCCAGTCTGATTAAAGAAATAATGTTTCGAGTTTTCGTGTAAGGTACCAAAACTAGCTTATGCTTCGTGCATATTTTGGGCTTTTTCCATGGCGTAATGCTCCATAATGATGGAAATGCTATGCTTTTGAATATGCAACGCAAAGGAGATCTCCCGATGATGAGGTAACAAGTATCTCTGATGACTTTATTGGGGAGAAATAATCACTGATCTGATTTCATGAATCCCTGTGGGGAATAACATCCCTATTGGTGAGGATGCTAATAATTTATTAGCTCTGAACTTCCACCATTGCCAAAAATAAATTGGACTTTGAGAATTTGAAGAATGATGACCCTGTTGGGGAAGATCTCAAACTGAAAAGATATTTATTGGGAGTTACGCCACTCGTAGAACTCCGTTGTGAAAGTAATAACCTTTTGACCTGGCCGAGGAAAGGGTTTGTTCACACTCTACTGAGGGAGAGATATGTGGGGAAATAAGGAGTCCTCATATCCTTCTAGGGGACAAGAAGAATCTTGTGAAGAAGATCTCTCTATTGAAGGAGGATTCTTTGCTAGGGGATATCAACCTTATGTTGCTTCTTTGGGGAAGATTTCAATTTCCAACTTTACTAGGGATGATTGAGAATGTCAATGAGAATGCTTCCTGCTGAAGATAAGAGTTTTAAGCAGTCTCTTGTTAGGGATAAGAGATATAAAGTGTCTCATGCTAGGGATGAGAGATATAAAGCATCTCATGCTACTGCTCGGGGAACACCAACCCCCTTCTTGTTGCTGTGTTGAAAACGTAATCTGATGAGACCCGCTGAGGAAACAATGGTCAATGAAGCTCAATGAGGAAAAAGTTCCTAACTTCTCTGTGTTGGAAATTGCTTCATTTTACTATGTACCTACGAATTAGCGAATGCGACTGATAGTTCCTGCAAAAGAGAAAGTTAGACAAGCTTGTATGTCCAAGGTTCATGGTCTGAATTTCCCATCTCTGTTACTCAGCAATTAAGATGCATTTCAAGTGTTTTATCTTAAGCATGTATTATAAAGCATCAATGTCTTTGCAATGCAATATCTATCACAATTTTTGGACGTTTTTGCAATCAACAATGATAGATGAAAACAAAAACAAATGAAAGCTATTAGAATGAAAATGCATTTTATTGATTGAAAAGTGGTCGTGAATAGGCGTTACACCAGGAAGCAATTCCTCGAAAGAGGAAATTGCACAAAAGGAAAAATAAAGTATCCTAATGGAAATGTGAAGTTGGATCCTATTAAGTTCCAATCCGACTATGACCCATATGTCCTAGAAACTCTTTGCATACTTCACTTTTTGAGGAAGACGATTGGAATGATTCTTAACCCTCAGATTATCCATCAATGTAGATGACGAAACATTGATCACGCAGATCGTAGTTGTTCATTTCAATCCCTCTTTAGAGTGGATTGCCCTTTCGGGTTTTCAATCCATCGGGATACCCTTTTTTTCCTGAGTTGTCCAATGTGGGTTTTTAACTTAGAGGGTGTACATATGTTGTTTATTTCCCTAACTTTTGCCCGAGCCTTTTATTCTATTTTTGGTTCGCCGGGATGCCCTTTTTTGCCTAGACTCTTTATTATTTTTTTGTCTAGCAACCTCTTTTATACGAAATATTTTTTAAATGTGACTGCGTTGACAAGGGACGAAAAGTCTTCTCCATCCATGGTTGTTAGCATTAAGGCTCCACCCGAGAAGACCTTTTTAACCACGAATGGACCTTCATAATTGGGAGTCCACTTGCCCCTGTGATATGTTTGAGGAGGAAGGATCATTTTCAGCACTAAGTCACCGGGTATGTAACATTGAGGTCGTACCTTCTGATCGAATGCCCATTTCATTCTCTTTTGATACAACTGTCCATGGCATATATCTGCTAAATGTTTCTCCTCGATGAAGCTCAACTGGTTGAATCTGGATTGAAGCCACTCAGCTTCATCAAGCTTAACATCCATCATTATCCTTAAGGAGGGAATCTCAACTTCAACTGGTAGGACTTCCTCCATACCATATACTAGTGAGAATGGGGTTGCCCAAGGAAAGGTGCGTACGGATGTACGGTACCATGCAATATGAATGGCAACATCTCATGCCAATCTTTATATGTCAAAAGCATTTTCTGTATTATCTTCTTGATGTTCTTGTTGGACGGCTCGACGGTGCAATTCATCTTCGGGCGGTACGAAGAAGAGTTGTGATGTTCGATTTTAAAATCCCAACATAACTATGCCATCATCTTGTTATTGATATTGGAACTATTATCAATAATGATTCTCTCGGGTATTCTGTATCGACAAATGATGTCCTTCTTTATGAATCGGGCTACAACCTGCTTGATGACATTAGCAAAAGATGTCGCTTCCACCCACTTAGTGAAGTAGTCAATGGCAACCAGAATGAAGCGATGAACATTTGAAGTAGTAGGCTAGATCTTTCTGATCATGTCGATGCCCCACATTGCAAAGAGACAAGAGGATGATATAAAACTCAATAGATTGGGAGGCGCATGTACCTTATCAGCATAGATTTGACATTTATGGCATTTGCGGGAGTACTTGCAGCAATTGGATTCCATGGTTATCCAATAATACCCCAACTTCAAAAGTTTCTTCACCATGGCATGTCCTCCAGCGTGGGTACCGAAGGATCCTTCATGGACTTCCTACATTAACATGTATGCTTCATGTCTATCCAAGCATCTAAGCAGAATCATGTCGAAGTTCCTTTTGTATAGCACATCATCCTGATTTAAGAAGAACCCCCTGCCAACCTCCTCAAGGTTTTCTTATCTTTGTTGGATGCCCCTGTCGGCTATTCCTAGCATTTTAGGAAATGTTTGATATCGTAGTACCAAGGCTTATCATCGTTAGTGAGATCAACTGCAAACACATAAGCGGGCCTTTCAAGACGAGATACCACAATTTTGGGCACATAGTTCCATTGTTGGACTTTAATCTTGGAGAACATGGTTGCTAAGGCATACGCAAACTGATTCTCGTCACGAGGCACATAATGAAGCTTTACCATTATGAAGAATGTTAACAACCTCCTGGTGTAATCCCTGTATGGAATCAAATGTGGTTGATGAACAAGCCATTTTTCGTTAAATTGATTAATGACCAAAGCTGAATCACCAAAGATATCGAGGGTCTTAATTTGTAAATTAATTGCCTCCTCAATCCCCATTACGCAGGATTCATATTATGCATCATTTTTGGTGAATTCAAACGTCAGCTGGGCAGTGAAGAGCATGTGAACTCCTTTCGGTGCGATAATGACGACACCAACTCCGCTGCCATTCATGTTAACAACCCCATGAACATCAGACTCCATTAAGATTCAGGGTCTGGCCCCTCCTCTGGGAGTGGTTTTTCACAATCTTTCGATTTAAGGAACATGATGTCTTCATCAGAGAACTCAAACTTCATTGGCTGATAGTCATCAATTGGCTGTTAGGCCAGATAGCCTGACAATACGCTTCACTTGATGGCTTTCTGAGAAGTATATTGGATGTTGTATTCAGTCAAGACTATATGCCAATGGGAAACCCTTCTAGTTAAAGCTGGTTTCTCAAAGATGTACTTGACAGGATCTATCTTGGAAATCAATAATATTATTTGAGTAAGCATGTATTCCCTCAATCTCTTAGCAACCCATACCAGTGCGTAACATGTCTTCTCAAGCATTGAGTAACGGGACTCGCAATCTGTGAACTTCTTTCTCAAGTAGTAGATAGTGTGCTCTTTCCTACCTATCTCGTCGTGTTGACCGAGAACGCAACCTATTGACCATTTAAATACTATAAGATACATAATCAAAGGCCTCCCTAGGACCGGAGGCATGCGGATTGGAGGTTCTTGTAAATACTCGTTTATTATGTCGAAAGCCAATTGAAAATCGTTGTTCCACCTGACAAACTGATTCTTTCTCAAGAGCCTGAATATTGGTTCACACGTAGCTGTTAGGTGAGATATGAACCATGCAATGTAGTTCAATCTTCCTAAGAAGCCACTCACTTCCTTTTCAATTTTAGGCTTAGGCATTTCCTGAATAGCTTTCACCTTTGCAGGATCAACCTCATCCCTTTTCGCTTACGATGAAACACAATAGTTTACCGGAGCGCACTCCGAAAGTGCATTTGTTTGGATTCAGCCTCAGTCTGAACTTTCGCATCTTGTCGAACAGCTTGACCAAGTTGACCAGGTTCTCTTTCTGTGTTTGTGAGTTCGCAATCATGTCATCAACCAAGACTTCAATCTCATGATGAATCATATCATGAAAGAGAGTCACCATTTCCCTTTGGTAAGTTTCTCCAGCATTCTTTAGACCGAACAATATCACTTTATCACAGAAAGTTCCCCAAAGGGTGATGAATGTAGTTTTCTCCATGTCATCTGGAGAAATATTAATTTGGTTGTATCCTAAAAAGCCATCCATGAAGGAAAATACCGAATATTGAGTTGTGTTGTCGACCAACACATCAATGTGAGGCAACTGGAAGTTGTCCTTGGGACTAGCTCTGTTCAAGTCTCGGTAGTCAACACACATCCGAACTTTTCCATCTTTCTTCGGTACAGACACAATGTTGGAAACCTATGGTGGATAACTCGTAACAGCTAAAAACCCAACATCAAACTGTTTCTAAACCTCTTCCTTGATCTTTATTGCCATATCAGGACGAGTTCTACGCAGTTTCTGTTTCATTGACGGGCAGTCTTCTTGGAGAGGTAGTCTGTGTACTACAATATCAGTGTCAAGTCCCGACATGTCTTGGTAAGACCATGCGAAGATATCAACATATTCTTGGAGCATGGAAATCAGTCGACTCTTCACGGATTCTTCAAATGCAGCCCCGATCTTAACCTCTTTGGTACCCAGATTCACGATCTCAATAACCTTCTCATGCGGATGAATCACCCTCTCTTCTTGCCTTAACTACCTGGCTAACTCTTTAGGCAATTCACAATCTTATTCACCTTCCTCATCAAATTGGTAAATTGGATTGTCGAAGTCATAGAGATTCATATCAAGATTGTCATCGATGAAACCCAATGGGGTGCATCTACATGAAGGATGATTCATGCTTGGTTTTAGTAAGAGTGTGAGAAAAATGTACATTGCCATTTATTCTTTGTAGAAAAATAAAAATGAAAGGCAGGGAACACCATGAGTTAATGCAAAAATTGTCCATTTTATTAATGATTAAACATTGCATATTGAAACAAAGAAGCCCTTATAATGGGCTATTATGCTTTGGGAAAGGCACAACGCTTTCACACAAAAGTAAGAAGACAAGAAAATTACTCTTGATAATGCATAATAGTGATGATCTCTTCACACAACCTGTTGTTGAGCTACACTCCTGGGACACCTGGCTTGATCCAATCATCAATTTCACATCACTATCAATTGCATCTTCTTGAATGGCACAGATATGGTTGTGATCCACCAATCCAACAATGGAGAAAATAATTGGGCCTTTACGACCTCTGGAATTCTATGTTGTTATTGCTTGAGCAGGGTTATAACCAATTCCGAACATATCTTCCTTTTTGGGGGCCTCAATCATCTTGCCCTAGCCTTCACTATTTCTTGATTCGATCACCTTGAGATCTTGTTTGTAGGACGCAATGGATACCCCCTTCTTCTTATCCTTATAAATGGATAATAATGATGACGCTGCATTAGTTTTGACCAGCTTGAACGCTTGGCACGAGGTCTCGTATATCTCACCATTCATTTCCACGTACTTGAAGGAAGAGAGATGGTTTATAAAGATGACTTCTTCTCCATATACCGTGACAATCTATCCGTCCATGACGAACTTCAACTTCTGATGTAGAGTAGAAGATACTACCCCAACCGCATGAATCCAAGGACGTCCCAGCAGGCAACTGTAGGCAAGTTGAATATCCATCACATAGAATGTCATGTTGAAAACTTGAGAATCCACCTTGATCGGTAGTTCTAACTCTTCAAAAACAGATCTCTTCGAACCATCGAACACCCTGACTACCAAATCACTAGGCCGAAGTACTACTCCATCATAATCCAATTTAATCAAGTCCTTTTTTGGGAGCACGTTTAATGAGGACCCTGTATCAATGAGTACATGGGAAAGCATAACCCCTTTACATTTTGTTGAAATGTGCAAAGCTCTTTTGTGATCGCGCCCTTCTGTAGTCAGATCAAAATATATAAATCCCAACCCATGACTGGTATTTACGCTGACAACAACCGTCTCGAGATGATTCACAAATATCTCTTGTGGAACATAGGCGTTATTCAATATTCTCAACAAAACATTTTTGTGGGATTTCGAGCAGATCAACAAGGACATAATAGAGATTTTGGAAGGAGTCTGTGGTAGATGGTCGACTATCTTGTAGTCACTTTTCTTGATGATTCTTAAGAACTCCTCAGCTTATTTATCAAAAGTAATGTTCGGATTAGGAGTAGGGAGGTTATCGGTCATAGCTGGCTTAACCTTAGCCTTAGCCTGGGCCTCAGGGTCTATGGTGCAAACAAACTTCTGCTTCTTGTAAATCCTCCAATCCCTACATTTTCAACCTGATGTTGTGCTGTCCCGAACTAGTTACATCCTTCCTTTGGCCATTACAATAGAATTTTACCCCATAATTCCACGGGACGACTCTTTCACTCTGGTATTGCGCAGGCCCTGGAGTAGTAAACATGACTAGTGTTGGCCTCGCTGACACTGGAATTTCAATCAGGGTGAAATAGATATTTACTATAGAGATATCGTCTTCATCATTGACAATTCGATTGAACTGAATACCTCCATCATCAATACGTTTTTTATTATCCGTCTTCAATCTATCACATCCGTAGTAGATTCATCATACTCTTGAAAAACCTCCCTGCAACCCGGGAAGAGACACTTCTTCGCCAAACAACTTTTTATTGCTAACAAAGGGGTTTTTAGAAAGTTGACATCACAAACCAAATTCAGTTTGTCGCCGTCTTCTATGGCCCCCACGGATCTTCCATGTGGAGGCATGGGATTTTGAAGGAAATTTGGAGTGGGAACAAAGTTGATGGCTTTAGAATCCAACATATATTGAAATACATGTTTAAGGGCCTTGTAGTTCTCGGTGGTATGACCCAGAGCTCCAGAATGAAACTCACTATGAGCATTGGCATCGTACCCTTATAGAATTTGCCCAGCCTTTGGTGGAGCTAGAGTTCAGAGTTGAATCATCTGAAGTTGTAACAGATTATGTAAAAGTTGTGAGTATGACATTGGTGGTGTCTCAATGTGTCTTTCTTTTGGTCTCGGTGGGTAGTACTGTCTGGGAGTTCTTTGTTGTTGGAAATTTTGTTGATGTTGTTATTGTTCTTATGGTTGTCGTGTAAGTGGATTAGTTGCAACTAGGATAGTGACGGCTGCAGCTTAGTAATAAGGATTTTGATTCCCTCTCTTTCTTTGGGCATATACTGATGTAGAAGCACCGTTGTTCTGGATTTTACCTTGCTTCATCCAGTTCTCGACCCTCTCTTTTATCACTATGATGTTAGAAAAACCACTTGATGAACATCCCACAAGGCGATCCATAAAATGCCCCAGAAGGGTATCCTTGAACAAGTCCATCATTTCTCTCTCGAGAAAAGGTGGTTGAACTCTTCCCGCTAGCTTGTGTCACCTTTACTTATACTCCTTAAAGCTCTCAGAACTCTTTTGTGACAGACTTTGAAACTGAGTCCTGCTAGGGGCCATATCAATGTTGTACTGGTATTTTCTTAGGAATGTCTATATGAGTTCCTTCCAATTACGAACGACAGTTCATTCCAGCTTCATGTACCAGTTGAGGGATCCTCCTGACAAGCTATCTTGGAATAAATACATTTATAGCTTCTCGTCCTTAGTGTAAGCAGCAATCTTACTTTAGTAAGCTTGAAGATGGATCTTGGGACAGGAACTTCCGTTGTACTTATCGAATCCAGGAGCCTTGAATTTTGCTGGGATCACCAACCCTTAAATAAATCCCATGTCTTAGACATCAACTCCTAAGGTATCCTTGCATTCAAGAGCTCGGACCTTCTCAGCCAACATTTGTAAATCACAATGATTTTCCCCAACACCAAATCCAAGGTCCTCATTCAGCATAGAGAGCTGGTTAGCTTGGTTGTCTTCCACATGATGAAATGGAACAGGAATACCCACAGGGGTAGGAGGTCTTTCAACTCCTCCAGGCACACCAGTGGCGTTAATAGGATTCCCTTGTGCATCTACATTGACTCCAGCGCCTGGAGTCTCCACCTGTGGAGCATCAAGCCTTTGAACCATAGCCTGTAACTCATGTTTCCCTAGGGAAACTCCTTGCATCATATTCATTAACTCATTCATGCGTGTGAGGAGCTTAGCCAATTCAGTTTGAACAACATCCATGACGTTTCGTTGATTTTGTCTGGTGGCGTACATGTGAAGATAAGGGTCCGCAATCCTTCCTAAATAATAAAATAAGTTAGGAAACCTGGACAACCTGTAAAAATGCAAAAATGATATGAAAATGTTGTGTTCTCTTATTCTCAAGGTCGTTTATGTCCCCATTCTAGTATTCAAGAATACAGAAATCCATATGTCCTTTGGGACTTTGACTTTTGAGAAGAAAAATTCATACGAAACCCAGATAAGGTAGCTGTGACAAAGCGGTTTTTGGAACATGTGTCGGTGCATAGACAATAATCAGAAGTTTGAACCATATCAAATAACATGAAGTGAAACCCAAGAGTAACAAAAGATCTCCCATAAGGGGAACAAGTTCCTATAATAAGAAAAAATAACAAGAGTATAAAGGATTCCCACAACAAGCCTGTGGGTAATCCGACACAATCAAGGGAAACTAGGCCCTATGAAACTCCATATCCTTCAGCCTCCAGCTAAGACTCTTGACAACCTCGAACAATTGGGTGACATCCAGATGACTTGGGTCTTCAATGAGCTTCTGAATGAGCGGATCCCTTTGGCTAAAAGAAGTATGAAGCTCGCTAATCTGTTGCAAGAAAACCTCTTCATTCTCCCTGCTAGAACCTGGCACAGACCTGGCCCTCTTAGTTTCTGCATGAATTTTGAGTTCTTCTACTTCTTTCTGAACACCCTCCATTTCTTTCTGACCTTGCTCTAGCTTTTGGATGTAACCCCTATGATGCTCGTGGGCTAACTGAAGTTCTTCTTTCCGGCTATCCAGTTGTACCTAAAGGTCTTCAATCTTCTGCTTGTATCCTCCTTCAATTTCCTTCTGCTTTTTCTGAATATCCTCCCATCGTTCTTGCTAGAGGGTTATAGTTTCATTGGCCTTAACTAGAGACTCCATGATATTTCGACGCTCATTTGCTTTGCGGATCTCAGCCAAACCCGTTTTCTTAAAGCAGAGCTCTCTGTCTTCGAAGTTTCTCTGTTTGATTTTCACCATCCTCTCATCCCTCTAAACGTTTTTTTCTAGCTTTCGATTAGATTGCACCATCTCTTGATATAAATTATGAACCTTGTCATTCTCTATGCTAAGATGGTTTTCCAGAGCTACCAACATTTGAAACTCCTCCAAAGGTACAGTGGCCTGAGACTTGACTACTTTGGGATACAAAAGAGGCTCCGAAGAAAATAGGAGAATCCTAACTTCAACGCGATGTTTCAGCCAGTCAACATATGGTGCATATGCCTGGGGATCCACTCTCCCAAACTCCTTCTTTCCTTTCTTGACCTTAACAGCCCAAGCATTAGAAACCTGGATTCATAAGTCTTCATTTCTAGCGGCCGTAAAGTATAAGTATTCTGCAATATCTTCTTCCTTGGGAGGAGTCTTTAGAGGATATCCAAAATTCCTGATAGCCAATACCGGATTATGGTTAATTCCCCCATTTTCTTCCAAGCAATGGCACCTTTGTGAAATTTCCACAACTAGTGATAAAATCTTTTCCAGCTAAGTTCTTGTTATAAAACCAAGTGATGTCATCAGAAGTTAGGCCCATAAGCCTCTTAGACCATTTAACATCTCCTTTGAGTTCTACGAAAGGTCTTGACTTGGGAAGATGTCGAGCAAACCAAGTATAGAACAATGGTACACATCAAAGTACCAGACCTCCCCTCTTTCTCTCATTCTTGTAATGAACGTAGTAGCAAAAATATCCTAATAAGGATGGTACAAGATTCCTCTTGATGAAGATGGCTATTGCGTCCATGCTCACAAATTCTTTCTCACATGAGAACAAACTGATCCCATACACGAAGAATGTTAAGAGTGGACTAAAATTCACCCACATTTGTCCTGCAACACATTTTATGGCTATAGAAATCAAGAATTCCAAATAAAATCATTTGCTCTCTTTCTTCTCTTTGATACTATCATTAACTAAAACCAACTTCAAGTGGGTAGCTTTAGTAATATCTTCATTTGGAGGAACCCTATCTAAATTGTAGAACGGAGGACTATCTCTAACCGGAACCCTCAGAGTACTGGGCCAAGTGTCTATGGAGAGTAATAATAATAATAATATCTTTGTGTAGAACCTCGGAACTAGGAACCAAAGAAACACATAGAACAGTCACTAATGAAGTGGGTGTGTTGAAATACAAGGTTCCTGCAAACTTGTAAACAATCCCCCTATCTCACAAGTGTGTTATCAAGGGTCAACATCACATATTCTCAGGTCGAGTAGAGATAATATGTTCACCGTTTCCGGTTTGGCATTATACACTAAAAGAGGGGGTCTTAGTTGAGTTCTGAAAAACAAGCATCCCTCATAAGTTGCCAACTTCAAGCACTGAGATCGAGAAACAATATTGAATTCATCCCAAAGGGTACAATACTATCGTCATACAAAAGTGCAATGACTGAGTTCATACGAGATAACAAGGCCATCCTATGCGTGTTCCTAGTGGGCCCTCGGGTGCGAGTGGGTTTGCCAACAAATGTGGTATTCCACTGTCACCACTTGAGAGAGATGTTTCCAGATAGGTCCTCACTGATTGGTCCCCATATGCACATAACTATTGAGGTCGTATCCTGAAGTAGGGAAGAGCCTTATATCAGAACATTTCCAAGACAGTCGCAATCTGGATATGGAACTCACTACTACTAGCATAACAAAACATCATGAAAGCAAAGTGACTATCAATGCTAAAGTCTAAGGTGCACTCGAGCCTTGGTAATGGGCTTATCTCACAGTAACTCCCATCCCACCAAAAAAACCAGGAAGTCCATACAATATAATAATGATGCATGATATGTAAATACTGAAAGCAATAAATAGTGTTGTAAAGTAAGACTGTAAACAAAAATAGTAAACTAAACACACAATAACAAATAGATAAACACCCAAAGAAACAAAAACAAAAAAGCTCTAGGATTGACTCACATAGGGAACTAGATAAATTGGTTGGGAAGTCCCTAGTAGAGTTGCCAGCTGTCACTCCCGGGATTTTCATCCTAGTACAAATACGAAAGTGGCGCGGAAAAAGAAGAAGATTCACCAGCCATGCATTTTTATCCCAAGGAAATAAAAAGGTAATGTTGCACAAACTAGGGAAAAGGAAAGAACAAGGTCTTACGAACCAGAGAGAATGGGTAAGGGAGTCAGTTACGTGAAGGGAAGGTATTAGCATCCCTTCACGTCTGTCGTACTCGACGAGATCCACGCTTGCTTGAACTATTTCAAAAGGGTAAATAATATGTTGCTGAACTGGAAAGGAATGAGGAATGGGAAAAATGTAGGAAAATAAATAATATACTCGAATGGGCCCTACCACACTGCCTACGTATGTCATCGGGAATAAAAATCAGAGTCGGCGTAGTTCCCCTAACTTGGGAGGAAATTTGTTTTTTTTGTGTTTTTTGTGATTGAACTACTTATGCCTATGCTCAGGTGTTGCAGGGTCGCCTTGAACGAGTGTGTTTTCCGTCTTGCAAGAGACAAGTCGAAGTGAGTCCCTTCGTTAAGAGTGAAGGAGATGATAAGATAATTCCCGCAGGAAAGATGCTTATTGTTGGTTTGTAGCTTTTAGAAGCCTTTTATTTGTGTTTGCATGAGAAAGTGTTTTTGTATTTTGAAGTGAAGAAGTGTTTTTTAGGATTTTCTTTGTGAGAATGGATTCATGTTTAGACTGGTGCATCATGCTATACAAGTTCACATTAACCAAGATGGGATAGATGCAAATTCCCCATGGAATAAGTCCATAACACAAGAATTCATTTCAACCTTTATTAAGTCTTTTGGAGTTGTTTTGAGATGAGTGAAGAGAAAGAACCAAAAGGATCTCCAAAGGTAAAATGTCTAAGGGATACTAAACCTGATGAAGTTGTCATGCTTGGATAACCTAGTTTAGTGAGGTTTGAAGATTTTCATCCTAATGAAGAAGAATTAGATAAAATAAGAAGAAAGAGGAAGAAAAGAAAACTTAGAAGACAATTTTCTTTCATGAAGAAAGATAAGTCATTTCTAAAGGGGAAAGTGAGAAATTATGCAAATCAAAGCATCTTGGATGCTTGCACAAACACAATATTGAAATGTAAAAAGTGAGAGAGAGGTTGGAATTTGGAGGCATTTCCACACTTCAAAGAATTACCAAAGCCCCTACAAGGTTAGCTAATGAAGCATAATAGTTCATAAGACATCATAAGACATAAAATGAAAGCTACACACACAATGGGAACAAGGTAAATGCATCTTAAGGTTAAAAAACCTCACAAGTCTGAACCTAATCCTAAATAAATTTAAGAAGCTAAAGGAATCAAACTAAACCAAACAAGTGCAAGGAAGCACCAAAGTGGCAAGGAAGTTCTATGGAATTGCAAATGAAGAAGTAAAGAAGCAAAAGAGAGTAAACATGGATGAAGGCACATAAAAAACACCAAATTCAGAATTCCCTATCACATTAGAAGATCTAATTCTACCTTAAATGGTCATACCAAACTTCATGGGTTAGTTCATGGTAGAGTGAGAGATGAAGAGAAGAAGCATTCACGTGTTCATAAGAGAATAAACAAGTAAGGCAATGTACAAGTCAAACATGAATGGATGATATAAGATGCTAAAAGTCAGTAGAATACATCACTTATTAGTGTCCTATAATGTATATGAAGGGACATAGAAACCATGTGATGAAGCATTCAAACGATTGAGGAATTAAGATGGAGAAGAAGTAAGCATATAACCATGTAAGAATGAACACAAGTCAAGATGAAAGTCAAGTGAAATAAGATGAACCTAAGATGATGAAAGTTATTAGTACATGATGAGAATGACATTTTAAATATGCACATATAATCAAGTTAGGTTCAGATGTCAAACAATTTCAAACAAGTTACATAATGATGCAAAAGTTGTCACATAATGCAATGATGCTTCATACTTAGAATGAATAGAAAATGATGCAACATATCATACAAATATGAATGATTAGGCATGAATTCAGAGGTGCACATGATGTATAATGCAAACGATATGAAGGGTATGAACATATTAGTAGCATACAAGTTAGCATGAGAAGCATATGATGAAGGATATGGAAGAATTAGGTCAAACATGTTCATAAGATGCATCACACAAGCCAAAAGTAAAAAAAAAGTCAAATGGAACTATAATTTATCATAAAAGACCTTTAAGATTCTAATCAAGCATGTAATATCCCTACAAGTGACCTCTAATGATGGCATAAATGCCTAAAAATAATTAGGGTTAAAAATGATGAAGAAAGTCAATGAAAAAGTACTTCATTTGCAAGTAATCAAACATGCATCAAATAACATTCAAAAATTGGGAAACTAAAACCCTAGGAACCTAAGTCAGAGGCTATACATGTGTTAAACTTTCATACAAAAAATCACAATAGAACTAATTCAAATAATACCTTGAAGTTCAAGTAACAACCACGAACAAGTATGCAAAAAGGAGGGACCAAAATACAATTAGAAAGAGTTTAAAAATATGCAAAAATATTTTTAATTAGGTTTAATGTTTTATGGAATGAATGAAAAAAGAACCATTTGAAAATGTTTAGGGAGCTATGTGAAATAAATCTTTGAAATTGTAATGTCAAAATGGAAACAATTTAAGAAGAAAATAAATGGAAATTCATGAAATGATGTGAAAAATGCATAAAATCATAAATGAAAAATATAAAAAATTATTTTAATGTCTCAACATGATGTATGATTTTTCGTATGATTTTTGAGTGCTTGGAAATGATTTTAAAAAATAAAAATGCAAAATATGTAAAATAAAATGAAAAAGTATGAGAAATGGACCAGGGGGTGCTACACTAGCAAATCATACGTTTAAAATGAACTGGGCTCAAATAAAATGTAAAGTCTTATGATAATACAATGAACCCTAGTAAAAAATTTGACTCTCTGAGAGCCCTAGGATCTAGTCAACACGCAACAATCAGCAGAGTAATCCAATCCAACACTTCTCAATTTAGCTATACGAAAACATACAAAGACACAAACACCCCCAGTTTTGCATCGAACTTGTAGTGAATTTGAGTCGACCTATTGGCTGATTCGAGTCCCTATTTTTGGTCCGCAGTAAGCCTGTTGGGACCCGAAGGAAAGAAAGAATTTTGCACCTTGTTTGAGTCGACCTAACTTACCAAATGAGTCGACTCAAGTAATTTCTACTGAACGAGTCGACCGGATTAACTTGGTGAGTCGACTCATTCACTTTGAATAAATGGAATTTCACTTTGAAGCCAATATCTTGTGATCCAATGTGTCTTCCTAAGTACCAATCGTTTTGACATCATTAAAACAACTTGTATCTCTCACAAAAATCATTAAAAACATCACCCATATCCATCACTCAAAACCTCGCTTAACCCCCAGTATTCAGGAAGAAGCATTTACAATAGGAGAAGATAGTAAAAGATAGTAGTATATTCATATGGAAATTCTATAAGACAAAATAACCAATAAATAGGGACCCAAACAAGATAGCACTTGACGGAAAGATCCAGACGAGTAGGACCTCTCTGGATGACACTTGCAAGCAGGGTCGATTTGAGATACCTATTTCCCTTCCTTAACCAGCTTCACAAGATAAAATTTGAAATTACAAAGTTGAAAATGCGATACTAATGGGATTAAAGCCCGCGAACCCTGAAATCGCCGCTATAGTTCAATTACATAACCAGCCTGATTACAACCAAATGGAAATAAAGTTTACAATCAAGCAGATGAAGTGAAATAGCATATAAATTACAAATATGCATTGAAACAATTATCGAATTATAAAAAATCAAAACACAATAAATACTTAAACCACGTAAACGATACCAAATGATATTATGTGCTTTCAAATATTCTATTTTAGAGCGTTGATTAATGGTTTTTAGTCACGTTTTGAGGTCTGCCTATGCTATTAGAGATCGTGCAATGGAAATTCAGTTCCCATAAGAGAGTGCAGATGGGTACTTGGAGTGGTACATAACAGTATCACACCCTAACATCATCCCACTTGGGAAACATGGAGATGTTATTGGACTTTCTCATGCCTGATGTTTTCATGTCGGACCTTCTCATAATGGAGTAATTTTTTATGACATATTTTCACCTTCACCGCCTCCAGATGGTGCAGATGACTCCTAACATTTGTAGATGATAGAAATCATTATGAATAACCTCATGGGTTTGGTGAACCTAGATGGTGAGGTTTATACTTTTACATTGTAGGAAACACACATAACTTGTGGGGGGGGTGGCTATTTAGACCTTATAATCATTTTTTGTTTTACTTGTATATTGTGTAGTATTACTCAAACATTTTCATAATAGTGTTTATTAGATGACATTTTGGATCTTCCATTGATGCATAATAAACATCACTTAACATTTGAGAAACGATTACATAACTTAGATAGACGATTACTTAACTTAAGAAAACAATAATAAATTAACCTAAACACTACTAGATGATTATGGATGTTTCAACATATTGATTATGCCATCAACAGATCTAGAAATTTTCGTATTTATCTTGATTGGTCCCTTAGTTAGCCTATGGTGGTATGTTTTCCATATAACTTTCAAATCTTCATTGATCGTCAACTCAATAAGGTTATATTTCACTTTTCCACCAGTATCAATCTAGTATTCATAAAACTCGATCTTATTAACCTTTATGTTCTCGGAGACTAGAAACAAATAATTCAACTTAGATCTTATAAGTACGAGACATGTGGTGCCCTCGGGGAGCTGAAACTCTATAGGAGGTTTTACCCCATTGAAATACACTTCTACCTTAACCAAAAATTAAAGCATTGTAAGATATTTTTCTTAACAACACATGACCCCTATTTATAAAACTTTGGATTCATTATGGACCACACAAAAAATTTCGGTGCAATGACATTTGCACAAGACTGTCGGCAAAATCTCAAATGTTCAATTAACACCACCGGATATTTGCATAACCGACTAAAAATTCGATAATTGAAAGTAGATTTGAAATGTTATGAATAAGATACCTTAAAAAAATCTAATAGGTTCCTTTATAATCAAGAAATCCACAAGGGTTAGGGTTTAGGGTAACCAAGGATAATAACAAGGATTGATTATAAATTGTTATTCTTTCCTTTCTCTTGAAACAAGATTACAAATATACAAGAATAACAAATAATCTCTGTCACTTTTGAATTAGGGTTTATCTTCCTATTTTCCCCTAATGCCAAAAGATGAGAGATTAGTATGCTATTCAAAAGAAAACTAACACACTAACCTAATGGGCATTTTAACAATTACCCATTACAAGCTAACTTAGGTGAAATTCTGATTATGTAGATACTCCAATGTCCTATCTTAAAGTTAAGACAATGATTATTTAACTTTAGTGAAAAGGAGAATAACAATGTTGTTGTTTTGAAGTAGTGCAACCCAAATACCAAAAGATGTCAAGATTCCATGTTGGGACATCTCAGTCAAGAACATGTATTCAAAAAAATGTAAATCTGCAAAATATAAAGAACACAATAATTCTTGACCCAGTTCGGTGTTAACAAACCTACATATGAGGGATACCAATCCAGGATGAAGTATTCACAATATTGTTGTATTACCCTAAAGCTAGACTCACAGTTTATAACTTTATCCTAATCACTACCTTCATTAAACGTCTTTATCTAAGGCTAAACTTTATTCGTTTACAACCTTTGATATGAGACTCCTTCTCACACCCTTCATCACCACCTATGATGTCTCTGTCTTCTGCTGATCTCCAGAACCTGCTACGATTCCTTGACCTACAGGTTATCCTGGACTTGCTACAAAGCTTCGTCCAAGAACATTACACAAACCATTACCTAAAGGTTTCTGATTGTGCCCCTTGTATCTCTGCCTTCATCCCTGCATCCCATACTGCATAGGGAATACTTTTAACTCCTAAGAGATCAAACGACTCTCAAACCCTAAACCCTTGGTTTACAAAGTATTTAGGTTACAAAGTTACAAGTGATACAAAATTTACAAAGGTTAATTTAACCCTAGGTCTAAGTCTCCTTTTATAATCTTCTGTTGGGCTTCAAACCTTTCCTTGATCCATTGCAGAAAGCACCTAGAACCTTGGAACATATTTGATACATGTTTAATTGTTGAGAAATCAAGATGCCCAGTCATTATGTTAGTACATCTCATTTGACATCTTTGACTTTTACAAAATTCCTTAACTTTGAACTTCATGTTGAACCAATTCATCCAACATTTTGTTTTACCAAAATTTGTCCAAATCTGAAGAGCTTTCAATCTCCCCCTTTTGGAAAATTTTGGCTAAAACAATCCTGCATAGAGGAACTCCAGATCAATGGTGTATGCAATAAACACTCATGTGATTATAGAGGAGGGAGAAGATAGTTTTTAGACCCACTTTATATTGCTTACCGAGTACATGAGAGAAAAGTTGTAAGATATTCCCCTTCAACCCAAGAATCGATACTTGTCATGAAGAAAAGAAGTGGCAATAATTTTAATAACAAATAACTAACCTGAGTAACTCAGATCACAGGACTAACTTTGTTCATAACTCAGATCACAAGACACAAAAGTATCTAAGATCACTGAGATCTTTGAAGATGCCAACTTCAAAATTCATGATTTGCAGAACAATCCTTCTCTCCCTCTTTTTAATTAAAAATTTACAAACATTTCCCAGATTAATCCAGATCCACGCCAATCTCATCCAGATCTTTAGAAATACCATATTTGCTTCTAACTCAATTTGGAGAAAGAAAAATAGTCCTTGTGTATTTATTCAAGTTTTGACTGCTTTTTCTTAAGTACAAGTTCCAACACATCCACATGGTATACACTATTATCAATTTTAACCCCTCCTTCTAACATGTACCAGAGATTCTTTTCAACTGCCACCCATGTGCACAACTACACATAATAGAGACTGAGATTACCATATCAATCAGATATACTTTCACAAATACTAATAATCATCTGCAAAGAAAAATAAATTCTCCCAGACTGGTCAATGATTCTTTAATCATCCAACATGAATCTTATATTATGTATTGTCAAGTCTTCCCCAACTTGCAACAATACAATGTCAAGACATAAAACTTGACATATCCATCCTTCCTGGATGGATAAATCTGCTTGTTACTCACCACAAGCTTAGTGTTGAAGATCCAAAGATCAAGAGGCAACTCCCCCTATCTAAGATAATATATGCTCCCTCTGAGAACTTGCGTAGGAATGAATGGAAACATAAGATGCATATTCAATATCTTCAAGTGCAACACTCTTTGTCATCCACCTATTGAAACTAATTCATTTTGGCAGCACTATCCCATCTAACAAGAAATAGCAGTAACTCACACATGAAAACCATCATGCTATCCATGAGGCACATAAGGATCGTCATCCTCATAGTAACAAACTGTTGGAACAACATCAAAATTAGTTTGTTTTCAATCCATCAGTGTCAGATACTAGACATATGCTATAGAAAAGCATGACTTGCTAGACAAAGTCCTTCCACAAGATTTTCAAAAATAGACAATCACTCAACGCCTTTAAATTCTCTCATATGATAATCGAGAATACTCCTGACAAGTTGTTGATTATCCACATGCAGACTTTCAAGCAATCAATACCTGATCTACTTCAGTCTTCTCTACATTCTCCATCCAAGGCAGACATGTTGGTAAGACTCTCCTACAACCAGAGCAATAATCACCTTAACAAAGGATATCCAACCGAGATAATGTCCTAATACCAAGTTAGAACATCTTCCACACACCAAGATAAAATTCTTGATATGCCCCACCAACTAGACATACTATAACATAGTATCCAACGAATTGAAGAACCTTCAATCAACATTGCGCCACCAACTTAAATAAGAACTTTAGAAAGAGAGAAATAAACTCTCATCCACCTTAAGGAAGAAATAAATATTTCCTTGAGTCTTCAACTTATCACCCTTCTGCATAAGAGTAACTTGTTCCAAGACAATCCTAAAGACTAACCAGCTGCGACTTACTAATTATCTTGATTCTTCGAATCCACTTTTGAGATCAACCAAATGCCATAGTTTGATTACCTCCTTCATGAATCCTCATATAAAAAAGTCAATTGCCACATTTTATCTTCTTCACGTATGTCAGAACTCTCACAAAGATATCTTGATCTACCAACTGAACTTGATCTTTAAGTTACATGTATCCACTTGCTAAATAGTAATACACTCTTAGACCCCCTAATCCATGGATAACGTAACATCTTCTCCTTACTACAGCTCCCGCAAACTTCCATGAGAACGATCTTTTTGAAGTATTAATGTGGTGTTTTCGTAAGTATATGAATCGCGTCAGAGTAATATAAAAGATTATCGATCACACAAAGACCAAACGTCAATTTATCGTTATCTATCGTTACGATGATTATCTAAGGAAAATAAAATACGGGATTAAATGGTACATAATGAAAATAAAGTATGAGCATGTAAATTCAAATAAAACAACAGGCTTGAATGCAATTCACGCAGTTTAACAATGTTCCAAATGTTTGTAAATAGAACTACTTATGGGCAATATTTTCTACTATGAAAAGACATAATTTAACGGGAACTGTCGCTTTCGCGTATTTAGAACCGAGTTTATCCCTTAATCAAACCATCTTATTGTCACTTATAAAAAGGCGCGCATTATGTTAAAGTAATAAACCCATTCTTAGGAAATATAGTTCTAAACTTAGTTGAAAAGTATTTTGACTTGGAATTTTTAATAAATAGAGGTTCATGCGAACCAGACTCTAAGCCTACAATCGAGTTCGAAAATAGTTTTAAAATCGTTTTTCTATAATTTTAAAAACTCCAACTTAACTGGACAAAGCATTGTCGCTTCCTTTGAACAGTTAAGACTAACCAAGTTTAACTAAAGGTTGGACGGATTTCGATCTTATCCAACTGAATTAAAGCACAAAAAACTTATTTAAAAATCAAAATAGCCCCTAAGTAATTTTATAACCACATTATATGTAACATTATTTTACCATGATCCTTACATTCTAACCTTTAAAATTTATCTAGACATGGAAATGTAAATGAACATATTAAAATAGATCATGTTAAAAGTAAATTAAAAACGAGTGCGAGGAAAATAAATAATTTAAAGCAAGTGAGAGAAATAAAGGAATTTAAAGCGAGTGCGAGAAATAAAGGAAATTAAAAGAGAGTGTGAGAAATAAATAATTTAAAGGCAATGGCGATAAATAAATAATGTAAAAGTGAGGGAGATAAATAAACATATTTAAATCGAGTGCAAGAAATAAACAAATTTAAAGCGAGTGCGTGAAATAAACAAACTTAAAGCGAGTGCGAGAAAATTTAAACAAAGTAAAACATATATGCAATAAAGTAGAAACTTGCTCCAAACCGGAGGCTTTGAATCAGGTACAACTTCAAGTAAACACAACTGGAAATAAAATGGCGGCAAGATTAACTTCTACCAAAGTGCTCCAAACTCGATTACAGACTCGATCGACAGTGTGATAAATCTTTGATGTGAAGGGTTTATCACTTATAAAACTAAATAATATAATTCCTAAGTTGTAACTAAGTTTGGTTGAAGAAAAATTAACAAAGGACCCTCTATTTATAGCCAAGGGAAAAGGAGAGGAAATACTGAAGTGCCCTTCAACTTCTTTTGGGAGGGAAACAAAAATACAAAGGTGGCGCTCGCCATTTACTGAGGGAGAAAGGAATTGGAGAACGTGGCAGTTATCATCCTTTAGAAAAACATTCTTCTTGTGGTCTACCCTGTGGCGCCCGCCATGGTAGGTGCCATTTGACCATTTTGTTCAAAAACTGGCTTTTCTGGTCGTTTTTCTTCGATTTTGCACGAGAAGCTCTAGATAGATTAGAAACGTGAAAACAAGACAAAACAAGCATAATGATAGAAAATAGCAATAAAAATACCAATAAACATGTAAGATCTGAGTCAAATATGCAGTGAGATTCAGTATTATCAAATTCTCCCACACTTCAACCTTTTCTTGTCCTCAAGGAAGACAATTTATAGCTCATGAACGAAATTTCGGTATCAGTGAACGATTTGGGCTAAAAGGGCTTCTAAGTTTGAACTGGGATGAGGTGATAGGTACTAACTAAACGAACCAAGGGCATCATGATAACACTTTTCCGGAAAATCAGACATAAACTTCATTCCAATACAAACCAATCTATGACCTACCTTTACATCTCTTTTGGGTTCTCTTCATTCCGAAGGAATCACATTAAGCCTGTTTTCCGTACAAACTCATAGTAAAGTGACTGGTTAGTGATTCTTTCTTTTAATCAATGGGGCTATGGGACACAAATTTGTGTAACCCCTTTATTGACCCAATTGTAGTTGTGGGGGATCGGATCGTAACCCGTCCTACCAAGTCCAATACCAGATACCTCTGAACCAATATACAATGGGCAACTCTTATTATTTTTTTATTCTCTTTTTCTTTTCTTCTTTTTTTTAATATTTTTTTCTTCTTGCAAATTTTTACAACTCTTTGGGTTAAATGACATTGTGAGGGCCACCTTCGCGAGTTGCCTTCCTACATATTAAATAGCACAACTGAAAGAATTTACTTATATTCATCGATCCTCTATGTAGAGCATTCTTAGGCCGGAGCTGACTCCTAGGATAAACTACTAAAGGACCTATTCTAAAATGATAATTAAGGCCATGGTATCGATTCCTATAATCATTAAGCTTAAGGTGTTTAAAACGATACTGATGTTTCGAAAAGATTTCCCAAGTCCCCTATATCCTATCTCAAACCTGTCTTAAAGCCCAAATTTTCAAAATAATATTGTTTTTCATTTTCAAAATTTTTTTGGTAATGTAAACACCCCAAATTTTCCCTCAATTTTTCTCACACCATGGCTTGTGATATTTCATTTTTTGCATGAGCATACAATCTTATATTGCATATTTGTTTCATCTGCATCTAGGGTTTGTGATCTGAGCAATCCAAGAATTGATCTGAGCCATCTCAAAGGTCTTGAAGCTTGTTAAGAGGGTCCATATGTGTTCCATGATCATAATATGCTCCCTAAAGTTCATGAAAGTCAAGAGATCACAAAGAATGGCAAAGGCATAGAGTCAGAGCTAGGGTTTTAGAGGCCTTAGTCCCAAATTTTTTGGTCATTCTTGTTTCTAATGGTCTTAATATGTTATAAGGATCATGTGTACCAAATTTGATAAAGAAATTCACTTTGGAAGTCATCTGATCATTGGGTAACTTCTTGAGCAAGTAAAGTCAAAATCAGGGCATCTGAGGCCTCAATCAAGGGTACCAAAGGGTCATCATCATTTTGAGTCTCTATGGTCCTTATATGATCTTAGAAGTGGTTGTAAGTTCACAAAGTTGAAGAATTTTGAGCCAAATGCAAACTTGCTATTTTTGGAAATAACTTGTAATGGAAACTTTCCATTTTGGGAAAGATTTTCAACCTATTCTTTCATGACCAAAAATGCTTCAAATAAAAAATTCTTGGACATGAAAGTTGTATATTATGTATTCCCCTTTTTAAAAAGTACTAGAACATGTCTTGATTCATCCTAGAACTCAAGATATGGCCTTTCAAAGTTGGCAAAAGTCCTATAATTTTCAAGTTCATGCCAAAGAGGATTTTTTGCAAATTCAAGTTTCAAGCCATTTCATGACCTCTAATTGTTTGATAAACATCATACACACATAGTGCAATGCATTTGAACCAAAATTGTGCCTTGGATTGCAAGATTCATCAAGACATTTTCATAAAATTCTCAAAGAGGGAAAGTTGCAAAACCTCTTGGAACCTTCCATCCACTTGTGCCAGCTGCATAAAATCAATCCTATGGCCCTCCATGAATCAGGCTGAGGCCACACACCCCTTGGAGCAGCTCCTGCCATGGCCCATGCTTGAAGTACAAAGTTGTTGACGTTTTTGCAACTTGCCCATACCAATTACAATAGGCCACTACAAATTTTCTGACCAATCAAGACATTACATACAAACATTATGGAGCTCATTTCACAACACAAGCAAGCCTGAAACCTCCAAGAACTCAGCTTTCACAAAATTTGTCAAAAACTTCCTTTCTTCGATTCTCAAAAACCAACCATCAAACTTCAAAACAAACTTCACCAATCATCTCAATATCACTCATAGAACACAAAGCAACCCTTGAATTGGCCTGAAAGCACACAAATCCAAAACACGATTTCTGGTGCAGCATAACTGAATCATCAAAATCAGCCATCACAAACTTGTTTCAAGCATTCCAGAAGCCTAAGGGGATCCATTGGAGTGTTTTTGCATCAAGGAAAGGTCCAGGAAGCCCAGAATCAGAAAGCTCCATCTCAGGTATACCTCAAGAACATTTTTTTCCAGAAGCTTTATTTTAAGTTCCTAAATGATTCTATAAGCTCCCCTGATCATTGTGATGTAATTATTTTTGAAAATGGTTGAGATTTGAGAGTGTATGAAGCTTCTGAAAATTTTCCCGTGAAACTTGTTTGATTTGATTCTCTTTGTATGCGAAAAATAAATTGTTTTTGTTGATTTATTCTTGCTTATTGATGTTTGGGGAGTAATTCTGGAAAGTTTGGAAAGTTTTCATGGCCTGGGGAGAGAGTTAGGTTTTTGTATCGCCGGAGAAGATGACCGGAGCTTGCTCCGGTCACCTGAAAGTAATTAGGGTTTGTGATTAGGGCTAATCCTCCTAGTTTGAATGTGGACCGTCAGATTGTGTTTAGCGCGTAATTAGAGGGCTAGGATGTGTCCACTTAATTTAATCCTTTTAATTAATTTAATTAATTAGGGTTAGTAAATAAAAAGGCCAGATTAAAGGATAGTCGTAGGATAGCGCGCGTGGTCAACTCCCTCCATCCCAGTTTGAATCTGAAGCCTTGGATCTGCATACTTCCATTTAAATTCATTTTATTTTAATTTTTATTGCATTTTCTTTCTCATTTTATTTAAAATACCAAAACTTATCAAAATATATGACCTTTTGCATTTCTGATCCAAATAATTTTCTTAACCCAAAAATAATTTTTATTTTAATGGTTGCATTAAAAAAGTATTTTTAAAATATATAAATGTTATTTTTTAATTAATTAATGGATTTTAATTAATTAAAAATACATTTAGGTTTCTAAAATTCACCAAAAAATTCATGAATCATTCCAATACATTTAGAAACATTTTCAAACTCATCATACAAATTTATTTTTAGGTTTGATCATAATTTCACAATTTTCTTTGAATTAGGGTTCTTAAAAATCACATTTTTCTAACCCTAACTTGAAAAATTCATTTCTACCTAACCATGATGAGTTTGAACTTGATTCTTTTCGCATTGTTTCACATATTGCATATAGTTTCTAGGTTATTTTTCTCATGAATTTATCTTGAATTTTCAATTTGATTTGCATTTTCCCTTAAGAATCACCCAAAAACCCTAGCAAACTTAGAAAATTCATAACTCTCACTAGGTTAGGCTTCTGACCTTCTCCTTTAGGGTTTGATCTTGAATGGGATTAGGGTTTTTTTAGCTTTATTTCAATTGTTTATCATGTTGATTGCTTCTGTTTGGTCATTTGCATCTCATACATTCATAAATCCCTAATTTTTCATGTTCATTTGCATTCATCTTTGCATATCATCATCATGTGAACTTGCCATGAAATTTCAAACATTTATATGACATCTTAGACCTTTTAAGACATTCTTGAATATTGCTTTATCATTACTTCATTCATTTTCTATGCTTTGCATCCATTACATTTCATGAACATCCATGTGTTTTCATGCTTCTAAACATGCTTCCATTAGATCTCATCTTTGTATGTGTAAACACCCCAAATTTGCCCTCACTAATTTCACACCATGGCTTGTGATCTTTCATGTTTTCATAAGCATAAGCATACCACCTCATATTGCATATTTGTTTCATCTGCATAGTTCAAGTTCATCTGCATCTAGGGTTTGTGATCTGAGCAATCCAAGATCCGATCTGAGCCATCCCAAGGGCCTCAAAGCTTTCCAAGAAGGTACATGTGTGTTTTACCATCATATTATATGCCTCAACGTTCATGGAAGTCAAGAGATCACAAGAACTGGCAAGGCATGGAAGTAGAGTTAGGGTTTTCACTGCACAGATGACAAAAATTAGGATTTTGGTTTTAGAGGCTTTAACTCCAAATTTTTGGGCCATTCTTGTTTCTAATATTCTTAAGATGTTATAAGGATCATATGTACCAAGTTTGATGAAGAAATTCATTGTGGAAGTCATATGTTCATTAGGTAACTTATTGAGCAAGTTAAGTCAAAATCAGGGCATTTGAGGCCCCCAACAATGGAACCAAAGGGTTATTTTCATCAAATTGAAGTTCTATGATCTTTATTTGATCTTAGAAGAGGTTGGAAGTTCACAAGATTGAATAATTTTGAGCCATTTGCAAACTTGCCAAAAATGGAAATGACTTGTAATGGAAACTTTCCATTTTGGGAAAGTTTTTCAACCTCCTCTTTCTTAACCAAAAATGCTTCAAATGAAAAATTCTTGGTCATGAAAGTTGTAGATTAGATCTTTCCCTTTTCAAAAAGTACAAGAACATATCTTGATTCTTCCTAGAACTCAAGATATGGCCTTTCAAAGTTGGCAAAAATCCTAAAATTTCAAGTTTTATGCCAAAGAGGGATTTTGCAAATTGGCATGTTAAGGAATTCTAATGACTTCAAATGGACACAAACATTTCACAATATGTCAAATGGACCTCTAAACATCTTAATTGTGCTTTGAATCAAGTATTTTCATGCCTTGAACTTCAAGATATCTCATAAAGTTCAAAACTCATAAAAATTGCAAAATGGTATGAATCTCTTCATCCACTTGTGCCTGCATGCCAAAACCAATTCCATGGCTCTCCACAAATTCAGCTGATGCCAGACACCCCAAGAACTCAGGCTTGCACCATGCCCATACCTCAAAGTACAAAATCTTGACGTTTTGCAACTTGGCCCATACCAATCACACTATGCCACCACCCACTTTCTAAACACTCTCATTGGCCTATACTATCCTTATGGAACACATTTCATAACACACAAGCAGCTGAATCTTGCTCATACTCAGATTGCCCAAAACCTGCCAAAAACTTGAAGTCCTCGAATCTCATAAACCCACCACTGAAACCTCAATCTTTCTTCACCAATCATCTCCACATGACCTAAGGAGCATTTCCCACCCTTCACCATAGCCTAAAACATAGCCAAACACAAATACGATTTATGATGCAGCAGAGTTGAAACATCAAAACCAGCCATTGCAAGCTTGTTCCAAGCATCAAAGCATCCTCAGGAGGTCCATAGGAGCTGACTTACACCAAAGAGAGGTCCAGAAAGCCCAGAATCAGAAAGCTCAACCTCAGGTATACCTCAAGAACAATTTTTTCAGAAATGCGTTTTCATGTTATAGAATGATTCCTCATGCTCCACTGATCATGCTGATGTCTTTATTTTTGAAAATGGTTGAGAAATGAGGATTTCATAAGCTTTTGAAACTTTGCCCGTATTTATGTTTTGATTCGATTCAGCTTGATTGTGAAGCATAAATGATATTTGATGTTTGATTTGAGTTGCTAGACACTGGGGATCATTTCTGGGCAGTTCATTTGGGGTGCGGTAGCGTGTAGAAGGATTTAGGGTTTTGGGCTCACCGGAGAAGATGACCGGAGCTTGTCTCCGGTCACCTGAAAGTAATTAGCCCTAATTAGGGTTTAGTGCCCAAATTGATTAAGGACCCTTGGATGCGTGTTTAGTTTAGCGAAGGAACGGACCAGATTAGCTCATTACTTCTAATTTCTGTTTAATTAATTAAATCATAGTTATTAAGCCAGATTGAATCCTGACCCTCCATAAACGCGCGCAGTCAACCCCTCCCCTTTGAGTTTGAATCTCAGCCCTAAGATGCATTGACTTCCCTCTTTATTTCATTTTATTTTCATTTTATTCTATTTCTTTTGTACAATTTATTAAAAATAGCAAAAATCATCCAAAAAATATTTCCTTTTGCATTTCTGTTTTAAATATTTTTCGTAACCTGAAATTGATTTTTATTTGATTTTTTGCATTAAAAAAAGTATTTTTAAAATATTTAAATGTTATTTTTAATTAATTAAAGTCTTTTAATTAATTAAAAATACATTTAGGTTTCTAAAAATCACCAAACAATCATGAATCATCCCATTGCATTTAGAAACATTTTCAAACTCTTCATACAAATTTCTTTTTAGGTTTGATCATAGTTTGTGAATTTTCTTTGAATTAAGGGTCATTTAAATCATATTTTTGAACCCTATCTTTAAAAAATCATTTCTGCTTAACCAAGAAGAGTTTGAAGATGATTCTTTTTGCATTGTTTTGTGCATGGCATGTAGTTTATAGGTTTTTTATCTCATGAATTTATCTTGCATTTTCAATTTAATTTGCATTTTTCCCTTTGAACCATCCAAAAAACCCTAGAAACTTAGGAAATTCATAACTTGTGATTGGTTAGGCTTCTGACCTTCTCCTTTTGGGTGTGATCTAGTGTGGGATTAGGGTTTGTTTGAGCTTGATTTCAATTTTTTATCATGTCATATGATTTTGTTTTGTTCATTTGCATCTCACTTGTCCATAAAACCCTAATTTTAGGTGTTCATTTGCATTCATCTTGCATATGCATCCATACATGAACTTGCCATGACATTTCTTGCATTCATATGTCATCTTAGACATCTTAGGACATGTTATAATTATGCTTGATCATTTCTTCATCCATTTGCCATGATTTGCATTCATTTCATTTCATTAACTTTCATGTGTTTTTAAACTTCAAAGCATGCTTCCATTTTGCATCTTATCTTTGTATGATCATACATATGCATTTTGAATGCCTTTGCATCATCTAACATGACATTAACATTGCATAAACACTTCTGACTTTGGTCATTTCATCTCATTGCATCTCATTTCATTTCATTTCTATATGCCTTGAACTTTATGCATTCATGCTAACATTTTCAAGTGGTAAGTTACTTTGAGAAGTGGATTTGCCTTCACTTCTCATTTCTCTTTATCTCTTTCATATGCATCTTGCTGGTTTCTTTGAAGTGAACTTGTTCACTTGTGTTCATTCTTTCTCACTTTCTTTCTTCAAGTTACTTATCTTCTTCAATGAAGTAAGTAACTTGTTTCTTCTTTCTCATCTTCCTTTCATCTGCTTCTTCCATTGGTGGCTTCCTTGAAGATGTTTCTTAAGCCTTACAAACCATAGGATATCCAAGCATGATAATAATTAGGGTTGTGATTAGTCCCCCCCTTAGTTTTTACCTTTGAGTCTCTTTGGTTCTCTCTTCTCATCTTCATAATCAGAGACTAAACTCTTAAAGTTTTAGGACTTTGGAATTTGGGTTATGCCTGCATCCTTATCTTAGGATGGAGTGTATAAATTTAATCCTAAGTGTTAAACCTTTAATTTGTTTAAACCTCTTAATCAAATCATCATAATAATCACTAATACTTCACCTTGTAACTTGGGCCTTACATTAGGGTTCTAATTCTTCCTTTATGGTTAAGAAGGACTAACCCTAGTGTTTAATGGACAAGTCCCCCTCAAGTTGTCTTACAAACCATAAAACTCATGTCTTAATCCCATCCTTAATTAAAATCCACATAATAAAGGCTTTGCTATATAATGAATTTAGTCCCTAACCATGGGTTAATTGAGGTATCTTCCTTAGCTTAAGTGTTCTCATCTATTATCCTTCTATTAGGATGGTGTAATGAGTTCACTAATCCGTGATTAGAGATTAAACTCATTACTCAACACTAAACAAAAACCCAAAAAACATCTAATTAATCACAAGTAGGTTAATGATCTTAATCCTACATCATCATGGCAATTAAGTTGAGGTGCTTATCTCATACTTAAGTATTCTCATTATCCCTAATCAAGGGAGGATATAATGAGTTTACAACCTTTGATTTAGGCTTAAGCTCATTAACTTATGCAAAACACCAAAAACAATAACAAAACTGAAAACACAAAAAACAAACAATAATCGTCTCCTCCGGATTTCTTTTCTCATCACACTCACTCACAAATGAGAACTTACTTCTTCTATCTAATGTAAGACAGTTGGCACTCGAGCCAGACGAGTCATACACTTGAGCATAGATAAGCAAGTAGTTCACATTCAATTTATTCTTCAGTCTCTTTGAGTCAAACTACGGTGTTCTAACTTCCTCATTGCACAAGAGGATACATAGGCATAACTTAACTGTTATTGAACAAAAGTCTCTTTGTCTTCCCCCTCTTTCAGCATTTCCTTAAAAGCCTCAGTTCCTGAGCAATTCACCTTTTTTGCACTGACACCTGTACATTCATTCCTAGCTTTTGCACACAAATAGCACAAACACTACCCCTTTAAACACAATCTTTTAAGCGTGGATCCCGTCGAGTACGACGGACAATCTGGGTTCTAATACCTTCCCAGGTTGTAACCAACCCCCTTTCTCAGTTTCTCTAGTTCGCAACCGTCTTATCCATTTCTTTCTAGGTTTATGCAGCATTACCTTTCCTTCGGGATAAAAATGCCTGGCTGGCGACTCTATTCACTTCACCTTCATTTTCTCCTTTCACCGACCGTTCGCGCTTGTACCGGGATACAAATCTACGGGAGCGACATCTTGGCGACTCTTCTGGGGACCCTAATATTGCAACCAGGGCTTCTGGTTCTTTTTGTGGGTTCCTCCTAGTGCTTGTTTGATTTGTGTTTACGGGGGTGTTATGTGCTTCTTGTGCTTATTGTTTATTTCTTTATTTATTGCTTTCTGTACAGCTTTATTTATTTACTTTCATTTACAGTTTTATGCGTTTCATATTGTTATTATCATATCGTTGGTACTGGATCTCCTGTCTGCTTTGGTGGGTGGAATTATTGAGTGATTAAGGTCCTATACTTGGGACCTGAGTGACACCTAGGCTAGAGTGGTTCATGTTCTTTCCCATTCCATTTCGGTCTGGTGCGGGAATATGAAACACGGTTCAGATATGGGTTTCTTCTTGAGAACTCTGTGCTACGGATTTCCTGTAGTGCTAGGGCTATCTGGGAAGCCTGCTAAGTCTGGATGACCTTTTATGACCTTCAGCATCTGAGGTAAATTAGAGGAGGATCTTTTATGGTTATTGTAAACAATGTACCTCCGGGTTAGAAGTGTTTACACTTCTCATAACTAATCCAAATCTGAGGATCATTGTTCTAGAACAATACATGTGAGGGGGTTGGGATGTTTACAGGTTTGCAGGAACCCTTGGCCTCATCATACCTTGTTACTAGTTTTGTTAAGGTTGTATCATTTTGGACAGTTCTTGTGAAACCCTGGACTTGTGACTCTTTATTTGAGTCCCCCACCTAGTTACTGGTTTTCTAAGCCTCCATCTGGACTTATGAACACACATGGACCTTATCAAGGAAGATAACAGATCCAGCACTTGATCACAAACCCTTTGCATATCATTTTGCATACATTCTTTTGCATCATTTAACATTTGTCTTTTTTTTACAGGGTATCCACATCTTATCTTTGGATTGGTTTTGACCTATTCTACTGCTCAGATCCCTCCAGTTATCTGCACCAGCCTCTGCATCAGTTATCTTCATCAGAGATTATGTTCAGCCCTCTTCACCAGTTGTCTTCACCAGAGACTCTTCTTCAGTACCTTCTCCAGTTATCTTCATTAATTTTCAGCAGTTACCTTCATTAGTGCTTCTCCTCATTTTTCTTCACCAACATCCATTGTCAGCATGGACACTTCCAGGAAGAGTAACATCACATACCATTTCTTTGAGCCCACTCTGACAGGCATCAGACAGATTCAGTCTCTCATCACTCCTGATCATGTCCCTTTATTTAGGGAACATTATGGTAGCATTATGGATATGATCATGGACCTGGATGCATCCCAGAGGAGCATGATTCACACATGTCTCCAGTTCTATGACCCTCCTCTCAGATGCTTCACTTTCCCAGATTTTCAGCTAGGACCATTGATGGAAGAGTTCTACATGTTGTTAGGTGTCCCTATCAGGAGAGGGATTCCTTTCAATCCTGAGATGACTGCTCCCAAGAATGAAGATATAGCTAAGGCTTTGCACTTGAAGCCTACCATCATTGATCAGAGCATGGCCACTAAGGCTGGGATTCCAGGCCTTCACTTAGATTTCTTGGTCTCCCAGGCCACCCTGCATGCTGCAGCAGGGAAGTGGGATACTGTTTGTGCACTCTTGGCCCTCAGCATATATGGAGTTATCTTGTTTGCAGACGAGCCAAAGTTTGTAAGCATGAGTGCTATTCACCTGTTCTTACTAAGGAACCCAGTTCCTACCTTGCTTGGAGACTTCTATTACTCAGTGCATCAAAGGAATGAGAAGCAAAGGGGAAGATTGGTCAGATGTTGTGCACCTCTCTTCCACTGTTGGTTGTTAAGACATTTTCCAAAGTCAGACACTTTCCTGAATCCTCATCACCCAAGGAACTGGGCCAAGAGATTGATTGCCCTTACATCAGAAGACATCAGATGGTGCACTCAGAGCACCAAGGGCAAAGATATCATTACTAGTTGTGGGAAGTATCCCAATGTACCTTTGATTGGAGTAAAAGGTTGCATCAACTACAACCATTTTCTTTTCAAGAGGCAATTAGGGTATGCTTTGGTACATCCCCCGAGAGGGCAAGACCTGACAGAGACCCTCTATTGTGACATCCAGCACAACCTTGCCATTGTCAGACAGGCAGCCTGGGCCTGGGACAATATTCAGACTAAGGGGACAACTATCCTTGGAAAGTGCAACAATATATCCTCAGCCCAGTATCTTGACTGGTTTCATGTCAGGGGACAAATCACCCAAATACCATTCACCTTAGAGGATGTACCTGGACCATCAACAGTGGAGCCTGCAGCTACTATCAGTTTAGAGGAGTTTGAAAATTTGAAGGAGAGGAATACTCAGCTCTCTGAAGCCTTGAAGAAGACCTTCTGGGAGAGGAATGACAGCCGTTTAGATAATGAAAGGTTAGAGAAGCTCCGGGTTGAGCACTTGACCAATATTGAAAAGACGGATGACTACATCAGAAAGGCTAGAGCAGGAGAGTTAATGTTGAAGAATGCCTGCAAGGAAGCAAAGACTCAGAAGGCCAGAGCTGAGCATTACTTAGAGGAGAGCCAGGCTAGGTGGATCAGGATCACTGAGGCTCGTGCACAGGAGGATCAGAGAACCCAAGCAAGGATAAAGCAGTTGGAGGCTAGTGAGAAGAAGAATCAGGCAGCTTTGTTAGCAGCGCAGAAGGAGATGTCTGAGCTGAAACTCCGGGCGGGGATAAAGAGATCAAAGGACCAGGATAAGCATAAGAAGTCGACCAGTGCCATTGCCACCAGGAACCTTCTTATCAGGACCATCACAGAGCACACAGTCGGTCCAATAATTAAGGCTCTCCTGAAAGAAGTCAGAGAGGATGACTTTTGACTGATTGTTTGATTTCTTTGTGTTTGTACCTCTTTTTGTTTGTACTTTTAATTTTGTTGTTGTATTTTGACCCACCATGGGGGCTTTATTGTAATCAAACTATGTATCTTCACTCTTTGTAATATATGGTTTGTATTATTTTGTGGGCTTAATCTCTCTACAACATCATCATTTCCTCGAGGTCTGGAAAGGTCAAAACCAAAGAACCAAACCGGATACCCTTGGAAGACAAATAGACATCCTGCATTGCATACTAACATTTTCTCTTTGTTTTGCAGGTTTTTGTGTTGTTATTGTTTCTCACTTTGTTGTGATTTCAGGAAACATTGCTCGTAGAAGAGTGTTCCCTGTCAATAGAGTGCACCGGTATTCGACAAGAAACAACCTTCCGGTATTACAAATGGATCAGGTTCAACAAGACTTGACTGAAGTAAGATCCCAGATGGCCAATGAGAGGACAGAGGTGAGGGCCCAAATGAATCAATTTATGACAGTGATGACTGGTTTGGCTCAGAGTCAGGAGAGACTGAGAGAGTTAGTCGAGCAGAAAACTCCTGAGGAAAACCATCCAGGTACAGGGGGTACAAGTAACAACGATCACGTACAGCCTCGTACTGATCCACCAGAGTTTGGACCTCATATAAACCTAGACATCAATGCTATAAGAAACACCCAAGGTAACACTGGAGGAAGGGCCTTGTAGGTAGACCCTCAGGAAGAACAGTTTACTGTGGTTGGGGTTGGACACGAAATTTACGATCGTCGGTTGGATGAAATTGCAGAAAAGCTAAGGTCTCTTGAATCCCAAAACTCTCTAGGTTTTGATGTCATGGACATGGGGTTAGTGGAGGGGGTTAGAATTCCTCACAAGTTCAAACCTCCTTGTTTTGAAAGATATAATGGCACATCCTGCCCACGTACCCATCTTTAGTCTTTCCTGGGGAGATTGAAAGCCTAAACCATGGATGAGAAACTGTGGATGTTTTACTTCGAGGATAGCTTGACAGGGGCATCCCGGGAATGGTATTCTCACTTGACCAGGGCCACATTTAGAAATTGGAAAGACTTGGCCGAAGCCTTTATTCGTCAATATCAGTATAATCTAGACATGGCTCCAAACAGAACCCTTCTGATGGGAATGTCACAATCTTCCCATGAAAGATTTAGAGAGTATGCCCAAAGATGGAGGCAACTAGCTGCTGCCGTTCAACCCCCGATGTCAGAAAGGGATATGTCAGATATGTTCATGAACACTCTCCAGGGTACTTATATTGACAGATTGGCTGTCTTTTCTCCCACCAGCTTTGCAGACGTGGTGATAGCTGGGGAAAGAATTGAGAGCTTACTGAAGATGGGGAAGATCTCCGACAACGGTGCCAGTTCAAGCAATGCAAGGAAGCCATTTGCTGGGCCCCGTAGATCTGGTGAAACAAATTATGTACACATGGGAAGAGGGAGACCCCAATATCTGCCCAGATCAGTTGTTGTCATCACTATCCCTACTCCACCTCCTCAGTATACTCAACAACCACAACACTTTCCTCAACAGCCACAGTTTCCTCAACAGAGATCCTACAACAACAATAACAACAATCAACAACAACGCCCTTTCCAACAGCGGCCATCTCAGATCAATAGGGTGATTGACCTTATTCCAATGCCATATGCCACATTGCTGCCACAACTCCAAAAACTCAATCTTGTTGAGTTGAGGACATTGGCTCCACCTGATCCTCAGAACCTTCCAAGAAATTGCAACGTCAACACTAGGTGTGCTTTTCATTCTAATGCACCTGGTCACTCCATGGAAAAATGCAGGGCTCTGCATATGAAGGTCCAGGATCTGGTAGATTCAAAGGCCCTGAACTTCGCACCACCTCCCAATGTCATGAAAAATCCTATGCCAAGCCACAGTGGGCCAAGGATTAATGCTATAGAGGAAGGATCACCCATGAGTTTGATTGAAGATATTGCAAGTATTCAGACACCTCTGGAAGAGGTTAAAGATCAGCTTTTGAAATGCCAAGTGTTTCTAGGTTGTGAGGCTTGTTGTGAATCTTGCAAGGTTTCCGAGAACGGGTGTGCAAGCTTGAGGAATGGCATCAATGGCTTGATTAAAGAAGGCATTCTGCAAATAACCACAATAGCTTCTACAACACCAGCAACTCCTTTTAAACCAACAAATGATTCTTCTACAACTGCAATAAAAATTGTTCCTACCGACTCGTCTACAAAATCAGCAACCACTTCTTCCATCACTTCAACAAACAACAGTTCATTTGCACCTGCTTCTACAACTTCAACAACCACCAACAACGACGTCTCCATAGTTACTATTTATTATGACCCTACAACGGTCCCAAACTCCAGCAACTTTCAACAACAATCTCAGCAACCGTTTCAGCAACAATCAAGCTTCAATTCATCACCACCAACATCCACAAGAAGTCCTTTCACCATTTTTTATAATCCACACACAATAACGGTCCCAACCTCTGCTGCAGTCATCCCAGTTACCATCACGGTGCCAGGGCCGATTCCATATGATAAAGACAATGATGTACCATGGCACTATGGTGCAGACCTTTACTACAACGGAGAAAGAGTCCTTCTTGATTCTTCGGGTCACACCCCCCAAGTGGATAATGTCAGGGGAGGTGGAGGCTTCACCCGAAGCGGACGCCTCTTCGCATCACAAGCTCCAAGAACCAACACTGAGGCAGAGGCTGTTGCCAAAGCCAAAGGGAAAAGTGTGGCACTAGAAGAACCTGCACCAAAAGAGACTCATAAATCATCCTTTGATCAATATGTGGATGAATTTATGAGGATAATTAAAAGAAGTGACTATAAAGTTGTGGATCAGCTCCACCAGACTCCTTCTAAGATCTCCATCTTATCCCTGCTATTGTCTTCTGAAGCTCATCGGGATGCACTACTCAAAGTTCTGCATGCTGCCTACGTGCTAGAAGAGATCACAGTGAATCAGCTTGAGACAGTGGTGTCTAATGTCAATACTAGCCATGGGCTAGGTTTCACCAATGTTGACTTGACAACAGAAGGACATCATCACAACAAAGTTTTGCACATAACCCTGGAGTGCAAAGGGGCTGTACTCTCTCATGTTCTTGTAGACACTGGGTCTTCACTCAATGTCTTGCCGAAGAAAGCTCTTGTCAAGCTCAAATATGATGGAATAGCTCTCCGACCAAGCAATATTGTGGTCAGGGCTTTTGATGGCTCCAAGAGGTCTGTTCTTGGAGAGGTGGAGCTGCCTATGATAATCGGTCCGCAGGTCTTTCAAACTACTTTCTATGTGATAGACATTCAGCCGGCCTACAGCTGTTTGTTGGGCCAACCATGGATTCACGCCGCTGGCGTAGTTACGTCGACCCTTCACCAGAAATTGAAATATGAGTGGGAAGGACAGTTTATCACCATCTGCGGTGAAGAGGATATCTTTGTTAGCCATCTGGCTACATACAAATACATTGAGATAGATGGTGAAATCCATGAAACTATGAGCCAGGGGTTCGAGGCTCTGAACGTCAATGAGGCAACGACGAAAGTAATTGTTGCATCCCAGGAGGATAGGATGGCTACTTCAAGTGTCTCCTATCAGCAAGCCCGGAAGGTTGTTGAAGATGGAAATTCCCAAGGCTGGGGCAAGCTGCTACCGGTGGAGAAGAAGGAGGACAAATTCGATTTGGGTTACAAACCATTCCGACAAGATCAAGCGGAGGCTGCTAAGGAGCCCAAGTTCATCAGTGGGGGATGCTCACCCTAGATGCTGTTAACAACGTGGAAGACGAGGCGGAAAGCGACCTCAACCTGGAGAGATGGATACGTCCAAGGATCCCGGGTCATCAAGTCCTTAACTGGTCTTCCCAGGAAATTATAAGGGTTACTCCTGCAGAGTAATTATTATTTCCTGACTTTTTTAGCATGCATCAAGTCCTACATCTTGCCCAAGGTGTCGGGACTCATTTTGTAATAGGGTCATATTGTAATTTTGTGCAAATGGATTATCAATGAATATCGGACATCTTTTGCAAACAAGTCTCTTTTTCACGCATTGTCTTTTCATTTTTTTACTTTTGTACAAAACAGTAAAATGGCAATGTTTTCAAAATAATAACTTCATTTTTCAGAACAAGATTAAAATTGATCACTAAAACGAACCAATCTCAAACCTTGCAGAGATTACCCTCCAGATTGCACTGACAACAGCACCGCTATGACCTTGTATGACTTCGACAATCCAATTAATCAAGCCGATGAAGGGGTTGAAGAAGATTATGAGTTACCTGAAGAGTTAGCCAGGTTGTTGAGGCAGGAAGAGAAAGTGATTACTCCTCATCAGGAGGAGGTTGAAATAGTTAATCTTGGTACCGAAGAGGATTTGAAAGAAGTGAAGATTGGGGTCGGTCTGTAGACTTCAATAAAAGAACAGCTCATTGACATGCTTCGAGAATACGTCGACGTCTTTGCTTGGTCCTATCAAGACATGCCAGGTCTAGATACAGACATTGTTATGCTCAAGCTGCCATTAAAAGAAGATTGCCCTCCAGTGAAGCAAAAGCTACGTCGTACTCGTCCAGATATGGCCATGAAGATTAAGGAAGAAGTGCAAAAATAGTGGGACGCTGGTTTCCTTGCTGTAACTAGTTACCCGCCGTGGGTTGCTAACATTGTACCTGTGCCTAAGAAAGATGGCAAAGTACAGATGTGTGTGGATTACCGGGATCTGAACAGAGCTAGCCCGAAGGATGATTTCCCATTACCCCACATTGATGTATTGGTCGACAACACAACTCAGTTCTCGGTATTTTCTTTCATGGATGGTTTTTTTTTGTATAATCAGATCAAGATGTCACCCGAAAACATGGAGAAAACAACCTTCATCACACCTTGGGGCACATTTTGTTACAAGGTAATGCCTTTTGGTCTAAAGAATACTGGTGCCACTTATTAACGGGCTATGGTAACATTATTCCACGACATGATCCACAAATAAATTGAATGCTACATGGATGACATGATTGCCAAGTCCCTCACTGAAGAAGATCATCTGGTAAATCTGCTGAAGTTATTCATGCGTCTGAGAAAGTATCAGCTGAAGCTAAACCCCAACAAATGCACATTCGGGGTACGGTCCGGTAAACTGCTGGGATTCATTGTAAATGAAAAGGGGATCGAATTTAATCCTGACAAAGTCAAAGCCATTCAGGAGATGCCTGCAGCTAGAACTGAAAAGGAGGTTCGGGAGTTCTTAGGTAGATTGAACTACATATCAAGGTTCATATCTCATCTAACTGCAACTTGTGAGCCCCTATTCAAACTGTTAAGAAAGGAACAAACGGTCAGGTGGAACGAAGATTGTCAGAAGGCTTTTGACAAAATCAAGGAGTACCTGCAAGAAACTCTAATTCTTATGCCTCCAATCGAAGGAAGACCTCTAATAATGTACCTAACAGTATTAGAAGGATCAATGGGGTGTATTTTAGACCAGCATGACGAGTCTGGCGAAAAGAGTATGCAATATACTACCTAAGCAAAATGTTTACCGACTGTGAACATCGTTATTCACTGCTCGAGAAAACTTGTTGTGCTTTAGCGTGGGCTGCTCGCCGACTAAGACAGTATATGCTGACTCACACTACTTTGTTGATCTCAAAAATGGACCCTGTCAAGTACATATTTGAGAAGCCAACACTTACCGGAAGGGTTGCAAGATGGCAAATGATTCTGACAGAGTATGACATTCAGTACACTTCTCAAAAAGCCATCAAAGGTAGTGTACTATCTGACTATCTGGCTGAGCAACCCATTGATGATTACCAGCCAATGAGATTTGACTTCCCTGATGAAGACATCATGTACTTAAAAGCAAAAGATCACGAAGAGCCTGTTCACACTGAAGGGCCTGATCCAGAAGAAGAATGGACAATGATGTTTGATAGGGCTGTCAATATGAATGGTCGTGGAGTTGGTGCAGTGCTCATTACACCTAAAGGAGTTCATATGCCTTTCTCGAAAAAACTCACCTTTGCCTGCACTATCAACGAAGCTGAATATGAATCATGTATCATGGGTCTTGAGGAAGCCATTAACCTCAGGATCAAGACTTTGAATGTATTCGGAGATTCAGATTTGGTAATCAATCAGACCAACGGCAAATGGTACACTTACCAAGAGCATCTGATTCCATATCGTGACTACACGAGGAGATTATTGACTTTCTTCACAACAGTCAAACTTGAGTATATCCCTCGAGACGAAAATCAGTTCGCAGATGCTCTAGCTACCATTTCCTCCATGATCAAGGTTTAGACTGCCAATTATGTGCCTCGGATTTCGGTATCCAGATTAGACCGACCAGCATATGTTTTCTCTATGGACATTGCTAAAGATGACAAGCCTTGGTTCCATGATATCAAATGCTTCTTAGAGGATCAAACATACCCACCTGGGGCATCATCCAATGATAATAAGACATTAAGAAGGATGGTCGGTAGTTTCTTCCTTAATGATGATGGTTCATTATACAAGCGAAACTTTGACATGGTGTTACTCAGAAGTGTTGATAAGAAAGAAGCAGACTTATTGATGCACGAGGTGCATGAAGGATCTTTCGGTACCCATGCTGGAGGACATGCAATGGCTAAGAAATTAATACGATCAGGTTACTACTGGTTCACAATGGACGCAGATTGTTGTGCCTATGCCAGAAAATGCCACAAATGCCATATCTATGCAGACAAAGTGCATGTGCTTCCAAATCCTTTGAACGTGATGTCTTCACCTTGGCCTTTTTCCATGTGGGGCATTGACATGATTGGAAAGATCAAACTGACTGCTTCAAATGGCCACAGATTCATCCTGGTAGCCATTGATTACTTCACCAAATGGGTTGAAGTAGCTTTGTACGCAAACGTCACCAGACAAGTGGTAGCCAGATTTCTGAAAAGAGACATCATCTGTCGATATGGAGTTCCCGAGCGAATCATTACTGATAATGGTTCCAATTTGAACAACAAAATGATGGAAGAATTGTGCTGGGACTTCAAAATTCAACATCACAACTCTTCTCCTTACAGGCCAAAGATGAATGGCGCTGTTGAGGCAGCTAACAAAAACATCAAGAAGATTGTGCAGAAGATGGTGGTCACATACAAAGACTGACATGAAATGCTACCATTTGCTTTGCATGGGTACCGAACCTCAATCAGATCGTCCACTGGGGAAACACCTTATCGGCTTATGTATGGTATGGAGGCAGTCCAACCTGTTGAAGTTGAGCTACCCTCCTTACGGGTGATGATGGATGTAAAGCTGAATGAAGCAGAATGGGTCCAATCTCGGTACAACCAATTGAATCTGATCAAAGAAAAGAGATTGGCTACTATCTGTCATGGGAAGTTATATCAGAAAAGGATGAAGAGAGCCTTTGATCAGAAAGTCAGGCTTCAGGAATACCAAGTGGGAGATCTTGTGCTGAAAAGACTCCTTCCTCCTCATACAGACCACAGGGGAAAATGGACCCCAAACTACGATGGTCTATTCATAGTAAAGAAGGTTTTCTCTGGTGGAGGACTGATGCTCACTACTATGGATGGTGAAGACTTCTTATCCCCTGTGAATTCAGATGCAGTTAAAAAATACTTCGCCTAAAATGACCCGTAGGACATAAAAACAGAATGTGAGTCCAGGCAAAAATAGGGCATCCCGGCGAGTCAAAAACAGAATAAAAAACTCGGGCAAAAATAAGGGAAAATATCAAAAAATGTACACCCGCTGAGTTGAAAAGCCGCATTAGACAGCTCAGGAAAAATTGGGTATCCCGGTGGATTGAAAACCCGAAAGGGCGATCCACGCAAAATCAGGGAATAAGCGAACAACTGCATTCGGAATTCGTCTGTACCACTCACAATATGGCAAGCTTCGAAAGGATAAAGCATCAGTCAGAATCAGCCTTATTCAGAAAGCAAGATGAGAAAAACGTCAAGGTCATACAGGTCATATCAAAGGAAGTTCACCGGAGCGTCGTCAACATTGCCGACACTTTTACTTTTCTCAATTTATAGCAATTTCCTCATTCCAGGGGATTTGTTTCTTTGACTGTATTTGCCAATTCAGGGCACCCAAATTAATAAAATCATAATTTTCAGTCACATCTTGTTTTGTACATTTTTGTTCCGTTTACAAAATGTCCAATGTTCATGATAAGTACTTGCATAATACAAATGAGCCATCTGTATGCGTGCAGGAAATATGTTACTTTCAGGAAAGCCTAAATCCTATGACGGAATCCGGTAAGGGATACCTCGGGATACTTGTGCATTTCTTTTGTCTTGACAGATTGCAGGTATTCAATACGCAACATGGGGCATGTCGAGCATCACTTCCCCAGCATACCTCCTCCCCAAGCAGTATCTGAAATGCTTTTCCCCAGCAAAGTTGTCAAAGCCTCCTCATCCCCGGCATAAGTCTATTCAACGGGAGCATCCCCTGCCAGGATCCCCCACCAAAGTGTCAGATCTCTCATCCCTAGTAAGGATAAAAGAACTATCTCCCCACAGAAGTTTCCTTTCTCTCCCCAGAAGAGAAAATGCCTGAAACTCTTACACAACAAAATGACGAACGTTTCCTTCTCCCCAGCTGAGCTCTCCTTACGGATAGATCTATCAATGATCTATTTCCCCAAGCAGAGCTATATCTCCTAACAGATCTACCAATGATCTCTCCCCAGCTGGGTTATCTCTTCAAACAGATCAGACAGAGATCTTTTCTTCAGTGGGATCCAAATCCCGAGTCGGTTTCTCTTTGCATAATTATAGCATTAGCATCATATTCACCGAATAAGCGTAGCATTCCATCTAATACGGAGCATTACGGCAAAAATCAAACATTTGCATGATTACAAGCCAGGTTCGAGCCAGTCACCTGCAATTACCATCAGTATTTCATCAGCAATATATATAAAAACTCGCATCCCCTGCAAATAAAAGCCAAAGCGTCCCCTTTTAACTCTCCAACATAAATTCCTGTTCATATATACTCTTTTCGATACTCGTCCATGTCGTATTATTCCCCGCGGATATAAGCCAAAGCGTCCCCTTTGCATTCTCAAATACAGATACCTACACACTCCTTTTGACACTCGTCCCTGCCATATTCCCCCAGCATGGTTGCCAAAACACTGGTTTCAAACCAAATGTTTGTTTATAACACACTCTTTTTCGACACCCACCCGTGTCATCCTATCCCCACAGGTCGCTAGAACACCTTTTTACACTCTCACATACCAATGTTTGTTCATAGCTTATAACATTTCTCTTTTAACACTCGTCCGTGTCATACTTTCCCCAGCAAGTTGAACACTCATTTGTGTCCTCTTATCTCCCTACAGAAAGCCAAAGCATCTCCTTTGCACTCTTAAAACAGATGTCTGTTTATATTTATACATATTTGACACTCGTCTGTGTCGTCCTTCCCCAGCAAATCAAACACTCGTTCGTGTCTTGCTCATACTTCACCAATAAACCAATACTCACTCGTACTTATACAGAAGTCTCTGATACTCGTCTATATCTTGCTTATCCATCACTCTTCAACAGATCTGACACTCGTCCGTGTTCTTTGTTAACCAGTTGGTACTCGTCTGTATCATCATCTTTGAACACGTGTCAGCGTTTGTTTCTACTGATACTCGTCTGTATCATGGTCCTAAGGATGCTCGTCCGCATCTTTAATCTATACACAGCGTCAAACACTCATACCTTTTATTCATGAGCGTGAGCACTCATCCGTGTTTACCGTTCCCTAGTAAGTCACCAAGAAAACAACTTTCTTCTATCCGACATTCGTCCTTTGTCGTGTTACTTTCGGCAACCATCGCCTGCCAGGTGATCGTCCTTCACCTTTAGATGACCGTCCCTCATCCTTTCCATAGTGGAATCTCCATTATTGGAACCATCTATCCGACATTCGTCCTATGTCGTGATAAAGAGCAGCCATCCCCTGCTAGGTGATCTTCCTTCACCTCTTGATGATCGTCCTTCATCATTTTATCAGATGGTCGTCCCCATCGTTGATCTTGTTATCCGACATTCGTCCTATGTCATGATAAACCCCGAGAGCAGTCGTACCCTGCTAGGTGATCATCCTTCACCTCTTGATGATCGTCCTTCATCACGCTTATTCGATGGCCATCCCCATCGTTGATCCTTTTCTATCCGACATTCGTCCTATGTCGTGATAAAGAGCAGTCGTCCCCTGCTAGGTGATCGTCCTTCACTTTTGATGACCGTCCCTCATCATTATTTCATTTATTCTTTGAACCGATGGACATCCCCATCGTTGTTTACTTTACTTTTCAAGCCTGATTGCCGTCCCCATCATTGTCTTTGTTTTAATCCCCAGAAAACCTTGTTTCTTTACCTGATGGTTGTCCCCATCACGATCTCTTTATTTCCCCAACTTGTCGGTCGTCCCCATCATTGCTTTGCTTACCACTTTATCCCCAACAGTTGTCTTCTGCTCGATGGTCGTCCTCCATCGCCTTCATTTGATAATTATACTATACTACCTTTTACAATTTATATCCCTTTTCTTCTTCAATTTAGCGAGTGCAAATTTTGGATTGTCTTTGGTATTCAACCACAAGTTATCTTGTTTGTCTAATAAGTCAGGCGCTTACACCCTGCACAGCTAACTCATGTTTGAATAGGGTCATCTATAAACACCCCAAATTTTCCCTCACTAATTTCACACCATGGCTTGTGATCTTGCATGTTTGCATAAGCATAAGCATACCACCTCATATTGCATATTTGTTTCATCTGCATCGTTCAAGTTCATCTGCATCTAGGGTTTGTGATCTGAGCAATCCAAGATTCCATCTGAGCAATCCAAAGGGCCTCAAAGCTTTCCAAGAAGGTCCATGTGTGTTCTACCATCATATCATATCCCTCAAAGTTCATGGAAGTCAAGAGATCACAAGAACTGGCAAGGCATGGAAGCAGAGCTAGGGTTTTCACTGCACAGATGACCAAAATTAGGGTTTTAACTCCAAATTTTTGGGCCATTCTTGTTTCTAATATTCTTAAGATATTATAAGGATCATTTGTACCAAGTTTGATGAAGAAATTCATTGTGGAAGTCATCTGTTCATTAGGTAACTTCTTGAGCAAGTTAAGTCAAAATCAGGGCATCTGAGGCCCCCAACAATGGAACCAAAGGGTTATTTTCATCAAATTGAAGTTCTATGATCTTTATTTGATCTTAGAAGAGGTTGGAAGTTCACAAGATTGAAGAATTTTGAGCCATTTGCAAACTTGCCAAAAATGGAAATGACTTGTAATGGAAACTTTCCATTTTGGGAAAGTTTTTCAACCTCCTCTTTCTTAACCAAAAATGCTTCAAATGAAAATTTATTGGTCATGAAAGTTGTAGATTAGGTCTTTCCCTTTTCAAAAAGTACAAGAACATGTCTTGATTCATCCTAGAACTCAAGATATGGCCTTTCAAAGTTGGCAAAAATCCTAAAATTTCAAGTTTTATGCCAAAGAGAGATTTTGCAAATTGGCATGTTAAGGCATTCTAATGACTTCAAATGGACACAAACATTTCACAATATGTCAAATGGACCTCTAAACATCATAATTGTGCTTTGAATCAAGTATTTTCATGCCTTGAACTTCAAGAAATCTCATAAAGGCCAAAACTCTCAAAAATTGCAAAATGGTATGAATCTCTTCATCCACTTGTACCAGCATGCCAAAACCAATTCCATGGCTCTCCACAAAGTCAGCTGAGGCCAGAAACCCCAAGAACTTAGGCTTGTACCATGCCCATACCTCAAAGTACAAAATCTTGACTTTTTGCAACTTGGCCCATACCAATCACACTATGCCACCACCCACTTTCTGAACATTCTCATTGGCCTATACTATCCTTATAGAACACATTTCATAACACACAAGCAGCTGAATCTTGCTCATACTCAGATTGCCCAAAACCTGCCAAAAACTTGAAGTCCTAGAATCTCATAAACCCACCACTTAAACCTCAATCTTTCTTCACCAATCATCTCCACATGACCTAAGGAGCATTTCCCACCCTTCACCATAGCCTAAAACACAGCCAAACACAAATACGATTTCTGATGCAGCAGAGTTGAAACATCAAAACCAGCCATTGCAAGCTTGTTCCAAGCATCAAAGCATCCTCAGGAGGTCCATAGGAGTTGACTTGCACCAAAGAGAGGTCTAGAAAGCCCAGAATCAGAAAGCTCAACCTCAGGTATACCTCAAGAACAATTTTTCCAGAAATGCGTTTTCATGTTATAGAATGATTCCTCGTGCTCCACTGATCATGCTGATGTCTTTATTTTTGAAAATGGTTGAGAAATGAGGATTTCATAAGCTTCTGAAACTTTGCCCGTATTTATGTTTTGATTCGATTCAGCTTGATTGTGAAGCATTAATGATATTTGATGTTTGATTTGAGTTGCTAGAGACCTGGGGATCATTTATGGGCAGTTAATTTGGGGTGGGGGTAGCCTGTAGAAGGATTTAGGGTTTTGGGCTCACCGGAGAAGATGACCGGAGCTTGTCTCCGGTCACCTGAAAGTAATTAGCCCTAATTAGGGTTTAGTGCCCAGATTGATTAAGGACCCTTGGATGCGTGTTTAGTTTAGCAAAGGAACGGACCAGATTAGCTCATTACTTCTAATTTCTGTTTAATTAATTAAATCATAGTTATTAAGCCAGATGGAATCATGACCCTCTATAAATGCGCGCAGTCAACCCCTCCCCTTTGAGTTTGAATCTCAGCCCTCAGATGCGCTGACTTCCCTCTTTATTTCATTTTATTTTCATTTTATTCTATTTCTTTTGTACAATTTATTAAAAATAGCAAAAATCATCCAAAAAATATTTCCTTTTGCATTTCTGTTTTAAATATTTTTCTCAACCTGAAATTGATTTTTATTTTATTTTTTATATTAAAAAAAGTATTTTTAAAATATTTAAATGTTATTTTTAATTAATTAAAGTCTTTTAATTAATTAAAAATACATTTAGGTTTCTAAAAATCACCAAAAAAAATCATGAATAATCCCATTGCATTTAGAAACATTTTCAAACTCTTCATACAAATTTATTTTTAGGTTTGATTATAGTTTGTGAATTTTCTTTGAATTAAGGGTCATTTAAATCATATTTTTGAACCCTAGCTTTAAAAAAGCATTTCTGCCTAACCAAGAAGAGTTTGAAGATGATTCTTTTTGCTTTGTTTTGTGCATTGCATTTAGTTTATAGGTTTTTTATCTCATGAATTTATCTTGCATTTTCAATTTAATTTGCATTTTTCCCTTTGAACCATCCAAAAAACCCTAGAAACTTAGGAAATTCATAACTTGTGATTGGTTAGGCTTCTGACCTTCTCCTTTGGGGTGTGACCTAGTGTGGGATTAGGGTTTGTTTGAGCTTGATTTCAATTTTTTATCATGTCATATGCTTTTGTTTTGTTCATTTGCATCTCACTTGTCCATAAAACCCTAATTTTAGGTGTTCATTTGCATCCATCTTGCATATGCATCCATACATGAACTTGCCATGACATTTATTGCATTCATATGTCATCTTAGACATCGTAGGACGTGTTAGAATCATGCTTGATCATTTATTCATCCATTTTCCATGATTTGCATTCATTTCATTTAATTAACTTTCATGTGTTTTTAAACTTCAAAGCATGCTTCCATTTTGCATCTCTTCTTTGTATGATCATACATATGCATTTTGTATGCCTTTGCATCATCTAACATGACATTAACGTTGTTTAAACACTTCTGACTTTGGTTATTTCATCTCATTGCATCTCATTTCATTTCATTTCTTTATGCCTTGAACTTTATGCATTCATGCTAACATTTTCAGGTGGTAAGTTACTTTGAGAAGTGGATTTGCCTTCACTTCTCATTTATCTTTATCTCTTTCATATGCATCTTGCTGGTTTCTTTGAAGTGAACTTGTTCACTTGTGTTCATTCTTTCTCACTTTCTTTCTTCAAGTTACTTATCTTCTTCAATGAAGTAAGTAACTTGTTTCTTCTTTCTCATCTTCCTTTCATCTGCTTCTTCCATTGGTGGCTTCCTTGAAGATCTTTCTTAAGCCTTACAAACCATAGGATATCCAAGCATGATAATAATTAGGGTTATGATTAGTCCCCCCTTAGTTTTTACCTTTGTGTCTCTTTGAGACTCTCTTCTCATCTTCATAATCAGAGACTAAACTCTTAAAGTTTTAGGACTTTGGAATTAGGGTTATGCATGCATCCTTCTCTTAGGATGGAGTGTATAACTTTAATCCTAAATGTTAAACCTTTAATTTGTTTAAAATTCTTAATCAAATCATCTTAATAATCACTAAGACTTCACCTTGGAACTTGGTCCTTACATTAGGGTTCTAATTCTTCCTTTATGGTTAAGAAGGACTAACCCTAGTGTTTAATGGGCAAGTCCCCCTCAAATTGTCTTACAAACCATAAAACTCATTTCTTAATCCCATCCTTAATTAAAATCCACTTAATAAAGGCTTTGTTATATAATGAATTTAGTCTCTAACCATGGGCTAAGTTGAGGTATCTTCCTCAGCTTAAGTGTTCTCATCTATTATCCTTCTATTAGGATGGTGTAATGAGTTCACTAATCCGTGATTAGAGATTAAACTCATTACTCAACACTAAACAAAAACCCAAAAAACATCTAATTAATCACAAGTAGGTTAATGATCTTAATCCTACATAATCATGGCAATTAAGTTGAGGTGCTTATCTCATACTTAAGTATTCTCATTATCCCTAATCAAGGGAGGATATAATGAGTTTACAACCTTTGATTTAGGCTTAAGCTAATTAACTTATGCAAAACACCAAAAACAATAACAAAACTGAAAACACAAAAAATAAACAATAATCGTCTCCTCCGGGATTCTTTTCTCATCACACTCACTCACAAACGAGAACTTGCTTCTTCCGTCTAATTCAAGACAGTTGCACTCGAGCCAGACGAGTCATACAATTGAGCATAGATAAGTAAGTAGTTAACAGTCAATTTATTCTTCAGTCTCTTTGAGTCAAACTACGGTGTTCTGACTTCCTCATTGCACGAGAGGATACGTAGGCATAACTTAACTTCTATCGAACAAGAGTCTCTTTGTCTTCCCCCTCTTTCAGCATTTCCTTAAAAGCCTCAGTTCCTGAGCAATTCACCTTTTTTGCACTGACACTTGTACATTCATTCCTAGCATTTGCACACAAATAGCACATACACTACCCCTTTAAACACAATCTTTTAAGCGTGGATCCCGTCGAGTACGACGGACAATCTGGGTGCTAATACCTTCCTAGGTTGTAACCAACCCCCTTTCTCAGTTTCTCTGGTTCGCAACCGTCTTATCCATTTCTTTCCAGGTTTATGCAGCATTACCTTTCCTTCGGGATAAAAATGCCTAGATGGCGACTCTATTCAGTTCACCTTCCTTTTCTCCTTTCGCCGACCGTTCGTGCTTGTACCGGGATGAAAATATTCGGGAGCAACGATATGGTCATTCATATGCATATTGTATGACTTTGCATCATCTCATATTCCTTTTACATTACATTCTCAATTCTGAATTTGGTCTTCACATCTCATTTCATTTCATTTCCTTTTACTTTATGTCTTATGCATTCATACTAACATTTTCATGAACTTTTGGTAAGTATTTGGGAGGTGGATTTGCCTTCACTTCCCATCTCTTCTCATCATTCATATGCATATTACTTGTTTTTGAAGTGAACTTGTTTCACTTGTGTTCCATTCTTCTTACTTTCTTTCTTTTAGGTTACTTATCTTCTTCATAGTGGTTTCATCAAGCAAGATATTTTTAGAACATAAAAATAAACATAAAAATTAAATAATTAAATAAATAAATAGAAAATATAAAATAGAAGATAAATACAAAAATGCGGAAATATAAAGATATTAGTCTGAGAATGAAAAATAAGTAAACATAAATAGTAAGGAAATAATGAGAGCATGTTGTCACAGAGCTGGATGCTCATCTTCCTGATCTGAGCGTCACATTGCGGCTAACTTGCTGCGCAACTATGCAATCTCCTGATATAGGTGATCAACCTCTATAGCATGGGTCAAATCAAACACCTGAACATGTAAAGCAAAATCAACAACCTCCTGATGAAGTCTAATAACCTCCCTACGTAGCTCAACGAGATGTGTGTGCATATCGGGTCTTTGCAATGAAAAGTTGTTTGAAAGCACTGTGATCCTGGGCGAGGGTTGTGTAGGCACATACTCTGGAGAAGGAGGAGGTTGAGGCTCATCCATTGTCTCTCCAAAGCCCTCTAGAGCATAACTCCAGTTGGTAGGACCATGGACGCTGGTCATCATGGGTCAGGCAGGGTGAAATAATGCATGGTATTGATATCAATCAGAAGATTAAACTAGGCAGGATGAAAGACCACTCCTTATCAGCCCTCGATCCAAACAAAAATCAATGTCCATAGTAGTGTATCCATAATAGGCAGACAAATGATATAACTTGCGAGATAGACCTAAGGTAGTAGAAATCTGAGTCATTGTACCTCCCACATGTATGATACCTTCGGTTGATCTGGCGGTGCATCCGAGGTTGTCAAGTAGAAAATTCCCACAGGCTATAGGGCGTGACTGATTTGCATAAAAGAGGAGGAAGATCTCCTCCTCGCTAACATGGATGTCAACATCAGCCTTTCCCAAGAAAGTATGGGCAAAGATCATATGGAAGTATCGGAGATCTAGATTATGAATGATGTGAGATAGCTGGGTGGAAGGATCAGGGCCTCCTCCACCTGTAATGTCGCTCCAGAACTTCTCTATGTCTTTGCTCATGAAGTATACCATGGGTAACTCAGGGTTGACATATGGGCTAGTCTAAAAACCTAGCAAGCTGCCGAACTCCTTCCGGGTGAAAGAGTACTCCGTCCCGAACACTCTGAAACTAACATAATTGTCCTGACCCACATACGACTCGTAGCTGAACGAACTAAGGAACTCCATGGTGAGGTTCTTGTAGATGGAATTCATGTTGTCGGCGTACTGATCCTACTTGAGTTGGTTGCACAAAAACCTTATACTAGGCTCGAGGCCTAAATCTTCCATGCAAGCCTGGTCGAGATAACAGGTAGGTGTCATAGGTCGCTGAGAGAGGATCTCATAAATTTGTTTATGTGTGTTGTCTCTGAAAGAAAAATGCATGTCATCAAAGGTTTGCATCCTAAAAAGTATTGTTAGAGAATGGGACCTGAAAGCACAACATTTGTGAAGGGTTAGTTTATACAAGTAAAACAATTAAAATAAATGCAAGAAAAACAAAAAATAATAAGTAAAAAAGTAAAGATAAAGAAATTGTGGGTTGCCTCCCATGTAGAGCTTGTTTAACGTCGTTAGCTTGACGAGTAGTACTCATATTTCTGGAGTGGGTATGGGTGGATCGACCAGGTTGTGGCTGGAGTAGTTGATAGAAATGTCACATCCCTCATGTAACACACAATTTACCCCACGGGATTATTTATAATTATCAGAGTAAAATTTCATTAAAAACCAATTGAGTGCTACAATTCAACACAAACAAACTCGGCTCAATAATATGTTTTCAAAAATAAACATTCAACATGCAGCGAAAATAATTTTAAAATCATCATCAATCAACTTTAGTTATAAAATTGTTTTCTAAAAGAAATAACAAGTAAAAACAAACGTCGTCTCGACTCCCAAAGCGACGTATCAAAGCCGACACCCTAAAGACGTGAAGTACACCGACTTCACTGACCACCACTCGACTTATCCTACTCATCTGCATGTTACTAACATAAGGGTAACATTCAAATAGAAGCGGTGATATACTTACATCACAAAGAGTAATATAATAAGAATCAAGCAAGTATCAGAAAACAATGCACCACTTCTCAACAACAACTATTCAACAATATCACCTACAACGACAACTATCACACACCTCTCAAACATCACATACAACAACATATATACAACAACATCATATACTACCACCATATTATATGCAACAACAACAACAATAATCATGCAATGCGACTCTACTTGACTCTATGCATACAGTACCATAACCGATCTCTGTTTCAAGATCCAGTTCCCGTCGGAACTCGCGATCCCTCTTTCATGGTCCAATATGATCCCTATTTCATAATCACACTCTCGACCCCTATTTTATGAACATGTACGATCCCTATTTCATGACCGCACCAACATCACAACAACGATCATACCCCGCCTTGATATGTCGTTCTACTATGCAACATGTCATGCAACATCAATGACATACATGCATACTCACAATGACTACATCATACAAAATTAAAAACAACAACAACCACCTATCACAACATTGATTAATATACTACTAGTCATTATCATCACGATTATCATGAATTCATAACATATAATCACATAATTTAACTCATACCACGACAACGCAACACAACATATATCATTAATAAGCATATGAAACACATCATCACAACAATTACTAATCACAACAAAAACGACGACATCAACAAACATATCAATTATTTTTATGGTCAAGTTACACTAATTATCTTTATAATGATATGTATAACTCTTTGTTCACTATCTCCAGCTACATTCCATCAATTCCTAGACATTACTAAGTAATTAAATAATTTTTCAGCAATTTTTAGGAATTTAAAAATTAATTTTTCATGCTCCAGGGCTCGCTAGGCGAGGGTCACTGCTCGCTAAGCGACGAACTCACTGACTCTGCTCGCTAAGCGAGCTCCAGCTCTCTTAGCGAGCTATGCGATTTTGCAAATCGCACTTTTGCGCTCAACACTCAAACCTACTATGAATTTCTCATCAGAAATCACCAATACCATTCAGATCATCTCAGAATATTGCATCTAATCACCTAACTTACAACATTAACAACTAACAACAACATCTACCAACTAACCAACATAATTTTTCCCCAATTCATCACAACATCAATCCATAATCCTCAGCCTACCCAATTCCCATTATAAACCCTTGAGATGGAAGAATCTCACCCTTACCTTAGGTTTTGTTGAGAATTTCTTCTTCCTCACGAACTCTTCTTCACGACCTTTTCCTCTTCTTCTTCTCTTCATAACTTTCACAATCGTTTTCACGTTTTCTCACCAACACGATTATGTTTTCCCTTTTTCCTTATTTCCAGCATAACCCCTAAGACCCAACTTATGATCTTCCACTTTTACCCTTATTACTTTTACCAATTGACCACCTTGTCCTCACCTCATATTTTATTTCATTTAATTTATTTGTCACATATTAATACGATTATCCACCACAATATAATTTTCAATCACAATTATGTTCGATAATCTATTATTCTAAACACAACAACACACAATAATTCGAATAAAATAATTAAATAAAATTTGGGGCGTTACACCTCATAATGTTTAAACATTTGCCCATTTACAATGAATGGACTACATGAGTTGTTCTTGATTTCTACTGCTCCGGATTTCAAGATCTTAGAGACCTCAAAAGGACCAGTCCATCTTAATCATAGTTTTCTAGGAAAAAGTCGCAACCTGGAATTAAAGAGAAGAATAGGGTCGCCTATACTGAAGTCTTTTTTTACAATTGTTTTATCATGCTATGTTTTGGTTCTTTCTTTGTAGATTATGGCATTTTCATAGGCTGACTGGCGTAGTTCTTCTAGTTTATGAATGTTAAGGATGTGCTTTTCACCGACGATCAAATAATATAAGTTTAAAGTTTTAATGGCCCAATAGGCCTTATGTTCTAACTCAAAAGGTAGGTGACATAATTTTCCGTAGACCAATTGGTAAGGGGTTATTCCAGTAGAGGTTTTAAAGGCATTTATGTAGGCCCACAATGTTTTTTGCAACTTTTGAAACCAGATTTTCCTAGATATTGAAACGATCTTTTCTAAGATTTTTTTAATCTCCATATTTGACAACTCTACTTGGCCACTAGTCTACGGATGGTAAGGTGTTTCTACTCTATGCTTAACTCCATATTTTTTTTAAATTTTGTTAAAAATTCTTGATATGAAGTGTGATCCACCATCGCATATAGCAAGACGAGGTACTCAAAATCTATGGAAAATTTAATTTTTAAACAACTTAATTACTACCCGTATGTCGTTTATGGGTGAGGCTATTGCTTCTATCCATTTGGACACGTAGTCGACATCAACTAAGATATACTTATTTCCTAGCAAGGACAAAAATGGCCCCATAATGTCAATACCCCAAACATCAAAAAGTTATACTTCCTGAATGTTCCTTAAAGTCATTTCGTCACGTCTTGAGATGTCCCCAGTGCGCTGGCACCGGTCGCATTGCATAATGTAAGCATGAACGTCATGCCAAATGGTGGGCCAGAAAAGGTTAGCTTGAAGGATCTTATCATGTGTTTTAGACGTGCTCGCATGTCCTCCATAGGGTGCAGAGTGACAGAGTTCTATGATTTTTCTTACCTCCTCTTCTGGAACACAATGACAGAAGATACTATTTGTACCTCTTTTGAAAAGAAGTGGCTCGTCCCAATAAAAATTTCTTACATCATTAAAGAACTTCTTTTTCTTTTGATAATTAAGGTTAGGAGTTATGATATCAACGGCGAGATAATTAGTGAAGTCAGCGTACCAAGGTACATTACTTATTGCTAAAGATTTATTAGAGTGCTTATGAAGGTCTAGGTTGTTTTCTTCAATGGTTTCTATCTTGGCTATTAATCTGTCATAAGCAAAGTCATCATTTATGGGTACTAAACCTTATTTCAGGTGCCTTTCCTCATCTAGAAACTTATATCTTAGATTTTTGGGTAATTCTTTAAGTTCTAAAGTCGGTTTCTTGGGGTATGGCATAAGATCTGGGGTAAGGGATAAACATTCGTAAAGGTTATCATCTATGAAGGGTTGCTTAAATTCATCCTCCTCTATTATGAGGGTTGAAGGTAGCTTGATTGTTTTTGTGGGTTCTTCTTGATCTAATTCCCTAACGCATTCATCAATGATGTTTGTGGCATAACATGCATCTCAAATCACTGGTGCCATAAGGAATTTCTAAAGAATAAACTCTATCTTTTCATCGCCTACTTCAAAAGTCAACTTTCCTCTCTTGACTTCTATTATGGCTCCTGCGGTTGATAAGAATGGTCTGCTTAGGAGAATCGGGATGTCGTCATCTTATTTAATGTCCATGACAACAAAATCAGTAGGAATAAACAACTGACCAATCTTGACTAGGACGTATTCCAATATGCCTACCGAATATTTGATAGATCTGTCGGCTAATTGAAGAGACATCTTAATATGTCGCAGTTCTCCTAGTTTTAACTTTTCACACACTGCTAGAGGCATTAAGCTAACACTAGCTCCTAAGTCTAGAAAAGCTTTATTGATGACATGACTCCCCAAAATACAAGGTATGGAGAAATTTCCAGGATCTTTGTCTTTTGTGGAAAGTTTATTCTCGGAAATTAATTTGCATTCCAAGGGTTTTGGATCGTCAACTCTACGTTTATTGGTAAGGATGTCTTTGAAGAATTTTGCATAAGATGGTATTTGGGTGATGGCTTCAGTGAAAGGGATCTCCACATGAAGTTTTTTTTATAACTTTGATGAATTCCTGAAATTGATCATTTATTTTGGTTTGTTTGAGTCTTTGTGGATATGGTATTGGTGGTTTGTATGGAGGGGGTGGTACATAAGTTTTATCTACAACTTATCCCTTATTTTGGTCTTTCTTTTTTTTAGATTCCACTGGTTCCTCTACTTTGTTCGTAGGTAATGCACATTTCTTAGAAGTTTTGGGTTCACACGATGCCAAATTAGGAATTTCATCATAAACGGTCCCACTTTGTAAGGTAATGGCATTGGCTTGTCCTCAAGGGTTTTGTTGAGGCTGTCCCAGGAATTTTCCTCCAGCTGTGGTCTCGGGTGCTTGTTTTAGAGCTACCCGAGAGATCTGAGTTTTAAGCATCTTATTATGAGTAATTATATGGTCAACTTTGGTTCCTAATTGGGTGATCATTTTGTTTACATGAATGTTCTGGTTTAGGAATTCTTTGTTTTGCTGGGACTGAGCCGAGATAAAATTTTCCATAATTTTCTCAAGGCTGGGTTTTGGTGGTATAACTTGCATATGTTGGTTTTGTCTCTGGGCTTGAAAACCTGGTGGTCTCTGAGGTGCAGGGTTTTATATAGGGTTATTGTTTTTATAGGAGAAGTTTGGGTGATTCCTCTATCCAGGGTTATAAGTGTTTGAAAACGGGTTTCCTTGGGCAATGTTGACTTGGTCTAGGTGAGTATCGTTTAATATATTGCATTTCGCTGATTAGTGTCCTTTGGTTCCAGATAGTTCACATTTCGATGCGACTGCTGCTGCAGTGGCTGGGTTTATGTACATATGTTCCACTTTCAGGGGCAACGCGTCCATTTTTGCTTGCATCATGTCAATAGAACTTATCTCATGTATCCCTCCTCGGGCTTATTTCTTTTCCACTGTTTCTCGTTTTATCCCCCATTGATAATGGTTGTGGGCTATATATTCGATGAGAACGCAAGCTTCTAGGTAAGGTTTATTCATTAGAGTGCCACCAGCGGCAACGTCGATGGTCATTTTAGTGTTATAATGAAGTCCATTATAGAGGGTATGAATAATTAACCATTGTTCCAAGACATGGTGTGGACATGTTCTTAATAGGTCTTTATATCTCTCCAAAGCTTCAAAGAGTGATTCACCTTAGTTTTAGGTAAATCTATTTATCGAGTTCCGAAGAACAGCAGTCTTACTTGGGGGGAAATATTGGGCAAGGAACACTCTCCTAAGGTCTTCCCAGGTTGTTATAAAATTGGTTGGAAGGGAATCTAACCATGTAAGGGCTTTATCTCTTAGGGAAAAAGGAAATAGTCTTAGACGAATTGCCTCAGGACTAGCAACATTGGTTTTTAAAGTATCATCTAATTGTATAAAGTCTTTTAGGTGTTGATTCGGGTTTTCTGAAGGCAGACCCGTGAATTGCTTTTGTTGTACTAATTATAATAGATAGGGTTTCAGTTTAAATTATTGGAAGGAATAGTAGGGTTTACTATACTAGAACTAGGTTCCTCATCTGATGGTTGGGAAAAATCCTTAAGGGGTCTCTAGTTACGATCTACGACCATGGCTTTCTTAATTCTACGAAGTAAGAGACATGCGCGAGCGTAACGTTAGGTTTCCGCTAAAGGATCTAGTAAACTACTGATGCTATGAGCTCTTCACATTGACCAGCTAGTTTAAGCCTTAGTCTAGACGGTGTAACTACAAGGTACGAAATTTTACATAATTGGTCCCTAACAACGGCGCCAAAAACTTTTTGCGGTGTTTTCGAAAGTATACGAATCGCATAAGAGTAATTTAAAAGATTATCAATCCCAAGAGACCAAACGTCAATCTATCATTATCTATCATTATGATGTTTATCTAAGGCAAATCAAAACGGGAGTAAATATTACACAACGAAAATAAAGTATGAGGATGTAAATTCAAATAAAACAACAGGCTTGAATGCAATTCACATAGTTTAACAATGTTCGAAATGTTTGTAAATAAAACTACTTATGGGTAATGTTTTCTACTATGAAAAGACTTATTTTAACGGGAATAGGCACTTTCACGTATTCAGAACCGAGTTTATCCCTTAATCAAACCCTCTTATTGTTACTTATAAAAAGGCGCGCATTGTGTTAATGTAATAAACCTATTTTTAAGAAATATAGTTCTAGACTTAGTTGAAAAGTATTTTGACTTGGAATTTTTAATAAATAGAGGTGCATGTGAACAAAACTCTAAACCTACAAACACGTCCGAAAATAGTTTTAAAATTGTTTTTCTATAATGTTAATAACTCCTACTTAACTTGACAAAGCGTTGTTGCTTCCTTTGAACAGTTAAGACGCACCAAGTATAACTAAAGGTTGGGTGACTTTTGAACTTACCCAACAAAATTAAAGCACATAAAACTTGTTTAAAAATCAAAATAGCCTCTAAGTAATTTTATACACGCATTATATGAAACATTATTTTACCATGATCCTTATATTGTAACTTTTAAAATATAGCTAGACATGGAAATGTAAATGAACATATTAAAATGAATCATGTTAAAAGTAAATTAAAAGTGAGTGCGAGGAAAATAAATAATTTAAAGCGAGTGCGGGAAATAAAGGAATTTAAAGCGACTGCGAGAAATAAAGGAAATTAAAAGTAAGTGCGAGAAATAAAAAATTTAAAGGAAATGGCGATAAAATAAATAATGTAAAAGAGAGTGCGAGAAATAAACAAATTTAAAGTGAGTACGAGAAATAAACAAATTTAGAACGAGTGCGAGAAAATTTAAGCAAAGTAAAACATAAATGCAATAAAGTATAAACCCGCTCCAAATCAGAGGCTTTGAACCAGGTACAACTTCAAGAAAACACAATTGGAAATAAAATTGCGGCAGAATTAACTTCTACCAAAGTGCTTCAAACTCGATTACAGACTCGATCGACAGTGTGATAACTCTTCGATATGAATAGTTTATCACTTACAAAACTGAATAATATAACTCTTAAGTTGTAACTAAGTTTGGATGAAGAAAAATGAACAAAGGAACCTCTATTTATAGCCAAGGGAAAAGGAGAGGAAATACTGAAGTGCCCTCCAACTTCTTTTGGGTGGGAATTAAAAATACAAAGGTGGCGCCCGCCACCTCCTCATGGCGCCCACCATGTGAACTGAGGGAGAAAGGAAGTGGAGAACGTGGCAGTTAAAATTAGTAGGAAAAGCATTCTTCTTATGGCCTACCATATGGTGCCCGCCATGGTGAATGCCATGTGACCATTTTGCTCAAAAACTGGCTTTTCTGCTCGTTTTTCTTTGATTCTGCACGAGAAGCTCTGGATAGACTAGAAACCTAAAACGAGACAAAAACAAGCATAACGAAATAAAATAGCAATAAAAATCCTAATAAACATGTGAGATCCGAGTCAAATATGCAGTGCGATTCAGTGTCATCAAGCATCCATGTTTATTTTTGTAGATCTCCCTATTTTGAGTTGATGTGCCACTCCACCAACTGAGATTCTGATGTTGAAACTAGATGTCAAAACATTATGATTCGACATCAAGATGTTGAAATCAACTCATTCTTCTACCACTTAAAATAACTTCCTCCCTTTACAGAACAAGAGTCTTATGCTCTCTTAGACTTGATTCACCAACCATGTTTGAGTAGACAACCTCCATTCTATTGATTTTGCAGTTATTCCAAACAATCTAACACATTGATGAATACCTTCTAGTGCTTCTCTAAAGACTTCAAACCTATCACTGTTTGAATATTCAACAGGACTAGTTAGAAACTAATCCCCATAGTTAAACCAAGAATGCCACCTTTCCTTTAGCAGAGTCGTCTTCACGAAGTTACTAATATGCCACCTATCTGAACTCCATGATGAGCATTCTGGAATGCTCTAAAGTACCTAGATTCGAAATAAACCAATCCAAGCAGTCATCAAGATTATGATGTCTTCATATTCTTCCATCTCCATCTTCAAAAATAATGCATCACCACCGCCTGGACAAGCCTCAATACTTTCCAGGAAAAGATGTGAAGCAATAATCCTGGATCAAAAGCTTAGGAGACTTCTGAGTGAATGTAGAACCTCTCCCATGATTCTTCAAACCTCTGATGAAGAGATGTTAAAACATCCAATATAACATCCTTAATCTTGAATCAAAAGGATGATCAAATTTGCATTAAGCAATTGATCTTTAATCCTTGTTGTAATAACCCTTGTCTGATTCCAACATATTCTGAATATCACATAGATATTCCTCTTCATGATGTCTTCTTAGTTGTTGTGCAAGTTGTTAAGATATCAACATTTCCCCCTTGACTCAAGATTTTAAGATTCTTTCTGAAATAATCTTAATTACCTTAACTGTGTAAACTCATCCTTTGGGTAGAGAAGTATGAGTTCTTCCTTGCACACTGTTTGTGGACTGTGAAAATAAATCACCTCCATTATCTTCACTTCCATACTTCCAAGAAAGCACCTCCTACTCTTAAGAATAACTAGCAGACTCTAGAATATGACTTAATTGTCATGATTGGACTTGATCATAATATCAAGTGTCTTCAACAACCCCTAGAGTATGAGTTTGATAATTCATTGTTAATTTTATGATTTTATGATTGGTATTATGTTTGGTAAAACTAATATGGTTGGAACATGTTGAATTAGAAGTTCCATATGTTAAATTAACATGGTATATATATTCTGGAAGAACATGTCAAACAAGATGTCCTGACATGGTGGAACAAACATCAGTATAAATGGGGTTTTAATAACTGGAAAATATTGAGCCAGATGATGAGCCAGATCTTCAAACATCTGCAACTGTCATGACAATATTACTGTCATGTGTTACAGACAAATGTCATGACGTCTTGGTCTATGGAGTTGGAGTGATGGGTTTATGATTTGAATTATGCAGAGTATTGAATTATGTAGAATATTCTTTATTATGCTTTCACAGGTGGAGTTGTTTTAAAGGACTAAAAGATTCAAGGTAGAGTTGTTCTTCAAAGTATTTTCAAGGAGAATCCTTAGGTTCTAATTGTGAAGATATTTTGGAGCTAATGATAGAATTCTTAACTTTGAGGAGTATATCTTGGAGGTGTCTTTTCATGTTAAGGAACATGTCGAAGAAGATCTCATACGACATTGCATACGATATTGTGCATGTGCTAAGCTGGTGTGATTGGTACTTTTATATTTTAACAGATGCATAATATTCTGGAGATATTATGCAATCATATGTGACACTGATTTAAAGGGGTGTTGATTTAAGGATTTGGAAGATTTAATCAGAATTCACAAATATATATATATATATATATATATATATATATATATATTCCAAATAAGGAGATATTTTTGGAAACTAATGATTGAAGATTTATTTTCAAGGAGGTTAATTTGCTGACTTTGTGCATCCTTGTTAGTGTTGTTTTGAAGGCCCAAATCTAGTTGGGAAATTGGTTGTAAATAGAAGCATTGTAACCTAGTTTTGGGAACATGCCATGAATAGAAAAGATGTAAATATTAGGGCTTTGTTTGTGAACCACTCTCTAGGATAGTTGGTATTTATGAGACATTTTTATCATTCTGATATTAGGGTTGGATTGAGTTGTACGTTGTCCACTCTAAGCTTTTAAGCACGAGTGTTTGTGTTCTTGATTGAATCTTATAAGCAAGATCAAGTTTTTGTCTTTGAAGAGTGTACATATTTCTACGAAAGGTTATGTTATTATCACAGTATGTGATTGAAAGGTAGTGAGTGGGAATACTCATATACTAGGAGTGAGGAACTCTTAGGTAGAAATTGCATTGGAGAGTGATTAAGTGAGAAGTTGTAAAATGGGATTGTTTATCTTTGAATGATATTGGTGATAGTGAATTTCCTTCTTGGCTTGGTAGCCCCCAGAGTAAGTGAGTTTGCACCGAACTAGGTTAACAATTACATGTGTTGTTTATGCTTTTCAGTAATGTTATATGCATTTCCTTGTTGTTTCTGTCAGACCATATGTTTTGACATCCTGTAGGACATCTGGGATCTGTCATACCAGAATTTCAATTGGTATTAGAGCAGGCATCCTGGTCTATTTCTAGATGAGATCCAAGGGGGTACATTCTGGTTTTGGAAAAGGAAGAAAGTTGATATACTAAAAAGTTGTTTGAACTTGATAGGTTCATGTTGGTGTTTGAATGATCCTTTGAACTGGAGGATGGACTATTCATGACAGGCTGTGATGTCAGACAAACTGTCCTGACATTTATGTGTGTTTGCTGTGTTGTTGTGATGTCTGACTGAATTCCTTGACTTTTTGATTCAGAGAACACTTTATTTGAAGGAGGCTTATGTTTCATTTTCTGTGAGGTTAGGTTTCTACTTCTATACTTCTGCATGTGCCTCTGATATATTCTAAAGTTATACCAAGTTTGTATGTAACTTTGGTTGGATGCACTATGTTTGGGAAATGTTCTGGTTGTTCTTGTAGTTTGCTGATGTTATTGTGATGTCATACAAGATTTCTTGACACTGTGTTTCAGTCTCTTTTGGAGGATCTTGTTGTGGGGAGTTTTTTCTTCTGTAGTATAGTTTCAGTTCATGATGTCAAATATGGTGTCCTAACATGTGATTACAGAACTAAAGAATATTTAGTTCAGAATGTTGTGCTTCCTGATGAGAATTTCCTGGTGAAACAAGAGGTTAGAACCAAAGAAAAAGAGTATGACTGTCAAATCTTTCATGCGGGAGTGAAGATCTTGATAAATTATCTCTTAAGCTTATTTGTGGTGAACTAATTAGGAGAATCTTCTTGGTTATGGTGTCCAATGTAGTTTAGGTATATCTGAAGATGATTTCTCATGTAAAGATACATGTTTCTGATTTTCTAAATCATGAACTGGAGGAAGTTTCATCAAGAAAGAAGATGAGTTTGATATGTCAATCCTAATGTCTCGACATTTCATTACACACCAGTAGTTTATGGTAAATATTGAGTCAAAGACCTATCAGATTGTGTCTATTTTGAAGGATCTTTGAAGCAATGAAGTTGAATACTATTTGAGATGCTACTGACAGATGAATTTGTGCAAAGTATCATTCATAATGTCGTAGCTTTTCAGCTGGAGTTGGTTGAAGAAAAGGTAGTAATCTTGAAAGTAGTAATGACTTCAGAACCAAGCTCAGTTTTGTGTTTCAGAAGAAGGAAACTGGTGTGCTATCCTGCTAACATGATGGATGCTTTGGGTGCTAGACAAATGTGTGATGATCACGTATGTTTGGAACCTACTCCTAAACTGGAAGAGGAGACATTTATGCTTTGTGTTGAAGAAGCTCTCAGGTTGAAGAAAGTAGGAGTGTGATGCAAATAACCATTTTTATTTGTGTATGATCAAGGGAAGTATTCATCAATCTTAGGCCCAGTTATGTGTTGTCCCCACATGATGGAACACTTGGAAGAGTAGAAAATGAAGATGTGTTTATGGTGTGTATCATGCAAGTTACTGCATGTATTTATGGTCTAATCAGATAGAATGATCAGCTACTAGTGAACTCTTGCATCCCCTGCAAAGAGTTGTATATGGATTGCTACAGATGTTCCTCCAAAACCATACCAGGGGAGGTAGTTTTGTTCATGGTGGAGTATCAGGTCAAGCCACATATCTAATATGAAGTGATTAATGGTGTGGATTAATAAAAGAGGGATCATCTAGTGCCACAAATGTGCAGGAAAAGAATGTCAGAAAAAATGTCATACCTTGTGTGAGAAGGTTACCTTATCACATATGATAAATACCTTGATAGGAGTTGAGTATTTCTATGCTCTTGAGAAGGATGTGCATCTAACTGATAGTGAATACTCTGACGGGAGATGAGCGTCTATCTATCTATGAAATATGTTGTGCTTTCAAATAATGACAAAATACATTGACGAGAGAGACTATGTATATGTCTGATGATCTTCTGAAGGTGTGATATTCTGATGATCTTCTTGTATTAAAGGACTATCAAGTTTAATGAGCTATTTGAATGATATATCAAGAACTATTTGATTGGGTTCTATGAAGAAAAACTGATGTCCTAAATGATGTTGTAACATCACTTTGTGTTATTCCTGAAGGAGGTCTGAGATTATGATATGGAGGATTGAGGATCAACATTGTTGTCAAAAGAAGAAGTTCTGACTTTGTGGATCAAAATATGCAGATTATAGTAGTATGTTAGGTGAATGCATGGCTATTATGTTGAAGACTCCATTAGTGCAAACAATTACTAGAGGATTTACAACTGAAGAATGTGTCAGACAATTAGGATATCATCAGGAAGATTTTGGTAAAATGTTATTTTCTTCTGCTGCAAGTAATCCTACCTGAGATTGGGTTAGTCTGGACCTCATTAATGCTTTTGAGAAAACTGAGTATGTGTGGAAGAGTGGTTTCCTGTGGAGCAAGGAAACTATCTATTTTGGCACTAGAGTGATGTCAAACCAAGTATGCATGACACCTTGTCTAACCAAAAGGTCATGATACTGTGTGGATCTGAGAGTAATTTTTCAATCATGTCCTTGTTGTGTGAAAAGCTCAAGGAGCTTGGAGTTATTTTGAAGGTGCTGGAGTATCTGGATCTATAAATGTCAGGATTGATTTTACAGTTTATGAGTGGGTTTAACAAGATGTTCAGCAGATATGTGAAGATGTGGTCAGGAGCATTGGTTATCCATGACAGAGGGAAAGTTGTTTTGTTTGGGTGATGTCTAACCAAATGTTCTAACATGTGCTATATGAAAATATGTGGAGATGTCATGTATAAATAGAGTTGAAAATTCCCAATACAACAGATTTTTCTGGAATTTTTTATTTATATTGAATTTCTTTTTATATATTCTACCGAATTTTTTTATTCAAATTTTTTGATAAAATATTGAATGTAATATGGATATTATGAAAATATATGGAGATGTCATGTATAAACAGAGTTGCAGAAAAATTTCTCCCCAACTTATGAATTATTACGTGTTGGGGTACATGTAGATGTAAGTACGGCCCAAATTGATGAGTTTCATCTTTTAGCTTGTTAATAGACTAGTTCTGGAATTGATATATCTTTACATGAAACGCATATGGATTGGTTAATTTGAAATCATTTAATTTCTGATTATTTGGTATCACTACATAGCTTTTGGGAGACTCAATCTATCAAAGGTTCCATCCAGTATACAATCCCTTTTTATTTCAAAATTTCTCTTAAAATCATCCTCTCTGTTTATCAAACTTGTGCAAATAAATAATAGAATAAAATTGATCCATTAACAAGTTCTAGTGTGACAGATTAGTATTTTCAAGAAAAATAAGAAATCTTTCTATTTATTATGAACTTCCTTTCCTTATGCAATTAGATCTAGAACAAGTTGAAAACTGCAAGTAGTTTTACTACACCAAACAGAAATTTTGCACAATTGAGAACCTATTTTTGCTTTAGCAAACAAGGCTTTATGATAACATCAGGAGACAATAACACCAAAGTGTTGTAAAAAAACATACCAAGAAAAACAAGAGATTAAGCAATTTTTGAAAGAGACGTCTCTTTCCCAAGGTAGTTGAGTGAAGAAGGATTAACTTGCATGAACAAGTAGTTTCCAGCAAAAAGATCTCCAAAGTGAACATGTCCATCTTTAAATCTTTTCATAACTTTTGCACAAGAAATTCTCATGGAAGAAACCACTTTTACCTTTTTCCTCCAAAGTTTTCTCAAGCTTGGTATTTTCAGCTTAAACCTTCTCCTCATAGGAACCTTTCGAAACCTTATAAAATTCCTTGGTCTCTGAATGGTGATTCTCTCCCTTTCATCATCAGACCCAACTTCATGTCTCAACTTTTGGTAACCAAGTTTGTTAACAGACATCATTTGAATAGAAGACATGGTTTATCAGCAACGCAATTTGTTGTCCGTTTCCCTTTTATTTCTTGTATAAACTTTACTATATTGAAATGAATCGAGAAAATCAACTTGCCTCTCTTAATGAGTGGATATATATGGTTTTGTGGGTTTTGTGAGTTTTGTGATATGATCTAGTTAAGTTTGATGGGTTGGAAAGGAGAGGTGAGTATGAAGAAGTTGTTGAGTGTATTAAATACAAGATGAAGAGGTTGTTGAGAAATGAGTGTAAACATATATATATATATATATATATATATATATATATATATATATATATATATATATATATATATATATATATATATATATATATATATATTCATTTTCTTGAATTGAAAAGTATTATTTATTTCACATTTCAGTTATGTACCTATCTAGTTAGGAAGGTTCACTATGTCTTAATGAGCAAGTCTTTGTTTTTTTCTTTTCCAAGTATTAATTACCCTGTATCGATGACGAGGCACGTATATTTATTTGTGGCACTAGAAATACTTACTACTTCAAGATAATGGTCACATTTTGTCACAAAAAAAAAGATAATACATATATGAGAACTATGATTTTACTAAAATTCCTCTTTCTTACTAAAATACATTGTTTGGTAAAATGTCTCATTAGATTGTGACGCCAATACTAAAAAAATAGGGATGTACATAGATTAAATTAAATTTTTACATTAGAAATTGAGAAATAGTTTAACACAAGTAAGAATTCAAAGTATGGAGGATATATTGAGTGATGGCATATTTAATTTACAAAAAGAATCTGAAGTTTTTTCAACGACAAATTGTACGGGATTAAATACAAAATTTTGTGAGTGGTAATAAACATAGTTAGGTGGGAAGATATTATTAGTGTTAGAAGATTAATATCAATGAAATTGGTGGACATTTTGCACCTCGGTTATTAAAGGCATAACTTGGTTAAAATAATTTCTATTGAAAATTTTAATTTAATTTTTAAAAATATTAAGTATTACAGTTTCTATTAGTATTTTTAAATCACTATAATTAAAAATGTCTATTCTTCTTCCTCTTCTGAAAATGGATGGTTTTGGATTTTTTTTTAGTTATCACCCCTTTTTATTGAGTGGTGTATTCACATATATTTTAGTGTCTTAATGATGTTAGAACAAATATTTTCAAGAATGATGAAAGACAGAAGAAAAGAAGAGAGAAAATAGAAAAAAGAGAAAAAAACTATAAACTATACTGGTACAAACGCGAAAGTGGCGCAGAAAGAGGTTAGAGTCGCCAGCCAGACATTTTTATCCCGAAGGAACGAGAATGGTAATGCTACACAAACCGAAGAAAGAAAAGAAAGGACACGGGTCCTGCGAACCAAAGAAACTGAGTTCGGGAGTCGGTTACGACCTGAGAAGGTATTAGCACCCCAGATCGTCCGTCGTACCCGACGAGATCCAAGCTTGCAAAGAAACTGTTTCAAAGGGTGAAGAAATGAAAGTTGCTGCAAAAGAAAAGGAACTGGAACTGGAAAAGGAACTAAGAAAGAAAACAAAGAGAAAAAATGTAGGGAAAATAAAGATTGTGCTCGAACGGGCCCTACCCCGCTGCCTACGTACCTCATCTGGATAATGAGGATCAGAGTCGCCGTAGTTCCCCTAACTAGGGGTGGAAAAGATTGCTTGTGTATTAAGGCTTGAACTGCCTACGTCAATGCTCAGGTGTTGCAGGCTCGGACGACGAGTGCATAACCGTCTTGCAAAGTGACAAGTAGGAGCAAGTTCGCGTACGGAGCGAAGGAGATGAGAAAAGAATTCCCGAAGGAAAGAAGCTTATTGTTTGTTTGTATTTTTTAGAAGCTTTTTATGAGTGTGTCACAAGGAAGTGAACTCAAGCTCTTTTCCGTGGAATGTGCACTTGTCACTACATTCTAAGATGGAATAATAGAACAAGCACACTCAAGTAAGGAGAAGATCCCCAAAACTTGAATCCAGAGATCAGGGCTTAAGTTCACTAACTCATTAACTTATTAAGTGTTTTTGTATTTTTGAATGAAGAAATCTTTTTTATGATTTTCTTGGTGAAAATGATATCCTGATCAGACTTGTGCATCATGATGAACAAGCTTGTACCATCCCAAGATGGGAAAACTACAAGTGTTTCATGGAATAAGGCTATTGCTCAAGATATCACTTCAATCTTTATTAAGTGTCTTCTTTAGGGTTTTGAGATGAGAAGAGAAGAGAAACAAAAAGATCACAAAGGTAAAAGTCTAATGGGGGACTAATGAATCCTAAAGTTATCATGCAATGGTAATCCTAGGTTAGTGGGGTTAACTATCCTAAAGAAGAAAGAAAGAAGAAGAGAAAGAGAAGAAAGAAGAATAGAAGAGGGAGGAAGTAAGGCCTAAGCCCAACAAACACAAGGTTAGAAAAATAATAAGGAAAAGAGAAGAGATAAGATTTGGAGATGTGGGAATCACATCCACACCTCTCACTTACCTAAGCCCCTGAAATGGTTAGTGACACAAACATAAATGTAATCCAAAATGATCATAATATCAAAACAAAGTCACACAACCAGAAATGAAGTCATAAACACAAATGCCAAGTGCAATCTCAAAGCACAAGAATGAGAAAAGCAATACAACTCACAATGAAACATTATGCATCACCATGACAAAACAAAGTAAACATGAGAAGATACAAAGCAAAATAGCCAAAGCAACACCACCAAGTTCAAGACCAGAACCCTTATCATGTTAGAAAAGTGTCTAAGGATCATGTAAGATGAGGAGAAGAAGTGCACATAGTCAAACATTCACATCATGAGAAGAAGGAAGCAAAGGAAGTGAGGTGAGCATGCATAAGTGTGGAAGAACTTCAAAAGCAAACAAATTACAAAATTCTCAAGATACAAACCACAACTCAAGATCAGAGAGGCATTAACAACCTAAGATGGCTCTAAACATCCTAAAGAAGTTGGAACAAGTGCCCTTCCAAGCTAAGGAGTGAACATATGATCCAAAAGAAGCAAAAAGGGACAAGTGAAGAACCAAAATTCAAATCAATTCAAGTAAGCATCCAAAAATTCCACAAACTTGCACAACTGATCTTCAAACATACCATAACAACATGCCAAAAGGAGGGAAAGTAAATCAGAAGCTAAGCAAGTCAAATGAGGGTTCAAACATGTATTAAGGTTAGGAATCTTCATGCACAAGTTAGAGACCAAAATCAATTAAAAAAAATTCTAAAAATCAGAACAAAAATCACCAATAAACTACATCTCATCATGAAACCAAAGCAAAAAGAATCACTAAAAAATTCAAAATAATGATCAAGATAGAAAATGAACAAGTCAGCATGGTTCAAAATGAAATAAAACCAATTAATTAAAAGAAACAATTAATTTCCACGTGACAATTAAAAATAAATGAAAAATAAAAAATACCAAAAATTAAAGAAAACTAAAAGACACACTCCTGAATGTTTTTATAATTTTTGATGACCTAATTCTATTTTTAAAAATTATAAAGAAAAATGACAATAAAATGAAAATAAATAAAGAAATAAAGTGAAGGAAACAGGCCAGGGGTGCATTTAGAAGAGAACTCAGTTAAATCAATATGGGCCTTCACGCAGGGGGGTGAATAGCAAGTCAAGCCCACTCAGAGTCAGCGCATAACACAGCAATTAGGGTGGATATTCATTAATTCAGGAAAAAAACAGAACCACTAGATCAGATGGACGTATGGGATTGAGTCACTCATTAAAACAAGGTATGCACAATGATTGGTCATAAAGTGTGAGTGCACAACATTATGGTGAGGTGAGAAACAAAGTGATTAATTCAGGAATTATAAAGTCACGTGAGAGGGAGGGGGTGGCATTAATGCGTTGGCAGCATGACGTCCGTCCAGATGAAATATCCAAGGGTTGTGCTTCATCTTCCTCATTGAGCTCAGATCAGAATCCGGTGACCGGAGCCCTAGCTCCGGCACCGGAAAATTCAAACATATGAACAAAACACTACAAAAATACATTAAAACCTCCAGATCAAGTAAACAACTCATGCTGAATCTAACTATGGCAACCAAATTCACAATGGATCAAAGAATAAGCTGGATCGAAGACAAACAGGTTTATGCATCAAATTTCAGATCCACAATACAACCTCAATATTCATCCATTTTCAAATCTAATCATCACAGAATCATCAGCATATCACACAGATCACAATGCACACAACTAAAACCATTTCTAGATCCATGAATTCAGTGAGTTACCTGAACTTTCAGAGCACGAATTATGTCAAGATAAGCCTCCCAATGCTGCAGATCTACTTCCTTTAGCCTCTCCTTGCAAAATAAATGCAAGAGAGAGCTTTAATTGCTCTAAATCTTGAGGTTTGAACTGAACTGCACATGAACTGCACCTTGTGAAACTTGAGCTTCAGCTTGAATCAATGGTGGATTGATGATCCTTAGGGTTCAAGGAAGAAGAATATGAAGTTTGTTTGGTGAATGAGTGAGAGAGTCAGAAGATTCGAAGAGAAATGCAAAGGAAGCCAAAACTTGAGAGTGATGAAATTGTGATGAATCTGAGCAAATGGAAACCCTAATCTCTTTTATATCATGCCAATGTTCAATGCTGAAAGAATGAAGAGAAATGCACGTGAGAAGAGAGTGTGAGGATGATTTTGCAAAAAAAATGCAAGATTGGTGTGATAAGGTGAAACACTCGTGCCATACTCTCTTTCCTTGCACATGTTCAATCACAATCCAGCCCTTGGTTCAAAAATGAAAACATTTTGGCCTTTGGATGTGAGGGTCATGCATTTCTCATGATCATGCAAATTTGCCTCTTGTGTGGTATACTTCACTCCATGCACGAAATGGATGATATTTTTGGAGCAAATCAACATTTATGCAATGCCTTGTAAGAATGTGACCTTATTTAGTTCATGGAATAGCTTGAAAATGAGTTTCACAAGTTCTTGCATTTGGAGGAAGCTTGAAGTCATGCCCTAGAATTTAGGCAATTTTCGAAGGGCCTATCTCCCAAACCATGAAGGCTATGAAAATGCTCTTGTACTTTTTAAAAATGGGAGACCTTAATCTTCAACTTTCATGTTTGATGAAAATCCATTTGAAGCTTTTTTCACCAAGTTATGTACACTTGAAAATTAGGGCAAAAAGTTGCCAAAATTAGAAACTTCCATGACCAATCTCATGCCAAAAATGAAAAACACCTCAAAACCTCTTGATTCTTGATCTTTGACTTTGCCAAACCTCTTCTAAGATTATAAGAACATCCCTTGGCGTGAAAAACAAGGTTGGACCTTTTGAAATCTCACAGTTGACTTATAGAATGCACAGTTGATCAATTTCTTCATTTACAAGCAACTGAAGAAATACCTGACTTCCACAAGGAATTTTCTCACCAAATTTCATCCCTAGGATCCTCTTAACACATGAAAGACTTTTCCCAAATGAAATGGCCAAAGTCACAAAGTTTTCATGCTTGAAACTCAAACCCTAATTTGGGATCATTGTGTAGGAGCTTTGCCCTAGCTTGGATTCCCTGATGATCCTCCAACTTCCTGTGCTTTTGTGAATGATCTTAAACTTATGAATGCAATGTAGACTCCCCATAGGACTTGAGCAAATCCATTGGGCCTCTTGTTATAGCTTGAAATGCTTCAAATCCCTCCACAGATGATCATATGCCTAATGATAGGTCATGAGAATGTTACGCCTCATCTTTCCATGCAAAGATGCTAAGGATATGATATGCTCATGATGAAAATGATATGATATGATGCTTAAAAAAGAAGAGGGTAAATTTGGGTTTTACAGCTGCCCCTATTCAAACAACTGTTAATCTGAAAAGGACGGTAGCACGGGCTATCGACCGTTCAAGATAAACTGTGGTTGAATACCAAGAAAACCTGAAATTTGCACTCTGCCGGAGAGTACAAGAATTGGGAAATAAACCCCAACCAAATAACGCTTTGGTGACTGAAGTGGAGAGAAAACAGACGAGCTCTTTCCAAGTTGCAACTGTTATTTGGGATAAGAATACTTTGACAGACGAGTCTTCTTCGAACAATCCTGTTACGCCAGGAATTGGACATACGAGTCCTCACATACTTTGAAAAACATATGACTTGAGACCGACGAATCTCCTTCGGATAAACCTGTTACACCAGGACCGGTGATGCACTTAAATCTATGGGATAGACATGCATAATCAAGGTAGACGAACCCTCCCCATATATTATCCGTGGATATATGGTTTAAGACAGACGAGCCTTCTTCGAGCGAACCTGTTACACCAGGTGCAACACTAATAAGTGGTGTTTGAGATAGACGAATCTCCTTCGGATAACCCTGTTACGCCAGGACCGGTAGCCATTTTGACATTTACTCCCACAGCCAGGACTTCAAACCTCTTCAACACAGACGAGTATTGGATGATCATCAAGAGAACATAGACGAGTGCAATAAGTCAAAGATACAAACGAATATCAGACGATGATCTGAGAAACACAGAAGAGCACTTCAAGTGATGATACAGACGAGTATCAACCACTGGTGTAGACGAATACCAGAAATTCAAATACATTCGAGCATTCGGAGTAGCAATACAGACGAGTACCAGGATAATTATCTAATCAATACATATGGATATAAGCTAACACAGACGAGTGTAAGGGATGATACAAACGAGTATCCAAACAATGCAGACGAGCTTTAAGCAGATAACAAACACAGACGAGTGCTGGGAATTGAAGACGAGCAACAAGAAAATATCAAACACAGACGAGCAACAATAAATATTAAACACAGACGAGCGTTGGGAAATGCAGACGAGCAACAACAAATATCAAACACAGACGAGTGTTGGGAAAAGTAGACGAGCGGTACCAAAGTGGGAACACAGACGAGTGTTGAGAAATGCGGACGAACAACAATAAAGTATGAACACAGACGAGTGTTGGGGAATATTTCAATGATGTTTGTATCCCAATCATGAAACTCTGCGGGGGAATGACGATCTTCCAACACGACTGGGGAAATGCTTCATCAAATATCCTTTGCTTAGCATAAGAGTTTTGATAATTATACTTTGTGGGGAATGGGCCTCCCACTGCCTGCTGGGCATGCTCCACTTGTGGGAAAATAAACTGTTGGGGATCCCCACCTGTCTTGACTTAGCTGGGGAAAACTCTGCTTGGGAGAATGTGACGCCATCCTGCAAAACCTGCAACAACAAAAAACACATATGTGCCCCGGGGACTTGCGTGGTATGATCTGTTCATCCATCTTCACCCGACACTCAAAGAAGATTTCAAATGTTTCCCTGCATTGTCATTTTTTTCAAATTATCACCATGTTTTAAATGCAATGATATTTTTTGCCAAAAATTCAGGACATTTTTGCAAGCAAAAGTAAACACAACACAACTCTTTGACTGAATATTCTTTTATTGAAAGGCCTCTGAATAGGAAAATTTTTTACATTAGGAAGCAACCACCTGGAAAGAGGTAGCTACCATAAAATTGAGAAAATAAACTATCCTAATGGCAATGGGCACGACATTCCAATGAGTTTCCTTCTTGCTATGACCAGCATAACATGTCTTCAAAACTCTCCACTCTTGCCTTTGTTTTCTGAAGAAATGAGGGGACTGATTCCTATCCTTCTGATATTTGTCCAGCTGTACGAAACGATGATTTGGTTCAAATTACTCGGATCGCAGTTGTTCACTTATTCCCTTGTTTTGCGTGGATCGCCCTTTCAGGTTTTCAATCCACCGGGATACCCTTTTTTGCCTGAGCTGTCCAACGTGGCTTTTCAACTCAGCGGGTGTACATTTTTTTATTTATTTTCCCTAACTTTTGTCCGAGCTTTTTATTCTGTTTTTAGCTCGCCGGGATGCCCTTTACTTGCCTGGACTTTAATTCTGTTTTTTGTGTCAAGCGGGTCTTTTTATGCGAAGTATTTTTTAACTGTGTCCGAGTTAACAGGGGATTGGAAATCTTCTCTATCCATAGTGGTGAGCATAAATGCTCCGCCTGAGAAAACTTTCTTCACTATGAATGGTCCTTCGTAGTTTGGGGTCCACTTGTCCCTTTGATCTGAACCTGGAGGAACAATCCTCTTGAGCACAAGCTCGCCTACTCGATACTCTCGAGTACGTACTCGTTGATCAAATGCTCGCTTTATTCTCCTCTGATAAAGCTGACCATGACAGATAGCCGCTAATCTCTTTTCCTCAATTAGACATAGCTGATTGTATCGAGCACATACCCACTCAGCCTCATCAAGCTTCACATCCCTCATCACACGCAATGAAGGAATCTCTACTTCAACAGGAAAGACTGCCTCCATACCATATACCAATGAGAAAGGAGTTGCCCCAGTTGACGTCCTGACCGACGTTCGGTACCCATGCATCGCAAATGGTAACATCTCATGCCAATCTTTGTAAGTGACAACCATCTTTTGCACAATCTTCTTGATATTCTTATTTACTGCCTCTACCGCACCATTTATCATTGGTCGGTAAGGAGAAGAATTGTGATGCTGAATCTGAAAGTCCCGACACAACTCTGCCATCATCTTGTTGTTCAAGTTAGAACCATTGTCAGTAATGATTCTTTCGGGCACCCCGTATCTACAAATAATGTCTCTTTTCAAAAATCTGGCTACCACTTGACGAGTGACATTGGCATAAGATGCTGCTTCAACCCACTTAGTGAAGTAATCGATCGCAACCAAGATGAAACGATGACCATTTGAAGCAGTAGGCTCTATTTTCCCGATCATGTCAATGCCCCACATAAAAAAGGGCCAAGGAGATGACATGACGTTGAGCGGGTTGGGAGGAACATGCACCTTGTCTGCATAAATCTGGCACTTGTGGCACTTACGGGCATACGAACAACAGTCTGCATCCATTGTCATCCAATAGTACCCCGATCTCAACAACTTCTTAGCCATAGCATGCCCTCCTGCATGAGTACCGAAAGATCCCTCATGGACTTCTTGCATTAACAGGCTTGCTTCGTGTCTATCCACGCATCTGAGCAAAACCATGTCAAAGTTCCTCTTATACAAAACACCATCTGGGTTCAAGAAGAAGCTGGCAGCAAGTCGCCTTAAGGTCTTCTTGTCGTTGGATGATGCCCCAGCTGGGTATTCTTGTTTTTCCAGGAAGAGCTTGATATCAAAATACCAAGGTTTCTCATCAGACACTGCGTCTATAGAGAAAGCATGAGCTGGTGCGTCAAGCCTGGAAATGTTAATCCTGGGCACATAATTCTAACACAAGTCTTTGATAGACGAATAAAGAGTAGCCAATGCATCGGCAAATTGATTTTCATCTCGCGGTATATACTGAAGCTTAACCGTTGTGAAGAATGTCAACAGTTTTCTGGCATAATCCCTATAAGGAATTAAGTGTTCTTGATGCGTATACCACTTGCCGGTAATCTGATTGATAACGAGGGCTGAATCTCCGAATATATTGAGGGTCTTACTCCGAAGATTAATAGCCTCCTCTATTCCCATTATGCACGCCTCATATTCCGCTTCATTGTTGGTGCAGCCAAAAGTAATTCTGGCAGCGAAGGGAAAGTGAACACATTTGGGAGTAATAAGAACAGCACCAACTCCACGTCCATTGATATTGACTGCCCCATCAAACATTAACTTCCATTTGGATTCAGGGTCTGGCTCCTCCTCCGGAAGTGGTTCCTCGCAATCTTTTACTTTGAGGTACATGATGTCCTCATCGGGGAAATCAAACTTCATTGGCTGATAGTCATCTTCAAGAGGTTGTTGTGCAAGGTAATCCGACAATACACTTCCCTTGATGGCTTTCTGATAAGTATATTGTATGTCATACTCTGTTAAGATCATTTGACACCTTGCAACCCTTCCGGTTAACGCTGGTTTCTCAAAGATATACTTGACAGGATCCATTTTTGAAATTAGTAATGTGGTATGGGTCAACATATACTGCCTCAGACGGCGAGCAACCCATACCAAAGCGCAGCAAGTTTTCTCGAGCAGTGAATAACGGGATTCACAGTCGGTAAACTTTTTGCTAAGGTAATAAATAGCGTACTCTTTTCGACCAGACTCGTCATGTTGGCCTAAAACACACCCCATTGACCCTTCTAGCACAGTCAAGTACATGATAAGCAGCAGTCTTGGAACTGGAGGCATTAGAATCGGAGGTGTCTGCAAATATTCTTTTATCTTTTCAAAGGCTCTTTGACAGTCCTCATTCCACCTGACCGTTTGCTCTTTTCTTAGCAATTTGAATATTGGTTCACACGTGGCAGTTAGATGAGATATGAACCGTGAAATGTAGTTCAACCTCCCTAAAAACCCGCGCACTTCTTTTTCTGTTTTCGGTGCAGGCATGTCTTGTATTGCTTTTACTTTTGCAGAATCCACCTCGATTCCTTTCTGGCTAACAATGAAACCCATCAATTTCCTGGAACGCACTCCAAAAGTGCACTTGTTTGGATTCAACCTCAGCTTATACTTTATCAGTCTATCAAACAGCTTCTTGAGATTGACCAAATGCTCTTCCTCGTCTCGGGACTTGGCAATCATATCGTCCACATAGCATTCTATATCCTTGTGTATCATGTCGTGGAACAATGTGACCATAGCCCGTTGATACGTTGCCCCGACGTTCTTCAAACCAAAGGGCATAACCTTATAACAGAATGTACCCCACAGGGTAATGAACGTTGTTTTCTCCATGTCTTCCGGTGCCATCTTAATCTGATTATACCCGGAGAAGCCATCCATGAAGGAAAATACCGAGAATTGAGCAGTGTTATCTACCAGCACATCAATGTGAGGTAATGGAAAGTCATCTTTTGGGCTTGCTCTGTTTAGATCCCGGTAATCAACGCACATCTGAACTTTGTCGTCTTTCTTTGGTACAGGCACAATATTAGCTACCCAAGGTGGATAACTAGTTACGGCAAGGAATCCGACATCCCACTGTTTCTGAACTTCCTCCTTGATCTTCATTGCCATATCAGGACGAGTTCTTCTCAACTTTTGTTTCATAGGAGGACAGGCTTCTCTCAATGGTAGCTTATGCACAACAATGTCAGTATCCAACCCTGGCATATCTTGATACGACCAGGCAAAGATATCCACATATTCACGCAGCATACCAATCAACTCTTTCTTTACCTCGACCTGCAGACTGACCCCAATCTTTATCTCTTTCTTTGACTCTTCTGTCCCGATGTTGATGATCTCTATTTCTTCCTGATGAGGCTGAATGACCCTTTCCTCTTGTTTCAACAACCTGACCAATTCTTCAGGGAGTTCACAGTCTTCCTCAACCCCTTCATCAGCTTGGTAGATAGGATTGTCAAAGTCATGCGTGGTCATAGCAGGATCGTTATCACTAGAATCTGGATGATCAACACTGCATAGATGATGTGCTTATTTCAGAATCTGTTTATTTTTTAAAAGAGACGCAAACACACAAACAAAAGAAAAACACATTGCCATTTTATTTTTCTTTTTTTTTTGTGAAAAATTTAAAACGAAAGAAAGAGAACACAATTTGTCTGAAAAATGTCCTTTATTTCATGGAAAAATATAAAAATACATTCAAAGCATGGTGGCCCTACAAATGGATCCTTGCACCTTGGGCAGAGTGCATGATTGACAATGCAGCATGATAAGAAAAGGAAACAAATAAATTACTCTGATTGCCAGGTAACTTGAACAATGTCTTCAGCATACCAGTTCTTGAGCTCCTCTCCGGGTGCACACGGATGAATCCAGTTGTCCCAGTTGCCATCACTGTCTTCTTCTTTGCTTGTTGAATAGATGTGGTTGCGATCGAGCATCCCAGCGCTTATGAAAGTAATAGCTTTACCACTTGGAGGCCAGTTATACCCACCAAGCTGATAACCCAGACCAAACTTGTCATCTTTCTTCTCTAACTCCAGCAATTTGCCCCAGCCCTGGGCGCTTCCCAACTGAACCACTTCCTTAGCCTGTTTGTAGGAGTGAATGGAGGTACCTTCTTTCTCATTGTTCCTCTCTACCGGAGCCAAAATGTTGACATTAACCGCTTCGAAGGCCTGACACAGCGTCTCATGGATCTCTCCGTCCATCTCCACATATTTGAAAGTTGATAAGTGGCTCACAAAGATATTTTCCTCTCCGCACACAGTGATTACTTGACCATCAACCACTTATTTTAGCTTTTGATGCAAAGTGGATGTTACTGCTCCTGCTGCATGAATCCACGGACGTCCCAACAAGCAACTGTACGTGGGCTGAATGTCCATGACGTAGAATGTGCTCTTGAAAACTTGAGACCCTATCTTCACAGGTAACTCAACTTCTCCGAACACAGACCTTCTGGACCCATCAAAAGCTTTAACTATCAAATCACTAGGTCACAAGACGATACCATCGACATTCAACTTCATTAAGGCTTTCTTCGGGATTACATTAAGAGAAGAGCCTGTGTCAACCAGGACATGCGACAAAACAACACCCTTACACTCCATAGTAATATGTAGTGCTTTTTTGTGGTTACGACCCTCTGAAGTAAGTTCTCTATCTGTGAAGCCCAACCCGTGGCTTGCATTCACGCTGCCCACTACGGCTTCCAATTGATTAACAGTTATTTCTTGAGGAATGTATGCCATCTACAACACTTTCAGTAAGGCTTCTCTATGTGCTGGAGAACACATCAGCAAAGACATAATTGATATTTTGGACGGCGTCTGGTTCAACTGTTCCACTACCTTGTAGTCACCCCTCTTTATTATTCGCATAAATTCCTCCACTTCTTTCTCAAAGGTACCCTGTCCAGCAGCAGGAATTGTCGTTTCTTCAGTCGCTGTTTGCTTTCCTTTAGCCTTTGCCGCAGCTTCAGCTTCAGGATCTCCCCTCAGAACTGGGGGAGCAAAAAGACGACCACTTCTCGTAAAACCACCAACCCCTCCGACGTTCACTACAGTCGGGTCAATTGCTACTGACTTACTATCGACCTTTTGTCCTTCCACGTACACATCTGAGCCGTAATGCCATGGAATGGCTTTATCGTCGGTATAAGGAACAGGCCCAGGAACAGTAATGGTAACGAGACTGACTTCAGGAGCATAAATAGTCACAGGTTCTCTTCTAGCAGGCATCTCAACTGGATCATAGTAAATGGTTATAGTGGACACACAATCACCTTCATGATCAACTTTATCAAACTGCAATGACCCTTCATCAATCAGATTCTGCAATCCTACCTTCAGGTCTTCACAACCATTCACTGAATTCAAACACTTCTCACAATCAGAACCGCATCCCGGAAACACTTGTCCTTTTAACAGCCTCTCCTTCACTACCAACAGCGGAGTCTTCACTTCTTCTATACTCAGAATCAGGCTTAACTTCTCACCTCCGTCAATAGCATTTATTCTAGCCCCTCCATGGTTTGGAATAGGGTTTGAAGTAACATTAGGCGGTGGTGCAAAGTTAATCGCCTTGGAGTCGATCAAATCTTGAACTTTATGTTGTAGCGCCCTGCACTTCTCAGTTGAGTGCCCGGGTGCCCCTGAATGGAAAGCGCATCTAGCATTGGCATCGTACCCCACCGGAAGCTCTCCAGGTGGTGGTGGTGCTAATGTCCTCAGTTGTATCAAGTTCAGGTCTAGCAATCTCTGCAGCAATGCAGTGTATGTCATGGGAATCGCTTCAAGCGCCCTATTAGCCGGACGAGCTTGTCTCGGCTGATAAGGTCTTTGTTGATAATTGTTACGTTGTGGCTGTTGTTGTTGCTGCTGTTGTGGAGGTTGTACCTGCTGCACATGACTGGAAGGGATAGTGACAGCTGCCACTTGCTCATATGATCTTCTATATCCTCGTCCCCGTCCTCGGCCATACACAGCATTGGTTTCACCTTCCCTTCTTCTCGGGGGTCCGTTGAATGCTTTTCTTACGCCACTCGAGCTGCTCGCATTGGTATCCTGAATCTTCCCCATCTTTAACAGAGTCTCGACCCTCTCGCCTACTATTACTATATCATTGAACTTGGTAGCCGAACAGGACGCCAACCTTTCGATAAACACCCCTTGCAACGTTCCCATGAACATATCAGCCATCTCGTTCTCCAGCAATGGTGGTTGTACTCTGGCAGCAAGCTGACGCCACCTTTGAGCATACTCCTTAAACCCCTCCTTAGCATTTTGAGACATGTTATGCAGTTGAGTGCGATTTGGAGCCATGTCAGAATTGTACTGGTATTGCTTCACGAACGCCTCTGCCAAGTCCTTCCAGCTCTTAACATTGACCCTACTTAGCTTCATATACCATTCCAAGGAGGCCCCAACCAGGCTGTCCTGGAAATAGTACATCCATAGCTTCTCATCGTCAGTATGGGCAGCAATTCTTCCTACAAAGGACTGGAGGTGAGTCTTTGGACACACTGTGTCGTTGTACTTCTCGAAAGTCGGGACCTTGAACTTGTAAGGGATTCTAAGCCCTGGAACCAAGCCCAAGTCAGTAATGTCGAACCCCAGAGAACTCTGAGATTGAATGGCCCTGATCTGTTCAACCATCTCTTCAAATTTTCTGTTCATTTCAGCCCCTTGGCCTTCCGTTTCGTCCAGCAGAGTAAACTGTTCGTCTTGACCGTCCATCTATACATTGTTCAGTCCATCATTGATAATGGTGACCCCTGGCTGTGCCACGGGGATTTCAACTTGACGGGAGCCCGCACCGTTACGATTACCTCCATCAGCAGCCCCGTTGTTCCTGGCTTGATTATTTTCAACCAACTCACGTAAACGTTCCTGATTCTGACCTATTCCTGCCATAAGGGTCATAAAATTATCCATTCTCAACCTCAAGTCAGCTAAATCAGCCTGCATTTGATCCATCACTCTTTCTCTGTTGACTCTTGTGGAATATTTGTGTACGATCGGCTGTTCTCGAACCTTCCTGGGAGCTATAGTGCCTGAACTGACACAAACGTTAGAAACTAAAGAACTACCTGCAAAACAAACAAACACGTTATATGCATGTAATGTAACTGCTCATGTTTCCAAGTTTAGGCATTTATATGCCCCAATTCTGGTATTTGCTCCAGATAGCCACTTTGAGTGTTAGTTTTCAAACTTTCCCTTTAAAGAGTGTTCAGATCTTAGCAGTATCAGACAACCAAGCTTTGCATATTCAGAAATGTTAATTTACATATTAATACTGCATATCATGGGTAACCCACTGCCGGCAAAAAGTTAAAGCACAAACAAAAATTCCCCGAAGGGTTACAAGTTAATACATGAACAAAAAACAAAAGATAAAGCAAGACTCCTACAACAAGCCTGTAGGTAGTCTGAACAACAATAAATAAAAACTAAACTAAAGACCCAGGCTCTTCTGCAACCACCTCTGTCCTGTTCTTCTTCATGCCTGCTCTCAGCTTGAGCTCTTCAATCTCCTTCAGTGCCTCCTCCAAGGCTATCTGGCTCTGTGCCAGCTGCTAAGTCTTTTCCCTTCGTATGTTGTGGACTTGTTCCACCTCTTCTTTCTTGAAGGCCATTTGTACTTCGAAGAAGTCTTCTTTTTCTTTATACTTCTTCTGCTCCTGTTCCCTTTGGCCTTGCAACCAAACAATGGACTGGCGAGCTTCTTTAAGAGTCTTTAAAGTCTTCTTACGCTCCTCTTCTCTTTTTGCCTCCATCAGACCTAATCTCTGAAAGTGAGCTTCCCTTCCAGCAAACTCTTTCTCTTTAGCTTCCAAGGAGGCTTGCATCTTCTGCAGCTTTCCATCTACTTCATTTTTGGCCCGGTTGGCAAGATGGTACAAGTTGACCATTTCAGCATTCTCCACTCGGACTTCGTGCAGCTGAGCTTCCAATTTTTTATACTCTTCAAGGGAGACAATACTCTGACATGGCACTTCTTTAGGATATAATGGAGCTTCTACTGAGAATGGCATGAGAACTTCCTTTACACGTTTTTGCAACCATGTAGCAAAAGGAGGATATGTCTTGGGATATACTCGGCCAAAGTCTTTCTTACCTTTCCTCACCCTGTGAGCCCAAGCCTGAGATGCTTGTATAACTAACTCTTTGTTTCTCTCCATAGGAAAATACAAAGACTCAACAAATTCTTCCATATTTGGTGGATCTCTCAGAGGATAACCAAATTGCATCCTAGCTAATGTTGGATGATAACTGATCACACCCTTCCTTCCTAGCAAAGGCACTCCAGCAAATCTTCCACAACTGACCAGCAACTCCTTTCCCAGCAGATCTCTGTCATATCCCCAAGCTATATCCTCAGAAGTTAGCCCCATTAGCCTCCTAGACCACCTCCACTCATCTCTCATATCCTTGAAAGAGCCTGACTTTGGCAATTGCCTGGCAAACCACTCAGCAAATAATGAAGCACAACAGCCCACTGGTCCACCTCTACCTTTCTCATTCCGATAGTGAACGTTGTAGTAGCAATCTCCCAACAGAGTTGGCACAGGATTGCCTTTAGCAAAGATGGAGACCACTTCCAAGCTCACAAATTCTTTCTCTCCCGGGAAAAGACTAGACCCATACACCATCAAAGCCAGCACAACACCAAAATCTCCCCATTTACCCTCTTTGACATATTCTTCAGCCTCTGGTATAAGCACATTCCAAGGGATTCCTCTGCCCTCATTGTCCTTCAAAGCCTTCTTGACTTTAGCAGCTGGTAAACAAAAGACTTTGGTGTAAACACCCCAAATTTTCCCTCACTCATTTCACCATGGCTTGTGATCTTTTCATGTAGCATAAGTTCAATCATAGCATCTCATATTACATTTTTGCTTCACTGCATTGTTTCAAAGTCATATGCATCTAGGGTTTGTGATCTGAGCAATCCAAGAGCTACTTGAGCCACTCCAAAGGTCTTCAATCATCTCAAGAGGGTCCATGTATATTCAAGCATCATATGATATCCTCACAAGGTCAAGAAAGTCAAAGAATCACAAGAACTGAGAAAGGCATGGAAGCAGAGCCAAGTTTAACTGCACAGATGACCTAAAATTAGGGTTTTGGTTTCAGAGGCCATAACTCCAAAATGTTTGGTCATTCTTGTTTCTATTGGTCTCTATATGTTATGAGGATCATGCATATCAATTTTCATGAAGAAATTCAATGGGGAAGGCATCTGATCAAGAGATGACTTCTTGAGCAAGTTAGTGCAAAATCAGGGCATCTGAGGCCCCCAGTGACCCAACCAAAGGGAATTCTCCATCATTTTGAATGTGTATGATCTTTATTTGATCATAGAAGATGTTATAAGTTCACAAAATTGAAGAATTTCAAGCCATTTGCAAAGTTGCCTTTTTGGGAAAGTGACTTATAATGTAAACTTGCCATTTTGGGAAAGTTTTTCAACCCCCTCTTTTTGATTCAAAAATGCTTCAAATGAGAAAACTTTGGTCATGAAAGTTGTAGATTGGATCATGAATTTTTCAAAAAGTACAAGAACTCTTTATAATTCATTTTAGATCAAAAGTTATGGCCTTGCAAAGTTGGGAAAAATCATGAAATTTTCACTTTTGCACCAAAGGGGGAAACTTGCAAAAACCTTTGCCAACCCAATTTGTGACTTCAAAATGGTTTCTAATCATCATACAATACAATTCCATGCCTAAAATTCAGATTTGCCCAAGAAATTTCTCACTTTCATGCCTTGAATTCCAAGAATCATAAGCTACTTTTCATGAAAATCACAAAGAGGGAAATCTTGCAAGGAGGGTTCCTTTGGTTTTGTTTGGTCTCTAATCAATATCAAAGTGTCATAACAACATTATGTGATGCATTTTGCTGCATATTTCCCAAGAGATGTCACATGTTCATGGCCAAAAGTCACAAAATGCAACAAGTTGCAAAAAGGCAAAACCTATGGCATCTCACCCTTCATCCATTTCAGATCACATCAATTCATCCCATGGCCATCCTTGAAGGCAGCTGAACCCAAAGCAACTCTAAAATAGCCTCCGCCACAGCCCATGCCTCAAGTACACCTAACATTGACTTTTTGGCCAATTGCCCCATGCCATTCCCACAGTGCAAGTCACTTCCTCAGACCTCTTCCAATAGTTTAGGGATGTGCTATGGATCATAAAGCAAGCCACACACAAGCCAGAAACCTCCCACAATCCAGCTTGCACAAAATCTGTCCAAAACTTCTCCTCTTCGAAACTCCTTCCTTAGCCATCAAAAATCTAAAATTTCTTCACCAACCAACCACAAATCATCCATAGAACAAGAATCACCCCCTGAAACAGCTTGAAACATCACACACAAAGACTTCCATTTCTGCTACACCAGAACAAAACAACCACAACCAACCATTCTCAAAGCTCTCAAAGCTTCATTTCATCATCAGGGTGTTCAAAGGAGAGGGTTTGCACAAAGTTTGAGTCCAGAAAGCTCAGAATCAGAGGGTCTTCATCTCAGGTAACATGAAGAACTTTTTTCCCAGAAACTAGCTTTTAAGTTCTTTTATGATGCTATATGCTCCCCTGATCATGAATATGTGTTTACTTTTGAAAATGGATGCGAAACCACCATGTATGCTGCCTCTGAACATTTGCCCGTGTTTCGTATTTTGCTTCGATTCATGCTTGTGAGAAAAAATAAATGAGTTTTAGATGAGGGTTTAGGTTTAGAAGAGTGTAAGGATCATTTTGGTGGAAGAAATTTGGAGTTTGGTAACCTGTAGAAGAAACTAGGGTTTGTTCTTGCCGGAGAAGATGACCGGAACCACTGTTCCGGTCATCTGAAAGTGATTAATGATAATTAGGGTTTAAGGACGAGTTTGAATGTAGGCCGTGCGATTGTTCTTTCCCGCGTGCATTGGATGGATGAGATCTGATCATTAGCCCTAATCCAGATTTAATTAAATGTTAATTAATTAATTAATTAAGTTTAGGGAAGTTTGAACCTGGGCCGTCCAGATGCGCGCCAGGTCAAACTTCCCAAGCCCAGATTCAATCTGGACTCTCCATTGCACATACTTTCTTTTATTTTAATTTTATTTTATTTCTTATTCATTTAACTTGTTCAAATTTTTAAAAATAGCAAAACACATTAAAAAATTCTGAAATTTTTTGTCAAACCTTTTATCAATTTTCAGAACCCAAAAATATTTTTATTTTTATTTTTTGCATTAAAAATTATTTTTAAATCATTTAAATGTTTATTTTTAATTAGTTAATGGAAATTAATTAATTAAAAATGCATTTAGGTATTTAAAAATCACAAAAAAATTCACATTGCATTTTAAAACATTTAGAAACATTATCAAACTCTCAAAACAAATTTCTTTTTGGTCACTGATGTATTTTGACTATTTTCATTGGAATTAAAGTTGTTTAAAGGCAATATTTTTGTTCAAACTTAGAAAAACCCATTCTTCCTAACCATGATGAGTTTGATAATGGTTCTTCTTGCATTGCATTCTTCATAGCATGTAGTTTTTAGGGTAAAATTGGTTTGAATTTATCTTTCATTTTCAATTTGATGAGCATTTTTTTCCTTTTGAAGTGCCTTGAAACCCTAGTTGGCTTAGAAAAATCATAACTTCCATTAGGTTTAGATTTAGGTCTCCTCCTTTGGGCAGTGAACTTGTGTAGGGTTGGAGTTCCTTTGATCCCATTTTCAATTTTTTGTCATGTCATTTGCTCCTGGTTTTGAATTTGTTGTTACATGTTGTGCATAAACCCTAATTCTTGTCTTCATTTGCATCCATCTCTCACATGCTTGCATTCAAGAACTTTCCATGACATTTTATGCATCAATATGACATATAAGACATCTTAGGACATATTAGAATCATGTTTGATCATTGAATCTTTCATTTGCCATGTTATGCATTCATATCATTTCATAAACTTTCATGAACTTTCATGGTTCAAACTTGCTTCATTTGCATCCTCATCCTTGTATGATCATCCACAACCCTTGACATGTGTTTGCATCATCTCTTAGCATCTTTAAAATCATGTTTATGTTTCTGACTTTGGTTTGCATCATGGCATTTCATCTCATCTTCATTGCATTTCATTTCTTTTGCTAACTTTTCAGGTGGTAAGTTGTTTTGAGAAGTGAATTTGCCTTCACTTCTCACAATCTCTCTTCATCTCTCTTATGCATCATTGCTGCATTTTATCTTTGTATTAGAGTGAGCTTGCTCATTCATGTTCTTTCCCACTTTCTTCCTTCAAACAACTTGTCTTCTTAAGTGAAGCAAGTTGTCTTGCTTCTCTCTGCTTCTTTCTCCTTTCATCTGCTTCTTTCCTGGTGGCTTTTCTCCTGAAGATCTTTTGCAAGCCTCATAAACCCTAGGAACAACAAAGCATGATCATGATTAGGGTTTGATTAGTCCCCCATTAGTTTTTTTTCCACCTTGGTGTCATCTTTGAGTCTTCTCTTCTCATCTCATAACCAAGGACTAAACCTTAAAGGTTTTAAGACTTTGTGATTAAGCTTATGCCTGCATCCTTCTATTAGGATGGAGTGTATAACTTTAATCCTAATTGTTAAACCCTTAATATGTTTAACTCCTTTAATCAATCCATTTAATAACCACTAAGACATCAAGCTTGTAACTTGGGCCTTGCATTAGGGTTCTAATTCTTCCTTAATTGGTTAAGAAGGACTAACCCTGGTGTTAATGGACAAGTCCCCCTCAAGTTGTCTTACAAACCATAAAATCCACTTTTTAATCTTATCATTAATTAAAATCCACTTTAATAAAGGCTTTTTTTTGTCATGAGGTTAATCCCTAATCATGGATTAAGTTGAGGAGGCTTCCTCAGCTTAAATGTTCTCATCTATTATCCTTCTATTAGGATGGTGTAATGAGTCCATTAAATCCCTGATTATGGCTTAAACTCATTACTTAACACTAAACAAAAACTCCAAAAACATCTAAATAAATACAAGTGGGTTAATGATCTTAATCCTACATCATGGTGATTAAGTGTGAGGTGTTTACTTCGTACTTAAGGTATTCTCATTACCCCTAATCAGAGGGAAGATGTGATGAGTTTACTAACCCTTGGTTTAGGCTCAAGCTCATTTTCTTATGACAAACTTTAAAAAGCAATAAAAGATTGAAAACACAAAAACAAACAATAATTGTCTCCTCCGGGATTCTTTTCTCATCACACTCAGTCACAAACGAGAACTCGCTTCTTCCGTCTAATGCAAGACAGTTTGTACCTGAGCCAGACAGGTCATACACTTGAGCATAGACAAGCAAGCAGTTCACAAGTCAATTTATCTTTCAGTCTCTTTGAGTCGAACTACGGTGTTCTGACTTCCTCATTGCACGAGAGGATACGTAGGTATAACTTAGCAGTTATCGAACAAAAGTCTCTGTATATTCCCCCTCTTTCCAGCATTATTCTTTAAGCCTCATAGTCTTGGGCTTTACACTCCTGTTCTTACACTGACACTTCTTTATTTCACTTCACACTTCTTTTACACTGACATTTGCATTCTTTTCCAGCTTTGATACACAAATTGCACTGACACTACCCCTTTAAAACACAAATCTTTTAAGCGTGGATCCCGTCGAGTACGGCGGACAATCTGGGTGCTAATACCTTCCCAGGTTGTAACCAACCCCCTTTCTCAGTTTCTCTGGTTCGCGACCGTCTTATCCATATCTTCCTAGGTTTATGCAGCATTACCTTTCCTTCGGGATAAAAATGCCTAGCTGGCGACTCTATTCATTCCTTTCTCTTTCGCCGACCGTTCGCGTCTGTACCCCTTCTAGCCCTGTGTCATTTGGTGGGAGCGACATTTGGCTATGTCTTCTTCCTTAAGAACCACCTCAGACCCATAGTAAGGCAAGGTATCTCTGACTGGAACACCCAAAATGCTGGAAATCTCCTCCAAGGTAGGAGCCAAGATGTAATCTGGAAACACAAAACACCGCAGCAAGGGATCATAAAACTGAAGCAAGGTGTGCAAGCTGTTCTTCTGGTCTGCAATAGGTTTGTCCATGTACTTCAATATCTGGCCATACCTCTTTCTGAAATTCCCCAAGACTTGGTCATTCATCAGCCCTGCTAATTTCTGAACACTCCTGACTTCAGGTTGAAGAAAAGTATAATGAACATTCTTTTTCCTTGTGATTCTCTTAACTTCTGCCATCTAGAGAGCTTAAGATTACCAGAACTGGGTGTTAACTGTGAACAATAACCTGAAAAATGGAAACATAAACAGTTAATGCAAGAATGATGCAATGCAAATGCAATGCAGGTATATGATCAAACTGGGACCATCTGGATACTGGACACTGAATATAAGGACCCTCTGACTAGCTGAAAACTAAGATCCTCTGAGACACAACCCTCTGATACAAACTCTTAGGACCATAAGACCAAGAAATCCAAAACCATAAGGACCAAATCATAACAAAGACCACTGATAATGAGGGTATGTAGAGGCCAAGGGTTCCTGCAAACCTGTAAACTCCTCCCAATCTCACTGGTGTGCTCTGGGTCAAACATCATGGACTCTCAAAGCCGAATAACAATAATACTTTCACCATTTCCGAGAAATGGCTCATGACCAGATCAGAGAATCGGTTTGGTATTATATACTACGCAGGGAGGCCTCAGCTGAGTCCGGGAAAACAAGGTCATCCTATGTAAGTCCCAGGTGGGCCCTCGGATGCGAATGGGTTTGCCACAAAATGTGGTCTGCCACTGTCATCACTAGAGAGGGATGTTTCCACAAGGTTCTCAATGATCGGTCCCCAGCTACACATAACTGTCAAGGTTATGAAATGAGAGAGGAAGATCCCCAAATCAAGACATTTCTGAGACGGTCGCAAATCTGGGTGTGGAATTCACTACTACCCCCATGACAAGATCTCATGAGGCCAAAGTGGAACCACTCTAAGTCCTAGGGTGCACTCGAGCCATGGTAATGAGCTCATCTCTCAGAAACAGTATCACCCAAACCCACCAAACAGAAGATCCAGTCCAGACAGTCCAATAATAATATGATGCAGAAAATAAATACTGAAAATTGTAAATAAAGTTGTAAATAAAACTGTAAATAAACAACAGTAAAATATAACACACAACAACAAGCAGTCAACACCCAAAGAAACAAAAAAACGCAAGCGCTAGGAGAGACTCACAGGGGAACCAGAGATTCTGGGTTCGATCCCCAGCAAAGTCGCCAGCTGTCGCTCCCCGGATTTTCATCCTGGTACAAACGCGAAAGTGGCGCGGAAAGAGGTTAGAGTCATCAGCCATGCATTTTTATCCTGAAGGAACGGGAATGGTAATGCTGCACAAACCGAAGAAAGAAAAGAAAGGACACGGGTCCTGCGAACCAAAGAAACTGAGTTCGGGAGTCGGTTACGACCTGGGAAGGTATTAGCACCCCAGATCGTCCGCCGTACCCGACAGGATCCACGCTTGCAAAGAAACTGTTTTAAAGGGTGAAGAAATGAAAGTTGCTGCAAAAGAAAAGGAACTGGAACTGGAAAAGGAACTGAGAAAGAAAACAAAGAGAAAAAATGTAGGGAAAATAAAGATTGTGCTCGAACGGCCCCTACCCCGTTGCCTACGTACCTCATCTGGACAATGAGGATCAGAGTCGCCGTAGTTCCCCTAACTAGGGGCGGAAAAGATTGCTTGTGTATTAAGGCTTGAACTGCCTATGTCAATGCTCAGGTGTTGCAGGCTCGAACGACGAGTGCGTAACCGTCTTGCAAAGTGACAAGTAGGAGCAAGTTCGCGTACAGAGCGAAGGAGATGAGAAAAGAATTCCCGAAGGAAAGACTCTTATTGTTTGTTTGTGTTTTTTAGAAGCTTTTTTTGAGTGTGTCACAAGGAAGTGAACTCAAGATCTTTTCCGTGGAATGTGCACTTGTCACTACATTCTAAGATGGAATAATAGAACAAGCACACTCAAGTAAGGAGAAGATCCCCAAAACTTGAATCCAGAGATTAGGGCTTAAGTTCACTAACTCATTAACTTATTAAGTGTTTTTGTATTTTTGAATGAAGAAATCTTTTTTATGATTTTCTTGGTGAAAATGATATCCTGATCAGACTTGTGCATCATGATGAACAAGCTTGTACCATCCCAAGATGGGAAAACTACAAGTGTTTCATGGAATAAGGCTATTGCTCAAGATATCACTTCAATCTTTATTAAGTGTCTTCTTTAGGGTTTTGAGATGAGAAGAGAAGAGAAACAAAAAGATCACAAAGGTAAAAGTCTAATGGGGGACTAATGAATCCTAAAGTTATCATGCAATGGTAATCCTAGGTTAGTTGGGTTAACTATCCTAAAGAAGAAAGAAAGAAGAAGAGAAAGAGAATAAAGAAGAATAGAAGAGGGAGGAAGTAAGGACTAAGCCCAACAAACACAAGGTTAGAAAAATAATAAGGAAAAGAGAAGAGATAAAATTTGGAGATGTGGGAATCACATCCACACCTCTCACTTACCTAAGCCCCTGAAATGGTTAGTGACACAAACATAAATGCAATACAAAATGATCATAATATCAAAACAAAGTCACACAACCAGAAATGAAGTCATAAACACAAATTCCAAGTGCAAACACAAAGCACAAGAATGAGAAAAGCAATACAACTCACAATGAAACATTATGCATCACCATGACAAAACAAAGTAAACATGAGAAAATACAAAGCAAAATAGCCAAAGCAACACCACCAAGTTCAAGACCAGAACCCTTATCATGTTAGAAAAGTGTCTAAGGATCATGTAAGATGAGGAGAAGAAGTGCACATAGTCAAACATTCACATCATGAGAAGAAGGAAGCAAAAGAAGTGAGGTGAGCATGCATAAGTGTGGAAGAACTTCAAAAGCAAACAAATTACAAAATTCACAAGATACAAACCACAACTCAAGATCAGAGAGGCATTAAAAACCTAAGATGGCTCTAAACATCCTAAATAAGTTGGCACAAGTGCCCTTCTAAGCTAAGGAGTGAACATATGATCCAAAAGAAGCAAAAAGGGACAAGTGAAGAACCAAAATTCAAATCAATTCAAGTAAGCATCCAAAAATTCCACAAACTTGCACAACTGATCTTCAAACATACCATAACAACATGCCAAAAGGAGGGAAAGTAAATCAGAAGCTAAGCAAGTCAAATGAGGGTTCAAACATGTATTAAGGTTAGGAATCTTCATGCACAAGTTAGAGACCAAAATCAATTAAAAAAAATTCTAAAAATCAGAACAAAAATCACCAATAAACTACATCTCATCATGAAACCAAAGCAAAAAGAATCACTAAAAAATTCAAAATAATGATCAAGATAGAAAATGAACAAGTCAGCATGGTTCAAAATGAAATAAAACCAATTAATTAAAAGAAACAATTAATTTCCACGTGACAATTAAAAATAAATGAAAAATAAAAAATACCAAAACTTAAAGAAAACTAAAAGACACACTCCTGAATTTTTTTATAATTTTTGATGACATAATTCTACTTTTAAAAATTAAAAAGAAAAATGACAATAAAATGAAAATAAAAAAAGAAATAAAGTGAAGGAAACAGGCCAGGGGTGCATTTAGAAGAGAACTCAGTTAAATCAATATGGGCCTTCACGCGGGGGGGGGGGGGGGGGGTGAATAGATATTCAAGCCCACTCAGAGTCAGCGCATAACACAACAATTAGGGTGGATATTCATTAATTCAGGAAAAAAACAGAACCACTGGATCAGATGGACGCATGGGATTGAGTCACTCATTAAAACAAGGTATGCACAATGATTGGTCATAAAGTGTGAGTGCACAACATTATGGTGAGGTGAGAAAAAAAGTGATTAATTCAGGAATTATAAAGTCATGTGAGAGGGAGGGGGTGGCATTAATGTGTTGGCAGCATGACGTCCGTCCAGATGAAATATCCAAGGGTTGTGCCTCATCTTCCTCATTGAACTCAGATCAGAATCCGGTGACAGGAGCCCTAGCTCCGGCACCGGAAAATTCAAACATATGAACAAAACAATACAGAAATACATCAAAACCTCCAGATCAAGTAAACAACTCATGTTGAATCTAATTATGGCAACCAAATTCACAATGGATCAAAGAATAAGCTGGATCAAAGACAAACAAGTTTATGCATCAAATTTCAGATCCATAATACAACCTCAATATTCATCCATTTTCAAATATAATCATCACAGAATCATCAGCATATCACACAGATCACAATGCACATAACTAAAACAATTTCTAGATCCATGAATTCAGTGAGTTACCTGAACTTGCAGAGCACGAATTATGTCAAGATAAGCCTCCCAATGCTGCAGATCTACTTCCTTTAGCCTCTCCTTGCAAAATAAATGCAAGAGAGAGCTTTAATTGCTCTAGATATTGAAGTTTGAACTGAACTGCACCTGAACTGCACCTTGTGAAATCTTGAGCTTCAGCTTGAATCGATGGTGGATTGATGATCCTTAGGGTTCAAGGAAGAAGAATATGAAGTTTGTTTGGTGAATGAGTGAGAGAGTCAGAAGATTCGAAGAGAAATGCAAAGGAAGCCAAAACATGAGAGTGATGAAATTATGATGAATCTGAGCAAATGGAAACCCTAATTCTCTTTAATATCATGCCAATGTTCAATGCTGAAAGAATGAAGAGAAATGCACGTGAGAAGAGAGTGTGAGGATGATTTTGCAAAAAAAGCAAGATTGGTGTGATGAGGTGAAACACTCGTGCCATACTCTCTTTCCTTGCACATGTTCAATCACAATCCAGCCCTTGGTTCAAAACTGAAAGCATCTTGGCCTTTGGATGTGAGGGTCATGCATTTCTCATGATCATGCAAATTTGCCTCTTGTGTGGTATACTTCAATCCATGCACGAAATGGATGATATTGTTTGAGAAAATCAACATTTATGTAATGCCTTGTAAGAATGTGACCTTATTTAGTTCATGGAATAGCTTGAAAATGAGTTTCACAAGTTCTTGCATTTGGAGGAAGCTTGAATTTTAAGTCATGCCCTAGAATTTAGGTAATTTTCGAAGGGCCTATCTCCCAAACCATGAAGGATATGAAAATGATCTTGTACTTTTTAAAAATGGGAGACCTCAATCTTCAACTTTCATGTTTTATGGCAATCCATTTGAAGCTTTTTTCACCAAGTTATGTACACTTGAAAATTAGGGCAAAAAGTTGCCAAAATTAGAAACTTCCATGACCAATCTCATGCCAAAAATGAAAAACACCTCAAAACCTCTTGATTATTGATCTTTGACTTTGCCAAACCTATTCTAAGATTATAAGAACATCCCTTGGCTTGAAAAACAAGGTTGGACCTTTTGAAATCTCACAGTTGACTTCTAGAATGCACAGTTGACCAATTTCTTCATTTACAAGCAACTGAGGAAATACCTGACTTCCACAAGGAATTTTCTCTCCAAATTTCATCCCTAGGATCCTCTTAACACATTAAAGACTTTGCTCAAACGAAATGGCGAAAGTCACAAAGTTTTCATGCTTGAAACTCAAACCCTAATTTGGGATCATTGTGTAGGAGCTTTGCCCTAACTTGGATTCCCTGATGATCCTCCAACTTCCTGGGCTTTTGTGAATGATCTTAAACTTGTGAATGGAATGTAGACTCCCCATAGGACTTGAGAAAATCCATTGGGCCTCTTGTTATAGCTTGAAATGCTTCAAATCCCTCCACTGATGATCATATGCCTAATGCTAGGTCATGAGAATGTTATGCCTCATCTTTCCATGCAAAGATGCCAAGGATATGATATGCTCATGATGAACATGATATGATATGATGCTTAAAAAAGAAGAGGGCAAATTTGGGGTGTTACACTAATACTTATTCATCATGATAGGTACCCTTCACCCCATCCCCATATGGGATGTGTGCAAGTACCCCATGGCAAAGTCCCTTGGCACATGAGAAGGCATATCCTTTATTAGTTGTCTTGAGGTGTTGTTTTGAGATGAGAAGAGAGAGTCACCAAAGAGAACCAAAGGTAAAAGTCTAATGGGGGGACTAGTAATTCTAAGAGTTATCATGCATGGATGAAGCTATGTTAGTGAGGTTTTAACTCTATCCTAATGAAAAGAAAGGAGAGAAAAAAAGAGAAGAAGAAGAAAAGGTTAGAAGACAACTTACTTCTCAAAAGAAAATAAGTTGTTTCTAAGAGGGAAGTAATGAAACTAAACAAGCAAAGCACTAGGTGCTAAGGCAAACACAACTTGAATGCATAAAAAATAGAAGGAGAATTTAAAGTGTGGAGACTTGTCCACACTCCAATTACTTACCCTTAGCCCCTACATGGTTAGTAAAAGTAAGAAAACAAACAAACGACACCTAGGCGCTTCAGCACTTATATAAGCATGAAAACAAGCAAACAAACGCAAACATCTTATAACAACCCACATTTAGCACTAACACAACTATTAAAAGTCAAAACAGAACACAAACATCACACTTTTTACAGTATATATGCAACGAGGCAGCAATGAAAGGCCAGGCAGATTTGCATGCAAAATGAAAACACTCCATGTATCATGCACCAATTGCACACTAATATGCAACATAATCACATACTAATGAGCATGGATGAACATCAAGTCAAACCAATATGAATATGCATCAACAATTTCAAATGCATCACATGAACATGCAAGCTTCCAACTTAGGTGTGTGAGTATTAAAACACAAGGCATCATGCATACATATTGCATACCGGTAGATTGAACAATTATTAGCATGTTAACAAGTCTATGCAAACACATAATCATCATGTTCAATGCCTCAATGATGCAAAACATCAATTATGTCAAACATCAGAAATGCACGAATTCACGCGTCGAAGGAATGCAAACATGCATCAACACACATGCAAACAACTCTAAACAATAATCTAAAATGATAATACAATGATCCATGATGATTAAAGAATGTATGGTACACAAACAACCCTGTAAAAGCACAAAAAAAAGACAAACTGCTTCAGTGTTAGTCGATTAACTAAAGTGTTAACAAGTTAACCAACCCAGAACCTGCATAAAATGGAAAAATTAACACATGTTAACTAGTTAACACTGAACAATCAACAACAAAAACCTGCAGAAAAAGCACTTCCAGCAGCAACTTATTTCCATAATCTCCAGAGGTTCCAGCAATCAAATGTACATGAAAATTACACCAAATTCAACACAAATCAAGCATACATTGGATCCACAAACATCAACACATAATCCAATTCACAAATTGATCAATAAACACAATCACATCATGGATCTACATCATGAACATGCAAAAAAGCTAAAAGCTGAAGTAGATATGAAATTAACCAACCTACAAAGCTGAGATTTTCTTTGGTGAATGTTGATCGATATGAACCTGATGAATCTAGATGAGAACTTCAAGGATCCAATGCTCTTCTTCACACAAAATGCAAATAAATGCAAGTTGATGAACTTAATGCAAAACTCAGTCCAAAAGCATTTCCAAGCACAAATTCAGATCTGGATCAGTAGAAAAAACCAGCAATGAATGTGTAGAAAACCAGTGGATGAAGGCTTAGTTCCAAGATCAAGAAACTTCAATGTGAAATTTGATGATCTTTAAAGGAAATGGAACTTTGAGTGTAAGGATTTGAAGAGAATTTGAGAGAAAAGTGTAAGAGATCTCAGAAAAATTTAAAGGGAAATGAAAATTATGAGTGTGTATGTGTGAGGTTTAGAGAGAAATTGCGAAATACCACTTAGGTTTTGGGCCCAAAAATGTGGCTTAGATTTTGCTTCGAAAGGTGATTAGGAACTAGCTTTGGGATTAGGCTTGCCAATTTAATTGAAATGAAATAAATCAGAAAAATGGAAACATGAGCTAAAGCCAAGCATGCTGAAAATCTTCTAAAATTCAAAATTTTGCAAGTGTTAACGAGTTAACATAGGCCAATTTCAAAATTTTCCCTCGTTTTGGTGGGAAACCTCAAGAATGCATATGTGTCGTCTATTCTGAGCTTGTTTTGACTTTAAAACTTGATGAGTGATAATATCTCCTGGATACATCTGATCACATGCCTTATGCTTGATGATAAATGCTTTTTTATTATTATTATTATTTTAGTTATTATTATTATTATTCCTAAATGCAATGCAAATGCATGTTGAATTCCATGAAAATGAGAGGGAAAATTTTGGGGTGTTACAATGTTCTCAAGACATCTCATCTTGATGCTTCTCTTCAACTCGTAGAATCATACCTTCTTCAGGGATTTGGTGAGTATGACAGCTAGTTCCACTTCTGTCTTGCAATTCTCAAGTTCAATCCTTCCTTTGTTCATTTGATCCCTCAGAAAATGATATCTCCTCTCTATATGCTTACTTCGACCATGGCACACCGAATGGTTCGCCAGGTCGATAACTTACTTGTTATCAACAAACAACTTCATTTTCCTATATTTCATTATATTGAGCTCTTAGTGCAACATCTTTATCCATGTTGCTTGGCATGTTGCATATGATGCTGCCATATACTCAGCTTCACAAGATGACAAAGCCATAATGTTTTGCTTCCTTGAGCTCCATGAGATTGAAGGGTCTTTGATCATGAATATTTAGCCTGCAATACTCTTTTATTCGTCTAGATCTCTACTGAAATATAAATCAATGTAGCCATATACTTCTTATGTGTTGGTCTTCATCTACATTAGCATCAACACTCCATGATCAATCGTATCCTTTTATGTATCTCAAAACCCTCTTAACTTCAGTGAGATGACATTCTTAGGGTTTCTCCATGAATCTACTTAACAATCTGACACATTGACCAATGTATGGTTTGGTATTGCAAAGATACCTCAAGGATCCAATGATTTGTTTGTACAGTGTAACACTTGCAAACTCATAATTAGTCTCCTTCTTCAACTTTGCTTCGGGTTCTAATGGCGTATCAGCTGCATTATAGTTGCTCATCTTGAACCTCTTCAAGATATCTTGGGCATACTTCGTTTGATGTAGGAAGACTCCTTCACTTATGTATTTGAACTTCATCCCTAAGAAATATGACAAATTCCCTATGTCAGACATTTCAAACTCTTACATCAGCTTTAACCTGACTTTTTTCTTATCTTTGTTTCATCTGCACCTATAATTGAAATATCATCTACATACAAGTATATGATGATTCGATTTACCTTATTTGCAACATTCATATACACTCCATGTTCATAGACACACTTTGAGAAACCTGCTTCGATCAGGAAGTTATCTATTCTCTTATTCCAAGATCTTGGAGGTTGCTTCAAACAATAGATAACCTTCCTTAATTTGTACACCTTTGACTCATGCACTTTGAATTCGAATCCTGGTGGTTGACTGACATAGACTTTTTCTTCCAAAATTCCATTCAAAAAATGTTGATTTTACATCCAACACTACCTTGGCATCAACCTTGTAACAGGTACGTAAACTTCGTCAAAATCAATACCAGGATTTTGCAACAAAAAAACTCTTGCCAATATGCCTTATGCTTGAAAATTTCACCATTAGGCATTTGTTTCATCTTGTAAACCCACATCGCGTAAATTGGCTTCTTGAATGACTTTTCGAAAAGCTCTCAGGTCTTGTTCTTCTCAATTGACCTAACATCTTCTCTCATGGCTTCTAACCAATTTGAATCGTTCATGGCTTGATCCAAATTGATTGGGTCTGCTTCATCAATCATCATCACTTATTTTATTAAGTCACCATATGTATCATTTGCCTTGATATGGAAATCTCTCATATCCAACTAGCCTTGTCGACTCAATTCTCATTCTAGTCGATCTTCTAACATTTTTCTTAGGTGGTTCCTCATTTAGATTTATTGGCACTTCAGTTTGCTAGTCTTCTTCAAACACAATTGTAATTGTATCTGACTTCTGTCAAACTAACCCATGACTCAAATCTCACCCTTTTATTTCATCCACTAGAAGAACACCACGACTAATCACTAGTTTATCATCATTTGGTGAATATAACTTGTATGCACCAGTCGAATGATAACCTATGATCACCATAGTCTGAGTATGATCATCTAGTTGTTTCCATAATTTTTCAGGTACATACATGAAATACATTTATCCAAACACTCTAAGATGACTAACATTTGGCTTCACACCTGTCCAAGCCTCATACGAAGTCTTCTTGACCATCTTCTTGGTTGGAAATTAATTTAATATGTATACTAATGTCGAAGCTACTTCATCCTAAAATCTATTTGGCATATCTTTAGCTTTCAACGTGCTCCTAATTATGTTCAGTATACTTATATTCTTCCTCTCAGTTATGCCCTTATGCTAAGGTGTATAGGGTGCAATGACCTCATGCTTTATACCTTTCTCATTGCAAAATCTAGAAAATTCTCAAGAGGTGTATTCACCACCTGTAGCGGTAAAAACATGAGTGTAAGCTATTGATTAACTTAACTCAAAGTAAACAGAGTCGCCACTGCACTTTTATTTTATTCCAAATGGAAAAAGAAAAAAGAGCGAATAAATCCTATTGAATCTAAAAGAAAAAAGCTAAAAGAAACAAGCAAAGAAACCGAGTAAGGGGATAGGTTACAAAATGGGAAGGTTTTACGCACCCAAAATATCTGTGGTACTCCAAGGGAGCCCTTTGAAAAATTTATTGCTTTTGGTTTGAAAATGGGTTGTAAAAGATAGTGGAGGGATGAGAGAAGAATTAATTTTTAACATTTTTGTGTTTGGAGAGGTTTACCACCTCATGCCTACGTACGCACAAAGTGCAATGCGAGATCAAAACCCCGTAGTTCGTGGTACAAATAGTGAAAAGGGTTGGTTGTAATTGATTTTATTAAGTGAAAAAAATTAGTCATTTTCAAGTGGATAGCCTAACAAATCTACCATGAGAATGAGTCCATGGACTCATACATCATTATGGGGAGGGCGCCAACTCCGATAAAATTGACGAGTATGCCAATAAACCCCCACGAATGACAAGAGACTCAATTACATCAAATTACAACCATGGAGATTGAGATACTTGCACCCAACTAAAGAATAATGACTCATAATTGGCACTTTGTTTTAAAGAAAACAAACAAAAAGTGCACAAAGGCACAAAACAATTTGAGTGAGTTTGGTTCTTTTATTTTTTGATTTAAAGTCAAAATGATTAAATAGATTGGTTTTTTAAGAGAAAAGAAAATAGTAAAATCCACTTGACAAAAGTCAAGGTTTTATTTATTAAAGAGGTGATGATTTTGGAAAATAAAATAAGAATCCTTTGAAAAAGAGGGAAGTTTTGAAAATTAACGAAGGGGGAGGAGATGAAGAGACTGTCTTAAAAAGAAAATAAAAGAGATAAAGGAGGAAAGATCTAACAAAACTTGATGATACTTCCAATTATGAGCACAAGAGTTTCATCCTTATAAGCTAGCAAGTGGCCAAATAATGGCAAGTCTACCAACTTCATGAAGATCAAAGCAAAGGGAAGGTGTCCTACAAATCTAAGTCCAAAATCTTCATTCCAATTCTTAGGATAGTAACCAATAGTCTAAGGTCAAAATCACAAGTTTTTTTAGAGATTTAAACCTTTATTAATATTTTTTGCATCCAAATGGACAAAAGGAAAATCAACACAACAATAATAAGAGCAAGAAATATAAACTTGAAAATGGATGAATAAAGCATAATAAAGCATAATAAAATAAAAACAATAAAGGTGCAAGAAATTAAATGTTAGTATAGTAATAGTATAATAATATTTGCATAATAAAATAAAAGCAATTAAAGTGAAAGAATCTAAAATATTAGTAATAGTAATAGTATAATATTATATACATAATAGTGGTATGGTGATCTTAATCAACCACGACCAAAAGAGTAACCAAAAAACGAAAGACAACCGGATCCGCTTAGTATCTTACACTATAGTGATCAATCCAAGCAAATAGGACCAAATTCAATGAAATTTGAAAGGAGATTGGTAGACCCAAAACACCTACGCATCAAACATTCATAAGTCTTGGTTCTTAGTGCAAAATGATCAATCACTTTGGGATTATGCGACCAACAAGAGGTCCGGTCCATGAAAGTGCAAATATCCAATTGGATTTTTTGTTCCGAATTTGGGACACATTTAGGTCTATGTTAAGCAATCGTCGAGTAATTTACGAATTAATTACCCTACAAATGAGGCCGGCCACCACCAATTAAGGTGAATAATGCTAGTGCTAATGCATGCGAGATATACAATATGTAAATCTCTATCCGAACGTAATAACGCACAAAACTAAAGATGAATACCAAATTGAGTTACACTTATGGTATTCTTCCATCTTTAAGTTCAATCACTCATTTTGGTGGATTCAAGCATGAAAATGTCTCACTAATGAAAAGTACCTTAAATGAATTAAATAATTCACTTAAAGGTAGTTTTGAATTAATGAACATTAACTACCCTAATCTACACTCAAAGTCCATTGAAATTAAAGAAAAATCACTCCGATATGAAGAAATGTGACACCTTCCCTGATTTACTCTGATTATTTAAGTTTATTAATCGAGAATATTATATGGGGTTAAGAGCATGTTACATTAGTGATATCAGAGCAGGTCGGTCGGTCCGACCAATGTTGTTAATGTCGTTTATTCCTCAATGTGCGACATGTATGTGAAATCATTGTTGGCACTTGCTTGTTGGTTTCTAGTCGTTGTCTGCATGTGTTGGTTTGTGTAAACACCCCAAATTTGCCCTCACCCATTCACACCATGGCTTATGATCTCCTCATATGCATAAACTCAATCATAGCATCTCATGCCACATTTTTGACTCATTGCTTTGGTTCAAAGTCATCTGCATCTAGGGTTTGTGATCTGAGCAATCCAAGAGCTTTTTGAGCCACTCCAAAGGCCATCAATCACTTCAAAGGGGTCCATGTGTGTTCAAACATCATGTTATATCCTCTAAAAGTCAATAATGTCAAAAAATCACAAGAACTGAGAATGGTATGGAAGCAGAGCCAGGCTTGACTGCACAGATGACCTAAAATTAGGGTTTTGGTTTCAGAGGCCATAACTCCAAATTTTTTGGTCATTATTGTTTCTATTGGTCTCTATATGGTATAGGGAGTATGCATATCAATTTTCATGAAGAAATGCCTTGGGGAAGTCATCTGATCAAGAGTTGACTTTTCAAGCAAGTCAGTGTAAAATCAGGGCATCTGAGGCCCCCAATGACCCAACCAAAGGGTGTTCTTCATCATTTTGATTGTGTATGATCTTTATTTGATCATGTAAGATATTGGAAGTTCAAAAAATTGAAGAATTTCAAGTCTTTTGCAAAGTTGACTTTTTGGGAAAGTTTGACTTTTAATGAAATTGCCATTTTGGGAAACTTTTTCAACCCTTGCTTTTTGATTCAAAAATGCTTCAAATGAAAAAACTTTGGTCATGAAAGTTGTAGAATGGATCATTCCCTTTTCAAAAAGTACAAGAACATGACCTAATTCATTTTGAATAAAAAGTTATGGTTTGTCAAAGTTGGCTAAAATCACAAAATTTCAAAGTTTCTACCAAAGAGGCAAAGTTACAAATTCACTTGTCAAGGCAAATTGAGTCACCAAATGGACTTCTAAACTTCACAACATGATCATACAAGACCTAATATTCAGAATGGGCCAAGAAATCTCACATTTTTATGGCTTATGAAGCAAGATATCTCATAAGGAGCAAAAGTGAACCAACTTGCAAAAACTCACTCAAGTGAAGACCCACTTGCTTGCTGACTTGCTGATCAATCCTAGGGTTCTCCCCACATCATGCTGCGCAGGACACACCTTTTGTCCTTGGCTAGAAAGTAGCCCATGCTTCTCTTACACAAACTTGACCTTTTGGCAACTTGAGCCATACCAATCACTAAAGCACACATCAACTCATCTGACCTATCACAATAGTTTATGCAAACAAAAGGCAAGCCAAAGCACATAACAAGACACTCTGATCTTGCCCATATCCATAGTTATCAAAATCTCCCCCATTTGCAAGAGCCTTCGAAACACTCAGTACAAGCTACAAACATACAAACCAACTTCACAAACATACTCAGCACACTTCCCTGATCACAAAGCACCCATCACCATTGCCTAAAACTCCCAGAATCACAAACACGATTTCCACCTCACCTTGAACAGAACTTCTGCCATCTCTCAAACCATCCATTATAAACTTCAAACAAGCATTGAAAGCTTCTCAGGGGCCTAGTGGAGTTGATTGCAAGCAAGAAACCAGCCAGAAAGTACCAGAAACCAAAGCTTCAGTTCAGGTAGCCATCTCAAACTTTTTTTTCAGAAACATGTTTTTAAGTTCCTAGATGATTCTCTATGCTCCACTGATCATGCTGATATGTTTTGTTTCGAAAATGATTGAGTATTGAGTGTGTATGTTGCTTCTGAAACTTTTCTGACCTAAATGCATTTTGCTTCGATTCATGGATTTGATGATGGGTAAATGAATTTTGATGGTTGATTCTTGTTGGGGTTGGGGAGAGGATCATTTCTGGAGAGTTTTAGGGCCTGGGGATGTGTATTAAGGGAGATAGCTTGAATGGCTGGCCGGAGAAGACGACCGGAACAGTGTTCCGGTCGTCTGAAAGTCATTAGGATTTGTTTAATTAGGGTTAATCATAATTAGCGAATTTTGAATCTCAGCCTTTGGATATGGCGCCAAGTCCACTCCCGCGCGCGTATGTTTGAATCTTGACCCTTTGATTTGCATACTTTTCTTTTTTCAGTTTAAATTCATTTTAATTTACATTTTATTTCATTTGTTTTCTATGATTTATTTAAAATAGCAAAACAATTTTAAAAATTCTGAAAATTCTTGTATAAACTTTTATTAATTTTCAGAAACCAAAAACATTTTTATTTTTATTTTTTGCATTAAAAAATATTTTTAAATCATTTAAAAGTTTATTTTTAATTAATTAATGAGAATTAATTAATTAAAAATACTTTTAGGTATTTAAAAATCACCAAAAAATTCATGAAAACTCTAAAATCATTTAGAAACATTTTCCAACTCTCAAACCAAATTTCTTTTTTGATCTTGATGCATTTTGATAATTTTCCATGGAATTAATTCAATTTCAAAGCATTATTTTGATCCAATCTTTGAAAATTCACTTCTGCCTAGTTTTTGAGAGTTGGACTTTGGTTCTTTTTGCATTGTGTCTTGCATATCATGTAGTTTGTAGGATTAAATTGGCATGATTTGATCTTTCATTTTCAATTTGTTTGACATTTTTCTTGACAAGGTGCCTTAAAACCCTAGAAATCTTAGGAAATTCATAACCCTCATTAGGTTAAGAGTTAGAACCCCTCCTTTGGGCAGTGAGTTTGTGTAGGGTTAGGGTTCCTTGGAGTGCATTTTCAATTTTTTATCTTGATGTTTGCTTCTGATTTTGGTTTTTGTTTGTTGCATTGATCATAAACCCTAATTTGGGTTTCCATATGCATCCATCTTGCATTTGCTTGCATACCATGACTTGCCATAGCATTTTGTGCATCCATTTGATTTATTTGACATCTTAGGACATATTAGAATCATGTTTGATCATTGCATCTTGTATTTGCCATGTTGTATGTCATTTGCACTTCATAACATTTCATGTATGATCATGGTTCTTAACTTGCTTCATTTGCATCCATAAGTTTGTATGATCATCCCCATGCTTTGTTTCAGGTTTGCATCATCTCATAGCATCATTAACATCATGTGTATGCTTCTGGTTTTGGTTTGCATCATCACATTGCATTCCATTTGCATTGCATTCCATTCCTTTGCTAACTTTTCAGGTGGTAAGTAACTTTGAGAAGTGAATTTGCCTTCACTTCTCACAATTTCTTTTCATCTCTCTTATGCATCATTGCTGCATTTTATCTTGTGTTTGAGATTGAGCTTTCTCTTTCTTCTTCTTCTTACTTTCTTTCTTCAAGTGACTTGTCTTCTTAAATGAAGCAAGTTACTTTGCTTCTCTTTGCTCCTTTCATCTGCTTCCTGGTGGTTCCATTGAAGACTTCTTTCTTAAACCTCACAAACCTTAGGAACAACCAAGCATGACAATGATTAGGGTTTTGGCTAGTTTCCCCACTTAGTTTTACCTTTGTGTCTCATTGAGTTTTCTCTTCTCATCTCATAATCAGGGACTAAACCCTAAAGGTTTTAAGGCTTTGTGATTAAGCTTATGCCTGCATCCTTCTATTAGGATGGAGTGTATAACTTTAATCCTAAGTGTTAAACCCTTAATTTGTTTAAATCCTTTAATCAATCCATCTAATAATCATCAAGACATCAAGCTTGTAACTTGGGCCTTGCATTAGGGTTCCAATTCTTCCTTAACTGGTTAAGAAGGACTAACCCTAGTGTTAATGGACAAGTCCTCCTCAAGTTGTCTTACAAACCCTAAAAATCACTTCATCATCATATCATTAAATAAAATCCACTTAACCAAAGGCTTGTTTTGTCATGAGTTTAATCCCTAATCATGGATTAAGTTGAGGAGCCTTCCTCAGCTTAAACACTCTCATCTATTATCCTTCTATTAGGATGGTGTAATGAGTCTGTTTAATCCCTGATTATGGCTTAATCTCATTACTCAACACTAAACAAAAACAACAAAAACATCTAAATAATCACAAGTAGGTTAATGATCTTAATCCTGCATCAAAGGTGATTAAGTGTGAGAAGCTGACTTCACACTTAAGGTATTCTCATTACCCCTAATCAGAGGGAAGATGTGATGTGTTTACTAACCCATTGGTTAGGCTTAAGCTCATTAACTTATGACAAATTTCAAAAAGCAATAAAAGACTGAAAATACAAAAACAAACAATAATCGTCTCCTCCGGGATTCTCTTCTCATCTCATTCACTCACAAACGAGAACTGGCTTCTTCCGTCTAATGCAAGACAGTTTGCACTTGAGCCAGACAGGTCATACACTTGAGCATAGACAAGTAAGTAGTTCACAAGTCAATTTATCTTTCAGTCTCTTTGGGTCGAACTACGGTGTTCTGACTTCCTCATTGCACGAGAGGATACGTAGGCATAACTTAACAGTTATCGAACAAAAGTCTCTGTATATTCCCCCTCTTTCCAGCTTTATTCTTTTAGCCTCATGGTCTTGAGCATTTCACTCTTGTTCTTGCACTGACACTTCTCTTATATACTTCACACTTCTTTTACACTGACACTTGCATTCTTCTCCAGCTATGATACACAAAATGCACTGACACTACCCCTTTAAAAACACAAATCTTTTAAGCGTGGATCCTGTCGAGTACGACGGACAATCTGGGTGCTAATACCTTCCCAGGTTGTAACCAACCCCCTTTCTCAGTCTCTCTGGTTCGCAACCGTCTTATCCGTATCTTTCTAGGTTTATGCAGCATTACCTTTCCTTCGGGATAAAAATGCCTAGCTGGCGACTCTATTCATTCCCCGTGAGTTCACTCCTGTGTGTCCTCACACCCTCCTTTCGCCGACCGTTCGCGTCTGTACCTTTATCTGGGCCATTCCCATTTATCGGGAGCGACAGCTTGGCGACTCTGCTGGGGACCCTTATACTGTAACCAGGGCTTCTGGTTCTTTTTGTGGGTTCCTCCTAGCGCTTGATTGATTTTGTGTTTACTGGGGTGTTATGTGCTATTTGTGTTTGTATATTTGTTTTATTTATTGCTTTATGTACAGTTTGTTTACTGCTTTCTTTACAGCTTTATATACATCATACTGTCATATTGTTCTGGCTGGATCTGGTTTTGTCTTGGTTGGGTGGGGTTCTATTGAGAGTTTAAGGTCCTATACCTGGGACCTGAGTGACACCTAGGCTAGAGTGGTTCATGTTCTTTCCCATTCCATTTCGGTCTGGTGCGGGAATATGAAACACGGTTCAGATATGGGTTTCTTCTTGAGAACTCTGTGCTACAGATTTCCTGTAGTGCTAGGGCTATCTGGGAAGCCTGCTAAGTCTGGATGACCTTTATTATGACCTTCAGAAACTGAGGTGAATTAGAGGAGGATCTTTTATGGTTATTGTAAACACTGTACCTCCGGGTTAGAAGTGTTTACACTTCTCATAACTGATCCAAGTCTGAGGATCCTTGTTTTAGAACATCACCTGTGAGGGGGTTGGGCTGTTTACAGGTTTGCAGGTACCCTTGACCTTAACATACCCTGTTACTTTGTTTTGATTAAGAGTACTCCATTTTGGAACAGTTCTTGTGATTTTAACCCTGGACATATGACTCTTTATTTGAGTCCCCCACCTTGGTTACTGGACTTATGAACCTCCATCTGAATTTCTTGAACATACATGGACCTATATTAAGGCAGTTAATCAGATCCAGCTTGATCACAAACCCTTGCATATCATTTGCATACATCATCATTGCATCATTTGACATTTGCTTATTTGTTTTTCAGGGTATCCATACTGTATTTTGGCTTGGTTTTGACCCCTTCATCTGCATAGACCTATCTTCACCAGCATCTGCTTCAGCCATTCCTCATCAGCTACCTGCTTCAGTCACCTGCATCACCAGTCTCAGCCTGTCAGTGGCCCATCTCCAGTATCAGTCATCATCATCAGCATCAGTTTCAGCTTTTCTTCAGCAACATGGCACCTAAGAAGAGAAACATCTCCTATCATTTCTTTGAGCCTGAGCTAGCTAGCATCAGGAAGGTCCAGACCCTGATTACTCCAGACCATATACCACTATTCAGAGAACATCATGGAGGAATCCTTGATGTGGTTATGGATTTGGACCCTTCACAGAGGAGCTTGATTCATACTTGCTTGCAGTTCTATGATCCCCCTCTGAGGTGCTTCACCTTCCAGAATTTTCAGTTGGGACCCTTGTTGGAAGAGTATTCATCACTGATTGGTGTACCTATCAGGGGTGGAGTCCCCTTCAACCCTGAGATGGCATTCCCTAGTAATGAAGAGGTGGCAAAGGCATTGTATCTGGAACCAGTTCTGATTGGGCAGAACATGACAGCAAAGGCTGGGATCTCTGGCCTACACTTGGATTTCTTGACCTCTCAGGCTATTCTGAAGGCTTCCTTGGGGGAGTGGAAGGCAGTCTGTGCATTATTAGCCCTTAGCATATATGGGGTTATATTATTTGCAGATGAGCCTAAGTTTATTAGCAAGAATGCAATCTATCTTTTCATCCTGAGGAACCCAGTGCCCACCTTACTGGGAGATCTCTACTACTCTGTTCACCAAAGGAATGAAAAGCAAAGGGGAAGACTGGTGAGATACTGTGCTCCTTTGTTCCATACTTGGCTGCTCAAACATTTGCCAAAGACTGATGCATTCTTGAACCCTCACCAGCAGAAAAATTGGGCTAGGAGGCTTGTTGCTCTAACCTCAGATGACATCAGGTGGTGCACTCAGAGCACTAAGGGCAGAGACATCATTACTAGTTGTGGGCAGTTCCCCAATGTACCTCTGATAGGAGTGAAGGGTTGCATCAACTACAACCCTCTGCTATTCAAAAGACAACTGGGCTATGCATTGGTCCACCCTCCTAGAGTACAAGATCTAGCAGAGACCCTTTATTGTGAGAACAAGCCTAATCTGGCTATTGTCAGGCAAGCATCCTGGGCTTGGGACAATGTCCAGACTAAAGGGGTAACCATTCTTGGGAGATGCAACAATGTGGCCTCAGCTCAGTACTATGAGTGGTCACATGCCAGGGCTCAACTTTCTGGGATGCCCTTCACCATTGAAGATGTACCTGGACCTTCCACAGCACCACCTCCAGCAACTGTCAGCCTGGAGGAATTCGAAAAGCTCAAAGAGAGGAATGAGAATCTGACCCAGGCTCTACAGAAAACCCTCTGGGAGAGGAGTGATGGTCGTCTGGATATTGAGAGGTTAGAAAAGCTTAAGGTGGAGCACCTAGCCAGGATTGAAAAGTCAGAAGACTACATCAAGAAGTCAAGGGCTGGAGAACAGATTTTGAAGAATGCCTGCAAAGAGGCCCAATTCCAGAGAGCTAGGACTGATCTTTATCTGAAGGAGAGCCAAGCTAGGTGGGTCAGAATCACTGAAGCTCGCACTCAGGAGGATAAGAGAACCCAGGACAAGATTGAGCAGTTGGAGGCTAATGCAAAAGGGCAACAAGAAGCCCTGGTAGCAGCCCAGAGGGAGATCTCAGAATTGAAACTCATAGCTGGTGTGAAGAGGTCAAAAGACCAGGGCAGACACAAGAAGCTAACTGCAGCTATTGCCACCAGGAATCTTCTCATCAGGAACCTCACAGAGCATCCAGCTGACCCTGTGACTAAAGCACTTCTGAAGGAAGTCCAGGAGGATGAGTTTGGTCTTGGTGTCTGACTTTTGCTTGTTGTTGCTTTCATTTCATGTACTTTTCTTTATGTTGTATTTTTGACCCCTCAGAGGGCATGTATTGTAAAAAACAAACTATGTATGTTTTTCCATTTGTAATATATTCATTAGTTTGTTTTATATGAGTTCTTTTTCTCTCAAGCAACATCAAAAGCATCTTCCTCAGGGGTCTGGAAAGGTCAAAACCAAATGCCAAGCAGGATACCTTGGAAACAAATAAGCATACTGCATTGCATACTAACCTTTTGTTTTGTTTTGTAGGTTTTGTTTTGTTTTGTTGCTAATTCTGTTGTGATTCAGGAACTATTGCTCGACGTCGGGTGTTCCCACTCAACCGTCCGCACAGATATCCCACCCGCAACAACCTTTCGGGCATTCAAATGGACCAAGTTCAGCAGGACCTTACAGAGGTCAGGACTCAAATGGCCAATGAGAGACTGGAAATGAGGAATCAGATGACCCAGTTTATGGAGGTGATGAATGGATTGGCACAGAGCCAAGAAAGATTAAGAGCACTGGTAGAAAGGCAGACCCAGGAGGAACCCCATCTAGGGACTGGGGGGACAAGCAATAATGAGAGGGTTCAGCCTCATGTTAATCCTCCAGTCTATGGACCCCACCTTCATCCAGAGATCAACATCCCTGTTAATGTGCAAAGGACTGCCACTGCAGGCAGAGTATTACAAGAAGACCCCCAGGAGGATCAATTTACAGTGATGGGAGCTGGGGAGGAAGCCTATGACAGAAGGCTAGATGAGATTGCTGAGAAACTGAGATCCCTGGAGTCCCATAATTCTTTGGGCTTTGATGTTATGGACATGGGTCTAGTGGACGGGGTCAGGATTCCCCACAAGTTTAAACCTCCGTGCTTTGAGAAGTACAACGGAACTTCCTGTCCCCGAACCCATTTACAATCCTTTCTGGGGAGGCTGAAGGCATATACCATGGACGAAAAGCTATGGATGTTTTATTTTGAAGATAGCTTAACAGGAGCTTCAAGGGAATGGTACTCTCACCTGACTAGAGCAACCATCAGGTGCTGGAAGGACCTGGCTGAGGCCTTTATCAGACAATACCAGTACAACTTGGATATGGCTCCCAACAGGACCCTCCTGATGGGGATGTCTCAATCATCCAGGGAAAGCTTCCGGGAGTACGCTCAGAGGTGGAGACAGCTTGCTGCTGCTGTCCAGCCACCCATGTCAGAGAGGGAGATGGCTGATATGTTTATGAACACCCTCCAAGGGACATACATTGATAGGCTAGCTGCCTTTTCTTCCACTAGCTTTGCTGACGTGGTCATAGCCGGGGAAAGAATTGAGAGCCTATTAAAGATGGGTAAGATTTCTGACAACGGTGCGAGCTCGTCCAGCAACCCCAGAAAACCTTTTGTAGGTCCAAGAAGAACCGGCGAGACCAATGCTATTCAGGCCAGCAGGGGCAGATCACAATATGTTCATAGATCAGTGGCAGCAGTCACCATTCCCTCTCCACTTCCTCAGCAACCAGTATATCATCCACAACAACAAAATTACCAACAACAAACTCAGTATCCTCCTCAGAGAAACTACAACAACAACAACGGCAATAATCAGCAAAGACCATTTCAACAGAGACCTTCTCAGGCCAATAGGGTGATTGATCCGATCCCTATGCCCTATGCCACATTATTGCCACAACTCCTAAAACTCAACCTGGTTGAGCTAAGGACATTGGCACCTCCAGATCCTACCAGTCTGCCCAGAAATTATGACGCCAGCGCCAGATGTGCTTTTCACTCGAATGCACCTGGCCACAGTACAGAGAAGTGCAGAGCTTTGCACATGAAAGTACAGGACTTGGTAGATTCTAAAGCTCTAAACTTTGCACCACCACCAAATGTTAACAAGAACCCTATGCCAAACCACGGAGGACCCAGAATCAATGTTATTGAGGAAGATAAGCCGTCTTACTTAATAACCAGTGTGGGTCAGATTCGGACACCCTTGGTAGAGATTAAAGCTCAACTCCTTGAATGTCAAATGTTCCCGGGATGTGAGCTAGGGTGTGCTTATTGCAACATTTCAGTGATTGGGTGTGATAACTTGAGAGAAGGCATAAATGGTCTCATCCAGAGTGGCCTGCTTCAAATCACAACATCAACACCTACCAATCCAGCAATCTCCTTAACAACAGTTCCCGAGTTTTCTACAACTGCAACAACCATTGTTCCAAACAACTCTGCAATCTCATCAACAAATGCTTCATCTGTCACTTCAACGGACCAGATGTCAACAAACATTCCTTCTACAACTTCAGCACCCCTTCATTCAGAACCTCCTACAACAGCAACACCCACCCAATCAACAGTGTCTCCTACAACATCAACAGCAAACAATGAAAATGTCTCAACGGTTACAATTTATTATGATCCTGCAAATGATTCTGCCTACAACTCACAAAATGTCACTCCTATCAGAGCACCAGTCACAATATACTATGATCCACATACTATCATGGTCCCTTCTGCAGCTGCCATCAGTCCAGTCACTATCACAGTGCCTGGGCCAGTACCTTATGAAAGCAGTAATGCCATCCCTTGGCATTATGGCTCCGATCTATACTGCGAAGGACAGAAAATCACTCTCGAATCATCAACTTCTTCACCACAAATAGACAATGTGGGGGGAGGCGAAGGCTTCACTCGAAGCGGACGTCTTTTTCCCCCACAAATTCCAAGACCCATTGCTGAAGCAGAAGCTGCTGCCAAGGCAAAAGGGAAGAGCACAGTGCAAGAAGATCAAGTTGCTAAAGAAGCTTTGAAAACCCCTTTTGATCAAGAGGTTGATGAATTCATGAGAATCATCAAGAAAAGTGATTACAAGATAGTGGACCAGCTTCACCAGACGCCTTCCAAGATCTCCATTCTATCATTGCTAATGTGCTCCGAGGCTCATCGGAACGCACTATTAAAAGTCTTGCACGCAGCTTATGTGCCAGAAGAGATTACCGTCAATCAGTTGGAGGCTGTAGTTGGAAATGTTAACGCTAGTCATGGACTGGGATTTACCAACACTGATTTGACTACGGAAGGTCGCAATCATAATAAGGCATTGCATATTACCATGGAGTGTAAGGGTGCAGTTCTTTCCCATGTACTGGTAGACACAGGATCATCCCTCAATGTCTTACCTAAAAAAGCCCTTGTGAAGCTGGAGTATGAAGGATTGGCATTACGCCCCAGCAACTTGGTAGTAAGAGCCTTTGACGGTTCTAAGAGATCAGTTCTGGGAGAAATTGAGTTGCCTATAACGATTGGCCCACAGACTTTCAAAAAGACCTTCTTCGTGATGGATATACAGCCTGCCTACAGCTGTCTATTGGGTAGGCCATGGATACACGCCGCTGGCGCCGTGACCTCAACCCTTCACCAGAAGTTAAAATTCGAGTGGGAGGGCCAAGTCGTTACTATTTGTGGAGAGGAAGATATTTTTGTTAGCCATCTGGCTACATACAAATACATTGAGATGGATGGGGAGATCCATGAAACCATGAGTCAGGGATTTGAAGCCCTAAACATCAACGAAGCATCTGCTGTACTTGGGACTTCCATGACATCCTACCAGCAAGCCAGGAGGGTTGTTGAGGAGGGGAATGCTCAAGGCTGGGGCAAACTGTTGCCTGTGGAGAAGAAAGAGGACAAATTTGGGTTGGGTTACAAACCAACTCAGCAAGATCAACCAGAGGCTGCTAAGAAGCCCAGTTTTGTTAGTGGGGGGACGCTTACCCCTGATACTGTAAACAACTTGGAAGATGAGTCGGAAGATGAGCGCAACCTGGAGAGCTGGATACGTCCAAGGATCCCGGGGAGCCGTATCTCAAACTGGTCTTCCCAGGAAATTATAAGGGTTACTCCTGCAGAGTAATTATTATTTCCTGTATATTTTAAGCATGCATAAAGTCTTGCATCTTGCCCAAGATGACAAGACTCATTTTGTAATCGGGCCATCTGTAATTTTGTGCAAACAGATCAATCAATGATAATCAGACATCTTTTGCAAATGAGTCTTTTTCTTTTCCGCTCACTATTTTTCCATTTTTCTTTTTGTACAAAAATAAATGGCAATGTTTTCAAAATGATAAACTTCATTTCACCTTTTCTAAACAAGATTAAAATCAATCACTAAAATGAACAATCTGAACCCTTGCAGAGAGTGCCTTTCAGACTGCACCGACAACAGCACAGCTATGGCTTCGTATGACTTTGACAATCCAATCAATCAAGCCGATGAAGGGGTTGAAGAAGATTTTGAGCTTCCTGAAGAGCTAGCCAGGTTGTTAAGGCAAGAGGAGAAGGTTATCACTCCTCATCAGGAGGAGGTCGAAACGATTAATCTTGGTACAGCTGAAGACGTGAAAGAGGTTAAGATCGGGGCCTGTCTACAAGACTCAGTGAAGAAACAACTGATTGACCTGCTTCAGGAATATGTGGATGTGTTTTCCTGGTCTTATCAAGATATGTCAGGGTTGGATACCGATATTGTTATGCACAAGCTGCCTTTAAGAGAAGATTGCCCACCGGTTAAACAGAAACTGCGCCGCACTCGCCCAGACATGGCAATGAAGATCAAAGAAGAGGTACAAAAGCAGTGGGACGCTAGGTTCCTTGCTGTAACTAGCTATCCACCGTGGGTTGCTAATATAGTACCTGTGCCTAAGAAAGACGGAAAAGTGAGGATGTGTGTTGACTACCGGGACCTGAACGGAGCCTGCCCAAAAGATGACTTCCCATTACCTCACATTGATGTATTGGTTGATAATACGGCTCAGTTCTCGGTATTCTCCTTCATGGACGGATTTTTAGGGTACAATCAGATCAAGATGTCACCTGAAGACATGGAGAAGACAACCTTCATCACCCCCTGGGGCACGTTCTGTTACAAGGTGATGCCATTTGGATTGAAGAATGCTGGTGCAACATATCAACGGGCTATGGTAACATTATTCCACGATATGATCCATAAGGAAATCGAGTGTTATGTGGATGACATGATTGCCAAGTCCCTTACAGAAGAAGACCACCTGGTAAATCTGCTGAAGTTATTCAAGCGTCTGAGGAAGTACCAACTGAAGCTGAACCCCAACAAGTGCACATTCGGGGTGCGATCTGGTAAGCTGCTGGGTTTTATTGTAAGCGAGAAAGGGATTGAGGTTGACCCTGATAAAGTCAAAGCCATTCAAGAAATGCCTGCACCGAAGTCTGAAAAAGAAGTTCGAGGGTTTCTAGGTAGATTGAACTACATCTCAAGGTTCATATCTCACCTTACAGCAACCTGTGAACCCTTGTTCAAGCTGTTAAGAAAAGAACAGACGGTCAGGTGGAATGAAGACTGCCAGAGGGCTTTTGACAAGATCAAAGAATACCTGCAAGAACCACCAATCCTTATGCCTCCAGTTGAAGGAAGACCTTTGATAATGTACTTGACAGTATTAGAAGAGTCAATGGGGTGTGTGTTGGGCCAGCATGACGAGTCTGGTCGAAAAGACTATGCAATATACTACCTGAGCAAAAAGTTTACCGACTATGAACAACGTTATTCACTGCTCGAGAAAACTTGCTGTGCTTTAGCGTGGGCTGCTCGCCGACTGAGACAGTATATGTTGACCCACACTACTTTATTAATATCCAAAATGGACCCAGTCAAGTACATTTTCGAGAAGCCAGCTCTTACCGGACGGGTTGCAAGATGGCAAATGATCCTCACAGAATATGACATCCAGTACACATCTTAGAAAGCCATCAAAGGCAGTGTATTGTCTGATTATCTTGCTGAGCAACCTATTGATGATTACCAGCCTATGAGATTTGACTTCCCTGATGAAGACATCATGTTCATAAAAGCGAAAGATCATGAAGAGCCTGTTCACACTGAAGGGCCTGACCCGGAAGAAGGATGGACTATGATGTTTGACGGGGCTGTTAACATGAATGGTCGTGGTGTTGGTGCAATACTCATTACGCCTAAGGGAGTTCACATGCCTTTCTCGTCAAAGCTCACCTTCAACTGCACTAACAACGAAGCTGAATACGAAACTTGCATTATGCGTCTTGAGGAAGCTATTGACCTCAGGATCAAGACATTGACTGTATTCGGAGATTCAGCTCTGGTAGTTAATCAAACCAACGACAAATGGTACACCCACCAGGATCATCTGATACCCTACAGGGATTATACAAGAAGGTTATTGACTTTCTTCACAACGGTCAAGCTTGAGTATATCCCTCGGGACGAGAATCAGTTTGCGGATGCTCTGGCTACCATTTCATCCATGATCAAAGTTCAAACTGCCAACTTTGTACCTCAAATTTCAGTATCCAGACTTGACAGACCAGCATATGTTTTCGCAGCAGATGTTGTCAAAGATGATAAGCCTTGGTTCCATGACATTAAGTGCTTCTTGGAGGATCAAACATACCCACCTGGGGCATCTTCCAATGATAAGAAGACTTTAAGAAGGCTTGCTGGTAGTTTCTTCCTAAACACTGATGGTTCCCTGTACAAGAGAAACTTTGATATGGTACTCCTCAGGTGCGTTGATAGAACAGAATCAGACTTGTTGATGCACGAAGTGCACGAAGGATCTTTTGGTACCCATGCAGGAGGGCATTCCATGGCCAAGAAGTTGCTAAGATCAGGTTATTACTGGATCACAATGGATGCCGGCTGCTGTGCCTATGCCAGAAAATGCCATAAATGCCAGATCTATGCGGATAAGGTGCATGTGCCTCCCAATCCTTTGAATGTGATGTCTTCACCCTGGCCCTTTGCTATGTGGGGCATTGACATGATTGGCAAGATTGAACCTACTGCTTCAAACGGCCACAGATTCATCCTGGTTGCCATTGACTATTTCACCAAGTGGGTCGAAGCAGCTTCCTATGCCAACGTTACAAGGCAAGTGGTAGCCAGATTTCTGAAGAGAGATATCATCTGTCGATACGGAGTTCCCGAGCGAATCATTACTGATAATGGTTCCAATTTAAACAACAAAATGATGGCATCGCTATGCCAGGACTTCAAGATTCAACACCACAATTCTTCTCCTTACAGGCCAAAGATGAACGGCGCTGTTGAGGCGGCTAACAAGAATATCAAGAAGATTGTGCAGAAGATGGTAGTCACCTACAAAGACTGGCATGAAATGCTACCATTTGCCTTGCATGGGTACCGCACGTCAATCAGAACATCCACTGGGGCAACACCGTATCAGCTTGTGTATGGTATGGAAGCAGTCCTACCTGTTGAAGTTGAGTTACCCTCCCTACGGGTATTAATGGATGTTAAGCTAAACGAAGCAGAGTGGGTCCGGTCCCGATACGAACAACTGAGTCTGATTGAAGAGAAAATATTGGCTGCAATCTGTCATGGGCAGTTATATCAAAGAAGAATGAAGAAAGCCTTTGATCAGAAAGTCAGGCACCGAGAGTACCAAGTAGGAGATCTTGTGCTGAAAAGAATCCTCCCTCCTCATACAGACCATAAGGGCAAGTGGACCCCAAACTATGAAGGACCATTCGTGGTAAAGAAAGTTTTCTCTGGTGGAGCGCTGATGCTCAGCACTATGGATGGTGAAGACTTCCCGTCCCCTGTGAATTCGGATGCAGTTAAAAAATACTTCGCATAAAAATGACCCGCTGGACACAAAAACAGAATGTAAGTCCAGGCAAAAATAGGGCATCCCGGCGAGTCAGAAACAGAATAAAAGACTCGGGCAAAAATAAGGGAAAATAAACAAAAATATACACCCGCTGAGTTGAAAAGCCGCATTAGACAACTCAGGCAAAAATGGGTATCCCGATGGATTGAAAACCCGAAAGGGCAATCCATGCAAAATAAAGGAATAAGAGAACAATTGCATGTTGAATTCGTCTGTATCACTCACGACTTGGTAAGCTTCGAAAGGATCAAGCTTCTGTCAGAATCAGCCTTCTTCAGAAAGCAAGACGAGAAGAACGTCAAAAGTCATACGAGTCATAGCGAAGGAGAAGCTCCTCAAAGCGTCGTCAACATTGCCAGCATTTTTTGTTCCTCAATTTATAACAATCTCCTCATTTTAGGAGATATGTTTCTTTGACTGTATCTTGCCAATTCAGGGCACATGAATTAATAAAATCAAATTTTCAGTCATGTTTCGTCTTGTACATATTGTTTGCAAAGAATGTCTGATGTCTTTAAAAAACGGATTGCGTGAATACAGATGTTTATCTTCAAAAATAAGAACTACGTGCTTGCAGGGAATATACTTACTCCCGGGGGTGTCTGAACTCCTATGATGGAATCCGGTGAGGGATACCTCGGGATTACTTGTGCGTCCCTCTGTCTTTGCAGGATTGCAGGTATTCAAAAGCGCAACATGGGGCATAAAAGCTTCACCTCAGCCAGCTGACAAATCAACACTCACTCAGTCTTAGCACTCAAAGTGTTTTCTCCTCAGCTGAGTTGCCACTTGTTACTTCTCCCAGCCGAGGAGCCAATCATTCTTCCTTCTCAGCCAAGTACAAAAGCCAGGGAACCACTTCCCCACAGATCTGCAACCTCTATCCAGAAGAGCAACGCATGAAGGAATCACAACAGAGTGACGAAAGCTTCTACAAACCCCAGCTGGGTATCCCATTTACTGGAATAGGTCTATCATTGACCCATTTCCCCAAGCAGATACATCTTATCAGATCTACCAATGATCTCATCCCTAGCTGGGATGTCCACTTCAAACAGATTGACCAGAGATCTTCACAACAACAGGATCCGAATCCCGGATCGGTATCTTTTGCATAGTCATAGCATTCGCATCATATTCACCCCACAAAGCGTATCATTCCGTCTAATACGGAGCATTACGGCAAAAATCAAACATATTGCATAATCATAAGCCATGGTCTGAATCAAACACTTGTGAATAATGACAACCCGTCAACGATATACAGAAAGCTCCCCAGATCCCCCAGCAGAGAGCTAAAGCTAAAGCAGTTGCCTTACACTCACAACATCGGTACATACTCCTTGTGGCACCCGTCCGTGTCACATCCCCAGCAGAAAGCCGAAGCGTCCTCTTTGCACTCACAAATACATATATATATAATTTTCTTGACATCCGTCCGTGTCACTTTCCCTAGCATAATTACCTAGATACCTTGTATATCAGATACTTGTTCATACTATACTCTTTATCTTTTGACACTCGTCCGTGTCACTCTCTCCAGCAGGTTGAACACTCATCTATGTAACATCCCGATTTTAGTAATTATTTATTTATTATATTAATTGATTAATTGTGTGATTTTGTGCCTAATTGATTTAATTGATTTATTGAAATTATTTAATTTAATTGAATTATTTGAATTAATTGATTTAATTGGATTATTGGATATAATTGAATTATTTGATTTATTTGAAATAATTGAATTATTTGATTTAATTGAATTATTTATTTTATTTTATTTGTTTTAATAAAATAGATATTTAGTAAGATTAAAATAATTGGGTCTAGATTAAGAGTGTGAATAGAAATGTGAGAGTGGGTCAATGAGCCCAATAAGAAAAAAATTGTGAGATTGATAAAAGAAGAGAATGATGTAGAATAGGGTTAGAAGTTGGAAGAGGGAAAAAGAGGCTAGAAGAGGAGAAGAGGGGAAGAGGAGAAAATCAAGTTCAAGAGTTCTAGAAATCCAAGAAAATCAAGGTAAGGGTGAGTTTTCTTAAAATTATTTGGGATTGTTGGATAATATAGAATGGGTAGAAATGTGGTTAGGATAAAATCTCAATTTTCATGAGTTTAGAATCTATGGATTTTACTAAAAATCTTTGATTTGATTTGTGTTATTTGATTATATTTGAAATTGTATTGTGGTAAATTATAGAGACCCATTTGTAATTGGAAGAAAACCAATTGATGAAGATTTTCTGTTGGAATTAACAGTAGCGCAAAACCCTTTCTTATATTGAGTGGTTTAATAATTTGTAGCTGTGAACATTAGTGAGTTATCATTGATGATGAAAGTACATACCGCTCCACCTTTCATGAAGTTGAAACAATAGTGAGTGTGATATACTTTGTTATCCTGGAATTGGAATAAAAGTGGTGCAGGATATTAGTAGTACTAGTATTATCCTTTTCCAATGCTACCTTCCCCTTTAAACTACATCATTTAATAATAGATAAAGTAACACTTAGAATTATTATTATCATGAATTATGGTAGATAGTAAAGTGGCACATGAAATTATATAAGGCATTCAAGATGACTTGTTCTTTTTCTTTCTTTTGTAACCGCATGTGTACAAGAACCAAGTGGAACTAGTACATTAATTAATTTAGACTTGTTTAATATCCTGTAGTATAGTATTATTGTGAGGTAGTATGAATTATAATCGTTGATCCCTAGCTTTATAGCCCCACATAAAGACCTCACTAAATTTGCCAACTATTTTTTTTTAGCAGCTTTTAGTTTGATTGTTTGTTGTGATTGGAGCTAGTTTTATATACATGTGATGGAAAAGGTGATAAGTATTCTATGGTGAAACAAGATGTTAGGATATGATGGTACTTGGATTGTCACTTTTATATACCATATATTATTTAATTGATGAAGAAGTGTAGAAACTAGTATGTGTAGTAATCTACCTTTATGGTATTTCCTTTCACATATATATTAATGATAGATTAACTAATGACATGTAGTCCTTTTTTTTTTACTGTGTGTTGATATAGTGAAATCCTTATTTTCTTTATGTTATTTCTTTTTTTTTTATTCTCCTTGAAAGTGTCGTAGGACACTACTATAAAACAAGTGGTGATGATTCATGGATACCAAGCACAAAATACTAGGGTATATATTCTAAGTTAGTTGATGTAAGCATAACCCTATTGTTTTACCCAATGCCACTTTATGGATCTATAAATATGTAGTACAAGGAGAAAAACTTGAATAAAATAGGAAGTAATAGGTTGATGATATTATTGATGATGAATATTGCGCAGGGGCAACTCTTGTTTATTTCAATTGGAATGCTTGAAGTAATATTCCCTGTAGCCTAATAGATTGAATTAAGTGCTAGATACACCTAATACCCACTTTAATTAACCTAATTTAATTATTAATAATTGATTAATTATTCTATCTATTTAATCGGTATTAATGGTCACGAATTGAGATTGAATTATGTTAATACATTGCGTATTATTTGTTAAGTTTGATGACCATATGGAATTGATGAATCTTAGGATTTGGAAATATGTTTGTGTGTGCAATTGTGTGATAATTCGAATGTGACGAATTATTGAGATATGCATGAGTATTAAGATTAGAGAACTGTCTTAATTGTATATGGTGATTGTAATTGCACATGCATCATCTTTGTCAAGAGGCAATGTTTGCTAGTTCTGTGGGAGCTAGTGACTTGTCCCAAACCTAGAGGACGGGTTTGAAAGCTTAGAGGACGAGCTTTTGTTGTGTTATCGGTCTAGAGGACGGGCCCGGTTTAAATGTAAAAACCGAAAAATGATAATAAGAGTTTGGTACCACATGCATGAGTTGCATTTGAGTCTTGCATTGAGTCTTATTGTGTCTATGGTTACAATGTGAGATTATATGTGTTATGTGAATTGTTGAATTGGTGAATTATGGATTTGTGAGTATGTACTTGTTAATAGTATGACTACTTGAGTGATATTATATTGATGAAACTTTTGAAGTGTGAGAATAATTGTGATTATGCTTGTACACCTTAAATTATATATTATCTTATGATTTCAGTAATTATGTGAATTCTCACCCTTCTGTTGGAATGATGTTTTATACGACATCGCTCAGGTACTGAAGATTAGAGTTGCTTCTAGCAAGAGAGTAGCTGATGGAGTAACCTATTTTAGTTTCATATTTATTTTGGGTCGAGTCGTGCTCTGATCATGTAACACTGGGAATGTTTGATTCATGTCTTAAGAGATACAATTGTATACTCTATCTAATATATTAATTGAATTTGAATTTTATGGTGAAGTGGCTTTTATGCCCAAGTTGATTTAATGAATGAAGTTTATTTGAGACTTGAATGTCATGAGATTCTTAATGAAAGTGATCCGCTGCTACATGCTAATGTGAAAGTATATGAAAGCATGAATTTATTTCAAGTGTTATTGAGCATGACAGGTGTATGTGTGATATTTTGAATTATGTGTGACATCCTTCTTTGATATGCATGATAATTACTCTGATTATTTATATATTTTCCGTGGGGTTTAGAAGGGTGTTACATTAGTGGTATCAGAGCAAAGTCGGTCAGTTGACCAAGTTGTCTGTGTGTTTATTTTGTGTTCCAGTATCGGTATTGTTGTTCTAATGAGGATTTTATTGTTGGAATCAAGAACAATGGCTGCAGGTAGGAATGATAGAGCACTTGCTGAAGCTTTGACATTGTTGGCTGGAGCGATTGGGCAGATTCCTCAAGTCAATGTGAATGCTGTGAACAACAATGAAGATGAGTTTCGTGCTTTGGGAAAGTTTCAGAGGAACAACCCACCAAAGTTCATGGGAAGGCATGAACCCGACAAAGCACAAGAATGGTTGGATGCAATTGAAAAGATATTTCGAGTTATGAGTTGTTCAGATGCGCAGAAGGTGCAGTTTGGCACCCACATGCTTGAGAAGGAAGCTGAGCACTGGTGGGGTAACACTCGTCGAAGATTTGAAGAAGACGAAGTTGAGATTACTTGGGCTATTTTTAGAGAGTCGTTTCTGGAGAAGTACTTTCCGGAAGATGTACGTGGAAAGAAGGAAATTGAGTTTCTTGAATTGAAGCAAGGTAACTTAACTGTGGCTGAGTATGCAGCAAGATTTGAAAAGTTGATTCAGTTTTGTCCTCACTACAACACTACTAATGCTGAGAGATCTAAATGTCTTAAGTATGTGAATGGTTTGAGACCTGAAATCAAGCAAGCCATTGGTTATCAAGAGATTAGGCGATATTCTGAGTTGGTGAACAAAAGTAGGATCTATGATGAAGATAGTAGGGCTCGATCAGCTCACTACAAAAGTATGGGTGATAAGAAGGGAAAAGGCCAATTCAGAGGGAAACCGTATGTGTCATCTGGTGACAAAGGGAAGCAGAAAACTAGTTATGGAAAGAAGTTGAGTGGGGGAGGAGCTTCCACTCCAGTGAGGTGTTATCAATGTGGTGTTGAAGGACATCGTGCTTCTGAATGCACAAGTGTTGAGAAGAAATGTTTCAAGTGTGGCAAGCCTGGCCACAAGGCTTTAGAGTGCAGGAGTGGTGCGAATGTGACTTGCTACAATTGTGGTGAGCAAGGGCACATTAGTACCAAGTGTGACAAACCAAAGAAGGCTCAAACGAAAGGGAAAGTGTTTGCTCTGTCTGGATCTGAGACGACTAGTGAAGATCGATTGATCAGAGGTACGTGCTTCATTAATGGTATACCTTTGATAGCTATAATTGATACTGGAGCTACACATTCTTTTATTTCTTTGGATTGTGTTAAAAGATTGAATCTTGAGTTGTCTATTATGGGTGGTAGTATGGTTATTGATACTCCTGCAATGGGTTCAGTAACTACCCCATATGTGTGTTTGAATTGCCCGTTGAGTATTTTTGGTAAAGACTTTGGCGTTGATTTAGTGTGTCTTAAGTTAGATCAACTTGATGTTATTCTTGGCATGAATTGGTTGGAGTTCAACCATGTCTATATTAATTGTTTTGATAAGTCAGTTGTTTTTCTTAAACCTGAGGACGAAGGAGACTTATTTATGTCTGCCAAGCAAGTGAATGAGTTAGTGCAAGATGGTGCCGAGATGTTTATGTTGCTGGCAACTTTGAGTATTGAGGAAAGTGGAGCAGTTGGTGATTTGCCAATTGTTTGTGATTTTCCAGAAGTTTTTCCTGATGAGATAAGTGATTTACCGCCGGAACGCGAGGTGGAGTTTACGATCGACTTAGTTCCTGGAACTAGTCCGGTATCGATGGCTCCATATCGTATGTCCGCATCGGAGTTGAAAGAGTTGAAGAGTCAACTTGAAGACCTACTTGAGAAGAGGTTTATTCGTCCGAGTGTATCACCATGGGGTGCACCTGTTTTGTTGGTTAAGAAGAAAGAAGGAACTATGAGGCTTTGTGTAGATTACCGACAATTGAACAAAGTGACTATCAAAAATAAGTATCCACTTCCGAGAATTGATGATTTGATGGATTAGTTGGTTGGTGCAAGCGTGTTCAGTAAGATTGATTTGAGATCTGGGTATCATCAGATTCGTGTGAAAGCTGAAGATATTCAAAAAACTGCTTTTCGGACGAGGTATGGCCATTATGAGTATTCTGTGATGCCATTTGGTGTAACTAATGCACCGGGTGTATTTATGGAGTACATGAATAGGATTTTCCATCCGTATTTGGACAAGTTTGTGGTTGTATTCATTGATGATATTTTGATTTATTCCAAGAGTGAAGAGGATCATGTTGAACATCTAAAGATTGTGTTATCTGTGTTGAAGGAGAAACAATTATATGCTAAACTTTCTAAGTGCGAGTTTTGGTTGAAGAAAGTGAGTTTTCTCGGTCATGTGATTTCAAGTAAAGGAATTGCAGTTGATCCGTTGAAGGTTGAAGCTGTATCGCAATGGGAAGCCCCAAAATCAGTTTTGGAGATTCGAAGTTTTCTTGGTTTGGCAGGTTATTATCGGAAATTTATTGAAGGATTTTCTAAGTTGTCTTTGCCATTGACGCAGTTGACTAGAAAGGGTCAAGCTTTTGTTTGGGATACAAAGTGTGAAGAAAGTTTCCAAGAGCTTAAGAGAAGATTGACAACAGCTCCTGTTTTGATTTTGCCGAATCCGACAGAACCGTTTGTTGTGTATTGTGATGCTTCATTAATGGGTTTGGGAGGTGTATTGATGCAAAATCAGCAAGTTGTAGCTTATGCTTCAAGGCAACTTAAAGTGCATGAGAGAAATTATCCGACGCATGACTTAGAATTAGCCGCTGTTGTGTTTGTGTTGAAGCTTTGGAGGCACTACTTATTTGGATCAAGATTTGAAGTCTTTAGTGATCATAAGAGTTTGAAGTATCTCTTTGATCAGAAGGAATTGAATGCGAGGCAAAGAAGATGGTTGGAACTTTTGAAGGATTATGATTTTGGTTTGAATTACCATCCGCGTAAGGCAAACGTTGTAGCTGATGCATTAAGTCGTAAATCTTTGGGTATGTCGATGATGATGGTTAGAGAGTTGGAAATGATTGAACAATTTCGAGACATGAGTTTGGTTTGTGAAGAGACTTCTTATGGATTTAAGCTTGGTATGTTGAAGCTTATAAGTGGTATTCTTGATGAGATTCGAGAAGGTCAGAAATATGATTTAGTTTTGGTAGATCGATTAACTTTGATCAATCAAGGTCGAGGAGGTGATTTCCGGATTGATGAGAATGGTATCATGAAGTGTCGTGATCGAGTTTGTGTTCCGGATATTGCAGAATTGAAGAAGAGTATTCTTGAAGAAGGTCACCGTAGTGGGTTGAGTATTCATCCGGGTGCGACTAAGATGTATCAAGATTTGAGGAAAGTGTTTTGGTGGCCTTGTATGAAGAAGGATATTGCAGAGTTTGTGTATTCTTGTTTGACTTGTCAGAAGTCGAAGATTGAGCATCAGAAACCGTCGGGTTTAATGAAACCATTAGCTATTCCTGAGTGGAAATGGGATAGCATATCTATGGATTTTGTATCTGGTTTACCTAAGACACCGAGTAATTTTGAGGCTATTTGGGTTATTGTGGACAGGTTGACGAAATCTGCTCACTTTATTCCGATAAGGATGGATTACCCATTGGAGAAGTTAGCAAAGTTATATATCGAGAGGATTGTCAGTTTGCATGGTATTCCGTCTAGTATTGTATCGGATAGAGATCCAAGGTTCACATCAAGATTTTGGGAGAGTTTACAAAGTGCTTTGGGTACTAAGTTGCGTTTGAGTTCTGCTTATCATCCGTAGACGGATGGTCAGACGGAGAGGACGATTCAATCACTTGAGGATCTTTTGAGAGCTTGTGTTTTGGAAAAGGGAGGAACTTGGGATATCTACTTATCTTTGATTGAGTTTACTTACAACAACAGTTTTCATTCGAGTATTGGTATGGCACCATTTGAAGCATTGTATGGTAGGAGGTGTAGGACGCCATTATGTTGGTATGAGGCGGGAGAGAATGCAGTAGTTGGACCTGAGATAGTTCAACAGACTACGGATAAGATTAAAATGATTCAGGAGAAGATGAAAATTTCTCAAAGTCGTCAGAAAAGTTATCATGACAAGAGGAGGAAAGCACTTGAGTTTCAAGAGGGAGATCATGTGTTCCTTCGAGTTACTCCGATAACTGGTGTTGGTAGGGCGTTGAAGTCGCGCAAGTTGACACCGCGTTTTATTGGTCCTTACCAGATCTTGCAGAGGATAGGAGAGGTAGCCTATCAGATTGCTTTGCCACCGTCGCTTGCTAATCTCCATGACGTGTTCCATGTATCTCAGTTGAGGAAATACATTGCGGATCCGTCTCATGTAGTCCAAGTAGATGATGTGCAGGTGAGAGATAACTTGACTGTTGAGACGTCACCTATGCGGATAGAAGATCGGGAGTTGAAGCAACTTCGAGGAAAAGAGATTTCTTTGGTGAAGGTCGCTTGGGGAGGACCAGCTGGTGGAAATGTGACTTGGGAACTCGAGAGTCAGATGAAGGAGTCTTATCCCGAGTTATTCATTTGAGGTAATTTTCGAGGGCGAAAATCTTTTAAGTGGGGGAGAGTTGTAACATCCCGATTTTAGTAATTATTTATTTATTATATTAATTGATTAATTGTGTGATTTTGTGCCTAATTGATTTAATTGATTTATTGAAATTATTTAATTTAATTGAATTATTTGAATTAATTGATTTAATTGGATTATTGGATATAATTGAATTATTTGATTTATTTGAAATAATTGAATTATTTGATTTAATTGAATTATTTATTTTATTTTATTTGTTTTAATAAAATAGATATTTAGTAAGATTAAAATAATTGGGTCTAGATTAAGAGTGTGAATAGAAATGTGAGAGTGGGTCAATGAGCCCAATAAGAAAAAAATTGTGAGATTGATAAAAGAAGAGAATGATGTAGAATAGGGTTAGAAGTTGGAAGAGGGAAAAAGAGGCTAGAAGAGGAGAAGAGGGGAAGAGGAGAAAATCAAGTTCAAGAGTTCTAGAAATCCAAGAAAATCAAGGTAAGGGTGAGTTTTCTTAAAATTATTTGGGATTGTTGGATAATATAGAATGGGTAGAAATGTGGTTAGGATAAAATCTCAATTTTCATGAGTTTAGAATCTATGGATTTTACTAAAAATCTTTGATTTGATTTGTGTTATTTGATTATATTTGAAATTGTATTGTGGTAAATTATAGAGACCCATTTGTAATTGGAAGAAAACCAATTGATGAAGATTTTCTGTTGGAATTAACAGTAGCGCAAAACCCTTTCTTATATTGAGTGGTTTAATAATTTGTAGCTGTGAACATTAGTGAGTTATCATTGATGATGAAAGTACATACCGCTCCACCTTTCATGAAGTTGAAACAATAGTGAGTGTGATATACTTTGTTATCCTGGAATTGGAATAAAAGTGGTGCAGGATATTAGTAGTACTAGTATTATCCTTTTCCAATGCTACCTTCCCCTTTAAACTACATCATTTAATAATAGATAAAGTAACACTTAGAATTATTATTATCATGAATTATGGTAGATAGTAAAGTGGCACATGAAATTATATAAGGCATTCAAGATGACTTGTTCTTTTTCTTTCTTTTGTAACCGCATGTGTACAAGAACCAAGTGGAACTAGTACATTAATTAATTTAGACTTGTTTAATATCCTGTAGTATAGTATTATTGTGAGGTAGTATGAATTATAATCGTTGATCCCTAGCTTTATAGCCCCACATAAAGACCTCACTAAATTTGCCAACTATTTTTTTTTAGCAGCTTTTAGTTTGATTGTTTGTTGTAATTGGAGCTAGTTTTATATACATGTGATGGAAAAGGTGATAAGTATTCTATGGTGAAACAAGATGTTAGGATATGATGGTACTTGGATTGTCACTTTTATATACCATATATTATTTAATTGATGAAGAAGTGTAGAAACTAGTATGTGTAGTAATCTACCTTTATGGTATTTCCTTTCACATATATATTAATGATAGATTAACTAATGACATGTAGTCCTTTTTTTTTACTGTGTGTTGATATAGTGAAATCCTTATTTTCTTTATGTTATTTCTTTTTTTTTTATTCTCCTTGAAAGTGTCGTAGGACACTACTATAAAACAAGTGGTGATGATTCATGGATACCAAGCACAAAATACTAGGGTATATATTCTAAGTTAGTTGATGTAAGCATAACCCTATTGTTTTACCCAATGCCACTTTATGGAGCTATAAATATGTAGTACAAGGAGAAAAACTTGAATAAAATAGGAAGTAATAGGTTGATGATATTATTGATGATGAATATTGCGCAGGGGCAACTCTTGTTTATTTCAATTGGAATGCTTGAAGTAATATTCCCTGTAGCCTAATAGATTGAATTAAGTGCTAGATACACCTAATACCCACTTTAATTAACCTAATTTAATTATTAATAATTGATTAATTATTCTATCTATTTAATAGGTATTAATGGTCACGAATTGAGATTGAATTATGTTAATACATTGCGTATTATTTGTTAAGTTTGATGACCATATGGAATTGATGAATCTTAGGATTTGGAAATATGTTTGTGTGTGCAATTGTGTGATAATTCGAATGTGACGAATTATTGAGATATGCATGAGTATTAAGATTAGAGAACTGTCTTAATTGTATATGGTGATTGTAATTGCACATGCATCATCTTTGTCAAGAGGCAATGTTTGCTAATTCTGTGGGAGCTAGTGACTTGTCCCAAACCTAGAGGACGGGTTTGAAAGCTTAGAGGACGAGCTTTTGTTGTGTTATCGGTCTAGAGGACGGGCCCGGTTTAAATGTAAAAAACCGAAAAATGATAATAAGAGTTTGGTACCACATGCATGAGTTGCATTTGAGTCTTGCATTGAGTCTTATTGTGTCTATGGTTACAATGTGAGATTATATGTGTTATGTGAATTGTTGAATTGGTGAATTATGGATTTGTGAGTATGTACTTGTTAATAGTATGACTACTTGAGTGATATTATGTTGATGAAACTTTTGAAGTGTGAGAATAATTGTGATTATGCTTGTACACCTTAAATTATATATTATCGTATGATTTCAGTAATTATGTGAATTCTCACCCTTCTGTTGGAATGATGTTTTATACGACATCGCTCAGGTACTGAAGATTAGAGTTGCTTCTAGCAAGAGAGTAGCTGATGGAGTAACCTATTTTAGTTTCATATTTATTTTGGGTCGAGTCGTGCTCTGATCATGTAACACTGGGAATGTTTGATTCATGTCTTAAGAGATACAATTGTATACTCTATCTAATATATTAATTGAATTTGAATTTTATGGTGAAGTGGCTTTTATGCCAAAGTTGATTTAATGAATGAAGTTTATTTGAGACTTGAATGTCATGAGATTCTTAATGAAAGTGATCCGCTGCTACATGCTAATGTGAAAGTATATGAAAGCATGAATTTATTTCAAGTGTTATTGAGCATGACAGGTGTATGTGTGATATTTTGAATTATGTGTGACATCCTTCTTTGATATGCATGATAATTACTCTGATTATTTATATATTTTCCGTGGGGTTTAGAAGGGTGTTACAATCTACACTACTCATACTTTTCACTCTCATTTTACTTATACAGATACTCGTCCGTATCTTGTATACACCATTTATATCCCCACAGATTCAACACTAGTCCGTGTTCTTTGTTAACCCGTTGGTACTCGTCCGTACCATCATCTCAGAGCATGCGTCAAGCGTTTGTTTCTACTTGATACTCGTCCGTATCATAGTCATAAGGATGCTCGTCCGCATCTTTAATCCATACACGTGTCAAACACTCATTCCTTCTCGAATTTAGACACTCGTCTGTGTCTACTATTCCCCAGAAGAGTCCCTTCAGATTCAACACTCGTTCGTGTTCTCTGTTAACCAGTTGATACTCGTCCGTATCATCATCTCCGAACACGTATCAGTACTTGTTTCTACCTGATACTCGTCCGTATCATAGTCTTAAGGATGCTCGTCCGCATCTTTAATCTATACACAAACATCTAAGCACTTATACCTTTTATTTTCTTGGATATAAACACTCGTCCGTGTTTACTTTTTCCCCAGTAAAGTGAAGTTTCTTTTTATCTGACATTCGTCCTATGTCATGATAAACCCTGAGAGCAGCCGTACCCTGCTAGGTGATCGTCCTTCACCTCTTGATGATCGTCCTTCATCATGCTCATCCGATGGCCGTCCCCATCGTCGATCTTTTCTATCCGACATTCGTCCTATGTCGTGATACAGAGCAGCCGTCCCCTGCTAGGTGATCGTCCTTCACCTTTTTGATGATCGTCCTTCATCATTTTATCCAATGGCCGTCCCCATTGTGGATTTTGGTTATCTGACATTCGTCCTATGTCATGATAAACCTTGAGAGCAGCCGTCCCCTGCTGGGTGATCGTCCTTCACCTCTTGATGATCGTCCTTCATCATGCTCATCCGATGGCCGTCCCCATCGTTGACCTTTTATCCGGCATTCGTCCTATGTCGCGATATTTTTGGCAGCCGTACCCTGCCAGGTGATCGTCCTTCACCTTAGATGACCGTCCCTCATCTTATCCCCAACAGAGCAGCCGTCCCCTTCTAGGTGATCGTCCTTCACCTTTGATGACTGTCCCTCATCATTATTTCATTTATTCTTTAACCCGATGGCCGTCCCCGTCGTGGTCCCTTTTCTTTTTCAATTTAGCCCGATGGCCGTCCCCATCGTTGGTTGCTTTGCTTTATGAACTTGATGGCCGTCCCCATCATTTTTCATTAATCCCCAGAGAGTCTTACAGCTTTACTTGATGGCCGTCCCCATCATAATCTTCTACATCCCCAGCATGATGGCCGTCCCCGTCATTGCTTTACTTCACACACTCTCCCCAGCATGTCGGCCGTCCCCGTCATTGCTCTTTCCCCAGCAGTCGTCCTCTGCTCGACGGTCGTCCTCCGTCGCCCGCACTTTATAATATAATTTATTTTCTTTTACAATCTATATCCCTTTTCTTCTTCATTCTGTGAGAGCAAATTTTGGACTGTCTTTGGTATTCAACCACAAGTTATCTTGTTTGCCTGATAAGCCGTCGCTTACATCCTGCACAGCTAACTCATGTTTGAATAGGGGAAGCTGTAAACACCCCAAATTTTCCCTCACCCATTCACACCATGTCTTGTGATCTCCTCATATGCATAAACTCAATCATAGCATCTCATGCCACATTTTTGACTCATTGCTTTGGTTCAAAGTCATCTGCATCTAGGGTTTGTGATCTGAGCAATCCAAGAGCTTTTTGAGCCACTCCAAAGGCCATCAATCACTTCAAAGGGGTCCGTGTGTGTTCAAACATCATGTTATATCCTCTCAAAGTCAAGAATGTAAAAAAATCACGAGAACTGAGAATGGTATGGAAGCAGAGCCAGGCTTGACTACACAGATGACCTAAAATTAGGGTTTTGGTTTCAGAGGCCATAACTCCAAATTTTTTGGTCATTCTTGTTTCTATTGGTCTCTATATGGTATAGGGAGTATGCATATCAATTTTCATGAAGAAATTCCTTGGGGAAGTCATCTGATCAAGAGTTGACTTTTCAAGCAAGTCAGTGTAAAATCAGGGCATCTGAGGCCCCCAATGACCCAACCAAAGGGTGTTCTTCATCATTTTGATTGTGTATGATCTTTATTTGATCATGTAAGATATTGTAAGTTCACAAAATTGAAGAATTTCAAGTCTTTTGCAAAGTTGACTTTTTGGGAAAGTTTGACTTTTAATGAAATTGCCATTTTGGGAAACTTTTTCAACCCTTGCTTTTTGATTCAAAAATGCTTCAAATGAAAAAACTTTGGTCATGAAAGTTGTAGAATGGATCATTCCCTTTTCAAAAAGTACAAGAACATGACCTAATTCATTTTGAATCAAAAGTTATGGTTTGTCAAAGTTGGCTAAAATCACAAAATTTCAAAGTTTCTACCAAAGAGGCAAAGTTGCAAATTCACTTGTCAAGGCAAATTGAGTCACCAAATGGACTTCTAAACTTCACAACATGATCATACAAGACCTAAGATTCAGAATGGGCCAAGAAATCTCACATTTTTATGGCTTATGAAGCAAGATATCTCATAAGGAGCAAAAGTGAACCAACTTGCAAAAACTCACTCAAGTGAAGACCCACTTGCTTGCTGACTTGCTGATCAATCCTAGGGTTCTCCCCACATCATGCTGCGCAGGACACACCTTTTGTCCTTGGCTAGAAAGTAGCCCATGCTTCTCTTACACAAACTTGACCTTTTGGCAACTTGAGCCATACCAATCACTAAAGCACACATCAACTCATCTGACCTATCACAATAGTTTATGCAAACAAAAGGCAAGCCAAAGCACATAACAAGACACTCTGATCTTTCCCATAGCCATAGTTATCAAAATATCCCCCATTTGCAAGAGCCTTCGAAACACTCAGTACAAGCTACAAACATACAAACCAACTTCACAAACATACTCAGCACACTTCCCTGATCACAAAGCACCCATCACCATTGCCTAAAACTCCCAGAATCACAAACACGATTTCCACCTCACCTTGAACAGAACTTCTTCCATCTCTCAAACCATCCATTATAAACTTCAAACAAGCATTGAATGCTTCTCAGGGGGTCTAGTGGAGTTGATTGCAAGCAAGAAACCAGCCAGAAAGTACCAGAAACCAAAGCTTCAGTTCAGGTAGCCATCTCAAACTTTTTTTCAGAAACATGTTTTTAAGTTCCTAGATGATTCTCTATGCTCCACTGATCATGCTGATATGTTTTGTTTCGAAAATGATTGAGTATTGAGTGAGTATGTTGCTTCTGAAACTTTTCTGACCTAAATGCATTTTGCTTCGATTCATGGATTTGATGATGGGTAAATGAATTTTGATGGTTGATTCTTGTTGGGGTTGGGGAGAGGATCATTTCTGGAGAGTTTTAGGGCCTGGGGATGTGTATTAAGGGAGATAGCTTGAATGGCTGGCCGGAGAAGACGACCGGAACAGTGTTCCGGTCGTCTGAAAGTCATTAGGGTTTGTTTAATTAGGGTTAATCATAATTAGCGAATTTTGAATCTCAGCCTTTGGATATGGCGCCAAGTCCACTCCCGCGCGCGTATGTTTGAATCTTGACCCTTTGATTTGCATACTTTTCTTTTTTCAGTTTAAATTCATTTTAATTTACATTTTATTTCATTTGTTTTCTATGATTTATTTAAAATAGCAAAACAATTTTAAAAATTCTGAAAATTCTTGTATAAACTTTTATTAATTTTCAGAAACCAAAAACATTTTTATTTTTATTTTTTGCATTAAAAAATATTTTTAAATCATTTAAAAGTTTATTTTTAATTAATTAATGAGAATTAATTAATTAAAAATACTTTTAGGTATTTAAAAATCACCAAAAAATTCATGAAAACTCTAAAATCATTTAGAAACATTTTCCAACTCTCAAACCAAATTTCTTTTTTGATCTTGATGCATTTTGATAATTTTCCATGGAATTAATTCAATTTCAAAGCATTATTTTGATCCAATCTTTGAAAATTCACTTCTGCCTAGTTTTTGAGAGTTGGACTTTGGTTCTTTTTGCATTGTGTCTTGCATATCATGTAGTTTGTAGGATTAAATTGGCATGATTTGATCTTTCATTTTCAATTTGTTTGACATTTTTCTTGACAAGGTGCCTTAAAACCCTAGAAATCTTAGGAAATTCATAACCCTCATTAGGTTAAGAGTTAGAACCCCTCCTTTGGGCAGTGAGTTTGTGTAGGGTTAGGGTTCCTTGGAGTGCATTTTCAATTTTTTATCTTGATGTTTGCTTCTGATTTTGGTTTTTGTTTGTTGCATTGATCATAAACCCTAATTTGGGCTTCCATATGCATCCATCTTGCATTTGCTTGCATACTGTCATACCCTAAATTTGTCCTACCTTTATAAAAAAATTTTGATTGTTTCTTTTATTTTTATTTTTGTTGCTAAGGAATCGGATGTGGCAAAGATAAGTCGTAATTCGATTCAAAAGCATAACCTAATTTGTTACAGGTCGGCCAGTTGGTTTCAAGATAACTTCCAAGTTATTTTGTAGTCTATTTCTCAAGCCTTGTACTGGTCGGTTTCAAATCCGTTTCCAATCGTGAGTTGATGTTTCAAAGTGTTATCAAGTCATTCTCCAGGATTTTTTTTTTACTACTTTGCGAAGTTGAAGCTCATTTGACATCATTTGTGTCGCGATTCATGATTTGGTTTTTGAAGTATCAAGGAGGTTTTAGTTTCTTTCAAGATTTATCATAATCCATTTATTGAAGTTATGGCATGATTAATGGAGTTCTAGGTGGATTTCAAGGTTTTACTATTTCAAATTTGATCTTTGGTGCATGATGTTAATCATGCCATATTTGAAGATTTTCAAGGTTTTTTTAGAAATTTCCAGATGCTGTCTTGTACCAACTTTATTTCCAAATTTTGACACTTGTCTTGCTCCATAAGAAGCCAATATTAATTTACAATACATCATTCAAGGTTTAGGGTAGTTAAAATTCAAGTCATGAGGTGCCACAATTGAATTTCAGAGGAAGGTTGGTACAGTATGCAAGGAAATAACCGAGTTTGTGATGTCACTTTGTGAAAAGATGTGTAGATGGACTGCAAAATCCCAAAATTCAAGAATGCATTTGTTATCCATCACGACAGGAAAAAATCAATATTAAAGGGATCTCGAGAAACGTTCCAAGTTCAAAATTATCTTCAAAACATACAAGGATCAATTTACATGTTCACAAAAATTCCAAGTTTCCAATAACTGAGTTCAGAATTTAAAGAGTAGAAGTATACAATCCTAGTTCTACATTATTCATCAACATGTATATTGACCTGTTGAATTCTTCAAGAGTCAGAGTCCAATTTTTTGCTTCATGTACCAATGTCTCAAATACTAGCATCTCAATTGACTGCAATGACAGAAGGACTGCTATGCCTCTTTTCAATTCTGCAAAAATCATTCAGTTGCATTACCATGACTCCGTCGCTTTCTACCAGCTATGACAGGATTTGAAATAGGGTCCCATGCTGAAGTATGTCCCGAGCCACCACCAGATTTCAAATATGTGAAAGCCAAATGTGAGCCATCTTTCCTCATCCTGATGACAAGATGCCATGAGCTATTCAAGAAAGCCTGCAAAGCACAAAATACGATTATGCAAACATCAAGGTTGGCGTTCTCAATATCGAAGAAAAAACAATAACAGAGCAAGGTGTAGAACGGTACTCATGAGCACATCAAATATCATACACATGAAGGTCAGATTCCATACAACAAATGTATCAGAAATATCACAAAGCATAACCATACATCCAGGATTCCATATCTTACCTGCATATCAACTCAAACAAGTTTCGAGGATCATGGAGCTTCCAGATCAGGTACAGCCATTGCCTTCGGTGTTTGGGGTGAAAGATCATGATCAAGTTTTCTCCAAGATAATTATGTCTAAGTTATCCATCACACCATCTTCTGTTCTTCAATGCTAAGGAAGCTTTGGCACATGAGTCCTGTCATAAGTACGACTTTGCCGTCAAGTAGTTGCAGCAGCCAAACTTCATCTATGCAGGTACCAAATGCCAACTGAAAGTTTATGGTGCAAGTGTAAAGTGACAATTCCCTGTTGTGTTCCGAATTTCCCGAGCTCAGACTCAAAGCACCATTTCACTCATGCCACTGCTTCTTTGTCTCAAACACCTCACTCAAGCTTTCGAAACTCTGTCAGTGCCGGTTTTCCTTCACATGTCATCCATGGATTTACACTGCCAAAGAAGTCAATTCCCAAGCTATTATGCACACCGTCAAAGCAGTTTTCTTCCAGGCTGAAACAAGCCATATACATCAGCTGAAACCAATGTCAGATACAATCACCATTCTTCATGTATAACTAAACTTGCAAGACAAAGTGACACGTCAAAATAGAAGATCAAGGGATAAAAAAACTGCAGCATAGAATCCAACTTGTTATGGCCTTACTGTCAACTTACTCATCAATTCAGAGTCCTTCTCGCAACGGATACGCAACACGCACTTGTTCCGTAACCAGCAGCATAACAGGTACCCCGAGCTTCAATTTCCAGCTCACAGGAAGTCCGTAATCAGCTGAACTAAACCCATCATAACAGGTACATCAAAATTCCATCGTCCTGCTAGTCCTAATAGCACCTGCAATGGACATTTTTCTCCGAATTAATACAATACAAGCCAAAGATTAAATCAGACAGATCGTTGTCACAAAGAATTCATGGCAAGGCATCAAGGCTGACAAACTCAGCTGCTACAAAACTTTCTTAGATGAGCATAAACAAGCAAAGTGTTGTAAGAAATCATTCAGCAAAAGATACAAAAAAAAGGTGATATGAAACGCAAGTAGAGGCACGGTTTCAGGTTTCACAGTAGTAAAAAGTTAGAAGTCTCAGTAGTGATAAAATAAGTGAGTCAACATCAAGTGAATTTACAGTTTACACAAGCAGTAATTTCAAGTTTTTACTTCTACTAGATTTCATCAGCAGGGGACCACCTCCTTCTAGAAGACACTACAGACAAACAAATTCTATGACTCACCACCTGAGGTCCCCACACAATCCACACAAAATCACCAGAGCATCCCTCTCTAACGGTTTTGAGGATTTTTCGCAGCTCATTCCACACATGTGAGCGAATCTATCTCAGAAGATCCTCACTCTCATGTATAGATTTTACCCCAAATCCTCCTATAAAAGAAACCGATCCAATCATTGACAAAGGAAAGGAGAAAAACATCTATAAAAACTCACTCAATCATTTGCAAAGGAAAAAACAACGGAAAACCCTAGAAAAAGCGGCGAATCAATAATCCTCAGAGAAACCTAATCACACAAAGCTCATAACCTAAGATTCATTGAGTCTCACACTGAGACTCATCCGAATTGAGCTATTGAATCCCAACCGGTCCCAACAAACAAACAACGCATAACAATTGTGAGGAAGAAGAAACGGATTCAGACGAACACCAAGCATAGAAAGAGCTCATACCTTTTCATTGAGCTTCGACGCATTTCAATCGGTACCTCCCTGAGTTATCTGTCGTCTATTTACTCTGAGTTGATTATTATATGATGAGTACGATGAAGTGGTGTTTTTAGGGTTTTCAGATTGGGGGTTAGGGTTTCTTGCGGATTTGTTGTTGCTATGTGATGGTTTCTCTCTGTTTTTTTGTTTCGGTTGTTTAATGATACGATGAGGTCTATTGATGTTGGAAAAGAAGATAGACTGAGTTGAAACGATAAGGATGGAAGATGATTCTTATTTCCTTTTGATACTTACCAATAATAGACTGGGTTATGTTTTGTCTTTATGATATTTTATTATAATTTTTATTTTTTATTTTTTCTATGCTAACTCCACTGCCCAATGCCTGTGCTTGTTTAATGCCAACTCTTCATTGTTTTTCGCTGCCACCATCCGCCATTTGTCATGTTAAAAAAGGAAACTGATTAAAGTGGCTAGGGTTTGGGAGCTGTTGGTGAGCTTTGGGCTGTAGGGGTGAACGGGTCTTTGTGACCCGAACCCAGTCCGTACAAGGCTGGGGTTGCTGGCCCATGTTTCATTTTTCTTTCTTCTTAGTAGATATGATCATGGTATGTACCCCTCTATTTTTACTTGTTTATTTTTTATTTTGCTATAGATTTTTGAGTGCTCATTTTAATTGTTAAGTGTATTTCAGTTTATTTATATTCTTAGAACAATTTTTGTTTGGATTTATCTTAAAATTCCCCTTTATTATTTTGGGCCTATGATAAAAATATGGTTTATTGACATTCCAATTAGTGACGTTGTCTAAACCAATTTGAGGTCGACTTTTATCCATTTATTATTTTATCAATTTATTGATTTATTTATATTTATTAGTTGGTCTATGATATTATTATCCGATTTGTGACATTCGATTTTACCGACGTTGTCCAAATTGATATGAGACCCTCTTTCCATTATTTTATGGTTTTCTAATTAATTTTAGATTCATTGTCATTTATCGACTTTATTCCTATTTCGGCCAATGATAAGTGGTGATATTCGATTTCTAATAAATCGACGTTATCTCCTAATTTGAGGCCACACGTTTATTTTCCATATTATTTCTCATTATTTCTATTTATTTTATTCCGGCCAATGAATAAATATTTAAATATTCGATTTCAAATAAATCGACGTTATTTAAATTAAATATGAGGCCAAACTATTATTTTATTATTATTTCGACTTTATTTTATTTTTATGGTCGATGATATAACAAACGATTTAAATATTCGATTTCAACAAATCGATGTTATTTAAATCAATATGAGACTAATTATTATTTTTATCGCATTTCTTTTATTTAAATAATTATTTGATTATAAAAGTAATGCTCGACTTCTCATAGAATGATTCTAAATTTGAATCGATTCTAAGATAGTTGAAGAGCAACATTTTGTCGCTTTCGGTTTAATTCGAGCTCCAACGGCTCCACCTTAGCTTAGTATTATGAATCGATCTCGCATAACCATTTAACCTTTAACCTCCATCTTTGCACTCACCCTTCGCGATTGCTTTATGCCTCGCAATCGACCTACCAAAATGTTCTTTAAATCCAAACCCTTGATCCAACGTCAAGTGGTCTTAGGTATTAAAACACTTTAATAATATGAGAGAAATTGTACGCCACGAGCCTTAAGTGGTAGAAAGGAGGATTACGAGCTTTCGTTATTCGCTCCGATTATTCCGTCGCAAGACACTTGGCTTGTTGGTTCGGAATAAACTATCCATAGTCTTTAGTACAATTTGACTCCTAAAGAAAGATAAATAAAATTTGAATCCTTTTCCTCTTTTAGCAAGTAATTCATTAGGCATAAACATACTTCCGCGCGTGACAACTTAGAAGGTTCCCATCGAGTACGATGGATGTAGGGGGTGCTAATACCTTCCCCCTGCATAACCGACTTCCGAACCTAGACAATGGTTACGATGACCTTGTCTTTATCCTCTCTTCCCGGGTTTTATCTATATTTTCCCTTTCCCTCTTTGGGAATAAATAAAATTAGGTGGCGACTCTCAAGTCGGCCCAGCCGCGACCGCATTCGCGAGGATCGTATTTTTCGAGGTACGACAGCTGGCGACTCTGCTGGGGACTGGTTCACCCCTATGCAAGTCAAGCCTAATCTAGGTTGCTTCACGCTTGTTTGTATGCTTACCTTTATGTCTTACTTGTTTATCTTTTACCGCTTTCTTTATCGCTTTCCATATTATACCTTGTGGTTCTTGGATCGATATTTTGAAACTTGAGAGAAAGGCTTTATACCCGGGCTTTCGAGTGCAAACATAAGTTAGCGCGGTTGTGTAGTATGGGCTCCTGAGAGAACCACTCTCATGGGTTGTCGATACGAAAACCTCACTTGGAGTAGATTCTAATGAGAACAATGACGACCGTCAAGCTTTTGACGTGTGTGCTCAGTTATTTTCATTAGGGTCGTCGACTCTAAGGACCTTTAGAACCTTTTGGTTAAAACATCGGTTGATGGTTGCGTAGTATGGGGCACCAGGGTTCGCCCTCGCGTGGCTCGATACGAAAACCTCACTTGGAATAGACCTACTCAATGGAGTTGATTGACTGTCAAGAATATATAAAACTGACACGTGCATCAAACAATTGAGGAAGGTCCATAACTCTGAGACTTTGTTTTAAACCTCGTGTCGATGATCGCGTAGTATGGGGCACCGAGAGCCTTCCCTCTCGTGTGGCTCGATACGAAGATCTCACCCAAAAGAGATTCATATGGTGGAGTCAATCAACCGTCATGCTTATGGCGTGTGTGATGAACAACCATAGGGATTGTTAACTTTGGGATTCCTTTAACTTTATAGCCTACCCGAAAAATCCTTGTAAGAAAAGCAATCTGAATATCCTCCATCCGTACCTTGGACTTGTGATACCATGACTTTATGTTTAACTTGTTTTTCACATTTTATTTGCATATCATTGCATTCATATTTGCATTCATTTTGCATTCATAGTCGCTCATGTTCATTCGTTCTCGTCTTCAGAGTTGTTGAGTACCCGTCAAGCTGATTCCTAAGCACAGATTCGGAACTGAAGCCAACATTGGAAGAAGAATGGAAAATCAAGAGAAACATAACAGAAGGGTTAGAGAAGACCTCAATGAGTTGAAAGGAAACATGGATGTGCTCATGGAGATGATGCAAACATTGTTGGCTAGGGAAGCTCAATCTCAGAAGATTGTCATACCTCAAATCAATGTTATCCCTGCGGGTATCGTTTCCCAAGCTGTTTATGAGAATCCTCACTTTTTGCACCATGCTGCTGAGTCTTCTGGAAAATCCTCTGAAAAGTCTCAAAAGAGGAAGGAGTTTGTGACAAAAGTTGAAGATAGGGCTCCCCCACAAAGGAATGCTGGTCAGAATCTGAATCACAGAGTCAGAAATAGGACTACAATTGACCCTATTCCTATGGCGTATTCTGAGTTGTACCCTTATTTGGTCCTAAAAGGTCTGATCACAACTAAACCCCTTAATTATCCAAATCCTCTTCCAGCAGGATTTAGAACTGATCTTCATTGTCCATACCATGAAGGAGCTGCAGGCCATGATGTTGAACATTGTTATGCCTTCCAACGTCGAGTTCAAGACTTGGTTAGAATGGATGTGCTCACTTTCACACCGAGAGGGATTCCCCATGTTGGTAGACATCATATACCAGAACAAAGTGGCTGAAGATTTGGTCGAAGAATCATAAGTCACTACCTAAAGCCAGTGGGTCAGACGGGAAAGCTCATCCTTGCTACTGATTAGACACTAGGCCTTGTTTCTCTTCAGTTTTAATTTCCTTGTTTGTATTATGTGTACCTTTTTAAAGACTTTGTTTATTCTCTAATGTTAATGTTAATGAAATGAGCATCTCATGTTTTTGAATCAATTCATTCATTTTCATATTTGTGCATATTTATGCTTTTCATGTTTCGAAAATTCCAAAAAATATATACACCATTGTTTCTCTTATTCATTTATTGTATAAGCAATGATTGGAGGGAGGATGACGAATAAATACTCAAAATGTTGATTGGTATGCTTTCAAAATAAAACCTTGCTGATGATATACAGGCATTGTTTCAACTCCCAAATACTGGAGAAATAAGGAAGTTAATCCCTCGTCAACCCCTTTTGAGCCTAGAAGTTGGAGTTTCTTTCTACACGAAAAAACCCATAATTTTAACCTGGGGCAGGGTAATTCTCAATTAATTCGAATGTGCATTCAATTTCAGGAGGATCATTCCTTACACCTTTCAATAAGGATATCAAGTCCAAGTTTTCCTTCGCACAATTGTCGAGGAAATTAATGGCAGTCATTGTCCAAATCAAAAATGAAAAAGTCGTTAAGTCAATACCCAAAAGGCGACTTAGGCAAAATAAAAGCATCCCGGTGGACTGAAAACTTCAAAGATACAGTCCAGGCAAAAGTTAGGGATAATAAGAATCAAATCAAAAGAGGTCACCAAAATTCCTCAACCAATACAAAGAAGAGTTGATCCAAAATCCTCATCAAATAAACCAACAAAATGTTGTGAATAAGCAATGACTGCTATCCAATAAACCTTTGTCTTTTGAGCCATCCTCATTGATGCAACCTCAAATAACCTGAGTGTATAGTTTGAATTAATTGAGCATAGGACTGGAGATCATCACGGAGAATGGGTTGGGTAAAATTAAATTTTGAGCCTTATATCCTTTGTTTCATAAACCGTGAACCAAGCCACGTTACAACCCTTTTAAAGACCTAATTGAAGCTAGGTTTGTTTTGAAAGCATATCGCAGCAAGGTTGCGTAAGCTGACTCCCCATGAGATTTGCCAATTATTTGCTTTGGTATCTTACCTCTTTTATATTTTTCAATTTGCATTATCTTTCACTTTGCACTTTGCATGACTTAATAAACAGTGCATTCTTGCTAGTATTTCATTTTATTTACACCAATATTATTCCAATAATGATTTTTGATTTCAAAATTTGTGCTTGAGCATTGCATTAAAATTAACATTTTTGAATAAATATTTTATTTGCAAGTGAGCACTCATTATCAAGGGATTCTAAACAGTTGAGAAACTTGATCAGTGATCTTATCAGGGGCACCTTGCAGTCCAGGATCTTGTTACTCAGAAGAATTTCTCTTTCTGGACTTGGGCTGGGGCAAAAATTTCAACCGACCAGTCAAACAGTCACTTCAGAATCATTCAACTTGGGGCACTCTACTTCAAGCAATCCCCAAGCAAAGCCTATCACTCCTTCCTAAAAGATTAGCATCTTGATACTTCATACAAGAATGGTTGAAGTTGTGTTCAAGACATCTTTCAAAGGTTGTAGTTGGCAAAAGTTCACTGTGTTGTGGAATCAGTTTCTTCAGCCGCACTGTTCCAAAAGAGTCTTATCTATTGGTCTCATCATTTGCATTCGCATTAGCATTTGCATTGCAATCATTGCACCATTTGCATCATACAAATTCATATCAAGCATAGCATGAAGTTTACTTCATGTTCATATGCATTTCCTGAGGTCTTGTCGTCTTACCTTGTGGTCAAAATCCAATTTTGTTTGGCACCCTTAAAGTCCAATGTCTATTGGCAACCACCAAAAGTCAAAGTCCAACACACTTGGCACCTGTCAAGGCAGTCATGTCTGTCACTTTGTCTTCCATCCAATGTTATTCTTGGATCCAGATTTCTCTCTCCGGTTGTTCCCATTGAGAAATTCATTTTTCTTCAGATTTCTCTCTCCGGTTGTTCCCATTGAGAAATTCTTATTTCCTTTAATTTTCTCTCTCCGGTTGTTCCCATTGAGAAATTCTTATTTCTTTTAACCTTCTCACTCTGGTTGTTCCCATTGAGAAGTTATTTGTTTCTTTCTAATTTCTCAATCTGGTTGTTCCCATCGAGAAATTCTTATTTCCTTCAACTGTCTCAATCCGGTTGTTCCCATTGAGAAGCCATTTGTTTCCTTCGAAGTTCTCACTCTGGTTAATCCCATTGAGAAGTTCTTATTTCCTTTAATTTTCTCACTCTGGTTAATCCCATTGAGAAGTTCTTATTTCCTTTAATTTTCTCACTCTGGTTAATCCCATTGAGAAGTTCTTATTTCCTTTAATTTTCTCACTCCGGTTGTTCCCATTGAGAAATTCCTATATTTCTTTTAGTTTCTCTCTCCGGTTGTTCCCATTGAGAAATCCTTATTTCCTTCTATTTTCTCTCTCCGGTTGTTCCCATTGAGAAGTTCTTATTTCCTTTAATTTTCTCTCTCCGGTTCATCCCATTGAGAAGTTTGGCACAAATTTTTATGGCAAGTATCATCTCTCTGGATGCCTCGTTGAAATTTTGATGTTTCCCTTGGCATACCTTCATAATTTGGTCTCATTCCACATCTAGTAATATTCTAGATGTTTCGGGCGTTGATTTCCAAATTTGGTGTTTGTGCATCCATAGATATTTCTGGATGTACCTTTCTATTGGTCTATTTCTCTCATCTCAAGTATTCATGATTATCCTTCGTCGCCCAGACAGATTTTCATAAATATCTTGTTTTCTCTCAACCAATTTCATACCTTTTCATTTTTCATTGTCTTCTTCTCATTCAATCATTTCATCATATTCGCAGACTTTATGTCATCATATTTCATATCGCATTCAAACTGCATTTAATCCCCAGCAATTGCATCCATATAAGCATACCATATTTCATTATTGCATCGCATTCTGCATCGGACAAATTTTGGGTCTTCTTATATCTAATTGACTTTTACCTTGAAATCGAACATTTCACAGTAGTTCATTTATCAGGTTCAAGACAATTAGATAGGGGCATCTGTCATACCCTAAATTTGTCCTACCTTTATAAAAAAATTTTGATTGTTTCTTTTATTTTTATTTTTGTTGCTAAGGAATCGGATGTGGCAAAGATAAGTCGTAATTCGATTCAAAAGCATAACCTAATTTGTTACAGGTCGGCCAGTTGGTTTCAAGATAACTTCCAAGTTATTTTGTAGTCTATTTCTCAAGCCTTGTACTGGTCGGTTTCAAATCCGTTTCCAATCGTGAGTTGATGTTTCAAAGTGTTATCAAGTCATTCTCCAGGATTTTTTTTTTACTACTTTGCGAAGTTGAAGCTCATTTGACATCATTTGTGTCGCGATTCATGATTTGGTTTTTGAAGTATCAAGGAGGTTTTAGTTTCTTTCAAGATTTATCATAATCCATTTATTGAAGTTATGGCATGATTAATGGAGTTCTAGGTGGATTTCAAGGTTTTACTATTTCAAATTTGATCTTTGGTGCATGATGTTAATCATGCCATATTTGAAGATTTTCAAGGTTTTTTTAGAAATTTCCAGATGCTGTCTTGTACCAACTTTATTTCCAAATTTTGACACTTGTCTTGCTCCATAAGAAGCCAATATTAATTTACAATACATCATTCAAGGTTTAGGGTAGTTAAAATTCAAGTCATGAGGTGCCACAATTGAATTTCAGAGGAAGGTTGGTACAGTATGCAAGGAAATAACCGAGTTTGTGATGTCACTTTGTGAAAAGATGTGTAGATGGACTGCAAAATCCCAAAATTCAAGAATGCATTTGTTATCCATCACGACAGGAAAAAATCAATATTAAAGGGATCTCGAGAAACGTTCCAAGTTCAAAATTATCTTCAAAACATACAAGGATCAATTTACATGTTCACAAAAATTCCAAGTTTCCAATAACTGAGTTCAGAATTTAAAGAGTAGAAGTATACAATCCTAGTTCTACATTATTCATCAACATGTATATTGACCTGTTGAATTCTTCAAGAGTCAGAGTCCAATTTTTTGCTTCATGTACCAATGTCTCAAATACTAGCATCTCAATTGACTGCAATGACAGAAGGACTGCTATGCCTCTTTTCAATTCTGCAAAAATCATTCAGTTGCATTACCATGACTCCGTCGCTTTCTACCAGCTATGACAGGATTTGAAATAGGGTCCCATGCTGAAGTATGTCCCGAGCCACCACCAGATTTCAAATATGTGAAAGCCAAATGTGAGCCATCTTTCCTCATCCTGATGACAAGATGCCATGAGCTATTCAAGAAAGCCTGCAAAGCACAAAATACGATTATGCAAACATCAAGGTTGGCGTTCTCAATATCGAAGAAAAAACAATAACAGAGCAAGGTGTAGAACGGTACTCATGAGCACATCAAATATCATACACATGAAGGTCAGATTCCATACAACAAATGTATCAGAAATATCACAAAGCATAACCATACATCCAGGATTCCATATCTTACCTGCATATCAACTCAAACAAGTTTCGAGGATCATGGAGCTTCCAGATCAGGTGCAGCCATTGCCTTCGGTGTTTGGGGTGAAAGATCATGATCAAGTTTTCTCCAAGATAATTATGTCTAAGTTATCCATCACACCATCTTCTGTTCTTCAATGCTAAGGAAGCTTTGGCACATGAGTCCTGTCATAAGTACGACTTTGCCGTCAAGTAGTTGCAGCAGCCAAACTTCATCTATGCAGGTACCAAATGCCAACTGAAAGTTTATGGTGCAAGTGTAAAGTGACAATTCCCTGTTGTGTTCCGAATTTCCCGAGCTCAGACTCAAAGCACCATTTCACTCATGCCACTGCTTCTTTGTCTCAAACACCTCACTCAAGCTTTCGAAACTCTGTCAGTGCCGGTTTTCCTTCACATGTCATCCATGGATTTACACTGCCAAAGAAGTCAATTCCCAAGCTATTATGCACACCGTCAAAGCAGTTTTCTTCCAGGCTGAAACAAGCCATATACATCAGCTGAAACCAATGTCAGATACAATCACCATTCTTCATGTATAACTAAACTTGCAAGACAAAGTGACACGTCAAAATAGAAGATCAAGGGATAAAAAAACTGCAGCATAGAATCCAACTTGTTATGGCCTTACTGTCAACTTACTCATCAATTCAGAGTCCTTCTCGCAACGGATACGCAACACACACTTGTTCCGTAACCAGCAGCATAACAGGTACCCCGAGCTTCAATTTCCAGCTCACAGGAAGTCCGTAATCAGCTGAACTAAACCCATCATAACAGGTACATCAAAATTCCATCGTCCTGCTAGTCCTAATAGCACCTGCAATGGACATTTTTCTCCGAATTAATACAATACAAGCCAAAGATTAAATCAGACAGATCGTTGTCACAAAGAATTCATGGCAAGGCATCAAGGCTGACAAACTCAGCTGCTACAAAACTTTCTTAGATGAGCATAAACAAGCAAAGTGTTGTAAGAAATCATTCAGCAAAAGATACAAAAAAAAGGTGATATGAAACGCAAGTAGAGGCACGGTTTCAGGTTTCACAGTAGTAAAAAGTTAGAAGTCTCAGTAGTGATAAAATAAGTGAGTCAACATCAAGTGAATTTACAGTTTACACAAGCAGTAATTTCAAGTTTTTACTTCTACTAGATTTCATCAGCAGGGGACCACCTCCTTCTAGAAGACACTACAGACAAACAAATTCTATGACTCACCACCTGAGGTCCCCACACAATCCACACAAAATCACCAGAGCATCCCTCTCTAACGGTTTTGAGGATTTTTCGCAGCTCATTCCACACATGTGAGCGAATCTATCTCAGAAGATCCTCACTCTCATGTATAGATTTTACCCCAAATCCTCCTATAAAAGAAACCGATCCAATCATTGACAAAGGAAAGGAGAAAAACATCTATAAAAACTCACTCAATCATTTGCAAAGGAAAAAACAACGGAAAACCCTAGAAAAAGCGGCGAATCAATAATCCTCAGAGAAACCTAATCACACAAAGCTCATAACCTAAGATTCATTGAGTCTCACACTGAGACTCATCCGAATTGAGCTATTGAATCCCAACCGGTCCCAACAAACAAACAACGCATAACAATTGTGAGGAAGAAGAAACGGATTCAGACGAACACCAAGCATAGAAAGAGCTCATACCTTTTCATTGAGCTTCGACGCATTTCAATCGGTACCTCCCTGAGTTATCTGTCGTCTATTTACTCTGAGTTGATTATTATATGATGAGTACGATGAAGTGGTGTTTTTAGGGTTTTCAGATTGGGGGTTAGGGTTTCTTGCGGATTTGTTGTTGCTATGTGATGGTTTCTCTCTGTTTTTTTGTTTCGGTTGTTTAATGATACGATGAGGTCTATTGATGTTGGAAAAGAAGATAGACTGAGTTGAAACGATAAGGATGGAAGATGATTCTTATTTCCTTTTGATACTTACCAATAATAGACTGGGTTATGTTTTGTCTTTATGATATTTTATTATAATTTTTATTTTTTATTTTTTCTATGCTAACTCCACTGCCCAATGCCTGTGCTTGTTTAATGCCAACTCTTCATTGTTTTTCGCTGCCACCATCCGCCATTTGTCATGTTAAAAAAGGAAACTGATTAAAGTGGCTAGGGTTTGGGAGCTGTTGGTGAGCTTTGGGCTGTAGGGGTGAACGGGTCTTTGTGACCCGAACCCAGTCCGTACAAGGCTGGGGTTGCTGGCCCATGTTTCATTTTTCTTTCTTCTTAGTAGATATGATCATGGTATGTACCCCTCTATTTTTACTTGTTTATTTTTTATTTTGCTATAGATTTTTGAGTGCTCATTTTAATTGTTAAGTGTATTTCAGTTTATTTATATTCTTAGAACAATTTTTGTTTGGATTTATCTTAAAATTCCCCTTTATTATTTTGGGCCTATGATAAAAATATGGTTTATTGACATTCCAATTAGTGACGTTGTCTAAACCAATTTGAGGTCGACTTTTATCCATTTATTATTTTATCAATTTATTGATTTATTTATATTTATTAGTTGGTCTATGATATTATTATCCGATTTGTGACATTCGATTTTACCGACGTTGTCCAAATTGATATGAGACCCTCTTTCCATTATTTTATGGTTTTCTAATTAATTTTAGATTCATTGTCATTTATCGACTTTATTCCTATTTCGGCCAATGATAAGTGGTGATATTCGATTTCTAATAAATCGACGTTATCTCCTAATTTGAGGCCACACGTTTATTTTCCATATTATTTCTCATTATTTCTATTTATTTTATTCCGGCCAATGAATAAATATTTAAATATTCGATTTCAAATAAATCGACGTTATTTAAATTAAATATGAGGCCAAACTATTATTTTATTATTATTTCGACTTTATTTTATTTTTATGGTCGATGATATAACAAACGATTTAAATATTCGATTTCAACAAATCGATGTTATTTAAATCAATATGAGACTAATTATTATTTTTATCGCATTTCTTTTATTTAAATAATTATTTGATTATAAAAGTAATGCTCGACTTCTCATAGAATGATTCTAAATTTGAATCGATTCTAAGATAGTTAAAGAGCAACATTTTGTCGCTTTCGGTTTAATTCGAGCTCCAACGGCTCCACCTTAGCTTAGTATTATGAATCGATCTCGAATAACCATTTAACCTTTAACCTCCATCTTTGCACTCACCCTTCGCGATCGCTTTATGCCTCGCAATCGACCTACCAAAATGTTCTTTAAATCCAAACCCTTGATCCAACGTCAAGTGGTCTTAGGTATTAAAACACTTTAATAATATGAGAGAAATTGTACGCCACGAGCCTTAAGTGGTAGAAAGGAGGATTACGAGCTTTCGTTATTCGCTCCGATTATTCCGTCGCAAGACACTTGGCTTGTTGGTTCGGAATAAACTATCCATAGTCTTTAGTACAATTTGACTCCTAAAGAAAGATAAATAAAATTTGAATCCTTTTCCTCTTTTAGCAAGTAATTCATTAGGCATAAACATACTTCCGCGCGTGACAACTTAGAAGGTTCCCATCGAGTACGATGGATGTAGGGGGTGCTAATACCTTCCCCCTGCATAACCGACTTCCGAACCTAGACAATGGTTACGATGACCTTGTCTTTATCCTCTCTTCCCGGGTTTTATCTATATTTTCCCTTTCCCTCTTTGGGAATAAATAAAATTAGGTGGCGACTCTCAAGTCGGCCCAGCCGCGACCGCATTCGCGAGGATCGTATTTTTCGAGGTACGACACATACCATGACTTGCCATAGCATTTTGTGCATCCATTTGATTCATTTGACATCTTAGGACATATTAGAATCATGTTTGATCATTGCATCTTGTATTTGCCATGTTGTAAGTCATTTGCACTTCATAACATTTCATGTATGATCATGGTTCTTAACTTGCTTCATTTGCATCCATAAGTTTGTATGATCATCCCCATGCTTTGTTTCAGGTTTGCATCATCTCATAGCATCATTAAAATCATGTGTATGCTTCTGGTTTTGGTTTGCATCATCACATTGCATTCCATTTGCATTGCATTCCATTCCTTTGCTAACTTTTCAGGTGGTAAGTAACTTTGAGAAGTGAATTTGCCTTCACTTCTCACAATTTCTTTTCATCTCTCTTATGCATCATTGCTGCATTTTATCTTGTGTTTGAGATTGAGCTTGCTCTTTCTTCTTCTTCTTACTTTCTTTCTTCAAGTGACTTGTCTTCTTAAATGAAGCAAGTTACTTTGCTTCTCTTTGCTCCTTTCATCTGCTTCCTGGTGGTTCCATTGAAGACTTCTTTCTTAAACCTCACAAACCTTAGGAACAACCAAGCATGACAATGATTAGGGTTTTGGCTAGTTTCCCCACTTAGTTTTACCTTTGTGTCTCATTGAGTTTTCTCTTCTCAACTCATAATCAGGGACTAAACCCTAAAGGTTTTAAGGCTTTGTGATTAAGCTTATGCCTGCATCCTTCTATTAGGATGGAGTGTATAACTTTAATCCTAAGTGTTAAACCCTTAATTTGTTTAAATCCTTTAATCAATCCATCTAATAATCATCAAGACATCAAGCTTGTAACTTGGGCCTTGCATTAGGGTTCTAATTCTTCCTTAACTGGTTAAGAAGGACTAACCCTAGTGTTAATGGACAAGTCCTCCTCAAGTTGTCTTACAAACCCTAAAAATCACTTCATCATCATATCATTAAATAAAATCCACTTAACCAAAGGCTTGTTTTGTCATGAGTTTAATCCCTAATCATGGATTAAGTTGAGGAGCCTTCCTCAGCTTAAACACTCTCATCTATTATCCTTCTATTAGGATGCTGTAATGAGTCTGTTTAATCCCTGATTATGGCTTAATCTCATTACTCAACACTAAACAAAAACAACAAAAACATCTAAATAATCACAAGTAGGTTAATGATCTTAATCATGCATCAAAGGTGATTAAGTGTGAGAAGCTGACTTCACACTTAAGGTATTCGCATTACCCCTAATCAGAGGGAAGATGTGATGAGTTTACTAACCCATTGGTTAGGCTTAAGCTCATTAACTTATGACAAATTTCAAAAAGCAATAAAAGACTGAAAATACAAAAACAAACAATAATCGTCTCCTCCGGGATTCTCTTATCATCTCATTCACTCACAAACGAGAACTGGCTTCTTCCGTCTAATGCAAGACAGTTTGCACCTGAGCCAGACAGGTCATACACTTGAGCATAGACAAGTAAGCAGTTCACAAGTCAATTTATCTTTCAGTCTCTTTGGGTCGAACTACGGTGTTCTGACTTCCTCATTGCACGAGAGGATACGTAGGCATAACTTAACAGTTATCGAACAAAAGTCTCTGTATATTCCCCCTCTTTCCAGCATTATTCTTTTAGCCTCATGGTCTTGAGCATTTCACTCTTGTTCTTGCACTGACACTTCTCTTATATACTTCACACTTCTTTTACACTGACACTTGCATTCTTCTCCAGCTATGATACACAAAATGCACTGACACTACCCCTTTAAAAACACAAATCTTTTAAGCGTGGATCCCGTCGAGTAAGACGGACAATCTGGGTGCTAATACCTTCCCAGGTTGTAACCAACCCCCTTTCTCAGTCTCTCTGGTTCGCAACCGTCTTATCCGTATCTGTCTAGGTTTATGCAGCATTACCTTTCCTTCGGGATAAAAATGCCTAGCTGGAGACTCTATTCATTCCCCGTGAGTTCACTCCTGTGTGTCCTCACACCCTCCTTTCGCCGACCGTTCGCGTCTGTACCTTTATCTGGGCCATTCCCATTTATCGGGAGCGACAGTTTGGAATTAAGTGGGGGAGAGACTGTCTCCCGAACGTGTTGTGGAGATGTAGAAGCTGGTTCAAGTTGATGTTGGTTGCAAGAGTGCAAGGTTATTGAAACGACGTGGTTGCAGACCAGCGAGAGTATGGACTCGTGAATTCGTATCGGTCGAGTGTGAAAAGTGCGTATAATATGGATGAGAGATTGAATGAGATTAAGAGATTTTTCTGAAGGGAATGATAAGTTGATGGATCAATTCGATAGATTATATATCGCGAGTATAATTTGATTAAAGTTGAGTAATTTTCGTTGTTGGAGGAAAAATAAAGGACGTTGGTGAATTTTGGAAGTAAGGGAGAAAGATGGAACTTATTTTCATCAATCTCGAATTCTGATTTTTACCAATTTTAGAGCAGTTGTCAGTAAAAGAGGCATAACTTCTTACTCGAGATTCAGATTGAAGCAGTTCTGGACTTTTTGGAAAGCTTATGAAATTCCCGAATGTTTTCATATAAGATTTTCCTTCAGGAGGTTGGTGAAGAGGGAGATAAGTGCATTTTAGTATTTGGGTCTGATGCTGATTATTTGGAAAATTCTACATACGAGAATTGTTGACCAGTCCCATTGCAAGGATGATAACTTTTTGCTCGTAAATTAGATTTAAGCGGTTTTGGAAGTTCTATAATCTACACAAAATTTTCTTCATTTTGGAATACTATTTTATGTTTGGAAGATCTATATTGGAAGATAAATATAAGGTTGAAGATGAGAAACTATTGCTGAAAATTTAGAAAGATAAAGACAAGTGTGAAACATTATTAGGAATAAAATGTTGGTATTTTTGAGAATGTACCAGTGTTAGAGAATGCATTGAGATGCAATTTAAGTTGAATAAGAATGAGTAAAGTGACGATGTTATGTGATGGTGGAGTTTAGAGAAAAGACGAATGCTCGAGTAACATTGTTAAAATATTTAACTTGGATGAAAGTTGTAATTGGAACGAACCGAATTGGATTGTACTCGATGTTGTAGCGATTCTAGTGTTGGAAACATATTTAAGGTCGTGTTGTTCTATGAGCGTGTATAAGAGATTGTTGAATGGATTTTTGGACGTTTGTGTATAATTATCGAAGTTGGAACTAAGCAAACTAAGAAGGCGTTTGTAATCCTTAGAGAGTTGGCAGAGCATTATGCTTACGGATTTTGGGGCAGGAGTTGAAGTACGCTATTGTGTTGGGTAATGATGATTTATGCCACCGTTATGGTTGCCGGATGTCTATCGACAAATTGAGGAAGTGATTACCCTTAATCTATTGTTGATAGTAGATGGGATCATAAGTGATGGATTGATGTGTCATGCCGACTGGAATAGTATGCATGTTGGATTGGTTGGAGTTAAGCCGAGCACTTGAGAATTGTTTGTTTTGTCGATGTAAACTCGTATATAAGAATGTTAGTCAGATTTAAGGATGATAGTATGAAGTTGCGTATGGATTGAATAGTAATATGGTAACTCATAGTTGAACTCTAGATAATTAGAGTGTTGCATTGGTGATGAATTAAGTGGTGCGAGACTTGAAGTTTTCTTGAGATGATTAGAGAGGAAAGTAGATGGGAATGTAAGACAACGATATGACAAGAGTGTCGGATAAAGTTGAGCTTCCAGTATTACAAGGAGTGAATTGTAAGTAGGTTTATTAAAGTGCGAGTTTTGGTTGGAATAAGAAATGTTGTTTAGTTATGTTGTTTCGGATAAGAATTTATGAAGGATTGTGTCGATATGAGTAGGAATCGAGGATTCAATATATTGAATTAACTAGAAGACAAGGATATGAGTTATCTTGTGGAAATTTGTTAGACCCATGTACCTTATGTTATTGTAGTGATGTTGTGTGTTTAAGATGATTTTTGAGGGACATGCTCTTAAAAGATGGTAAAGTTGTACTTGTGTTGAGGATAATTGGAAATTCGTGGGAGTACATGTAGATATTACCCAAGATTTGGAAGTAGTAGTCGTTGTAATTATGTTAAATGTCAGAGGTGTTGCCCTACATATCTAAGTTGAAGTATTCAATAACTATGAGAGTTTAGGATACCTGGGGGCCGAAGATTTCGAAGAGTAAAGTCGAAGTATTTTACTACATCGGTTTTGGTGATTGGGAGTTGGAAGTTGAAATTGGTGGAGTTATTACCTTACGGGTAATCAGAGTGCGCAACGAACACATGGCATAGTGCAGTTGTTCATATCTGAGTACCAACAAGGTTGGCATTAGTTGTATTATTGTCGTGTTAGAGTTGTGTGTCCCTATGTTGTGGTGTTCTAATACTTCAATCATTAAATTCATGAGTTGGGTACTATCTTGTGTTGCGATGCTAGTTGTCAAGTGTATCACTTATGTATTGTTCGTATTGTTGTTGTCGTTGATATTATGAGTCATGGTTTGTATTATATATGGAGTTGCCTTTCTGAGTCGGGAGTTGATTAGGCGGATGAAATAAGTAGGTGAAATAGTTGAATCGGTTAAATTTCCAAAGAGGAAAATTCTTTAAGTGGGGGAGAGTCGTAACACCCCAAATTCGATTATGAGTAATTGTTGCTTATTTGAGGATATATGATGATTTTGACAATAGGTGGTTATGTGGGCCGATGCATTGTGGTGAAATTAATTTAATAATATTAATAATAAGAATAATCATGTAGTATTATTCGAATTATTGCTTATTATTTAAAATAATAGAAGTGGGAGTATGGAGGTTATGTTTGTCATTTGGGAGTAAAAGAATATTTTTATATAATATAAATAATTGATGTATAATTATACCATTATTATTTTCATTAATAAAAATATATTGAAGAAAGGGCAAGGTGGTCTTTATCAGAAAAGAGTAAGGATAGTTTTGGAAAATTATAAACTGGGGTAATTTTATCAAAAAGGAGAATACGATCAAAACTCTTATGTTATCGTGTTTTTGGTAAATAACTCTAAAGAGTGGAAAAGAATGAGATGAAGCTTAGGGTCTTGAAGTTGCGAAGAAACTTGGAGAAGAGTGTCAATCTAAGGAATTCTCTAAGGTATGAGGAGTTTTCATAATTTACTATAGTTTTATAGGAATTAGTTTATGAATAGATTAGGTTTTGTATGATTTTGGTGAGTTTTAGGCTTAATTACATAGATTGAGTTATAAGAGTATGAATTCATGAATTAAGATTGATAATATGATTTAGAATGGTTTGTTTGATGTTTGGATTGTTGCATTGTTGTGGTATATGTTTGATATTTGATTGGAAGTAGTTTTGGGGTGCAATGAGGTGAAATTCATATGAAGGATTTGGGGTTTTTGGGGCTGAATTCGTAAAACAGTTGAAAAATTGCTGATACGCAGACGTTAACCGCTTAACCCCAGACATTAACCGATTAACCATTGAAAAGTATGTGTGTTTTGGGAGAAAATGAAGTGTTAACCGGTTAAACCCACACCTTAACCGGTTAACACTATAATAAGGTAAATTTTAATTTTTGAAAAATTCATAACTTTTGATCAGTAACTCCGATTGAGGTTCCGTTTGAAGCGTCAGAAAGCTAACAAGATGAACTTTATTTTGATGAAATAAAATGAGTGATGTGAGATATTTTCCTATACTGAATTTTTAGAAAATGTTAAATTGGCCTGATGATTTTAATCGTAATTGGGTTACAAATTGATGTTTTGGAGTTGTTGATGAACGAGGGTTATTAGTGTGTTGTTACGACGAAAAACCTAATTATTTGATGATTATTTGCTGAATATGAAATGAATGATGCACTGTTGATTTTTGGTGATTATGAGTAGAATCGTATCGTTGCATTTCATGGCATATTTTGTTAGGGCTTCGGCCTATTGGTAGCTTCAATCCCATTCTGCGGATTGAAGTGATTTGGTGATTTTTGTGTGCTCCATTGTGGAGGGTTGATGGCCAGTGTCCATAGCATGGAGAGAATCGGTACCACATGCATATTATGCATTTCATTATAGTTGACATTGAATTTAAAAGAATGTATTTGTGAATGTGTTGTGCTGAATTTTGTTGTTGATGATGTTATGATATTGTTGTACTTAATTTATTTAAATTCCATATCCTTATATTACTATAATGAATTATGATTTATCACCCTGCCTGCTTGGAAATGTTGCCTCTTTTGTGGGTAACTTACAGATATCCGAGATGAGTTCGCGTTGCGTGAAGTCTTAGCGTGAACTATATAGCTTAATTCTAGAGTATCTGGTGTCTTGCTATGATATATGTAACATCGGTAGGAAATATAATGCTTATATGATTGGATTGTCGCTTTGTTATTTGAGTTTTATGAGTTTTTAAATGTTAAATTGAGAATGATGATAATTGTTGACTTTGACCAAAAGGTCTTTACATTTTAATGAGATAAGAGGAAAATATTTTGAATATATGACTCCGCTGCGGTAATTTTGATTTTTAGAGGAAAAAATATTTTAATATAATATTTTGGATTGATGTTTTATGAAGAAATGTGACACCTTCCATGATTTACTCTAATTATTTAAGTTTATTAATCGAGAATATTATTTGGGGTTAAGGGGTGTTACATTAGTGGTATCAGAGCAGGTTGGTCCGTCCGGCCAATGTGGTTAATGTCGTTTATTCCTCAATGTGCGACATATGTGTGAAATCACTGTTGGCACTTGCTTGTTGGTTTCTAGTCGTTGTCTGCATGTGTTGGTTTGGAATTAAGTGGGGGAGAGACTGTCTCCTGAACGTGTTGTTGAGATGTAGAAGCTGGTTCAAGTTGATGTTGACTGCAAGAGTGCAAGGTTATTGAAACGACGTGGTTGCAGACCAGCGAGAGTATGGACTCGTGAATTCGTATCGGTCGAGTGTGAAAAGTGCGTATAATATGGATGAGAGATTGAATGAGATTAAGAGATTTTTCTGAAGGGAATGATAAGTTGATGGATCAATCCGATAGATTGTATATTGCAAGTATAATTTGATTAAAGTTGAGTAATTTTCGTTGTAGGAGGAAAAATAAAGGACGTTGGTGAATTTTGGAAGTAAGGGAGAAAGATGGAACTTATGTTCATCGATCTCGAATTCTGATTTTTACCAATTTTAGAGCAGCTGTCAGTAAAAGAGGCATAACTTCTTACTCGAGATTCAGATTGAAGCAGTTCTGGACTTTTTGGAAAGCTTATGAAATTCCCGAATGTTTTCATAAAAGATTTTCCTTCAGGAGGTTGGTGAAGAGGGAGATAAGGGCATTTTAGTATTTGGGTCTGATGCTGATTTTTTGGAAAATTCTGCATACGAGAATTATTGACCAGTCCAATTGCAAGGATGATAACTTTTTGCTCGTAAATTAGATTTAAGAGGTTTTTGAAGTTCTGGAATCTACACAAAATTCTATTTATTTTGGAATATGATTTTATGTTTGGGAGGTCTGTATTGGAAGATAAATATAAGGTTGAAGATGAACAACTATTGCTGAAAATTTGGGAAGATAAAGACAAGTGTTAAACATTCTTAGGAATAAAATGTTGATATTTTTAAGAATGTAACTGTGTTAGAGAATGCATTGAGATGCAATTTACGTTGAATAAGAATGAGTAAAGTGACGATGTTATGTGATGGTGGAGTTGATAGAAAAGACGAATGCTCGAGTAACATTGTTAAAAAATTTAACTTGGATGAAAGTTGTAATTGGAACGAACTGAATTGGATTGTACTCGATGTTGTAGCGATTCTAGTGTTGGAAAAATATTTAAGGTCGTGTTGTTCTATGAGCGTGTATAAGAGATTGTGGAATGGATTTCTGGATGTTTTGGTATAATTATCAAAGTTGGAACTAAGAAAACTAAGAAGGCGTTGGTAATCCTTAGAGAGTTGGCAGAACATTATGCTTACGGATTTTGGGGCAGGAGTTGAAGTACGCTATTGTGTTGGGTAATGATGATTTATGCCACCGTTATGGTTGCCGGATGTCTATAGACAAATTGAGGAAGTGATTACCCTTAATCTATTGTTGATAGTAGATGGGATCATAATTGATGGATTGATGTGTCATGCCGACTGGAATAGTATGCATGTTGGATTGGTTGGAGTTAAGTCGAGCACTTGAGAATTGTTTGTTTTGTCGATGTAAACTCGTATATAAGAATGTTAGTCAGATTTAAGGATGATAGTATGAAGTTGCGTATGGATTGAATAGTAATATGGTAACTCATAGTTGAACTCTAGATAATTAGAGTGTTGCATTGGTGATGAATTAAGTGGCGCGAGACTTGAAGTTTTTTTGAGATGATTAGAGAGGAAAGTAGATGGGAATGTAAAACAACGATATGACAAGAGTGTCGGATAAAGTTGAGCTGCCAGTATTACAAGGAGTGAATTGTAAGTAGGTTTATTAAAGTGCGAGTTTTGGTTGGAATAAGAAGAGTTGTTTAGTTATGTTGTTTCAGATAAGAATTTATGAAGGATTGTGTCGATATGAGTAGGAATCTAGGATTCGGTATATTGAATTAACTAGAAGACAAGGATATGAGTTATCTTGTGGAAATTTGTTAGACCCATGTACCTTATGTTATTGTAGTGATGTTGTGTGTTTAAGATGATTTTTGAGGGATATGTTCTTAAAAGATGGTAAAGTTGTACTTGTGTTGAGGATAATTGGAAATTCGTGGGAGTACATGTAGATATTACCCAAGATTTGGAAGTAGTCGTCGTTGTAATTATGTTAATTGTCAGAGGTGTTGCCCTACATATCTAAGTTGAAGTATTCAATAACTATGAGAGTTTAGGATACCGTGGGGCCGGAGATTTCGAAGAGTAAAGTCGAAGTCTTTTACTACATCGGTTTTGGTGATTGGGAGTTGGAAGTTGAAATTGGTGGAGTTATTACCTTACGGGTAATCAAAGTGAGCAACGAACACATGGCATAGTGCAGTTGTTCATATCTGAGTACCAACAAGGTTGGCGTTAGTTGTATTATTGTCGTGTTAGAGTTGTGTGTCCCTATGTTGTGGTGTTCCAATACTTCAATCATTAAATTCATGAGTTGGGTACTATCTTGTGTTGCGATGCTAGTTGTCAAGTGTATCACTTATGTATTGTTCGTATTGTTGTTGTTGTTGATATTATGAGTCATGGTTTGTATTATATATGGAGTTGCCTTTCTGAGTCGGGAGTTGATTAGGCGGATGGAATAAGTAGGTGAAATAGTTGAATCGGTTAAATTTCCAAAGAGGAAAATTCTTTAAGTGGGGGAGAGTCTTAACACCCCAAATTCGATTATGAGTAATTGTTGCTTATTTGAGGATATATGATGATTTTGACAATAGGTGGTTATATGGGCCGATGCATTGTGGTGAAATTATTTTAATAATATTAATAATAAAAATAATCATGTAGTAATATTCGAATTATTGCTTATTATTTAAAATAATAGAAGTGGGAGTATGGAGGTTATGTTTGTCATTTGGGAGTAAAAGAATATTTTTATATAATATAAATAATTGATGTATAATTATACCATTATTATTATCATTAATAAAAATATATTGAAGAAAGGGCAAGGTGGTCTTTATCAGAAAAGAGTAAGGATAGTTTTGGAAAATCATAAACTGGGGTAATTTTATCAAAAAGGAGAATACAATCAAAACTCTTATGTTATCGTGTTTTTGGTAAAGAGCTCTAAAGAGAGGAAAAGAAGGAGATAAAGCTTAGGGTCTTGAATTTGCGAAGAACCTTGGAGAAGAGTGTCAATCTAAGGAATTATCTAAGGTATGGGGAGTTTTCATAATTCATTATAGTTTTATAGGAATTAGTTTATGAATAGATTAGGTTTTGTATAATTTTGGTGAGTTTTAGGCTTAATTACATAGATTGAGTTATAAGAGTATGAATTGATGAATTAAGATTAATAATATGATTTAGAATGGTGTGTTTGATGTTTGGATTGTTGCATTGTTGTTGTATATGTTTGATATTTGATTGGAAGTAGTTTTGGGGAGCAATGAGGTGAAATTCTTAGGAAGGATTTGGGGTTTTTGGTGCTGAATTTGTAAAACAGTTGAAAAATTGCTGATACGCAGGCGTTAACCGGTTAACCCCAGGCGTTAACCGATTAACAATTGAAAATTATGCGTGTTTTGGGAGAAAAATGAAGTGTTAACCTGTTAACCCCACACATTAACCGGTTAACACTATAACTAAGGCATATTTTAATTTTTGAAAAATTCATAACGTTTGATCAGTAACTCCGATTGAGGTTCCGTTTGAAGCGTCAGAAAACTAACAAGATGAACTTTATTTTGATGAAATAAAATGAGTGATGTGAGATATTTTCCTTTACTGAATTTTTAGAAAATGTTAAATTGGCCTTATGATTTTAATCGTAATTGAGTTACAAATTGATGTTTTGGAGTTTTTGATGAACGAGGGTTATTAGTGTGTTATTACGACGAATAACCTAATTATTTGATGATTATTTTATGAATATGAAATGAATGATGCACTGTTGATTTTTGGTGATTATGAGGAGTATCGTATCGTTGCATTTCATGGCATATTTTGTTAGGGCCTCGGCCTATTGGTAGCTTCAATCCCATTCTGCGGATTGAAGTGATTTGGTGATTTTGGTGTGCTCCCTTGTGGAGGGTTGATGGCCAGTGTCCATCGCATGGAGAGAATCGGTACCACATCATATTATGCATTTCATTATAGTTGACCTGGCATTTAAAAGAATGTATTTGTGAATGTGTTGTGCTGAATTTTGTTGTTGATGATGTTATGATATTGTTGTACTTAATTTATTTAAATTCCATATCCATATATTACTATAATGAATTATGATTTCTCACCCTGCCTGCTTGGAAATATTGCATCTTTTATGAGAAACTTGCAGATATCCAAGATGAGTTCACGGTGCGTGAAGTCTTAGCTGGAACTATATAGCTTAATTCTAGAGTGTCTAGTGTCTTGCTATGATAGATGTAACATCAGGAGGAAATATAATGCTTATATGATTGGATTGTTGCTTTGTTATTTGGGTTTTATGAGTTTTTAAATGTTGAATTGAGATTGATGATAATTGTTTACTTTGACCAAAAGGTCTTTACATTTTAATGAGATAAGAGGAAAATATTTTGAATATATGACTCCGCTGCGATAATTTTGATTTTTAGAGGAAAGAGTATTCTAATATAATATTTTGGATTGATGTTTTATGATGAAATGTGAAACCTTCCATGAGTTACTCTGATTATTTCAGTTTATTAATCGAGAATATTATTTGGGGTTAAGGGGTGTTACATTAGATGAATCAGAGTAGGTCGGTCCATCTGGCCAATGTTGTTAATGTCGTTTATTCCTCAATGTGCGACATGTGTTTGAAAACACTGTTGGCACTTGCTTGTTGGTTTCTAGTCGCTGTCTGTAGGTGTTGGTTTGGAATTAAGTAGGGGAGAGACTGTCTCCTAAACGTGTTATTGAGATGTAGAAGCTGGTTCAAGTTGATGTTACGTGCAAGAGTGCAAGGTTATTGAAACGACGTGGTTGTAAACCAGCGAGAGTATGGACTCGTGAATTCGTATCGGTCGAGTGTGAAAAGTGCGTATAATATGGATGAGAGATTGAATGAGATTAATAGATTTTTCTGAAGGGAATGATAAGTTGATGGATCAATCCAATAGATTGTATATTGCAAGTATAATTTGATTAAAGTTGAGTAATTTTTGTTGTTGGAGGAAAAATAAAGGACGTTGGTGAATTTTGGAAGTAAGGGAGAAAGATGGAACTTATGTTCATCAATCTCGAATTCTGATTTTTGGCAATTTTAGAGCATCTGTCAGTAAAAGACGCATAACTTCTTACTCGAGATTCGGATTGAAGAAGTTCTGGACTTTTTGGATATCTTACAAAATTCCCTACAATTTGCATTTAATATTTGCCTTTAGGAGGTTGGTGAAGAGGGAGATAAATGCATTTTAGTATTTGGTTCTGATGCTGATTTTTTTGAAATATTCTGCATACGGGAAATTTTGACCAGACCCATTGCAAGGATGACAATTCTTTGCTCGTAAATCAGATTTAAGAGATTTTTCAAGTTATGGAATCTACACGAAATTCTCTTCATTTTAAAATATGATTTTATGTTTGGGAGATCTATATTGGAAGAGAAATATATGGTTGAAGATGTAAACACCCCAAATTTGCCCTCACCCATTCACACCATGGCTTGTGATCATTCTCATATGCATAAGCACAATCATATCATCTCACATCTCATTTTTGATTCACTGCATAGCTTTCAAGGCATCTGCACCTAGGGTTTGTGATCTGAGCAATCCCAAAGCTTCTTGAGGCACCCCAAAGGCTACCAATCAATTCAAAGTGGTCCATGTGTGTTCTTATATCATATTTCATCTCCTCAAAGTCAAAAATGCAGAGGAATCACAAGAGCTAGGGTTTGATTGGATGCAGAGCCAGGTTGAACTACACAGTTGACTGAAAATTAGGGTTTTGGTTTCAGAGGCCATAACCCCAAATTTTTTGGTCATTCTTGTTTCTATTGATCTCTATATGGTATAGGGAGCATGTATATCAATTTTCATGAAGAAATTCCATGGGGAAGTCATCTGATCAAGAGTTGACTTTCTAGACAAGTCAGTGCAAAATCAGGGCATCTGAGGCCCCCAATGACCCAACCAATGGGTGATCTTCATCATTTTGAGTGTATATGATCTTTATTTGATCATGGAAGAAGGTTGAAGTTCATAGAAATCAAGAATTTAGGGTTTTTGCAAAGGTTGACTTTTTGGGCATAGTTGACTTTTCAAGAATGCATCATTTTAGGTCAATTTTCAAGCTTTGATTCTTGGTCCAAAAAGGCTTCAAATGGAAAAACTTTGGTCATGAAAGTTGTAGATCTCATCTTTCCCTTTTCAAAAAGTACAAGAACATGATCAAACTCTTCTTGGATCAAAAGTTATGGCCATGCAAAGTTGGCAAAAATCATTAATTTCTAAGGCATGCTTCAAATGGAAATTTTGCAAAGACTTGAACCAATGCACATTGCAGCCTCTAATTCATCTCAAACCATTACATAAACTTTCTCTAAGTCCTAAAAATCAGATTTGAACTAAGATTGCCCATGGTTACATGTTTGGTTAGGCAAAAGAATCACATGTGAACCAAAGTGTCACAAGTTGCAAAACTCATGATCATGCTCCCTCCTACTTGCAGCCTTGGATGCTGAGCTTTGCTAGCCTCTCACCTCACCTTGCTGCGCCAGCCCATGCCCATGTACTTGCCTAGATCATGAGCCATGCTTCTCTTACACATTATTTGACTTTTTGCAAAAGTTGCCTCACCTATCCATAAAGCACATGTCAAATCAACTGACCAATGAGAGAGAGTTATGTGGACAATTTGCAAGCAAAGCATAAGGGCAAGCAAGGCTGAAACCATCCCATTCATAACTTACACAAAAACACTCCCATTTGCATCTTGCTTCGAATTTCTCTCCACAGCAAGCAAACACTCAAACCTTTTCCTCCATTCAACTCACCATGTATCATTGAGTTGAAATCACTAGGAACCCAAGCCTAAAACAGCCAGAACATCTCACTGCCATTTCTCACTCCATTTTGCAGTTGCATTCGAAACTCTCATCCTAGCTCACAAACAGCCAAACAAACCTTGCAGACCTTCTCCATTCATCCTCAGGACCTCAAACAACCCATCACCATGGCCTGAAACCTCCAGAAACACCATTGCCATTTCTGAGCAAGCTTGAGCAGAAGCTGTCGAATCTCACTATCCAGCCAACTTAAACTCCATTTGAGCATTCAAACATCATCTGGGGATCAAGTGGAGTAGATTGCACAAGGAGAGGTGGCCAGAAAGTTCTCAAACTGAAAGCTTCAAATCTCAGGTAGCTCGAAAATTATTTTTCCAGAAATCATTTTTATTGTTACAAACTTGTTCTTTGTGTTATCCTGATCATCCTGGTACCATTGGTTTTGAAAATGGTTGTGATTTGAGCATTTAATTTGTCTCTGAAACTGGTTTGCCCTAAAAATGTTTGCTTTCGATTCATGTGATTGATGAAGAATAAATTTGTTTGGGGTTAGGGTTTTGATTTAGGAGATCATGGGGTTCATTTCTATGTGCTTAGTTTTCATTTTCGTTACGTTTTGAGGGAGTTGGTGAGTTTTCAGGTGAGAAGCTGGCCGGAGAAGACGACCGGAAGTCTTCTCCGGTAGCCTGAGAGTGATTAGGGCTAATCCCTGTAATTAATGAGAGTTTGAATCCTGAGCGTTGGATGAGCTGACTTGGTCAATTCCCGCGTGCATTCAAGGGCCCAGATTCGTTCACTTAACCCTAATCCACGTCATTAACCCTTTTAATTCAGTTTAATTAATTTAAATATAGTTTAGCCCAGTTTGAATGTGGCCCATTGGATCTGGCGCGCAGTCAACCCCCTCATTTCCAGATTGAATCTCAACCCTTCATTGTGCATACTTCAGTTTTATTTAATTTTTATTCATTTTCTTTTCAATTAATTTGCATAATTATTTTAAAATAGTTAAAAATTCGTAAAAATTATGAAACTTTTTCCTAAAAGTTTTAATAATTTTTAAGACCCAAAAATATTTTTATTTTATTTTTTATCATTAAAAAAGTATTTTTAAATATTCAAAAGATTATTTTTAATTGATTAATGAGAATTAATTAATTAAAAATACTTTTAGGTATTTAAAAATTACAAAAAAAATTCATGAAATGTTCTAAGACATTTAGAAACATTGTCTAACCTTCAAACCAAATTTCTTTTTTGATCTTGATGCATTTTAAGAATTTTTCATTGAATTAAATCATTTTTTATGCATTATTTTGATCATGGATTCAAAAATTCATTTCTGCCTATTGGTGAAGGTTGAGACATTGATTCTTCTTGCATTGTCTTTTGTTTAGCATGTATTTTCAAGGATAAAAAGGCCATGAATTGTTCTTGCATTTTCTAATTGATTGGCATTTGTTTTGTTAAGAACCCTAAAAAACCCTAATAACTTGTGAAAATCATAACTTGAGTTTGGTTGAGAGTTGAGAGTTCCCCTTTGGGCAGTGTTTCATCATAGGCCTAGGGTTTCTTTGGGTGCCATTTTCCATTTTTTTATCATGAGGTTTGCTTCTATTTTTTGTTTGTGTTTGGTGTTTGATCCATGAACCCTAATTTGGGCTTTCTTTTGCATCCTTCTTGCATTCTCTTGCATAACATGACTTGTCTTTGCATTTTGTGCATGCTTATGATTCATTTGACATCTTAAGACATATAGGAAGCATCTTTGATCATTGCATCTCATATTTGCCATGTCATTTGTCTTGTATGATTCATAACTTTTCATGCTTGTTCATGCTCCTTAGCTTGCATCATTTGCATTCATGATCTTGTATGAACATCCCCATTGTCTTGCCTCATGTTTGCAGCACCTCATAACATCATAATCATCATCAACATGCTTCTGGTTTTGCTTAGCATCATATCATTTCATCTCATCTTGCATTGCATTGCATTTTCTTTCTAACATTTCAGGTGGTAAGTGAACTTGAGAAGTGGATTTGCCTTCACTTCTCATAACTCTTCTTTTCATCTCTCTTGCATCCATTGCTGCATTTTTATGTGTGTTTGAGTTTGAGCTTGCTCATTCTTCTCCTTCCCACTTTCTTTCTTCAAGTGACTTGACTTCTTGAATGAAGCAAGTCACTTTGCTTCTCTTGATCCTTTCATCTGCTTCCTGGTGGTTCCATTGAAGATTGTTCTTGCAAACCTCACAAACCTTAGGAACAACCAAGCATGACAATGATTAGGGTTTTGATTAGTCTCCCCTCTTAGTTTTACCTTTGTGTCTCTCTTTGAGTCTTCTCTTCTCACCTCATAATCAGGGACTAAACCCTAAAGGCTTTAAGACTTTGTGATTAAGCTTATGCCTGCATCCTTCTCTTAGGATGGAGTGTATAACTTTAATCCTAAGTCTTGAACCCTTAAGGTGTTTAAATCTCTTAATCAATTCATCTAATAATCATCAAGACATCACACTTGTAACTTGGGCCTTGCATTAGGGTTCTAATTCTTCCTTAAGTGGTTAAGAAGGACTAACCCTAGTGTTAATGGACAAGTCCCCCTCAAGTTGTCTTACAAATCATAAAAAACACTTCATCATCATACCATTAATCTAAATAAAATCCACTTAATAAAGGCTTGTTTTGTCATGGGTTTAATCCCTAATCATGGATTAAGTTGAGGAGTCTTCCTCAGCTTAAACATTCTCATCTATTATCCTTCTTTTAGGATGGTGTAATGAGTCTGTTTAATCCTTGATTATGGCTTAACCTCATTACTCAACACTAAACAAAAATCCCAAAAACATCTAAATAATCACAAGTAGGTTAATGATCTTAATCCTACATCAAAAGGTGATTAAGTGTGAGAATCTGACTTCACACTTAAGGTATTCTCATTACCCCTAATCAGAGGGAAGATGTGGTGAGTTTACTAACCCATTGGTTTAGGCTTAAGCTCATTATCTTATGACAAACTCCAAAAGCAATAAAAGACTGAAAACTCAAAAACAAACAATAATCGTCTCCTTCGGGATTCTTTTCTCATCACACTCATTCACAAACGAGAATTCGCTTCTTCCGTCTAATGCAAGACAGTTAGCACCTGAGCCAGACAGGTCATACACTTGAGCATAGGCAAGCAAGCAGTTCACAAGTCAATTCACCTTTCAGTCTTTTTGGGTCGAACTACGGTGTTCTGACTTCCTCATTGCACGAGAGGATACGTAGGCATAACTTAACGGTTATCGAACAAAAGTCTCTGTATATTCCCCCTCCTTCCAGCATTATTCTTTGAGCCTCATTATCATGAGCATTTCATTCTTGTTCTTACACTGACACATCACTTATACATATTACACTTCACTTCTTTACACTGACACCTGTACATTCTTTTCCAGCTATTTTACACACAGATTGCACTGACACTACCCCTTTAAAACACAAATCTTTTAAGCGTGGATCCCGTCGAGTACGGCGGACAATCTGGGTGCTAATACCTTCCCAGGTTGTAACCAACCCCCTTTCTCAGTCTCTCTGGTTCGCAAACCGTCTTATCCATCTCTTTCTAGGCCTATGCAGCATTGCCTTTCCTCCGGGATAAAAATGCCTAGCTGGCGACTCTATTCATCTCCAGTGAGTTCACGGCTGTGTGTTCTCATTGTCCCTCTCGCCGACCGTTCGCGTCTGTACCTTCATATGACCCGGTTTCATTTGTCGGGAGCGACAGCTTGGCGACTCTGCTGGGGACCCTTATATTGCAACCAGGGCTTCTGGTTCTTTTTGTGGGTTCCTCCTAGCGCTTGTTTGATTTGTGTTTACTGGGGTGTTATGTGCTTGTCTGTGCTTGTATATCTGTTTTGTTTATTGCTTTATGTACAGTTGCTTTACTGCTTTCTTTATTGCATTTATATATATCATACTGTCATTATTGCTGGCTGGATCTGGTTTCTTGTTTTGGTGGGTGGGTGTTTCATTGAGAGTTAAGGTCCTATACCTGGGACCTGAGTGACACTTAGGCTAGAGTGAATCATATTCTTTCCCATTCCATTTCGGTCTGGTGCGGGAATATGAAACACGGTTCAGATATGGGTTTCTTCTTGAGAACTCTGTGTTGCGGATTTCCTGCAATGCTAGGGCTATCTGGGAAGCCTGCTAAGTCTGGATGACCTTTTAGTATTGACCTTCAGAAACTGAGGTGAATTAGAGGAGGAATTGTTATGGTTATTGTAAACACTGTACCTCCGGGTTAGAAGTGTTTACACTTCTCATAACTGATCCAAGTCTGAGGATCCTTGTTCTAGATCATCACCTGTGAGGGGGTTGGGCTGTTTACAGGTTTGCAGGTACCTTGACCTCAGAGTACCCTGTTACTTTGACTTTGTTAAGAATGCTCCATGTTGGATAGTTCTTGTGATTCTAAACCCTGGACATGTGGCTCTTTATTTGAGTCCCCCACCCTGGTTACTGGATTTATAGACCTCCATCTGGAATTCTTGAACACACATGGATCTATACCAAGGCAGTTTATCAGATCCAGCTCAGTCACAAACCTTTGCATCTCATTTGCATACATACCCATTGCATCATATTAACATTTGCTTATTTGTGTTTCAGGGTATCCATATTCATCTGGTTTTGGTTTTGACCCCATCTGCAGTTTTGACCTGTCTCCACCAGCACTTGCTTCAGTTTGTCAGCCATACTTCAGTTACTTGCACTAGCCAGCCAGTGGCCCACTCCTCAGCATCTTCATCAGCACTTATCCTACTCAGTCCTCAGCATCATGGCTCCAAAGAAAAGCAACATCACCTACCATTTCTTCCAACCAGACTTGTCAGACATCAGGAGGATCCAAACCCTGATCACTTCAGATCACATACCCTTGTTCAGGGAGAGTTATGGAGATATACTGGACATGGTTATGGATCTGGACCCTTCACAGAGGAGCCTCATCCACACCTGTATTCAGTTTTATGACCCCCCATTGAGATGTTTCACCTTTCAAGACTTTCAGTTGGGGCCTCTCCTGGAAGAATACTCATCATTGACTGGTCTGCCCATCAAAAGAGAAATCCCATTCAACCCTGAAATGGTCTTTCCTAGCAATGGAGAGATAGAAAAAGCTTTGCACCTGGAGCCTGTTTTGATCGAACAGCATATGACCTCTAAAGCTGGGATCCCTGGATTTCATCTGGACTTCCTGATTTCTCAAGCTAGTTTGAAAGCCTCCCTGGGGGAGTGGAAAGCTGTTTGTGCTCTGTTGGCCTTAAGTGTGTATGGAATTGTGCTGTTTGCAGATGAGCCTCGATTCATTAGCAAAAATGCAATCCATTTGTTCATCCTGAAGAACCCAGTGCCAACTTTACTGGGTGATCTCTACTACTCAGTACATCAGAGAAATGAGAAGCAGAGGGGGAGATTAGTGAGGATTTGTGCTCCATTATTCCATGCTTGGCTTCTCAGGCATCTACCCAGGACAGATGCATTTCTAAATCCTCATCAGCAAAGCAACTGGGCTAAGAGGCTCACTGTTCTAACTTCAGCAGACATCAGATGGTGTACTCAGAGCACCAAAGGCAGAGATATGATCACCAGCTGTGGGCACTTTCCCAATGTGCCTTTGATAGGAGTTAAGGGAAGTATCAACTACAACCCTCTGCTGTTCAGGAGACAATTGGGCTATGCACTGGTTCATACTCCTAGGGAGCAGGACCTAGTTGAGACCCTCTACTGTGAGAACAAGATTAGTCTGGCAACTGTTAGGCAGGCTGCCTGGGCCTGGGATCATGTTCAAACCAAGGGAATCACCATTCTGGGGAAGTGCAATAATGTGGCATCAGTCCAATATTATGAGTGGTCCCATGCTAGGGCCCAATTCTCTGGATTGCCCTTCACCATAGAAGACATGCCTGAGTCATCTTCAGCACCACCCCCTGCCACTATCAGTTTGGAAGAGTTTGAAAGCTTGAAGGAAAGAAATGAGAAGTTAACTCAAGCCTTGCAGAAGACCCTCCGGGAGAGGAGTGAAGGTGTGAGGGAGATTGAGAGATTGGAGAAGTTGAGGGTGGAACACTTGACCAAGATTGAGAAGTCTGGAGATTATATCAACAAATCTAAAGCTGGTGAACAGATTCTGAAGAATGCTTGTAAAGAAGCCCAGTTTCAGAGAGCAAGAACAGACTTGTATTTGAAAGAGAGTCAGGCCAGGTGGGTCCGGATCACTGAGGCCCGTACTCTAGAAGACAAAAGAGTTCAAGACAAGATGGGACAGATGGAAAAAGCCCTGGCAGCAGCCCAGGAGGAAATATCAGAGCTGAAAATCAAAGCAGGAGTGAAGAGGTCTAAGGACCAAAGTCAGAACAAGAAGTTGACTGCAGCTGTTGCAACAAGAAACCTTCTCATCAGAGGTCTCACGGAGCGTCCGGCTGATCCTGTGACCGAAGCACTTCTCAAGGAAGTTCGTGAGGATGAGTTTGGCCTCGGAGTTTGATCATTTGTTTGTTGTTGCTTTCTTTCCTTGTACTTTTATTTTTGTACTGTATTTTGACCCCTTAGCGGGCTTGTGTTGTAAAATGAACAAATTGTATTATTTCACCTTTGTAATATATCTGTGTTGGTTTCTATCTGGGCTCACATCAAGAGCAACTTCAACGGCATCATCTTCAAGGGTCTGGGAGGGTCAAAACCGAAGACCAAACCGGATACCTTGAGAACAAATAAGCATAACTGCATTGCATGCTAACCCTTTTGTTTGTTTTGTAGGTTTTTGTTTTGTTGTTGCTAACCTCTGTTGTGATATTCAGGAATTATTGCTCGCCGCCGGGTATTTCCTCTCAACAGGCCTCACAGGTACCCAACTAGAAACAACCTTCCGGGAATCCAGATGGATCAGATGCAGCAGGACCTTACGGAGGTCAGAAACCAGATGGCCAACGAAAGGTTGGAGATGAGAACTCAGATAACACAATTCATGGAAGTGATGAACAACTTAGCTCAAAGCCAGGAGAGGCTCAGAACTTTGGTAGAAGGGAGGAATCAAGAGGAACCCCATGTGGGGACTGCTGGCACGAGTAACAATGAACGGGTGCAACCCCATGTTAACCCTCCTGTGTTTGGCCCACATCTACATCCTGAGATTAACATTCCTGCAAATGTTCAAGGGACAGCCACTGCAGCCAGAGTACTTCAAGAAGATCCTCAGGAGGACCAGTATACAGTAATGGGTGCCGGAGAGGAAACATATGATAGACGATTGGAAGAGATAGCTGAGAAGTTGAGGTCCTTAGAATCTCAAAATTCTTTGGGTTTCGACGTCATGGACATGGGGCTGGTAGAAGGGGTCAGGATCCCCCATAAGTTCAAGCCTCCTTGCTTCGAAAAGTATAATGGGACTTCATGCCCCCGGACTCATTTGCAATCATTTCTGGGAAGGCTGAAAGCCTATACAATGGATGAGAAACTTTGGATGTTCTACTTCGAAGACAGTTTGACTGGAGCATCAAGGGAGTGGTATTCCCATTTGACAAGGGCAACAATTAGATGCTGGAAGGACCTGGCAGAGGCCTTCATCAGACAGTATCAGTATAATCTAGACATGGCACCCAACAGGACTCTCCTGATGGGAATGTCACAGTCTTCGAGGGAGAGTTTCCGAGAGTATGCCCAAAGGTGGAGGCAACTGGCTGCTGCTGTTCAACCACCAATGTCTGAGAGAGAAATGGCAGACATGTTTATGAACACTCTCCAGGGAACGTATATTGACAGGTTGGTTGCTTTCTCTTCCACCAGCTTCGCAGATGTTGTCATAGCTGGGGAGAGAATTGAAAGCTTGTTAAAGATGGGTAAGATCTCAGACAACGGTGCAAGCTCGTCCAGTAGTACAAGAAAGCCTTTTGCAGGCCCGAGAAGAACTGGCGAGACCAATGCCATTCACACCAACAGGGGTAGGCCCCAATATGCTCAGAGGTCAATAGCAGCAGTCACTATCCCTGCTCCAGCTCATCCTCAGCCAGTCTATCAACCTCCTCAACAAAACTTCCAACAACAACCTCATTATCATCAGAATCAGTATCCTCCAAGGAACTTCAACAACAACTCCAACAACAACAATCAACAAAGGCCATTCCAACAAAGGCCATCCCAAGCTAACCGAGTGATCGACCCGATCCCAATGCCGTATGCTGCCTTGCTGCCACAACTTCTGAAACTCAACCTAGTTGAGCTAAGAACGTTGGCACCTCCGGATCCCAACAGTCTACCAAGAAACTATGACTCCAATGCTAGGTGTGCTTTTCATTCAAACGCACCTGGTCACAGTACAGAAAAATGCAGAGCTCTGCATATGAAGGTACAAGACTTGGTAGATTCCAAGGCTCTGAATTTTGCACCTCCGCCCAATGTCAATAAAAACCCTATGCCAAACCATGGTGGTCCCCGAATTAATGCTATTGAAGAAGACCAACCGTCTTATTTGATAACTAGTGTGGATCAGATCAGGACACCATTGGTGGAAATCAAAGCTCAACTCCGTGAAAACAATATATTTCCGGGGTGTGAACTAGGATGTCCATACTGCAATATTTCATGGAATGGGTGTGAGGACCTGAGGAATGGTATCAACAGCCTTATTCAGAGTGGCCTACTCTAGATCACTACATCATTTCCGGCAAATCCGACAACTTCATCAACAACGGTTTCAGATCCTCCTACAAATGCAACAACTATTGTTCCCGACAATTCATCAGCAACATCAACAAGTGCTTCACCTGTCCTTCCAAATGATCAGTTTTCAACAGTTTCTCCTGCTACAACTTCAGCTTCATTCCATTTCGAATCTCCATCAACAACAACATCAGTCCTTCCAACAACACCTCCTACAACACCAGCAATCAATCATGAAGATGTCTCCACTGTTACCATATTCTACGATCCTGAAAATAATTCCGCCTACCATTCAGAAGGTGCTGCTCCCACCAGAGCACCAGTTACAATCTTTTATGATCCACAAACAATAACAGTCCCTTCAGCAGCAGCAATCAGTCCAGTCACTGTCACGGTGCCTGGACCAGTACTATATGAAAGCAATATGGCCATCCCTTGGCACTATGGCTCTGACGTATACTGCGAAGGAAAAAGAATCACTCTTGAAACATCAACACCTGCACCACAAGTAGATAATGTGGGGGGAGGCGGAGGCTTCACTCGAAGCGGACGTCTCTTTGCCTCACAAGTTCAAAAACTTACTGCCGAAGCAGAAGCTGCTGCCAAGGCAAAGGGTAAAGGCCCGGTGCAGGAAGATCCAGCTGCCAAAGAAGCCCTGAAGACTCCATTCGATCAGGAAGTTGATGAGTTTATGCGAATCATCAAAAAGAGTGATTACAAAATTGTGGATCAACTTCACCAGACGCCATCCAAAATCTCCATCCTCTCACTACTTATGTGCTCCGAAGCCCATCGGAATGCACTACTTAAAGTCCTGCACGCAGCTTACGTGCCTGAGGAGATTACTGTCAACCAATTGGAAACCGTGGTTGGAAACGTTACTGCTAGCAATGGGCTAGGGTTTACCAATTCTGACTTGACAGCGGATGGCCGCAACCACAACAAAGCCTTGCACATAACCATGGAATGCAAAGGAGCTGTCCTTTCTCATGTGCTGGTGGACACAGGTTCTTCCCTGAATGTCTTACCAAAGAAAGCTCTGGTGAAGCTTGAATATGATGGACTGGCATTGAGACCCAGCAACCTGGTGGTAAGAGCCTTTGATGGTTCTAAGAGATCGGTTCTGGGAGAGATCGAGCTGCCTGTGACAATTGGCCCACAGACCTTTAAAACTATCTTTTATGTGATGGACATTCAGCCCGCCTACAGCTGTTTGTTGGGTAGACCCTGGATTCACGCCGCTGGCGCAATAACGTCTACCCTTCACCAAAAGTTAAAATTTGAGTGGGAAGGCCAAGTTGTCACAATTTGTGGAGAGGAGGACATTTTTGTTAGCCATCTGGCTACTTACATGTACATTGAAATGGATGGAGAGATCCATGAAACAATGAGCCAAGGTTTTGAAGCCTTGAATGTCAATGAAGCATCTGCTGTATCTGGTACTCCAATGTCATCTTACCAACAAGCCCGGAAGGTTGTTGAAGAAGGAACTGCCCTAGGCTGGGGCAAGGTCTTAGCTGTGGAGGAGAAGAAGGACAAATTTGGGTTGGGTTACAGACCAACTCAACATCAAGCAAAGGCTGCTGCAGAGCCTGGTTTTGTCAGTGGGGGGATGCTTACCCCTGATGCTATCAACTGTCTGGAAGACGAGCTGGAAGAGGAGCGCAATCTGGAGAATTGGATTCGTCCGAAGATCCCGGGGAGCAGTGTCTCGAACTGGTCTTCCCAGGAAATTATAAGAGTTACTCATGCAGAGTAATTATTATTTCCTGTATTTTTTTATAGCATGCATCCAAGTCTCGCATCTTGCCCAAGATGACAAGACTCATTTTGTAACCAGGGCCATCTGTACTTTTGTGCAAACAAGATTAAATTAATGAAATATCAGACGTCTTTTTGCAAACGAGTCTTTTTCTTTTCTGCTCACTGTTTTTCCATTTTTTCTTTTTGTACAAAAAATAAATGGCGGTGTTTTCAAAATGATAACTTCATTTCACTTTTTTTTCTAAAGCAAGATTAAAATCAAGCACTAAAATGAACAAACTTAACCCTTGCAGAGAGTGCCTTCCTGACAGCACCGACAACAGCACGGCTATAACTTCGTATGACTTTGACAATCCAATCAATCAAGCTGATGAAGGGGTTGATGAAGAATATGAGCTTCCTGAAGAGCTGGCCAGGTTGTTGAGACAAGAGGAAAAGGTCATTACTCCTCACCAGGAGGAGATTGAAGTGATTAATCTTGGTACTGACGAAGACGTGAAAGAAGTTAAAATCGGGGCCTGCCTGCAAGACTCAGTGAAGAGACAACTGATAGATCTGCTTCAAGAGTATGTTGATGTGTTTGCTTGGTCGTATCAAGACATGCCAGGGTTGGATACCGACATTGTTGTGCACAAGCTGCCTCTAAGGGAAGAATGCCCGCCGGTTAAACAGAAGCTGCGTCGAACTCGCCCAGACATGGCTATGAAAATCAAAGAAGAGGTACAAAAGCAATGGGACGCCGGGTTCCTTGCCGTGACTAGCTATCCGCCGTGGGTTGCTAACATAGTACCTGTGCCTAAGAAGGACGGCAAAGTAAGAATGTGTGTTGATTACCGGGATCTGAACAGAGCCAGCCCGAAGGATGACTTCCCATTACCTCACATTGATGTATTGGTGGATAACACGGCTCAGTTCTCGGTATTCTCCTTCATGGATGGATTTTCAGGATATAATCAGATCAAGATGTCACCTGAAGACATGGAGAAGACAACATTCATCACACCTTGGGGCACGTTCTGTTACAAAGTGATGCCATTTGGGCTCAAGAATGCTGGTGCCACATATCAACGGGCTATGGTGACATTATTCCACGATATGATCCACAAAGAAATAGAATGTTACGTGGATGATATGATCGCCAAGTCCCTTACAGAGGAAGATCACCTGGTGAATCTGCTGAAGTTGTTCAAGCGTCTGAGGAAGTACCAATTGAAGCTGAACCCCAACAAGTGCACATTCGGGGTGCGATCCGGTAAGCTGCTGGGCTTTATTGTAAGCGAGAAAGGGATTGAGGTTGACCCAGATAAAGTCAAAGCTATTCAGGAAATGCCTGCACCGAAAACTGAGAAAGAGGTTCGAGGGTTCTTAGGATGATTGAACTACATTTCCCGGTTCATATCCCACCTTACGGCGACCTGTGAACCTTTGTTCAAGCTGTTAAGAAAAGAACAAACGGTCAGGTGGAACGAAGACTGCCAGAAGGCTTTTGACAAGATCAAGGAATATCTGCAAGAACCTCCAATTCTCATGCCGCCAGTTGAAGGAAGACCTCTGATTATGTACTTGACAGTATTAGAAGAGTCAATGGGGTGTGTACTTGGTCAGCATGACGAGTCTGGTCGAAAAGAGTATGCAATATACTACCTAAGCAAAAAGTTTACCGACTGTGAACAACGTTATTCACTGCTCGAGAAAACTTGCTGTGCTTTAGCGTGGGCTGCTCGCCGACTGAGACAGTATATGTTGACCCACACTACCTTATTAATCTCAAAGATGGACCCAGTTAAGTACATATTTGAGAAGCCAGCTCTTACCGGACGGGTTGTAAGATGGCAGATGATTCTCACAGAATACGACATACAATACACATCTCAGAAAGCCATCAAGGGCAGTGTACTATCTGAATATCTTGCTGAGCAACCTATTGATGACTACCAACCAATGAGGTTTGACTTCCCTGATGAGGACATCATGTTCATTAAAGCAAAAGATCACGAAGAGCCTATTCACACTGAAGGGCCCGACCCAAAAAAAGAATGGACTATGATGTTTGATGGGGCTGTTAACATGAATGGTCGTGGTGTTGGTGCAGTACTCATTTCACCAAAAGGAGTTCACATGCCTTTCTCGGCAAAACTCACTTTCAACTGCACTAACAACGAAGCTGAATACGAAGCTTGCATTATGGGTCTTGAGGAAGCCATTGACCTCAGGATCAAGACATTGACCGTATTCGGAGATTCAGCTCTGGTAGTCAATCAAACCAACGGAAAATGGTACACCCACCAGGATCATCTGATACCTTATAGGGATTATACAAGGAGGTTATTGACTTTCTTCACAACAGTCAAGCTTGAGTATATCCCTCGAGACGAGAATCAGTTTGCAGATGCTCTTGCTACCATTTCATCCATGATCAAAGTTCAAGCCGCTAACTTTATACCTCAGATTTCAGTGTCTAGACTCGATAGACCGGCATATGTATTTGCAGCGGATATTGTAAAAGATGATAAGCCTTGGTTCCATGACATTAAGTGCTTCTTGGAGGATCAGACATACCCACCTGGGGCATCTTCCAATGATAAGAAGACTTTGAGAAGGCTTGCTGGTAGTTTCTTTCTGAACACTGATGGGTCTTTATACAAGAGGAACTTTGACATGGTACTCCTCAGATGTGTTGACAAGACGGAAGCAGATTTGTTGATGCATGAAGTGCACGAAGGATCTTTTGGTACCCATGCCGGGGGACATGCAATGGCTAAAAAGTTGTTAAGATCAGGTTATTACTGGATCACAATGGATGCAGACTGTTGTGCCTATGCCAGGAAATGCCACAAATGCCAGATCTATGCAGATAAAGTGCATGTGCCTCCTAATCCTTTGAACATCATGTCTTCACCTTGGCCCTTTGCCATGTGGGGCATTGATATGATTGGCAAGATTGAGCCAACTGCTTCAAACGGCCACAGATTCATCCTGGTCGCCATCGACTATTTCACCAAGTGGGTTGAAGCAGCCTCATATGCAAACGTCACGAGACAAGTGGTAGCCAGATTTCTGAAAAGAGATATCATCTGTCGATACGGAGTTCCCGAGCGAATCATTACTGATAATGGTTCCAACTTAAACAACAAGATGATGGCAGAACTGTGCCGGGACTTCAAGATCCAACATCACAATTCTTCTCCTTACAGGCCAAAGATGAACGGCGCTGTTGAGGCAGCAAACAAGAATATCAAGAAGATTGTGCAGAAGATGGTAATCACATACAAAGACTGGCACGAAATGCTACCGTTTGCCCTGCATGGGTACCGCACATCAATCAGAACATCCACTGGGGTAACACCGTATCAGCTGGTATATGGTATGGAAGCAGTCCTACCTGTTGAAGTTGAACTACCCTCGTTACGGGTATTAATGGATGTTAAACTGAGTGAAGCAGAATGGGTTCGGTCCCGATACGAACAACTGAGTCTGATTGAAGAGAAGAGATTGGCTGCAATCTGCCATGGACAGTTATATCAGAAGAGAATGAAGAAGGCCTTCGATCAGAAAGTCAGGCACCGAGAGTACCAAGTAGGGGATCTTGTGCTGAAGAGAATCCTCCCTCCTCATACAGACCACATGGGCAAATGGACTCCAAATTATGAAGGACCATTTGTTGTAAAGAAAGTTTTCTCTGGTGGAGCACTGATGCTCAGCACCATGGATGGTGAAGATTTCCCGTCCCCTGTGAATTCAGATGCAGTTAAAAAATACTTCGCATAAAATGACCCGCTGGACATAAAAACAGAATGTAAGTCCAGGCAAAAATAGGGCATCCCGGCGAGTCAAAAACAGAATAAAAGACTCGGGCAAAAATAAGGGAAATAAATGAAAAATGTACACCCGCTGAGTTGAAAAGCCGCATTGGACAGCTCAGGCAAAAATGGGTATCCCGATGGATTGAAAACCCGAAAGGGCGATCCATGCAAAATAAGGGAATAAGCGAACAACTGCATTCTGAATTCGTCTGTATCACCTACAACTTGGTAAGCTTCCAAAGGATCAAGCTTCAATCAGAATCAACTCTCTCCAGAAAGCAAGACGAGAAGAACGTCATTGTCATACGAGTCATAGCAAGAGAGGAAGCTCCTCAAAGCGTCGCCAACATCGCCAGCATTTTGTTTCTCAATTTGTAACAATCTCCTCATTCCAGGAGATATGTTTCTTTGACTGTATCTTGCCAATTCGGGGCACATGAATTAATAAAATCAGATTTTCAGTCATGTTTCGTTTTACATTTATGTTTTGCAAAGAGTCGTCTGATATCTCTAAAAATACAATTGCATAAGTACAGATGCCTTTCTCTAAAAATGAAAACACATGCTTACAGGGAATCTGATTATTCTCGAAAGTACTTAACTCCTATGATGGAATCCGGTAAGGGATACCTCGGGACCTTGTGTACGTTTCCTTACCTTTGCAGGATTGCAGGTACCCAGTGTCGCTCCCGACAAATGAAAACGGATCAAATGAAGGTACAGACGCGAACGGTCGGCGAAGGGAACAGTGAGAACACACAGCCGTGAACTCACTGGAGAATGGATAGAGTCGCCAGCTAGGCATTTTTATCCCGGAGGAAAGGCAATGCTGCATAGACCTAGAAAAAGATGGATAAGACGGTTTGCGAACCAGAGAGACTGAGAAAGGGGGTTGGTTACAACCTGGGAAGGTATTAGCACCCAGATTGTCCGTCGTACTCGACGGGATCCACGCTTAAAAGATTTGTGTTTTAAAGGGGTAGTGTCAGTGCAATCTGTGTATAAGGCTGGAAAAGAATGTACAGGTGTCAGTGTATAAGTGATGTGAAGAGTGGTATGAAAGTGTCAGTGTAAGGAAAAGAGTGAGATGCTCAAGATCATGAGGCTTTAAAGAATGAAGCTAGAAAGAGGGGGAATATACAGAGACTTTTGTTCGATAACTGTTAAGTTATGCCTACGTATCCTCTCGTGCAATGAGGAAGTCAGAACACCGTAGTTCGACCCAAAGAGACTGAAAGGATTGACTTGTGAACTGCTTACTTGTCTATGCTCAAGTGTATGACCTGTCTGGCTCAGGTGCGAACTGTCTTGCATTAGACGGAAGAAGCGAGTTCTCGTTTATGAGTGAATGAGATGAGAAAAGAATCCCGGAGGAGACGATTATTGTTTGTTTTTGAGTTTTCAGTCCTTTATTGCTTTTGGAGTTTGTCATAGGATAATGAGCTTAAACCTAAATCAATGGATTTGGAAAACTCATCACATCATCCCTCTGATTAGGGGTAATGAGAATTACCTTAAGTGTGAAGTCAGATTCTCACACTTAATCACCTTTGATGTAGGGTTAAGATCATTAACCTACTTGTGATTAATTAGATGTTTTTGTGATTTTTGCTTAGTGTTAAGTAATGAGGTTAAGCCATAATCAGGGATTTAACAGGCTCATTACACTATCCTAAAAGAAGGATAATAGATGAGGGTGTTTAAGCTGAGGAAGGATCCTCAGCTTAATCCATGATGAGGGATTAAACCCATGACAGAACAAACCTTTGATTAAGTGGATTTTATTAATGATATGATGATGAAGTGTTTTTTATGATTTGTAAGACAAACTTGAGGGGGACTTGTCCATTAACTTTAGGGTTAGTCCTTCTTAACCAATTAAGGAAGAATTAGAACCCTAATGCAAGGCCCAAGTTACAAGTGTAATGTCTTGATGATTATTAGATGGATTAATTAAGAGAGTTCAACACCTTAAGGGTCCAAGACTTAGGATTAAAGTTATACACTCCATCCTAAAAGAAGGATGCAGGCATGATCTTAATCACAAAGTCTTAAAACCTTGAGGGTTTAGTCCCTGATTATGAGGTAAGGAGAGAAGACTCAAAGAGAGACACAAAGGTAAAACTAAGAGGGGATACTAATCAAAACCCTAATTCATTATCATGCTTGGTTGGTCCTAATGTTTGTGAGGTTTTCAAGAACAATCTTCAGATGAACCACCAGGAAGCAGATGAACAAGATCAAGAGAAGCAAAGTGACTTGCTTCATTCAAGAAGTCAAGTCACTTGAAGAAAGAAAGTGGGAGAAGGAAGAATGAGCAAGCTCAAACTCAAACACAAGTAAGAATGCAGCAAGGTATGCAAAAGAAGATGAGAAGAAAAGTTATGAGAAGTGAAGGCAAATTCACTTCTCAAGATTACTTACCACCTGAAATGTTAGAAACAAATGCAATGCAATGCTAGATGAAATGAAATGACATGATGCAAAGCAAAACCAGAAGCATGGTGATGATGATTATGATGTTATGAAGTGCTGCAAACATGAGGCAAGGCATGGAGATGTTCATACAAGATTATGAATGCATATGATGCAAGCTAAGGAGCATGAACAAGCATGAAATGTTATGAAACCTACAAGACAAATGACATGGCAAATATGCAATGCAATGATCAATGATGCTTCATACATGTCTTAAGATGTCAAATGAAACATAAGAATGCACAAAATGCAATGACAAGTTAAGTTATGCAAGGAAATGCAAGAATGATGCAAAGGGAAAGCCCAAATTAGGGTTCATGGATCAAACATCAAACACAAACCAAAAACAGAAGCAAACCCTAATATGAAAAATGGAAAATGGTACCTAAAGAAACCCTAGACCTATAATGGATCACTGCCCAAAGGAGGACTCTCAACTCTCAACCAAACTCAAGTTATGAATTTTACAAGTTATTAGGGTTTTTTAGGGTTTGTAACAAAAGAAATGCCAATCAATTAGAGAATGCAAGATCAAATCATGGCCTTTTTATCTTTGAAAGTACATGTCAAATGGAAAACAATGCAAAAAGAATCAATGTCTCAACCTTCACCAATAGGCAGAAATGAATTTTCAAACATATGATCAAAATAATGCACAAAATGTGATTTAATTCAATGAAAAATCCTTAAAATGCATCAAGATCAAAAAAGAAATTTGGTTTGAAGGTTGGACAATGTTTCTAAATGTCTTAGAACATTTCATGAATTTTTTTGTAATTTTTAAATACCTAAAAGTATTTTTAATTAATTAATTCTCATTAATCAATTAAAAATAATCTTTTAAATATTTAAAAATACTTTTTTAATGATAAAAAATAAAATAAAAATGTTTTTGTGTCATAAAAATTAATGAAACCTTAAAGAAAAAGTTTCATAATTTTTATGATTTTTCAGCTATTTTAAATAAATCATACAAATAAATTGCAAGAAAAATGAATTAAAATAAAATAAAATGAAAGTCATCAGATTGGAGGGCCAGGATGCGCTTAAAATTTAAAATGGTTGACTGGCGCCAGATCCAGTGGTTGGGATTATTCCTGACTAATTATGGATTAATTAAAACTTAATGAAGAATTAGGGCTAATCAAACACATCCTGGCCATTGAAACTGGAGGGAAGTCAGCTGGTCAACGCGCATCAACGGCCAGAATTCAAACTAGCCTTAATGACTGCAATTAGGGCAAACTAAACTCAGGTGGCCGGAGAAGACTTCCGGTCGTCTTCTCCGGCCAGAAGGTCACCTGAGAATCTTCAAAACCTCTCAAAACGTATCCAAAATGAAATCTAAGCACACGGGGATGATCCTTATCCTCTCACGAATCAAAACCCTAAACTGAAACAAATTTATCTAACCTAAATCATCTGAATCGAAGGAAAGAAAAACTAGGGTTCGTAAGCTTCAAACAGCAATTAAATTCTCAAAACACATCCATTTCAAAAACTAAAAGCATCAGCATGATCAGGAGAACATAAGGAACAAATTTGTAACTAAAAAAGAGATTTCTGGAAAAAATTATTTGGAGCTACCTGAGATTTGCAACCTCTGATTTAGGAACTTTCAGGCCTCTTCTCCTTGCTCAATCTGCTCCTCTTGGTCCCCCAAAGTTGCTTGAATGCTCAAATGGAATTTATATTTGTTGGATGATGAGTTTCGAAGAGAACTGCTTCAGTTCAGTCAACAATGGCAGTTGAGCTTTTGGCACTCTCAGGCTATGAGAGATGGTTGTTTGAGGTCTATGCAATGTGCAAAGAAGATTGGTGGTGTTGGTTTATGTGTTTGTGGGCTAGAATGAGGGATTCGAATGAAACTGCAAAAGGGAGTGTGAAATGGCAGTGAGGTGTTTTGGTTGTTTCAAGCTCTGGTTCTTGATGCTTTGTGTTCTATGGATCAAGGTGAGATGAATGGAGGAAAAAGATTTTGTGTTTGCAGGCTGTGTAATGAGATTCGAAGGAAGTTGCAAGTTGGGGTGTTTTCTTGTAAGTGGTGAGTGAGTTGGTTTCAGCCTTGGTTTTCTAGTGTTATGGCCAGCAAAATGAATGAATAAAATAATGCAAGTGGCTGTGAGATGTGACTTGTACTTTATGGATTGGTAGATCAACTTTTGCTCAAAAACCACTTTTGTGCAAGATAGGGCATGGCATGATACTAGGCAAGTACAAGTTGGGTGCTGGTGCAGCAAAAGGTGAGGGAGAGGCTAGCCCAAAGTCAGCAGCCAATGTCATAAGTTGGTGAAGTAGCCATGAGTGAAAATGCAAGTTGGCTAGCTTTATGGTTTTCCATGGAAATGCCTTGTTACATGAACCAAACCATGAGCAAACTTGGTCCATTTGGATTTTTGTGACTTAGAGAACATTCACATGCTGGTTTGACATGAATTTGAGGCAGCAATCATGCATTGATTCAAGACTTAGCAAAATTTCCACTTGGTGCATGACTTGAAAAACAATGATTTTTGGCAACTTTGCATGGCCATAACTTTTGATCCATGAAGAGTTAGATCATGTTCTTGTACTTTTTGAAAAGGGAAAGATGAGATCTACAACTTTCATGACCAAAGTTTTTCCATTTGAAGCCTTTTTGGATCATGAATCAAGGCTTGAAAATTGACCTAAAATGGTGCATTCTTGAAAAGTCAACAAAACCCAAAAAGTCAACTTTTGCAAAAACCCTAAATTCTTGATTTCCATGAACTTCAAACTTCTTCCATGATCAAATAAAGATCATATACACTCAAAATGATGAAGATCACCCATTGGTTGGGTCATTGGGGGCCTCAGATGCCCTGATTTTGCACTGACTTGTCTGAAAAGTCAACTCTTGATCAGATGACTTCCCCATGGAATTTCTTCATGAAAATTGATATGCATACTCCCTATACCATATAGAGACCAATGGAAACAAGAATGACCAAAAAAATGGAGTTATGGCCTCTGAAACCAAAACCCTAACTTTCAGTCAACTGTGCAGTTCATCCTGGCTCTGCATCCACTCAAACCCTAGTTCTTGTGATCCCTCTGCAATTTTGACTTTGTGGGGATGTAACATGATATAAGAACACACATGGACCCCTTTGAATTGATTGGTGGCCTTTGGAATGGCTCAAGATGCTTTGGGATTGCTCCGATCACAAACCCTAGGTGCAGATGCCTTAGAAGCTATGCAGTGAATCAAAAAATGAGATATGAGATGATATGATTGTGTTTATGCATATGAGGATGATCACAAGCCATGGTGTGAATGGGTGAGGGCAAATTTGGGGTGTTTACAGCTGCCCCTATTCAAACATGAGTTAGCTGTGCAGGATGTAAGCGACGGCTTAACAGGCAAACAAGATAACTTGTGGTTGAATACCAAAGACAGTCCAAAATTTGCACTCACAAAATGAAGAGGAAAAGGGATATAGATTGTAAAAGCAAATAAAGCATATTATAAAGTGTGTGCGACGGAGGACGACCGTCGAGCAGAGGACGACTGCTGGGTAAATAGCAATGACGGGGACGGCCGACATGCTGGGAAAAGTGTGCAAAATAAAGCAATGACGGGGACGGCCGACATGCTGGGGATAGAAGGTAAAGCTAAGACGGGGACGGCCGACTAGCTAGGGAAAATAGGATATCATGATGGGGACGGCCAACAAGATAAAGCTGTAACATTCTCTGGGGATTGGTGAAACATGACGGGGACGGCCATCAAGTTCACAAAGGTAAAGTAACCAACGATGGGGACGGCCATCGGGTTAAAAAAAGAAAAGGGACCACGACGGGGACGGCCATCGGGTTAAAGAATAAATGAAATAAACAGATGATGGGGTACGGCCATCAAAGGTGAAGGACGATCACCTAGCAGGGGACGGCTGCTCTGTTGGGGATAAAAGAAATATGATGGGGACGGCCATCAAAGGTGGAGGACGACCACCTGGCAGGGTACGGCTGCCAAAATATCAACGATGGGGACGGCCATCGGATAGAAAAGGTCAACGATGGGGACGGCCATCGGACGAGCATGATGGAGGACGACCATCAAGAAGTGGAGGACGACCACTCAGCAGGGGACGGCTGCTCTCAAAGTTTATCATAACACAGGATGAGTGTTAGACAACTAAAATCAACAATGGGGACGGCCATTGGATAAAGTGATGAAGGACGATCATCAAAAGGTGGAGGACGACCACCTAGCAGGGGACGGCTGCTAAAAATATCAACGATGGGGACGGCCATCGGATAGAAAAGGTCAACGATGGGGACGGCCATCGGACGAGCATGATGGAGGACGACCATCAAGAAGTGGAGGACGACCACTCAGCAGGGTACGGCTGCTCTCAGAGGTATCATAACACAGGACGAGTGTTAGATAAAAGGAAAATTTGCTGGCAATCTACTGGGGAGATAGTAAACACGGACGAGCGTTTACATCCAAGAAACAAAAGGTATAAGTGTTTGGTATTGTGTATAGATTAAAGGTGCGGACGAGCATCCTTAAGACTATGATACGGACGAGTATCATGTAGAAACAAACTGACACGTGCTCAGAGCTGATGATACGGACGAGTATCAACTGGTTAACAAGGAACACGGACGAGTGTTGCATCTGAAAGTATCCTTCTGGGGAATAGTAGACACAGACGAGCATCTATATTCACGAAGACATAAGTGTTTGACACGGTGTATGGATTAAAGATGCGGACGAGCATCCTTAAGACTATGATACGGACGAGTATCATGTAGAAACAAACATTAGACGCAATGTTCTGAGATGATGGTACGGACGAGTACCAACTGGTTAACAAAGAACAAGGGCTACTGTCGAATCTGCGGGGATATAAATGATGTATACAAAATACGGACGAGTATTTGCATAAGTGTACCAATGGGTAGTGGATATGTATAGATGAGCATTATCTGCTGGGGAGAGTGACACGGACGAGTGTCAAGAAAGAAGAGTATAATATTAACAAGTATATGGGTGATGAAAGTGTAAGTGAACTTGCTGGGGATGCGACACGGACGGGTGTCAAGAAAGTGTATACAGGCATAGGCGACCATGCTGGGGATATGACACGGACGGGTGTCAAGGATGAGTATATATGGGTATATGTGAGTACAAAGAGGGTGTCTTTGGCTTTCTGCTGGTGATTTGACACGGACGGGTGTCAGGAAATATCTGCAATACTGGTGATCTTGTTTGTAAAGTATATTCAGGCAACCCGCTGGGGAAAGATGACACGGACGGGTGTCAAAAGGGGTTATGCACTGGTGTTTGTGATTTGAAAGGCAGCTGCTTTTGCTGGGACTCTGATGGGGATGTTTCTGTATATATTCTGTACGCTGACAGGTTGTCAATACTTACAAGTGTTCGATTCACATCATGACTTATGATTATGCTATGCATTTGATTTTTGCCGTAATGCTCCGTATTAGACGGAATGCTACGCTCTGAGGGTATAATATGATGCGAATGCTATGATTATGCAAAGAGGCACAGATCCGGGATTTGGATCCCGTTGCTGCAAAGATCTCTGGTTGATCTGCTTGAAGTGAACATCCCAGCTGGGGATGAGATCATTGGTAGATCTAATGATGTATCTGTTTGGGGATATAAGCCACTGATTGACATATCTTTATAATACGGGACCCAGCTGGGGTTTGTAGAAGCGTTCCTCCCCTCTGTTGTGACTTCTTCGTGCGTTGCTCTTCTGAATAGAGGCTTGAAGCTCCGCGGGGAGATGATTTCCTGATTCTGCATCCTGCTGAGGAGGGATAGTTGGTATTTTAGTCGGGGAAATGCTATTGGTAAATCAACTGGGGAGAGCAATGGGAAGCAACTCAGCTGGGGATAGAGCATTTCGGATGCTGATATCTTTCGTTGATTTGCCAGCTTGCTGAGATATACCTTGCATGCCCCAAGTTGCGTTCTGGATACCTGCAATCCTGCAAAGATAAGGAAACGCACAAATGGTCCCGAGGTATCCTTTACTGGATTCCGTCACAGGAGATAAGTACTTTCGAGAGTAAGTATATTCCCTGTAAGCATGTGCTTTATTTTTAGAGAAAGGCATCTGTACTTATGCAATTGTGTTTTTAGAGATATCAGACAATTCTTTGCAAAACATAAAAATGTAAAAAACGAGGCATGACTGAAAATCTGATTTTATTAATTCATGTGCCCTGAATTGGCAAGATACAGTCAAAGAGACATATCTCCTGAAATGAGGAGAATGTTACAAATTGAGAAACAAAGTGCTGGCAGTGTTGATGACGCTTTGAGGAGCCTCCTCTCCCGCTATGACTCGTATGACAATGACGTTCTTCTCGTCTTGCTTTCTGGAGAGAGTTGATTCTGATCGGAGCTTGATTCTGTCAAAGCTTTCCAAGTTGTAAGTGATACAGACGAATTCAGAGTGCAGTTGTTCGCTTATTCCCTTATTTTGCATGGATCGCCCTTTCGGGTTTTCAATCCATCGGGATACCCATTTTTGCCTGAGTTGTCCAATGTGGCTTTTCAACTCAGCGGGTGTACATTTTTTGTTTATTTCCCTTATTTTTGCCCGAGTCTTTTATTCTGTTTTTGACTCGCCGGGATGCCCTATTTTTGCCTGGACTTACATTCTGTTTTTATGTCCAGCGGGTCATTTTATGCGAAGTATTTTTTAACCGCATCTGAATTCACAGGGGATGGAAAATCTTCACCATCCATGGTGCTGAGCATCAGTGCTCCGCCAGAGAAAACTTTCTTTACAACGAATGGTCCTTCATAATTTGGAGTCCATTTGCCCCTGTGGTCTGTATGAGGAGGGAGTATTCTTTTCAGCACAAGATCTCCTACTTGGTACTCTCGGTGCCTGACTTTCTGATCGAAGGCTCTCTTCATTCTCTTCTGATATAACTGCCCGTGGCAGATCGCAGCCAATCTCTTCTCTTCGATCAGACTCAGTTGTTCGTATCGGGCCCGAACCCATTCTGCTTCACTCAGTTTAACATCCATCAAAACTCGTAGGGAGGGTAGTTCAACTTCAACAGGTAGGACTGCTTCCATACCATACACAAGTTGATACGGTGTTGCCCCAGTGGATGTCCTGATTGATGTGCGGTACCCATGCAAGGCAAATGGCAACATTTCATGCCAGTCTTTGTAGGTGATTACCATCTTCTGCACAATCTTCTTGATATTCTTATTTGCTGCCTCAACAGCGCCGTTCATCTTTGGCCTGTAAGGAGAAGAATTGTGATGTTGGATCCTGAAGTCCCGGCATAATTCAGCCATCATTTTGTTGTTGAGATTAGAACCATTATCAGTAATGATTCGCTCGGGCACTCCATATCTACAGATGATATCTCTTTTCAGAAATCGAGCTACCACTTGCCTGGTGACGTTTGCATATGAGGCTGCTTCAACCCACTTGGTAAAATAGTCGATGGCGACCAGGATGAATCTGTGGCCGTTTGAAGCAGTTGGCTCAATCTTGCCAATCATGTCAATGCCCCACATGGCAAAAGGCCATGGTGAAGACATTATGTTCAAAGGATTTGGAGGCACATGCACTTTATCTGCATAGATCTGGCATTTGTGACATCTTCTGGCATAAGCACAACAGTCTGCATCCATTGTGATCCAATAATAGCCTGATCTTAACAACTTCTTAGCCATTGCATGCCCTCCAGCATGGGTACCAAAGGATCCTTCGTGCACTTCATGTATCAGTAAATCCGCTTCCGTCTTGTCAACACATCTGAGGAGTACCATATCAAAGTTCCTCTTGTATAAAGATCCATCAGTGTTCAGAAAGAAACTTCCAGCAAGCCTTCTTAAAGTCTTTTTATCATTGGAAGATGCCCCAGGTGGGTACGTTTGATCCTCCAAGAAGCACTTGATGTCATGGAACCAAGGCTCGTCATCTTTAGCAATATCTGCTGCGAATACATATGCTGGTCTATCAAGTCTCGATACTGAAATCTGAGGTACAAAGTTAGCAGTCTGAACTTTGATCATGGACGAAATGGTAGCCAAGGCATCCGCAAACTGATTCTCGTCCCGAGGGATATACTCAAGTTTGACTGTTGTGAAAAAAGTCAATAACCTTCTCGTATAATCCCTGTAAGGTATCAGATGATCTTGGTGGGTGTACCATTTTCCGTTGGTCTGATTGACTACCAAAGCTGAATCTCCGAATACGGTCAATGTCTTGATCCTGAGGTCAATGGCTTCCTCAAGACCCATAATGCAAGCTTCGTATTCAGCTTCGTTGTTAGTGCAGTTGAAAGTGAGCTTTGCCGAGAAAGGCATGTGAACTCCTTTGGGTGTAATGAGTACTGCACCAACACCACGGCCATTCATATTAACAGCCCCGTCGAACATCATAGTCCATTCTTCTTCTGGGTCAGGCCCTTCGGTGTGAATGGGCTCTTCATGATCTTTTGATTTAATGAACATGATGTCCTCATCCGGGAAGTCAAACCTCATTGGCTGGTAATCATCAATGGGTTGCTCAGCAAGATATTCAGATAGTACACTGCCCTTGATGGCTTTCTGAGATGTGTACTGTATGTCGTATTCTGTAAGAATCATTTGCCATCTTGCAACCCGTCCGGTAAGAGCTGGCTTCTCGAAAATGTATTTGACTGGGTCCATTTTTGAGATTAACAAGGTAGTGTGGGTCAACATATACTGTCTCAGTCGGCGAGCAGCCCACGCTAAAGCACAGCAAGTTTTCTCGAGCAGTGAATAACGCTGTTCACAGTCGGTAAACTTTTTGCTTAGGTAGTATATTGCATACTCTTTTCGACCAGACTCGTCATGCTGGCCCAGCACACACCCCATTGATTCTTCCAATACTGTCAAATACATAATCAGAGGTCTTCCTTCAACTGGCGGCATAAGGATTGGAGGTTCTTGCAGATACTCTTTGATCTTGTCAAAAGCCCTTTGGCAATCTTCGTTCCACCTGACTGTTTGTTCCTTTCTTAACAGCTTGAACAAGGGCTCACAGGTTGCTGTGAGGTGAGATATGAACCTTGAAATGTAGTTCAATCGACCTAAGAACCCTCGAACTTCTTTCTCAGTTTTCGGTGCAGGCATTTCTTGAATAGCTTTGACTTTATCAGGGTCAACTTCAATCCCCTTCTCGCTTACAATAAAGCCCAGCAGCTTACCGGATCGCACCCCGAATGTGCATTTGTTGGGGTTCAGCTTCAGTTGGTATTTCCTCAGACGCTTGAATAACTTGAGCAGATTTACCAGGTGATCTTCCTCTGTAAGGGACTTGGCGATCATATCATCCACATAGCATTCTATTTCCTTATGAATCATATCGTGGAATAATGTTACCATAGCCCGTTGATAGGTGGCACCAGCATTCTTCAGTCCGAATGGCATCACCTTATAACAGAACGTGCCCCAAGGTGTAATGAATGTTGTCTTCTCCATGTCTTCAGGTGACATTTTGATCTGGTTGTATCCTGAAAATCCATCCATGAAGGAAAATACCGAGAACTGAGCCGTGTTATCCACCAATACATCAATGTGAGGTAATGGGAAGTCATCTTTCGGGCTGGCTCTGTTCAGATCCCGGTAATCAACACACATTCTTACTTTGCCGTCCTTTTTAGGCACAGGCACAATATTAGCAACCCACGGTGGATAGCTAGTTACTGCAAGGAACCCGGCGTCCCATTGCTTTTGTACCTCTTCCTTGATTTTCATAGCCATGTCTGGGCGAGTTCGGCGCAGCTTCTGTTTCACTGGTGGGCATTCTTCCCTCAGAGGCAGCTTGTGCACAACAATGTCGGTATCCAACCCTGGCATGTCTTGGTACGACCAAGCAAACACATCAACATACTCTTGAAGCAGATCTGTCAGTTGTCTCTTCACTGAGTCTTGCAGGCAGGCCCCGATTTTAACTTCTTTCACGTCTTCGTCAGTACCAAGATTAATCACTTCAACTTCCTCCTGATGAGGAGTAATAACCTTTTCCTCCTGTCTTAACAACCTGGCTAGCTCTTCAGGAAGCTCATATTCTTCATCAACCCCTTCATCAGCTCGATTGATTGGATTGTCAAAGTCATACGATGTCATAGCCGTGCTGTTGTCGGTGCGGTCAGGAAGGCACTCTCTGCAAGGGTTAAGTTGGTTCATTTTAGTGATTGATTTTAATCTTGCTTTAGAAAAAAGTAAAATGAAGTTATCATTTTGAAAACACCGCCATTTATTTTTGTACAAAAAGAAAAATGGAAAAACAGTGAGCAGAAAAGAAAAGGACTCGTTTGCAAAAAGATTGTCTGATATTTCATTAATTTAATCTTGTTTGCACAAAAGTACAGATGGCCCTGATTACAAAATGAGCCTTGTCATCTTGGGCAAGATGCAAGACTTTGATGCATGCTATAAAAGATACAGGAAATAATAATTACTCTGCTCGAGTAACACTTATAATTCCCTGGGAAGACCAGTTCGAGACACTGCTCCCCGGGACCTTTGGACGAATCCAATTCTCCAGGTTGCGTTCTTCTTCCAGCTCGTCTTCCAGACAGTTGATAGCATCGGGGGTTAGCATTCCCCCACTGACAAATCCTGGCTCTGCAGCAGCCTTCACTTGATGTTGAGTTGGTTTGTAACCCAACCCAAACTTGTCCTTCTTTTCCTCCACAGCTAAGACCTTGCCCCAGCCTAGGGCAGTTCCTTCCTCAACAACCTTCCGGGCTTGTTGGTATGACGACATGGAGATCCCTGAAACAGCAGATGCTTCATTCACGTTCAAGGCCTCAAAACCTTGGCTCATGGTTTCAACGATCTCTCCATCCATTTCAATATACTTGTAAGTAGCCAGATGGCTAACAAATATATCCTCCTCCCCGCAGATTGTGACAACTTGGCCTTCCCACTCATATTTTAACTTTTGGTGAAGGGTAGACGTTATTGCGCCAGCGGCGTGAATCCAGGGTCTACCCAACAAACAGCTGTAGGCGGGCTGAATGTCCATCACATAAAAGATAGTTTTAAAGGTCTGCGGGCCAATTGTCACGGGCAGCTCTACTTCTCCCAGAACCGATCTCTTCGAGCCATCAAAAGCTCTAACCACCAGGTTGCTGGGTCTCAATGCCAGTCCATCATATTCAAGCTTCACCAGAGCCTTCTTTGGTAAGACATTCAGGGATGATCCTGTGTCCACCAGCACATGTGAAAGGACAGCTCCTTTGCATTCCATGGTTATGTGCAAGGCTTTGTTGTGATTGCGGCCATCCACTGTCAGGTCAGAATTGGTAAACCCTAGCCCATTGCTAGCAGTAACATTACCAACCACGGTTTCCAATTGGTTGACAGTAATCTCCTCGGGCACGTAAGCTGCGTGCAGTACCTTCAGTAGTGCATTCCGATGGGCTTCGGAGCACATGAGCAGTGAGAGGATGGAGATTTTGGACGGCGTCTGATGAAGCTGATCCACAACTTTATAGTCACTCTTCTTGATGATCCGCATAAACTCATCAACTTCCTGATCAAACGGAGTCTTCAGGGCTTCTTTGACAGCTGGATCTTCCTGCACCGGGCCTTTCCCCTTTGCCTTGGCAGCAGCTTCTGCTTCGGCATTAGGTCTTTGGACTTGTGAAGCAAAGAGACGTCCGCTTCGGGTGAAGCCTCCGCCTCCGCCCACATTATCAATTTGTGGTGCAGGTGCTGATGTTTCCAGAGTGATTCTTTTCCCTTCATAGTACACGTCAGAGCCATAGTGCCAAGGGATGGCCCTATTGCTTTCATACGGTACAGGTCCAGGTACTGTGACGGTAACCGGACTGATTGATGCTGCTGAAGGGACTGCAATTGTTTGTGGATCATAAAAGATAGTAACTGGTGCTCTAGTGGGAGCAGCACCCTCTGAATGGTAGGCGGAGTTATTTTCTGGATCGTAGAAGATGGTAACAGTAGAGACATCTTCATGATCGTTTGCTGGAGTTGTAGGAGGTCCTGATGGAAGGACTGTTGTTGTTGTAGATGGAGAGTCGAAATGGAATGAAGCTGATGTTGTAGCAGGAGAAACTGTTGAAAACTGGTCATTTGGAAGGACAGATGAAGTACTTGCTGATGTGGTTGTTGAATTATTGGGAACAATAGTTGTTGCATTTGTAGGAGGGTCTGAAACCGTTGTTGATGAAGCTGCCGGATGTGCCGGAAATGATGTAGTGATTTGTAAGAGGCCACTCTTGATAAGGCTGTCAATGCCATTCCTCAAGTCTTCACACCCATTCCATGAAATATTGCAATAAGGGCACCCCAGCTCACACCCTGGAAATATTTGATTTTCACGGAGTTGAGCTTTGATTTCCACCAATGGTGTCCTGATCTGATCCACACTAGTTATCAAATAAGACTGTTGGTCTTCTTCAATAGCATTAATCCGGGGACCACCATGGTGTGGCATTGGGTTTTTGTTGACGTTGAGCGGAGGTGCAAAATTCAAAGCCTTGGAGTCTACCAAGTCTTGTACCTTCATATGCAGAGCCCTGCATTTTTCTGTACTGTGACCAGGTGCGTTGGAATGAAAAGCACACCTAGCGTTGGAGTCATAGTTTCTTGGTAGACTGTTTGGATCCGGAGGTGCCAACGTTCTTAGCTCAACTAGGTTGAGTTTCAGAAGTTGTGGCAATAAGGCAGTATATGGCATTGGAATCGGGTCTATCACCCTGTTAGCTTGAGAGGGCCTCTGTTGGAATGGCCTCTGTTGATTGTTGTTGTTGGAGTTGTTGTTGTAGTTGTTTCTTGGAGGATATTGATTTTGCTGGTACTGGGGTTGTTGTTGGAAATTTTGTTGAGGAGGTTGATAAACGGGCTGAGGATGAGCTGGAGCAGGGATTGTGACTGCTGCTATTGTTCTTGGAACATACTGGGGCCTGCCCCTGTTGGTGTGAATGGCATTGGTCTCGCCAGATCTTCTCGGGCCTGCAAAAGGCTTTCTTGTACCACTGGACGAGCTTGCACCATTATCAGATATCTTACCCATTTTCAACAGGCTTTCGATTCTCTCCCCAGCTATGACAACATCGGCGAAGCTGGTGGAAGAGAAAGCAGCCAACCTGTCAATATACGTTCCCTGGAGAGTGTTCATAAACATGTCTGCCATTTCTCTCTCAGACATTGGTGGTTGAACGGCAGCAGCCAATTGCCTCCATCTTTGAGCGTATTCACGGAAACTTTCCCTTGACGACTGTGACATGCCCATCAGGAGAGTCCTATTGGGTGCCATGTCTAAGTTGTATTGATACTGTCGGATGAAGGCCTCTGCCAGGTCCTTCCAGCATCTCACAGTTGCCCTTGTCAAGTGGGAATACCATTCCCTTGATGCTCCAGTCAAGCTATCTTCGAAGTAAAACATCCAAAGTTTCTCATCCATCGTATAAGCTTTTAATCTTCCCAGGAATGACTGCAAATGAGTTCGGGGGCATGAAGTCCCATTATACTTTTTGAAACATGGAGGCTTGAACTTATGGGGGATCCTGACCCCGTCTACCAGCCCCATGTCCATGACGTCGAAGCCCAGAGAATTTTGAGACTCCAGTGATCTCAATTTTTCAGCTATCTCATCCAAACGCCTATCATAGGCCTCTTCTCCAGCACCCATGACTGTGAATTGGTCCTCCTGAGGATCCTCTTGAAGCACTCTGGCTGCAGTAGCCGTTCCCTGAACGTTTGCGGGGATGTGGATCTCAGGATGTAAATGTGGGCCAAACACCGGGGGATTAACATGTGGTTGCACCCTTTCGTTGTTGCTTGTACCAGCAGTTCCTACATGGGGGTCCTCTTGAGTTCTTCCCTCTACCAAAACTCTAAGCCTCTCCTGACTCTGAGCTAAGTTATTCATCACTTCCATGAATTGAGTGATCTGGGTTCTCATCTCCACCCTTTCGTTAGCCATCTGGGTTCTGGCCTCGTTGAGTTCTTGCTGCAACTGGTCCATTTGGATGCCCGGAAGGTTGCTTCTAGTTGGGTACCTGTGTGGCCTGTTGAGAGGAAACACCCGGCGACGAGCAATACTGCCTGAGATTCACAACAGAGGTTAGCAACAATAAATCAAAACCTACAAAACAAACAAAAGGGTTAGTATGCAATGCAGTTGTGCTTATTTGCTATCAAGGGTATCCGGTTTGGTCTTCAGTTTTGACCCTTCCAGACCCTTGAAGATGATACTGCTTGAGGTTGTTCCTGAAATGAGCTCAGATGGAAACCAACAAATATATTACATAAGATGAAACAAATACAACTTGTTCATTCTTACAACACCAGCCCTCTAGGGGTCAAAATACATAATCAAAAAGCAAAAGTACATGAAAAGAAATAGCAACAAGCAAATGATCAAACTCCGAGGCCAAACTCATCCTCACGAACTTCCTTAAGAAGTGCTTCGGTCACAGGATCAGTCGGACGCTCCGTGAGACTTCTGATGAGAAGGTTCCTTGTTGCAACAGCTGCAGTCAACCTCTTGTTCTGACTTTGATCTTTGGATTTCTTCACTCCAGCTTTGATTCTTAGCTCTGAATTTTCCTCCTGGGCTGCTGCCAGGGCTTTTTCCATCTGCTCCAACTTATCTTGAACTCTCTTGTCCTCTAGAGTACGGGTCTCAGTGATCCGGACCCACCTGGCCTGACTTTCCTTCAAGTACAAGTCTGTTCTTGCTCTTTGGAACTGGGCTTCTTTACAAGCATTCTTCAGAATCTGCTCACCAGCTTTAGACTTGTTGATATAATCCCCAGACTTCTCAATCTTGGTCAAATGCTCCACTCTCAACTTTTCCAATCTTTCAATCTCCCTCACACCTTCACTCCTCTCCCTGAGGGTCTTCTGCAAGGCTTGGGATAACTTCTCATTTCTGTCCTTCAAGCTTTCAAACTCTTCCAGGCTGACTATTGCTGGAGGTGGTGCTGAAGATGACTCAGGCATGTCTTTGATGGTGAAGGGCAATCCTGAGATTTGGGCCCTAGCATAGGACCACTCATGATATTGGGCTGATGCCACATTATTGCACTTCCCCAGAATGGTGATTCCCTTGGTTTGAACATGATCCCAGGCCCAGGCAGCCTGTCTAACAGTTGCCAGACTAACCTTGTTCTCACAGTAGAGGGTCTCAGCCAAGTCCTTTTCCCTAGGAGCATGAACCAGTGCATAACCCAATTGCCTCTTGAACAGCAGGGGGTTGTAATTGATACTTCCCTTGACTCCTACCAAAGGCACATTAGGAAAATGCCCACAGCTAGTGATTATGTCTCTGCCCTTGGTACTTTGATTGCACCACCTGATATCTGCTGTAGTTAGGACAGAAAGTCTCCTTGCCCAGTTGCTTTGCTGGTGAGGGTTTAGGAATGCATCTGTCTTAGGTAGATGCTTGAGAAGCCAGGCATGGAATAGTGGAGCACAAATCCTCACTAACTTCCCTCTCTGTTTCTCATTCCTCTGATGTACTGAGTAATAGAGATCACCCAACAAGGTAGGCACTGGGTTCTTCAAGATGAACAAATGGATTGCACTCTTGCTGATGAATCTGGGCTCATCTGCAAATAACACAATTCCATACACACTTAAAGCCAACAGAGCACAAACAGCTTTCCACTCCCCCAGGGAGGCCTTCAGACTAGCTTGAGAGATTAGGAAGTCCAGCTGTAATCCAGGGACACTAGATTTAGAGGTCATGTGTTGTTCAATCAAAGCAGGTTCCAGGTGCAAAGCTTTGGCTATCTCCCCACTGCTGGGAAAATCCATTTCAGGATTGAATGGGATCTCCCTCTTGATAGGCAAACCAGTCAAAGATGAGTATTCTTCCAAAAGAGGACCCAACTGGAAGTCTTGAAATGTAAAGCATCTCAATGGGGGGTCATAGAACTGAATGCAGGTATGAATCAGGCTCCTCTGAGACGGGTCCATGTCCATAACTAGGTCAAGTATGTCCCCATAATGTTCCCTGAACAAAGGGATGTAATCTGGTGTAATCAGGGTTTGGATCCTCCTGAGGTCTGACAAATCTGGTTGGAAGAAATGATAGGTGATGTTGTTCTTCTTTGGAGCCATGATGTTGAAGACTGAGCAGAATGCTGAAGCAGGGAGAGCCACTGATTGGCTGGTGCTGAAGCAGACAGATAAAACTGAAACAGATGCTGATGAAGATGGGTCAAAGCTGCAGATGGGGTCAAAACCAAAACCTGATGAACAATGGATACCCTGAAAAACAAATAAGCACATGTTAATATGATGCAATGAGTATGCATGCAAATGAAATGCAAGGGTCTGTGACAGAGCTGGATCTGAATAAATGCCTTGGTATAGATCCATGTGTGCCTAAGAATTCCAGATGGAGGTCTAAGAAATCCAGTAACCAAGGTAGGGGACTCAAATAAAGAGTCACATGTCCAGGGTTTTAGAATCACAAGAACTATCCAACATGAAGCATTCTTAACAAAGTCAAAGTAACAGGGTATTCTGAGGTCAAGGTACCTGCAAACCTGTAAACAGCCCAACCCCCTCACAGGTAGTGATCTAGAACAAGGATCCTCAGACTTGGATCTGTTATGAGAAGTGTAAGCACTTCTAACCCGGAGGTACAGTGTTTACAATTACCATAACAATTCCTCCTCTAATTCACCTCAATTTCTGAAGGTCAATACTAAAAGGTCATCCAGACTTAGCAGGCTTCCCAGATCCCCCTAGCATTGCAGGAAATCTGCAACACAGAGTTCTCAAGAAGAAACCCATATCTGAACCGTGTTTCATATTCCCGCACCAGACTGAAAATTGACTGGGAAAGAATATGATTCACTCTAGCCTAGGTGTCACTCAGGTCCCAGGTATAGGACCTCAACTCTCAATGAAATACCCACCCACCAAAGCAAATAACCAGATCCAGCCAGCAACAATGACAGTATGATATATAAATGCAGTAAAGAAAGCAGTAAAGTAACTGTACATAAAGCAATAAACAAAAATAAATACAAGCACAAACAAGCACATAACACCCCAGTAAACACAAATCAATCAAGCGCTAGGAGGAACCCACAAAAAGAACCAGAAGCCCTGGTTGCAGTATAAGGGTCCCCAGCAGAGTCGCCAAGCTGTCGCTCCCGACAAATGAAAACGGATCAAATGAAGGTACAGACGCGAACGGTCGGCGAAGGGAACAGTGAGAACACACAGCCGTGAACTCACTGGAGAATGGATAGAGTCGCCAGCTAGGCATTTTTATCCCGGAGGAAAGGCAATGCTGCATAGACCTAGAAAAAGATGGATAAGACGGTTTGCGAACCAGAGAGACTGAGAAAGGGGGTTGGTTACAACCTGGGAAGGTATTAGCACCCAGATTGTCCGTCGTACTCGACGGGATCCACGCTTAAAAGATTTGTGTTTTAAAGGGGTAGTGTCAGTGCAATCTGTGTATAAGGCTGGAAAAGAATGTACAGGTGTCAGTGTATAAGTGATGTGAAGAGTGGTATGAAAGTGTCAGTGTAAGGAAAAGAGTGAGATGCTCAAGATCATGAGGCTTTAAAGAATGAAGCTAGAAAGAGGGGGAATATACAGAGACTTTTGTTCGATAACTGTTAAGTTATGCCTACGTATCCTCTCGTGCAATGAGGAAGTCAGAACACCGTAGTTCGACCCAAAGAGACTGAAAGGATTGACTTGTGAACTGCTTACTTGTCTATGCTCAAGTGTATGACCTGTCTGGCTCAGGTGCGAACTGTCTTGCATTAGACGGAAGAAGCGAGTTCTCGTTTATGAGTGAATGAGATGAGAAAAGAATCCCGGAGGAGACGATTATTGTTTGTTTTTGAGTTTTCAGTCCTTTATTGCTTTTGGAGTTTGTCATAGGATAATGAGCTTAAACCTAAATCAATGGATTTGGAAAACTCATCACATCATCCCTCTGATTAGGGGTAATGAGAATTACCTTAAGTGTGAAGTCAGATTCTCACACTTAATCACCTTTGATGTAGGGTTAAGATCATTAACCTACTTGTGATTAATTAGATGTTTTTGTGATTTTTGCTTAGTGTTAAGTAATGAGGTTAAGCCATAATCAGGGATTTAACAGGCTCATTACACTATCCTAAAAGAAGGATAATAGATGAGGGTGTTTAAGCTGAGGAAGGATCCTCAGCTTAATCCATGATGAGGGATTAAACCCATGACAGAACAAACCTTTGATTAAGTGGATTTTATTAATGATATGATGATGAAGTGTTTTTTATGATTTGTAAGACAAACTTGAGGGGGACTTGTCCATTAACTTTAGGGTTAGTCCTTCTTAACCAATTAAGGAAGAATTAGAACCCTAATGCAAGGCCCAAGTTACAAGTGTAATGTCTTGATGATTATTAGATGGATTAATTAAGAGAGTTCAACACCTTAAGGGTCCAAGACTTAGGATTAAAGTTATACACTCCATCCTAAAAGAAGGATGCAGGCATGATCTTAATCACAAAGTCTTAAAACCTTGAGGGTTTAGTCCCTGATTATGAGGTAAGGAGAGAAGACTCAAAGAGAGACACAAAGGTAAAACTAAGAGGGGATACTAATCAAAACCCTAATTCATTATCATGCTTGGTTGGTCCTAATGTTTGTGAGGTTTTCAAGAACAATCTTCAGATGAACCACCAGGAAGCAGATGAACAAGATCAAGAGAAGCAAAGTGACTTGCTTCATTCAAGAAGTCAAGTCACTTGAAGAAAGAAAGTGGGAGAAGGAAGAATGAGCAAGCTCAAACTCAAACACAAGTAAGAATGCAGCAAGGTATGCAAAAGAAGATGAGAAGAAAAGTTATGAGAAGTGAAGGCAAATTCACTTCTCAAGATTACTTACCACCTGAAATGTTAGAAACAAATGCAATGCAATGCTAGATGAAATGAAATGACATGATGCAAAGCAAAACCAGAAGCATGGTGATGATGATTATGATGTTATGAAGTGCTGCAAACATGAGGCAAGGCATGGAGATGTTCATACAAGATTATGAATGCATATGATGCAAGCTAAGGAGCATGAACAAGCATGAAATGTTATGAAACCTACAAGACAAATGACATGGCAAATATGCAATGCAATGATCAATGATGCTTCATACATGTCTTAAGATGTCAAATGAAACATAAGAATGCACAAAATGCAATGACAAGTTAAGTTATGCAAGGAAATGCAAGAATGATGCAAAGGGAAAGCCCAAATTAGGGTTCATGGATCAAACATCAAACACAAACCAAAAACAGAAGCAAACCCTAATATGAAAAATGGAAAATGGTACCTAAAGAAACCCTAGACCTATAATGGATCACTGCCCAAAGGAGGACTCTCAACTCTCAACCAAACTCAAGTTATGAATTTTACAAGTTATTAGGGTTTTTTAGGGTTTGTAACAAAAGAAATGCCAATCAATTAGAGAATGCAAGATCAAATCATGGCCTTTTTATCTTTGAAAGTACATGTCAAATGGAAAACAATGCAAAAAGAATCAATGTCTCAACCTTCACCAATAGGCAGAAATGAATTTTCAAACATATGATCAAAATAATGCACAAAATGTGATTTAATTCAATGAAAAATCCTTAAAATGCATCAAGATCAAAAAAGAAATTTGGTTTGAAGGTTGGACAATGTTTCTAAATGTCTTAGAACATTTCATGAATTTTTTTGTAATTTTTAAATACCTAAAAGTATTTTTAATTAATTAATTCTCATTAATCAATTAAAAATAATCTTTTAAATATTTAAAAATACTTTTTTAATGATAAAAAATAAAATAAAAATGTTTTTGTGTCATAAAAATTAATGAAACCTTAAAGAAAAAGTTTCATAATTTTTATGATTTTTCAGCTATTTTAAATAAATCATACAAATAAATTGCAAGAAAAATGAATTAAAATAAAATAAAATGAAAGTCATCAGATTGGAGGGCCAGGATGCGCTTAAAATTTAAAATGGTTGACTGGCGCCAGATCCAGTGGTTGGGATTATTCCTGACTAATTATGGATTAATTAAAACTTAATGAAGAATTAGGGCTAATCAAACACATCCTGGCCATTGAAACTGGAGGGAAGTCAGCTGGTCAACGCGCATCAACGGCCAGAATTCAAACTAGCCTTAATGACTGCAATTAGGGCAAACTAAACTCAGGTGGCCGGAGAAGACTTCCGGTCGTCTTCTCCGGCCAGAAGGTCACCTGAGAATCTTCAAAACCTCTCAAAACGTATCCAAAATGAAATCTAAGCACACGGGGATGATCCTTATCCTCTCACGAATCAAAACCCTAAACTGAAACAAATTTATCTAACCTAAATCATCTGAATCGAAGGAAAGAAAAACTAGGGTTCGTAAGCTTCAAACAGCAATTAAATTCTCAAAACACATCCATTTCAAAAACTAAAAGCATCAGCATGATCAGGAGAACATAAGGAACAAATTTGTAACTAAAAAAGAGATTTCTGGAAAAAATTATTTGGAGCTACCTGAGATTTGCAACCTCTGATTTAGGAACTTTCAGGCCTCTTCTCCTTGCTCAATCTGCTCCTCTTGGTCCCCCAAAGTTGCTTGAATGCTCAAATGGAATTTATATTTGTTGGATGATGAGTTTCGAAGAGAACTGCTTCAGTTCAGTCAACAATGGCAGTTGAGCTTTTGGCACTCTCAGGCTATGAGAGATGGTTGTTTGAGGTCTATGCAATGTGCAAAGAAGATTGGTGGTGTTGGTTTATGTGTTTGTGGGCTAGAATGAGGGATTCGAATGAAACTGCAAAAGGGAGTGTGAAATGGCAGTGAGGTGTTTTGGTTGTTTCAAGCTCTGGTTCTTGATGCTTTGTGTTCTATGGATCAAGGTGAGATGAATGGAGGAAAAAGATTTTGTGTTTGCAGGCTGTGTAATGAGATTCGAAGGAAGTTGCAAGTTGGGGTGTTTTCTTGTAAGTGGTGAGTGAGTTGGTTTCAGCCTTGGTTTTCTAGTGTTATGGCCAGCAAAATGAATGAATAAAATAATGCAAGTGGCTGTGAGATGTGACTTGTACTTTATGGATTGGTAGATCAACTTTTGCTCAAAAACCACTTTTGTGCAAGATAGGGCATGGCATGATACTAGGCAAGTACAAGTTGGGTGCTGGTGCAGCAAAAGGTGAGGGAGAGGCTAGCCCAAAGTCAGCAGCCAATGTCATAAGTTGGTGAAGTAGCCATGAGTGAAAATGCAAGTTGGCTAGCTTTATGGTTTTCCATGGAAATGCCTTGTTACATGAACCAAACCATGAGCAAACTTGGTCCATTTGGATTTTTGTGACTTAGAGAACATTCACATGCTGGTTTGACATGAATTTGAGGCAGCAATCATGCATTGATTCAAGACTTAGCAAAATTTCCACTTGGTGCATGACTTGAAAAACAATGATTTTTGGCAACTTTGCATGGCCATAACTTTTGATCCATGAAGAGTTAGATCATGTTCTTGTACTTTTTGAAAAGGGAAAGATGAGATCTACAACTTTCATGACCAAAGTTTTTCCATTTGAAGCCTTTTTGGATCATGAATCAAGGCTTGAAAATTGACCTAAAATGGTGCATTCTTGAAAAGTCAACAAAACCCAAAAAGTCAACTTTTGCAAAAACCCTAAATTCTTGATTTCCATGAACTTCAAACTTCTTCCATGATCAAATAAAGATCATATACACTCAAAATGATGAAGATCACCCATTGGTTGGGTCATTGGGGGCCTCAGATGCCCTGATTTTGCACTGACTTGTCTGAAAAGTCAACTCTTGATCAGATGACTTCCCCATGGAATTTCTTCATGAAAATTGATATGCATACTCCCTATACCATATAGAGACCAATGGAAACAAGAATGACCAAAAAAATGGAGTTATGGCCTCTGAAACCAAAACCCTAACTTTCAGTCAACTGTGCAGTTCATCCTGGCTCTGCATCCACTCAAACCCTAGTTCTTGTGATCCCTCTGCAATTTTGACTTTGTGGGGATGTAACATGATATAAGAACACACATGGACCCCTTTGAATTGATTGGTGGCCTTTGGAATGGCTCAAGATGCTTTGGGATTGCTCCGATCACAAACCCTAGGTGCAGATGCCTTAGAAGCTATGCAGTGAATCAAAAAATGAGATATGAGATGATATGATTGTGTTTATGCATATGAGGATGATCACAAGCCATGGTGTGAATGGGTGAGGGCAAATTTGGGGTGTTTACACCCAGAACGCAACTTGGGGCATGCAAGGTACATCCCAGCAAGCTGGCAAATCAACAAAAGATATCAGCATCCGAGATGCTCTATCCCCAGCTGGGTTGCTCCCCATTGCCTTCCCCAGCAAAGTTGCCAAATCAACAAACAGGCTTAACACTCAGAATGCTTTATCCCCAGCTGAGTTGCCTCTTGTTGCTCTCCCCAGCTGAGTTGCCTCTCACACTTCCCCAGCCGAGTTGCCTTTCTTCCTCAACAGAATACAGAAATCAGGGAATCATCTTCCCACAGAGTTCCAGCCTCTATCCAGAAGAGCAACGCACGAAGAAGTCACAACAGAGCTCGGAAAGCTTCTACAAACCCCAGCTGGGTCCCGCATTATAAGGATATGTCAATCAGTGACATATATCCCCAAGCAGATACATCACCAGATCTACCAATGATCTCATCCCCAGCTGGGATGTTCACTTCAAGCAGATCATCCAGAGATCTTCGCGGCAACGGGATCCGAATTCCGGATCGGTGCCTCTTTGCATAATCATAGCATTCGCATCATATTATACCCTCAGAGCGTAGCATTCCGTCTAATACGGAGCATTACGGCAAAAATCAAATACATAGCATAATCATAAGGCATGTTGTGAATTGAACGCTTGTGGTTAGTAACCATTCATCAAAATACAGTTTACTTTCCCCCAGAGACCCCACCAGAGTCCCCGGCAAAAGCAGCTGCCTCTCAAATCACAAACACCAGTATATATACCTTTTGGCACCCGCCCGTGTCATCTTTCCCCAGTAAAGTCGCCTGAACACTCTTTACAAATAAATCACCCTCATTACAGATACGTCCTGACACCCGTCCGTGTCAAATCACCAGCAGAAAGCCAAAGACATCCTCTTTGCACTCACATGTACTTGTATATACACCCTTTTCTTGACACCCGTCCGTGTCATATCCCCAGCGCAGTCGCCTAGACTTTGTATAGCAGATACTTGTTAATATTATACTTTTCTCTCTTTACACTCGTCCGTGTCACTCTCCCCAGCAGATAAACACTCATCTATACAATACAATACTCACTACTCATGGTACGCTTATACAGATACTCGTCCGTATCTTGTATACATCATCACTCATAACCCCACAGATTCGGCAGTAGTCCTTGTTCTTTGTTAACCAGTTGGTACTCGTCCGTACCGTCATCTCAGAACATTGCGTCTAGTGTTTGTTTCTACATGATACTCGTCCGTATCATAGTCTTAAGGATGCTCGTCCGCATCTTTAATCTATACACAATACCAAACACTTATACCTTTTGTTTCTTGGATGTAAACGCTCGTCCGTGTTTACTATCTCCCCAGTAGATCGCCAACAAAGCAAATCTTTTCTTTTATCTAACACTCGTCCTGTGTTATGATAACCCTGAGAGCAGCCGTACCCTGCTGAGTGGTCGTCCTCCACTTCTTGATGGTCGTCCTCCATCATGCTCATCCGATGGCCGTCCCCATCGTTGTTTTTAGCAGCCGTCCCCTGCTAGGTGGTCGTCCTCCACCTTTTGATGATCGTCCTTCATCACTTTATCCAATGGCCGTCCCCATTGTTGATTTTTGGTTATCTAACACTCGTCCTGTGTTATGACAAACCTCGAGAGCAGCCGTCCCCTGCTGAGTGGTCGTCCTCCATTTCTTGATGGTCGTCCTCCATCTTGCTCGTCCGATGGTCGTCCCCATCGTTGATATTTTCGGCAGCCGTACCCTGCCAGGTGGTCGTCCTCCACCTTTGATGGCCGTCCCCATCATTTTTCTTTTATACCCAACAGAGCAGCCGTCCCCTGCTAGGTGATCGTCCTTCACCTTTGATGGCCGTACCCCATCATCTGTTTATTTCATTCATTCTTTAACCCGATGGCCGTCCCCGTCGTGGTCCCTTTTCCTTTTTTAGCCCGATGGCCGTCCCCATCGTTGGTTACTTTACCTTTATGAGCTTGATGGTCGTCCCCGTCATGTTTCATTAATCCCCAGAAAATTTTACAGCTTTATCTTGATGGCCGTCCCCATCATAATATCTTATTTTCCCCAGCTAGTCGGCCGTCCCCGTCTTAGCTTTACTTGTTTTTCCCCAGCTAGTCGGCCGTCCCCGTCTTAGCTTTACCTTTTTATCCCCAGCATGTCGGCCGTCCCCGTCATCGCTTTATTTCCTGCACTTTTCCAGCATGTCGGTCGTCCCCGTCATCGCTTTACTTCACGTTTATCCCAGCATGTCGGCCGTCCCCGTCATTGCTCCTTACCCAGCAGTCGTCCTCTGCTCGACGGTCGTCCTCCGTCGCCCATACTTTACAATATACTTTATTTTGCTTTTACAATCTATATCCCTTTTCTTCTTCATTCTGTGAGTGCAAATTTTGGATTGTCTTTGGTATTCAACCACAAGTTATCTTGTTTGCCTGTTAAGCCGCCGCTTACATCCTGCACAGCTAACTCATGTTTGAATAGGGGCAGCTGTAAACACCCCAAATTTGCCCTCACCCATTCACACCATGGCTTGTGATCATTCTCATATGCATAAGCACAATCATATCATCTCACATCTCATTTTTGATTCACTGCATAGCTTTCAAGGCATCTGCACCTAGGGTTTGTGATCTGAGCAATCCCAAAGCTTCTTGAGGCACCCCAAAGGCTACCAATCAATTCAAAGTGGTCCATGTGTGTTCTTATATCATATTTCATCTCCTCAAAGTCAAAAATGCAGAGGAATCACAAGAGCTAGGGTTTGATTGGATGCAGAGCCAGGTTGAACTGCACAGTTGACTGAAAATTAGGGTTTTGGTTTCAGAGGCCATAACCCCAAATTTTTTGGTCATTCTTGTTTCTATTGATCTCTATATGGTATAGGGAGCATGCATATCAATTTTCATGAAGAAATTCCATGGGTAAGTCATCTGATCAAGAGTTGACTTTCTAGACAAGTCAGTGCAAAATCAGGGCATCTGAGGCCCCCAATGACCCAACCAATGGGTGATCTTCATCATTTTGAGTGTATATGATCTTTATTTGATCATGGAAGAAGGTTGAAGTTCATAGAAATCAAGAATTTAGGGTTTTTGCAAAGGTTGACTTTTTGGGCATAGTTGACTTTTCAAGAATGCATCATTTTAGGTCAATTTTCAAGCTTTGATTCTTGGTCCAAAAAGGCTTCAAATGGAAAAACTTTGGTCATGAAAGTTGTAGATCTCATCTTTCCCTTTTCAAAAAGTACAAGAACATGATCAAACTCTTCTTGGATCAAAAGTTATGGCCATGCAAAGTTGGCAAAAATCATTAATTTCTAAGGCATGCTTCAAATGGAAATTTTGCAAAGACTTGAACCAATGCACATTGCAGCCTCTAATTCATCTCAAACCATTACATAAACTTTCTCTAAGTCCTAAAAATCAGATTTGAACTAAGATTGCCCATGGTTACATGTTTGGTTAGGCAAAAGAATCACATGTGAACCAAAGTGTCACAAGTTGCAAAACTCATGATCATGCTCCCTCCTACTTGCAGCCTTGGATGCTGAGCTTTGCTAGCCTCTCACCTCACCTTGCTGCGCCAGCCCATGCCCATGTACTTGCCTAGATCATGAGCCATGCTTCTCTTACACATTATTTGACTTTTTGCAAAAGTTGCCTCACCTATCCATAAAGCACATGTCAAATCAACTGACCAATGAGAGAGAGTTATGTGGACAATTTGCAAGCAAAGCATAAGGGCAAGCAAGGCTGAAACCATCCCATTCATAACTTACACAAAAACACTCCCATTTGCATCTTGCTTCGAATTTCTCTCCACAGCAAGCAAACACTCAAACCTTTTCCTCCATTCAACTCACCATGTATCATTGAGTTGAAATCACCAGGAACCCAAGCCTAAAACAGCCAGAACATCTCACTGCCATTTCTCACTCCATTTTGCAGTTGCATTCGAAACTCTCATCCTAGCTCACAAACAGCCAAACAAACCTTGCAGACCTTCTCCATTCATCCTCAGGACCTCAAACAACCCATCACCATGGCCTGAAACCTCCAGAAACACCATTGCCATTTCTGAGCAAGCTTGAGCAGAAGCTGTCGAATCTCACTATCCAGCCAACTTAAACTCCATTTGAGCATTCAAACATCATCTGGGGATCAAGTGGAGTAGATTGCACAAGGAGAGGTGGCCAGAAAGTTCTCAAACTGAAAGCTTCAAATCTCAGGTAGCTCGAAAATTATTTTTCCAGAAATCATTTTTATTGTTACAAACTTGTTCTTTGTGTTATCCTGATCATCCTGGTACCATTGGTTTTGAAAATGGTTGTGATTTGAGCATTTAATTTGTCTCTGAAACTGGTTTGCCCTAAAAATGTTTGCTTTCGATTCATGTGATTGATGAAGAATAAATTTGTTTGGGGTTAGGGTTTTGATTTAGGAGATCATGGGGTTCATTTCTATGTGCTTAGTTTTCATTTTCGTTACGTTTTGAGGGAGTTGGTGAGTTTTCAGGTGAGAAGCTGGCCGGAGAAGACGACCGGAAGTCTTCTCCGGCAGCCTGAGAGTGATTAGGGCTAATCCCTGTAATTAATGAGAGTTTGAATCCTGAGCGTTGGATGAGCTGACTTGGTCAATTCCCGCGTGCATTCAAGGGCCCAGATTCGTTCACTTAACCCTAATCCACGTCATTAACCCTTTTAATTCAGTTTAATTAATTTAAATATAGTTTAGCCCAGTTTGAATGTGGCCCATTGGATCTGGCGCGCAGTCAACCCCCTCATTTCCAGATTGAATCTCAACCCTTCATTGTGCATACTTCAGTTTTATTTAATTTTTATTCATTTTCTTTTCAATTAATTTGCATAATTATTTTAAAATAGTTAAAAATTCGTAAAAATTATGAAACTTTTTCCTAAAAGTTTTAATAATTTTTAAGACCCAAAAATATTTTTATTTTATTTTTTATCATTAAAAAAGTATTTTTAAATATTCAAAAGATTATTTTTAATTGATTAATGAGAATTAATTAATTAAAAATACTTTTAGGTATTTAAAAATTACAAAAAAAATTCATGAAATGTTCTAAGACATTTAGAAACATTGTCTAACCTTCAAACCAAATTTCTTTTTTGATCTTGATGCATTTTAAGAATTTTTCATTGAATTAAATCATTTTTTATGCATTATTTTGATCATGGATTCAAAAATTCATTTCTGCCTATTGGTGAAGGTTGAGACATTGATTCTTCTTGCATTGTCTTTTGTTTAGCATGTATTTTCAAGGATAAAAAGGCCATGAATTGTTCTTGCATTTTCTAATTGATTGGCATTTGTTTTGTTAAGAACCCTAAAAAACCCTAATAACTTGTGAAAATCATAACTTGAGTTTGGTTGAGAGTTGAGAGTTCCCCTTTGGGCAGTGTTTCATCATAGGCCTAGGGTTTCTTTGGGTGCCATTTTCCATTTTTTTATCATGAGGTTTGCTTCTGTTTTTGGTTTGTGTTTGGTGTTTGATCCATGAACCCTAATTTGGGCTTTCTTTTGCATCCTTCTTGCATTCTCTTGCATAACATGACTTGTCTTTGCATTTTGTGCATGCTTATGATTCATTTGACATCTTAAGACATATAGGAAGCATCTTTGATCATTGCATCTCATATTTGCCATGTCATTTGTCTTGTATGATTCATAACTTTTCATGCTTGTTCATGCTCCTTAGCTTGCATCATTTGCATTCATGATCTTGTATGAACATCCCCATTGTCTTGCCTCATGTTTGTAGCACCTCATAACATCATAATCATCATCAACATGCTTCTGGTTTTGCTTAGCATCATATCATTTCATCTCATCTTGCATTGCATTGCATTTTCTTTCTAACATTTCAGGTGGTAAGTGAACTTGAGAAGTGGATTTGCCTTCACTTCTCATAACTCTTCTTTTCATCTCTCTTGCATCCATTGCTGCATTTTTATGTGTGTTTGAGTTTGAGCTTGCTCATTCTTCTCCTTCCCACTTTCTTTCTTCAAGTGACTTGACTTCTTGAATGAAGCAAGTCACTTTGCTTCTCTTGATCCTTTCATCTGCTTCCTGGTGGTTCCATTGAAGATTGTTCTTGCAAACCTCACAAACCTTAGGAACAACCAAGCATGACAATGATTAGGGTTTTGATTAGTCTCCCCTCTTAGTTTTACCTTTGTGTCTCTCTTTGAGTCTTCTCTTCTCACCTCATAATCAGGGACTAAACCCTAAAGGCTTTAAGACTTTGTGATTAAGCTTATGCCTGCATCCTTCTCTTAGGATGGAGTGTATAACTTTAATCCTAAGTCTTGAACCCTTAAGGTGTTTAAATCTCTTAATCAATTCATCTAATAATCATCAAGACATCACACTTGTAACTTGGGCCTTGCATTAGGGTTCTAATTCTTCCTTAAGTGGTTAAGAAGGACTAACCCTAGTGTTAATGGACAAGTCCCCCTCAAGTTGTCTTACAAATCATAAAAAACACTTCATCATCATACCATTAATCTAAATAAAATCCACTTAATAAAGGCTTGTTTTGTCATGGGTTTAATCCCTAATCATGGATTAAGTTGAGGAGTCTTCCTCAGCTTAAACATTCTCATCTATTATCCTTCTTTTAGGATGGTGTAATGAGTCTGTTTAATCCTTGATTATGGCTTAACCTCATTACTCAACACTAAACAAAAATCCCAAAAACATCTAAATAATCACAAGTAGGTTAATGATCTTAATCCTACATCAAAAGGTGATTAAGTGTGAGAATCTGACTTCACACTTAAGGTATTCTCATTACCCCTAATCAGAGGGAAGATGTGGTGAGTTTACTAACCCATTGGTTTAGGCTTAAGCTCATTATCTTATGACAAACTCCAAAAGCAATAAAAGACTGAAAACTCAAAAACAAACAATAATCGTCTCCTTCGGGATTCTTTTCTCATCACACTCATTCACAAACGAGAATTCGCTTCTTCCGTCTAATGCAAGACAGTTAGCACCTGAGCCAGACAGGTCATACACTTGAGCATAGGCAAGCAAGCAGTTCACAAGTCAATTCACCTTTCAGTCTTTTTGGGTCGAACTACGGTGTTCTGACTTCCTCATTGCACGAGAGGATACGTAGGCATAACTTAACGGTTATCGAACAAAAGTCTCTGTATATTCCCCCTCCTTCCAGCATTATTCTTTGAGCCTCATTATCATGAGCATTTCATTCTTGTTCTTACACTGACACATCACTTATACATATTACACTTCACTTCTTTACACTGACACCTGTACATTCTTTTCCAGCTATTTTACACACAGATTGCACTGACACTACCCTTTTAAAACACAAATCTTTTAAGCGTGGATCCCGTCGAGTACGGCGGACAATCTGGGTGCTAATACCTTCCCAGGTTGTAACCAACCCCCTTTCTCAGTCTCTCTGGTTCGCAAACCGTCTTATCCATCTCTTTCTAGGCCTATGCAGCATTGCCTTTCCTCCGGGATAAAAATGCCTAGCTGGCGACTCTATTCATCTCCAGTGAGTTCACGGCTGTGTGTTCTCATTGTCCCTCTCGCCGACCGTTCGCGTCTGTACCTTCATATGACCCGGTTTCATTTGTCGGGAGCGACAGAAGATGAGCGACTATTGTTGAAAATTTGGAAAGATAAAGACAAGTGTGAAATATTCTTAGGAATAAAATGTTGATATTTTTAAGAATGTAACTGTGTTAGAGAATGCATTGAGATGTAATTTACGTTGAATAAGAATGAGTAAAGTGACGATGTTATGTGATGGTGGAGTTGAGATAAAAGACGAATGCTCTAGTAATGTTGTTAAAAATGTTAACTTGGATGAAAGTTGTAATTGGAACGAACCGAATTGGATTGTACTCGACGTTGTAGCTATTCCAGTGTTGGAAAAATATTTAAGGTCGTGTTGTGCTATGAGGGTGTATAAGAGATTGTGGAATGGATTTTTGGACGTTTTGGTATAATTATCGAAGTTGGAACTTAGGAAACTAAGAAGGCGTTGGTAATCCCTATAGAGTTGGCAGAGCATTATGCTTACGGATTTTGGGGCACGAGTTGAAGTACGCTATTGTGGTTGGTAATGATGATTTATGCCACCGTTATAGTTGTCGGATGTCTATAAACAAATTGAGGAACTGATTACCCTTAATCTATTGTTGATAGTAGATTGGATCATAATTGATGGATTGATGTGTCATGCTGACTGGAATAGTATGCATGTTGGATTGGTTGGAGTTAAGCTGAGCACTTGAGTATTGTTTATTTTGTCGATGTAAACTCATATATAAGAATGTTAGTTGGATTTAAGGATGATAGTATGAAGTTGCGTTTGGATTGAATAGTAATATGGAAACTCATAATTGAACTTTAGATAATTAGAGTGTTTCTTTGGTGATGAATTAAGCGGCGCGAGACTTGAAGTTTTCTTGAGATGCTTAGAGAGGAAAGTAGATGGGAATGTAAAACAACTATTTAACAAGAGTTTCAGATAAAGTTGAGCTGCAAGTATTAGAAGGAGTGAATTGTAAGTAGTTTTATTAAAGTTCGAGGTTTGGTTGGAACAAGAAGAGTTGTTTAGTTATGTTGTTTCAGATAAGAATTTATGAAGGGTTATGTCGGTATGAGTAGGAATCGAGGATTCGGTATATTGAATTAGCTAGAAGAAAAGGATATGAGTTATCTTGTGGAAATTTGTTAGACCCATGCACCTTATGTTATTGTAGTGATGTTGTGTGTTTAAGATGATTTTTGAGGGACATGTTCTTAAAAGATGTAGTTGTGTTGAGGATAATTGGAAATTCGTGGGAGTACATGTATATATTACCCAAGATTTGGAAGTAGTCGTCGTTGTAATTATGTTAAATGTTAGAGGTGTTGCCCTACATTCTAAGTTGAAGTATTCAATAACTATGAGAGTTTAGGATACCTGGGGGACGGAGATTCCGAAGAGTAAAATCGAAGTCTTTTACTATATCAATTTTGGTGATTGGGAGTTTGAATTTGAACTTGGTGGAGTTATTACCTTAGGGGTAATCGGAGTGCGCATCGAACACATAACATAATGCAGTTGTTCATATGTGAGTACCAACAAGGTTGGGGTTAGTTATATTAATGTCGTGTTAGAGTTATGTGTCCCTATGTTGTGGTGTTCCAATACTTCAATCATTGAATTCATGAGTTGGGTACTATCTTGTGTTGCGATGCTAGTTGTCAAGTGTATCACTTGTATAGTATTCGTATTGTTGTTGTCGTTGATGTTATGAGTTATGGTTTGTATTATATGTGGAGTTGCCTTTCTGAGTCAAGATTTGATTAGTCGGATGGAACAAGTAGTTGAATCGGGTAAATTTCCGAGGACGAAAATTCTTTAAGTGGGGGAGAGTCGTAACACCCCAAGTACGATTATGAGTAATTGTTGCTTATTTGAGAATATATGATGATTTTGAAAATAGGTGGTTATGTGTCCCAATGCATTGTGGTGAAATTATTTTCATAATATTAATAATAAGAATAATCATGTAATATTATTCGAATTATTGCTTATTATTTAAAATAATAGAAGTGAGAGTATGGAGGTTATGTTGGTCATTTGGGAGGAAAAGAGTATTTTTATATAATATAAATATTTGGTGTATACTTATACCATTATAATTATCATTAATAAAAATATATTGAAGAACGGGCAAGGTGGTCTTTATCAGAAAAGAGTAAGGATAGTTTTGGAAAATCATAAATTGGGTTAATTTTATCAAAAAGGAGAATACGATCAAAACTCTTATGTTATCGTGTTTTTGGTAAAGAGCTCTAAAGAGAGGAAAAGAAGGAGATGAAGCTTAGGGTCTTGAAGTTGAGAAGAACCTTGGAGAAGAATGTAAATCTACGGAATTCTCTAAGGTATGGGGAGTTTCATAATTTATTATAGTTTTATAGGAATTAGTTTATGAATAGATTAGGTTTTGCATGATTTTGCTGAGTTTTAGGCTTAATGACATAGATTGAGTTATAAGAGTATGAATTGATGAATTAAGATTGATAATATGATTTAGAATGGTGTATTTGCTGATTGGATTGTTGCATTGTTGTTGTATATGTTTGATATTTGATTGGAAGTAGTTTTGGGGTACAATGAGGTGAAATTCGTATGAAGGATTTGGGGATTTTGGTGCTGAATTCGTAAAACAGTTGTAAAATTGCTGATACGCAGGCGTTAACCGGTTAACCCCAGGCGTTAACCGATTAACCATTGAAAAGTATGCGTGTTTTGGGGAAAAAATGAAGTGTTAACCTGTTAACCCCACACATTAACCGGTTAACACTATAACTAAGGCAAATTTTAATTTTTGAAAAATTCATAACTTTTGATTAGTAACTCCGATTGAGGTTCCGTTTGAAGCGTCAGAAAGCTAACAAGATGTGCTTTATTTTGATGAAATAAAATGAGTGATGTAAGATATTTTCCTGTACTGAATTTTTAGAAAATGTTAAATTGGCCTTATGATTTTAATCGTAATTGAGTTATAAATTGATGTTTTGGAATTGTTGATGAACGAGGGATATTAGTGTGTTGTTAGGATGAAAATCCTGATTATTTGATGATTATTTGCTGAATATGAAAAGAATGATGCACTGTTGATTTTTGGTGATTATGAGGAGTATCGTATCGTTGCATTTCATGGCATATTTTGTTAGGGCCTCAGCCTATTGGTAGATTCAATCCCATTCTGCGGATTGAAGTGATTTGGTGATTTTGGTGTGCTCCCTTGTGGAGGGTTGATGGCCAGTGTTCATCGTATGGAGAGAATCGGTACCACATGCATATTATGCATTTCATTATAGTTGACATTGTATTTAAAAGAATGTATTTGTGAATGTGTTGTGCTGAATTTTATTGTTGATGATGTTATGATATTGTTGTACTTAATTTATTTAAATTCCATTTCCTTACATTACTATAATGAATTATGATTTCTCACCCTGCCTGCTTGGAGATATTGCATCTTTTGTGGGTAACTTGCAGATATCCGAGATGAGTTCGTGGTGCGTGAAGTCTTAGCTGGAACTATATAGCTTAATTCTAGAGTGTCTAGTGTCTTGCTATGATAGATGTAACATCGGGAGGAAATATAACGCTTATATGATTGGATTGTTGCTTTGTTATTTGAGTTTTATGAGTTTTTAAATGTTGAATTGAGATTGATGATAATTGTTGACTTTGACCAAAAGGTCTTTACGTTTTAATGAGATAAGAGGAAAATATTTTGAATATATGACTCCGCTGTGATAATTTTGATTTTTAGAGGAAAGAATATTTTAATATAATATTTTGGATTGATGTTTTATGATGAAATGTGACACCTTCCATGAGTTACTCTGATTATTTCACTTTATTAATCGAGAATATTATTTGGGGTTAAGGGGTGTTACATTAGTGGAATCAGAGCAGGTCGGTCCATCTGGCCAATGTTGTTAATGTCGTTTATTCCTTAATGTGCGACATGTGTGTGAAAACACTGTTGGCACTTGCTTGTTGGTTTCTAGTCGCTGTCTGCAGGTATTGGTTTGGAATTAAGTGGGGGAGAGACTATCTCCGGAACGTTTTGTTGAGATGTAGAAGCTGTTTCAAGTTGATGTTAGCTGCAAACGTGCAAGGTTATTAAAATGACATGGTTGTAGACCAGCGAGAGTATGGACTCGTGAATTCGTATCGGTCGAGTGTGAAAAGTGTGTATAATATGGATGAGAGATTGAATTAGATTAAGAGATTTTTCTGAAGAGAATGATAAGTTGATGGATCAATCCGATAGATTGTATATCACAAGTATAATTTGATTAAAGTTGAGTAATTTTCATTGTTGGAGGAAAAATAAAGGACGTTGGTGAATTTTGGAAGTAAGGGTGAAAGATGGAACTTTTGTTCATCAATCTCGAATTCTAATTTTTGGAAATTTTAGAGCAACTGTCAGAAAAAATGGCATAACTTCTTACTCGAGATTTGGATTGAAGAAGTTCTGGACTTTTTGGAAATCTTACAAAATTCCCTACAATTTGCATTTAATATTTGCCTTCAGGAGGATGGTGAAGAGGGAGATAAGTGCATTTTAGTATTTGGTTGTGATGCTGATTATTTTGAAATATTCTGCATATGTGAAATTTTGACCAGTCCCATTGCAAGGATGACAACTCTTTGCTCGTAAATCAGATTTAAGAGATTTTTGATGTTCTGGAATCTACACGAAATTCTCTTCATTTTAAAATATGATTTTATGTTTGGGAGGTCTGTATTGGAAGAGAAATATATGGTTGAAGATGTGCGACTATTGTTGAAAATTTGGAAAGATAAAGACAAGTGTGAAATATTTTTAGGAATAAAATGTTGATATTTTTAAGAATGTAATTGTGTTAGAGAATGCATTGAGATGCAATTTACGTTGAATAAGAATGAGTAAAGTGACGATGTTATGTGATGCTGGAGTTGAGAGAAAAGACGAATGCTCGAGTAATGTTGTTAAACAATTTTAACTTGGATGAAAGTTGTAATTGGAACGAACTGAATTGGATTGTACTAGATGTTGTAGCGATTCTAGTGTTGGAAAAATATTTAAGGCCGTGTTGTGGTATGAGGGTGTATAAGAGACTGTGGAATGGATTTTTGGACGTTATGGTATAATTATCGAAGTTGGAACTTAGGAAACTAAGAAGGCATTGGTAATCCCTATAGAGTTGGCAGAGATTATGCTTACGGATTTTGGGGCACGAGTTGAAGTACGCTATTATTGTTGGTAATGATGATTTATGCCACCGTTATGGTTGTCGGATGTCTATTGACAAATTGAGGAACTGATTACCCTTAATCTATTGTTGATAGTAGATTGGATCATAATTGATGTATTGATGTGTCATGACTGGAATAGTATGCATGTTGGATTGGTTGGAGTTAAACTGAGCACTTGAGTATTGTTTATTTTGTCGATGTAAACTCGTATATAAGAATGTTAGTCAGATTTAAGGATGATAGTATGAAGTGGCGTTTGGATTGAATAGTAATATGGAAACTCATAGTTGAACTCTAGATAATTAGAGTGTTGCTTTGGTGATGAATTAAGTGGCGCGAGACTTGAAGTTTTCTTGAGATGCTTAGAGAGGAAAGTAGATGGGAAAGTAAAACAGCTATTTAACAAGAGTGTCGGATAAAGTTGAACTGCAAGTATTAGAAGGAGTGAATTGTAAGTAGGTTTGTTAAAGTGCGAGTTTTGGTTGGAACAAGAAGAGTTGTTTTGTTATGTTGTTTCAAATAAGAATTTATGAAGGGTTGTGTCGGTATGAGTAGGAATCGAGGATTTGGTATATTGAATTAGCTAGAAGCAAAGGATATGAGTTATCTTGTGGAAATTTGTTAGACCCATGCACCTTATGTTATTGTAGTGATGTTGTGTGTTTATTATGATTTTTGAGGGACATGTTCTTAAAAGATGGTAAAGTTGTAGTTGTGTTGAGGATAATTGGAAATTCGTGGGAGTACATGTATATATTACCCAAGATTTGGAAGTAGTCGTTGTTGTAATTATGTTAAATGTTATAGGTGTTGCCCTACATATCTAAGTTGAAGTATTCAATAACTATGAGAGTTTAGGATACCTGGGGGACGGAGATTCCGAAGAGTAAAGTCGAAGTCTTTTACTATATCGATTTTGGTGATTGGGAGTTTGAAGTTGAACTTGGTGGAGTTATTACCTTAGGGGTAATCGGAGTGCGCATCAAACACATAACATAATGCAGTTGTTCATATGTGAGTACCAACAAGGTTGGGGTTGGTTATATTAATGTCGTGTTAGAGTTGTGTGTCCCTATGTTGTGATGTTCTAATACTTCAATAATTGAATTCATGAGTTGGGTACTATCTTGTGTTGCGATGCTAGATGTCAAGTGAATCACTTGTGTAGTATTCGTATTGTTGTTGTCGTTGATGTTATGAGTTATGGTTTGTATATATGTGGAGTTGCCTTTCCGAGTCGAGAGTTGATTAGTCGGATGGAACAAGTAGTTGAATCGGGTAAATTTCCGAGGACGAAAATTCTTTAAGTGGGGGAGAGTCGTAACACCCCAAGTTCAATTATGAGTAATTGTTGCTTATATGAGAATATATGATGATTTTGACAATAGGTGGTTATGTGTCCCGATGCATTGTGGTGAAATTATTTTAATAATATTAATAATAAGAATAATCATGTAGTATTATTCGAACTATTGCTTATTATTTAAAATAATAGAAGTGAGAGTATGAAGGTTATGTTGGTCATTTGGGAGTAAAAGAGTATTTTTATATAATATAAATAATTGGTGTATATATATTCCATTATAATTATCATTAATAAAAATATATTGAAGAAATGGCAAGGTGGTATTTATCAGAAAAGAGTAAGGATAGTTTTGGAAAATCATAAGTTGGGGTAATTTTATCAAAAAGGAGAATACGATCAAAACTCTTATGTTATCGTGTTTTTGGTAAAGAGCTCTAAAGAGAGGAAAAGAAGGAGATGAAGCTTAGGGTCTTGAAGTTGCGAAGAACCTTGGAGAAGAGTGTCAATCTAAGGAATTCTCTAAGGTATGGGGAGTTTTCATAATTTATTATAGTTTTATAGGAATTAATTTATGAATAGATTAGGTTTTGCATGATTTTGGTGAGTTTTAGGCTTAATGACATAGATTGAGTTATAAGAGTATAAATTGATGAATTAAGATTGATAATATGATTTAGAATGGTGTATTTGATGTTCGGATTGTTGCATTGTTGTTGTATATGTTTGATATTTGATTGGAAGTAGTTTTGGGGTGCAATGAGGTGAAATTCGTATGAAGGATTTGGGGTTTTTGGTGCTGAATTCGTAAAACAGTTGAAAAATTGCTGATACGCAGGCGTTAACCGGTTAACCCCAGGCGTTAACCGGTTAACCCTAGGCGTTAAAAAACGTTAAATTGGCCTTATGATTTTAATCGTAATTGAGTTATAAATTGATGTTTTGGATTGTTGATGAACAAGGGTTATTAGTGTGTTGTTAGGATGAAAATCCTGATTATTTGATGATTATTTGCTGAATATGAAATGAATGATGCACTGTTGATTTTTGGTGATTATGAGGAGTATCATATCTTTGCATTTCATGGCATATTTTGTAAGGGCCTCGGCCTATTGGTAGCTTCAATCCCATTTTGCGGATTGAAGTGATTTGATGATTTTGGTGTGCTCCCTTGTGGAAGGTTGATGGCCAGTGTCCATCGCATGGAGAGAATCGGTACCACATGCATATTATGCATTTCATTATAGTTGACATTGCATTTAAAAGAATGTATTTGTGAATGTGTTATGCTGAATTTCGTTGTTGATGATGTTATGATATTGTTGTACTTAATTTATTTAAATTCCATATCCTTATATTACTATAATGAATTATGATTTCTCACCCTGCCTTCTTGGGAATATTGCATCTTTTGTGGGTAACTTGCAGATATCCGAGATGAGTTCGTGGTGCTTAAAGTCTTAGCTGGAACTATATAGCTTAATTCTAGAGTGTCTAGTGTATTGCTATGATAGATGTAACATCGGGAGGAAATATAACGCTTATATGATTGGATTGTTGCTTTGTTATTTGGGTTTATGAGTTTTTAAATGTTGAATTGAGATTGATGATAATTGTTGACTTTGACCAAAAGGTCTTTACGTTTTAATGAGATAAGAGGAAAATATTTTGAATATATGACTCCGCTGCGATAATTTTGATTTTTAGAGGAAAGAATACTTTAATATAATATTTTGGATTGATGTTTTATGAAGAAATGTGACACCTTCCATGAGTTACTCTGATTATTTCAGTTTATTAATCGAGAATATTATTTGGGGTTAAGGGGTGTTACATTTGTGGTATCAGAGTAGGTCGGTCCATCCGGCCAATGTTGTTAATGTCATTTATTCCTCAATGTGCGACATGTGTTTGAAAACACTGTTGGCACTTCCTTGTTGGTTTCTAGTCACTGTCTGCAGGTGTTGGTTTGGAATTAAGTGGGGGAGAGTCTGTCTCCCGAACGTGTTATTGAGATGTATAAGCTGGTTCAAGTTGATGTTGGCAGCTAGAGTGCAATGTTATTGAAACGACGTGGTTGTAGACAAGCGAGAGTATGGACTCGTGAATTCGTATCAGTCGAGTGTGAAAAGTGCGTATAATATGGATGAGAGATTGAATGAGATTAAGAGATTTTTCTGAAGGGAATGATATATTGATGGATCAAGCTAGTAGATTGTATATCGCGAGTATAGTTTGATTAAAGTTGAATAATTTTCGTTGTTGGAGGAAAAATAAAGGACATTGGTGAATTTTGGAAGTAAGGGAGAAAGATGGAACTTATGTTCATCAATCTCGAATTCTGAATTTTGGCAATTTTAGAGCAACTGTCAGTAAAAAAGGCATAACTTCTTACTCGATATTCGGATTGAAGAAGTTCTGGACTTTTTGGAAATCTTACGAAATTCCCTATAATTTCCATATAATAATTGCCTTCAGGAGATTGGTGAAGAGGGAGATAAGTGCATTTTAGTATTTGGGTCTGATGCTGATTTTTTGAAATATTCTGAATACGGGAATTCTTGACCAGTCCCATTGTAAGGATGATAACTCTTTGCTCGTAAATCAGATTTAAGATATTTTTGAAGTTATGGAATCTACATGAAATTCTCTTCATTTTAAAAAAGGATTTTTTGTTTGGGAGGTCTGTATTGGAAGAGAAATACATGGTTAAAGATGAGCGACTATTGCTGAAAATTTGGAAAGATAAAGACAAGTGTGAAATATTATTAGGAATAAAATGTTGGTATTTTTAAGAATGTAACTGTGTTAGAGAATGCATTGAGATGCAATTTACATCGAATAAGAATGAGTAAAGTGACGATGTTATGTGATGGTGGAGTTTGCAGAAAATACGAATGTTCGAGTAACGTTGTAAAAAATTTAACTTGGATGAAAGTTTTAATTGGAACAAATCGAATTGGATTGTACTCGATGTTGTAGCGATTCCAGTGTTGCAAAAATTTTGAAGGTTGTGTTGTGCTATGAGCGTGTATAAGAGAATTTGGAATGGTTTTTTTGGACGTTTTGGTATAATTATCGAAGTTGGAACTAAGGAAACTAAGAAGGCGTTGGTAATCCTTAGAGAGTTGGCAGAGCATTATGCTTACGGATTTTGGGGCACGAGTTGAAGTACGCTATTGTGTTGGGTAATGATGATTTATGCCAACGTTATGTTTGTCGGATGTCTATCGACAATTTGAGGAACTGATTACCCTTAATCTATTGTTGATAGTAGATGGAATCATAATTGATGGATAAATGTGTCATGCCGACTGGAATAGTATGCATGTTGGATTGATTGGAGTTAAGCCGAGCATTTGAGTATTGTTTGTTTTGTCGATGTAAACTCGTATATAAGAATGTGAATCAGATTTAAGGATTATAGTATTGTAACACCTCAAAATATTCCCTCTCATTTTTCATGGCATTTAGCATATCACTTTGCATACTCAAATTCATAGCATGCAACATCTCTTGACAAGTAGTGCAACATCTCCTGACAAAACAAGGACAAATTAGGGTTTCTGATTAACTGGGATTCCCAAGGTAATTTTAGCCCAAACTTTATTTCATTGTCCTTTACAATTTGTTGGGTCCCTAGGGTTCAAATTTCATCCTTTGAATCATTTTGTTAGAGGTACAATTGCTCAGTTGATTGAAAATCAGAAAATTGGGAAAAAGTCAACCAAACTGAGTAACAAGTCAACTGCTGAATTTTTGAGATAAAATTCATGAAATTAGGGTTACAAGGATCCTATGGACCAAATTTGATCAAGAAATGATGGAGGAATCATGGAAAATCAAGAAAACCAAAACTTACCATTTTTGGAAAATTAGGGTTTCCAAAAATGGCAAGTTTTGGCCATTTTTGCAGTTACTTTGTAAACACCCCAAATTTTCCCTCACTTTCTCACATCATGGCTTGTGATCTTTCATTTTTGCATTTATATAAGCATTACATCTCATATTACATATTTGTTTCATCTGCATAGTTCCATTTCATCTGCACCTAGGGTTTGTGATCTGAGCAATCCAAGAATCAATCTGAGCCATCCCAATGGTTTTGAATCTTTCCAAGAGGGTCCATCTGTGTTCTATGATAATATTATGCTCCCCAAAGTTCATGAAAGTCAAGAAATCACAAAGACTGGCAAAGGCATGGAAGCAAAGCTAGGGTTTTCCTGCACAAATGACAATAATTAGGGTTTTGGTTTCAGAGGCCTTAACTCCAATTTTTTTGCCATTCTTGTTTCTAATATTCTTAATATGTTATAAGGATCATGTGTACCAAGTTTTATGAAGAAATTCATTGTGGAAGTCATCTGATCATTGGATAACTTCTTGAGCAAGTTAAGTCAAAATCAGGGCATCTAAGGGCCCCAACAAGGGTACCAAAGGATCATTTTCATCAAATTGAAGTTCTATGATCTTTATTTGATCTTAGAAGTGGTTGGAAGTTCACAAGATTGAAGAATTTTGAGCCAATCGCAAACTTGCCATTTTTGGAAATGACTTGTAATGGAAACTTTCCATTTTGGGAAAGATTTTCAACCTCCTCTTTCATAACCAAAAAAGCTTCAAATGAAAAATTCTTGGATATGAAAGTTGTAGATTAGGTCTTTCCCTTTTCAAAAAGTAGTTGAACATGTTTGATTCATCCTAGAACTCAAGATATGGCCTTTCAAAGTTGGCAAAAATCACATAATTTTCAAGTTCTTGTCAAAGAGGGATTTTTGCATATTGGCATTTCAAGCTTCTAAGTGACCTCTAATGTGCACAAAAACTTCATAAAATTTCAATACAACTTGCCTAAACCAGAATTGGCCCAAGAATTTGGCATTTTCATGGCTTGATTCACAAGAATTTTCAAAGTGGCTAAAATGCATAAACATTGAAATCTCTTCATCCAAGCATCACAACTCACTTCTATTGATCCAAGGGCTCCCCACAAACTCAGCTGAAACGAATACACCATTTAGATCTCCTCTTCCATATCCCATACTCTCAAGGACACATATTTGACTTTTTGGCAAAAACTCCCATACTCTTGGAATAGTGTTTTGCAGCCATTCAGAACCTACTCCATATTATATTCAAACAATATGGGAGAGATAAGAAGGGGGACTGGAGCTTGAAACCAACAACAACATCAGATTCACAAAAATATGCACAAGACTTGTTCTCTTCGAAACACCCTCAAAACTTAACAAAATCCAGAAATTCTTTCACCAACAAATCACTATTCATCCATAGAACAAAACCCAACCCTTGGAATGGCCTGAATCACTACACACACAAACCTCCATTTCTGCTAAACCAGAACCACACACCACAAACCAGCCACTCTCAAAGCTTTTCAAACATTCCAATAGCATCAGGAGGATCAAAGGAAGCTTTTTGCACAAAGGAGAGGCCCTGAAAGCTCACATTTGTAGTTCATCAGCCCAGGTAACCTCAAGAACAAAATCTTTCAGAGCTTAGATTTCTTGTTATAAAATGAAAATATGTTATGGGGATCACACTGATGCTTTTAGAATTGAAAATAGTCAAGAAATGAGCATGTTACGAGCTTCTGAAATTTTGTCCAGATTTTTGTTCTTCTTAGATTTTCCATGTTTGTGTGTTATAAATCATGTTTGAAGGTTGATTTGAGTTTAGTTTGAGTAGAGGATCATTTATGGGCAACTAATTTGGGGTGTGGTGGCCTTTAGAAAGACTTAGGGTTTTTGTGCCGCCGGAGAAGATGAACGGAGCTCCCCTACGGTCACCTGAAAGTGATTAGCCCTAATTAGGGTTTAATCTCCAGATGCGTTGTGGACCCTATGATTGTGATTAGTTTAAGAGAATGGATGGACTAGATTGATTCATTAAGTTATTTTCTGATTAATTAAAATAAAATATGATTAATTAGCCAGGAGATTGATCCAAGCCCTTGAAACGCCCGCGCAGTCTTCCCTTGTTTAAATCTTGACCTTCAGATTAGATTACTTCCCATTTAATCCTTTTTTAATTCATTTTATTTTATATCTTTTGCATAATTTATTTAAAATGGTTAAAAACATCACAAAAATATTTCATTTTTCATTTCATATACAAATATTTTTCTCAACCCAAAAATGATTTTTATTTTGTTTTTTTGCATTAAAAAAGTATTTTTAAAATATTTAAATGTTATTTTTAATTAATTAATTAATGGATTTTAATTAATTAAAAATACATTTAGGTTTCTAAAAATCATCAAAAAAATCATGAACCATTCGAATACATTTAGAAACATTTTCAAACTCTTCATACAAATTTAATTTTAGGTTTGATCATAATTACACAATTTTCTTTGAATTAGGGTTCTTTAAAATCATATTTTCTAACCCTAATTTTAAAAATTCATTTCTGCCTAACCATGAAGAGTTTGAACTTGATTCTTTTTGCATTGTTTCACATATTACATGTAGTTTCTATGTTATTTTTCTCATGAATTTATCTTGCATTTTTAAATTGATTTGCATTTTCCCTTAAGAATTATCCAAAAACACTAGCAAACTTAGAAAAATCATAACTTTCAATAGGATTAGCTTCTGACCTTCTCCTTTGGGGTTTGACCTTGTATGGGTTTAGGGTTTGATTGAGTTTGGTTTTAATTTTTTATCATGTTGTATGCTTCTGTTTTGTTCATTTGCATCTCACATGTTCATAAAACCCTCATTTCTCATGTTCATTTGCATTCTCCTCTGCATAGCATCATCACATGAACTTGCCATGACATTTCAAGCATTCATATGACATCTTAGACATCTTAGGGCATACTTGAACATTTCTTGATCATTTATTCATCCATTTGCTATGTCTTGCATTCATTTCATTTCATAAACATCCATGTGTTTTCAAGCTTCTAAATATGCTTTCATGACATCTCATCTTTGTATGAACATACATATGCATATTGTATGACTTTGCATCATCTCATATGTCATTTGAATTGCATAATCACTTATGACTTTTGTCTTTGCATCACATTTCAATTCATTTCTTCATGCTTTATGTCTTATGCATTCATACTAACACTTTCAGGTACCTTTGGTAGGTTGTTAAGGGAGGTGGATTTGCTTTCACCTCCCACCTCTTCTTATCTCATTCATCTGCATTTTAACATGTCCTTGAAGTGAACTTGTTCACTTATGTTCTATCTTTCTTACTTTCGTTCCTTCAAGTTACTTATCTTCTTCTGGAAGTAAGTAACTTCATCTTCTTTCTCCTGCTCTTTTCATCTGCTTCTTCCATTGGAGGCCTTGAAGATCTTTTCTCTTAAGCCTAACAAGCCATTGGACATCAAAGAATGATAACTTTTAGGGTTGTGTATAGTCCCCCCTTAGTATTTTACCTTTGAGTCTCCTTGAGTCTCTCTTCTCATCTCAATAATCAGAGACTAAACTCTTAAAGTTTTAGGACTTTGGAATTAGGGTTATGCATGCATCCTTCTCTTAGGATGGAGTGTATAACTTTAATCCTAAGTGTTAAACCATTAATTTGTTTAAACCTCTTAATCAAATCACACAAATAATCACCAAGACTTTATCTTGTAACTTGGGACTTACATTAGGGTTCCATCTCTTCCTTATGGTTAAGAGGGACTAACCCTAGTGTTTAATGGACAAGTCCCTCTCAAGTTGTCTTACAAACTTAAAATCCATTTCTTAATCTCATCCCTTAATTAAAACCCACTTAATAAAGGCTTGTTATATAATGAATTTAGTACCTAACCATGGATTAAGTTGAGGTATCTTCCTCAACTTAAGTGTTCTCATCTATTATCCTTCTATTAGGATGGTGTATTGAGTCCGCTAATCTGTGATTAGAGATTAAACTCATTACTTAACACTAAAGAAAAACCCAAAAACATCTAATTAATCACAAGTAGGTTAATGATCTTAATCCTACATCATCATGGTAATTAAGTTGAGATGCTTATCTCATACTTAAGTAGGCTCATTATCCCTAATCAGTGAGGATATAATGTGTTTACAAGCCCTTGATTTAGGCTTAAGCTCATTAACTTATGTAAAACACCAAAAACAATAACAAAACTGAAAACACAAAAAACAAACAATAATCGTCTCCTCCGGGATTCTTTTCTCATCACACTCATTCTATAAATGAGAACTCGCTTCTTCCGTCTAATGCAAGACAGTTAGCACTCGAGCTAGACGAGTCATACACTTGAGCATAGACAAGTAAGTAGTTCGTAGTCAATCATCTTTCAGTCTCTTTGAGTCGAACTACAATGTTCTAACTTCCTCATTGCACGAGAGGATATGTACACATAACTTAACAGTTATCGAACAAAAGTCTTTGTGTCTTCCCCCTGTCGCTCCCACCAAATGACACGGGGCCAAGAGGGGTACAGTCGCGAACGGTCGGCGAAAGGGAAGAAATGAATAGAGTCGCCAGCTAGGCATTTTTATGCCGAAGGAAAGGTAATGCTGCATAAACCTAAGAAAATATGGATAAGACGGTTGCGAACCAGAGAAACTGAGAAAGGTGGTTGGTTACAACTTGTGAAGGTATTAGCACCAAGATTGTCCAACGTACTCAACGGGATCCACGCTTGAAAGATTTGTGCTTAAAGGGGTAGTGTCAGTGCTATTTTGTGTGCAAGAAGCTGGAAAAGTGTGCAAGTGTCAGTGTAAAAGAAATGTGAAGTGAAATGAAAGAGTGTTAGTGTAAGAAAAGGAGTATGAAGCTCAAGACTATGAGGCTTTAATAATAATGCTGGAAGAGGGGGGATATACAGAGACTTTTGTTCGATAACTGTTAAGTTATGCCAACGTATCCTCTCGTGCAATGAGGAAGTCAAAACACCGTAGTTCGACTCAAAGAGACTGAAAGATAAGTTGACTTGTGAACTGCTTACTTGTCTATGCTCAAGTGTATGACCTGTCTAGCTCAGGTGCAAACTGTCTTGCATTAGACGGAAGAAGCAAGTTCTCGTTTGTGAATGAAGATGATGAGAAAAGAATCCCGGAGGAGACGATTATTGTTTGTTTTTTGTGTTTTCAATCTTTATTTGCTTTAGGATCTTGTCATAAGAAAATGAGCTTAAGCCTAAACCAAGGGTTAGTAAACTCATCACATCTTCCCTCTGATTAGGGGTAATGAGAATACCTTAAGTATGAAGTAAACACTTCACACTTAATCACCATGATGTAGGATTAAGATCATTAACCTACTTGTATTTATTTAGATGTTTTTGTTTTTTTTGTTTAGTGTTAAGTAATGAGTTTAAGCCATAATCAAGGATTTAATGGACCCATTACACCATCCTAATAGAAGGATAATAGATGAGAACATTTAAGTTGAGGAAGGCTCCTCAACTTAATCCATGATTAGGGATTAACCTCATGACAAAACAAAGCCTTTATTAAAGTGGATTTTAGTTAATGGTAAGATTAAGAAGTGGATTTTATGGTTTGTAAGACAACTTGAGGAGGACTTGTCCATTAACACTAGGGTTAGTCCTTCTTAACCAATTAAGGAAGAATTAGAACCCTAATGCAAGGCCCAAGTTACAAGCTATTGTCTTAGTGATTATTAGGTGGATTGATTAAAGGGTTTAAACACATTAAGGGTTTAACACTTAGGATTAAAGTTATACACTCCATCCTAATAGAAGGATGCAGGCATAAGCTTAATCACAAAGCCTCAAAACCTTTAAGGTTTAGTCCTTGATTAAGAGATGAGAAGAGAATACTCAAAGATGACACAAAGGTAAAACTGATGGGGGGGCTATTCAAACCCTAATTGTTATCATGCTTAGGTGTTCCTAGGATTTGTAAGGCTTGCAAGAAGATCTTCAGATGAGCCACCAAGGAAGAAGCAGATGAAAGGAGGAGAAGCAGAAGAAGCAAGACAACTTACTTCACTTAAGATGATAAGTTGCTTGAAGAAAGAAAGAAGGGAAGAAGCATGAATGAGCAAGCTCACTCTTAGACAAGAGTAAAATTCAACAATGAATGCATAATAGGGATGAGAAGAGATTATGAGAAGTGAAGGCAAATTCACTTCCCAAACACTTACCACCTGAAAAGTTAGCATAAGAAAATGAAATGAAATGAAAATGAAATGAATGCAAGGATGCAAACCAAAATCAGAAGCACAAACATGATGCAAATGATGTTATGAGATAGTGCAAAAGCATACCAAGAGATGTGGATGATCATACAAGGGATGGGAATGCAAATGAGACATTTAAGAAACATGGAAGTTCATGAATGCATATGACATGAAATGAAAGCAAATGAATGATGCAATGATCAAACATGATTCTAATGTGTCCTAAGATGTCTTACATGTCATGTGGATGCACAAAATGTCATGGCAAGTTCATGTATGCAAGCATATGAAGGATGAATGCAAATGAAGGCAAAAATTAGGGTTTATGTACAAGATGCAATGCAAAAATCAAAATCAGAAGCAAAACATGAGATAAAAAATTGAAAATGGGATCAAAGGTAACCTAAACCTATACAAGTTCATTGCCCAAAGGGGAAGGTCAGAAGCTAAACCCTAAAGGACTTATGATTTTTCTAAGTTGGCTAGGGTTTTAAGGGTGATCCTAAAGGGAAAATGCCAAAAAAATTGAAAATGCAAGATAAAATTGAAACAAAAATGTTTTTAGAAGCTTGAAATTATGAATAACACAATGCAAAAAGAAACATTCACAAACTCAACTTGGATCAAAAGTTATGAATTTTTGAAGTTAGGGTTAAAAATATTCAAATTAAAGAACCCTAATTCAAATGAAAATTGTCAAAGCATGATAGAAACCAAAAAGAAATTTGTCTTGTGAGTTTGTAAATGTTTCTAAATGTTCAAAAATGCTTTCTGAATTTTTTTGGAATTTTTAAATACCTAAATGTATTTTTAATTAATTAATTCTCATTAACTAATTAAGAATAATCATTTAAATGATTTAAAAATAATTTTTAATGCAAAAAATAAAAATAAAAATATTTTTGGGTTTTGAAAATTAATAAAAGCTTGGATAAAAATTTTCAGAATTTTTTGATATTATTTGCTATTTTTAAAAATTCATTCAAATAAAATAGAAAACAAATGAAATAAATATTAAATAAAATGAGAAAAAGGGAAAGTCAACTAATCCTAAGGCCTAGGTTTAAAGTCAGATTGGAGGGAATTGACTTCGCGCGTAATCCAAGGGCTAGAATTCAAACTAATGACTTTCAGGTGAGCGGAACAGTGTTTCGGTCATCTTCTATGGCCAGCCTCTCATTCAATCTCTCTCAATACGTAAAATCAAACCACCAAACTCTCCAGAAACGATCCCCACCCCATTCTAAACAAGAATCAGCCATCAAACAACATTTATTTCACATGAATAATGAGATTCGAAGCAAAACGGAAAATCTTTCAGAAATTTCAGAGGCTTCATACATGCTTAAAACTTAATCATTTTCAAAACCAAAAGGTGCAGTGTGATCAGTGAAGCATGGAGAACAATCTAAGAACTTAAGAAATCATTTCTGGAAAATTTGTTCTTGAGGTTACCTGAACTGAAGCTTTCGAAAATGGCACTGGCTGGCTGCTTCTTTGCCTCAAATCAGCTCCAATGATCCTCCTGAAGAGTTTGTGATGCTTGGTTGGAGTTTATATGGCCTCTAAGTGATGTTGGCTGAAACTCAGTTCAAGAAATGTGAAAATCCTGTTTTTGATACAGGGTGTTTCAAAGCAAAATGAAGGGTGGGAAATGATCAGTGATGAATATGGAGTTGAATGGTGAAAAAAGTGTGGAGATTTGATGGCTGAGCTATGAGTTTCGAAAGCTTTTGCAAGTTGGAGTGATTTTGTGCATGCTGAGGATTCTGAGGCTTCAGCTTGTGTTGTCTTGTGTTATGAGCTGTGTTTGATCCACATAACAAGTTGTGATAGGTCAGAGAGTGGGTGGTGGCCTATGGTGATTGTTATGGGCAAGTTGCCAAAATGTCAACATGACTTGTACTTGAGGTATGGGCAAGAATACAGCTGGTCCTTGGGCATGTCCATGCGCAGCTGACTTCATGGATGTCCACAAATCCATTCTTGAGGCAATTCAGCATGAGGGAAGAAAGTTATGGGGTGTTTTGCAATTATGTGATGTTTTGGCCCCTTTGAGAAATCTTGATGTTCAAGGCATAAAATGATGCAATTCTTTGGGCAATTCTGATTTATAGGTCATGTACTATGTTTGTGTAATGGTTAGAAGTGTGTTTGAAGTCACAAAATGCTTTGGCAAATGGTTTTGCAAGTTTCCCTCTTTGGCACATAAGTGAAATTTTGTGATTTTTCCCAACTTTGCAAGGCCATATCTTGAGTTCTATGATGAATTAGATCAAGTTCTTGTACTTTTTGGAAAGGGAATGATCCAGTCTACAACTTTCATGACCAATAATTTTTCATTTGAAGCAATTTTGAATCAAAAAGAGGAGGTTGAAAAACTTTCCCAAAATGGCAAGTTTGCATTACAAGTCACTTTCCCAAAATGGAAACTTTGCAAATGGCTTGAAATTCTTCAATTTTGTGAACTTATAACTTCTTCTAAGATCAAATAAATATCATATACACCCAAAATGATGGAGAGGACTCTTTGGTTGGATGATTGGGGTACTCGGATGCCCTGATTTTGCACTGACTTGTTCAAGAAGTCATCTAATGATCAGATGCCTTCCCCATTGAATTTATTCATGAAAATTGGTATACATGATCCTCATATCACATAGAGACCAAAAGAAACAAGAATGACCAAAAAAATTGGAGTTATGGCCTTTGAAACCAAAACCCTAATTTTAGGTCATCTGTGCAGTTAAACCTGACTCTACTTCCATGCCTTCCTTAGTTCTTGTGATTTTCTGACTTTCTTGATCCTAAGAGGATATAATATGATGCTTGAACACACATGGACCCTCTTGAGATGATTGAAGACCTTTGGAGTGGCTCAGATAGCTCAGTTATGGCTCAAATCACAAACCCTAGATGCAGATGACTTGGGACCAATGCAGTGAAACAAAAATGCAATATGAGGTGATATGATTGAACTTATGCAAAATGAAAAGAATCACAAGCCATGGTAAAATGAGTGAGGGCAAATTTGGGGTGTTTACACCCCCTCTTTCAGCATTCTTTTCTAAGCCTCAGTTCCAAAGCAATTAACCTTTTGACTGACACCTGTACATTCATTCTTAGCGTTTGAACACAGATAACACACATACTACCCCTTTAAACACAATATTGTAAGCGTGGATCCCGTCGGGTACGACGGACAATCTGGGTGCTAATACCTTCCCAGGTTGTAACCAACCCCCTTTCTCAGTTTCTCTGGTTCGCAACCGTCTTATCCATCTTTTTCTAGGTTTATGCAACATTACCTTTCCTTCGGGATAAAAATGCCTAGCTGGCGACTCCATTTCAATTCTACCTCATTTTCTCTTTTCGCCGACCGTTCGCGCTTGTACCGGGATGCAAATCTTCGGGAGCGAAAGCTTGGCGACTCTGCTGGGGAGGGAAATCTTGCAACCAGGGCTTCTAGTTCTTTTTGTGGGTTTTTCCTAGCGCTTGTTTGATTTATATTTATGGGGGTGTTATGTGCTACTTGTGCATTTTGTTTATTACGTTATTTATTGCTTTCTGCACAACTTTATTTATTGCTTGCCTTTACTGTCTATGCATTTCATGTTATTATCATCATATCATGTGCTGGATCTCTTGTTTGCCTTGGTGGGAGGGATATTCAGTGAGTAAGGTTCCATACTTGGAGCCTGAGTGACACATAGGATAGAGTGGCTTCATATTCTTTCCCATTCCATTTCGGTCTGGTGCGGGAATATGAAACACGGTTCAAACATGGGTTTCTTCTTGAGAACTCTGTGCTACAGATTTCCTATAGTACTAGGGCTATTTGGGAAGCCTGTTAAGTCTGGATGACCTTTTTATGACCTTCAGCATCTGAGGTGAATTAGAGGAGGATCCTTTATGATTAATGTAAACATTGTACCTCCGGGTTAGAAGTGTTTACACTTCTCATAACTGATCCAAGTCGGAGGATCCTTATTCTAGAACAATACCTGTGAGGGGGTTGGGATGTTGACAGGTTTGCAGGAACCCTTGGCCTCATCATACCCTGTTACTGATATTGTTAAGGTTACATAATTTTGGACTGTTCTTGTGAAACCCTGGACTTGTGACTCTTTATTTGAGTCCCCCACCTGGTTATTGGTTCTCTAAGCCTTCATCGGGACTTATGAACACACATGGACCTTATCAAGGCAGATAACAGATCCAACACTTAATCACAAACTCTTGCATATCATTCTGCATACATCATTTTAACATTTGTCTATTTTTTTTACAGGGTATCCACATTATCTTTGGTTTGGTTTTTACTGTTCATCTTCATCATCTATCTTCATCAGAGATTCTCTTCAGCACTTTCATCAGTTACCTCCATCAGTATTTCCCCTCAGTTATCTTTATCAGCACCCGTTATCAGTATGGATACATCCAGGAAGAGCAACATCACATACCATTTCTTTGAGCCCTCCCTAGCAGGCATCAGGCAGATTCAGACACTCATCACTCCTGATCATGTCCCTTTATTCAGGGAACATTATGGTGGCATTATGGACATGATCATGGACTTGGATGCATCATAGAGGAGTATGATCCACACTTGCCTTCAGTTCTATGACCCTCCTCTCAGATGTTTTACCTTTCCAGACTTTCAGTTGGGCCCTTTGTTAGAAGAGTTTTCCATGTTGTTGGGTGTCCCCTTCAGGAGAGGGATTCCTTTCAACCTTGAGATGACTGCTCCCAGGAATGAAGGCATAGCTAAGGCTCTGTATTTGGAAACCACCATCATTGATCAGAATATGACTACTAAGGATGGAATCCCAGGCCTCCATTTGGACTTCTTGGTTACTCAAGCCACCATTCATGCTACAACAGGGAAGTGGGACACTGTCTGTGCTCTTTTGGCCCTTAGCATATATGGTATCATCTTGTTTGCGGACGAGCCTAAGTTTGTAAGTAAGAGTGCTATCCATCTTTTCTTGCTGAAGAATCCAGTTCCCACCTTGCTAGGGGATTTCTATTACTCAGTGCATCCGAGAAATGAGAAGCAAATGGGAAGATTAGACAGATGTTGTTCACCTCTCTTCTACTGTTGGTTATTGAGACACTTGCCGAAGACGAAAGCTTTCTTGAATCCTCATCAGTCAAGAAACTAGGATAAAAGAATGATTGCCCTTACATCAGAAGACATCAGGTGGTGCACTCAGAGCACCAAGGGCAGAGACATAATCACCAGTTGTGGGCAGTATCCCAATGTACCTCTGATTGGAGTGAAGAGTTGCATCAACTACAATCCTTTGTTGTTCAAAAGAGAACTAGGGTATGTCTTAGTACATCCACCAAGAGAGCAGGACTTATAAGAAACCCTTTACTGTGACATTCAACATAACCATGCCATTGCCCGACAAGTAGCCTGGGCATGGGATAACATTCAAAAAAAAGGAACTTCCATTCTTGGCAAGTGCAACAACATAGCTTCAGCTCAGTATATTGATTGGTCTCGTGTCAGAGGAAAAATCACCCGCATACCATTCACCCTGGAGGATGTACCTGGACCATCAGTAGTAGAGCCTGCAGCTACAGTCAGCTTAGAGGAATTTGAAAAGTTGAAAGAAAGGAATACTCGGCTTTCTGAAGCTCTAAAGAAGACTCTCTGGGAAAGAAATGATAGTCATCTGGACAATGGATGCTTAGAGAAGCTCCGGATCAAGCATATGACGAAGATTGAGAAGACAGATGATTACATCAGAAGAGCCCGAGTAGGGGAGTTGGTATTGAAGATTGCTTGCAAAGAAGCTAAGATTCAGAAGACCAAAGCTGAGCACTACTTGGAAGAGAGTCAGGCTAGATGGATCAGAATTATTGAGGCTCGTTCACAGGAAGATCAGAAGACCCAGGCTAGGATAGAGAAGTTGGAAGCTAATGAGAAGAAGAGTCAGAAAGCCTAGTTAGCAGCACAAAAGGAAATCTCCGAGTTGAAACTCCGAGAGAGGTTGAAGAGATCAAAAGACCAAGACAAGTATAAGAAGTTGACAAATGCTATTGCCACAAGGAACCTTCTTATCCGAACTATCACAGAGCTTCCAGTTGGACCAGTGACTTATGCACTCCTGAAGGAAGTCAGAGAGGATGATTATGGGCTGGATGTCTAATTTCTTTATATCTGTACCTCATTTTTGTTTGTACTTTTATTTATTTTGTTGTATTTTGACCCATTGTAGATGTTTAGAATTGGCAGAATTTTTGACAAACAAGAAGTGTTGAACTTAGTTCAGGATGTCACATCAGATGTTGTGACATTATCAAACAGAGTATAAGTTAATGAACTTAATTCAGGATGTCACACCAGATGTTGTGACATTGTGCAAGTTAATGAAGTAAGTTCAGATTTCAGGATGTCACACCAGATGTTGTGACATCTCAAACCTGCTACCAGAATTAAATAATGCTTAACAGAACTGAGTAAATTCAGGGAATTTATCTGGAATTAATTGTGAATGGATAAAACAGTAGAAGGCGCATCTGTAGGGAGATTGGTTATATGAATTCAGTATAACAGAAGAAATGACTCACCTAGAATCAAGGAAGTAAGAAACCCTAATTCAAGGTGATGACAACATGCATATCAGGATTGGATAACCTACAGAAAGCCCAAAATTCAAGCACCTATTTAAGCAACAGAAACTCTCAGAATAGAACACGAAATTAAGAAGACTAAATAGGGTGGTTGTGTTTTAATAGCAGGTTTTATATGTGTATCACTTTATGAGCTTTTAAGCAAAAAGTGTATTGTGTCTTGATTGAAACTGTGAAGTAAAATTAAGCTGTTTTGTTTGAAGTGTGACTTCAATTTTATTAAACTTGTAAACATATCACTGTGTGATTGAGGGGGGGGGGGGTGAGTTGGTACTCATATCTAAGTTGTGTCTTAGGTAGAAATTGCCTTGGGTAGATATTAAGTGGAAGATTAAACTGAGTGTTTTAAGTCTAGAATTAATATTACTTATATTGGATTTCCTTCCTGGCTTGGTAGCCCCCATATGTAAGTGTGGAAATACACTGAACTGGGTTAACAATTTCATGTGTTGTTTACTTTACCCGCACTTTAAGTTTTGTTTAAGTCCTCAAGTGTTTAAACATCTCATTCGACATCACGTACCTGATCCCAGAATTTCAATTGGCATCAGAGCAGGCACCCTGCCTGTTTAACTGGGTGAGATCTAGGGACTGCAAATTTTGGGAACATGGACAGAGATGTAGGATCTGTGAATAGACCACCTATATTGGATGGATCAAACTATGACTACTGGAAGCCAAGAATGGTAGCATTCTTAAAATCACTTGATAATAGGGCTTGTAAAGCAGTCAACAATGGATGGGAGCACCCTGTCCAAGACAACAAGGATGGGACAAAAGTGTTGAAACCTGAAGAAGAATGGAGCAAGGAGGAAGAAGATTTAGCACTTGGAAATTCCAAGGCCTTAAATGCCTTATTCAATGGCATTGATAGGAACATATTCAGACTTGTGCATCACTGTGAGCTGGCCAAAGATGTTTGGGACACTCTCAAAACCACTCATGAAGGAACATCAAAGGTGAAGATGTCAAGAATTCAACTTCTCACCACCAAGTTTAAAAACTTGAGAATGAAGGAAGATGAGACAATTCATGAGTTCTACATGAACATCTTGGAAATAGCTAATACTTTTGGTGCTTTGGGAGAAAAGATGAATGATGAAAAGCTGGTAAGAAAGATTCTCAGATCTTTACCAAAAAGATTTGACATGAAGGTTAAAGCAATAGAAGAAGCTCAAGACATATGCACAATGAAGGTTGAAGAGCTCATTGGTTCCCTTCAAACATTTGAGATGGGAATGAATGATACAATTGCAAAGAAGAACAAAAGCATAGCCTTGGTTTCAAATACTGATAAAGAAGAAGAAAATCATGAAGCAGACCCTGAAGAAAATTTATCAGAAACAATTGCTATGCTTGGAAGACAATTCAACAAGCTTCTCAAAAGAGTGGATAGCAGGTCCAGACCAAATGGAAGAAACTCAAACTCTTCTGAGAATAAAAGACCTTATGATGCTAATAGAAGGTCACATTATGATGAAAAGATCAACCAAGAAAAAGGGATTAAATGTCATGGATGTGAAGGATATGGACACATCAGAAATGAATGCCCTACCTATCTAAAGAAGCAGAAGAAAGGTCTCTCTGTGACCTGGTCTGATGAAGACTCAGGATGTCATTCAGAAGAAGAATCAGCAAAGCACATCACTGCTCTAGCTGGAGTATGTGATTCTGAATGTGGATCCAGTGATGAGGAGCTGACTTTTGAAGAGCTTGAAGAATCATACAGAGAGTTGTGTAAAAGGAGCACTGAAGTATGCATGGAGAATATAAAGCAGAAGAAGCTGATTGAGGCATTAAAGGTTGAAAAGACAAGTAATCTAGAAATCATTCACACTTTGAAAAGTGAAGTAACTCTTCTCAACTCCAAGTTGGAACATATGTCCAAATCTGTCAGAATGCTGAACAGTAGCTCAAACACACTGGATGTCATTCTCAACAACAATAAGCATTCATGGGATATAACTGGACTGGGATTTAACAAAGCTCAACAGGTTGAGGCTAGCACCAGCAAAACTACTTCAAATCCCATAAAGTCAGACAAGATGTTCCAACAGATGTCCCAACATCATGAAAAGAACATGATGAAAAAGAAGTATCAAAAATGGAGATGTCATCATTGTGGAAGGTTTGGTCACATCAAACCTTATTGCTACAAGTTTCATGGATATCCAAATCAGATGCATCAACAACCTCCTAAGCAGAAGATAAAGGTCACCAAGAAAGTGCACCATGGACATCAAAATCAAAGATATCAGCAACCCCCTAAGCAGAAGACAGAGGTCATCAAGAAAGTATGGATACCTAAAGCCAGTCTTCATGCTGATCAAAGCTACATGCCCAAGAACAAGTTCAACAAACAACCTTGGAGCTCTAAATATAGACACTATACAGGGCAGAGGCATGAAAGGAAACCTTACAAAAAGCAAAAATGGTCAAAGAAGGGTGTTGCCTACATAGCTCATACATCTCTCAGAGTATCAGCTAAGGAAGACTGGTACTTTGACAATGGATGCTCAAGACACATGACTGGATTGAAAAATCTGCTGGTAAACTTAAAGTCACATTCATCCAGACATGTCACCTTTGGAGATGGAGCTAAAGGAGAAATCAAGGGAGTTGGGACCTTGAACTGCCCAGATGTACCTAGACTAGATGATGTGCTACTGGTAAAAGGATTGACTGCTAACTTGATCAGCATAAGTCAATTACGTGATCAAGGTTACAATGTAAACTTTACCAGAACTGAATGCATAGTGTCTGATAAAGAACAAAAGGTTATCATGAGAGGAGCCAGATCTAAAGACAACTGTTATATGTGGGAATCTCAAGACTTCAGTTTCACTTCAACTTGCTCCTTAGCCCAAGAAGAATAAGTGAAGATATGGCACCAAAGACTGGGTCATCTTCATCTCAGAGGAATAAAGAAAATCATATCTATGGAGGCTGTGAGAGGTATTCCTAAATTGAAGATTGATGAAGGCAAAGTATGTGGTGAATGTCAAATAGGCAAACAAACCAAGATGTCCCATCCAAAGCTCCAACATCTGACAACTTCCAAAATTTTGGAATTATTGCATATGGATCTTATGGGACCAATGCAGGTTGAGAGCCTTGGTGGAAAAAGGTATGCCTATGTGGTTGTAGATGACTTTTCAAGGTATACATGGATAAATTTTATCAAAGAAAAGTCTGATGTGTTTGATGTATTCAAAGATTTGTGCCAAAGAATACAAAGAGAAAAAGCAAGTTGTGTAGTCAGAATAAGGAGTGACCATGGAAAGGAATTTGAGAATCAAAAATTCTCAGATTTCTGTTCTTCAGAGGGAATCAATCATGAGTATTCTTCTCCTATCACCCCTCAACAGAATGGGATTGTTGAGAGAAAGAACAGAACCATCCAAGAATCAGCAAGAGCTATGATTCATGCTAAAAGGTTACCATTGTACTTCTGGGCTGAAGCTATGAACACAGCTTGTTACATTCATAATAGAGTTACTCTAAGGAAAGGAACCTTGTCCACCATCTATGATGTCTGGAAGGGCAGAAAACCTACAGTCAAGTACTTCCATGTGTTTGGAAGCAATTGTTATATTCTGGCTGATAGGGAACAAAGAAGAAAGATGGATCCTAAAAGTGATGAAGGGATTTTCCTTGGATACTCCATAAATAGCAGAGCCTATAGAGTGTTTAACTCCAGAACAAAGGTTATAATGGAATCCATAAATGTGATAATTGATGACGCCCCTGCAGATGTTACAGATGATGTTGGAACATCTGCTGACAGTCAGACTGAAGCTGAAATAAAGAGTGATCATCCTGACTTCACTCAAACTGAGGCAAGGACAGAACAATCCAGCAAACCTCCCTCCATACGAATCCAGAAGGATCATCCCAAAGATTTGATAATTGGTGATCCCAACAGTGGTGTAAGCACTAGATCAAGAGAGGTGATTTCAGGTTCTTGTTTTGTTTCAAAAATAGAACCTAAAAACATCAAGGAAGCTCTTAATGATGAGTACTGGATTTGTGCTATGCAAGAAGAATTAGATCAGTTCACAAGGAATGAAGTGTGGGATCTTGTTCCTAGACCTGATGAGATAAATGTGATTGGCACAAAATGGGTGTATAAGAACAAGTCAAATGAGCAGGGAGTTGTTACAAATAACAAGGCTAGACTTGTAGCTCAAGGATACACACAAATTGAAGGAGTAGACTTTGATGAAACCTTTGCACCAGTAGCAAGGCTTGAATCAATCAGACTACTTTTAGGAATTGCTTGTATCTTGAAGTTCAAGCTATTTCAAATGGATGTGAAAAGTGCCTTTCTAAATGGATATCTTAATGAAGAGGTATATGTGGAGCAGCCTAAGGGATTTGTTGATCCAAGCTGTCCAGAGCATGTTTACAAACTAAGGAAGGCTCTTTATGGTCTGAAGCAAGCACCAAGAGCATGGTATGAAAGGCTGACTACTTTTCTCATAAAGCAAGGGTAAAGGAAAGGTGGAATAGACAAAACCTTGTTTGTGAAGGATGAAGAAGGAAATGTCATGATTGCTCAAATATATGTAGATGACATAGTCTTTGGTGGGATGTCAGACAGGATGGTTAAACATTTTGTCACTCAAATGGAATCTAAATTTGAGATGAGCCTAGTAGGAGAACTAACCTACTTTCTTGGACTGCAAATCAAGCAAATGGAAGACTCCATGTTCATTTCCCAAAGCAAGTATGCTAAGAACATTGTCAAGAAATTTGGGATGGACAATGATACTCACAAAAGAACACCTACCCCCACTCATTTAAAGCTAACAAAGGATGACAAGGGTGAGAATGTAGACCAAAGCTTATACAGAAGCATGATTGGAAGCCTATTATATCCGACTGCTAGCAGACCAGATATAGCCTTTGCAGTAGGTGTATGTGCAAGATATCAAGTTGAGCCAAAAGTAAGTCATCTAAACCAGGTTAAGAGGATTTTGAAATATGTCAATGGTACTTGTGACTATGGCATAATGTACTTTCATGGATGTAAAGCAATTCTTACTAGCTTCTATGATGCTGATTGGGCTGGAAGTGCTGATGATAGAAAGAGCACATCAGGAGGATGCTTCTTTCTAGGAAACAATTTGATTTCTTGGTTCAGTAAGAAACAAAATTGTGTATCCTTATCCACTGCTGAAGCTGAATATATTGCAGCTGGTAGCAGTTGTTCACAGTTGGTTTGGATGAAGCAAATGCTCACAGAATACAATGTCCCACAAGATGTCATGACATTGTACTGTGACAATTTAAGTGCCATCAACATATCAAAGAATCCTATCCAACACAGCAGGACCAAGCACATTGATATCAGGCATCATTTCATCAGGGATCTAGTGGAAGAGAAGGTGATTTCATTAGAACATGTAGCCACAAATCTGCAATTGGCTGATATATTTACTAAAGCTTTGGATGCTACCCAATTTGAAAACCTAAGGGGTAAATTGGGAATCTGCTTATGTGAAATATAGCAGTTATGGAGAAGTGCCAACATGTCCTATGACATCGTGTGGCATGATCACCAGATGGAAACACCAGTCTGGTCAAAAACTCTGTGTATTCCACTCCTTAAAATTCTCCATGTAACGGCTTTTATAAAAGCTCCAGCTTGCTCTCAACTATTCATCTTCTCATCATCTTCTCAAAACAAATTGCATGCTATAGCTAATTTTCAGAGCTCATCAAAATCAATCAAACCTAAACTCTTCTTCCACCACTTTCGAAAATGTCTCAACATCAAAACCCTAACCTCACTGATGAAAACCTCAACCAAGAAGATGTGGTGCATGAAACCCCAATCTCCATGGTTCCAATGGATACTACTCCCATGGACGAAATCAGAGGAAGTGTTCCTCTTGCTCAAAAGCCTAGAACTCCAACTGTGAGAAGAGCAAAGGAACTTGTGTTCAGCAAAAGCAAAGGGGTTCCTTCATCCTCAAACACCACCCCCAAAGCCTTTGAATATGTGGATGCAACCATCAAGCATCTTGTGAGCAGAATACTGTCTGAACAAAGAGTTGTGAGTGGTATCTCTATCCCTCTGAACACCATGCCAGCTCCACAAGAAGAACAGAGCAATAAGGCTGAAGAGGACACTCCTGCGCAACAGGATGTCCCAATAGATGTTGAAACATCATCTGAGGACCAGAACAAGGCCTCAACTGATGATGATGATGAAGCCACTGATGACCAAGCTTCTGTTGATCCACCTACTGAAGAGGAGACTACCCAACCTCCTCATGTTGAAGACATAGACAATAACTCTGACACAAAGATCATTTCTTCTGTGAACCCTAGCATAGCCAAAAGGCTCAGGGCTAGGAAAGAAAAAAAGACTGCAGGACATGCAACTCCTGAAAAGAAACAGCCTACTCCAAAGAAAGACAAGGCCAAAGTGTCATTTGGACCTACCAAACAATGGAGCAAAGTAAGTACACAAAAGAGGAAAGCTGTTACTCCTCCAGATTAAGATGTTGTAGAGGATGTCCCAACATCCCCACCTAAGAAGAAACCAGCACCTTCAAGGCCTACCTCTGCTGTTCCAGAAGCTCCTCTGGACAATGTATCTTTCCATTATGTGTCAAGTGTGAGCAGATGGAAATATGTCTACCAAAGAAGGGTGGCACTGGAAAGAGAGCTAGGCAGCAATGCACTGGAGTGTACTGAGGTAATAGATCTCATATCATCTGCTGGCTTATTCAAGACAGTTTCAAACTTTTCACCCTGCTATGAGCTGCTTGTCAAGGAGTTCATTGTCAACCTTTAAGAAGACTGTGCTGATGGTAAGTCAGATGAATTCAGAAAAGTCTATGTAAGAGGGAGATGTGTGGAATTCTCTCCTAGGGTTATCAATCATTACCTAGGGAGAGAATCTAATGGCCCTAATGAGCTAGGGAAGACAGACAATCAAATTTGCAAGGTAATCACTGCCAATCAGGTCAAAACTTGGCCAGTCAAGGGCAAACTTTCTGTTAGCTTGCTAACAAGGAAGTATGCAATGCTGCATAGGATTGGTACTGTAAACTGGGTTCCTACCAATCATACCTCTTCAATAGCTACTGGATTGGGCAGATTTATTTATGCTGTGGGCACCCAAACAAAGCTGGACTTTGGGGCTTACATATTTGATCAAACACTGAAGCATGCAGGAACATCAGCAACAAAGCTGCCTATTGCTTTCCTATCTCTGCTATGTGGTATAATCCTCAGTCAGTATCCAGGTATCCTCACTGAGAAGGATTCAATCTGCAAAAGAGAGAGTCCTCTGGCCTTCCACTACAAATTATTCCTGAGCCATCATGCTGCTGATGTTGAAGCTCCCACTGGGACATCTGCTGGACCTTCAAAAGCAAGGACTCCCATATCCAAAGCTGCTTTGATTGCTGAACTGAAGAACACCTGCAAAGAGCTGGATGCCAGAAAGCAAAATCTTGAGGAGATTATTCAAAGGCTGGAAATGGAAGAGGTTGCTCAGAAGGCTGCTCAAACTGATGATGACTCTGATGATGAATCTGAAGAAGAGGAAGATACTGAATATGAATATTTTGAGTGAAAATGTGTGAGGAAAGTGTACTGTAACAGCATTGTATTTTTGATTTTGTATTTCTGTCTGCTTATGTAATTTGGCCCCAATTTATGTCTAACAAGGGGGAGAAGAGAACAGAACAACAACAATGTCTGCTGCAGCTTACTGATTAATGAAAAATGCCTTTTGTCTGTTTAATACCTGCTTCTGAACTAAGTTGTTTTTAATGAAAAATTTCTGTTGAACAAGTCAGAACACATACAGGTTTGAGGGGGAGTAAAGAACTGCTGTACTCTGATAAATGAAACTCTGCTGCACTCTGATAAAACCAGAAGATTGTGTTAGCCAAAAATTAGCCAAAGGGGGAGTTTGTAGATGTTTAGAATTGGCAGAATTTTTGACCAACAAGAAGTGTTGAACTTAGTTCAGGATGTCACATCAGATGTTGTGACATTATCAAACAGAGTATAAGTTAATGAACTTAATTCAGGATGTCACACCAGATGTTGTGACATTGTGCAAGTTAATGAAGTAAGTTCAGATTTCAGGATGTCACACCAGATGTTGTGACATCTCAAACCTGCTACCAAAATTAAATAATGCTTAACAAAACTGAGTGAATTCAGGGAATTTATCTGGAATTAATTGTGAATGGATAAAACAGTAGAAGGCGCATCTGTAGGGAGATTGGTTATATGAATTCAGTATAACAGAAGAACTGACTCACCTAGAATCAAGGAAGTAACATACCCTAATTCAAGGTGATGATAACATGCATATCAGGATTGGATAACCTACAGAAAGCCCAAAATTCAAGCACCTATTTAAGAAACAAAAACTCTCAGAATAGAACACGAAATTAAGAAGACTAAATAGGGTGGTTGTGTTTTAATAGCATGTTTTATATGTGTATCACTTTATGAGCTTTTAAGCAAAAAGTGTATTGTGTCTTGATTGAAACTGTGAAGTAAAATCAAGTTGTTTTGTTTGAAGTGTGACTTCAATTTTATTAAACTTGTAAACATATCACTGTGTGATTGAGGGGGAGTGAGTTGGTACTCATATCTAAGTTGTGTCTTAGGTAGAAATTGCCTTGGGTAGATATTAAGTGAAAGATTAAACTGAGTGGTTTAAGTCTAGAATTAATATTACTTATATTGGATTTCCTTCCTGGCTTGGTAGCCCCCAGATGTAAGTGTGGAGATACACTGAACTGGGTTAACAATTTCCTGTGTTGTTTACTTTACTTGCACTTTAAGTTTTGTTTAATTCTTCAAGTGTTTAAACATCTCATTCGACATCACGTACCTGATCCCAAAATTTCACCCATCATGAGGTCTTATTGTAATCACAAAACTATGTACCTTTGCATTTGTAATATATGGTTTGTGTGTTATTCTGTGGGCTTCATTTCTCTTCATCATCATTCCTCGAGGTCTGGAAGGTCAAAACCAAAGAACCAAACCGGATACCCTTGGAAGACAAATAGACATACTACATTGCATACTAACTTCATTCTTTGTTTTGTAGGTATTTTGTTGTTGTTTCTCACTTTGTTGTGGTTTCAGGAAACATTGCTCGTAGGAGAGTCTTCCTCATCAACAGAGTTCACCGGTGTCCTACAAGAAACAACCTTCCGAGCTTACAGATGGACCAGGTTCAACAAGATTTGACTAATGTGAGAAACCAGATGGTTAATGAAAGAACTGAAACGAGGGCTCAGATGAGCCAGTTCATGGCAGTAATGACTAGGAGAGTTGGTCGAGCGGCAAACTCCTGAAGAAAATCACCCAGGTACAGGGGGTACTAGAAACAATGATCATGTATAGCCACGTACTGACCCCCCGAAGTTTGGGCCTCATCTCAACCCTGATGTTAATGCTATCAGGAATACCCAAGGTAATACTGGAGGGCGTGCCTTGCAAGAGGACCCTCGGGAGGAACAATTCACTGTAGTTGGAGCAGGATATGAAGTCTATGATCGTCGTCTGGATGAGATAGCAGAAAAGCTAAGATCTTTGGAGTCTCAAAACTCCTTAGGGTTTGATGTTATGGATATGGGACTGGTGGAGGGAGTAAGAATTCCTCACAAATTCAAACCTCCCTGCTTTGAAAGATATAATGGGACATCTTTCACTCGCACCCATCTTTAATCCTTTATGGGAAGATTGAAGGCTTACACTATGGATGAAAATCTATGGATGTTTTACTTTGAGGATAGCTTGACCGAGGCATCCCGTGAGTGGTACTCTTATCTGACTAGGGCAACAATCAGAAATTGGAAAGATTTGGCTGAGGCTTTCATACGCCAATACCAATACAATCTAGACATGGCTCCTAACAGAACTCTTCTAATAGGCATGTCACAATCCTCCAGAGAAAGCTTCAGAGAGTATGCTCAGAGATGGAGGCAATTAGCTGCTGATGTTCAACCTCCAATGTCGGAAAGAGAAATGGAAGATATTTTTATGAACACCCTACAGGGGACATACATTGATAGGTTGGATGCTTTCTCTTCCACTAGCTTTGCAGATGTGGTCATAGCTGGAGAAAGGATTGAGAGTTTGTTAAAAATGGGTAAGATTTCTGATAATGGCGCCAGCTCTAGCAGCACAAGGAAACCTTTTGCAGGGCCTCGAAGGTCGGGTGAAACTAATTCAGTACACATGGGCAGAGGTAGACCCTAGTATATGCAAAGATCAATTGCCGCTGTCACAATTCCCACTCCACCACCTCAACAACAATACACTCCGCAACCACAACATTTCCCTCAGCAACATTTTCCTCAACAAAGGTCCTACAACAACAATAACAACCAACATCAACGTCCTTTCCAGCAAAGGCCATCTCAAGTCAACAGGGTGATTGATCCTATACCAATGCCCTATGCAACTTTGTTACCACAACTTTTGAAGCTTAATCTTGTTGAATTAAGGACTCTGGCTCCACCAGATCCTCAGAACCTTCCCAGAAATTACGACGTCAATGCCAGATGTGCCTTCAATTCTAATGCACCGGGCCATACCACAGAAAAGTGCAGAGCTTTGCACATGAAGGTCCAGGATCTAGTTGATTCAAAGGCTTTAAATTTTGCACCACCTCCTAACGTCATAAAGAATCCTATTCCTAGCCACGGTGGGCCCAGGATAAATGCAATCGAGAAGGATCAGCCCATAAACCTGATTGAAGATACTGCAAGCATTCAAACACCTCTGGCAGAGGTTAAAGCCCAGATTTTAAAATGCCAGGTGTTCCTAGGTTGTGAGGCCTGTTGTGAGTCTTGCAAAGTTTCCACCAATGGTTGTGCAAGCTTAAAAAGTGGCATTAATGGCCTTATCAAAGAAGGTATCTTGCAGATAACATCGACGGTTTCTACAACATCAGCAATTCCTACTACAACAACAACAGACACTCCTTCTACAACTTCAAAGACAATTGTTCCGACAGACTCGTCTACAAAGTCAACAATCATCTCCTCTACCACTTCAACAAACATTAGTTCAACCACATCCGCTTCTATAACTACAACAACCATTAACAACGACGTCTCCACAATCACCATATATTATGACCCAACAATGGTCCCCGATTCCAACAATTTTCAGCAATAATCCCAACAACAACCCAACTTCAGTCTTTCACCACCACCATCAATCAGAAGTCCTGTCACCATATACTACAATCCACAAATAATCACAGTTCTTACTTCCGCTGCAGTCAGTCCAGTCACCATCACGGTACCTGGACCCATTCCATATGAAAAAGATAATGCTATACCATGGCACTATGGTTCAGACCTCTACTGCAACGGGGAAAGAGTCGTTCTTGATTCTTTAACTCATACACCACAGGTCGATAATGTCGGGGGAGGCAGAGGCTTCACCCGAAGTGGATGCCTCTTCACGTCATAAATTCCAAGAGTTAACACTGAGGCAGAGGCTGCTGCCAAAGCTAAAGGCAAAAAAGTGGTACCTGAGGAAACAGTTTTGAAAGAAGCTCATAAAACATCCTTTGATCAAGATGTGGATGAATTTATAAGGATAATCAAGAGAAGCGATTACAAGTTTGTGGATCAGCTCCACCAGACTCCTTCCAAGATCTCCATTTTATCATTATTATTGTGTTCCGAAGCTCATCGGGATGCATTACTTAAAGTCCTGCACGCAGCATACGTGCCTGAGGAGATCACGGTAAATCAGCTAGAGACAGTGGTTTCCAATGTTAATACAAGCCATGGGCTAGGCTTCACCGAAGTTGATTTGACAACGGAAGGTCTTCATCATAATAAAGCTTTGCACATCACTCTGGAGTGTAAATGGTATGTACTTTCACATGTTCTAGTTGACACTGGGTCTTCACTCAATGTCTTGCCAAAGAAAGCCCTTGTTAAGCTTGAATATGATGGTATAGCTCTCCGACCAAGCAATCTGGTGGTTAGAGCTTTTGATGGTTCCAAGAGGTCTGTTCTTGGAGAAGTGTAGCTGCCTTTGATAATTGGCCCGCAGGTCTTTCAAACTACTTTCTACGTGATTGACATTCAGCCGACCTACAACTGTTTGTTGGGTCGACCAGGGATTCACGCCGCTGGTGCAGTTACGTCGACCCTTCACCAAAAATTAAAATACGAGTGGGAAGGGAAAATTATCACAATCTGTGGTGAAAAGGATATTTTGTTAGCCATCTGGCTACCTACAAATACATTGAGATGGATGGTGAAATCCACGAGACCATGAGCCAAGGTTTTGAAGCACTGAACGTCAATGAGGCGACGACTGAAGTATTTGCTGCACCCCAAGAAGATAGGATGGGTACTTCAATTGTCTCCTACCAACAAGCTCGGAAGGTTGTTAAAGATGGAAACGCCCAAGGCTGGGGCAAGCTGCTACCGGTGGAGAAGAAGGAGGACAGATTCAGTTTGGGTTACAAATAATTCCGACAAGATCAAGCAGAGGCTGCTAAGGAGCCCAAGTTCATAAGTGGAGGAATGTTGACCCCAGATGCTATCAATAACGTGGAAGAAGAGGCTGAAAGCGACCTCAACCTAGAGAGTTGGATTCGTCCAAGGATCCCGGGCCGACAAGTCCTTAACTAGTCTTCCCAGGAAATTATAAGAGTTACTCCTGCAGAGTAATTATTATTTCCTGCTTTAGCATGCATCAAGTCCTGCATCTTGCCCAAGGTGTCAGGACTCATTTTGTAATAGGGCTATATTTGTATTTTGTGCAAATGGAATATCAATGAACAATGGACATCTTTTGCAAACAATTTTCTTTTTCGCTCACTGTATTTTCATTTTTGTTATTTTTCGCACAAAACAATAAAATGGCAATGTTTTCAAAATAATAACTTCATTTACAATTTTTCTAAGAAAGATTAAAACCAATCACTAAAAATAATAAATCTCAACCCTTGCAGAGATAATCCTCCAGATTGCACCGACAACAGCACTGCTATGACCTTGTATGACTTCGACAATCCAATTAATCAAGCAGATGAAGGGGTTGATGAAGACTATGAGTTGCCTGAAGAGTTGGCCAGGTTGTTGAGGCAAGAAGAGAAAGTGATTGCTCCTCATCAGGAGGAAGTTGAAAATGTTAATCTTGGTACCGAGGAAGATGTAAAAGAGGTGAAGATTAGGGCCAGTCTGCAAGCTACTGTGAAAGAACAGCTTATCAGTATGCTGCGGGAATATGTCAACGTCTTTGCTTGGTCCTATCAAGATATGTCAGGTCTAGATACATATATTGTCATGCACAGGCTACCATTGAAAGAAGATTGCCCTCCAGTTAAACAGAAGTTGTGCCGCATTCGCCCAGATATGGCCATGAAAATCAAGGAAGAAGTATAAAAACAGTGGGACGCCGGTTTTCTCGCTGTAACTAGTTACCCGCCCTGGGTTGCTAACATTGTACCCGTTCCTAAGAAGGATGGAAAGGTGCGTATGTGTGTGGATTACCGGGACCTGAACAAAGCTAGCCCGGAGGATGATATCCCATTACCTCACATCAATGTATTGGTAGACAACACAACTCAGTTCTCGGTATTTTCTTTCATCGACGGATTTTCGGGATACAATCAGATCAAAATGTCACCTGAAGACATGGAGGAAACCACTTTCATCACACCTTGGGGCACATTTTGTTACAAGGTAATGCCGCTTGGACTAAAGAATGTTGGTGCAACGTATCAACGAGCTATGGTAACATTATTCCATGATATGATGCATAAAGAAATCGAATGCTATGTGGATGATATGATTGCCAAGTCCCTCATCGAGGAAGATCATCTGGTAAATCTGCTGAAGTTGTTCAATCGTCTGAGGAAGTATCAGCTGAAGTTGAACCCCAACAAATGCACATTCGGGGTACGCTCCGGTAAACTGTTGGGTTTTATCGTAAGTGAAAATGGAATTGAGGTTGATCCCGACAAAGTCAAAGCTATTCAGGAAATGCCTGCACCTAAGACTGAGAAAGAAGTTCGAGGGTTCTTAGGTAGATTGAACTACATCTCAAGGTTCATATCTCATCTTACTGCAACCTCTAAACCTTTATTTAAACTGTTAAGAATGGAACAAACAGTAAGGTGGAACGACGATTGTCAGAAAGCTTTTGACAAGATCAAGGAGTACCTCCAATTCTCATGCCTCCAATTGAAGGAAGACCTCTGATAATGTACCTGACAGTATTTGAAGGGTCAATGGGGTGTGTGTTGGGCCAACATGACGAGTCTGGTCGAAAAGAGTATGCAATATACTACCTAAGCAAAACGTTTACCGACTGTGAACAACATTATTCACTGCTCGAGAAAACTTGTTGTGCTTTAGTGTGGGATGCTCACCGACTAAGACAATATATCCTGACTCACACTACCTTATTGATCTCGAAAATGGACCCCGTCAAGTACATATTTGAGAAGCCAGCACTTACCGAAAGGGTTGCAAGATGGAAAATGATTCTGACAAAGTATGCCATTCAGTACACCTCTCAAAAGGCCATCAAGGGCAGTGTACTATCTGACTATCTAGATGAGCAACCCATCAATGACTACCAGCCTATGAGATTTTACTTCCCTGATGAAGACATCATGTTCTTGAAAGCAAAAGATTATGAAGAGCCAGTTCACACTGAAGGGCCTGATCCAGAAGAAACATGGACTATGATGTTTGACGGGGCTATCAATATGAACGGTTGTGGGGTTGGTGAAGTACTTATCACACCCAAGGGAGTCCACATGCCTTTCTCAGCAAAACTCACCTTTGCTTGCACTAACAACGAAGCAGAGTAAGAAGCTTGTATCATGGGTATTGAGGAAGCCATTTACCTCAGGATCAAAACCTTGAATGTATTCGGAGACTCGGCTTTGGTGATCAACCAGACCAACGAAAAATGGTACACTCATCATGAGCATCTGATTCCATATCGTGATTATACAAGGCGATTATTGACTTTCTTCACAACAGTCAAACTTGAATACATCCCTCGGGATGAGAATCAGTTTGCAGACGCTTTAGCTACCATTTCTTCCATGATCAGAGCTCAAGCTGCCAATTATGTGCCTCGGATTTTGGTATCCAGACTGGACCGACCGACATATGTATTCTCTGTGGACACTGCTAGTGATGACAAGCCTTGGTTCCATGACATCAAATGCTTTTGGAAAATCAGACATACCCACCTGGGGCATCATCCAATGATAAGAAGACATTAAGAAGGCTGACCGTCAGTTTCTTCCTAAATGCTGATGGTTCATTATACAAGCGAAACTTCGACATGGTTCTGCTCAGATGTGTTGACAAGAAGGAAGCAAACCTGCTGATGCACGAGGTGCACGAAGGTTCTTTCGGTACCCATGCCGGGGGACATGCAATGGCAAAGAAATTTTTATGATCAGTTTACTACTGGATCACAATGGATGCAGACTATTGTGCCTATGCCAGAAAATGCCACAAGTTCCAGATCTATGCAGATAAAGTGCATGTACCTCCGAATCCTTTGAACGTGATGTCTTCACCTTGGCCCTTTGCCATGTGGGGCATTGATATGATTGGAAAGATCGAACTGACTGCTTCAAATGGCCATAGATTCATCCTGGTAGCCATTGATTACTTCACCAAATGGGTTGAAGCAGCTTCGTATGCAAACGTCACCAGGAAAGTGGTAGCCAGATTTCTGAAAAGAGACATCATCTGTCGATATGGAGTTCCCGAGCGAATCATTACTGATAATGGTTCCAATTTGAACAAAAAAATGATGGCAATAGACCCTTTAGATCTCCTCTTCCATGGCCCATACTCTCAAGGACACATATTTGAGTTTTTGGCAAAAAATCTCATACTCTTGGAATAGTGTTTTGCAGCCATTCCGAACCTACTCCATATTATATTCAAACAATATGGGAGAGATAAGAAGGGGGATTGGAGCTTGAAACCAGCAACAACATCAGATTCACAAAAATATGCACAAGACTTGTTCTCTTCGAAACACCCTCAAAACTTAACAAAATCCAGAAATTCTTTCATCAACAAATCACTCTTCATCCATAGAAAAATACCCAACCCTTGGAATGGCCTGAATCACTACACACACAAACCTCCATTTATGCTAAACCAGAACCACACACCACAAACCAGCCACTCTCAAAGCTTTTCAAGCATTCCACTAGCATCAGGAGGATCAAAGGAAGTTTTTTGCACAAAGGAGAGGCCCTGAAAGCTCACATTTGTAGTTCATCAGCTCAGGTAACCTCAAGAACAAAATCTTTCAGAGCTTAGATTTCTTGTTATAAAATGAAAATATATGTTATGGGGATCACACTGATGCTTTTAGAATTGAAAATAGTAAATAATGAGCATGTTACGAGCTTCTGAAATTTTTTCCAGATTTTTGTTCTTCGATTTTCCATGTTTGTGTGTTATAAATCATGTTTGAAGGTTGATTTGAGTTTAGTTTGAGTAGAGGATCATTTCTGGGCAACTAATTTGGGGTGGGGTGGCCTGTAGATAGACTTAGGGTTTTTGTGTCGCCGGAGAAGATGACCGGAGCTCCCCTCCGGTGACCTAAAAGTAATTAGCCCTAATTAGGGTTTAATCTCCAGATGCGTTGTGGACCCTTGGATTGTGATTAGTTTAGGAGAATGGATGGACCAGATTGATTCATTAAGTTAATTTCTGATTAATTAAAATAAAATATGATTAATTAGCCAGGATTGATCCAAGCCCTTGAAACGCACGCGCAGTCTTCCCTTGTTTAAATCATGACCTTCAGATTAGATTACTTCCTATTTAATCCTTTTTTAATTCATTTTATTTTATTTCTTTTGCATAATTTATTTAAAATGGTTAAAAACTTCACAAAAATATTTCCTTTTTCATTTCAGATCCAAATATTTTTCTCAACCCAAAAATGATTTTTATTTTATTTTTTTGCATTAAAAAATTATTTTTAAAATATTTTAATGTTATTTTTAATTAATTAATGGATTTTAATTAATTAAAAATACATTTAGGTTTCTAAAAATCACCAAAAAAATCATGAACAATTCTAATACATTTAGAAACATTTTCAAACTCTTCATACAAATTTCTTTTTAGGTTTGATCATAATTACACAATTTTCTTTGAATTAGGGTTCTTTAAAATCATATTTTCTAACCCTAATTTGAAAAATTCATTTCTGCCTAACCATGAAGAGTTTGAACTTGATTCTTTTTGCATTGTTTCACATATTACATGTAGTTTCTAAGTTATGTTTCTCATGAATTTATCTTGGATTTTTAATTTGATTTTCATTTTCCCTTAAGAATCATCCAAAAACCCTAGCAAACTTAGAAAAATCATAACTTTCAATAGGATTAGCTTCTGACCTTCTCCTTTGTGGTTTGACCTTGTATGAGTTTAGGGTTTGATTGTGCTTGGTTTCAATTTTTTATCATGTTGTATGCTTCTGTTTTGTTCATTTGCATCTCATATGTTCATAAAACCCTAATTTCTGATGTTCATTTGCATTCTCATCTGCATAGGATCATCACATGAACTTTCCATGACATTTAAAGCATTCATATGACATCTTAGACATCTTAGTGAATACTTGAACATTGCTTGATCATTTCTTCATCCATTTTCTATGTCTTGCATTCATTTCAATTCATAAACATCCATGTGTTTTCAAGCTTCTAAACATGCTTTCATGACATCTCATCTTTGTTTGAACATACATATGCATATTGTATGACTTTGCATCATCTCATATTCCATTTGAATTGCATAATCACTTCTGACTTTGGTCTTTTCATCTCATTTCAATTCATTTCTTCATGCTTTATGTCTTATGCATTCATACTAACACTTTCAGGTACCTTTGGTAAGTTATTCAGGTAGGTGGATTTGCCTTCACCTCCCACCTCTTCTTATCTCATTCATCTTCATTTTAACATGTCCTTGAAGTGAACTTGTTCATTTATGTTCTATCTTTCTTACTTTCTTTCCTTCAAATTACTTATCTTCTTCAGGAAGTAAGTAACTTGTTCTTTTTTCTCCTTCTCTTTTCATCCGCTTCTTCCATTGGTGGCCTTGAATATCTTTTCTCTTAAGCCTAACAAACCATAGGACATCAAAGCATGATAACGTTTAGAGTTGTGTATAGTCCCCCCTTAGTCTTTTACCTTTGAGTCTCCTTAAGTCTCTCTTCTCATCTCAATAATCAGAGACTAAACTCTTAAAGTTTTAGGACTTTGGAATTAGGGTTATGACTGCATCCTTCTCTTAGGATGGAGTGTAAAAATTTAATCCTAAGTGTTAAACCTTTAATTTGTTTAAACCTCTTAATCAAATCACAGTAATAATCACCAAGACTTTATCTTGTAAATTGGGCCTTACATTAGGGTTCCATCTCTTCCTTATGGTTAAGAGGGACTAACCCTAGTGTTTAATGGACAAGTCCCCCTCAAGTTGTCTTACAAACTTAAAATCCATTTCTAAATCTCATCCCTTAATTAAAACCCACTTAATAAAGGCTTGTTATATAATGAATTTAGTCCCTAACCATGTGTAAACACCCCAAATTTTCCCTCACTCATTTCACCATGGCGTGTGATTCTTTTCATTTTGCATAAGTTCAATCATATCACCTCATATTGCATTTTTGTTTCACTGCATTGGTCCCAAGTCATCTGCATCTAGGGTTTGTGATTTGAGCCATAACTGAGCTATTTGAGCCACTCCAAAGGTCTTCAATCATCTCAAGAGGGTCCATGTGTGTTCAAGCATGATATTATATCCTCTTAGGATCAAGAAAGTCAGAAAATCACAAGAACTGAGGAAGGCATGGAAGCAGAGCCAGGTTTAACTGCACAGATGACCTAAAATTAGGGTTTTGGTTTCAAAGGCCATAACTCCAATTTTTTTGGTCATTCTTGTTTCTTTTTGTCTCTATGTGATATGAGGATCATGTATACCAATTTTCATGAAGAAATTCAATGGGGAAGGCATCTGATGATTAGATGACTTCTTGAACAAGTCAGTGCAAAATCAGGGCATCTGAGTACCCCAATCATCCAACCAAAGAGTCTTATCCATCATTTTGGGTGTATATGATCTTTATTTGATCTTAGAAGAATTTATAAGTTCACAAAATTGAAGAATTTCAAGGCATTTGCAAAGTTGCCATTTTGGGAAAGTGACTTGTAATGCAAACTTGCCATTTTGGGAAAGTTTTTCAACCTCCTCTATTTGATTCAAAAATGCTTCAAATGAAAAATTCTTGGTCATGAAAGTTGTAGACTGGATCATTCCCTTTCAAAAAAGTAAGAGAACTTTATATAATTCATCATAGAACTCAAGATATGGCCTTGCAAAGTTGGGAAAAATCACAAAATTTCACTTATGTGCCAAAGAGGGAAACTTGCAAAACCATTTGCCAAAGCATTTTGTGACTTCAAACACACTTCTAACCATTACACAAACATAGTACATGACCTATAAATCATAATTGCTCAAAGAATTGCATCATTCTATGCCTTGAACATCAAGATTTCTCAAAGGGGACAAAACATCACATAATTGCAAAACACCCCATAACTTTCTTCCCTCATGCTGAATTGCCTCAAGAATGGATTTGTGGACATCCATGAAGTCAGCTGCGCATGGACATGCCCAAGGACCAGTTGTATTCTTGCCCATACCTCAAGTACAAGTCATGTTGACATTTTGGCAACTTGCCCATACCAATCACCATAGGCCACCACCCACTCTCTGACCTATCACAACTTGTTATGTGGATCAAACACAGCTCATAACACAAGACAACACAAGCTGAAGCCTCAGAATCCTCAGCATACACAAAATCACTCAAACTTGCAAAAGCATTCGAAACTCATAGCTCAGCCATCAAATCTCCACACTTTTTTCACCATTCAACTCCATATTCATCACTGATCATTTCCCACCCTTCATTTTGCTTTGAAACACCCTGTATCAAAAACACGATTTTCACATTTCTTGAACTGAGTTTCAGCAAACATCACTTAGAGGCCATATAAACTCCAACCAAGCATCACAAACTCTTCAGGAGGATCATTGGAGCTGATTTGAGGCAAAGAAGCAGCAAGCCAGTGCCATTTTCGAAAGCTTCAGTTCAGGTAACCTCAAGAACAAATTTTCCAGAAATGATTTCTTAAGTTCTTAGATTGTTCTCCATGCTTCATTGATCACACTGCACCTTTTGGTTTTGAAAATGATTAAGTTTTAAGCATGTATGAAGCTTCTGAAATTTTTGAAAGATTTTCCGTTTTGCTTCGAATCTCATTGTTCATGTGAAATAAATGTTGTTTGATGGCTGATTCTTGTTTAGAATGGGGTGGGGATCGTTTCTGGAGAGTTTGGTGGTTTGATTTTACGTATTGAGAGAGATTGAATGAGAGGCTGGCCAGAGAAGATGACCGGAACACTGTTCCGGTCACCTGAAAGTCATTAGGGTTCAGATTAGGGCTCTAATCATAATTAGCATAGTTTGAATTCTAGCCCTTGGATTACGCGCGAAGTCAATTCCCTCCAATTTGACTTTAAACCTAGGCCTTAGGATTAGTTGACTTTCCCTTTTTCTCATTTTATTTAATATTTATTTCATTTGTTTTCTATTTTATTTGAACGAATTTTTAAAAATAGCAAACAATATCAAAAAATTCTGAAATTTTTTATCCAAGCTTTTATTAATTTTCAAAACCCAAAAATATTTTTATTTTTATTTTTTGCATTAAAAATTATTTTTAAATCATTTAAATGATTATTCTTAATTAGTTAATGAGAATTAATTAATTAAAAATACATTTAGGTATTTAAAAATTCCAAAAAATTCAGAAAGCATTTTTGAACATTTAGAAACATTTACAAACTCACAAGACAAATTTCTTTTTGGTTTCTATCATGCTTTGACAATTTTCATTTGAATTAGGGTTCTTTAATTTGAATATTTTTAACCCTAACTTCAAAAATTCATAACTTTTGATCCAAGTTGAGTTTGTGAATGGTTCTTTTTGCATTGTGTTATTCATACTTTCAAGCTTCTAAAAAATATTTTGTTTCAATTTTATCTTGCATTTTCAATTTGTTTGGCATTTTCCCTTTAGGATCACCCTTAAAACCCTACCCAACTTAGAAAAATCATAAGTCCTTTAGGGTTTAGCTTCTGACCTTCCCCTTTGGGCAATGAACTTGTATAGGTTTAGGGTACCTTTGATCCCATTTTCAATTTTTTATCTCATGTTTTTCTTATGATTTTGATTTTTGCATTGCATCTTGTACATAAACCCTAATTTTTGCCTTCATTTGCATTCATCCTTCATATGCTTGCATACATGAACTTGCCATGACATTTTATGCATCCACATGACATGTAAGATATCTTAGGACACATTAGAATCATGTTTGATCATTTCATCATTCATTTGCCATGCTTTTGCTTTCATTTCATGTCATATGCATTCATGAACTTCCATGTTTCTTACATGTCTCATTTGCATTCCCATCCCTTGTATGATCATCCACATCTCTTGGTATGCTTTTGCACTATCTCATATCATCATTTGCATCATGTTTGTGCTTCTGATTTTGGTTTGCATCCTTGCATTCATTTCATTTTCATTTCATTTCATTTCCTTATGCTAACTTTTCAGGTGGTAAATGTTTGGGAAGTGAATTTGCCTTCACTTCTCATAATCTCTTCTCATCCCTCTTATGCATTCATTGTTTCATTTTACTCTTGTCTAAGAGTGAGCTTGCTCATTCATGCTCCTTCCCTTCTTTCTTTCTTCAAGTAACTTATCTTCTTAAGTGAAGTAAGTTGTCTTGCTTCTTCTACTTCTCCTCCTTTCATCTTCTTCTTCCTTGGTGGCTCATCTGAAGATCTTCTTGCAAGCCTTACAAACCCTAGGAACACCCAAGCATGATCACAATTAGGGTTTGAATAGCCCCCCATTAGTTTTACCTTTGTGTCATCTTTGAGTCTTCTCTTCTCATCTCTTAATCAAGGACTAAACCTTAAAGGTTTTGAGGCTTTGTGATTAAGCTTATGCCTGCATCCTTCTATTAGGATGGAGTGTATAACTTTAATCCTAAGTGTTAAACCCTTTATGTGTTTAAACCCTTTAATCAATCCACCTAATAATCACTAAGACAATAGCTTGTAACTTGGGCCTTGCATTAGGGTTCTAATTCTTCCTTAATTGGTTAAGAAGGACTAACCCTAGTGTTAATGGACAAGTCCTCCTCAAGTTGTCTTACAAACCATAAAATCCACTTCTTAATCTTACCATTAACTAAAATCCACTTTAATAAAGGCTTTGTTTTGTCATGAGGTTAATCCCTAATCATGGATTAAGTTGAGGAGCCTTCCTCAGCTTAAATGTTATCATCTATTATCCTTCTATTAGGATGGTATAATGGGTCCATTAAATCCTTGATTATGGCTTAAACTCATTACTTAACACTAAACAAAAACAACAAAAACATCTAAATAAATACAAGTAGGTTAATGATCTTAATCCTACATCATGGTGATTAAGTGTGAAGTGTTTACTTCATACTTAATGTATTCTCATTACCCCAAATACGAGGGAAGATGTGATGAGTTTACTAACCCTTAGTTTAGGCTTAAGCTCATTTTCTTATGACAAGCTCCTAAAGAAAATAAAGATTGAATACACAAAAAACAAACAATAATCGTCTCCTCCGGGATTCTTTTCTCTTCATCTTCATTCACAAACGAGAACTTGCTTCTTCCGTCTAATGCAAGACAGTTTGCACCTGAGCCAGACAGGTCATACACTTGAGCATAGACAAGTAAGCAGTTCACAAGTCAACTTATCTTTCGGTCTCTTTGAGTCGAACTACGGTGTTCTGACTTCCTCATTGCACGAGAGGATACGTAGGCATAACTTAACAGTTACCGAACAAAAGTCTCTGTATAACCCCCCTCTTCCAGCATTATTCTTAAAGCCTCATAGTCTTGAGCTTCATACTCCTTTTCTTACACTAACACTCTTTCATTTCACTTCACATTTCTTTTACACTGACACTTGCACTCTTTTCCAGCTTCTTGCACACAAAATAACACTGACACTACCCCTTTAAGCACAAATCTTTCAAGCGTGTATCCCGTCGAGTACGGCGGACAATCTGGGTGCTAATACCTTCCCAGGTTGTAACCAACCCCCTTTCTCAGTTTCTCTGATTCGCAACCGTCTTATCCATCTTTTCTTAGGTTTATGCAGCATTACCTTTCCTTCGGGATAAAAATGCCTTGCTGGCGACTCTATTCATTTCTTCCCTTTCGCCGACCGTTCGCGTCTGTACCCCACTTGGCCCCGTGTCATTTGGTGGGAGCGACAACTTGGCGACTCTACTGGGGAACCTTATACTGCAACCAGGGCTTCTGGTTCTTTTTGTGGGTTCCTCCTAGCGCTTGTTTGATTTGTGTTTACTGGGGTGTTATGTGCTAATTGTGTTCTATTTATTTGCTTTATTTATTGCTTTATGTACAGCTTTATTTACTGCTTTTCTTACAGTTTTTATACATCATACTGTCATTATCATTGCTGGATCTGGTTTCTGTTTTGGTGGGTGGGGTTCCATTGAGAGTTTAAGGTCCTATACCTGGGACCTGAGTGACACATAGGCTAGAGTGGTTCATGTTCTTTCCCATTCCATTTCGGTCTGGTGCGGGAATATGAAACACGGTTCAGATGTGGGTTTCTTCTTGATAACTTTGTGCTACAGATTTCCTGTAGTGCTAGGGCTATCTGGGAAGCCTGCTAAGTCTGGATGACCTTTATTATGACCTTTAGAAACTGAGGTGAATTAGAGGAGGATCTTTTATGGTTATTGTAAACACTGTACCTCCGGGTTAGAAGTGTTTACACTTCTCATAACTGATCCAAGTCTGAGAATCCTTGTTCTAGAACACTACCTGTGAGGGGGTTGGGCTGTTTACAGGTTTTCAGGAACCCTTGGCCACATCATAACCTGTTACTGTTTTGTTTAAGAGTACTCCACTTTGGACAGTTCTTGTGATTAACCCTAGACATGTGACTCTTTATTTGGGCCCCCCACCTTGGTTACTGGATTTCTGAGCCTCCATCTGGACTTTTGAACATACATGGGCCTTATATCAAGACAGATAATCAGATCCAGCTTGATCACAAACCCTTGCATATCATTTACATATATCATCATTTCATCATTTAACATTTGTTTATTTGCTTTTCAGGGTATCCATTTCATTGTATCTTGGTTTAAGTTTTGACCCCTTATTCTGCATAGACCTCTGCTTCAGCTGTCTTCACCAGTTATCTGCTTCAGTTATCTTCATCACCACCTGCACCAGTCTGTCAGTGGTTCACCTTCAGCATATCAGTTTGTGAATCTTCATCAGCACTTACCTTCAGCTTCTTCAGCAAGCACTTATGACTACTCCCAGGAAGAGTAACATATCCTACCACTTTTTTGAGCCTGTGTTGACTGGCATCAGGCAGGTCCAGTAACTTATCACACCTGACCACATCCCACTATTTAGGGAACATTATGGGGGAATTTTGGACATGGTCACGGATCTTGATTCTTCTCAGAGAAGCATGATCCACACATGCTTGCAGTTCTATGACCCTCCTTTGAGATGCTTCACATTTCCAGACTTTCAGCTAGGGCCTCTGCTGGAAGAGTTTTCTTTATTGATTGGGGTACCTATCAGAGGTGGAATCCCTTTCAATCCAGAAATGCCAGCTCCCAGAAATGAAGAGATAGCAATGGCACTGTACTTGGAGCTTGCCCTGATTGAGCAAAGCATGACAACAAAGGCTGGGATTCCTGGTTTGCATTTGAATTTCTTGGTTTCTCAGGCCATCCTGAAGGCTTCCTTGGGAGAGTGGAAGGCAGTCTGTGCCTTATTAGCCCTCAGCATATATGGGGCTATACTGTTTGCAGATGAGCCCAAATTTGTCAGCAAGAATGCCATCCATCTGTTTCTTCTGAAGAACCCAGTACTTACACTGCTAGGATATTTTTACTACTCCATTCATCAGAGGAATGAGAAACAGAGGGGGAAGTTGGTGAGATGTTGTGCTCCTTTGTTTTACACCTGGCTGCTCAGACACCTGCCTAAGTCAGATACTTTTTTGAATCCCCACCAGCAGAAGAATTGGGCCAAGAGGTTCATTGCCTTGACTTCAGATGATATCAGATGGTGCACCCAGAGCACCAAGGGCAAGGACATTATCACTAGTTGTGGACAATACCCAAATGTGCCTCTGATAGGAGTGAAGGGTTGCATCAACTACAGCCCCTTATTGTTTAAGAGACAACTGGGTTATGCCTTGGTTCACCCTCCCAGGGGACATGATTTAGCTGAGACCCTATATTGTGAAGTGCAACCTAATTCAGCTGTTGTCAGACAAGCATCCTGGGCTTGGGACAATATCCAGACAAAATGAGTGGCTATTCTTGGAAGATGTAATAATGTTGCTTCAGCTCAGTACTATGACTGGTCCCGTACTAGAGCTCAGATTACCAGAATGCCTTTCATCTTGGAATACATACCTGGGCCATCCACAGTACAGCCTGCATCAACAGTTGGCCTAGAGGAATTTGAAAAGTTGAAGGAAAGGAATGAGCAGTTATCTCAAGCCTTGAAGAAGACTCTTTGGGAAAGAAGTGATGGTCGTCTGGACATTGAGAGATTGGAAAAGCTCAGGGTGGAGCATCTGGAAAAAATTGAGACGACAGAGGACTACATCAGGAAAGCAAGAGTTGGGGAACAAATATTGAAGAATGCCTGTAAAGAGGCCAAGATTCAGAAAGCTAGGGCTGAGCACTATCTGCAAGAGAGTCAGGCTAGGTGGGTCAGGATCACCGAAGCCCGTACACAAGAAGACCAGAAGACTCAAGCCAGGATTGAACAGCTAGAGGCCAGTGAGAAGAAGCAACAGGAAGCTTTGTTGACAGCTCAGAGGGAGATTTCAGAGTTGAAGCTCAGAGCAGGGTTGAAGAGATCCAAAGATCAGGACAAGCATAAGAAGCTGACTACTGCCATTGCTACCAGGAACCTCCTCATTAGGACCATTACAAAGCACCCAGCTGGTCCAGTGACTGAGGCACTCCTGAAAGAGGTCAGACAGGATGAGTTTGGACTGGATGTCTAATTCTTTGCTTGTTGTTTGTTTCCATTTGATGTACTTTTCCTTTTGTTGTATTTTGACCCTCCATGGGCATGGATGGTAAAACAAACTATGTATTGTTCCTCATTTGTAATATATTTTAGTTTGTTTTTCATTTTTTCTCTCAACAACATCAAGCATCTTCCTCGAGGTCTGGAAAGGTCAAAACCAAGAACCAAACCGGATACCTTGGAAAACAAATAAGCATATTGCATTGCATACTAACCTTATTTTTGTTTTGTAGGTTTTGTTATTATTTTTTCAAACTTTGTTGTCACTTCAGGAAACATTGCTTGTCATCGAGTGTTCCCTGTCAGCCGCACACACCGGTACCCGAATCGTAACAATCTTCCCGGCATTCAAATGGAACAAATGCAGCAGGATCTGACTGAGGTCAGAAATCAGATGGCCAATGAGAGAGTGGAGATGAGAAACCAGATGTCTCAGTTCATGGCAGTGATGACTGGCTTAGCCCAGAGTCAAGAAAGGTTAAGAGAGCTGGTGGAAAGACAAACTCCTGAGGAACCTCATCTTGGAACAGGAGGAACTAGCAACAATGAAGGAGGCCAGCCTCGTATTAACCCACTAGTATGTGGACCTCATCTGGATCCAGAAGTTAACATCCCAAGAAATGGTCAAGGAAATGTTGTTGGGGGACCAATCCTACAGGAGGATCCCCAGGGAGAACATTTTACTGTCATTGGGGCTGGAGATTAGATATATGACAGAAGATTGGACGAGATTTCCGAAAAGTTAAGATCTCTGGAATCTCATAATTCATTGGGCTTCGATGTGATGGATATGGAATTAATGGATGGGGTGAGAATTCCCCACAAATTCAAACCCCCATGCTTTGAAAAGTACAATGGTACCTCCTGTCCTCGCACTCATCTAGAGTCTTTCTTAGGAAGGCTCAAAGCCTATACCATGGATGAAAAGTTATGGATGTTCTACTTTGAGGACAGTCTGACTGGAGCTTCGAGAGAATGGTATTCGCATTTGTCTAGGGCCACCATAAGATGCTGGAAGGATTTAGCCGAGGCTTTCATCCGTCAATATCAATACAACCTGGACATGGCTCCCAATAGAACTCTTCTAATGGTCATGTCTCAGTCTTCCAGAGAGAGCTTCCGAGATTATACCCAAAGGTGGAGACAGCTTGCTGCTGCTGTCCAACCACCCATGTCAGAAAGGGAAATGGCTGACATGTTCATGAATACATTGCAAGGGACTTATATTGATAGACTGGATGCTTTCTCCTCTACAAGTTTTGCTGATGTGGTCATAGCTGGTGAGAGGATTGAAAGTCTCTTGAAGATGGGCAAAATCTCCGACAGTGGTGCAAGTTCCTCCAGCAATCCCAGAAAACCTTTTGCGGGACCCCAAAGGGCAGGTGAAACAAACACCATTCATACAAGCAGGGGCAGGCCTCAATATGCTCACAGGTCAGTAGCAGCTGTTACCATCCCAGCTCCAATGCCACAACAATCATCATATCCTCAACAACAACAACCACAATATCAACAACAAGTTCATTATCCGCAACAAAGGTCGTACAACAACAGCAATAAAAACCAACATCAGCGTCCATTCCAAAAAAGGCCATCACAAGCAAACAGGGTAATTGACCCAATCCCAATGCCATATGCTACACTCTTGCCACAAATCCTGAAGCTCAACCTAGTTGAGTTAAGGACGTTGGCACCTCCAGATCCCCTCAATATGCCAAAGAACTACGATGCAAATGCCAGGTGTGCATTCCACTCAAACGCACCGGGGCATAATACTGAAAAATGCAGGGCCCTACAGATGAAAGTCCAGGATCTGGTGGACTCAAAAGCTCTCAATTTTTCATCTCCCCCAAACGTTACAAGAAATCCAATGCCTAGTCACAACGGGCCTAGGATTAATGCTATTGAGGAGGACAAACCATCCACATTAATCAATAGTGTTGCACGAATCCGAACACCCTTGGTTGAAATCAAAGCTCAGCTGTTAGAGTGCCAAGTGTTCCCCGGATGTGAGGTCGGCTGTGGATATTGCAACATTGTTGTTAATGGATGTGAGAGGCTGAGAAACAGCATAGATGGCCTCATTAGAGATGGCATTCTTCAGATTACGTCAACAGCAACTACAACTCCAACAATTCCTTCATCAGCAATCACAGATACTCCTACAACGTCAGCAACCATTGTTCCAACAAATTCTACTACAACTCTAACAACAACTCAATCAATCACTTCAATGGACACAAGTTCAGTCACAATTCCTTCTACAACGACAACACCCATTATTCCATCAGTTCCTGCTACAACTTCAACACCCGTCCAGTCAACAGTACCGTCTACAACATCAGCAACAGTTAATGAAAGTGTCTCAGCAGTTACGATATACTACGATCCTGCAAATGTTCCTTCCAACAACTCACAACAAAATGTTACTCCTGTCAGGGCTCCAGTTACCATATATTATGATCCACACGCCATTGTGGTCCCCTCTGCAGCTGCTACCAGTCCGGTCACTATCACAATGCCTGGGCCAGTTCCTCATGAAAGCAATAATGCCATCCCTTGGAATTATGGCTCGGATCTATACTGCGAGGGGCAGAAAATCACTTTAGAATCATCAACTTCTTCGCCTCAGATAGACAACGTGGGGGGAGGCGGAGGCTTCACTAGAAGCGGACGTCTCTTTGCCTCGCAAATACCAAGACCCTTTGTTGAAGCAGAAGCTGCTGCTAAGGCAAAAGGGAAGAGCATGGTGCAAGAAGAATCAGTTTCTAAAGAAGCTTTGAAGACTCCTTTTGATCAAGAGATTGATGAGTTCATGCGGATAATCAAAGAGAGCGATTATAAGGTGGTGGACCAGCTTCACCAAACACCTTCCAAAATCTCCATACCATCATTGATAATGTGCTCCGAGGATCATAGGAACGCACTATTAAAAGTCCTGCATGCAACTTATGTGCCGGAGGAGATTACTGTCAATCAGTTAGAGGCCATGGTTGGAAATGTCAACGCTAGTCATGGACTAGGATTTACCAACGCTGATCTGACAACGGAAGGTCACAATCACAACAAGGCTTTGCACATTACCTTGGAGTGTAAGGGTGCAGTTATTTCTCACGTATTGGTGGACACAGGGTCATCACTCAATGTTCTACCCAAGAAAGCCCTTGTGAAGCTGGAACATGATGGATTGGCACTACGCCCAAGCAACTTGGTAGTGAGAGCCTTTGACGGTTCTAAAAGATCAGTTCTGGGAGAGATAGAGTTACCAATAATGATTGGCCCACAGGTTTTCAAAACGACCTTCTTTGTGATGGATATACAGCCTGCCTACAGTTGTCTATTGGGTAGACCATGGATACACGCCGCTGGCGCCGTGACGTCAACCCTTCACCAGAAGTTAAAATTCGAGTGGGAGGGCCAAGTCATTACCATTTATGGGGAGGAGGATATCTTCGTTAGCCAGCTGGCTACTTTCAAATACATTGAAATGGATGGGGAAATCCATGAGACCATGAGTCAAGGGTTTAAATCCCTAAATATTAATGAAACATCTGCTGTGTCTGGGACCTCCATCACATCATATCAACAAGCCCGGAAGGTTGTTGAGGATGGTACCGCCCAAGGCTGGGGCAAGCTGCTGCCCGTAGAGAAGAAGGAGGACCGATTCGAGTTGGGTTACAGACCAACTCGACAAGATCAACCAGAGGCTGCAACGGAGCCCATGTTTGTCAGCAGGGCGATGCTCACCCCGGATGCTGTGAATAGTTTGGAAGATGAGTCAGAAGACGAGCGCAACCTGGAAAGCTGGATACGTCCAAGGATCCCGGGGAACCAAGTCTCAAACTGATCACTAATATGGCAATGTTTTTCAAAATAATAACTTCATTTTCACTTTTTCTAAAGCAAGATAAAACTGATCACTAAAATGAACAAATCTAAACCCTTGCAGAGAGTGCCCTCCAGACTGCACCGACAACAATACCGCTATGACTTCGTATGACTTTGACAATCCGATTAATCAAGCCGGTGAAGGGGTTGAAGAAGATTATGAGCTACCTGAAGAGCTAGCCAGGTTGTTGAGACAGAAGGAGAAGGTTATCACTCCTCATCAGGAGGAAGTTGAGACGGTGAATCTTGGTACAGAAGAAGACTTGAAAGAAGTTAAGATCGGGGCCTGTCTGCAAGAGTCAGTAAAAGAGCAACTTATTGACATGCTTCGGGAGTATGTGGATGTTTTTGCCGTGTCTTATCAGGATATGCCAGGGTTGGACACCGACATTGATATGCACAAGCTGCCTCTGAAAGAAGACTGTCCTCCAGTAAAACAGAAGCTGTGTCGTACTCGCCCAGATATGGCAATGAAGATAAAAGAAGAGGTACAAAAACAGTGGGACGCCGGTTTCCTTGTTGTAACTAGTTACCCGCCGTGGTTTGCGAACATTGTACCTGTGCCTAAGAAGGATGGCAAGGTGAGGATGTGTGTGGACTACCGGGACCTGAACAGAGCCAGCCCGAAAGATGACTTCCCATTACCTCACATTGATGTATTGGTCGACAACACGGCTCAGTTATCGGTGTTCTCCTTCATGGATGGATTTTCAGGATATAACCAGATCAAGATGTCACCTGAAGACATGGAGAAGACAACTTTCATCACACCCTGGGGCACATTCTGTTATAAGGTAATGCCATTCGGACTGAAGAATGTTGGCGCCACTTATCAACGGGCTATGGTAACATTATTCCATGACATGATCCACAAGGAAATTGAATGTTATGTGGATGACATGATTGCCAAGTCCCTCACAGAAGAAGACCACCTGGTGAACCTGTTGAAGCTATTCAAGCGTCTGAGGAAGTACTAGTTGAAGTTAAACCCCAATAAGTGTACATTTGGGGTGCGATCCGGTAAGCTCTAGGTTTTATTGTGAGTGAAAAGGGAATTGAAGTCGACCCTCACAAAGTCAAAGCCATCCAAGAAATGCCTGCACCAAGGACTGAAAAAGAAGTTCGGGGGTTCCTAGGTAGATTGAACTACATTTCAAGGTTCATATCTCACCTTACAGCAACCTGTGAACCCTTGTTCAAGTTGTTAAGAAAAGAACAAACGGTCAGATGGAATGAAGACTGCCAGAGGGCTTTTGACAAAATCAAGGAATACTTACAAGAGCCTCCGATCCTTATGCCTCCAGTTGAAGGAAGACCCCTAATAATGTACTTGACAGTATTAGAAGAGTCAATGGGGTGTGTGCTGGGCCAGCATGACGAGTCTGGTCGAAAAGAGTATGCAATTTACTACCTAAGCAAAAAGTTTACCGACTGTGAACAACGTTATTCACTGCTCGAGAAAACTTGATGTGCTTTAGCGTGGGCTGCTCGCCGACTGAGATAGTATATGTTGACCCAGACTACCTTATTGATCTCAAAGATGGACCCAGTCAAGTATATATTTGAGAAGCCAGCACTTACCGGACGGGTTGCAAGATGGCAAATGATTCTCACAGAATATGACATTCAGTACACATCCCAAAAGGCCATCAAAGGCAGTGTATTGTCTGACTATCTTGCTGAGCAACCCATTGACGATTACCAGCCTATGAGATTTGACTTCCCTGATGAAGACATCATGTTCATAAAAGCTAAAGATCATGAAGAGCCTATTCACACTGAAGGGCCCGACCCGGAAGAAGAATGGACTATGATGTTTGATGGGGCTGTTAATATGAATGGTCGTGGTGTTGGTGCAGTACTCATTACACCTAAGGGAGTTCACATGCCTTTCTCGGAAAAACTCACCTTTAACTACACTAACAACGAGGCTGAATATGAGGCTTGTATTATGGGTCTTGAGGAAGCCATTTACCTCAGGATCAAGACTTTAACTATATTTGGAGATTCAGCTCTAGTAATCAATCAGACCAACGGCAAATGGTACACTCACCAGGAGCATCTGATTCCATACCGGGATTATACAAGGAGGCTACTTACATTCTTCACAACAGTCAAGCTCGAGTATATCCCTCGAGATGAAAATCAGTTTGCAGATGCTCTGGCTACCATTTCATCCATGATCAAAGTTCAAGCTGCCAACTTTGTGCCTCGGATTTCAGTATCCAGACTTGATAGACCAGCCTATGTATTCTCAGCAGACCTTGCTAAAGATGATAAGCCTTGGTTCTATGACATCAAATGCTTCTTGGAGGACCAAACATACCCACCTGGGGCATCTTCCAATGATAAGAAGACATTAAGAAGGCTAGCTGGTAGTTTCTTCCTGAATACTGATGGCTCCTTGTACAAGAGAAACTTTGATATGGTACTTCTCAGATGTGTTGATGAGACAGAAGCAAACTTGTTGATGCACGAGGTGCACGAAGGATCTTTTAGTACCCATGCTGGAGGGCATGCAATGGCTAAAAAGCTGTTAAGATCAGGTTACTACTGGATCACAATGGATGCAGATTGTTGTGCCTATGCCAGGAAATGTCATAAATGCCAGATCTATGCAGACAAGGTGCATGTGCCTCCCAATCCTCTGAATGTGATGTCTTCACCTTGGCTCTTTGCCATGTGGGGCACAGACATGATTGGAAAGATCGAGCCAACTGCTTCAAATGGCCACAGATTCATCCTAGTTGCCATTGACTATTTTACCAAATGGGTTGAAGCAGTTTCATATGCAAATGTCACCAGACAAGTGGTAGCCCGATTCCTGAAGAGAGACATCATCTGTCGATATGGAGTGCCCGAGCGAATCATTACTGATAATGGTTCCAACCTAAACAACAAAATGATGGCAGAACTGTGCCGGGACTTCAAGATCCAACACCACAATTCTTCTCCTTACAGGCCGAAGATGAACGGCGCTGTTGAGGCAGCTAACAAGAATATCAAGAAGATTGTGCAGAAGATGGTGGTCACCTACAAAGACTGGCATGAAATGCTACCATTTTCCTTGCATGGGTGTCGTACGTCAATCAGAATGTCCACTGGGGTAACACCGTATCTGCTTGTGTATGGTATGGAGGCAGTCCTACCTGTTGAAGTTGAATTACCCTCCTTACGGGTACTAATGGATGTCAAACTGAATGAAGCAGAATGGGTCCGATCCCGGTACAAACAACTGAGTCTGATCGAAGAGAAGAGGTTAGCTTCAATCTGTCATGGGCAGCTGTATCATAAGAGAATGAAGAAAGCCTTCGATCAGAAATTCAGGCTTCGAGAATACCAAGTAGGAGATCTCGTGCTGAAAATACTCCTACCTCCTCATACAGACCACAGGGGCAAGTGGACTCCGAATTACGATGGTCCATTCATAGTGAAGAAAGTATTCTCTGGAGGGGCACTGATGCTCAGTACTATGGATGGTGAAGACTTCCTGTCCCCTGTGAATTCAGATGAAGTTAAAAAATACTTTGCATAAAATGACCCGCTGGACATAAAAACAGAATGTAAGTCCAGGAAAAAATAGGGCATCCCGGCGAGTCAAAACAGAATAAAAGACTCGGGCAAAAATAAGGGAAAACAAAGAAAAAAATGTACACCCGCTGAGTTGAAAAGCCGCATTGGACAGCTCAGGCAAAAATGGGTATCCCGGTGGATTGAAAACCTGAAAGGGAGATCCACGCAAAATAAGGGAATAAGCGAACAACTGCATTCTGAATTCGTCTGTATCACTTACAACATGGCAAGCTTCGAGAGATTCAAGCATCGGTCAGATTCAACCATCTTCAAAAGGCAAGATGAGAAGAACGTCAATGTCATACAAGTCATAGCAAAAGGGAAGCGCACTGAAGCGTCATCAACATTGCCGACATCTTTTTATTTCTCAATTTGTAACAATCTCCTCATTTCAGGGGATCTGTTTCTTTGACTGTACTTGCCAATTCAGGGCACACAAATTAATAAAATCAGATTTTCAGTCACCTTTTGTCTTGTACATTTTATTTGCAAAATGTCCGATGTCCTTAATATAATAGTTGCGTAAATACAGATGCGCCCTTTCTTATTACATGCTTACAGGAAATATATTTGCTCCCGGGAGTGCTTAAAACTCCTATGATGGAATCCAGTAAGGGATACCTCGGGATACTTGTACGCTTCTTTGTCATACAGGGTTGCAGGTATTCAAAGTGCAACATGGGGCATGAAAGCTTCTCCCCGGCAAGCTGCCCAATCATTATTTCCTCAACATGTCTTCCAAACAGCATCAGAAGGGGCCCATCTCCCCGGCTAATTTCATCATCCTCAAAAGGATCCCCACAAAAATCTCTAGGAAAATCGTGCAGTGATCATTCCTCCCCAGCCAAGTGTCAGGCAGGGAATCATCTCCCCGCAGAGCTCCAGCCTCTATCCAGAAGAGCAATGTCTGAAGATCTCACAACGAAGTGATGAAAGCTCCCACATACCCCAGCTGGGCCCCTTATCATTAAGATAGGTTTATTAGTGACCTATTTTCCCAAGCAGTCACACATCCTATCAGATTTACCAATGATCTTTTCCCCCAGCTGGGATATTCTTTCAAAGCAGATCAGCTGGAGATCTTCACCACAATAGGATCCGTATCCCGGATCGGTATCTTTGCATAATCATAGCATTCGCATCATATTTTCTCCCAGAGCGTAGCATTCCATCTAATACGGAGCATTACGGCAAAAATCAAACATATTGCATAATCATAAGCCATGTTTTGAATCAAACACCTGTAAATACCAATAATACCACATCAGGCAATATACAAAACACCTCTCAATTTCCCCGGCAGAAAGCCAAAACATCTCCTTTGCACTCTCAAAAACAGATACATGCTCCTTTTGGCACTCGTTAGTGTCTACCATTCCCCAGAAGAGTCCCCAACAAATCCCCGGTAAAAAGCAAAATACCTTTTCTACCCGGCATTCATCCTATGTCATGATACTTTCGGCAGCCGTACCCTGCCAGGTGATCGTCCTTCACCTTTGGATGACCGTCCCTCATCCCTGTTTCCCAGCAGAGTCTCCATTATTTGAACCCTTTTCTATCCGACATTCGTCCTATGTCGTGATATTTTAGCAGCCGTCCCCTGCTAGGTGATCGTCCTTCACCTCTTGATGATCGTCCTTCATCGTTTTATCCGATGGTCGTCCCCGTCGTTGATCTTGTTATCTGACATTCATCCTATGTCATGATAAACCCCGAGAGCAGCCGTACCCTGCTAGGTGATCGTCCTTCACCTCTTGATGATCGTCCTTCATCATGCTTATCCGATGGTCGTCCCCATCGTCGACCTTTTCTACCCGGCATTCATCCTATGTCGTGGTACTTTCGGCAACCGTACCTTGCCAGGTGATCGTCCTTCACCTTTGGATGACCGCCCCTCATCCCTATCCCAAACAGAGCAGCCGTCCCCTGCTAGGTGTTCGTCCTTCACCTTTGATGACCTCACCTCATCATTTATTTAATTTATGCTTCAAACCTGATGGCCGTCCCCATCATTTGACTTTACCTTTAATCCCCAGAGAACCTTGTTACTGTATTTGAGGGTCGTCCCCATCATAATCTCTTTATTTCCCCAGCATGTCGGTCGTCCCTGTCATTGCTTCATCCCCAGCAGTCGTCCTCTACTCGATGGTCGTCCTCCATCGCCCGCATTTTTTTTATACATAAACATACTTTACTTCCTTTTACAATCTATATCCCTTTCTTCTTCACCCAGTGAGTGCAAATTTTGGACTGTCTTTGGTATTCAACCACAAGTTATCTTGTTTGCCTGTTAAGCCGTCACTTACATCCTACACAGCTAACTCATGTTTGAATAGGGGCAGCTGTAAACACCCCAAATTTGCCCTCACTCATTTCACCATGGCTTGTGCTTCTTTTCATTTTGCATAAGTTCAATCATATCACCTCATATTGCATTTTTGTTTCACTGCATTGGTCCCAAGTCATCTGCATCTAGGGTTTGTGATTTGAGCCATAACTAAGCTATCTGAGCCACTACAAAGGTCTTCAATCATCTCAAGAGGGTCCATGTGTGTTCAAGCATCATATTATATCCTCTTAGGATCAAGAAAGTCAGAAAATCACAAGAAGGCATGGAAGTAGAGCCAGGTTTAACTGCACAGATGACCTAAAATTAGGGTTTTGGTATCAAAGGCCATAACTCCAATTTTTTTGGTCATTCTTGTTTCTTTTGGTCTCTATGTGATATGAGGATCATGTATACCAATTTTCATGAAGAAATTCAATGGGGAAGGCATCTGATCATTAGATGACTTCTTGAACAAGTCAGTGCAAAATCAAGGCATCTGAGTACCCCAATCATCCAACCAAAGAGTCTTCTCCATTATTTTGGGTGTATATGATCTTTATTTGATCTTAGAAGAAGTTAGAAGTTCACAAAATTGAAGAATTTCAAGCCATTTGCAAAGTTGCCATTTTGGGAAAGTGACTTGTAATGCAAACTTGCCATTTTGGGAAAGTTTTTCAACCTCCTCTTTTTGATTCAAAAATGCTTCAAATGAAAAATTCTTGGTCATGAAAGTTATAGACTAGATCATTACCTTTCCAAAATTTCACTTATGTGCCAAAGAGGGAAACTTGCAAAACCATTTGCCAAAGCATTTTGTGACTTCAAACACACTTCTAACCATTACACAAACATAGTACATGACCTATAAATCAGAATTGCCCAAAGAATTGCATCATTCTATGCCTTGAACATCAAGATTTCTCAAAGGGGCCAAAACATCACATAATTGCAAAACACCCCATAACTTTCTTCCCTCATGCTGAATTGCCTCAAGAATGGATTTGTGGACATCCATGAAGTCAACTGCGCATGGAAATGCCCAAGGACTAGTTGTATTCTTGCCCATACCTCAAGTACAAGTCATGTTGACATTTTGGCAACTTGCCCATACCAATCACCATAGGCCACCACCCACTCTCTGACCTATCACAACTTGTTATGTGGATCAAACACAGCTCATAACACAAGACAACACAAGTTGAAGCCTTAGAATCCTCAGCATACACAAAATCACTCCAACTTGCAAAAGCTTTCGAAACTCATAGCTCAGCCATCAAATCTCCACACTTTTTTCACCATTCAACTCCATATTCATCACTGATCATTTCCCACCCTTCATTTTGCTTTGAAACACCCTGTATCAAAAACACGATTTTCACATTTCTTGAACTGAGTTTCAACCAACATCACTTAGAGGCCATATAAACTCCAACCAAGCATCACAAACTCTTCAGGAGGATCATTGGAGCTGATTTGAGGTAAAGAAGCAGTCAGCCAGTGCCATTTTCGAAAGCTTCAGTTCAGGTAACCTCAAGAACAAATTTTCCATAAATGATTTCTTAAGTTCTTAGATTTTTCTCCATGCTTCACTGATCACACTGCACCTTTTGGTTTTGAAAATGATTAAGTGTTAAGCATGTATGAAGCTTCTGAAATTTCTGAAAGATTTTCCGTTTTGCTTCGAATCTCATTGTTCATGTGAAATAAATGTTGTTTGATGGTTGATTCTTGTTTAGAATGGGGTGGGGATCGTTTCTGGAGAGTTTGGTGGTTTGATTTTACATATTGAGAGAGATTGAATGAGAGGCTGGCCGGAGAAGATGACCGGAACATTGTTCCGGTCACCTGAAAGTCATTAGGGTTCAGATTAGGGCTCTAATCATAATTAGCGTAGTTTGAATTCTAGCCCTTGGATTACGCGCGAAGTCAATTCCCTCCAATCTGACTTTAAAAATAGGCCTTAGGATTAGTTGACTTTCCCTTTTTCTCATTTTATTTAATATTTATTTCATTTGTTTTCTATTTTATTTGAACGAATTTTTAAAAATAGCAAACAATATCAAAAAATTCTGAAAATATTTATCCAAGCTTTTATTAATTTTCAAAACCCAAAAATATTTTTATTTTTATTTTTTGCATTAAAAATTATTTTTAAATCATTTAAATGATTATTCTTAATTAGTTAATGAGAATTAATTAATTAAAAATACATTTATGTATTTAAAAATTCCAAAAAAATTCAGAAAGCATTTTTGAACATTTAGAAACATTTACAAACTCACAAGACAAATTTCTATTTGGTTTTGATCATGCTTTGACAATTTTCATTTGAATTAGGGTTCTTTAATTTAAATATTTTTAACCCTAACTTCAAAAATTCATAACTTTTGATCCAAGTTGAGTTTGTGAATGGTTCTTTTTGCGTTGTGTTATTCATACTTTCAAGCTTCTAAAAACATTTTTGTTTCAATTTTATCTTGCATTTTCAATTTTTTTGGCATTTTCCCTTTAGGATCACCCTTAAAACCCTAGCCAACTTAGAAAAATCATAAGTCCTTTAAGGTTTAGCTTCTGTCCTTCCCCTTTGGGCAATGAACTTGTATAGGTTTAGGGTACCTTTGATCCCATTTTCAATTTTTTATCTCATGTTTTGCTTCTGATTTTGATTTTTGCATTGCATCTTGTACATAAACCCTAATTTTTGCCTTCATTTGCATTCATCCTTCATATGCTTGCTTACATGAACTTGCCATGACATTTTGTACATCCACATGACATGTAAGACATCTTAGGACACATTATAATCATGTTTGATCATTGCATCATTCATTTTCCATGATTTTGCTTTCATTTCATGTCATATGCATTCATGAACTTCCATGTTTCTTACATGTCTCATTTGCATTCCCATCCCTTGTATGATCATCCACATCTCTTGGTATGCTTTTGCACTGTCTCATAACATCATTTGCATCATGTTTGTGCTTCTGATTTTGGTTTTCATTCTTACATTCATTTCATTTTCATTTCATTTCATTTCCTTATGCTAACTTTTCAGGTGGTAAGTGTTTGGGAAGTGAATTTGCCTTCACTTCTCATAATCTCTTCTCATCCCTCTTATGCATTCATTGTTGCATTTTACTCTTGTCTAAGAGTGAGCTTGCTAATTTATGCTCCTTCCCTTCTTTCTTTCTTCAATCAACTTATCTTCTTAAGTGAAGTAAGTTGTCTTGCTTCTTCTGCTTCTCCTCCTTTCATCTGCTTCTTCCTTGGTGGCTCATCTGAAGATCTTCTTGCAAGCCTTACAAACCCTAGGAACACCCAAGCATGATCACAATTAGGGTTTGAATAGCCCCCCATTAATTTTACCTTTGTGTCATCTTTGAGTCTTCTCTTCTCATCTCTTAATCAAGGACTAAGCCTTAAAGGTTTTGAGGCTTTGTGATTAAGCTTATGCCTGCATCCTTCTATTAGGATGGAGTGTATAACTTTAATCCTAAGTGTTAAACCCTTAATGTGTTTAAACCCTTTAATCAATCCACATAATAATTACTAAGACAATAGCTTGTAACTTGGGCCTTGCATTAGGGTTCTAATTCTTCCTTAATTGGTTAAGAAGGACTAACCCTAGTGTTAATGGACAAGTCCTCCTCAAGTTGTCTTACAAACCATAAAATCCACTTCTTAATCTTACCATTAACTAAAATCCACTTTAATAAAGGCTTTGTTTTGTCATGAGGTTAATCCCTAATCATGGATTAAGTTGAGGAGCCTTCCTCAGCTTAAATGTTCTCATCTATTATCCTTCTATTAGGATGGTGTAATGGGTCCATTAAATCCTTGATTATGGCTTAAACTCATTACTTAACACTAAACAAAAACAAAAAAAACATCTAAATAAATACAAGTAGGTTAATGATCTTAATCTACATCATGGTGATTAAGTGTGAAATGTTTACTTCATACTTAAGGTATTCTCATTACCCCTAATCAGAGGGAAGATGTGATGAGTTTACTAACCCTTGGTTTAGGCTTAAGCTCATTTTCTTATGACAAGATCCTAAAGCAAGTAAAGATTGAAAACACAAAAAACAAACAATAATCGTCTTCTCCGGGATTCTTTTCTCATCATCTTCATTCACAAACGAGAACTAGCTTCTTCCGTCTAATGCAAGACAGTTTGCACCTGAGCTAGACAGGTCATACACTTGAGCATAAACAAGTAAGCAGTTCACAAGTCAACTTATCTTTCAGTCTCTTTGAGTCGAACTACGGTGTTCTGACTTCCTCATTGCACGAGAGGATATGTTGGCATAACTTAAGAGTTATCGAACAAAAGTCTCTGTATATCCCCCCTCTTCCAGCATTATTCTTAAAGCCTCATGGTATTGAGCATTTCATTCTTGCACACAAAATAGCACTGACACTACCCCTTTAAGCACAAATCTTTCAAGCGTGGATCCCGTCGAGTACGGCGGACAATCTGGGTGCTAATACCTTCCCAGGTTGTAACCAACCCCTTTTCTCAGTTTCTCTGGTTCGCGACCGTCTTAACCATCTTTTCTTAGGTTTATGCAGCATTACCTTTCCTTCGGGATAAAAATGCCTAGCTGGCGACTCTATTCATTTCTTCCCTTTCGCCGACTGTTCGCGTATGTACCCCTCTTGGCCTCGTGTCATTTGGTGGGAGCGACACCATGGATTAAGTTGAGGTATTTTCCTCAGCTTTAGTGTTCTCATCTATTATCCTTCTATTAGGATGGTGTAATGAGTCCGCTAATCTGTGATTAGAGATTAAACTCATTACTTAACACTAAACAAAAACCCAAAAACATCTAATTAATCACAAGTAGGTTAATGATTTTAATCCTACATCATCATGGTAATTAAGTTGAGATGCTTATCTCATACTTAAGTAGGCTCATTATCCCTAATCAGGGAGGATATAACGAGTTTACAAGCCCTTGATTTAGGCTTAAGCTCATTAACATATGCAAAACACCAAAATCAATAACAAAACTGAAAACACAAAAAACAAAAAAATAATCGTCTCCTCCGGGATTCTTTTCTCATCACACTCATTCTATAAACGAGAACTCGCTTCTTCCGTCTAATGCAAGACAATTAGCACTCGATCTAGATAGACAAGTAAGCAGTTAATAGTCAATCATCTGTCAGTCTCTTTGAGTCGAACTTTGGTGTTCTGACTTCCTCATTGCACAAGAGGATACGTAGGCATAACTTAACAGTTATCGAACAAAAGTCTTTGTGTCTTCCCCCTCTTTCAGCATTCTTTTCTAAGCCTCAGCTCCTGAGCCTTAGCTTTTGCACACAAATAGCACACACACTACCCCTTTAAAAACAATCTTGTAAGTGTGGATCCCGTCGAGTACGACAGACAATCTGGGTGCTAATACCTTCCCAGGTTGTAACCAACCCCCTTTCTTAGTTTCTCTGGTTCGCAACCGTCTTATCCATCTTTTTCTAGGTTTATGCAGCATTACCTTTCCTTCGGGATAAAAATGCCTAGCTGGCGACTCTATTTCAATTCAACCTTATTTTCTCTTTTCGCCGACCGTTCGCGCTTGTACCGGGATACAAATCTTCGGGAGCGACACACTTCAAGAGAGGCTTTCTCCCAAAATAAAAGTCAAATAAAAATTCCACTTGGGCTGTTTGAAATAGGGTATCTTGAGCTTCAAAACCATAGATGGAACACATTCATAGCATTAAAATTTAGAGAGTTATGATCATTTAAAAATTGGACAAATCAAGGCAAAAACCAAGCCATGGGCTAGGAAAGGCAAGGCCTGCGCGCATGACTTGCCAGACAATTTTTCAAACAGGTGGTGTGCCACAAGTTTTGCCATTTTTCTCCATCAAGATGACCTCAAATGAAAAAACCTCAAACATCAAAGTTGTTCCTTGCCATGTTTTCTACAAGTTTCATGTTTACCAAATTTTCATTTGAGGAATATTTCTTGGACTTATGAAGGGTCAAAGCATGGATCTCACAACTGAAAATGTATAGGCCATGGTTCTAAGGAAAGCCAAGTTCTAGCAAGCGAATTATGCAGTCTAGAGGCATGAAGTTCAATGATATATTTGAGGTATTTAGAAGTCTTGTCTTATATTGATACAAACTTCAAACTTGTTCTATGCCACATTTACTTCAATTTGAGCCCAAGGACCATGTATTGGTAACTTGATCATGAAGTTACATGCCTCTGAAGATCCATATGAGCAACTGGTTTGATAAGGCATTGCAGGGTGCTCAAGCTTTAATTCAGTTCAAATGGTTTGCATCATTCAACATAACTCGGTCATGAAGCATTGCCTTAGAGCACACATGATCCCATGGCTGCTTGTTCACATCTACTACCATACCCCACCATCTCAATTCAAGCCAATGGGAGAATATCAAACATGCTGCAGCATTGCTCAAACATTTTAGCCTGCATCATAATGCATCTCATCATAAGGATCATAGACCTGCTTGCATTAGATCCTTCAAGTACATTTGGCCTTAAACTCATTGCACGAGCATGTTGCACTTAAGTACCTGCAGAATCACACTTCTTGTTATACACTCCATGAAACTTAATCCATAGGGCATTACACTTCAAGCCTTAATCATTGGATCGGGTCAGGTGCATTATATTCCACTAATCCTCATCATAAGTGTCATGGATACTTCACCATTGGATTCAGATCAAGCATGGAAGTTTCTAGAGAATTTCAGTTGTATAACCAACTTAACTCACTCAACTCAGTTAACCAGGGTTTTAACCCTGGTTCTAACTATTAACTAGAGGTCAAAAGCACTATAAAATCATGAGAGGTGATTGAGTTAGGGGTTGGATTTTTTTTGCTCGAGCCACTTCACCAAATTCTCAAGTTTTTTCTCTGCTCTATCACTGCAAGTTCAGTGCATATTGTGAGGATCAAGCTTCATCAATCACCAGGGTTCATCATCTTCTTCCATTGAGCTTCATCAGCATCAATTCAAACTGCAATTCCATGGAAGAATTCAACTGAAATTCTCAAGTTGAACCAGTGTAGGATCACTGCATCTTGGCTCTAGCAACCCCAATCTTCATCAAGTTAGCATAAAGTATCATCCATTCATCATCAACAACATGAGTTGCAACATTTCCATGGATCTAATGGATTGAAATACCAAGATCACATCTCTGTAAGTTCTCTACATCAGATCCATTTCATCAAAATTTCACATCAACAAAGTTTTTATTTCACTCTACAAAGGATCAAGATCAAGCATAGAAGCAATTGGAACCTCCTCTATGTATTTGTTCAACTTTGAGCACCACTGCATTTCAGGTTTTTACACTCAATTCATCTTGCACGAATTCAATTAATTTTAGTTGATTTGTGTTGATATGAGCTCAATAGGAGCAATGCTTATGATGGTTAGTTGATATGCATCTTAGATGCTTAGATTCATTTTTTAGGGTGATTATGTTTTGCTTCGATTTGTAGAATCTAGGAATCCTACATGAAAAATAAGACCAAATATGTGATCTACTTGATGAGACGAGTTTCACCATGGCTTAATTTTTCATTTTAGTGGAGGTTTTTCTCATGCTCTAGCCAGGGGTTGCCGGAGAAGACAACCAAAATTCTTCTCCGGTGACCGATACAATAACCCTAATTTAATCCAGCTTTAAGTCGCAACCGTTAGATGGAATTGATCCAACGTTCATACAATTGCCAACACATAAATGAATCTCGTGCTTGGCATGTGCCACAAACTTGGACCATATTCTTCAGATCACTATATGCATCCCCGTTTCTAAAAGGCTCAGTACATTTCAGTTGTTTTTCTTTCTTAATACACCCCTGCGCCATTTTTCTTTTTCTTTTTATTTTCATTTTAATTCCATTTCCATTTTTAGTTTATAAAGATACCAAATAGTCTGAATAAATTCACACATGACATTCATCTTTTTTCCTAATTTTCTATAATTTTTAATTCCATTTTTATTTTATTTTCGAATCATAATTAATTTCCCATTTTATTTTCTTCCTATTTTCTACATTTTCAACACATTGTCTTGTCCATTTTAGTTCTTCCAAACCATAATTGATTTTGATACCACTCTTCTTGCCCTATTTAGAGGACGTCTTGAATACCCCAAAAAGATTTTTTTAACAATTTTTAGGTCATTGTTTGTACCATTTTATTTCTTCCTTTGGAACTTCATCCTCTAAAACCCTAATCCACTTCAAGCCTTCATTTGAATAGGTAAAAATAGGAATTTCCAAGAGATATTTTAGAGGTAGGCAACCTTCTGGATTTTATATTTGATTGTCAATTTTCATATTTTTTCAAGGTCATTTGCTAATTTTCCATGTATTTGGCATCATAGGTCATATTTTGGTCCTTCTTCCTTCTCCTTTTGTTCAAAATTGGTAAGACATTTATGTCATTCATTTAAGGTCTTAAATTTCAGTCTCCTAGGGTCCCTTAAAGGTCAGTGAATTTTGAGTATCCACTTTATGTCATTATATTTTAGTTTGTGTTGGCTACTTGAGCCATAAGTCACATATGCCTTCCTTTGCCCTAATTCTCCTTCTTCTTCCATCTTAACCCTCCAAAACCAACTTGGTGACTATGTTAACTTTGTTACCTCATTGTTAAATACCTCATAAGTGTTTCATACACATTTTCAAGAGTTCATTTCAAGTCATGAGTCTTTGTGCTTTATTTAGGGTCATATGTCTTTTTAATAGTTCACACTTAACATTTTGGTTTCCTTAACCCTAATGCTTCCATATTACCTTACTTCTGAGTCATTTATGAGTTCTAATACCATTCTAACACTTCCTCAAGCCCCTGGTTTTTTTATGGTGAATTCAAATCTTTTTGATCATGTTTGATTTTATTCTAAGTCTTTTTCTTCCTTTGAAGTTCAATGTGCATTTCTTCTCATTCTCACACCATTCCATATGGTGTTTGAATTTCTTTCACTTGAATATCTTTGTTCCAACTTTGGTTTACATCTTAAAACACTTTCATTTAGTGTTAGGTCATGGATTTTCTATTCACCTTTGACTTCTTGCAAGTTTTCCATGCTTAACCATTTAAGTTTCTCATATGACTTCACCTTAGTTTCAATTAGGGTTTAGCTTTCTTTTAGGGTATAGTTTGAAGTTGTCCATTACCATGGCTTTAAAATAATTTGGTATGAGTTAGCTACTGACTTTAGAAGATATTTATCATGTAGGATACCTTAGACCTAAGTCTTAGCCTTAGAAGGTCACTAATACTTTTCCTTAGACTAGTTTGAGCTTTCCTTGAGTTTTGTCATGCTTTACATGTTCAAATTGCTTCATCATGCTAATGTTTGTTTTGTAGAGGGAAAGATTGAGGTAAGCATTACTTAATTCCTATCTCATATGCATTTTAAATGTGTTTTCCTTATCACCTTAAGCTTGGCTCTTAGGTTCCCCTTTTTGTTCTTAGAACCAACTTAACTTCCTTAGGAAGTAAGTTGAGTTCTAACTCCCTTTCCTTTTCATGTTTAGAAAGCCTCACAAACCATTAGGGCCACCTTTTGCATACAATAAATAAATTAATATTGTGTCTTAGTCCCCCTTAGTGTTTGCCTTTTGCCATTTGAGTCTCTTCTTCTCTTATCTTCAAACAAAAATTCAAAAGCCAATTAATAAAGGCTTGAAGTAGTCTCTTGTGTATAGCCTTATTCCATGGGGCACTCATATTCATTCCATCTTGGAATAGTATGGGATTTTCTAGTATGATGTACAAGTCTAATCATGAGACTATCTTCACAAAGAAAACATAAAAGACATTTCTTCACAAGCTACAAAAACATGTAATAAGTTCAACAAGCTAGTGAACTTAGACCCTAATCTTTGGAAACAAGTCTTGGATAAATTCTCCTTACTTGGTGTGCTTGATCTATTATTCCATCTTGGAATGTGGTAGCAAGTACACATTCCATGGAAAAGAGTTTGAATTCACTTCCTTGTGTCGAATTCATGAAAACTCTTAAAAATCAAATAACAAACAATAAACGACTTTCCTGCGGGAACTCTCTCCTCACTTCATTCACTCTCAACGCGAACTTGCGACGACTTATCTCGCATGCAAGAAGGTAAACGCACTCGTACCAGACGAGCCTTCAACACCTGAGCATAGACATAAGCAATTCATCTATAAAAAACAAAAACAAATAGTTCCCGCCTTAGTTAGGCGAACTACGTCGACTCTGATACTCATTTTCCCGATCAGGTACGTAGGCAGCTGGGTAGGGCCCTTGCGAGCACATTCTTTATTTTCCTTATATTTCCCCCTTTATTTTCATTATCTTTTTTTCCAGTTCCTTTCCAGTAGTAGTTCTTTTGTTCAGCAGCATCCTACTTCTCACCCTTTGAAACAAACTAACAAGCGTGGATCCCGTCGGGTACGACAAACGATCTGGGGTGCTAATCCCTTCCTAGGTTGTAACCGACTTCTGGACCCAGATCTTTGGTTCGCAAGGCCTTTTCCTTTACTTCACTCTTAGGTTTGTGCAGCATTACCTTTCCCATTCATTCGGGATAAAAATGTTTGGCTGGCGACTCTACCTTTTCCGCGCCACTTTCGCGTTTGTACTAGGATGAAAATCCCAGGAGCGACAGCTGGCGACTCTGCTGGGGACGAGATCAGAATCTATGGTTTCCCTCGTAGATTCAATCCTATCATTTGTTTGCTTTTGTTTCTTTGGGTGTTTATATGTGTGTTGTTGTGTGTTTATTTACTGTTTTCATTTACAGTTTATTTTACAGTCTTTATTTACCACTTTCAGTATTTATTTTCGCATGCATCATATACTGGACTATGCTGGTTTAATTTTTTATGTGGGATGAGATTCGTTACTGTGAGATGAGCTCGTAATCGGGGCTCGAGTGCACCTTAGGACTTAGAGTGGTTCCACTTTGGCTTCATGGCATCTTTCTATGTTGGTAGTATTGAGTTCCACACCCAGACTTGCGACCTTCTTGGGAATGTATTGATACCATAATCTTTCTGGGACAATACACAACCTTGATAGTTATGTGCAGTCAAGGGACCGATCATTGAGAACCTTTGTGGAAACATCCCTCTCTAGTGATGACAGTGGCAGACCACATTTGTTGGCAAACCCACTCGCATCTGAGGGCCCACTGGGAACTCACATAGGATGTCCTGGTTCCCTCATAGGAATCCAGTAAAAGTAAATTATTCGTATGACGATAGTATTGTACCCTTCAGGATGAATGTACTATTGCTTCTCGATTCAGTGCTTGAAGCTGGGGACTTATGAGGGATGCTTGTTTCCTTGGACTCAGCTGAGACCTCCCTGAGTAGTACATAATGCCAAACCGATTCCCTAATTTGGTCATAAGCCATTTCTCGGAGATGGTGAACGTATTATTGTTGTTCGGCTTTGAGAGTCTATGATGTTGACTAGAGTAGCACACCCGTGAGATTGGGAGGGGTTTACAGGTTTGTAGGGACCCTAACCTTCAACACACCCATTGTGCCAGTATGATTCAGTATTTTGATCAGTTCTCTTACACATTGATTATGAGATTTGAACCTCTGATCAGAGAGATGTTTGTTTTGATGTGGTGATGTTGTGACCCTGCACAGACACTTGCTTATATGATTGACACTACACAGACACATTATTGATCACATGCCTTGCCTTGCATAAGCATCATGACATCATTAATCATATGTGTTCTTTTTATTCTCAGGGTTCATATTACTTCTGATTCCCGGTCGCACTGCTGCTTCAAGATGGAAACTCTAAGGAAGAAAAATCTTCACTATACTTTCCTGTGACCAGAGACATAGGGTATTCAGAAGTTGATCAGCCTAATGAATGACAAGGTTCTGGATGACTTCAAAAGAGAGTATGGAAAGATTCTGAAATATGTGAATAAGCCAACAGTTGATCAAAGGCACAACCTGCATTCCTTGTTGCAATTTTATGATCCAGAGTTATGAGTCTTTGTTTTTCCAGATTACATTTTGGCACCTACATTGGAAGAGGTCTCTAATATCCTGAATGTTCCCATCAGAGAGGGTATACCTTATTATGCTTCAGAGAGGATCCCTCCCTATGAAGACATAACTGATTCCTGTCACTTGAGTATGATCAGATTCAAAATGGGGCTAGAAGCTAGCCAGGGTAAGGGGATTTCTTTGGAGTTCCTCATCACAGAAGCTCACGTTATGGCATTGGGAAACAAATGGGCAGATTTCAGAGCATTGTTAGCTATGAGGGTATATGGGATAAGCTTATTCCCAAGAGAGAAAAGATTAATCAACATGGAGGCCATTACCATCTTTGTCAAGAAAAACCCAGTGCCTACATTACTGGGTGACTTCTACTATGGGGTCCATTACAGGAATGAAAAAAGAAAAGGACACATGAATTGTTGCGCTCCCTTGTTTGCTGACTGGTTTGTAAGGCAACTCCCAAAATCAGGACCTTTCCAAGACTTGAAACAAGCTTGGAAGTGGTCCAAAATATTGATGGGCTTAACCTCAGACAACATATCTTGGGGATGCAATAGAAACTTGATAGGCAAAAAGGTTATTGCTAGTTGTGGAACTTTCCCCAATGTGCCCTTGTTGGGAAGAAAAGGGGGAATAAACTACAATCCTACATTGTCAAGAAAAAAATTTGGTTACCCTCTGAAAGTTCCACCATCAGCTGAGGAGGTAGCCGAGTCAAAGTATTTCTCAACAGAAGGAAATATGGAGTTGTGTCTACAGGTAGCCCAAGCTTGGGATGTCAGGACAAAGAAAGGAAATAAATATTTTGGGAAGGTGGACCCAAAAAAATATGATCCTTTTGCTACATGGTTGAAAGATTGTGTAGAAGTCTTACTTCTCCCGTTCTCTATGGAATCCCCTTTGTACCCTAAGGAGGAGGTACTCTTGGATTCAATACCTCTCAAAGACTACCAGAAATTGGAGGCCTTGGTTAAGTAGCTTAGGATGGAGAATCAAGAGGCCAACAATTCATGCCAAAAGTTGATGATTCAGAACCAGAAATTGGAAGAAAGAGCTCACCAAGCTGAAGAGATGGTCAAACTCAAGCAGCAGGACTTCCAGGAGAGAGAACTCTACTTCAAAAAAAGAGGGTTAGCTAAATCTCAAAAGGCGAGCCAGCACCAAAAAGATAAGAAATCTTTGAATGAAGCTATAACTTTGTGGTAGGAGAAGTGAGAAGATAACCTGAAGAAGCAGAAAGAGTTGGAGGCTAAATACAAGCTGGAGATCAAAGGCCTTTAGAATTCCTTAGTTGAGCAAGGAGAACTGCTCCAAAAGGCCCACCACCAAGAAAGGAGTCACCTTCAGGATATGGCAAAGAGTCAACAAACAATGGAATATGCTCAGAAAGAGATAGAAGAGTTAAAACTCCAGGCTGATGTTAATGTCACTCCCGAAGATTTACATCCCGGTGCAAACGCGAACGGACGAAGCGAAAGAGGTTGAGGTTGAATAAAGTCGCCAGCTAGGCATTTTTATCCCGAAGGAAAGGTAATGATGCATAAACCTAGAAAGATATGGATAAGACAATTGCGAACCAGAGAGACTGAGTAAGGGGGTTGGTTACGACCTGGGAAGGTATTAGCACCCAGATCGTCCGTTGTACTCGACGGCATCCATGCTTACAAGATTGTGTTTAAAAGGGGTAGTGTATGTGCTAAACCGTGTGCAAAAGCTAAGGAGGAAAAAAAGCATGTACATGGTGTCAGTGCAAAAGGAAGTAAGTGCTCAAAGACTGAGGCTTAGAAAAGAAAGCTGAAAGAGGGGGAAGACACAGAGACTTTTGTTCGATAACTGTTAAGTTATGCCTACATATCCTCGCGTGCAATGAGGATGTCAGAACACCGTAGTTTGACTCAAAGAGACATAGTGTTTTGGTGTGAACTGCTTGCTTGTCTATGCTCAAGTGTGTGACTCGTCTGGCTCAAGTGCTAACTGTCTTGCATTAGACGGAAGAAGCGAGTTCTCGTTTTCAGAGCGAATATAATGAGAAAAGAATCACGGAGGAGACGTTTATTGTTTGTTTTTGTGTTTTCAGTTTTTTATTGTTTTTGGTGTTTTGCATAAGTAATGAGCTTAAGCCTTAATCAAGGGTTATAAACTCATGATATCATCCCTGATTAGGGATAATGAGTCTACTTAAGTATGAGAGTAGAATCTCAACTTAATTACCCTAATGATGTAGGATTAAGATCATTATCCTACTTGTGATTATTAAGATGTTTTTGGGTTTTGTTTAGTGTTAAGTAATGAGTTTAATCTCTAATCAGGGATTAGTGAACTCATTACACCATCCTAAGAGAAGGATGATAGATGAGAACACTTAAGCTGAAGAAGATACCTCAACTTAATCCATGGTTAGGGATTAAATTCATTATATAACAAGCCTTTATTAAGTGTATTTTAATTAAAGGTTGGATGAAGAAGTGTTTTTTTATGTTTGCAAGACTTTAGCATGAGGGGGACTTATCCATTGAACACTAGGGTTAGTCCCTCTAACCAAGAGGAAGAGATGTAACCCTAATGTAAGGCCCAAGTTACAAGCTTAAGTCTTAATAGTTATTAGGTGTTTTGATTAGAAGGTGTAAACAAATTAAAGATTTAACACTAAGGATTAAAGTTATACACTCCATCCTAAGATAAGGATGCAGGCATAACCCTAATTCAAAGTCCTAAAGCTTTAAGTGTTTAGCCTTGATTATAAGATGAGAAAAGAGACTTAAGGAGACTCAAAGGTAAAAACTAAGGGGGACTATGTATAACCCTAAAGTTATCATGCTTGGATGTTCCTATGGTTTGTGAGGCTTAAAAAAAAGATCTTCAGAAGGCCACCAAGGAAGAAGAAGCAGATGAAAAGAGAAGAGAGAGGAGAATATGTTACTTACTTCCTGAAGATGATAAGTAACCTAAAAGAAAGAGATAGGAGCAAGAGAGCATAAGTGAAGCAAGTTCACTTCAAAGACAAATAAAAGATGCAAATGAGGAGATAAGAAGAAGTTTGGATGTGGATGCACATCCACATCCCAAAAAATTTACCTGAAGCCCCTGAAATGTTAGTGAATACAAAAGATGTAAAGCAAAAGGAAATAAAGCCAATGAAGGTGCAAAGACCAAGACCAGAAGTGAATATGCTATGCAAATGTGTTATGAGATGATGCCAAGACATGTGAGATACTTGTGAATGTTCATACAAGGGATGAGATGCAAAACAAGGCATGTTAGAAGCTTAGAAACACATGGATACACATGAAAAGTAATGAATGCAAAGCATACCAAATGACATACAAATGAATGAAATGCTATGACAAGTTCATATGATGAAGGCATACAAAGATGAATGCAAATGAACATAGAAAATTAGGGTTTTATGAATGTATGAGATGCACATGGTCACAACAGAAGCATACATCATGATAAAAATTTGAAAATGAACCCAAACAAACCCTAAACACATACAAGATCACTCCCCAAAGATGGAGGTCAGAAGATAAACCTAAAGGAAGTTATGAATTTTCTAAGTTAACTAGGGTTTTTGGGTACTTCACGAAAAATGCCAAACAATTTGAAAATGCAAATCAAAATTATGAGTTAAATAACCTAGATACTACATGAAAAGTATGAGAGAATGCAAAAAGAACCAAATGCAAACTCATCTTGGTTGATCAGAAATGATTTTTCTAGGTTAGGGTTAGAAAATAGGCAATTTTAGAAACCCTAATTCAAAGTAAATTGTGAAAACATGATCAAACCTAAAAAGAAATTTGTGTGATGAGTTTGTAAATTGTTCTAAATGTATGAGAATGCTTCATGATTTTTTATTGTGATTTTTAGATACCTAAATGTATTTTTAATTAATTAAAATCAATTAATTAATTAAATAAAACATTTAAATGATTTAAAAATACATTTTTAATGCAAAAATGAAAAAATAAAAATGTTTTTGTGTTTTGAAAAATATTTGAAATGAAAATGCAGAAAATGATGATTTTATAAATATTTTACTATTTTAAATAAATGTGTGAAAAGAAATATGAAATAAATAAAAATTAAATAAAAAGTATGCAAAAGGAGAGGCTGAGATCTAAAGTTGAGAAGATCAGTGGTCTAGATGAGAAGTCCACGTGACTTAGGGTATGTGCATATAAGGGTTGGGATTCAAAACTGAGATACGCGCGCGATCGTGTTGTTGGGATCAAACCTGAGCTAATTAACTTAATTTATATTAATTAAAATGGATTAGGGTTAAATGACTCAATCTGGACTATCTGTGTGTGTAATTAGAAACAGATCCAAGGGCTAACATTGCATCTGGAGAATAAAACAAGACTAGGGCTAATCAAACTTAGGCGACCGAAGGTGAGCTCCGATCGTCTTCTCCGGCGGGCTCCTCACCCCATCTCCCTCACAACGCCAACCCTAGCTCCCAAAACCTCTAGAATCAATCATTAAACACCATAGAACATGAATCCAGCAACAAAAACAATTTATCATGCACATACAAAGAGAATCGAATCAAACAAGTTTTAGGGTTAAACTTTCAGAAGCTTCATACATACTCATTTCTCACTCATTTTCAAAAATAATCACATCAGTGTGACCAGGGAAGCATATAAAATCACATTGCAACAAAAGAAATGAGTTCTGGAAAAATGTTGTTGGATGGTTACCTGAGCTGGAGCTTTCCAATTCCGAGCTTTCTGAACTTCTTCCTTGTGAAATCCAACTTCAATGGACTCTTTGAAGCTAATGAGAGGCTTGGAACAAGTTGGAATGGCCTATTTTGTGAGATACAATTCTGATGAAGCAGAACTCGTGTTTTTGTTTGAGAGGTTTTCAGGCCAAAGTAAAGGGTGCTTTGTGTTCTATAGGTTATTTTGAGTTGATTGGTGGAAAAATATTTGAGGTTTGATGATTATGTGTTGAGTTTCGAAGAAATGAAGATTTTGCAAGTTTTTGGCAATCTGAGCTTATGGATGGTTTCAGGCTTGTGTTTTATGTGTTTTGAGGTCCATGATGTTTGTATGGAGAGTTGGGATTGGTCAGAAAGTTGGTGGTGGCTCAGGCTGATTGGTATGGTTTCATTTGCAAAAAAGTCAAAGAATGTGTACCACAAGCATGGCACGAGACAAAGGGGATCCAAAGGGTGGATCTGCTTCAGCTAGCATTATGGAGAGCCCTTGGATTGATTTTCATGAACTATATGGCTTGGATTGCAAGATTGCATATGTTTTGCATTTTGGCCACTTTGAAAATTTGTGAAAAATGAGCCATGAAAACTTGTGAAGCAAGGCATGGATTCGGTCTTGTAATGTTGCATGATCATATTATGGTAGGTAGAAGTTAATTAGAAGTCACAAAAGTGCTTGGAACTTGATTTTGGAAAATTCCCTCTTTGGAACATACTTGAAAATTATGTGATTTTTGCCAACTTTGAATCCTCATAACTTGAGCTCTAGGATGAATCAAGAGGAGTTCTTGTACTTTTTAAAAATGGGAGTATACAATCTACAACTTTCATGTTCACCAATTTTTCATTTGAAGCCTTTTTGATCAAGAAAGAGGAGGTTTAAAATCTTTCCCAAAATGGAAAGTTTTCATTACAAGTCATGTCCAAAAATGGAAAGTTTGCAAATGGCTTGAAATTCTTCAATCTTGTGAACTTATAACCACTTATAAGATCAAATAAAGATCATAGAAACTCAAAATGATGGAGATGACCCTTTGATGCCCTTGTTGGGGGCCTCAGATGCCCTGATTTTGACTTTTCTTGCACAACAAGTTATCCATTGATCAGATGTCTTCCACAGTGAATTTTCTCATAAAATTTGGTACACATTCTACTTATGACATATAAAGACCATTAGAATCAAGAATGATCAAAAAATTTGAGATTAAGGGCCTCAAACCCAAAACCCTAATTTTAGGTTATCTGTGTAGAAACTACTCAGTCTGCTTGAACACCCTTGCAATGCTTTGTGATCTCTTGACTTTTAAGAACCCTGGGGAGCATATTATGATCATGGAACACACATGGACCCTCTTGGCATGATTCAAGACCTTTGATATAGCTCATATCACTTCTTGGATTCATCTGATCACAAACCCTAATTGTGCAACTCATGCAGTGAAATAAACTATGCAATATGAGATGATATGCTTATGCAATGCAGTATGAAAGATCACAAGCCATGGTGTGAGAAAAAGAGAGGGCAAATTTGGGGTGTTTACAGCTGCCCCTATTCAAGCATGAGTTAGCTGTGCAGGGTGCAAGCGCCTGGCTTAACTGACAAACAAGATAACTTTTGGTTGAATACCAAAGACAGTCCGAAATTTGCACTCTTTATTAAGATAAGAAAAGGGATATAACAGTAATTAATGCACTGACGGGGATGGCCATCAGGCTAGGGAGTAAAGAATCCACGACGGGGACGACCATCGGGTAAAGAAATAAAACTCTTTGGGGATTAAAGAAATGAGGAAAGCACTGACGGGGACGGTCATCAGGTTAAAGGGTAAATAAACCGCGACGGGGACGGCCATCGGGTAAAAGAAAAAATGAAATAGTGATGAGGGACGATCATCAAAAGGTGAAGGACGATCACCTAGCAGGGGACGACTGTTGAAAATATATCGCGACATAGGATGAATGTCGGATAGAAAAGATCAACGATGGGGACGACCATCGGGTAAGCATGATGAAGGATGATCATCAAGAGGTGAAGGATGATCACCTAGCAGGGGATGGCTGCTCTTGGGGATTATCTCGACATAGGATGAATGCCGGATAAAAGGATCAACGATAGTGATGGCCATCAGATAAATGATGAGGGACGATCATCATAAGGTGAAAGACGATCACCTGGCAGGGGACGGCTGCCGAATATATCACGACATAGGACGAATGTTGGATAGAAAGTTCCAATCAATGGGGACTTCACTGGGGAAAGGATTAGGGACGGTCATCCAAAGGTGAAGGACGATCACTTGGCAGGGGACGACTGCCGAAAATATCACAACATAGGACGAATGCCAGATAAAAGGATCAATGATGGGGAAGACCATCCGATGAAATGATGAGGGACGATTATCAAAAGGTGAAGGACGATCACCTGGCAGGGGACAGCTGCCGAAAATATCACGACATAGGACGAATGTCGGATAGAAAAGCTGCTTTATTGGCGACTTACTGGGGGATGGTAAACACGGACGATTGCTTACGCTTTAAAATAAAATGTATAAGTGTTTGACAGTGTGTACAGACCAAAGATGCGGACGAGCATCCTTAGGACCACGATACGGACGAGTATCGATAGAAATAAACGCCGACGCATGTTTGAGGATGATGATACGGACGAGTATCAATCGGTTAAGCAAGGAACACGGACGAGTGTTGATCTGCTGAGGAGTGATATATACATTATATAGATGAGTATCAAGAGGATTATATATAAGTGTGTACTAGTGTTAGACCTGTTGGGTAAATATATGCAAGACACGGACGAGTGTTTGACTTGCTGGGGAAGTATGACACAGACGAGTGTCAAAAAAAAAGAATATGAACAAGTATCTGTATTGAGAGTGCAAAAGGTAATCTGGATTTATCTATAGGGGATGTGTGTTTGGCATACCGCTGGAGAAATGATTTTGTATTTGCAGGCGGCATGATTTTTTTGTATTTGCAAGTGACTGGCTCGAACCTGGCTTATGTTCATGCAAATGTTTGATTTTTTCCGTAATGCTCCGTATTAGACGGAATGTTACGCTTAGTGTGGGGAAATAATGATGTGAATGCTATGATTATTCAAAATGAGAGAACCGATCCGAGATCCGGATCCTGCGGGGAGAAAGATCTCTAGGCGATCTGTCTAGAGGGAGAACTCCGCTGGGGAAAGAAATCATTGGCCGGTCTGTGGGGAGAGAGGATCACTGAACGACCTTCCTAGGGAACTCTGTGGGGATCGGCTGGGGAAGCTTCTATTGAAGAGACTCATGCTGGGGATGAGAGGACCTTGGTAAACCGTTGGGGAACAGAAAACCCTGGCAACTCTACTGGGGAGAAACTGACAACTCTGCAGGAAAGTGATTATTTCGACTCTGCTGAGGATGAGAAAATCCTGGTAACTCTGATGGGGAACAGAAAGTCCTGGCGACTAGCTGAGGAAAAGGAAAACTCTAGAAACTTGTTGGGGAACATCAGTTTAAGCATTGCTTGGGAGATTCTGCTTGGGGAGGAGAGAACTTCTGGGAAGTAATCTGTTGTGACCCTTTCGTCCAGGCTGCATGCTGGGGATTTAATGCGTTTCTCGAGGGATCTTCTGAGGGGATGACAACTTCGTGGGGGAATACTTCTGTTAGGTAGTCCTTCTGATGGTGTGATTTCTGACTTGGCTGGGGATAACGTCTGACATGCCTCATGCTGTGAGAGGTTGTCTGTCTTGAGTACCTGTAACCTGTTAAACAAAAGAAACGCACAAGTGTCCCGAGGTATCCTAAACCGGTTTCCGTCATAGGAGTTAGATTTACTTAAGAGCAAATATTTCCTGCAAGCATTTATTGGAAAATGTCTTATACGTTTTTATGCAAATGTTGTATTACAAACTTTAGATATTTTGCAAACAGAAACAAAAGGTATAAACAAAGTGTGACTGAATATTCTGATTTTATTGATTTATGTGCCCTGAATAGACAGGTACGGCGAAGAAGTGAATCCCTGAAATGAGGAGATTGCTGTAAATTGAGAAAATAAAAGTGTTGGCAATGTTGAAGTTGACGCTCTAGTGAGCTTCCTTACTATGACCTGTATGACCTGAACGCTCTTCTTATCTTGCTTTCTGAAGAAGTTTGATTCTGACCGATGATTTATCCTTTCGAAGCTTTCCATGTTATGTGAGTGATACAGACGAATTCAGAATGCAGTTGTTCGCTTATTCCTTGATTTTGCGTGGATCGCCCTTTCAGGTTTTCAATCCAGCGGGATACCCATTTTTTCCCGAGTTGTCCGATGTGGCTTTTCGACTCAGCGGGTGTACATTTTTTTCAATTTTTCCTTTATTTTTGCCCGAGTCTTTTATTCTGTTTTTGACTCGCTGGGATGCCCTATTTTTTCTTGGACTTACATTCTGTTTTTATGTCCAGCGGGTCATTTTATGCGAAGTATTTTTTAACTGCATATGAACTCACATGAGATAGGAAGTCTTCGCCATCCATAGTAGTGAGCATCAGTGCTCCTCCAGAGAAAACCTTCTTTACTATGAATGGGCCTTCGTAGTTTGGCATCCATTTGCCCCTGTGGTCTGTATGAGGAGGAAGAAGTCTTTTCAGAACAAGCTCTCCCACATGGTATTCTTGAGGTCTGACTTTCTGATCAAAGGCTTTCTTCATCCGTTTTTGATACAACTGCCCATGACAAATAGCTGCTAATCTCTTTTCCTCAATCATGCTTAGTTGATTATAACGAGATCAAACCTATTCTGCTTCATCCAGTTTCACATCCATCATTACTCGCAAGGAGGGTAGTTTAACTTCAACAGGTAGAACGGCTTCCATACCATACACAAGCTGATAAGGTGTTGCCCTAGTAGATGTTCTGATAGAGGTTTGGTATCCATGCAAGGCAAATGGTAGCATTTTGTGCCAGTATTTGTAGGTGACTACCATTTTTTGCACAATCATATTGATATTTTTGTTAGCTGCCTCAACAACGCCATTCATCTTTGCCCTATAAGGAGAAGAGTTGTGATGTTGAATCTTGAAGTCCTGACATAACTCAACCATCATCTTGTTGTTAAGGTTTGAACCATTATCAGTAATGATTCGCTCGGGAACTCTATATCGACAGATGATATCCCTTTTCAGAAATCGAACTACCACTTGCCTGGTGACGTTCACATATGAAGCTTCTTCAACCCATTTGGTGAAGTAATCAATGGCTACCAGGATGAATCTGTGACCATTTGAAGCAGTCAGTTCAATATTTTCCATCATATCAATGCCCCCACATGGCGAAGGGCCAGGGTGAAGACAATACATTCAAAGGACTCAGAGGCACATGCACTTTATCTACGTAGATCTGGCATTTGAGGCATTTTCTGGCATAGGCACAACAGTTTGCATCCATTGTGATCCAGTAGTGACCTGATCTTAAAATTTTTTTTGCCATCGCATGTCCTCCGACAGGGTACCTAAAGAGCCCTCATGTACTTCGTGCATTAGTAGGTTTGCTTCCTTCTTGTCAACACATCTGAGCAAGACCATGTCGAAGTTTCGCTTGTATAAAGAGCCATCAGTATTGAGGAAGAAACTGCCGGCTAACCTTCTCAATGTCTTCTTATCATTGGAGAATGCCCCAGGTGGGTATGTCTGAGTTTCCAAGAAGCATTTGATGTCGTGGAACCAAGGTTTGTTGTTAGTAACAGTGTCCACAGAGAATACATACGCCGTTTGGTCCAGTCTGGATACTAAAATCCGAGGTACATAGTTATAAGTCTGTATTTTGATCATAGATGAAATAATGGCCAAGGCGTCTGCAAACTGATTCTCATCTCGAGGGATGTATTCAAGCTTAACTGTTGTGAAGAATGTCAACAATCTCCTCGTATAGTCACGGTAGGGAACCAAATGTTCCTGATGAGTATACCACTTGCCGTTGGTCTGGTTGATTACCAAAGCTGAATCTCCGAATACATTCAAGGTTTTGATCCTGAGGTCAATGGCTTCTTCAAGAACCATGATACAAGCTTCATATTCTGCTTCGTTGTTAGTACATGCAAAGGTAAGCCTTGCTGAGAGAGGGATATGGACTCCTTTGGGTGTAATAAGCACTGCACCAAATCCACGACCGTTACAATTAACTTCCCCATCGAACATCATAGTCCATGCTTCTTCTGGATCAGTTCCTTCAATGTGAATAGGCTCTTCACAATCTTTTGATTTTAAGAACATGATGTCTTCATCAAGGAAATCAAATCTCATAGGCTGGTAGTCATCAATGGGTGTAAACACCCCAAATTTGCCCTCACTCTTTTTCACACCATGTCTTGTGATCTTTCATATAGCATTGCATAAGCATACCATCTCATATTGCATATTTGTTTCATCTGCATGGTTCATTTCATCTGCATCTAGGGTTTGTGATCTGAGCAATCCAAGAAGTGATCTGAGCCATTCCAAAGGTCTTGAAGCTTACCAAGAGGGTCCATGTGTGTTCCATGATCATAATATGCTCCCCAAAGTTCATAAAAGTCAAGAGATCACAAAGCATGGCAAAGGCATAGAGGCAGACTGAAGATTTCCTACACAGATGACCTAAAATTAGGGTTTTGGTTTTAGAGGCCTTAATCCCAAGTTTTTTGGTCATTCTTGTTTCTAATGGTCTTAATATGTTATAAGGATCATGTGTACCAAATTTGATGAAGAAATTCATTGTGGAAGTCGTCTGATCAATGGGTAACTTCTTGAGCAAGTAAAGTCAAAATCAGGGCATCTGAGGCCTCCATCAAGGGTACCAAAAGGTCATCATCATCATTTTGAGTCTCTATGATCTTTATTTGATCTTAAAAGCGGTTGGAAGTTCACAAAGTTGAAGAATTTTGAGCCAAATGCAAACTTGCTATTTTTGGAAATGACTTGTAAAGGAAACTTTCCATTTTGGGAAAGATATTCAACCTATTATTTCATGACCAAAAATGCTTCAAATGAAAAATTCTCAGGAATGAAAGTTGTAGATTATGTCTTCCCATTTTCAAAAAGTACAAGAACATGTCTTAATTCATCCTAGAACTCAAGATATGGTCTTTCAAAGTTGGCAAAAATCCTATAATTTTCAAGTTCATGCCAAAGAGGGAATTTTGCAATTTCACTTGCAGAGCCATTTCATGACCTCTAATCAACTTCTTTGTAGCATAACATGTCAAAGAAACTTCAAAACACCAGAATTGGCCCAACAATGCATGGTTTTCATGCATTGATTCAAAAGAAATCTCAAAATGACAATTATGCATAAACTTTACAAAACCTATTGAAACTCTTCATCCACTTGTGCCAGCTGCATAAACTTGATCTTAGGGCCATCCATGAATCAAGATAAGGCCAAGCTTATTGTTCTGGACTAGCCCAATTCCCACAATTGGGCCACGCAAACCAATCCTATAGCTGTGCTCGACGTCGAGCAGAATTAGGAATGATGGTCTTTGTCGACCATAAGCATACCGACCACGACGAAGTTCCCTAACAGCTAGTTTTGACCGTTACCTATTTTTACGGATTCCTTGATCCACGCCTCACAATATGGACCAATAATCTTCCATTTAGCCCCTTATATAAACCCTCTCATCTGGGAGGGTCAGGTATTCAATTCTCTGACCTTTATTCTCGTACTTGCCTGCTCTTTGCTCGGTTACTTACTTTAGCATCGGAGTGCATTACAGGTACACCCCCTTTCTCTCCTCACCGACCGTATTCATCAGCTCTCGAGGCCAGTCATATCGGATCCTGATCTCCTGGTACGATCAGGTGGCGCCATCTGTGGGAAACTGATTTCCCCGTTCTTCTTTCAAAATCTTCAAAGAACCAAAGTTTTAACAAGATCCATGGCTGCTCGGGACAACCAAGAAAACCGATCAAATGATGGCATGATTCTCACACAACGTGAGAGCAACATCCATCCCCCTCCGCACGAGGAAACTGTGCAAGACCACCCGGACGGGAAGAAATCATCGCCTTCACCCGATCGCGATCAACCTCTGGAAAGTCGCCCGGAAACTCTCTTTCCCTCGACTACTTCGAGATCGAATTTCGCCGCACTGGCCGAGATCCTGAATCAGACGAACCTGCTGCTCCTTGTCGCTCCCGGGATTTTCATCCTAGTACAAACGCGAAAGTGGCGCGGAAAGGTTAGAGTCGCCAGCCAGACATTTTTATCCCGAAAGAATGGGAAAGGTAATGTTGCACAAACCTAAGGAAGAAGGAAAGGACAAGGTCCTGTGAACCAGAGATCTGAATTCGGGAGTCGGTTACGATCTGGGAAGGTATTAGCACCCAGATCATCCGCCGTACCCGACGGGATCCACGCTTGCAAAGAAACTGTTTCAAAGGGTGAGGGTATGAATACTGCAGCAAAAGAAAAGAAATGGACTGGAAAAGAACTGAAATAAGAAACAAAGAGAAAAATGTAGGGAAAATAAAGAATGTGCTCGAACGGGCCCTACCCCGCTGCCTACGTACCTCATCAGGATAATGAGGATCAGAGACGCCGTAGTTCCCCTAACTAGGGGTGGCAAAGGGAAATTTCTTGTGAATTAAAGGCTTGAACTGCCTATGCCATTGCTCAGGTGTTGTAGACTCGGACGACGAGTGCGTAACCGTCTTGCAAAGTGACAAGTAGGAGCAAGTTCGCGTACGGAGCGAAGGAGATGAGAAAAGAATTCCCGAAGGAAAGACGCTTATGATTTGTTTGAGATTTTTATGAGGCTTTTATTAGTGAAGGTTTGCATAGGTAAGTGTACCTAAGTCTTACTCAATGGGATGTGTACATCTCACATCATCCCGAAATGGAATGCGCAAGAGGCACACCTATCTATGGAGGAAATCCCCAAAGCTAGTCCCGCAAGTGAAGGCTCAAGCACACTGGCCTATTACCCTTATTAAGTGTTTTTTGTGGTTTTTTTGGTTAAGAAGTGTTTTTTTAGCTTTTCTTTGTGAGGTACTCATGCTAAGACCTATCCACCACGAGTGATGACTCACACCTCGCCCCGAAATGGAACGCATGTGAGCATCTCATAGCAAAGTCTCATGTCACATGAAAGTACTCAACCTTTATTAAATGAATTAGAATTAAGTTTGAAGATGAGAAGAGAGAGCACCAAAGGATCTCAAAGGAAAAATTCTAAAGGGGGACTAAAATAATCCTAAGTATTCACATGCATGGATATCCTAAAGGTTAGTGAGGTTTCTATCCTAATGAAGAAGGAAGAAGAAGATAGAAGAAGGGATGAGAAAGGCCTAGGCCCAACAAAAGAGAGTTAGTTCACATAAACATAAAAGGAAGAGATAAGAATTAGAGATGTGGAACTCAATTCCCACATCTCACACTTACCATAGCCCCTGCAAGGTTAGCATGCACAAGTGAACAAAAATGAACAAATTAACATAACATCATCCAACAATCAGAAGTGAAATGAAGTAAACAAATGTTTAATGCTAATTCAACTCAAAGAAATAAAGATGAGAAGCTTATGACTTAAAATGAGGCAACATGGATACATACGGAAACAAGTGCGCACTTATGAAAGATGTAATACAAAACACACAAAATGCAAGCACAAAGTTCAAAACCAGAATCAAAATTACATAAAGAATGGCTTAAGAGTCCAGCAAGATGAAGGGAGAAGTCACACAATACCAAACAATATCAAAATAGAAGCCATGGAACCAAAAGATGGAATTTAAACACTTAAAGAAACAAATGACTTGAATATGAAGCAAACTCAAAAATTCAGAAGAACCAAGACCTATCCTAGGACCAGGAAGGTACCCATACCCCAAATGAACCCCAAATGAGAAGAAGAAGTTGGCACAAGTGCCCTTCTAAGCCTATAGGAGATCTATCAAGCCAAAAGAAGCGAAATGGGACAAGGCGAGAACAAAAATCCACAAATAATCAACCAGCCATCTAAAAAATCTACAACTGAAACCAAATGATCTTAAGACACATTATATCAACTTGCCAAAAGGATTTGCAAAAATTCATAAAGGAATTAGGTCAAATGGATGCACAAACACAAGCTAGGACATAAAACTTACATCACAAGATACCAGACCAAAACTCAAGAAATAATTTCCTAAAAATTCTGAGAAAAATCACATGAAAACTACAGGATATTAGGAACATAATGCAAAAAGAATGGGATCAAAACTCTAAATATTGAAGTCTATGGAAAATGGACAAGACAGACTAGTCAAGAAATGGATCAAAAGAAGCTATGAGCAATGGAGATTTAATTATGGCACGTGCATCAATGAAAAAAATAAAATAAAAATGCTACAAAATTTTAGAGACACAAAGGAACATCTATGATTTATTTGGGAATTTTTGGATGAACTTTTGTATTTTATACGAATTAAAATGAAACTGACTTAAAAAGAAACTAAGGTGGGAAAAGAAAATTAAAAGAAAAAGAAAGAGGTGAAATTAGTAATGACTTTATACTGAATTGAATGGGCTAAGATAGGGGAGGGGTGCGAAAATCAACTTCTAAGGCCCAGGGTGATGCGCTGATACATGCTGTATGGTGGAGGTGTGATTACAGGGTGCAAAAAATAGAAAAAAACATGAATCCGAAAATGGCCCAAGCCCAATCAATGATCATTGCAATTTCTCTCAACAAAAACAAAACAAACTTCTATTTCTGGATTAATCTTTTTCTACATTTTCTACACAATTATACTAATTAATCCTAAACAACCATTATCCTAATTAACCTTTTTTCTATTTCCTAACAATCCATTAAACTTGCTAACAGTTTATGTTTCCTAACAATTATCATTAACTAAACATTATTCAACTAATTAATTCTTTATATTCCCTAATAGTATTCTAAACATTATAACAATTAATCTATTATATTTCCTAAACAGTATGTCAACTTAACTAAACAATATTCTAATCAATTATTTCTAAACAATTTTCTAAACAAAACATTCTAATTAAATTCTATTATTAATACTAAACATTATAACAAATAAACCAAGACAACAAACAACATGAGCTTCTTCTCCCTCTCAAACTCGTCATCTTCATCTACCTCAACCCTAGGAGGCCGCCGCCGCATTCATCACCTTCTTCCGCCCTTCCTCCATACCTTGCCGTCGCCATCTCCAACCCCGCAGCAAACCTCTCTCTCCCCGTCAACGATCTCTCACCTTTCTCTCTCTCTCCAACTCAAACCCCTTTCCTAAACCTAAAGCCGCCGCCGCCACATTCATCACCTTCTCCCTCACTCCCGATCGGCTTCACCACACTCTTACCTGACCTCATGCCGCCGCCCTATCCGTCAACCTCACACAGAATTTCCGCCGCGCCACTCACCTGAGTCCGCAGCCACCCTCACCATGAGCACTCTAACAACATACATCTAGGCCTCTCTCTTCTTCCTCATTCAGCCTTTACCTCCTGCTTCGAATTCCGCCGCCCTCACCACTCTATTCTCTCTAAAACCTAACCTAAATTTCTCTCAATCTCATTTTGTTCTTCTTCCCTCAAACCTAACCTAACCTCATGCTCAGTACAAATCCAGAAACAATATACTCAAAACTCAACTCAAACAAACAGATCAACATACTCAAGGTCACGATAACTAATCACAACCGCGAACAGATGTATCTACAAGCATAGATTCGTATCTGTTAACCGAAGGAATTGAAGAAGCTGCCGTGAAATTGATACGAGATTATGAGCTTCAATTGCCGATGCCGCCAGCTACAAGGATATTTGCCTCGATTCGGTAACGCTTCACCTCTTCATAACTGACTTGCAATTTCGTTAATGCTATAGAACTTTGCTTCAGCTTCGTAATTCCGTTTTGCTCCTCTTGATTTGATATGAACGTATATTGGATTGCTTCGCAGGTTTATCAATGCTGCTGTGACGAATTCAATCGATTGAAGAGACTGAATTGATTAGAGCAATTGAAGAAGAATGCTAGCTATGCAATTGGATCGAAAGCCAAAGTTGAATCCACAGTATTGATGAGGATGATGCGAACAAAGTCGATGAAGATTGAGTTCTTGGCTGAGCTTGGAAGAATAATTCAGATCTTGTGTTGAGAAGATTGAAGAAAGTTGATGAAAATCATGAAGAATTGGCTGGAGTTTTGGAGAATTGGTGAGAGAGAGATTGGTGAGAAATCCGTTTTTGGTTTTGTGATTCTGTTAGGACTTTTTTTGTTATTGTGATCCTCTTATTCTGTTATGATTGAAGAGAGTTATCAAGAAAAAGATGAAAGTGAAACTCTGTTATTGTTATTCTGTTAGGGTTCTCCTTCAGTTATTATGAGAGTTCTTTTTCTGTTATTCTGTTATTTTTCTTGATTGAAGGTTTTTTTCAAGAGTGAATATGAATGAATTGGTTTTTGTATCTGATGGAAATCAATGAAAAACTGTTATATTGTGAAAGAAAAATTCTGTTATGGATTCTGTTAGGACTTTTTCTTATTATGAGAACTTTTTTCCCTTGTGTATGTGTTGTGCGTGATTTTTGTGTGTGTTGAACGTGTGACTGAAAAGAAAAAGTGAAAAACATGATGGTGGCGTGTGTTTAGTACGTGAATCTACAAAAAGAATTGTGTGGGTGGTGGGTTCATGGAGTCAAATTGCAGTTTCCATACTGAAAATTAGAACCGTTTGATTGGCTCCTTCTTTTTCCTTTGTTGCCAATGTGTATCAAATTGTTATAGTGTGAAAACATGTGACTAAGATTTGTCCACAGCAGGGATGGTGTATGTGAAATTGATTATTATTGTCATGACAAAATGGATAATGGATAATGGGCTTTTAATGGGTGTAATGAAAAAATAAAAAAATGTGCTTAACATGGTTTAATGAATAAAATTGGAAGAATAATGAGAATATGGATATAATGAAAAGAAAAATGGATAATTGACTAAAGGAGAATGAAATAAAAATGGAATGGATTTAATTTGAAGATGAATAGAAATGGAATTCAGATTAAATGGAAAGTAGATTTATGAAAGATAATGAGTATAGTTACAAATGGATGTGATTAAGAAAAGGGATTTGGATGTAGATAATGGTTTATGGAAAATAAAATAGAATGATAAATGATTAATGGTTTATGAAGTGGATATTCAGATAATCGAAAATAATGGACATGGTGAAATTGTTGCGAATTAGGATGTGAAAAATGGTTAGGAAATGATGGAAACGGGTATTTATCAATTGGACATGAACTAAATCAAAGGCCACTGATGCACAATACACTTGAGTTTGATCCAACACCAAATTTATACCACCTCCCACACGCCTCAGATGAAATAAACACGACTGTCACAAGACAACTTGCAATTGAAACAACAACCCTCTGAATCACTTTGAAACCTTGACTTGGTTATTGAACTTGCTGAACTCCATAACGAAACCCGGGACATATACTTCTCGAAAATTCTTTGAAAATGGAGATAGCCTGGGATGACGAGAAGACAAAAATATCCTTGTAACTTGAAGATGATGAGAATAGTATGACAATGGGCCAGAGGCATAGTGGACGGTCCTTGCAGACGTGAAATCCTTGAGGATCATCAAACTAGGGAAATAAACCCTAATTCCTCAGAAGACAATCCCATGTCTTAAGCACATGCAAATGGTATGCAAAAATGCGTATGAATGCAAAACGAAAAGCCAGAAAACCAGAGGGCAAATTTGGGGTGTCTACAGCTGCCCCTATTCAATCACCAGTTAATCTGAAAAGGACGATAGTACGGGCTATCGGCCATTCAAGATAAACTGTGGTTGAATACCAAGAAGACCAGAAATTTGCACTCTGACGAAGAATGCAACACCGGGAAATAAACCCAACCAGATGACGCTCTGGGGATAGAAAAAAGAGAAGAAGCAGACGAGCTTCTTCCAAGCTGAAACTGATATCTGATACAAGAACAAGTTGACAGACGAGTCTTCAAATAATCCTGTGACGCCAGGAGCTGGACATACGAGTCCTCAAAACAATGCATATGGCATGAGACAGACGAGTCTCCTTCGGATTTACCTGTTACGCCAGGACCGGTAACCATTTCGACATTTAATTCCCACTGTCAGGATTCGAAACCTCTTCAATACAGACGAGTATTGGATGATCATCAAGATAACACAGACGAGTGTTATAGGTCAATGATACAGACGAGTATCAGACGATGATCTCAGAAACACAGACAAGTGCCTCAAGCAATGATACAGACGAGTATCAGCAACTGGTATAGACGAATACCAGAAATTCAAACACAGACGAGCATTTGAAGTAGTCACAGAAATATCAGGGTAAACAGCAAATCTTCACATTCAGGTGTAAGCTAGCACAGACGAGTGCTGAGGATGATACAGACGAGTATCCAAGCAAAGCAGACGAGCTTCCGAACACAGACGACTTTCGGGGGATAAAAGCAGACAAGCCTTAAACAAACACAGATGAGTGCTGGACAGTTGCAGACGAGCAACAATAGAGAATGCATATCAAGGCACCGACGAGTGCAGCGAAGGATCCAATACCAAACACAGACGAGTGCTGGGAGGTTGCCGACAAGCAATAACAAATATCATATCGGAACACGGACGAGTGTTGAGGAGTTACGGACGAGCAACTATCATAACCAAACACAGACGAATGCTGGAAATTGCAGACGAGCAATATCAAAGGTATCGTAACACAGACGAGTGTTGGGAATCAACAGCAAAACAATACATCTCGAAGCACAGACGAGTGCTGGAATTTGCAGACGAGCAATCAACAACTGATATAATCAAACACAGACGAGTGTTTGGAATTGCGAACAAGCAGAATCAAAGCAATCATAAACCACCATTGGGGAAAGCAAACGAGCGATACCACTGAGCTAACACAGACGAGTGTTGAAAGATGCAGACGAGCAGCTATAAAGCAGTGATATGTCCTTGCTGGGGAAAACTTGCTGAGGGATAACACATACGAGTGTTGAAGATTGCAGACGAGCAACAAACGAATGCCTGATCGGCAACAAGAGATATAACTCTGCAAGGGAAGACAAGTCAAGAGGTCTGAATACCCACTCCGACTGAGGTGATGAATACCTGGCTGTATCATCAAATAAACCAACACTAGGGCAACTTTGCTGGGAAATATTTCACGGACGGAGGTGAAAATAAAATATGAACTCTGTGGGGAATATCATCTAGTGACATCTTGCATTTTCTGGACTAGTTGACTGCTTGAAGATTAACCTAAGAGGATTTTACAGAAGACATGACATCCACAATGCCCAAGTGTCTTCAAACTCTTTAGAGATTCTTCGAATCTTGACATAACTGCCCCAGACTGCATGAATTGTGAAAAAATTCGGCTCACAAGTATTCCTGAAAAATTTCGTGTCACTGCGAAATACTGTGCTCTGTAAGCACAAAGATATGCACACTTGCCCCGGGCATAAATGAATCGAGTGGTTGAATTTTGATGTTGTGATTTTTCTTTTATGACAGACTCATTGGGTATCAACTCAAGGGTTGAAGAAGTGAAGACTACGATATCGACTCAAGGGTCGTAAGAAACGGAAATATCGACTCAAGGGTCGAGGAGAACACAACAACATCAACTCGAGGGTTGAGGAATAAGGCGACAACAACATCGACTCGAGGGTCGAGGAAACGAAAGCAACAATATCGACTCAAGGGTAGAGGATAACAAATCAACATCAACTTGAGGGTTGAGGGAATAAAATAGCAACATCGACTCGAGGGTCGAGGAAAACGAAAGCAACAATATCGACTCAAGGGTCGAGGATAACAAATCAACATCAACTCGAGGGTTGAGGGAATAAAATAGCAACATCGACTCGAGGGTCGAGGAAAACGAAAGCAACAATATCGACTCAAGGGTCGAGGATAGCAAAGCAACATCAACTCGAGGGCTGAAGGAATAAAATAGCAACATCGACTCTAGGGTCGAGGATAACAAAACAACATCAACTCGAGGGTTGAGAAAACAGAAGCGATGACATCGACTCGAGGGTCGAAGAAAACCAGAGTGAAAATTGTCATACTCAACTGAAGTGAGAGGCTGAATGCCTATATATGCCAACATATCATAGCTGAAGAGATGCCCACAAAGATCAGACTTTAACCTTGAAGATGCCAATGACTATTGGACTTTAACCGCATATGATGATCAGACGAAGAAACCATAACGACTGAAGAGGAATTCTCTGATCAAGGAAACACGCTTCCCATGCCCTACTAGAATCAATCATCAGGCATTCATTCTGGGAACGGCCTTGCATACCATAATATTGTCTCAAGAGGATTTTACAGAAAACTTAGCATCTGAAATGCTTCAGCGTTTTCAAACTCTTGTAGACCCCGAAGTAACCACTTCAAACTGTATGGTCCATGAAGGAATTTGCCCCAAGATCTTGCATCATTATGAGGTGTCTTGCCCCAATATTCTGAACCTTGGGTATGTGAATGTGATTAGCCATCTTCCGGAGAAAGTAACTTCTAGTGTTTCTTGGGTGACCTGCCCCAGTACGAGTATTGCTTTGGAAATAAACACCCAGACTATCTGCTCTGTGAGAGATTTAAATCTTGAGGTGATTGCCCCAGATTGGCTGTTGGAGAGATTGATCGACGTTATTGCCCCAGATTGGCTGTATTTAACCCAACTGGTTGGGAAAAGCCCTATTCAACGAAGTTTCTTGGAAAAGTGCCCCTTGACATGAATGTCTTTCCGAAGTTTCCGTCTTCACAACTTGGCAAGATCAAGCTTCTATACTGAGGTTCCAGATGTGAACTTCCTTGATGCTAAACAGATGTATGCAAGCAGACAATGTTTTATTCTGAGAATGAAAATTCTAATGCAACACATGTTAATCTTGAAGCTTTAATTGAAAAGATATCGTTTATGAACGAATCACTAGTTAAGACAATACCATATTTTTTTTATGAAATAAACATGCATATGCAATACCAACAAGAGTCTTTTAGCACAACTCATAGGAGTCAGGAACGCTATCTCATGGTAGCACGCTCTCGAATTAACCATGCTTCAATTAGGACTTTTAAGGGTTGTATCGTGGTCTGGCTCATGGTTATAGAAACAAAGGATATAGGCTCGAAGTTTGTATGTGCCCACCCATCTTCGTGATGTCCTTCCATTCCTATGTTCAGCTAGTTTTCGCAAACGCTCACCTTTCCTAAAGGTTTCGTATTGATTGAGGAACCATTACTCTAACAGTTTAAGCACCATTAAGGTTATTGGAGTAACAGTCACCCCTATTATCTTTTGGGTCTGTATCACACGACTTGTTTTTGCTCAAGGATCTTTCTTGTGTAATCCTTTTCATCTTTTTGCTTTTTCATTCTCTTTGTTTATCCCTAACTTTTGCCTGGACTGATTCTTGTGAATCTTTTGCAATTGGAGTCCAGCGGGATGCCCTAATTTTTGCCTAAGTCGCTTGTTTTCAAGCTTCGACTTAGCGGGCTTTTCATATTCTCTTTTTTTTCTTTTATTTTTGTCCGAACAAACCGTGCGACACTGTTTGTCTTGACTGTTTTGTAAGGGTTGTGACTGTCTCACTTTCTGGTTGTTGAGGAATAACCATGGTGGTTTTCGGTCTTTGGACCTCTTGATTTGGTACCATGAAATGTTAGGGATCCTCAGATACACTCCTTTATGAAAGCATGAACGCCTGGTCCAACTAGCTGACACCTACCCTGCCCCGGGTTAAATGTGAGGTTTTTTTCCATGTGAAAAGAAACTCCTACTTCAAGGCTCAAAGGGGTTAACGAAGGTTTATCTCCCTTATATCTCCGGTGTTTGGGAATTTGAAACAATGCCTGTACATCGTCAACGGGGTCTTATTCAAGAGCACGCAAATGGAGATTTTTGCGTTTTCATTTCGTCATCCTCCATCACAGAGTTTAAGAACAACAGTTGGTATTGCAATGCACATTCACAAAAGTATAAGTAAAACGAATAAATTACTTCAAGAAAAACATGTGCATTTCATTAATTATCATTCAAAAAGCAAACAAGTTTCATGCAAGCATACAAATGTTCAAACAAACATATAAAAGCGACACATAGAAATGCAGTAAAGAAACTGAGCAATGCCATTGTTGGGGAGACTTAACTCCGTCTGGACTTGTTGATCCTGAATACTTTCATTAGTCGGCATCTTTTCCTGATGGGATATGCAGTCTTCAATCAAATGACCACGTGTCAGCACCATACTTCATTCTCAATTATTCTGACCTGAAGCTTCCGACGTTCAAACATTCACACAAGACGTCTGAAGAAAAGAGTGACACTGAGATGAAATTGCCACATAAGTTTGACACCTAAGGTTGCTCGGAAAGACCTGACGATCTTCTGCCTACGTATCTCCATTAACCAACGGCCAATGAAGAATCAGAGCGACGTAGTTCCCCTTAATAGGGATCAAAGTGATGTACATAGCCGCTCTTCATAATCAAACTGAGAATCACCTTCACATATATCTTCGATAAACTCTTCCATAACATGAGCTGACGAACCCACATGACCAAACGGAGACTTGTTAACTTGAATGCCTTGAGGCGTCATTGAAATCAACCCAGAATCAATCAAATCTTGAACCTTATCCCTGAGAGGCTTGCATTCTTCAGCTGAATGCCCTGGTACGTTGCCATGGAATCCACATTGAACATTGGGATCAAAACTTGGTGGATATGGAAAAGGTACCGGACCCGGTTTCTTCGGCACTATCAATCCACTGTCGATCAGGCATGGGAGTATTTGACTGTATGGCACTGGCAATGGATCGAAATACCTTTTGGATCTCTTAGTGTAGTAACGACGCCTTTGCGGAGTATGCTTCTGTTGGCATGGTATTTGTTGGTACTGAGGAGGTTCACTGTTAACTGAAATCTGACATACGGATTCAGAAGGTTGCTGACTCTGAGCAGCTGAAATGCATGGGTAATGTGGATAAGTCAATGGAGTTTGAGGATCTTCCCAGATTGCATCAATCATATCCTTTTCCTGGGAACTGATAACGGATTCATTCTCTTCAGCTGAGCCATCTGAAATGCCTTGGATCTTTCCCATCTTGATAAAACTCTCAATGCGTTCTCCAACTATCACCAAGTCCGAGAAACTCGAAGTTCCACTGCCACTCAACCTCTCCAAGTACGGCCCCTTCAAGGTCTCTATGAAAAGATCAACCAATTCTCTGTCTGATAGCGGGGGTTGCACTCGAGCAGCTACTTCTCTCCACCTCTGGGCATACTCTCTGAAAGATTCGCCATCTCTTTGGGATAAAACTTGCAAATCCATGCGGCTAAGAGCCCTGTCAAGATTGTAGTCATACTGCTTCACAAATGCATTGGCTAGGTCTGACCATGATTGGATACGACTGCTCTCTAACTGCATGTACCAATTCGACGATGCCTCACTCAGACTGTATTGGAAACAATGAATCATCAATTTGTCATTATGCTCATGTGAGGCCATCCTTCTGCAAAATCTTACCAAATGCTGCCTTGGACAGCTATCCCCTTTGTACTTTTCAAACTTCGGTCTTTTGACTTTTGGAGGTATTACCAGGCCATGCACCAGACACATGCTTGCAGCACTTAGATCAATGACATTACGACTTTGAAGGGTTTTGATCTCTTCCTCCAACACACGGAATCTTTCCTCCCTCTCCACAATTCGTGGATCTGGGAGTCTCACCACAGGGATTGCCTCTTGAGGATCTGGCATAGTGAAAGCAAAACGGTGATAATCTGCAGCATCAACAGAAGAAGAATGTCCACTTCGGGCGACTTGGCGCTCTTGAACATCTGGATTGCCAACAGGGGTCTGTACAGGCTGAGCTTGAGCGGAATTACGGTCATCCTACCTTGCCAAAGTCATCATAACTTCCAAAAGTTGGTCCCACTGATCTTTTGTCAACCCAACACTTGCAGACTGGCTTTTCTCTCCAGGATCCATGATCTCCTCAAAAGTTGCTTCAAGTCTGATACGAGAATTGGAGTCTCAACTGTAGATGGTGAACAAAGAACGGATGAGCCCTGCTTGCTGAACAGAAATGCAATGCAAATGCTATGAGATGCCATGTTCGGTTATTTCCAAAGAATCCATCTGCTTTGATTCACATTTTGTACAAAAAATCCAACAACATAATTCAGATATGACGTCCTCGGAAATAACTGAACATGTATGCTAAAATGCTATGATGGCATGTATGCAACTGGCAGGTGATCGAGAACTGGTGTCTGTCTGGATACAAAACACTGAGCTGAGAACCAAGTATCTGATGATATATGTCCTCTGAATAATAACCATCTGATAAGAACTCAAAACCAAGGATCAAGAACTCCAGAACCATAGTAACCGGATCAAAACATAAGATCACACTGATGATGAAGGGTATGTTGAGGTCAAGGGTTCCTGCAAACCTGTAAACCCATTCCCGATCTCACAGGTAGGCTCCGGGTCAGACATCATGGACTCTCAAAGCCACATAGCAATAATACTGTCACCATCTCCGAGAAATGGCTCATGACCAAATCAGGGAATCGGTTTGGCATTATATACTACGCAGGGAGGCCTCAGCTGAGTCCGGGAAAAACAAGCATCCCTTATAAGTCCCCAGCTTCAAGCACTGAAATCGAGAAACAATAGTACATTCAGCCCGCAGGATACAGTACTAATGTCATACGACCAGATGCTTTGACTGAGTTCCTATAAGAGAACCAGGCCATCCTATGCGAGTTCCCAGTGGACCCTCGGGTGCGAATGGGTTTGCCACAAAATGTGGTCTGCCACTGCCACCACTGGAGAGGGTTGTTTCCACAAAGGTTCTCAATGATCGATCCCCAGATGCACATAACTATCAAGGTCCTATCCCGAAGTGGAGGAAATCCCCACACAAGATATTTCCAAGACAGTCGCAATCTGGGCGTGAAACACATCGCCACTCATCATGCCACATGCGAGTACAATATGTCCACTCTAATCCTAGGGTGCACTCAAGCCGGGTACTTGGCTTATCTCTCAGAAACAGTATCACCCAAACCCACCAAACAGAAAACCAGTCCAGACAGTCCAGTATGATATATATGATGCGGAAAATAAATACTGAAAACTGTAAATAAAGCTGTAAATAAAGCAGTAAACAAACAACAATACAATACAACAAGCCACATCAAACAAACATCACCCAATGAAACAGAAACAAACAAGCGCTAGGAGAGACTCACAGGGGAACCAGAGATTATCTGGTGTGCAGTCCCCAGCAGAGTCGCCAGCTGTCGCTCCCGGGATTTTCATCCTAGTACAAACGCGAAAGTGGCACAGAAAGGTTAGAGTCGCCAGCCAGACATTTTTATCCCGAAAGAATGGGAAAGGTAATGTTGCACAAACCTAAGGAAGAAGGAAAGGACAAGGTCCTGCGAACTAGAGATCGGAATTCGGGAGTCGGTTACGATCTGGGAAGGTATTAGCACCCAGATCGTCCGCCGTACCCGACGGGATCCACGCTTGCAAAGAAACTGTTTCAAAGGGTGAAGGTATGAATACTGCAGCAAAAGAAAAGAAATGGACTGGAAAAGAACTGAAATAAGAAACAAAGAGAAAACTGTAGGGAAAATAAAGAATGTGCTCGAACGGGCCCTACCCCGCTGCCTACGTACCTCATCAGGATAATGAGGATCAGAGACGTCGTAGTTCCCCTAACTAGGGGTGGCAAAGGGAAATTGCTTGTGAATTAAAGGCTTGAACTGCCTATGCCATTGCTCAGGTGTTGCAGACTCGGACGACGAGTGCGTAACCGTCTTGCAAAGTGACAAGTAGGAGCAAGTTCGCGTACGGAGCGAAGGAGATGAGAAAAGAATTCCCGAAGGAAAGACGCTTATGATTTGTTTGAGATTTTTATGAGGCTTTTATTTGTGAAGGTTTGCATAGGTAAGTGTACCTAAGTCTTACTCAATGGGATGTGTACATCTCACATCATCCCGAAATGGAATGCGCAAGAGGCACACCTATCTATGGAGGAAATCCCCAAAGCTAGTCCCGCAAGTGAAGGCTCAAGCACACTGTCCTATTACCCTTATTAAGTGTTTTTTGTGGTTTTTTTGGTTAAGAAGTGTTTTTTTAGCTTTTCTTTGTGAGGTACTCATGCTAAGACCTATCCACCACGAGTGATGACTCACACCTCGCCCCGAAATGGAACGCATGTGAGCATCTCATAGCAAAGTCTCATGTCACATGAAAGTACTCAACCTTTATTAAATGAATTAGAATTAAGTTTGAAGATGAGAAGAGAGAGCACCAAAGGATCTCAAAGGAAAAATTCTAAAGGGGGACTAAAATAATCCTAAGTATTCACATGCATGGATATCCTAAAGGTTAGTGAGGTTTCTATCCTAATGAAGAAGGAAGAAGAAGATAGAAGAAGGGATGAGAAAGGCCTAGGCCCAACAAAAGAGAGTTATTTCACATAAACATAAAAGGAAGAGATAAGAATTAGAGATGTGGAACTCAATTCCCACATCTCACACTTACCATAGCCCCTGCAAGGTTAGCATGCACAAGTGAACAAAAATGAACAAATTAACATAACATCATCCAACAATCAGAAGTGAAATGAAGTAAACAAATGTTTAATGCTAATTCAACTCAAAGAAATAAAGATGAGAAGCTTATGACTTAAAATGAGGCAACATGGATACATACGGAAACAAGTGCGCACTTATGAAAGATGTAATACAAAACACACAAAATGCAAGCACAAAGTTCAAAACCAGAATCAAAATTACATAAAGAATGGCTTAAGAGTCCAGCAAGATGAAGGGAGAAATCACACAATACCAAACAATATCAAAATAGAAGCCATGGAACCAAAAGATGGAATTTAAACACTTAAAGAAACAAATGACTTGAATATGAAGCAAAATAAAAAATTCAGAAGAACCAAGACCTATCCTAGGACCAGGAAGGTACCCATACCCCAAATGAACCCCAAATGAGAAGAAGAAGTTGGCACAAGTGCCCTTCTAAGCCTATAGGAGATCTATCAAGCCAAAAGAAGCGAAATGGGACAAGGCGAGAACAAAAATCCACAAATAATCAACCAGCCATCTAAAAAATCTACAACTGAAACCAAATGATCTTAAGACACATTATATCAACCTTCCAAAAGGATTTGCAAAAATTCATAAAGGAATTAGGTCAAATGGATGCACAAACACAAGCTAGGACAGAAAACTTACATCACAAGATACCAGACCAAAACTCAAGAAATAATTTCCTAAAAATTCTGAGAAAAATCACATGAAAACTACAGGATCTTAGGAACATAATGCAAAAAGAATGGGATCAAAACTCTAAATATTGAAGTCTATGGAAAATGGACAAGACAGACTAGTCAAGAAATGGATCAAAAGAAGCTATGAGCAATGGAGATTTAATTCTGGCACGTGCATCAATGAAAAAAATAAAATAAAAATGCTACAAAATTTTAGAGACACAAAGGAACATCTATGATTTATTTGGGAATTTTTGGATGAACTTTTGTATTTTATACGAATTAAAATGAAACTGACTTAAAAAGAAACTAAGGTGGGAAAAGAAAATTAAAAGAAAAAGAAAGAGGTGAAATTAGTAATGACTTTATACTGAATTGAATGGGCTAAGATAGGGGAGGGGTGCGAAAATCAACTTCTAAGGCCCAGGGTGATGCGCTGATCCATGCTGTATGGTGGAGGTGTGATTACAGGGTGCAAAAAATAGAAAAAAACATGAATCCGAAAATGGCCCAAGCCCAATCAATGATCATTGCAATTTCTCTCAACAAAAACAAAACAAACTTCTATTTCTGGATTAATCTTTTTCTACATTTTCTACACAATTATACTAATTAATCCTAAACAACCATTATCCTAATTAACCTTTTTTCTATTTCCTAACAATCCATTAAACTTGCTAACAGTTTATGTTTCCTAACAATTATCATTAACTAAACATTATTCAACTAATTAATTCTTTATATTCCCTAACAGTATTCTAAACATTATAACAATTAATCTATTATATTTCCTAAACAGTATGTCAACTTAACTAAACAATATTCTAATCAATTATTTCTAAACAATTTTCTAAACAAAACATTCTAATTAAATTCTATTATTAATACTAAACATTATAACAAATAAACCAAGACAACAAACAACATGAGCTTCTTCTCCCTCTCAAACTCGTCATCTTCATCTACCTCAACCCTAGGAGGCCGCCGCCGCATTCATCACCTTCTTCCGCCCTTCCTCCATACCTTGTCGTCGCCATCTCCAACCCCGCAGCAAACCTCTCTCTCCCCGTCAACGATCTCTCACCTTTCTCTCTCTCTCCAACTCAAACCCCTTTCCTAAACCTAAAGCCGCCGCCGCCACATTCATCACCTTCTCCCTCACTCCCGATCGGCTTCACCACACTCTTACCTGACCTCATGCCGCCGCCCTATCCGTCAACCTCACACAGAATTTCCGCCGCGCCACTCACCTAAGTTCGCAGCCACCCTCACCATGAGCACTCTAACAACATACATCTAGGCCTCTCTCTTCTTCCTCATTCAGCCTTTACCTCCTGCTTCGAATTCCGCCGCCCTCACCACTCTATTCTCTCTAAAACCTAACCTAAATTTCTCTTAGTCTCATTCTGTTCTTCTTCCCTCAAACCTAACCTAACCTCATGCTCAGTACAAATCCAGAAACAATATACTCAAAACTCAACTTAAACAAACAGATCAACATACTCAAGGTCACGATAACTAATCACAACCGCGAACAGATGTATCTACAAGCATAGATTCGTACCTGTTAACCGAAGGAATTGAAGAAGCTGCCGTGAAATTGATACGAGATTATGAGCTTCAATTGCCGATGCCGCCAGCTACAAGGATATTTGCCTCGATTCGGTAACGCTTCACCTCTTCATAACTGACTTGCAATTTCGTTAATGCTATAGAACTTTGCTTCAGCTTCGTAATTCCGTTTTGCTCCTCTTGATTTGATATGAACGTATATTGGATTGCTTCGCAGGTTTATCAATGCTGCTGTGACGAATTCAATCGATTGAAGAGACTGAATTGATTAGAGAAATTGAAGAAGAATGCTAGCTATGCAATTGGATCGAAAGCCAAAGCTGAATCCACAGTATTGATGAGGATGATGCGAACAAAGTCGATGAAGATTGAGTTCTTGGCTGAGCTTGGAAGAATAATTCAGATCTTGTGTTGAGAAGATTGAAGAAAGTTGATGAAAATCATGAAGAATTGGCTGAAGTTTTGGAGAATTGGTGAGAGAGAGATTGGTGAGAAATCCGTTTTTGGTTTTGTGATTCTGTTAGGACTTTTTTTGTTATTGTGATCCTCTTTTTCTGTTATGATTGAAGAGAGTTATCAAGAAAAAGATGAAAGTGAAACTCTGTTATTGTTATTCTGTTAGGGTTCTCCTTCAGTTATTATGAGAGTTCTTTTTCTGTTATTCTGTTATTTTTCTTGATTGAAGGTTTTTTTCAAGAGTGAATATGAATGAATTGGTTTTTGTATCTGATGGAAATCAATGAAAAACTGTTATATTGTGAAAGAAAAATTCTGTTATGGATTCTGTTAGGACTTTTTCTTATTATGAGAACTTTTTTCCCTTGTGTATGTGCTGTGCGTGATTTTTGTGTGTGTTGAACGTGTGACTGAAAAGAAAAAGTGAAAAACATGATGGTGGCGTGTGTTTAGTACGTGAATCTACAAAAAGAATTGTGTGGGTGGTGGGTTCATGGAGTCAAATTGCAGTTTCCATACTGAAAATTAGAACCGTTTGATTGGCTCCTTCTTTTTCCTTTGTTGCCAATGTGTATCAAATTGTTATAGTGTGAAAACATGTGACTAAGATTTGTCCACAGCAGGGATGGTGTATGTGAATTTGATTATTATTGTCATGACAAAATGGATAATGGATAATGGGCTTTTAATGGGTGTAATGAAAAAATAAAAAAATGTGCTTAACATGGTTTAATGAATAAAATTGGAAGAATAATGATAATATGGATATAATGAAAAGAAAAATGGATAATTGACTAAAGGAGAATGAAATAAAAATGGAATGGATTTAATTTGAAGATGAATAGAAATGGAATTCAGATTAAATGGAAAGTAGATTTATGAAAGATAATGAGTATAGTTACAAATGGATGTGATTAAGAAAAGGGATTTGGATGTAGATAATGGTTTATGGAAAATAAAATAGAATGATAAATGATTAATGGTTTATGAAGTGGATATTCAGATAATCGAAAATAATGGACATGGTGAAATTGTTGCGAATTAGGATGTGAAAAATGGTTAGGAAATGATGGAAACGGGTATTTATCAATTGGACATGAACTAAATCAAAGGCCACTGATGCACAATACACTTGAGTTTGATCCAACACCAAATTTATACCACCTCCCACACGCCTCAGATGAAATAAACACGACTGTCACAAGACAACTTGCAATTGAAACAACAACCCTCTGAATCACTTTGAAACCTTGACTTGGTTATTGAACTTGCTGAACTCCATAACGAAACCCGGGACATATACTTCTCGAAAATTCTTTGAAAATGGAGATAGCCTGGGATGACGAGAAGACAAAAATATCCTTGTAACTTGAAGATGATGAGAATAGTCTGACAATGGGCCAGAGGCATAGTGGACGGTCCTTGCAGACGTGAAATCCTTGAGGATCATCAAACTAGGGAAATAAACCCTAATTCCTCAGAAGACAATCCCATGTCTTAAGCACATGCAAATGGTATGCAAAAATGCGTATGAATGCAAAACGAAAAGCCAGAAAACCAGAGGGCAAATTTGGGGTGTCTACACTCCTCGCCCATGGCGAGAAAATCGCCTGTCTCGAAGATAAGTCTCGTCGACCACCGTCTCCCGCGAGACCCCAAAGAAGGCATACTCATTCTCCTGCCAGGAAGAAGAGGAAAGGGCACGCTGACGAATCAACGGGCAACAAGCGTCTTCGTCAGTCTTCCCCACGTTCTTCTCCTACAAGAAAATCAAGAAGGAGCAGATCAAGATCTGCCTCTTCCCGACGAACGAAGAAACATGCTCACAGGTCTCCTTCGTTCAACTCTAGTGACGACGAGGACGCTCGGGGTCCCCTTTCATCTGAAATCATGGCAGCTAAGCTTCCAAGAGGTTTAGAGAAGCCCCCACCGCTAGGATCGTACGACGGAACCACGGATCCAAACGAGCACATTGAGAATATCGATGCGCTGCTCGACTATCAAGGAGTATGGGGAGCAATCAAATGTCGCCTTTTTCCTACGACGTTGAGTAAAGGAGCGATGACATGGTACAAAAGCCTTGAAGCTGAGTCCATCACCTCCTGGAAACAACTTGGACGCACGTTCTCCAGGCACTTCACCGCATCAAGGCGGCACCCGAAGACAGAAGCTTCGCTCGAAGCAATCATCCAGGGGAGGGACGAACCTTTACTAACTTACATCAAAAGGTTCAATAAAGAAGCGGTCCAAGTATCCACGACCGACGACATGAAAAAATATTTGCTGGAACGAGGATTACGCCCGTCGACTGATTTTCATCGGGCGGTCGGCATTGAGAAGCCCAAGCCTACATTCAGTATGAGGAAAAACAAGCGGCCAGCTCGGTAAGAGACGCTCGACGCCGTGAAGATGCTAAGCCTCACCGAGTCGATGAACCTTCGACATCTCGTCGAGGAGGAGACAAAAGAAAGGACGATCGCTCCCATGAACCGCGGGAGAACCGAGGACCCGTCGGTCGGTTCCACGAGTACACACCTCTCCTAGCCTCCAGGGAGAAAATTTTGTCTGAATGTGCCAATTCGGAATTCAAACAGGCAGGGGTACGTTTTCCGAGGCAGGGTCCAGTTCCTAGTCGTGGACTGCCCGTCGCTGTACCAATGCATCCTAGGACGACCAACATTGGCCGAGCTAATCGCCGTGCCATCCACCGTCCACCTGAAGATGAAGTATTACACTACTTCTGGTAAGGTCGCCACATTACACGGAGACGTCGACGCTGCTCGCAGGTGTTTCGATGCAGCATCGAAGGGTCTCAGCTCAATATCATACCAACCGAATCCTTCGACATCAAATTCGCCAGATGTTCCCAGGGCTTTCCCTCAGGTAGACTCATTCGACCTGGACTGAAGATTCTCGGATTATAGCGAGGGCGTCCAAAGGCCAACAGAGTCGCTATCCCGACCAATACCGGATGGAGAGTTCAAATTAATCCCCTGGGAGAGGACCCAACTCGGTGCGTTAAAATCGGGGCACATATGCCCGACTTGGTGAAGCGATAGCTGGAAGCTTGCCTCAGAGGGAACGCAGATCTATTTTCCTGGAGCGCTGCAGAGATGCCGAGGCTCGACCCTGAGACAGCCAGCCACCGCCTCTCCATTGACCCAACGCACAAGGCGGTCGCTCAACGCAGAAAGAAGCAGTCGACCGAAAAAACTGAAGCAGCTGAATTTGCTGTAAAAGACCTCCCCGAGGCTAAATTTGTAACCGAGGCCAGGTACACAACCTGGCTTTCAAATGTTGTACTTGTGAAAAAATCTAATGGAAAGTGGAGAATGTGCGTTGACTATACCGATCTCAATCGGGCATGCCCGAAAGATGCATACCCTTTACCTAAAATTGATAAATTAGTCGACAATTTCTCCGACTTCAAGCTATTCTCCTTCATGGACGCATACTCAGGATATAATCAGATACCCATGGCCATGTCTAACAAAAAATACACGGCCTTCATGACCGAATCGGGCAATTACTTTTACAACGTTATGCCCTTCGGTCTGAAAAACCCGAGCGCAACATATCAGTGCATGATGAATAAGGTTTTCCGAGCAGAAATCGGAGATATGCTCGAAGTATACATGGACAACATGATCGTCAAATCTCAACAAGAAACGGACCACGCGTCCCACTTACAAAAAGTGTTCGATCAGGCACGAAAGTGCAAAATGCGTTTCAACCCTGAGAAATGCACGTTTGGGGTCCGAGCAGGTAAATTCCTTGGATTCTACTTGACTGAACGAGGCATCAAGGCCAACCCCGACAAATGTCGGGCATTCGCGGAACTCCCAATTCCTACTTCTAAAAAATCCATACAGTCACTAAACGGGGTCCTTACCTCCCTCGCTCGGTTCGTGGCGAAATCCGCTCAACACGCTCTCCCCTTTTACAAGCTCCTCCGCAAAGAGGCATCTTTCGAATGGACAGAGGAGTGCGAGCTAGCGTTGTCCCACCTAAAAAAGGCACTAAGTGAACCCCCAGTCTTGTCTAGACCCGAAGGGGGGAAGGTACTTTATCTCTACCTCGCCGTTGAAAACGAGGCAGTAAGCGCGGCACTTGTGCGCGACCTACCCGAGGGGCAAAAGCCTGTTTATTTTACAAGTAAAGCACTCCATGGCCAAGAAATTCGATATCTCCAGATAGAAAAGGTGGCTTTGGCCCTCTTTCTCGCAGCCAGAAGGCTACGCCATTACTTCCTGGCTCACACCATCATCGTAAGAACCGATCAACCCATAAGACAATTGCTCGGTCGACCAGACATGGCCGGACGAATGTTAAAGTGGTCATTGGAACTATCTGAGTTTGACGTCAAATTCGAGGGAAGACAAGCTCTCAAAGCTCAAGCGCTGGCTGACTTCGTGGATGAACTTACTTTCACTGAGCAAGAGTCGAAAACCTCATCCAGGTGGGTTATTTTCGTGGACGGAGCCTCTGGCCCAGCAGGTAGCGGAGCTGGAATTATCTTGGAGAACGAAGAGGGAAACGTCATCGAAGTGTCCCTAACCTTATCTTTCCCCACTTCTAACAACCAGGCAGAATACGAAGCTTTTCTAGCGGGTATACGGCTCGCGACCGATTTGGAAGCAGAAGAGATCACAATCTGCACGGATTCTCAGTTGGTCGCGAGCCAGGTCCGAGGAGATTTTCAAGCCAAAAACGATAACATGGCCGAATATTTGGCCCTCGTAAAAGGCGAGCTAAAACGGTTCAAAAGTGTGGAAATCAAACACATCCCGCAAGAGAACAACATCCGCGCCGACATCCTTTCCAAATTGGCGAGCACTAAATGGAAAGGAAACAACAAATCCGTCATACAGAAAACGCTTCCCCGACCTAGCATTAGGCAATCATCGGTCCACGTAGACATTAACCTCGTGGGCGACACAAACTGCTGGATGACCCCAGTATTTAACTACCTAACTAAGGGGGAACTACCGACCGACCCAAAAGCGGCCAGTACCATACGACGAAGGGCATGCCTATATTCCCTAGTAGGTGGACGAATGTATCGTCGAGGATTCTCTACGTCCCTCCTCAGGTGCGTAGAAGAGGAAAACATCCCGCACGTACTGAGAGAAGTCCATGAAGGAATCAACGCGCAACATCCACGAGGACGGTCGTTGGCTCGAAAAATTCTTCGGGCAGGGTATTATTGGCCCACACTTCAACACGACGCGAAGGAACACGTGAAAAGGTGCGACAAATGCCAACGGCACGGGGACGTGCACGCAGCACCCCTATCCGAGTTGAAATCACTGTCATCACCTTGGCCATTCGCATGGTGGGGGATGGATATCTTAGGACAATTCGTCGTCGGGTCTGGTCAAAATAAGTACTTAATTGTGGGCGTCGACTATTTCACCAAGTGGATAGAAGTTGAGGCTTTAGCCAAAATCACTGCGCTCAACATACTACGTTTCTTCAAGAGAAACATCCTTGCCCGGTTCGGGGTACCGCTCGCCATCGTGACCGACAACGGCACTCAGTTCACGGATAAACACTTCAAAGAATTCGTCGCATCAATAGGAAAGAAACAACATTTCGCTTCGGTTGAGCACCCCCAAACTAACGGATAAGCAGAGGCCGCAAATAGAGTAATCCTAAGAGGTTTAAAACGAAGACTGGACGAGCATAAAAAGCATTGGGTCGAGGAGTTACACAGCATACTATGGGCATATAGGACCACACCCCACTCAACGACCAGGGAATCCCCATTCCGATTAGCATATGGAACCGAGGCGGTGATTCCTATAGAAATGCATGTCCTATCCAAACGCACAGAATCCCCTATGGACCAAGACACCAACTCCGAAGCTTTGTGGGACGAGCTCGACATGATCGAAGAAGTTCGGTCAGAAGCTGCTCTCCGAGAAACCATTCTCAAACAAATAATAGCTGCTCGGTATGATTCTAAGGTCATAAAACGAACGTTCGAGGTAGGCAGTCTTGTCGTCAGAAGAAATCACAGGGATCCCCGCGAGGGAAAAATTACACCCAACTGGGAAGGCCCGTATCGCATCCGAGCAAAAACCGAGAACGGAGCCTATTATTTAGAAAATTAACACGGGGAAGAGCTTGCTCGGCCTTGGAACGCCGAGAAACTCAAACAATATTACAGCTAAATCACAAAGTTGCCTTGCTCAACTTTCAAGCAAGGAGCGAAAGGACCGACTAAAGACTGCGTGCCTAGGTACGAGCACGACAGCCCAAAAATGACAAAGTCAAGCAGGATCTCCTTTCAAAAGAAAGAGAAACTTGCCGCACGGACGAATACTCAAACGAGTCCGACGTCGCCTAAGTACCATGACCAGGCAGAACCCCAGCTCGCGATGGGACGTTCAAGCCGCGGAGTCCGGACAAATATCTTAGCTCGGGCACCGACCAGGAGTAAAAACTCCAGAATCTACTTGGTCCCCCAAACCAATGGAACGCAAACAAACCCCGTGCACATTAAATCACATCCAACCGAGTGCGAAAATGCACAACAAACACTTAGCATTTAAAATATAGAAAACTGTCCTCCGAAGGACGAGCAAGTGAACAAAGAAGATAACAAAACAAACAACCATTAAGTGAAAATCAGAATGTTAACACAAAATTGCGACCTCGAAGGGCCGACTTGTTCATATTTAATTACAAAGGGGACTATGCCCTAAAAGAAAAACTCAGACATAAAATTACAAGGCATGCAGGCCAGAAACTAATTACCCTCGCCTTTCGGGCGGCCTTCTTCCTGGCAAGCCTCCTCCCGCTCCGGTTGCGCTTCAGGCTGGTCAGGCTGAGCAATCGACCCCGGTTGAGAGTCGTCCACCACCAGGTCTGAAGGAACCACAGTCTGGCTGTCTTCGACCTTGTACAGGTAGCTGATTCGACCAACGTCCAAAGCCAGGTCAGGATGGAGAACCCTCATCTGATCCACCGCGTTCTGGAAGCTGAGCTCAGTTGATGAGTTCAGATCTTCCATGTCTTGGTCGATCCGAGCAAGCAACTGAGCCCTCGTTACCAGGCTTTTGGTCTCTTCGTCCTCGTCCTCCTTCGGGCAGAAAGCGTCCTTCAGCTTTTTATTCTGCTCCAGCACCCTTTTCTTGTCGACCTCCAACTTGGCAATGACGTTGGCCCGTTCAGTCAACTCCTTGGCCGCGGCTTTAGCCTCTTCGGTGGCCGTTGTCAGTCTAGCCTCAGCGGCAGCCAGCTGCTCCTTCAGCCTACCCATCTCTCGCTCCTGTCCAAGACTCCCTTCGGTCGTCAGCCAGGCCATTGTCAGAACCCGCATGACCGCGCTTGCGTCCTGGGCCAGGGATAACCGCCGGGTAGGAAGGTCCATGCCCTCCAAGAACAAGGAATCCGCACGGTCCACCTCCATGCTCGTTCCCTCGAAGAAATTGCGCTTCACGAAGCACGGCGGCAACCCATGCTTCGGCTTCAGAGGAGCGTTGGCCGTCAAGTCCACAGTGGCTGCGGACTTATGTTTCTTCATCAGAGAGCCAGTCGAGGCGCTCGGAGAGCCTTGGACCAAGGGGCCCGACCCCGAACGACTTGTCTCCGTCAGCTTGGTCTGCACGACCCTTGATCTCTTCTTTTGCTGCTGACGCAGGCGTTCTTGAATTTTATCCAGTGGGTTCGACAGAGAGCCTGAAAAAAGAAAAAGATCAGATTAGTCGTGGACGACAAAGTTAAATCAAATATTTGACTAATATAAATAAACAGATACCAAAGAAGTCGGACACTTCCTGCCCGGTAGTGCAGGCCAGTAATTCGGTGACATTAATCAAGGGACGCTCCACAGCTTCCCCCCATCCTGCTCAAGCATAACTTTTCCATCTCCGTCCAGCAGGGGGGTCGGAGTGAAAGACGCTATCAATTTTGTAAAGGCCTCGAAACTGGCCGCGTCATCGTCATTCAATGAGTCCCCCACCTGAACGAACTCAACAACAGGTTTCTCGTAATGAGCATAACTCCAGGAAAATGGGAACAACCACAGCCTCCTCGGGATCACCTGCCCTTGATCTTCGAGCTTAGGTTCGTCATTATCGTCGGTGTCTATCCCCATGAAGCTCATTGCCCTCACGGCCACCGTGCTCGCGGGTTTGATCAGAAAGTACTCAGTTTTAAAGGCCCAGATAGATTCTGAATGGGCCTTGAAGATTTTCGTCCTCTGCTTGAAGGACACGAACCCCTTCCGATCGGTTCCTCGCCCGACTTGGCGCTGCAGGGAGAACAGACGGAAGAACAGAGGAAGCGTGGCACCAACACCCAGATGGGAACACTTCATTTCGAACGCTCTCAGGAACGCGTATGAATTGGGATGAAGCTGGGAAGGGGCAATGCATAGATGCCCGAGCACGACACTCACAAAGTCACTGAAGGGCAAAGTTACCCCCAGGACCAAGACTGCGTATTCATACATAGAGAAAGCCCGACCTCGGAAATCTGAGAAGATGCGGTCATCATCCCCCGGGCAGGTTACGACCCAATCGGCAGGGTCGCCGACGACGGGCAGCGGCTCCGTTCGGGGTCTCGAAAATGAGGACACCTTGTCCAACAAATCCTCCACCACCCATTCTTCGGGTGAGACCCTCGTTTGGTCAGGACACTGGGGCGAATCTGTTGATGCTCCTGTAGTACTCGTATCTGAATCCCCCGAGGAACTCCTAGAACCAGAAGGGACGGACGCAGATGATCCTGAATCTTCCGAGGACGTCTCTTCCGAAGACACGTCTAATGGATCCACGAGCGAGTTTTCACCTGAAAAGAAGAGGAAAGGCGTTAGTGAATTCGATTAAGAATATCAAATCCACCCTTCCACCGCTCGACAAGTGAAAGGGCGCGCATCAGCTCAGGGACTAGGTCCCGAGCTATAGCCCTGACTGACCATCGCTCGGAGCGACGGCTTACGCCCAACATCATAAATTACGGGATCTAACCTAGATATTTGTCAAATCCCAAGTCAAGGTCGACCAACACTTATGTCGACCATGAGTTAGGGTTTGAAACCGACCGACTACGGTGGCAGAAGTCCTAAAGTTTACCGGATCTAAATCTAAGACTACCGTCAAAACTATCCTAAACCACATGCATTTCTACGAAACCTAAGCTATAAACACCTAAAATGGCGAAAAAGAACCGTACCTTGCGCTTGGGAAGACATTTTTGAAGAAGAAATGTGTTCTGGAAGTGGTGGTCGGAAAGGAGATGCGGTGGTCGACGGCTGAAGTGATGGCAGTTGAACGAGCAGAGCGTCGGAGAAGAAGATGAAGCGAAAAGTTCAGAATGGGCCCTGAGAACCCTATTTATAAGAGGGAAAACACGTGCAAGCACGCGTGACCCCTACACGCTAGCCCCTAGGCTAGCCGTCAAATCATTAATAAGCGCGAATTCCCAGATATTCCAGCTTTTTGTTTCACATTTCCCTGTCGAGCAACGTACCGGCTGCCCGTTCCTCGAAGATCTGCAGCGTAAATTCCTGGCCTTAACACTGCTCATCGCCGAGCACGAAATCATTTCTAAGTCACTGCTCTTCCGCACGAGCAGTAACTTGGGGGGCTCCTGTTCTGGACTAGCCCAATTCCCACAATTGGGTCAAGCAAACCAATCCTATAGCTGTGCTCGACGTCGAGCAGAATTAGGAATGATGGTCTCTGTCGACCATAAGCATACCGACCACGAAGAAGTTCCCTAACGGCTAGTTTTGATCGTTACCTATTTTTACGGATTCCTCGATCCGCGCCTCACAATATGGACCAATAATCTTCCATTTAGCCCCTTATATAAACCCTCTCATCTGGGAGGGTCAGGTATTCAATTCTCTGACCTTTATTCTCGTACTTGCATGCTCTCTTCTAGGTTACTTACTTTAGCATCGGAGTGCATTGCAGGTACACCCCATTTCTCTCCTCACCGACCGTCTTCATCAGCTCTCGAGGCCAGCCGTATCGGATCCTTATCTCCAGGTACGATCACTTATGGTACCATAACTTTTAACTTTTTACAAATCAAGCCATACCAATCAGCCTGTGCCACAACCACTCTCTGGCCAATCAGCATGACTTATATGGACATCAAAGAGCCCATTTCACACAAGCTTGGAGCCTAAATCCTCAAGAACTCAGAAATCCCCAAAATTGCAATAACACTTCCTCTCTTCGAATTGCACAACACAACCATCAAAACTCCAAAATTCTTTCACCATTCATCTCAACATCACTCAAGATCATTTCCCACCCCTTGCCATGGCCTAAACACCCCTCAATTAGAAATACGATTTCTGCCACACCAGAACCAAACACCATAAACCAGCCATTGTAAGCTTGTTCTAAGCTCTCCAGAAGCTTCAAGGGACCAAGTGGAGTGGGTTTGCACAAAGGAGGGAGTCAGAAAGCTCAGAATCTCAAAGCTTCAACTCAGGTAGCTCCTTAGAACAATTTTTTCAGAACCTCTCTTTTAAGTTATAGAATGAATCTATATGCTTCCCTGATCACACTGATATAATTTGTTTTGAAAATGATGGAGAAATGGCCATGTATGCTTGCTCTGAAACTTTTTAACCTAAAATGTTTTTTCTTCGATTTCTCTTTTTGATGCATGATAAATGAGTTTTGAGCCTGGATTCGTGTTTAGGAAGTTTAGGGGAATGTTTCTGGAGCTTTAGAGACTCTGGGTGGGCCTAGGGAGAGAGATTGAGTTTTGGGGTTGCCGGAGAAGATGACCGGCACACTGTTCCGGTCACCTGAGAGTCAATAAGCCCTAATCCTATATTAAATGCCAGTTTGAATGATAGTCGTAGGATCTTGCTTACCCGCGTGTTTGGATGGCTCAGATTGCCTCATTGAACCCTAATCTTTTAATTAATTTAATTAATTAGGTTTAATTAATAAAAATGCCAGATTGAATCCTGACCTTACATTTACGCGCGCATTCAACATATTTTCCCCCAGTTTAAATCTCAGCCTTCAGATCCTCATACTTTTCATTGTATTCATTTTAATTCATTTTCTTTTTATTTCTTTTGTTCATTTTATTTAAAATAGCAAAAAACATCAAAAAATTCTCAAACTTTGCAATTTTGTTTCAAATATTTATCTTTATCTGAAAACATTTTTATTTTTATTTTTTGCATTAAAAAAGTATTTTTAAAATAATTAAATGTCATTTTTAATTAATTAATGGATTTTAATTAATTAAAAATGCATTTAGGTTTCTAAAAATCACCAAAAAATTCATGAAGCATTCCAATACATTTACAAACATTTTCAAACTCACCATACAAATTTCTTTTTAGGTTTTATTACATTTTCACAATTTTCTTTGAATTAGGGTTCTTAAAAATCACATTTTTTAACCCTAACTTGAAAAATTCTTTTCTGCATAACTATGATGAGTTTGAACTTGGTTCTTCTTGCATTGTTTCCCATATTGCATATAGTTTCTAGGTTATTTACCTCATGATTTTATCTTTCATTTTCAATTTGATTTTCATTTTCCCTTTAGAAGCACCCAAAAACCCTAGTTAACTTAGAAATTTCATAACTTCCACTAGGTTAAGCTTCTGACTTTCTCCTATGGGGTGTGATCTTGTATAGGTTTAGGGTTTGTTTGAGCTTGATTTAAATTTTTTATCATGTAGTATGCTTCTGTTTTGGTCATATGCATCTCATGTTATCTTAAAACCCTAATTTTGCATCTTCATTTGCATTCTCCTTTGCATTTCATGAACTTGTGAGCTTGCCATGACATTTCAAGCATTTGTATGACATCGTAGACATCTTAAGACATGCTTGAACATTGCTTGATCATTTTTTTCATTCATTTGTTATTCTTTGCATCCATTACATTTCATGACCATCCATGTGTTTTCATGCTTCTAAACATGCTTCCTTTGCATCTCATCTTTGTATGATCATTCATATGCATCTTGTATGACTTTGCATCATCTCATATGTCATTTAACTTGCATTTTCACTTATGACTTTGGTCTTTGCATCTCATTTCACTCCATTTCCTTTTGCTTTATGTGTTATGCATTCATACTTACATTTCAGGAGCTATTGGTAAGTTATCTGGGAGGTGGATTTGCCTTCACCTCCAATCTCTTCTCATCATTCATATGCATTCTTACTTCTCTTTGAAGTGAACTTGCTTCACTTATGCCCTATCTTTGTTACTTTCTTTCTTTTAAGTTACTTATCTTCTTCAGGAACTAAGTAACTTATTTTTTCTCTCCTTCTCTTTTCATCTGCTCCTTCCATTGGTGGCCTTGAAGATCTTTTCTATTAAGCCTCACAAACCATAGGACGCCCAAGCATGATAATTTTTAGGGTTGTGTATAGCCCCCCTAGCTTTTTTACCTTTGAGTATCCTTGAGTCTCTCTTCTCATCTCTTAATCAGAGGCTAAACTCTTAAAGCTTTAGGACGTTGGAATTAGGGTTATGCCTGCATCCTTATCTTAGGATGGAGTGTATAAATTTAATCCTTAGTGTTAAACCTTTAATTTGTTTACACCTCTTAATCAAAACACATTAATAATCACTAAGACTTTATCTTGTAACTTGGGCCTTACATTAGGGTTTTATCTCTTCCATATGGTTAAGAGGGACTAACTCTAGTGTTTAATGGACAAGTCCTCCTCAAGTTGTCTTGCAAACCATAAAATCCACTTATTAATCTCATCCTTTAATTAAAATCCATTTAATAAAGGCTTTTTATATAATGAATTTAATCCCTAACCATGGATTAAGTTGAGTTATCTTCCTCAACTTAAGTGCTCTCATCTATCATCCTTCTATTAGGATGGTGTAATGAGTTCACTAATCTGTGATTGGAGATTAAACTCATTACTTAACACTAAACAAACCCAAAAACATCTAAATAATCACAAGTAGGTTAATGATCTTAATCCTACATCATCATGGTAATTAAGTTGAGATGTTTATCTCACACTTAAGTATGCTCATTATCCCTAATCAGGGAGGATATAATGAGTTTGCAAACCCTTGATTTAGGCTTAAGCTCATTAACTTATGAAAAACACTAAAAACAATAAAAAACTGAAAACACAAAAACAAACAATAATCGTCTCCTTCGGGATTCTTTTCTCATCACACTCATCCACAAACGAGAACTTGTTTCTTCCGTCTAATGTAAGACAGTTAGCACTCGAGCCAGACGAGTCATACAATTGAGCATAGACAAGTAAGTAGTTCACATTCAATCTTTTTCAGTCTCTTTGAGTCGAACTACGGTGTTCTGACTTCCTCATTGCACGAGAGGATACGTAGACATAACTTAACAGTTATTGAACAAAAGTCTCTTTGCCATCCCCCTCTTTCAACATTCTTTTCTAAGCCTCAGTTCCTAAGCAATTCACCTTTTGCACCGACACCTGTATTTTCTTTCCTTAGCTTTTGCACACAGATAGCACATACACCTACCCTTTTTAAATACAATCTCGTAAGCGTGGATCCCGTCGAGTACGACAGACGATCTGGATGCTAATACCTTCCCAGGTCGTAACCAAACCCCTTTCTTATTTTCTCTGGTTCGCAACCGTCTTATCCATCTCTTTCTAGGTTTATGCAGCATTACCTTTCCTTCGGGATAAAAATGCCTAGCTGGCGACTCTATTCAATTCAACCTCATTTTCTCTTTCGCCGACCGTTCGCGTCTGCATCTTGGGACCTAGTGTCTTTTCAGGGGAGCGACAGCTTGGCGACTCTACTGGGGACTTATCTTGCAACCAGGGCTTCTGGTTCTTTTTGTGGGTTTCTCCTAGCGCTTGTTTGATTTGTGGTTATGGGGGTGTTATGTGTGCTTCTTTTTTATTGCTTTATTTATCGCTTTCTGTACAGCTTTATTTACTGCATTTATTTATCTCTTTCATTTACTGTTTTATGCATTTTATATTATTTCCATCATATCATGTTCTAGATTTGTTGGTTTGCCTTTGTAGGAGGGGTATCTCAGTGAGTAAGGTTCCGCACCGGGAGCCTGAGTGAAACATAGGATTAGAGTGGCTTCATATTCTTTCCCATTCCATTTCGGTCTGGTGCGGGAATATGAAACACGGTTCAGACATGGGTTTCTTCCTGAGAACTTTGTGCTACGGATTTCCTGTAGTACTAGGGCTATCTGGGAAGCCTGCTAAGTCTGGATGACCTTTTTTAGACGACCTTCAGCATCTGAGGTGAATTAAAGGAGGGTCCTTTATGATTAATGTAAACAATGTACCTCCGAGTTATAAGTGTTTACACTTCTCATAATAGATCCAAGTCTGAGGATCCTTGTTCTAGAACAATACCTGTGAGAGGGTTGGGATATTTACAGGTTTGCAGGAACCCTTGGCCTCAACATACCCTGTTACTGATATTGTTTTAAGGTTACACTATTTTGTACTGATTCTATGAAACCCTGGACTTGTGACTCTTTATTTGAGTCCCCCATCTGGTTACTGATTCTCTAGCCTTCATCTGGACTTATGAACACACATGGACCCTATCAAAGCAAATAACAGATCCAACACTTGATCACAAACCCTTGCATAGTGAAATTCTGTGATCAGGTACGTGATGTCGAATGGGATGTTTAAACACTTGAAGACTTGAGAAAAACTTAAAGTGCAGGAAAATTAAACAACACAGGAAATTGTTAACCCAGTTCAGTGTATAACCACACTTACATCTGGGGGCTACCAAGCCAGGAAGGAAATCCAATATAAGTAATATTAATTCTAGACTTAAACCACCCAGTTTAATCTATCACTTAATATCTACCCAAGGCAATTTCTACCTAAGACACAACTTAGATATGAGTACCAACTCACTCCCCCTTAATCACACAGTGATATGTTTACAAGTTTAATAAAATTTAAGTCATACTTCAAACAAAACAGCTTGATCTTACTTCACAGTTTCAATCAAGACACAAATACACTTTTGCTTAAAAGCTCATAAAGTGATACACATAAAACAACCTGCTATTAAAATACAAACACCCTATTTAGTCTTCTTAATTTCGTGCTCTATTCTGAGAGTTTCTGTTGCTTAAATAGGTGTTTGGATTTTGGGCTTTCTGTAGGTTATCCAATCCCGATACGCATGCTGCCATCACCTTGAATTAGGGTTTGTTACTTCCTTGATTCTAGGTGAGACAGTTCTTCTGATTATATTGAATTCATATAATTAATCTCCCTACAGATGCGCCTTCTTCTGTTTCATCCATCCATAATTAATTCCAGATAACTTCCCATAATTTACTCAGTTCTGTTAAGCATTAATTAATTCTGGTAGCAGGTTTGAGATGTCACAACATCTGGTGTGACATCCTGAAAACTGAACTTACTTCATTAACTGATACAATGTCACAACATCTGGTGTGACATCCTGTAAACTGAACTTACTTCATTAACTGATACAATGTCACAACATCTAGTGTGACATCCTGAATTAAGTTCATTTACTTATACTTTGTTTGATAATGTCACAACATCTGATGTGACATCCTGAACTAAGTTCAACACTTCTTGTTGGTCAAAAATTCTGCCAATTCTAAACATCTACAAACTCCCCCTTTGGCTAATTTTTGGCTAACATAATCTTCTGGTTTATCAGAGTGCAGCAGAGTTTCTTTTATCAGAGTACAGCAGTTCTTTTCTGTTGAGTCATGTGCGAGTTTACTCCCCCTCAAACCTATATGTGTTCTGACTTGTTTCAACATAAATTTTTCATTAAAAACACAGCTTTAGTTCAGAAGCAAACAGAAGTCATTTTTCATTAATAAGTAAGCTGCAGCATACATTGTTGTTGTTGAGTTCTCTTCTCCCCCTTGTTTGACATAAATTAGGGCCAAATATTACAATGACAGAGAGAATTACAAAATTACTAATTCAAAATACAATGCTGAAGAAGACATTACATATTCCTCACATACATTTTTCACTCAGAATCTTCATATTCAGTGTCTTCCTCTTCTTCAGTTTCCTCATCAGAAGCAGCAGCCTTCTGAGCACTCTCTTCAATTTCCAGCCTTTGGATAATCTCCTCAAGCTTCTACTTCCTGGAATCCAGTTCTTTTCATGTGTTCTTCAGCTCAGCAATCAAAGCAGCTTTGGATATTGGAGACTTTGCCTTTGAAGGTCCAGCAGATGTCCCAGAGGGAGCTTCAACATCAGCTGCATGATGACTTAAGAACAGCTTGTAATGGAAGGCCAGGGGACTCTCTCTTTTGCAGATTGAATCCTTCTCAGTGAGGATACCTGGACACTGGCTAAGGATTATTCCACACAGCAAATAAGGGAAGGCAATAGGCAGCTTTGTTGCAGATGTCCCATCATGTTTCAATGTTTGATAAAAAATGTAAGACCCAAAGTCCAGCTTTGTTTGGGTACCTACAGCATATATAAACCTGCCCAATCCAGTTCCTATTGAGGAGGTATGGTTGGTAGGGACCCAGTTTGCAGTGCCAATCCTATGCAGCATTGCATACTTCCTTGTTAGCAAGCTAACAGAAAGTTTCCCCTTGATTGGCCAAGCTTTGACTTGATTAGCAGTGATGACCTTGCACACCTTGTTATCTGTCTTTCCCAGCTCATTAGGTCCATCGGATTCTCTTCCTAGATAGTGGTTGATAACCCTAGGAGAGAATTCCACACATCTCCCTCATTACATATACCTTTTTGAAGTCAGCTGACTTACCATCAGCACAATCCTCTTGAAGGTTGACAATAAATTCCTTGACTAGTAGCTCATAGCAAGGAGAGAAGTTTGACACTGTTTTGAATAAGCCAGCAGAAGAGATGAGATCAATTACCTCAGTGCACTCAAGTGCATTGCTGCTCAGCTCTCTTTCAAGTGCTACCCTTCTTTGGTAGACAAATTTCCATCTGCTCACACTTGACACATGATGGAATGAAATGTTGTCTAGAGGAGCTTCTGGAACAGCAGAGGAGGACCTTGAAGGTGCTGGTTTCTTCTTTGGTGGGGATGTTGGGACATCCTTTTCAACATCTGAATCTGGAGGAGTGATAGCTTTCCTCTTTTGTGTATTCACCTTGCTCCATTGTTTGGTAGGACCAAAAGCAACTTTAGCTTTGTCCTTCTTTGGTGTAGGCTGCTTCGTCTCAGAAGTTGCATGTCCTGCAGTCTTCTTTTCCTTCCTAGTTCTGAGCCTTTTGGCTATGCTAGGGTTCACAAAGGCAATGATTTCTGTGTCAGAATCATGCTCTATGTCAACAACAGGAGGAGGTTGAGTAGTCTCCTCTTCAGCAGGTGGATCAACAGAGGCTTGATCATCAGTGGAGGCCTTGTGCTGGTCCTCAGATGTTTCATCATCAACATCAGTGGATGCTTTGTGCTGTTCCTCAGATGTTTCAGCATCTATTGGAACATCCTGTTGGACAGGAGTGTCCTCTTCAGCCTGTTTTGGTTGTTCTTCTTATGGAGCTGGCATGGTGTTCAGGGGAATGGATATACCACTCACAACTCTTTGCTCAGACAGAATCCTGTTCACAAGTTCCTTAATAGAATCATCCACATATTCAGAGGCTTTGGGAGTGGTGTTTGAGGATGAAGGCATTCCTTTGGCTTTGCTGAATACAGGTTCCTTTGCTCTTCTCACTGTTGGAGTTCTAGGCTTTTGAGCAAGAGGAACACTTCCTCTGATTTCGTCCATGGGAGTTGAATCCATAGGTACCACAGAAATGGGGGTTGCATGCACCACATCCTCTTGGTTGAGGATTTCATCAGAGAGGTTAGGGTTTTGGTGTTGAGACATTTTCGAAAGTGGTGGATGAAAAGTTTAAGTTTGAATGATTTTGATGAGCTCTGAAAATCAGTTAGAGTATGCAATTCGTTTTGAGAGGATGATGAGAAGATGAATAGCTGAGAGCAAGCTGGTATTTTTATAAGAGCCGTTACTTGGAGAATTTTAAGGAGTGGAATACACAGAGTTCTTGACCAGATTGGTGTTGCCATCTGGTGATCATGCCACACGATGTCATAGGACATGTTGGCACATCTCCATAACTGCTATATTTCACATAAGCAGATTCCCAATTTGCCCCTTAGGTTTTCAAATTGGGTAGCATCCAAAGCTTTAGTAAATATATCAGCCAATTGCAGATTTGTAGCTACATGTTCCAATGAGATCACTTTCTCTTCCACAAGATCTCTGATGAAATGATGCCTGATATCAATATGCTTGGTCCTGCTATGTTGAATAGGATTCTTTGATATGTTAATAGCACTTAAGTTGTCACGGTACAATGTCATGATATCTTGTCGGACATTGTACTCAGTGATCATTTGCTTCATCCAAACCAACTGTGAACAACTGCTACCAGCTGCAATATATTCAGCTTCAGCAGTGGATAAGGAAACACAATTTTGTTTCTTACTGAACCAAGAAATCAAATTGTTTCCTAGAAAGAAGCATCCTCCTGATGTGCTCTTTCTATCATCAGCACTTCCAGCCCAGTCAGCATCACAGAAGCCAGTGAGAATTGGTTTGCATCCATGAAAGTACATTATGCCATAGTCACAAGTACCATTGACATATTTCAGAATTCTCTTAACCTGGTTTAGATGGCTAACTTTTGGATCAGCTTGATATCTTGCACATACACCTACTGCAAAGGCTATGTCTGGTCTGCTAGCAGTCAGATATAATAAGCTTCCAATCATACTTCTGTATAGGCTTTGGTCTACATTCTCACCCTTGTCATCTTTTGTCAGCTTTAAGTGTGTGGGGGCAGGAGTTCTTTTATGAGTAGCATTGTCCATCCCAAATTTCTTGACAATGTTCTTAGCATACTTGCTTTGGGAAATGAACATGGAGTCCTCCATTTGCTTTATTTGCAATCCAAGAAAGTAGGTTAGTTCTCCTACTAGGCTCATCTCAAATTCAGATTCCATTTGAGTGACAAAATGTTTAACCATCTTGTCTAATATCCCACCAAAGACAATGTCATCTACATATATTTGAGCAATCATGACATTTCCTACATCATCCTTCACAAACAAGGTTTTGTCTATTCCACCTTTTATGTACCCTTGCTTGATAAGAAAAGTAGTCAGTCTTTCATACCATGCTCTTGGGGCTTGCTTCAGTCCATAAAGAGCCTTCCTTAGTTTGTACACATGGTTTGGACAGCTTGGATCAACAAATCCCTTAGGTTGTTCTACATATACATCTTCATTAAGATATCCATTTAGAAAGGCACTTTTCATATCCATTTGAAATAGCTTGAACTTCAGGATACAAGCAATTCCTAAAAGTAGTCTGATTGATTCAAGCCTTGCTACTGGTGCAAAGGTTTCATCAAAGTCTACTCCCTCAATTTGTGTGTATCCTTGAGCTACAAGTCTAGCTTTGTTCTTTGTAACAACTCCCTGCTCATTTGACTTGTTCTTATACACCCATTTAGTGCCAATCACATTTATGTCATCAGGTCTAGGAACAAGATCCCACACTTCATTCCTTGTGAATTGACCTAATTCTTCTTGCATAGCACAAATCCAGTACTCATCAGTAAGAGCTTCCTTGATGTTTTTAGGTTCTATTTTTGAGACAAAACAAGAACCTGAAATCACCTCTCTTGATCTAGTGCTTACACCTCTGTTGGGATCCCCAATTATCAAATCTTTGGGATGATCCTTATGGATTCTTATGGAGGGAGGTTTTCTGGATTGCTCTGTCCTTGCATCAGTTTGAGTGAAGTCAGAATGATCACTCTTTTCTTCAGCTTCAGTTTGACTGTCAGCAGATGTTCCAACATCTTCTGTAACATCTGCAAGGGCATCATCAATTATCACATTTATGGACTCCATGATAACCTTGGTTCTAGAGTTAAATACTCTATAGGCTCTGCTGTTTATAGAGTATCCAAGGAAAATCCCTTCATCACTTTTAGGATCCATTTTTCTTCTTTGCTCCCTATCAGCCAGAATATAACAATTACTTCCAAACACATGGAAGTACTTAACTGTGGGTTTTCTGCCCTTCCAGACTTCATAGATTGTGGACAAGGTTCCTTTCCTTAGGGTGACTCTATTATGAATGTAACAAGCTGTGTTCATAGCTTCAGCCTAGAAGTACAATGGTAACTTTTTAGCATGGATCATAGCTCTTGCTGATTCTTGGATAGTTTTGTTCTTCCTCTCAACAATCCCATTCTGTTGAGGAGTGATAGGTGAAGAGTATTCATGATTGATTCCTTCTGAAGAACAGAAATCTGAGAATTTTTGATTCTCAAACTCCTTTCCATGGTCACTTCTTATTCTGACCACACAACTTGCTTTTTCTCTTTGTATTCTTTGGCACAAATCTTTGAATACATCAAATACATCAGACTTTTCTTTGATAAAATTTATCTATGTATACCTTGAAAAGTCATCAACCACCACATAGGCATACTTCTTACCACCAAGGCTCTCAACCTGCATAGGTCCCATAAGATCCATATGCAACAATTCCAAAACTTTGGAAGTTGTCAGATGTTGGAGCTTTGGATGGGACATCTTGGTTTGCTTGCCTATTTGACATTCACCACATATTTTGCCATCATCAATCTTCAGTTTAGGAATACCTCTCACAGCTTCCATAGATATGATTTTCTTTATACCTCTGAAATGAAGATGACCCAGTCTTTGGTGCCATAGTTTCACTTCTTCTTCTTTGGCTAAAGATCAAGTTGAAGTGAGACTGAAATCTTGAGGTTCCCACATATAACAGTTGTCTTTAGATCTGGCTCCTCTCTTGACAACCTTCTGTTCTTTATTAGACACTATGCATTCAGTTTTGGTAAAGTTTACACTGTAACCTTGATCACATAATTGACTTATGTTGATCAAGTTAGCAGTCAGTCCTTTTACCAGCAGCACATCATCCAGTCTTGGTACATCTGGACAATCCAAGGTCCCAACTCCCTTGATTTCTCCTTTAGCTCCATCTCCAAAGGTTACATATCTGGATGAATATGACTTTAAGTCTACTAGCAGATTCTTCAATCCAGTCATGTGCCTAGAACATCCACTGTCAAAGTACCAGTCTTCTTTAGCTGATACTCTTAGAGATGTATGAGCTATATATGCAACACCCTTCTTTGACCATTTGTATTGAGGTTTCCTTTGATGCCTCTGCCCTGTGTAGTGTCCATTTGCAGAGCTCCAAGGTTGTTTGTTGAACTTGTTCTTGGGCATGTAGCTTTGATCAGCATGAAGACTAGCTTTAGGTACCCATACTTTCTTGATGACCTCTGTCTTCTGCTTAGGGGGTTGCTGATACATCTGATTTGGATATCCATGCAACTTGTAGCAATGAGGTTTGATGTGTCCAAACCTTCCACAATGATGACATCTCCATCTTTGATACTTCTTCTTCATTATGTTCTTTTCATGATGTTGAGACATCTGTTGGAACATTATGTTTGACTTTGTGTTCTTTTCATGATGTTGAGCATCTGTTGGGACATCTTGTTTGACTTTATGGAATTTGAAGTAGTTTTGCTGGTGCTAGCCTCAACCTTATGAACTTTGTTAAATCCCAGTCTAATTCTATCCCCTGAATGCTTATTGTTGTTTAGAATAACATCCAGTGTGTTTGAGCTACTGTTCAGCATTCTAACAGATTTGGACATATGCTCCAACTTGGAGTTGAGAAGGCTTACTTCACTTTTCAAAGTGTCAATGATCTCTAGATCACTGTTTTTTTCATCCTTTAGTGCCTCAATCTGCTTCTTCTGCTTTATACTCTCCATGCATATTTCAGTGCTCCTTTTAACCAGTTCTCTGTATGATTGTTCAAGCTCTTCAAAAGTAAGCTCCTCATCACTGGATCCACTTTCAGATTCACATAATCCAGCTAGAGCAGTGATATGCTTTGCTGATTCTTCTTCTGAATCACATCCTGAGTCTTCATCAGACCAGGTTACAGAGAAACCTTTCTTCTGCCTTTTTAAATAGGTAGGGAATTCATTTCTGATGTGTCCATATCCTTCACGTCCATGACATTTAATCCCTTTTTCTTGATTGGTCTTTTCATCATAATTTAACCTTCTATTAGCATCATAAGGTCTTTTATTCTCAGAAGAGTTTGAGTATCTTCCACTTGGTCTGGACTTGTCATCCATCTTTCTGAGAATCTTTTTGAATTGTCTTCCAAGCATAGCAATGGTTTCTGATAAATTTTCTTCGAGTTCTTCTTCATTATTTTCTTCTTCTTTATCAATATTTGACACCAAGGCTATGCTTTTGTTCTTCTTTACAATTGTGTCATTCATTCCCATCTCAAATGTTTGAAGGGAACCAATGAGCTCTTCAACCTTCATTGTGCATATGTCTTGAGCTTCTTCTATTGCTGTGACCTTCATGTCAAATATTTTTAGCAAAGATCTGAGAATCTTTCTTACATGCTTTTCATCAGTCATCTTTTCTCCCAAAGCACCAGAAGTATTGGCTATTTCTAAGATGTTCATGTAGAACTCATGAATTGTCTCATCTTCCTTCATTCTCAAGTTTTCAAACTTGGTGGTGAGAAGTTGAAGTCTTGACATCTTCACCTTTGATGTTCCTTCATGAGTTGTTTTGAGAGTGTCCCAAACATCTTTGGCCAGCTCACAGTGATGCACAAGTCTGAAGATGTTCCTATAAATGCCATTGAATAAAGCATTTAAGGCCTTGGAATTGCCAAGTGCTGAATCTTCTTCCTCCTTACTCCATTCTTCTTCAGGTTTCAACACTTTTGCTCCATCTTTGTTGTCTTGGACAGGGTGCTCCCATCCTTTGTTGACTGCTTTCCAGGCCCTATTGTCAAGTGATCTTAAGAAAGCTACCATTCTTGGCTTCCAGTAGTCATAATTAGATCCATCCAATATAGGTGGTCTATTTACAAATCCTACATCTCTGTCCATGTTTTCAGAATTTGCAGTCCCTAGATCTCACCCAGTTAAACAGGCAGGGTGCCTGCTCTGATGCCAACTGAAATTCTGTGATCAGGTACGTGATGTCGAATGAGATGTTTAAACACTTGAAGACTTGAGCAAAACTTAAAGTGCAGGAAAATTAAATAACACAGGAAATTGTTAACCAAGTTCAGTGTATAACCACACTTACATCTGGGGGTTACCAAGCCAGGAAGGAAATCCAATATAAGTAATATTAATTCTAGACTTAAACCACCCAGTTTAATCTATCACTTAATATCTACCCAAGGCAATTTCTACCTAAGACACAACTTAGATATGAGTACCAACTCACTCCCCCTTAATCACACAGTGATATGTTTACAAGTTTAATAAAATTTAAGTCATACTTCAAACAAAACAGCTTGATCTTACTTCACAGTTTCAATCAAGACACAAATACACTTTTGCTTAAAAGCTCATAAAGTGATACACATAAAACAACCTGCTATTAAAACACAAACACCCTATTTAGTCTTCTTAATTTCGTGCTCTATTCTGAGAGTTTCTGTTGCTTAAATAGGTGTTTGGATTTTGGGCTTTCTGTAGGTTATCCAATCCTGATACGCATGCTGCCATCACCTTGAATTAGGGTTTGTTACTTCCTTGATTCTAGGTGAGTCAGTTCTTCTGATTATATTGAATTCATATAATTAATCTCCCTACAGATGCGCCTTCTTCTGTTTCATCCATCCATAATTAATTCCAGATAACTTCCCTTAATTTACTCAGTTCTGTTAAGCATTAATTAATTCTGGTAGCAGGTTTGAGATGTCACAACATCTGGTGTGACATCCTGAAAACTGAACTTACTTCATTAACTGATACAATGTCACAACATCTGGTGTGACATCCTGTAAACTGAACTTACTTCATTAACTGATACAATGTCACAACATCTGGTGTGACATCCTGAATTAAGTTCATTTACTTATACTCTGTTTGATAATGTCACAACATCTGATGTGACATCCTGAACTAAGTTCAACACTTCTTGTTGGTCAAAAATTCTGCCAATTCTAAACATCTACAAACTCCCCCTTTGGCTAATTTTTGGCTAACATAATCTTCTGGTTTATCAGAGTGCAGCAGAGTTTCTTTTATCAGAGTACAGCAGTTCTTTTCTGTTGAGTCATGTGCGAGTTTACTCCCCCTCAAACCTATATGTGTTCTGACTTGTTTCAACAGAAATTTTTCATTAAAAACACAGCTTTAGTTCAGAAGCAAACATAAGTCATTTTTCATTAATAAGTAAGCTGCAGCATACATTGTTGTTGTTTCATTAATAAGTATGCTGCAACATGGACTCATCCAGGAATAACAACATTACTTATCATTTCTTTGAGCCATCCCTAGCAGGCATCAGGCAGATTCAGGCAGTCATCACTCCTGATCATGTCCCTTTGTTCAGGGAATATTATGGTGGTATTATGGACATGATCATGGACTTGGATGCATCACAGAGGAGCATGATCCATACTCGCCTTCAGTTTTATGACCCTCCTCTCAGATGTTTCACATTCCCAGACTTTCAGTTGGGTCCTTTGATGGAAGAGTTTTTCGTGTTGTTAGGTGTCCCCATCAGGAGAGGAGTCCCTTTCAACCCTGAGATGACTTCTCCTAGGAATGAAGACATAGCTAAGGCTTTGTATTTGGAAAACACCACCATTGATCAGCATATAACCACCAAGGCTGGAATCCCAGGCCTCCATTTGGACTTCTTGATCACTCAGGCCACCAGTCATGCTGCAGTTGGGAAGTGGGAAACTGTTTGTGCTCTCCTGGCTCTTAGTATATATGGGATCATTTTGTTTGTAGACGAGCCAACGTTTGTAAGAAAGAATGCTATCCTCCTATTCCTACTGAAGAATCCAGTTCCTACCTTGCTAGGGGATTTCTACTACCCAGTGCATCAGAGAAATGAGAAGCAGATGGGAAGACTAGTCAGATGTTGTGTACCTCTCTTCTACTGTTGGTTATTGAGACACATGCCAAAGACAGAAGCTTTCCTGAACCCTCATCAGTCAAGAAACTGGGCTAAGAGAATGATTGCCCTTACTTCAAAAGACATCATGTGGTGTACTCAGAGCACCAAGGGCAGGGACATAATCACAAGTTGTGGGCAGTATCCCAATGTACGTCTTATTGGAGTGAAGGGTTGCATAAATTATAATCCTTTGCTTTTCAAAAGGTAGCTAGGTGTAAACACCCCAAATTTTCCCTCACCCATTCACACCATGGATTGTGATCATTTCATATGCATAAACACCATCACAACATCTCATATCACAATTTTGATTCACTGCATTGGTTCTAAGTCATCTGCATCTAGGGTTTGTGATCTGAGCAATCCAAGAGCTTCTTAAGCCACTCCAAAGATCATCAATCACTTCAAAGAGGTCCATGTGTGTTCAAGTATCATATTATATCCTCTCAAAGTCAAGAATGCCAAAGAATCACAAGAACTGAGGATGGTATGGAAGCAGAGCCAGGCTTGACTGCACAGATGACCTAAAATTAGGGTTTTGGTTTCAGAGGCCATAAATCCAAATTTTTTGGTCATTCTTGTTTCTATTGGTCTCTATATGGTGTAGGGAGTATGCATATCAATTTTCATGAAGAAATTCCATGGGGAAGTCATCTGATCAAGAGTTGACTTTTCAAGCAAGTCAGTGCAAAATCAGGGCATCTGAGGCCCCCAATGACTCAACCAAAGGGTGTTCTTCATCATTTTGATTGTATATGATCTTTATTTGATCATGGAAGATGGTAGAAGTTCACAAAATTGAAGAATTTCAAGTCTTTTGCAAAGTTGACTTTTTGGGCAAGTTTGACTTTTAATGAAATTGTCATTTTAGGCAACTTTTTCAACCCTTACTTTTTGATTCAAAAAAGCTTCAAATGAAAAAACTTTGGTCATGAAAGTTGTAGAATGGATCATTCCCTTTTCAAAAAGTACAAGAACATGACCTAATTCATTTTGGATCAAAAGTTATGGTTTGTCAAAGTTGGCAAAAATCACAAAATTTGAAGTTTTCCACCAAAGAGGCAAAGTTGCAAATTCACTTCTCAAGGCAAATTAAGTCATCAAATGCATTTCTAAACTTCACAACATGATCATACAAGACCTAAAAATCAGAATGGGCCAAGGGATCATTCATTTTGTGGCCTATGGATCAAGGTTTTCTCATAAGAATCAAAAGCAAGGCAAGTTGCAAAACTCATCATAGTTTCTCATCCACTTGCTTGCTAGCTTGCTGAACCATCCTAGGCCTTTCCCCACATCATGCTGCGCAGGACACACTCTTTGTCCTTGGCTAGAAGTAGCCCATACTTCTCTTACACCAACTTTGACATTTTGGCAAAAAGACCCATACCAATCAATAAAGCACACATCACTTCATCTGACCAATGGCAATTGTTTATACAAAGAAAAAGCAAGCCAAAGCAACTACAACACAGGCCTGAAACACTCCACAACTCAGCATTCTCATTTTCATCTTCATGTGCAAGAGCCTTCGAAACTCATCATACAGGCCGCAAACTCATAAACAAACTTCACAAACAATCTCACCATGCTTCACTGAACACAAACCAACCCTTAAAACAGCCTGAAAGCCATTGAATCAAAAATACGACTTCTGCCCCCCTTTGAACAGAACTCTAGCAAACTCCCAAACCAGCCCAAACAAACTTCAAACAAGCCTGGAAAACACTTTGGAAAGGTCATTGGAGCTGTTTAGAAGCAAGAAACTGGCCCAGAAGCCCCTGGTTTGAAAGCTTCGATTCAGGTAGCTATGGCATTTCATTTTTCCAGAACCTCTATTTCTTGTTTCTAAATGATAAAGAATGCTTCCCTGAGTTCACTGAACTTTTTACTTTTGAAAAAGATTGAGAAATGAGGTTGTATTGTGTTTCTGAAATTTTGGAAGTTTTTGATGTTTGATTCATATCTTGATTTTGAGTTGAAATAAATGGATTTTGATGCTGGATTGTTGTTTAGGGATGTTAGTTTAGTTGATCTGGAGAGTTTGACATGATTTCATGGCGTTTTGAGAGAGTTTGAAAGTTGAGTTGGCCGGAGAAGACGACCGGAACAGTGTTCCGGTCGCCTGAAGGTCATTAGGGTTTGTTTAATTAGGGTTAATCATAATTAGCCAAGTTTGAATGCCAGCCCTTGGATATGGCGCCAGGTCAATTCGCGCGCGTGCATATTTGAATCTGGACCTTTAGATTTGCATACTTTTCTTTTTTTCAGATTAAATTCATTTTTATTTTACATTTATTTCATTTGTTTTCTCATATTTATTAAAAATAGCAAAACCTTTTCAAAAATTCTGAAAATTTTTATATAAACTTTTATTAATTTTCAGAAACCAAAAACATTTTTATTTTTATTTTTTGCATTAAAAAATATTTTTAAATCATTTAAAAGTTTATTTTTAATTAATTAATGAGAATTAATTAATTAAAAATACTTTTAGGTATTTAAAAATCACCAAAAAATTCATGAAACCTTTAAAATCATTTAGAAACATTGTCCAACCCTCAAACCAAATTTCTTTTTTGATCTTGATGCATTTTGATAATTTTCCATGGAATTAATTCATTTTCAAAGCATTATTTTGATCCAAACTCCAAAAAATCATTTCTGCCTAACCATTGAGAGTTGGACTTTGATTCTTTTTGCATTGTGTTGTGCATATCATGTAGTTTGTGAGATTAAATTGGCATGAATTGATCTTGCATTTTCCATTTGTTTGACATTTTTTTCTTGTTAAGGTACCCTAAAACCCTAGAAATCTTAGGAAATTCATAACCCTAATTAGGTTAAGAGTTAGAACCCCTCCTTTGGGCAGTGAGTTTGTGTAGGGTTAGGGTTCCCTTGAATGCATTTTCAATTTTTTTATCTTGATGTTTGCTTCTGATTTTGGTTTTTGTTTGAGGCATTGATCATAAACCCTAATTTGGGCTTCCATATGCATCCATCTTGCATTTGCTTGCATACCTTGACTTGCCATAGCATTTTGTGCATCCATTTGATTCATTTGACATCTTAAGACATATTGTAAGCATGTTTGATCATTACATCTTTCATTTGCCATCTTGTATGCCATTTACACTTCATAACATTTCATGTATGATCATGGTTCTTAACTTGCTTCATTTGCATCCATTTGTTCATGTGATCATTCTCAAGCCATGTTTCATGTTTGCACCATCTCATAACATCATTATCATCTCATATATGCTTCTGGTTTTGGTTTGCATCATGCCATTCCATCTCATTTTGCATTGCATTGTATTTCTTTCACTAACTTTTCAGGTGGTAAGTTACTTTGAGAAGTGAATTTGCCTTCACTTCTCATAACTTCTTTTCATCTCTCTTATGCATCCTTGCTGTATTTTATTATGTGTTTGAGATTGAGCTTGCTCTTTCTTCTTCTTCTTACTTTCTTTCTTCAAGTGACTTGTCTTCTTAAATGAAGCAAGTTGCTTTGCTTCTCTTTGCTCCATTCATCTGCTTCTTGGTGGTTCCTCTGAAGTTTTTCTCTTGTTAACCTCACAAACCTTAGGAACAACCGAGCATGATAATAATTAGGGTTTTGACTAGTCCCCCACTTAGTTTTACCTTTGTGTCTCTTGAGTCTTCTCTTCTCACCTCATAATCAGGGACTAAACCCTAAAGGTTTTAAGGCTTTGTGATTAAGCTTATGCCTGCATCCTTCTATTAGGATGGAGTGTATAACTTTAATCCTAAGTGTTAAACCCTTAATGTGTTTAAATCCTTTAATCAATCCATCATAATAATCATCAAGACATCACACTTGTAACTTGGGCCTTGCATTAGGGTTCTAATTCTTCCTTAATTGGTTAAGAAGGACTAACCCTAGTGTTAATGGACAAGTCCCCCTCAAGTTGTCTTACAAACCCTAAAAATCACTTCATCATCATATCATTAAATAAAATCCACTTAATAAAGGCTTCGTTTTGTCATGGGTTTAATCCCTAATCATGGATTAAGTTGAGGAGCTTTCCTCAGCTTAAACATTCTCATCTATTATCCTTCTATTAGGATGGTGTAATGAGTCTGTTTAATCCCTGATTATGGCTTAATCTCATTACTTAACACTAAACAAAAACACCAAAAACATCTAAATAATCACAAGTAGGTTAATGATCTTAATCTTACATCAAAGGTGATTAAGTGTGAGAAGCTGACTTCACACTTAAGGCATTCTCATTACCCCTAATCAGAGGGAAGATGTGATGAGTTTACTAACCCTTGGTTTAGGCTTAAGCTCATTTTCTTATGACAAACCACAAAAGCAATAAAAGACTGAAAACACAAAAAACAAACAATAATCGTCTCCTTCGGGATTCTTTTCTCATCCCATTCACTCACAAACGAGAACTAGCTTCTTCCGTCTAATGCAAGACAGTTTGCACCTGAGCCAGACAGGTCATACACTTGAGCATAGACAAGCAGGCAGTTCACAAGTCAATTCATCTTTCAGTCTCTTTGGGTCGAACTACGGTGTTCTGACTTCCTCATTGCATGAGAGGATACGTAGGCATAACTTAACAGTTATCGAACAAAAGTCTCTGTATATTCCCCCTCCTTCTAGCATTATTCTTTTAGCCTCATTATCATGAGCATTTCACCTCTTGTCCTTACACTGACACTATACATTTTACACTTCACTTCTCTTACACTGACACCTGTACATCCTTTTCCAGCTCTTTATACACAAATTGCACTGACACTACCCCTTTAAAACACAAATCTTTTAAGCGTGGATCCCATCGAGTACGGCGGACAATCTGGGTGCTAATACCTTCCCAGGTTGTAACCAACCCCCTTTCTCAGTCTCTCTGGTTCGCAACCGTCTTATCCATATCTTTTCCTAGGTCTATGCAGCATTGCCTTTCCTTCGGGATAAAAATGCCTAGCTGGCGACTCTATTCATTCCCTGTGAGTTCACTCCTGTGTGTCCTCACACCCTCCCTTCGCCGACCGTTCGCGCCTGTACCTTTATCTGGGCCATTCCCATTTATCGGGAGCGACACTAGGGTATGCTTTAGTACATCCACCAAGAGAGCAGGATTTAGCAAAGACCCTTTACTGTGATATTCAGAATAATCATGCCATTATCCGGCAAGCAACCTGGGCTTGGGATAACATTCAGACAAAAGGGACAGCTATTCTTGGTAAGTGCAACAACATAGCTTCAGCTCAGTATATTGATTGGTCTTGCATCAGAGGACAGATCACCCGCATGCCATTCACCCTGGAAGATGTGTCAGGGTCATCAACAATAGAGCCTGTAGCTACAATCAGTTTAGAGGAGTTTAAGAAGCTTAAAGAGAGGAATGCTTAGCTTTCTAAATCTCTAACGAAGACCCTCTGGAAGAGGAATGATAGTCGTCTGGACAATGAGAGGTTAGAGAAGCTCCAAATCGAGCATATGACCAAGATTGAGAAGACAGATGATTACATCAGAAAAGCGCGAGCATGGGAGTTGGTATTGAAGAATGATTGAAAAGAAGCCAAGATTCAGAAGGCCGGAGCTGAGCACTACTTGGAAGAGAGTCAGGCTAGGTGGATCATGATCACTGAGGCTCGTGTGCAAGAAGATCAGAAGAAACATGCTAGGATAGAGCAGCTGGAAGCTAATGAGAAGAAGAGTCAGGAAGCTTTGTTAGCATCACAGAAGGAAATCTCCGAGTTGAAACTCCGGGCGGGGTTGAAGAGATCAAAAGACCAAGGCAAGTACCAGAGGTTGACAAGTGCCATTGCCACCAGGAACCTCCTTATCAGGACCATCACAAAGCATCTAGTTGGACCAGTGACTGATGCTCTCCTGAAGGAAGTCAATGAGGATGACTTTGGGCTGGATGTTTGATTTCTTTGTATTTGTATCTTATCTTGGTTGTACTTTTTGATGACTTTGTTGTATTTTGACCCACCATGGGAACTTGTTGTAATCATAAACTATGTATCTTTTTCATTTGTAATATATGGTTTATGTATTACCTGAATCTTCTTCTTGGACTTCATTTCTCTTCAACATCTTTGTTCCCAGTGTTCTGGAAGGTCAAAACCAAAGAACCAAACCGAATACCCTTGGAAGAAAAATATGCATATTGCATTACATACTAACCTCATTCTTTGTTTTGTAGGTGTTTTTGTTGTTGTTTTCTCACTTTGCTATGTGTTTCAGGAAACATTGCTCGTAAGAGGGTTTTCCCCATCAATAGAGTTCACCGATATCCTACAAGAAACAACCTTCCGAGCATACAGATGGACCAAGTTCAGCAAGATTTGACTGACGTGAGAACTCAGATGGCTAATGAGAGAACTGAGATGAGGGCTCAGATGAACCATTTCATGGCAGTAATGACTGGGTTGGCCCAAAGCCAAGAAAGATTAAGAGAGTTGGTCGAGCAACAAACTCCAGAAGAGAATCATCTAAGTACAAGAGGTACTAGCAACAATGATCACGGGAAACCACGAATAGATGCGCCAGATTTTGGGCCTCACCTTAATCCTTAGATCAATGTTATCAGAAATACCCAAGGAAACACTAGAGGTTGTGCCTTACAGGAGGACCCTCAAGAGGAACAGTTTATAGTAATTGGTGCTGGGGATGAAGCTTATGATCGTCGTCTGGACGAAATAGTAGAAAAGCTGAGATCTCTGGAGTCCCAAAACTCTTTAGGATTTGATGTTATGGACATGGGTTTAGTTGAGGGAGTCATGATTCCTCACAAATTCAAGCCTCATTGCTTTGACAGATATAATGGTACCTCTTGTCCACATACTCACCTGCAGTCCTTTATGGGGAGACTGAAAGCTTACACCATGGACGAAAAGTTGTTGATGTTGTACTTCGAAGACAGTCTGACCAGGGCTTCCCATGAATGGTATTCTCACCTATCCAGAACAACAGTCAGAAATTGGAAGGATTTGGCCGAAGCTTTCATACGCCAGTATCAGTATAACTTGGACATGGCCCCCAACAGAACTCTCCTAATGGTGTCAGCGTCTTCAAGAGAAAGCTTCAGGGAATATGCCCAAAGATGGAGACAGCTTGCTGCTGCTGTCCAGCCTCCAATGTCTGAAAGAGAAATGGACGACATGTTTATGAACATGTTGCAAGGAACTTACATTGACAGACTTGCTGCTTTCTCGTCCACCAGCTTTGCGGATGTAGTTATAGCTGGGGAAAGAATTGAGAGTCTTTTGAAGATGGGCAAAATTTCAGATAATGGATCCAGTTCCAGCAATACAAGGAAACCTTTTGCAGGACCTCGTAGGACAGGTGAGACCAATTCAATGCATATGGGTAGAGGTAGGCCTCGGTACATGCCAAAATCAGTAGCTGCTGTCACAATTCCAGCTCCAGCACCTCAACAACAGTATCCTTAACCACAACACTTTCCACCACAATAACAATTTCCTCAACAGAGATCTTACAACAATATCAATCAGCAGCAACGACCGTTTCAACAAAGGCCTTCACAAATCAACAGGGTTATCGATCCCATTCCGATGCCCTATGCTGCCTTACTTCCATAATTATTAAAGCTCAACTTGATTGAATTGAGGACTCTGGCTCCCCCAGATCCCCAAAACCTTCCAAGAAACTATGATGTTAATGCTAGGTGTGCCTTCCACTCCAACGCACCTGGCCATACAACAGAAAAGTGCAGAGCCTTACACATGAAGGTTCAGGATTTGATTGATTCTAACGCAGTCAACTTCGCACCTCCTCCAAGTGTTACCAAGAATATTATGCCTAGCCATGGTGGGCCTAGGATAAATGCCATTGAGGATGATCAACCAATGAACCTAATAGAAAATGTTGCAAGCATCCAAACACCTCTGGCTGAGGTTAAAGTCCAACTTTTGAAATGCCAAGTGTTCCCGGGTTGTGAGGCCCACTGCAAAGCTTGCAAGACTTCCATCAACGGTTGTGCAGATCTGAAGACCAGTATCAACAATCTCATCAAAGAAGGAACTTTACAGATCACTTCAACAGTTCTAGCTCCTACAACATCAACAACCATTCCTTCTACAACTCCAGCACATGTCATTCCATCAGATGTCACTCCTACAACTTCAACAACAATCATTCCAACAGATTCTTCTACAACATCAACAATCATTCCTTCTTCCACTTCAACAAACATCAGTTCAACACATCTTTCTACAACAACAACAACCATCAATGAAGACATTTCCATAATTACTATTTACTATGATCCTGCAACAATCCACATTCCAAATTCACATCAACATCTCCATCAACATCAGCAACCTTCATTACCAGCACCATCTCCGGTCAGACCTCCTGTTACAATTTATTATGAACCTCAGACTGTCTCATTTCCTTCTTCCGCAGCAATCAGTTCTGTTACTATCACGGTACCAGGACCAGTTCCATATGACAGCAGCAGTGTCGTGCCTTGGCACTATGGCTCAGATTTGTATTGCGACGGAAAGAAAGTCACTCTTGACACTTCTACACCATAGATTGATAATGTGGGAGGGGGGGAGGGGGAGGCTTCACTCGAAGCAGACGTCTCTTTGCCTCACAATTCCAAAGAACTAATGCTGAAGCAGAAGTTGCTGCCAAGGCTAAGGGCAAGAATGTGGTGCATGAAGAACCTATTGCCAAGGAAGCTTTGAAGACATCCTTTGACCAGGATGTAGACGAGTTCATGAGAATAATCAAGAAGAGTGACTATAAGGTTGTGGACCAACTCCATCAGACACCCTCCAAAATCTCTATTCTATCACTGCTAATGTGTTCCGAAGCTCATAGGAATGCACTTCTCAAAGTCTTGCACGCAGCTTACATTCCAGAAGAGATTATAGTTAATCAGCTAGAAACGGTGGTTTCAAATGTCAATACTAGCCATGGGCTAGGTTTTACTGATGCTGATCTAACTATAGAGGGCCGTAACCATAATAAGGCTTTGCATATCACCTTGGAATGCAAAGGTGTTGTTCTCTCACATGTCTTGGTTGACACTGGGTCCTCACTCAATGTTCTTCCAAAGAAAGCCTTAGTCAAGATGGAATATGATGGCCTTGCACTGCGTCTAAGTAACCTGGTGGTGAGAGCCTTTGATGGTTCTAAAATATCGGTTCTTGGGAAAATTGAGTTGCCTGTGGTGATTGGCCCACAGATCTTCAAAACTATCTTCTACGTGATGGACATTCATCCTGCATATAGTTGTTTGTTGGGTCGGCCATGGATTCATGCCGATGGCGCTGTAACGTCGACCCTTCACCAGAAGTTGAAATATGAATGGGAGGGCCAAGTTATCACGATCTGTGGGGAGGAGGATATCTTTGTTAGTCATCTCGCAACTTATAAGTATATTGAGATGGACGGAGAAATCCACGAGACAATGAGCCAAGGGTTTGAGGCCCTCAATGTCAATGAAGCAACAATTGAAGTGTATGGTACTTCAATCTCCTCTTATAAGCAAGCTCAGAAGGTTGTTGAAGACGGGAATGCCCAGGGATGGGGCAAGCTGCTGCAAGTTCAGATCAAGGAAGACAAGTTCGGGTTGGGTTACAAACCATCCTGACAGATCCAAGAGGAGGATGCTGAAGATCCCAAGTTTATCAATGGGGGAATGCTAACCCCGGATGCAATCAACAATGTAGAAGACGAGGCTGACAGTGACTTTAACCTAGAGAGCTGGATTCGTCCAAGGGTCCCAGGCCAGCAAGTCCTTAAATGGTCTTCCCAGGAAATTATAAGGATTACTTTTGCAGAGTAATTATTATTTCCTGTTTAAGCATTCATCAAGTCTTGCATCTTGCCCAAGGTTTCAAGACTTATTTTGTAATAGGGCCATATTTGTATTTTGTGCAAATGAATGATTAATGAACAAATGGACATCTTTTGCAAACAATCTTCTTTTTCGCTCACTGTTTTTCTTTTTTATTTTATTTTATTTTCGCACAAAGCAATAAATTGGCAATGTTTTTCAATAATAACTCCATTCAGACTTTTTCTTCAACAAGATTAAAATCAATCACTAAAATGAATAAATCTCAACCCTTGCAGAGATAGCCTTCCAGATTGCACCGACAACAACACTGCTATGACTTTGTATGACTTCGACAATCCGATTAATCAAGCAGATGAAGGGGTTGAGGAAGACTATGATTTTCCTAAAGAGTTAGCCAGGTTGTTAAGACAAAAGGAAAAAGTGATTGCTCCTCATCAGGAGGAGGTTGAAACTGTCAATCTTGGTACCGAGGAAGATGTGAAAGAGGTGAAGATCGGGGCCAGTCTGCAAGCTCCAGTGAAGGAACAACTCATCAGTATGCTTCAAGAATATGTCGACGTCTTTGCTTGGTCTTATCAAGATATGCCAGGTCTGGATACAGACATCGTCATGCACAGGTTTCCATTGAAAGAAGATTGGCCGCTAGTTAAACAGAAATTACACCGTACTCGCCCAGATATGGCCATGAAAATTAAAGAAGAAGTACAAAAGCAGTGGGACGCTGGTTTTCTTGTTGTAACTAATTACCCGCCGTGGGTCGCTAACATTGTACCCGTACCTAAGAAAGATGGCAAGGTGCGTATGTGTGTGTATTACCGGGATCTGAACAAAGCCAACCCGAAAGATGATTTCCCATTACCTCGCATTGATGTATTGGTGGATAACACGACTCAGTTCTCAGTATTTTCCTTTATGGATGGTTTCTCCGAATACAATCAGATTAAGATGTCACTTGAAGACATGGAGAAGACGACATATTCTGTTACAAAGTAATGTCGTTCGGTCTGAAGAACGCGGGTGCAACATATCAACGAGCTATGGTAACATTATTCCACGATATGATCCACAAGGAAATAGAGTGCTATGTGGATGATATGATTGCCAAGTCCCTTACAGAAGAAGATCATCTGGTGAATCTTCTGAAACTGTTCAATCGTCTGAGAAAGTATCAGTTGAAGTTGAACCCCAACAAATGCATATTCGGGGTACGTTCTGGTAAGCTGCTGGGATTTATTGTAAGTGAAAAAGGAATTAAAGTTGATCCCGACAAAGTCAAAGCTATTCAGGAGATGCCTGCACCTAAGACTGAAAAAGAGGTTTGAGGGTTCTTAGGTAGATTGAACTACATCTCAAGGTTCATATCTCATATCACTGCAACCTGTGAACCCTTGTTGAAGCTGTTAAGAAAGGAACAAACGGTCAGGTGGAACGATGATTGTCAGAAAGCTTTTGACAAGATCAAAGAATATCTGCAAGAAACTCCAATTCTCATGCCTCCAATTGAAGGAAGACCTCTAATTATGTACCTGACAGTATTAGAAGAGTCAATGGGGTGTGTGTTGGGCCAGCATGACGAGTCTGGTTGAAAAGAGTATGCAATATCCTACCTAAGCAAAAATTTTACCGACTGTGAACAAAGTTATTCACTGCTCGAGAAAACTTGATGTGCTTTAGCGTGGGCTACTCGCCGACTAAGACAGTATATGTTGACTCATACTACCTTGTTGATTTCAAAGATGTATCTAGTCAAGTACATATTTGAGACGCCAACACTTACCGGAAGGGTTGCAAGATGGCAAATGATTCTAATAGAATATGACATCCAATACACTTCTCAAAAAGCCATCAAGGGCAGTGTATTGTCTGACTATTTGGCTGAGCAACCCATTGATGATTACCAGCCTATGAGACTTGACTTCCCTGATGAAGACATCATGTTCTTGAAAGGAAAAGATCTTGAAGAGCCAGTTCATACTGAAGGGCCTGACCCAGAAGAAGCATGGACTATGATGTTCGATGGGGCAGTTAATTGCAACGGTCGTGGGGTTGGTGCAGTACTTATTACACCTAAAGGGGTTCATATGCCTTTCTCGACAAAACTCACCTTTGCCTGCACTAACAACGAAGCAGAGTACGAAGCTTGTATCATGGGTCTTGAGGAAGCCATTGACCTCAGGATCAAAACCTTGAATGTATTCGGAGATTCAGCTTTGGTAATCAATCAGACCAACGGTAAATGGTACACTCATCAGGAGAATTTGGTTTCCTACCGTGACTATATGAGGAGATTGTTGACCTTCTTCACAACAGTTAAGCTTGAATACATCCCTCGAGATGAGAATCAGTTTGCGAACGCTTTGGCTACCATTTCATCAATGATCAAAGTACAAGCTGCTAATTATGTACCTCGGATTTTGGTATCTAGATTGGACGGACTAGCATACGTATTCTCTGTGGACACGTCTAGTGACAACAAGCCTTGGTTCCATGACATGAAGTCCTTTCTGGAGACTTAGACATACCCACCTGGGGCATCGTCAAATGATAAGAAGACATTAAGAAGGCTAGCCGACAGTTTCTTCCTCAATACTGTTGGTTCTTTGTACAAGCGAAACTTCGACATGGTCTTGCTCAGATGTGTTGACAAGAAGGAAGCAGACCTACTGATGCACGAAGTACATGAAGGTTCTTTCGGTACCCATGTCGGAGGACATGCAATGGCAAAAAAAAATTTAATATAGGGTTACTACTGGATCACAATGGATGAAGACTGTTGTGCCTATGCCAGAAAATGCCACAAATGCCAAATCTACGCAGATAAAGTGCATGTGCCTCCAAATACTTTGAATGTAATGTCTTCATCTTGCCCCTTCGCCATGTGGGGCATTGATATGATTGGAAAGATTGAACCGACTGCTTCAAATGGTCACAGATTCATCCTGGTAGCCATTGAATACTTCACCAAATGGGTGGAAGTAACTTCATATGCAAACGTCACCAGACAAGTGGTAGCTCGATTTCTAAAAAGGGATATCATTTGTCGGTATGGAGTTCCCGAGCGAATCATTACTGATAATGGTTCCAATTTGAACAACAAGATGATGGCAAAACTTTGTCGGGACTTCAAAATTCAACGTCACAATTCTTCTCCTTACAGACCAAAGATGAATGGCGCTGTTGAGGCAGCCAACAAGAATATCAAGAAGATTTTGCAGAAGATGGTAGTCACCTACAAAGATTGGCATGAGATGCTACCATTTGCCTTGCATGGTACCAAACCTCTATCAGAACATCTACCGGGGCAACACCTTATCAGCTTGTGTATGGTATGGAAGTTGTCCTACCTGTTGAAGTTGAATTACCCTCCTTACAGGTAATGATGGATGTGAAACTAGATGAAGCAGAATGGGTCCGGTCTCGATTCAATCAACTGAATCTGATCGAAGAGAAGAGATTAGCAGCCATCTGTCATGGGCAGTTGTATCAGAAGCGAATGAAGAAAGCCTTCGATCAGAAAGTCAGACCTCGGGAATACCAAGTGGGAGAGCTTGTTCTTAAAAGACTTCTTCCTCCTCATGCAGACCACAGGGGCAAATGGACGCCAAACTACGAAGGCCCATTCATAGTAAAGAAAGTTTTCTCTGGTGGGGCACTGATGCTCACTACTATGGATGGTGAGGACTTCTTATCTCCTGTGAATTCAGATGCAGTTAAAAAATACTTCGCATAAAAGACCCGCTGGACATAAAAACAGAATGTAAGTCCTGGAAAAAATAGGGCATCCCGGCGAGTCAAAAACAGAATAAAAGACTTGGGAAAAAATAAGGGAAAAAAATGTACACCCGTTGAGTTGAAAAGCCACATCGGACAGCTCAGGCAAAAATGGGTATCCCGGTGGATTGAAAACCCGAAAGAGCGGTCCACACAAAATCAGGGAATATGCGAACAACTGCATTCTGAATTCGTCTGTATCACTCATAGCATGGCAAGCTTCATAAGGATAAAGCGTCGATCATAATCAGCCTTCTTCAGAAAGCAAGATAAGAAGAACGTCAAGGTCATACGGGTCATAGCAAAGGGAGCTCAATGGAACGTCATATTCAACATTGCCAACACTTTTTTTTCTCAATTTACAGCAATCTCCTCCTTTCAGGGGAATCGCTTCCTTGACCGTACTTGCCTATTTAGGGCACACAAATCAATAAAATCAGATTTTTTAGGCACGCTTTGTTTTGTACATTTTTGTTTCGTTTGCAAAATGTCCAAAGTTCATAATACAACACTTGCGTAAAACATATGAGCCATATTAATAAATAAATGCTTGCAGGAAATATGTTTCTTTCAGACAAATCTAATTCCTATGACGGAATCCGGTTAAGGATACCTCGAGACACTTGTGTGTTTTCCTTTGTCTTGTAAGGTTGCAGGTACTCCAGGAAGACAATCTTTCACAGCATGGGGCATATCAAGCATAGTATACCCAGCTAAGTCAGTAATCACATCATCAGCAGAACTCCTTGACAAAAAGAATCTCCTCGCAATGTTTCATCCTCCTAAAGGATCCCTTGAGGAATTCATCAATCCCTAGCGTATTACTTCCCAGAAGTTATCTCCTCCCCAGGCGGGACCTTCCGAGCAATGTCGGATGGCTTTTCCCAGTAAAGTGGTCAAAGAACTTTCTATTCCCAATCAGAATTGCCAGAATTTGCTCATCCTCAGCAGAGTCGGTGGAATTGTTCCCCCACATAGTTGCCTCCCCTAGTAGAGCAATGCCTGAAATACATCCCCAACAGGAGTTCTCCCTCTAGACAGATCAGTCGATGATCTCTTTCCCCAGATGAGTTCTCCCTCCAGATAGATCAACCAGAGATCTTTATCCCCGCAGGATCTGGATCTCGGATCGGGTTTCTCATTTGCATAATCATAGCATTCGCATCAATTTTCAACAAAATAAGCGTAGCATTCCGTCTAATACGGAACATTACGGCAACAATCAAACATTTGCACGATCATGAGCCAGGTTCGAACCAGTCACCTGCAAATACCATATATCACTTCACCAACAATGTATACAAATCATATCCTATGTAGATAAAAGCCAAAGCATCCCCTTTGCACTTTCAAATGTAGATGCCTGTTCATATTTATACATGCTCTTTCTTGACACTCATCCGTGTCATCTTTCCCCGGTAAGGTCGCCATAAACCTTCAGAATTCTCAAACACTTACCCATACTTGTACATATTCTTTTGACACTCGTCCATGTTTACCATTCCCCAGCAAGTCAAACACTCATCTGTGTCCCTTGCTGAAACTTTTGGCACTCGTCTGTGTCTTGCACATATTTCCCCAGCAGATAATACTTTCATACTTACACAAAAGTCTTTGATACTCGTCTGTATCTTGTATATATCACCCCTCAGCAGATTCAACGCTCGTCCGTATTCCTTGCTTGACCGATTGATACTCGCCTATATCATCATCCCTAAACACGTGTCAGCATATTGTTTCAATCGATACTCGTCTGTATCGTGGTCCTAAGGATGCTCGTCCGCATCCTTAGTCTTTACACACTGTCAAACACTTATACCTTATGTTTCAAAGTGTAAGCACTCGTCCGTGTTTACCATTCCCCCCAGTAGGTCGCCAACAAAACAACTTTCCCTATCCGACATTCGTCCTATGTCGTGATATTTTCGGCAGGCGTCCCCTGCCAGGTGATCATCCTTCACTTTTGGATGACCGTCCCTCATCCATTCCCCAGTGGAATCCCCATTGTTGGAACTTTTTATCTGACATTCTTCCTATGTCGCGATATCTTTTTAGCAACCGTCCCCTGCTAGGTGATCGTCCTTCACCTTATGATGATCGTCCCTCATCATTTATCCGATGGCCGTTCCCATTGTTGATCTTGTTATTCGGCATTCGTCCTATTTCGCGATAATCCCCGAGAGCAGCCATCCCCTGCTAGGTGATCGTCCTTCACCTCTTGATGATCATCCTTCATCATGCTTATCCGATGGCCGTCCCCATCGTTGATCATTTCTATCCGGCATTCGTCATATGTCGAGATAAAGAGCAGGCCGTCCCCTGCTAGGTGATCATCCTTCACCTTTGATGACTGTCCCTCATCGATTATTTCATTTATTCTTTAGCCCGATGGTCGTCCTCGTCGTGGTCCCTTTTCCTGATGATCGTCCTTCATCACTTTACCTGATGGTCGTCCCCGTCGCGGTTTCTTTATTCCCCAGCATGATGGTCGTCCCCGTCATTGCTTTGCTTACCGTTTTACCCCCAACAGTCGTCCTCTGCTCGATGGTCGTCCCCCATCGCTTTGATTTGATACTCGTACTATAATATCTTTAACAATTTATATCCTTTTTCTTCTTCTACCCAGCGAGTGCAAATTTCGGACTGTCTTTGGTATTCAACCACAAGTTATCTTATTTGTCTGTTAAGCAAGGCGCTTACATCCTGCACAGCTAACTCATGCTTGAATAGGGGCAGCTGTAAAAACCCCAAATTTTCCCTCACTCTTTTTCACACCATGGCTTGTGATCTTTCACATAGCATTGCATAAGCATACCATCTCATATTGCATATTTGTTTCATCTACATGGTTCATTTCATATGCATCTAGGGTTTGTGATCTGAGCAATCCAAGAAGTGATTTGAGCCATCCCAAAGGTCTTGAAGCTTACCAAGAGGGTCCATGTGTGTTCCATGATCGTAATAACTCCCCAAAGTTCATAAAAGTCAAGAGATCACAAAGCATGGCAAAGGCATAGAGGCAGACTGAAGATTTCCTACACAGATGACCTAAAATTAGGGTTTTGGTTTCAGAGGCCTTAATCCCAATTTGTTTGGTCATTCTTGTTTCTAATGGTCTTAATATATTGTAGATGTTTAAGAATTGGCAGAATTTTTGACTAAACAAGAAATGTTAAATTCAGTTCAGAATGTCCTATCAGATGTTGGGACATTAGCAAACAGAGTATGTGAACTTGGTTCAGGATGTTCTACAAGATGTTGGGACATTGTATAAATGACTAAGTTCAGTTTTGTCAGGATGTCCCAACAGATGTTGAGACATCTCAGACCTGCTACCAGAATTAATTATTGATTAACAGATCAGAGATATTTAAGGAGAATTATCTGGAATTAATTAATGATGGATATAAAACAGAACAAGGCGCATCTGTAGGGAGTTTTAAATTGAAGATTCAGATTAAAACAGAAGACCTAATGCACCTAGAATATAGGAGGTAACAAACCCTAAATTCAAGGTGACAGCTGCTGCACATTAGGGCTGGATCATTCTACAGAAAGCCCAAAATTCAGAACCTATTTAAACAACAGAATCTCATAGAATTGAGCACGAATTTCAGAAGAATAAATAGGGTGTCTAGTGTTTTAATAGCAGGCTGTTTTTATGTACCACTTTATGAGCTTTTAAGCAAAAGTGCATTTGTGACTTGATTGAAACTGTGAAGTAAGATCAAGCTGTTTTGTTTGAAGTGTGACTTCATTTTAATTAAACTTGTAAACAAAATCACTGTGTGATTGAGGGGGAGTGAGTAGGGTACTCTTATCTAAGTGAGTCTTAGGTAGAAATTGCATTGGGTAAGTATTAAGTGATAGATTAAACAGGGTGGTTTAAGTCTAGAATTAATATTACTAATAGTGGATTTCCTCCTGGCTTGGTAGCCTCCAGATGTAGGTGTGGTTATACACTGAACTGGGTTAACAAACTTCTGTGTTGTTTATTTTTCCTGCTGTTTAAAGTTTTGGTTAAATTTGTCAAATGTCCTATTAAGTGTTGGAACATCTCTTAGGACATCTCATTACAGAATTTCAATTGGCATCAGAGCAGGCACCCTGCCTGTTTATACTGGGTGAGATCTAGGGAAAACAAATTCTGTAACATGGACAGAGATATAGGGTCAGTAAATAGACCACCTATACTGGATGGTTCTAATTATGACTACTGGAAGCCAAGAATGATTGCATTCTTAAAGTCACTTGACAACAGGGCATGGAGAGCAGTAATTGTTGGATGGAAACATCCTGTTAAAGACACCAAAGATGGATCAATAGTTCTGAAACCTGAAGAAGAATGGAGTAAAGAGGAAGAAGATTCAGAACTAGGCAACTCAAAAGCCCTAAATGCTTTATTCAATGGCATTGATAGAAATATTTTCAGACTGGTGCATCATTGTGAGCTGGCCAAAGATGTGTGGGATACCCTCAAGACAACTCATGAAGGAACATCAAAAGTAAAAATGTCAAGACTTCAACTTCTCACCACCAAGTTTGAAAACTTGAGAATGAAGGAAGATGAATCAATTCATGAGTTCTACATGAACATCTTGGATATAGCCAATACTTCTGGAGCCTTGGGAGAAAAGATGACTGATGAAAAGCTTGTAAGGAAGATTCTCAGATCTTTGCCAAAAAGATTTGACATGAAAGTCACAGCAATAGAAGAAGCTCAAGACATATGCTCCATGAAAGCTGAAGAACTCATTGGTTCCCTTCAAACTTTTGAAATGGGAATGAATGACACACATGCTAAAAAGAACAAAAGCATTGCCTTGGTTTCAAATGCAGATGAAGAAGAAGATGAGAAATCAGCAAATGACAAAAGCTTATCAGAAAACCTTGTCTTGCTTGGAAGACAATTCAAACAGATTCTCAGAGGAATGGAAGGCCAATCCAAATCCAGTGGAAGAAACACAGACTCTGAGAACAGGAGAACATATGATGCTAACAGAAAGTCAAAGTTTGCTGAAAAGACCAGTCAAGATAAAGGAGTCAAATGTCATGAATGTGAAGGATATGGACACATCAAGTTTGAATGTCCTACCTACTTAAAGAGGCAAAAGAAAGGTCTCTCTGTGACCTGGTCTGATGAAGACTCAGGAGAGTCAGAAGAAGAATCAGCTAAGCATATTACTGCTCTAGCTGGACTATGTGAATATGATAGTGATTCCAGCTGTGGAGAGCTTACTTATGCAGATCTTGAGCAAGCCTTCAAGGATCTGTACAAGAGTAGTACTGAAGTATGCAGTGAGGTCATAAAGCTAAAGAAGCAGAATGAAGTACTAGAAGAAGAAAAAGCAAGTGATCAAGTAATTATTGATACCTTGAAAAGTGAAGTAACTCTTCTCAATTCTAAGATGGAACATATGTCCAAATCTGTTAGAATGATGAACAGCAGCTCAAATACACTGGATGTTATTCTTTGCAATAATAAACATTCAGGGGACAAAAGTGGACTGGGATACAACAGAGAAGAAGCCAGCTCTAGCAAAGCCACTTCAAAAATTACACAGTCAAACAAGATGTCCCAACAAATGCTTCAACATCAGAACACAAAGACTAACATAATGTTCCAACAGATGTCTCAACATTCTGGAAAGAACAAAATGAAGAAGAAGTATCAAAGATGGAGATGCCATCACTGTGGAAGATTTGGGCATATCAAACCTCACTGTTATAAGTTACATGGATATCCAAATCAGATGTGTCAGCAACCTCCTAAGCAAAAGACAGAAGTAATCAAGAAAGTTTGGAGACCAAAAGCTGACATTCAGACTGATCAAAGCCACACACCCAAGAACAAGATCAACAATCAAGCTTGGAGATCAGCTGAACAACACTCAGAGCAGAGGCATCAAAAGAAATCTCAACTCATCTGGTCAAAGAAGAGTACTGCATACATAGCACATACATCATTGAAAGTATCAGCTAAGGAAGACTGGTACTTTGACAGTGGATGCTCAAGACACATGACTGGATTGAAGAATTTGCTAGTAAACTTAAAGCCACATTCATCCAAGTATGTTACCTTTGGAGATGGAGCTAAAGGAGAGATCAAGGGAGTTGGAACCTTGGATTGTCAATATGTTCCAAGATTAGATGATGTGCTGCTTGTTAAAGGTTTAACTGCTAACCTGATCAGTATAAGTCAACTATGTGATCAAGGATACAGTGTAAACTTTACAAAAACTGAATGCATAGTGACTAACCAAAAGCAAGAGGTTGTCATGAAAGGAGCCAGATCTAAAGACAACTGTTACATGTGGGAATCCCAAAATCTCAGTCTCACTTCAACCTGTTCTCTAGCTAAAGAAGAAGAAGTGAAACTGTGGCATCAAAGACTAGGTCATCTTCATTTCAGAGGCATAAAGAAGATCATATCTATGGATGCTGTAAGAGGTATTCCCAAACTGAAGATTGATGATGGCAAAATATGTGGTGAATGTCAAATAGGCAAACAAACCAAGATGTCCCATCCAAAGCTCCAACATCTGACAACTTCCAAAGTTTTGGAACTTCTTCATATGGATCTTATGGGACCTATGCAAGTTGAAAGTCTTGGTGGTAAGAGGTATGCCTATGTTGTGGTTGATGATTTTTCAAGATATACATGGATAAACTTCATCAAAGAAAAGTCAGATGTATTTGATGTATTCAAAGAATTATGTCAAAGATTGCAAAGGGAAAAATCCAGCTGTGTGATCAGAATAAGAAGTGATCATGGAAAAGAATTTGAGAATCAAAAGTTCTTAGATTTCTGTTCTTCAGAAGGAATCAACCATGAGTATTCTTCACCTATCACTCCTCAACAGAATGGGATTGTTGAAAGGAAGAATAGAACCATTCAAGAATCAGCAAGAGCTATGATCCATGCTAAGAAGTTACCTATGTATTTCTGGGCTGAAGCTATGAACACTGCCTGCTACATCCATAACAGAGTTACCTTGAGAAAAGGAACCCTGTCCACAATATATGAAGTCTGGAAGGGCAGAAAACCCACTGTGAAGTACTTTCATGTGTTTGGAAGTAAATGCTATATTCTGGCAGATAGGGAGCAAAGGAGAAAAATGGATCCTAAAAGTGATGAAGGAATTTTCCTTGGATACTCTATAAACAGCAGAGCATATAGAGTATTTAACTACAGAACAAATGTTATCATGGAATCCATAAATGTGATAATTGATGATGCTCCTACAGATGTCCCAGAAGATGTTGGAACATCTGCTGATATCAAGATTGAAGCTGAAGAAAAGAATGATCAATATAACTTCACTCAAAATGATACAAGGTCAGAAGATTCAAGCAAACCTCCCTCCATCAGAATACAGAAGGATCATCCCAAAGATTTAATAATTGGTGATCCCAACAGAGGTGTGAGCACTAGATCAAGAGAAGTGATTTCAGGTTCTTGCTTTGTTTCCAAAATAGAACCTAAAAATGTCAAGGAAGCTCTCACTGATGAATACTGGATTTGTGCTATGCAAGAGGAATTAGGTCAATTCACAAGGAATGAAGTGTGGAATCTTGTTCCTAGACCTAATGACATTAATGTGATTGGTACTAAATGGGTGTACAAGAACAAGTCAAATGAACAAGGAATTGTTACAAAGAACAAAGCTAGACTTGTGGCTCAAGGATACACTCAAATTGAAGGGGTAGACTTTGATGAAACCTTTGCACCAGTAGCAAGGCTTGAATCAATAAGACTACTGTTGGGAATTGCTTGTATCTTAAAGTTCAAGCTATTTCAAATGGATGTGAAAAGTGCCTTTCTTAATGGTTATCTTAATGAAGAGGTATATGTAGAACAGCCTAAAGGATTTGTTGATCCAAGCTGTCCAAATCATGTATACAAACTCAAGAAAGCACTTTATGGTCTGAAGCAAGCTCCAAGGGCATGGTATGAAAGACTTACCACATTTCTTATCAAGCAAGGATACAGAAAAGGTGGGATTGATAAAACCCTGTTTGTTAAAGATGAAGAAGGAAGTGTCATGATTGCACAAATATATGTTGATGACATTGTGTTTGGTGGGATGTCTGATAAGATGGTCAAACATTTTGTCAAGCAGATGGAAGCTGAATTTGAAATGAGTCTAGTAGGTGAATTAACCTATTTTCTTGGTCTGCAAGTTAAGCAAATGGAAGACTCAATGTTCATCTCACAAAGCAAGTATTCCAAGAACATAGTGAAGAAATTTGGAATGGAAAATGCTTCTCATAAAAGAACTCCTGCTCCTACACATTTAAAGCTGACTAAAGATGAAAAGGGTGAGAAGGTAGATCAAAGTTTATATAGAAGCATGATTGGAAGCTTGTTATACTTGACTGCTAGCAGACCAGACATTGCATTTGCAGTAGGAGTTTGTGCAAGATATCAAGCTGATCCAAAAGTCAGTCATCTCAATCAAGTCAAGAGAATCCTTAAATATGTTAATGGTACATGTGACTATGGCATAATGTACTTTCATGGATGCAAACCAATTCTCACTGGCTTCTGTGATGCTGATTGGGCAGGAAGTGCTGATGACAGAAAAAGTACTTCAGGAGGATGCTTCTTTCTAGGAAACAATCTGATTTCTTGGTTCAGTAAGAAACAGAATTGTGTGTCATTATCTACAGCTGAAGCTGAGTATATAGCAGCAGGTAGCAGTTGTTCTCAATTGGTTTGGATGAAGCATATGCTCACTGAGTACAATGTCCCACAGGATGTCATGACATTGTACTGTGACAACTTGAGTGCAATCAACATATCTAAGAATCCTATCCAACACAGCAGGACAAAGCATATTGATATCAGACATCATTTCATCAGAGATCTTGTAGAAGAAAAGGTGATTTCATTGGAGCATGTATCTACAGATCTGCAGTTAGCTGATATTTTTACCAAGGCATTGGATGCTACTCAATTTGAGAACTTAAGGGGCAAACTTGGAATATGTTTATGTGATATCTAGCAGTTAATGAAATGTGCCAACATGTCATGTGACATTGCATGGCTTAATTTCCAGATGGCAAAGCTAGTCTGGACTAGATCCTTGGGAATTTCATTCCTAATCATTTGGACTGTAACGGCTACTTATTTAGTATTTCCTTATAAGCAGCTATCAAGAGTCTCATCATATCATCACAAGCGAATTACATTGACTAGTAATCCTTCAGAAATCTTAAATCCTAAAGCTGCACATTCATCTTCCTCAACAATGTCTCAAAACCCTAAAACAGCTGAAGAAGTTCTCAACCAGGAAGACGTGGTACATGCCATTCCTATTTCTATGGTGCCAATGCAATCAACACCATTAGACGAGCTCAAGGGAAATGCCTCTCACACTAAGAAGGCAAGAACACCAAAAAGAGGTAAAATCAGAAGCAAAGCTAAAGAAATTCCTTCACATGTTAAATACTCCAAATATGTTGATGACTCCATCAATGAGATTGTCAATCCAGTTTTCTCTGAACAAAGAGTAGTGAAAGGAATCTCTGTTCCCTTGAACACCATTCCTGCACCTCAAGAAGAACCTGCTCAAGATACAAAGAACAATGCTGCAGAACAAGATGTCCCAACGGATGTTGGAACATATGCAGATGAGAAAGCAAACTCATCTGATGCTGATACTGAACAGACTGAGAACAAGAAAGAGGTCTCAAGTGAAAGTGACAAAGAAGTTTCTATGGAACAGGCTAAAGACTCAAATGAAGATCAATCTTCTACTGATCAACAAGCTGATGAGGAGACTGCTCAATCCCCTCCAACAGTCAATCTGGAACAGGATTCTGATGCAGAGATTATATCATCTGTGAAACCCAGCATTGCTAAAAGACTAAGGTCCAGGAAAGGAAAGATACAAGATGAACCTGTCATTCCTGAGAAAAAGAAGGCTAGTCCAAAGAAAGGCAAGGCTAAAGCCACTTTTGGTCCAGCAAAACCATGGAGCAAGGTTCAAACTCAGAAGAGAAAAGCTGCAACACCATCAGATTCAGATGTTGGATCAGATGTCCCAACATCTCCTCCCAAGAAGAAACCAGCTCCAGCTAGAGCTTCAACTGGTGTTCCAGAAGCTCCCTTGGACAATATATCCTTCCATCATGTCTCCAGTGTCAACAGATGGAAATATGTGTACCAAAGAAGGGTTGCTTTGGAAAGAGAACTGAGCAGCAATGCACTTGAGTGCACAGAACTCATTGACCTAATCTCTGCTGCAGGACTGTTCAAGACAGTCTCAGAGTTCTCTCCCTGCTATGAACTGCTTGTCAAAGAGTTCATTGTGAATCTTCAGGAGGATTGCTCAAATGGTAAGTCCTCTGAGTTTAGAAAAGTTTTTGTTAGAGGTAAATGTGTACAGTTTTCTCCTCAAATCATCAATGAGTATCTAGGAAGAGAAACAGATGGACCCAATGAGCTAGGGAAAACAGATAATCAAATCTGTAAGGTGATCACTGCAAACCAGGTCAAAGCTTGGCTGTGAAGGGAAAGCTCTCTGTGAGCATGCTTACTAGAAAATATGCCATGCTTAACAGGATTGGAACTGCAAACTGGGTGCCTACCAATCACACTTCATCAATCTCAACTGGTCTGGCCAGATTCATCTTTGCTGTGGGGACTCAAACCAAGATGGACTATGGAGCATATATTTTTGATCAGACTATGAAGCATGCCATCTCTACTGCAACAAAGCTGCCAATAGCTTTTCCATCATTGCTGTGTGGTATTGTTCTAAGTCAATACCCTGGAATTTTAACTGAGAAGGACATTGTCTGCAAGAGAGAGAGCCCCCTGGCCTTTCATTACAAATTATTCCTAAGTCACCATGCTGCAGATGTTAAAGCACCTGCTGGGACATCTGCTGGTCCCTCAACTGCTAAGATTTCAATCTCCAAGAAAGAGTTAATTGCTGAGCTAAACTGCACATGCAAGGAGCTTGAAGCAAGGAAGCTGAAACTGGAAGAAATCATTCAAAGATTGGAGAATGAAGAAGACCAGAAAGCTGCCTCTAATGCAAACAATGCCTCTGATGAAGACAGTGCTGCTGATGAAGAAACAGAAGCTGATGAAGAGACAGAAGTTGAGGAGGGAACTGAGAGTGATGATTCTGAGTGATCCAATGTATGTGAGGCATTTGTAATGACAGCAATGATGTGTAATTCTGGATAATAGTTCTTTGGCCCCTAATTTTGTGCCTACCAAGGGGGAGAACAACATCAAATGTAATTGCTGTTTAAATGATGAATGAAATCTGTTTGTTTCTGACTGAACTGAATAAGTGTGAATATTTCTGTTGAAACAAGACTGGACTTATATATGGTTGAGGGGGAGTAAAACTCAAATTTGAATCAACAGAATAGTAATGATTTACTCTGATAAAAAGAACTTCTGCTGCACTCTTAAAACCAGAAAAGATGTTAGCCAAAAATTAGCCAAAGGGGGAGTTTGTAGATGTTTAAGAATTGGCAGAATTTTTGACTAAACAAGAAATGTTAAATTCAGTTCAGAATGTCCTATCAGATGTTGGGACATTAGCAAACAGAGTATGTGAACTTGGTTCAGGATGTTCTACAAGATGTTGGGACATTGTATAAATGACTAAGTTCAGTTTTGTCAGGATGTCCCAACAGATGTTGAGACATCTCAGACCTGCTACCAGAATTAATTATTGATTAACAGATCAGAGATATTTAAGGAGAATTATCTGGAATTAATTAATGATGGATATAAAACAGAACAAGGCGCATCTGTAGGGAGTTTTAAATTGAAGATTCAGATTAAAACAGAAGACCTAATGCACCTAGAATATAGGAGGTAACAAACCCTAAATTCAAGGTGACAGCTGCTGCACATTAGGGCTGGATCATTCTACAGAAAGCCCAAAATTCAGAACCTATTTAAACAACAGAATCTCATAGAATTGAGCACGAATTTCAGAAGAATAAATAGGGTGTCTAGTGTTTTAATAGCAGGCTGTTTTTATGTACCACTTTATGAGCTTTTAAGCAAAAGTGCATTTGTGACTTGATTGAAACTGTGAAGTAAGATCAAGCTGTTTTGTTTGAAGTGTGACTTCATTTTAATTAAACTTGTAAACAAAATCACTGTGTGATTGAGGGGGAGTGAGTAGGGTACTCTTATCTAAGTGAGTCTTAGGTAGAAATTGCATTGGGTAAGTATTAAGTGATAGATTAAACAGGGTGGTTTAAGTCTAGAATTAATATTACTAATAGTGGATTTCCTCCTGGCTTGGTAGCCTCCAGATGTAGGTGTGGTTATACACTGAACTGGGTTAACAAACTTCTGTGTTGTTTATTTTTCCTGCTGTTTAAAGTTTTGGTTAAATTTGTCAAATGTCCTATTAAGTGTTGGAACATCTCTTAGGACATCTCATTACAGAATTTCATATATTATAAGGATCATGTGTACCAAATATGATGAAGAAATTCATTGTGGAAGTCATATGATCAATGGGTAACTTCTTGAGCAAGTAAAGTCAAAATCAGGGCATCTGAGGCCTCCATCAAGGGTACCAAAAGGTCATCATCATCATTTTGAGTCTCTATGATCTTTATTTGATCTTAGAAGTGGTTGGAATTTCACAAAGTTGAAGAATTTTGAGCCAAATGCAAACTTGCTATTTTTGGAAATGACTTGTAATGGAAATTTTCCTTTTTGGGAAAGATATTCAACCTATTCTTTCGTGACCAAAAATGCTTCAAATGAAAAATTCTTGGGCATGAAAGTTGTAGATTATGTCTTCCCATTTTCAAAAAGTACAAGAACATGTCTTTATACATCCTAGAACTCAATATATGGTCTTTCAAAGTTGGCAAAAATCCTATAATTTTCAAGTTCATGCCAAAGAGGGAATTTTGCAATTTCACTTGCCAAGCCATTTCATGACCTCTAATCAACTTCTTTGTACCATAACATGTCAAAGCAACTTCAAAACATCAGAATTGGCCCAAGAATTCATGGTTTTCATGGCTTGATTCACAAGAAATCTCAAAATGACAATTATGCATAAACTTTGCAAAACCTACTGAAACTCTTCATCCACTTGTGCCAGCTGCATAAACTTGATCCTAGGGCCATCCATGAATCAAGCTGAGGCCAAGACACCCCAAAATCCAGCTCTGACTCAACCCATGCTTATGGTACCATACCAATCAGCCTGTGCTACAACCATTCTTTGGCCAATCAGCATGACTTATATGGATATCAAGGAGCCTATTTCACACAAGCTTGGAGCCTAAATCCTCAAGAACTCAGAAATCCCCAAAATTGCCATAACACTTCCTCTCTTCGAATTGCACAACACAACCATCAAAACTCCAAAATTCTTTCACCATTCATCTCAACATCACTCAAGGATCATTTCCCACCCTTTTCCATGGCCTAAAACCCCCTCAATCAGAAATACAATTTTTGCCACACCAGAACCAAACACCATAAACCAGCCATTGTAAGCTTGTTCTAAACTCTCTAGAAGCTTCAAGGGACCAAGTGGAGTGGGTTTGTACAAAGGAGGGAGTCAGAAAGCTCAGAATCTCAAAGCTTCTACTCAGGTAGCTCCTTAGAACAATTTTTCCAGAACCTCTCTTTTAAGTTATAAAATGAATCTATATGCTTCCCTGATCACACTAATATAATTTGTTTTGAAAATGATGGAGAACTGGCCATGTATGCTTGCTCTGAAACGTTTTAACCTAAAATGTTTTTTCTTTGATTTCTCTTTTTGATGCATGATAAATGAGTTTTGAGCCTGGATTCGTGTTTAGGAAGTTTAGGGGATGTTTCTGGAGCTTTAGAGAGTCTGGGTGGGCCTAGGGAGAGAGATTGAGTTTTGGGGTTGTCGGAGAAGATGACCGGAACACTGTTCCGGTCACCTGAGAGTCATTAAGCCCCAATCCTATATTAAATGTCAGTTTGAATGATAGCCGTAGGATCTTGCTTACCCGCGTGTTTGGATGGCTCAGATTGCCTCATTGAACCCTAATCTGTTAATTAATTTATTTAATTAGGTTTAATTAATAAAAATGCCAGATTGAATCTTGATCTTACATTCACGCGCGCAGTCAACATATTTTCCCCCAGTTTGATTCTCAGCCTTCAGATCCTCATACTTTTCATTTTATTCATTTTAATTCATTTTCTTTTTATTTATTTTGTTCATTTTATTTAAAATAGCAAAAAACATCATAATATTCTCAAACTTTGCATTTTTCTTTCAAATATTTTTCTTTATCTGAAAACATTTTTATTTTTATTTTTTTGCATTAAAAAAGTATTTTTAAAATATTTAAATGTTATTTTTAATTAATTAATGGATTTTAATTAATTAAAAATGCATTTAGGTTTCTAAAAATCACCAAAAACTTCATGAAGCATTCCAATACATTTACAAACATTTTCAAACTCACCATACAAATTTCTTTTAAGGTTTGATTCCATTTTCACAATTTTCTTTGAATTAGGGTTCTTAAAAATCACATTTTTTAACCCTAACTTGAAAAATTCTTTTCTGCCTAACTATGATGAGTTTGAACTTGGTTTTTCTTGCATTGTTTCACATATTACATATAGTTTCTAGGTTATTTACCTCATGATTTTATCTTGCATTTTCAATTTGATTTGCATTTTCCCTTTAGAAGCACCCAAAAACCCTAGTTAACTTAGAAATTTCATAACTTCTACTAGGGTAAGCTTCTGACTTTCTCCTTTTGGGTGTGATCTTGTATAGGTTTAGGGTTTGTTTAAGCTTGATTTAAAATTTTTATCATGTAGTATGCTTCTGTTTTGGTCACATGCATCTCATGTTATCTTAAAACCCTAATTTTGCATCTTCATTTGCATTCTCCTTTGCATTTCATGAACTTATGAGCTTGCCATGACATTTCAAGAATTTGTATGACATATTAGACATCTAGGACATGCTTTAACATTTCTTGATCATTTTTTCATTCATTTGCTATGCTTTTCATCCATTACATTTCATGAACATCCATGTGTTTTCATGCTTCTAAACATGCTTCCTTTGCATCTCATCTTTGTATGATCATTCATATGCATCTTGTATTACTTTGCATCATCTCATATGCCATTTACATTGCATTTTCACTTTTGACTTTGGTCTTTGCATCTCATTTCACTTTATTTCCTTTTGCTTTATGTCTTATGCATTCATACTAACATTTCAAGAGCTCTTGGTAAGTTATCTGGGAGATGGATTTGCCTTCACCTCCCACCTCTTCTCATCATTCATATGCATTCTTACTTGTCTTTGACGTAAAATTGCTTCACTTATACCCTCTCTTTCTTACTTTCTTTCTTTTAAGTTACTTATCTTCTTCAGGAAGTAAGTAACTTATTCTTTCTCTCCTTCTCTTTTCATCTACTCCTTCCATTGGTGGCCTTGAAGATATTTTCTCTTAAGCCTCACAAACCATAGGACACCCAAGCATGATAACGTTTAGGGTTGTGTATAGTCCCCCTAGCTTTTTTACCTTTGAGTCTCCTTGAGTCTCTCTTCTCATCTCTTAATCAGAGGCTAAACTCTTAAAGCTTTAGGACTTTGGAATTAGGGTTATGCATGCATCCTTATCTTAGGGTGGGGTGTATAAATTTAATCCTTAGTGTTAAACCTTTAATTTGTTTACACCTCTTAATCAAAACACATTAATAATCACTAAAACTTTATCTTGTAACTTGGGACTAACCCTAGTGTTTAATGGACAAGTCCTCCTCAAGTTGTCTTGCAAACCATAAAATCCACTTCTTAATCTCATCCTTTAATTAAAATCCATTTAATAAAGGCTTGTTATATAATGAATTTAATCCCTAACCATTGATTAAGTTGAGGTATCTTCCTCAGCTTAAGTGCTCTCATATATCATCCTTCTATTAAGATGGTGTAATGAGTTCACTAATCTGTGATTGGAGATTAAACTCACTACTTAACACTAAACAAACCCAAAAACATCTAAATAATCACAAGTAGGTTAATGATCTTAATCCTACATCATCATGGTAATTAAGTTGAGACGTTTATCTCACACTTAAGTATGCTCATTATCCCTAATCAGGGAGGATATAATGAGTTTTCAAACCCTTGATTTAGGCTTAAGCTCATTAACTTATGCAAAACACCAAAAATAATAAAAAACTGAAAACACAAAAACAAACAATAATTGTCTCCTTCGGGATTCTTTTCTCATCACACTCATCCAAAAACGAGAACTTGCTCCTTCCTTCTAATGCAAGACAGTTAGCAATCGAGCCAGACGAGTCATACACTTGAGTATAGACACGGTGTTCTGACTTCCTCATTGCACGAGAGGATATGTAGGAATAACTTAACAGTTATCGAACAAAAGTCACTTTGTCATCCCCCTCTTTCAGCATTCTTTTCTAAGCCTTAGTTCCTGAGCAATTCACCTTTTGCACTGACACCTGTATTTTCTTTCCTTAGCTTTTGCACACAGATAGCACATACACCTACCCCTTTTAAATACAATCTCGTAAGCATGTATCCCGTCGATTACGACTGACGATCTGGGGGCTAATACCTTCCCAGGTCGTAACCAACCCCCTTTCTCAGTTTCTCTAGTTCGCAACCGTCTTATCCATCTCTTTCCAGGTTTATGCAACATTACCTTTCCTTCGGGATAAAAATGCCAAGTTGGCGACTCTATTCAATTCAACCTCATTTTCTCTTTCGCCGACCGTTCACGTCTGCACCTTAGGATCTAGTGTCTTTTCAAGGGAGCGACAATGGGTTGCTCAGCCAGATAGTCAGACAATACACTGCCCTTGATGGTTTTTTGAGAGGTGTACTGAATATCATATTCTGTTAGAATCATTTGCCACCTTGCAACCCTTCCGGTAAGTGTTGGATTCTCAAATATGTACTTGACAGGGTCCATCTTTGAGATCAACAAGGTAGTATGAGTCAACATATATTGTCTTAGTCAGCGAGCAGTCCACGCTAAAGCACAACAAGTTTTCTCGAGCAGTGAATAACGTTGTTCACAGTCGGTAAACGTTTTGCTTAGGCAGTATATTGCATACTCTTTTCGACCAGACTCGTCATGCTGGCCCAACACACACCCCATTGACTCTTCTAATATTGTCAGATACATGATTAGAGGTCTTCCTTCAACTGGAGGCATGAGAATTGGAGGTTCTAGAAAATACTCTTTGATCTTGTCAAAAGCTCTCTGACAATCATCGTTCCACCTGACTGTTTGTTCCTTTCTTAGTAGTTTGAACAAGGGTTCACAGGTTGCAGTGAGATGAGATATGAACCTTGAGATGTAGTTCAATCTACCTAAGGACCCTCGAACTTCTTTCTCAGTCTTTGGTGCAGGTATTTCCTGAATTGCTTTGACTTTTTCGGGATCAACCTCAATTCCTTTTTCGCTCACAATAAAACACAACAGCTTACTAGAACATACCCCAAATGTGCATTTGTTGGGGTTCAACCTTAACTGATACTTCCTCAGACGCTTGAACAACTTCAACATGTTTACCAGATGATTTTCCTCTGTAAGGTACTTGGCGATCATATCATCCACATAGCACTCGATTTCCTTATGGATCATATCATGGAATAATGTTACCATAGCCCGTTGATATCTTGCATCGGCGTTCTTCAGACCAAACGACATTACTTTGTAGAAGAACGTGCCACATGGCGTGATGAAGGTCGTCTTTTCCATGTCCTTAGGTGACATCTTGATCTGATTGTACCCAGAGAATCCATCCATAAATGAAAATACCGAGAACTGAGTCGTGTTATCCACCAATACGTCAATGTGAGGTAATGGGAAATCATCTTTCGGGATGGCTCTGTTCATATCCCGGTAATCGACACACATACACACCTTGCCATCCTTCTTAGGTACGGGTACAATGTTAGCAACCCACGACGGGTAACTAGTTACAGCAAGAAAACTGGCGTCCCACTGCTTTTGTACTTCCTCTTTGATTTTCATGGCCATGTCTGGGCGAGTACGATGCAACTTCTGTTTAACTGGCGGACAATCTTCTTTCAATGGCATCCTGTGCATGACAATGTCTGTATCCAGACCCGACATATCTTGATAAGACCAAGCGAACACATCGACATATTCTCGGAGCATTCTGACGAGTTGTTCTTTCACTGGAGCTTGCAGACTAGCCCCGATCTTCACCTATTTTATATCTTCCTCGATACCAAGATTAACAATCTCAACTTCTTCCTGATGAGGAGCAATCACTTTTTCCTGTCGCCTCAATAATCTGGCCAACTCTTTTGGAAAATCATAGTCTTCATCAACCCCTTCATCTTCTTGATTAATCGGATTGTCAAAGTCATACAAGGTCATAGCAGTGTCATTGTCGGTGCAATCTGGAGGACTATCTCTTCAAGGGTTGAGATTTGTTCATTTTAGTGATTGATTTTATCTTATTTAGAAAAAGTGAATGGAGTTTATTAAGAAAAACATTTCCATTTATTGTTTTGTGCGAGAAATAAAAATGAAAAGACAGTGGGCGAAAAGATTGTTTGCAAAAGATGTCCATTGTTCATTAATTTTTAATTTTCACAAAATACATATATGGCCATATTACGAAATGAGTCCTGACACCTTGGGCAAGATGCAGGACTTGATGCATGCTTAAACAGGAAATAATAACTACTCAACAGCAGTAACCCTTATAATTTCATGGGAAGACTAGTTGAGGACTCGTTGGCCTGGGACTCTTGGACGAATCCAGCTTTCCAGGTTGAAGTCGCTTTCACCCTTGTCTTTCACATTGTTAACAGCATCCGGGGTCAGCATTCCCCCACTCACAAATTTGGGAGCTTCAGCAGCCTCCTCTTGGACCTGTCGGGATGGTCTGTAACCCAAACCAAATTTGTCTTCCTTTATCTGAACTTGCAGTAGCTTGCCCCAGCCTTGGGCGTTCCCGTCTTGAACAACCTTCCGAGCTTGTTTGTAAGAGGCAATTGAAGTACCTAATACTTCAGTTGTTGCTTCATTGACATTAAGAGCTTCAAAACCCTGACTCATTGTCAAATGGATCTCCCCATCCATCTCTATGTATTTGTAAGTGGCCAAGTGACTGACAAAAATGTCTTCCTCTCCACAGATATTGATAATTTTACCATCCCACTCGTAGATTAACTTCTGGTGAAGGGTAGACGTTATTGCGCCGCCAACGGAATGAATCCAATGTCTACCTAATAAACAGCTATAGACAGGCTGAATGTCCATCACATAGAAGGTCGTTTTGAAAATTTGTGGGCCAATTACCACAGGCAACTCAATTTCTCCAAGAACTGATCTCTTAGAACCATCAAAGGCTCTCACAACCAGGTTACTCAGACGGAGTGCAAGACCATCATATTCCAACTTGACCAAGGCTTTCTTTGGAAGGACATTGAGAGATGACCCAATGTCAACCAAGACATGAGAAAGTACAGCACCTTTGCACTCCAAGGTGATATGTAAGGCCTTATTGTGATTACGACCCTCTGATGTCAGATCAACATTGGTGAACTTTAGTCCATGACTAGTATTGACATTTGAAACCACCATTTCTAGCTGATTAACTGTAATCTCCTCAGGCACGTAAGCTGCGTGCAAGAATTTGAGCAATGCATTTCGGTGAGCCTCAGAACACATGAGTAGAGATAATATAGAGATCTTGGAGGGAGTTTGATGGAGCTGATCAACAAATTTGTAATCACTCTTCTTGATAATCCTCATGAACTCGTCCACATCCTGATCAAAGGATGTCTTCTGAGTCTCCTACATAGCTGGTTCTTCTGGCACCACACTCTTGCCTTTTGCTTTGGCAGCGGCTTCTGCTTCAGCATTAACACTTGGGAAATGTGAAGCGAAGAGACGTCCGCTTTGAGTGAAGCCTCCGCCCCCCTATATTATCTATTTGTGTTGTAGGAGTTAAAGAGTCAAGAGTAACTTTCTTTCTGTTGCAATAAAGATCTGAGTCGTAATGCCAAGGCACGACACTGCTGCTGTCATAGGGAACTGGTCCAGGCACTATGATGGTAACCAGACTGATTGCTGCGGAAGAAGGATTTGTAACAGTATGAGGATCATAGTAGATTGTGACAGGAGGTCTGTTTGAAGATGATACAGGTGCATGAAGTCGTTGATGTTGGTGTTGATGTTGCTGAAAGTTGTTGTCAAGAGAATTCGGAACATGAATGGTTGCTGGGTCATAATAAATGGTGACCGTTGAGATGTTTTCATTGATGGTTGTTGTTATTGTAGTAGACTCTATTGAGATCATGTTTGCTGATGTTGTAAGAGATTCCTTTGAAGTGGTGTTTACTGATGTTGTAGGAGATACCTCTGAAATGGTGTTTGCTGGTGTTGTAGAAGAGGTGTTTGTTGATGTTGTAGGAGTGGGAACTGTTGAAGTGATTTGCAAGAGGCCTTCCCTGAGAAGACTGCTGATACTAATCTTCAGATTTGCACAACCATTGGCAGATATCCTGCAAGCTTCACAATGGGCCTCACAACCCGGAAACACTTGGCACTTCAATAGATGAGCTTTAACTTTGGCCAATGGTGTTTGAATACTTTCAATGTCATCAATAAGAACAGATGGTTGGTCCTCTTCAATGGAATTGATCTTATGCGCACCATGATTGGGTATCGGGTTCCTTGTGACATTAGGTGGAGGTGCAAAATTCAAAGCTTTGGAATCAACTAAGTCCTGAACTTTCATGTGCAATGCCCTACATTTCTCTGTTGTATGGCCAGGTGCATTGGAATGGAAAGCACATGTGGCGTTGAAATCATAGTTCTTTGGAAGATTCAGAGGATCGGGTAGAGTCAAAGTCCTCAGTTCAGTCAGGTTAAGCTTCAAAAGCTGCGGGAGTAAGACTGCATAGGGCATCGGGATGGGATCGATCACCCTATTAATCTGAGAAGGCCTTTGTTGGAAAGGACATTGTTGTTGGTTGTTGTTGTAAGATCTTTGTTGTTGTTGAGGGAACTGTTGTTGCTGAGGATACTGTCGTTGCTGAGGTGCTGAAGTAGGAATGGTGACTGCGGTCACTGATCTCTGCAAGTACTGGGGTCTACCTCTATTAACATGCACTGCATTAGTCTCTCCTGTTCTTCGGGGCCTGGAGAAGGGTTTCCTTGCATTGCTGGAGCTAGCACCATTGTCAGAAATCTTACGCATCTTCAATACGCTTTCAATTCTTTCTCCCGCTATAACCACATCAGCAAAACTGGTAGAAGAGAAAGCATCAAGTCTATCAATTTAGGTCCCTAGTAGCAAGTTTTCTCCACCTTTGAGAGTATTCACGAAAACTTTCTCTTGAAGACTGAGACATACCCATTTAGAGGGTCCTGTTGGGTGCCATATCCAAGTTGTATCGATATTGGCGTATAAAAGCCTCAGGTAAGTCTTTCTAATTTCTAACAGAGCCCTTGACAAGTGTGAATACCACTCTCTAGATGCCCCGGTTAAAATGTCTTTAAAGTAAAACATCCACAGTTTCTCATCCATTTTATATGCTTTCAATCTTCCCAGAAACAATTGCAAGTGGGTACGAGGACAAGAGGTACCATTATATTTTTCGAAGCATGGAGGTTTGAACTTGTGAGGAATCCTTACCCCTTCAACTAAGCCCATATCCATCACATCAAATCCCAAAGAGTTCTGGGATTCCAAAGATCTCAGCTTCTCAGATATCTCGTCCAGGCGACGGCCATAAGCTTCATCATCCCCATTACCTAACACTATAAATTGCTCATCTTGAGGATCCTCCTGTAGAATGCGATCTCTAGTGTTTCTCTTGGTATTTCCAATAACATTGACTTCAGGGTTGATGTGGGGCCCAAACTCTGGTGGATTTGTCCAGTGCCTTCGTGGTTCTCGTCTGGAGTCTGCCGCTCAATTAACTCCCTCAATCTTTCTTGGGTCTATGCCAGCCCAGTCATCACAACCATGAATTGATTCATCTGGGTTCTTCACGTTTGTTCTTACATCAGTCAACTGAGTTCTCACATCTATCAGTTCCTGCTGTAACTGATCCATTTGTAGACTCGGAAGGTTGTTACGGGTCGGATATCTGTGTATGTGATTGACGGGAAAGACCCTTCTGCGAGCAATATTTCCTAAAACAATCAATAGAGTGAGAAAGCAACCACAAAACACCTACAAAACAAAGGATATGAGGTTAACATGTAATGCAATATGCCTATTTGTCTTTAGAGGGTATCCGGTTTGGTTATTGGTTTTGACCTTCCAGACCTTTGGGAATGATGAAGATGTTGAAGTAATCGAAGCCCATGAGAAAATCCAAGTAATACATAAACCATACATTACAAAGGGCAATTCCAAAATGCACATAGTTTATGATTACAATACAACAAGCTCCCATGATGGGACAAAATTCAATCAAGTTCAATAATACAACAAGCAAAATCACCATGGTGAGTTAAAGTACAACCAAAATAAAATACAAGTAAAGAAAATCAAACATCCAGCCCAAAGTCATCCTCCTTGACTTCTTTCAGGAGAGCATCAGTCACTGGCCCAACTGGGTGCTCTGTGATAGTCCTGATAAGAAGGTTTCTAGTTGTAATGGCACTTGTCATCTTCTGGTACTTATCTTGTTCTTTTGATATTTTTAACCCCGCCCAGAGTTTCAGCTCTGAGACCTCCTTTTGTGCTGCTAGGAGTGCTTCTTGACTCTTCTTCTCATTGGCTTCTAACTGTTCGATCTTTGCTTGCATTTTCTGATCTTCTTGCAAGCGATCTTCGGTTATTCTAATCCATCTAGACTGACTCTCTTCTAGATAGTGCTCAGCTCTGGCTTTCTGAATCTTGGCTTCTTTGCAAGCATTATTCAATACCAGTTTTCCCGCTCGGGCTTTTCTGATAAAATCCTTTGTCTTCTCAATCTTAGTCATATGCTCGATACAGAGCTTCTTTAACCTTTCATTGTCCAGATGACTGTCATTCCTTTCCCAAAGGGTCTTCTTCAGAGCTTCAGAAAGTTGGGCCTTCCCATCTTTCATCTTCTCAAACTCTTCCAGACTGACTGTGGCTATGGGTGCAACTGCTGATGGCCCTGGCACATACTCCAGGGTGAATGGCATACGAGTAATATGTCCTCTGATGCATGACCATTCAGTGTACTGAGCGGAAGCTATGTTGTTGCACTTCCCCAAAATGGAAGTCTCTTTAGTCTGTATATGGTCCCATGCCCAGGTTGCTTGTCGGATAATGGCATGATTGTTCTGAAATTAACAATAAAGGGACTTTTCTAAGTCCTGCTCCCTAGGTTGATGTATCAAGGCATACCCCAACTATCTCTTGAAAAGTGAAGGATTGTAATTGATGCAACCCTTTACTCCATTAAGTGGCATGTTTGGATATTGTCCACAGCTTGTAATCATATTTCTACCCTTGGTGTTCTGAGTACACCACCCGATGTCTTCTGAAGTGAGGGCGATCATCCTCTTATCCCAATTTCTTGTCTGATGTGGATTCAAGAAAGCTTCCTTCTTCGGCATATGCTTCATCAACCAACTGTAGAAGAGAGGTGCACAATATCTTACCGGTCTTCCTCTCTGTTTCTCATTCCTCTGATGCACTGAGTAGTAGAAGTCTCCCAACAAGGTGGGAACTGGGTTCTTTAGCATGAAGATATGTATGACATTTTTGCTTATAAACTTAGGCTATTCTGCAAACAAGATGATACCATAAATATTGAGAGCCAGGAGAGCACACATAGTCTCCCAATTACCTACTGCAGCTTGCTTTGTAGCCTGAGTGACTAGAAAATCCAGATGAAGGCTTGGGATTCCAACTTTGGAAGTCATGTGCTCATTGATAGTGGTCCCTTCCAGATGTAATGCCTTGGATATGTCTTCATTATTTGGAGGAGTCATTTCAGGGTTGAAAGGAATTCCTCTTCTGATAGGGACAGCCAATAACATAGAGTACTCTTCCAGCAAAGGACCTATCTGAAAATCCGGGAAAGTAAAGCAACGTAGAGGAGGGTCATATAACTGAAGACAGGTGTGAATCATACTCCTCTGTAATGTGTCCAAGTCCATGATCACGTCCAGGATACAACCATAATGCTCCCTGAATAGAGGAACATGATCAGGAGTGATAAGAGCTTGTATCTGCCTGATGCCTGCTAGAGGATACTCAAAGAAGTGGTAGGTGATGTTGCTTTTCCTGATTGAATTCATGCTGAAAATGTGTGCTGAAGGAGATAACTGAAGAAGAGGACTGAAGAAGATGACTGAAGGAAATAACTGAGGAAGTGTTGAAGCAGATAAGCTGAACAGAAGAACGGTCAAAACCAAACCAAGAAAAGATGGATACCCTGTTAAACAAATAGACAAATGTTAAATGATGCAATATGATGCATGCTTATGATATGCAAGGGTTTGTGATCAAGTGCTGGATTGTCAGTTGCTTTTGGTAGGGTCCTTGAGTGTTCAGAATTCCAGATGAAGGTCTAAAAACCAGTAACCAAGTGGGGGACTATAATAAAGAGTCACTTGTCCAGGGTTTCAAAGAACTAGTCCAAAATAGTGTGACCTTAAAACAATTCCAGTAATAGGGTATGGTGAGGCCAAGGGTTCCTGAAAACCTATAAACAACCCCACCCACCTACATGTATTGTTCTAGAACAAGGATCCTCGGGTTCAGATCTATTGTGAGAAGTGTAAACACTTCTAACCTGGAGGTACAATGTTTACCATAATCATAAAGGATCATCCTCTAATTCACCCCAGATGCTGAAGGTCATCTAAAAAGTTCATCGAGACTTAGCAGGCTTCCTAGATAGCCCTAGCACTACAGGAGATTTGTAGCACAGAGTTCTCTAGAAGAAACCCATGTCTGAACCGTGTTTTCATATTCCCGCACCAGAACAAAATGGAATGGGAAAGAATATGAAACCACTCTAATCCTATGTATGTCACTCAGGCCTTTGTGTTGGACCTTTCTCACTGGAATACCCCTCCCACCAAAGCAAACCAGAAATCAAGCACATGATTTGATAATAATAAATGAAATGCATAAAACAGTAAACCAAAGCGATAAAGTAAATGCGATAAGTAAAACTGTACAGAAAGTAGTAAATAAAGCAGAAACAAAAACACATATAGCACATAACACCCCCCATAAACACAAACAAACAAGCGTTAGGAGAAACCCTCAAAAGAACCAGAAGCCCTGGTTGCAAAGTTATCCCCAACAGAGTCGCGGAGCTATCGCTCCCGAAGATTTACATCCCGGTGCAAATGCGAATGGACGAGGCGAAAGAGGTTGAGGTTGAATAGATTCACCAGCTAGGCATTTTTATCCCGAAGGAATGGTAATGCTGCATAAACCTAGAAAATATGGATAAGAAGGTTGCAAACTAGAGAGACTGAGTAAGGGGGTTGGTTACGACCTGAGAAGATATTAGCACCCAGATCATCCGTCATACTCGACGGGATCCACACTTACAAGATTGTGTTTAAAAGGGGTAGTGTATGTGCTAAACTGTGTGCAAATGCTAAAGAGAAAAAAAGGATATACAGGGTGTCAGTGCAAAAGGAAGTAAGTGCTCAAAGACTGAGGCTTAGAAAAGAAAGCTAAAAGAGGGGGAAGACACAAAGACTTTTGTTTGATAACTGTTAAGTTATGCCTATGTATCCTCGCGTGCAATGAGTGAGTCAGAACACCGTAGTTCGACTCAAAGAGACTTAGTGTTTTGGTGTGAACTGCTTGCTTGTCTATGCTCAAGTGTGTGACTCGTCTGGCTCGAGTGCTAACTGTCTTGCATTAGACAGAAGAAGCGATTACTCATTTTCAGAGTGAATATGATGAGAAAAGAATCCCGGAGGAGACGTTTATTGTTTGTTTTTGTGTTTTTAGTTTTTTATTGTTTTTGGTGTTTTGCATAAGATAATGAGCTTAAGCCTTAATCATGGGTTGTAAACTCATTATATCACCTCTGATTAGGGATAATGAGTCTACTTAAGTATGAGATGAGAATCTCAACTTAATTACCCTAATGATGTAGGATTAAAATCATTATCCTACTTGTGATTATTAATATGTTTTTGGGTTTTGTTTAGTGTTAAGTAATGAGTTTAATCTCTAATCAGGGATTAGTGAACTCATTACACCATCCTAAGAGAAGGATGATAGATGAGAACACTTCAGCAGAAGAAGATACCTCAACTAAATCCATGGTTAGGGATTAAATTCATTATATAACAAGCCTTTATTAAGTGGATTTTAATTAAAGGTTGGATGAAGAAGTGTTTTTTTATGTTTGCAAGACTTTAGCATGAGGGGGACTTGTCCATTGAACACTAAGGTTAGTCCCTCTAACCAAGAGGAAGAGATGTAACCCTAATGTAAGGCCCAAGTTACAAGCTTATGTCTTAATAGTTATTAGGTGTTTTTATTAGAAGGTGTAAACAAATTAAAGATTTAATACTAAGGATTAAAGTTATACATTCCATCCTAAGATAAGGATGCAGACATAACCCTAATTCAATGTCCTAAAGCTTTAAGTGTTTAGCCTTGATTATGAGATGAGAAAAGAGACTCAAGGAGACTCAAAGGTAAAAACTAAGGGGGAATATGTACAACCCTAAAGTTATCATGCTTGGATGTTCCTATGGTTTGTGAGACTTAAAGAAAAAATCTTTAAAAGGCCACCAAGGAAGAAGAAGCAGATGATAAGAGTAGAGAAAGGAGAATAGGTTACTTACTTCCTGAAGAAGATAAGTAATCTAAAAGAAAGAGATAGGAGCAAGAGAGCATAAGTGAAGCAAGTTCACTTCAAAGACAAATAAAAGATGCAAATGAGGAGATAAGAAGAAGGTTGGATGTGGATGCACATCCACATCCCAAACAATTTACCGGAAGCCCCTGAAATGTTAGTGTGAATACAAAAGATGTAAAGCAAAAGGAAATAAAGCCAATGAAGGTGCAAAGACCAGGACCAGAAGTGAATATTCTATGCAAATATGTAATGAGATGATGCAAAGACATGTGAGATACTTGTGAATGTTCATACAAGGGATGAGATGCAAAACAAGGCATGTTAGAAGCTTAGAAACACATGGATACACATGAAAAGAAATGAATGCAAAGCATACCAAAAGAATGATGCAATGATCAACCAATGTTATAACATGTCCTAATATGTCTAATATGACATAAAAATGAATGAAATGCTATGACAAGTTCATATGATGAAGGCATACAAAGATGAATGCAAATGAACATATAAAATTAGGGTTTTATGAATGTATGAGATGCACATGATCACAACAGAAGCATACATCATGATAAAAATTTGAAAATGAACCTAAACAAACCCTAAACACATATAATATCACTCCCCAAAGATGGAGGTCAGAAGATAAACCAAAAGGAAGTTATGAATTTTCTAAGTTAACTAGGGATTTTGGGTACTTCTTCATGAAAAATGCCAAACAATTTGAAAATACAATGCAAAATTATGAGTTAAATAACCTAGATACTACATGCAAAGTACGAGAGAATGCAAAAAGAAACAAATGCAAACTCATCTTGGTTGATCAGAAATGATTTTTCTAAGTTAGGGTTAGAAAATAGGAAATTTAAAAACCCTAATTCAAAGTAAATTGTGAAAACATATCAAACCTAAAAAGAAATTTGTGTGATGAGTTTGTAAATTGTTCTAAATGTATGAGAATGCTTCATGAATTTTTTTGTGATTTTTAGATACCTAAATGTATTTTTAATTAATTAAAATCAATTAATTAATTAAATAAAACATTTAAATGATTTAAAAATACATTTTAACGCAAAAATTAAAAATAAAAATGTTTTTGAGTTTTGAAAAATATTTGAAATGAAAATGCAGAAAATGATGATTTTATAAATATTTTACTATTTTAAATAAATGTGTGAAAAGAAATATGAAATAAATAAAAATAAAATAAAAAGTATGCAAAAGGAGAGGCTGAGATCTAAAGTTGAGAAGATCAGTGGTCCAGATGAGAAGTCCATGTGACTTAGGGTATGTGCATCTAAGGGCTGGGATTCAAAACTGAGATACGCGCGTGATCGTGTGGCTGGGATCAAACCTGAGCTAATTAACTTAATTCATATTAATTAAAATGGATTAGGGTTAAGTGACTCAATCTGGACCATCTGTGCACGTAATTAGAAACAGATCCAAGGGCTGACATTGCATCTGGGGAATAAAATAGGATTATGGCTAATCAAACTCAAGCGACCGGAGGTGAGCTCCGGTCGTCTTCTCCAGCGGGCTCCTCACCCCACATCCCTCAAAACGCCAACCCAAGCACCCAAAACCTCCAGAATCAATCATTAAACACCATAGAACATGAATCCAGCAATAAAAACAATTTATCATGCACATACAAAGTGAATCGAATCAAACAAGTTTTAGGGTTAAACTTTCATAAGCTTCATACATACTCATTTCTCACTCATTTTCAAAAATAATCACATCAGTGTGACAAGGGAAGCATATAGAATCACACTGCAACAAAAGAAATGAGTTCTGGAAAAATGTTTTTGGATGGTTACCTGAGTTGGAGCTTTCCAATTCCGAGCTTTCTGACCTTCTTCCTTGTGCAATCCAACTCCAATGGACTCTTTGAAGCTAATGAGAGGCTTGGAACAAATTGGAATGGCCTATTTTGTGAGATACAATTCAGATGAAGCAGAACTCGTGTTTTTGTTTGAGAGGTTTCCAGGCCAACGTAAAGGTGTTTTGTGTTCTATAGGTTATTTTGAGTTGATTGGTGGAAAAATATTTGAGGTTTGATGATTGTGTGTTGAGTTTCGAAGAGATGAAGATTTTGCAAGTTTTTGGCAATCTGAGCTTATGGATGGTTTCAGGCTTGTGTGTTATGTGTTTTGAGGTCCATGATGTTTGTATAGAGAGTTGGGATTGGTCAGAAAGTTGGTGGTGGCTTAGGCTGATTGATATGGTTTCATTTGCAAAAAAGTCAAAGAATGTGTACCATAAGGATGGAACGGGACAGAGGGGATCCAAATGGTGGATCTTCTTCATCTAGCATTGTGGAGAGCCCTTGGATTTATTTTCATGAACTATATGGCTTGGATTGCAAGATTGCATATGTTTTGCATTTTGGCCACTTTGAAAATTTGTGAAAAATGAGCCATGAAAACTTGTGAAGCAAGGCATAAATTCGGTCTTGTAGTGTTGCATGATCATATTATGGTAGGTAAAATCAATTAGAAGTCACAAAAGTGCTTGGAACTTGATTTTGCAAAATTCCTTCTTTGGCACATACTTGAAAATCATGTGATTTTTGCCAACTTTGAATCCTCATAACTTGAGCTCTAGGATGAATCAAGAGGAGTTCTTGTAATTTTTGAAAATGGGAGGATACAATCTACAACTTTCATGTTCACAAATTTTTCATCTGAAGCCATTTTGATCAAGAAAGAGGAGGTTGAAAATCTTTCCCAAAATGGAAAGTTTTCATTACAAGTCATGTCCAAAAATGGGAAGTTTGCAAATGGCTTGAAATTCTTCAATCTTGTGAACTTATAACCACTTCTAAGATCAAATAAGGATCATAGGAACTCAAAATGATAGAGATGACCCTTTAGTGCCCTTGTTGGGGGCCTCAGATGCCCTGATTTTGACTTTTCTTACACAACAAGTTATCCATTGATCAGATGTCTTCCATAGTGAATTTTCTCATCAAATTTGGTACACATGCTACTTATGACATATAAAGACCATTAGAATCAAGAATGACCAAAAAATTGAGATTAAGAGCCTCAAACCCAAAACCCTAATTTTAGGTTTTCTGTGTAGAAACTGCTCAGTCTGCTTGAACACCCTTGCAATGCTTTATGATATCTTGACTTTTAAGAACCCCGGGGAGCATATTATGATCATGGAACACACATGGACCCTCTTGGCATGCTTACAGACCTTTGAGATAACTCATATCACTTTTTGGATTCATCTGATCATAAACCCTAATTGTGCAACTCATACAGTGAAATAAACTATGCAATGTGAGATGATATGCTTATGCAATGCAGTATGAAAGATCACAAGCCATGGTGTGAGAAAAAGAGAGGGAAAATTTGGGGTGTTTACAGTTAAGAAGACCAAGACTGAGTCAAGTGCAAGCAAAGAAAGTGATAAGGTGTTCCTACAGCAAATTGAGGAGTTGCATGCCTCTTTTGATCTCTGGGATCTCCTAATCCAGAAACTCATACAGGAACCAGATCATCCGGACATAGCCCAGTTGCTTCAAGGTGTCAAGCGCCTTAGCTGGAGGTTGCAGGATGCAGAATTTCTTAGGCTTTAGTCTTCTATTCACATATTTGGATTACCCACAAACCTGTTATGGGATTCCTCTCTTGTTGATGGACTTTGCCTTTTGATGTATGAACTGGCGCCCTATGGGGACTTTGTTATTTCAAATTTCTTTGTTTTGCCTTAAATCTCTGGTTGTTATCTTTTGCACGGAAACGGGATATTAAATGCTACCTCTTCACATCTGAATGTCACACAAGGTCTTCCTTCAAAGGCTATCCTCTTAATACCGGGATGAGAAAGTAAAGAAAAACCCTTGAGGATAAAAGGAACATATCATTGCATACATATCATTTGCGTTTTTCTTTCTTTTGCAGGTTTCTCCAGGTTACTTAACTTATCCTTTCTTCAGGTAAAGATTGCGAGAGCAGCCAGAACCCGTCATCCCAGACAGAGCATTCCTCACTAGTACGCTACATGTAACAATCAAAGAAACATCATGGACACTGTGCAGACAGAACTCAATGAACTCCGCACCCGAATGGGAGAGTTTATGGTTATGATGCAGGGCATGGCCCAAGGGAAGAAAGATTTGAGGAATGCCATGCTAGAGGCTTATTCCTCCCAAAACTGACCCTCAAGTGGTTACGTCATATGCTCAGGGAAATCCACCTAACAATAACTGAGGAGATGGACCTCCAAGTCCTGAAACTAACACACCTACTTTTATTCTTATGGAAGACCGTCAGGAGGATCAATTCCCTCCTAATAATGATGATATGGGTTTTGGCATGGGAGCAAATTTTCAAGATTTTATGTTGCTGGCTGAGAAGTTCAAGGCCCTTGAATGTAGGGACACTCTCAGAATTGATGTATCTGATATGCGTTTGGTCTCCGGAGTGGTCATCCCTCCTAAATTCAGACCTCCAAGCTTTAATAAATACAATGGTAATTCCTGCCCCAAGACGCATCTATAGGCTTTTTACCAAAAGATAGTTGCGCACACAAGAGACGAAAAAATCTGGATGTACTATTTCAAGGACAACCTCTCTGGGGCTTCACTGGAATGGTATATGAAGCTAGAAAAGAACTCTGTCAGAAGTTGGAAAGAGCTTGGGGAGTCCTTCCTAAAGCAATATTCGTATAATATTGATATAGCGCCTAGCTGTACTCAACTCCAGAGTTTATCGTAGAAGAATTTAGAAATTTTTAAAGATTATGCTCAAAGATGGCGTGAGTTTGCCGCTTGGGTACAACCACCTTTGCTGGAGAGACAAATGGTGGATCTTTTCATGGATACCTTTCCAAGGAATTTCATGGAGAGATTAGCAGGTTGTTCGTCTAGTGGCTTTTCAGACATTATCCTGATAGGTGAGAGAATAGAAAGTTGGATGAAGCAAGGTAAAATCCAAAATAGTGGAGCGTCAACCTCCAATGTAAGGAAACCATTTGTGAAGCGCTGAGAGGGAGAAACGGGGGATGTGTACACTTAGAACATGAGAGGTAATCAGAATATGTATCATTAAGTAACTCCAGTTACCATTGCTGCTCCAACAAACCAACCACCGGTCCAACAACAACAACGTCAACCAAAATACCAGGAACAGTGGGCTCATAGGCCATATTATCCTTCCCGACACAAAGACAAGCATCTTGAAACACCACCTATGTCATATTCCCAGCTCCTTCAAAATATCCTACAACTACAAGTGATCCAGCTTAGGACCTTACAACCCCCAAAACTGGGGCAAATCCCTAATGGTTATGATGCCAATGCTCACTGTGAGTTCCATTCTGGGGCTCCTGGTCACAACACAGAGAATTGTAAAGCTTTGAAGCATGTTGTCCAGGACTTAATTGATTCCAAGGCAATTAATTTCTCTCATACTCTGAATGTAATTCAGAATCCTATGCCTCCTCATGGGAGGATTGTGGGGGCCATTAATAGCGGTGAAGGTTTGAATTTGATATCCGATGTTAATGACTTGAAAACTCCATTGATGTCAGTAAAAGCTTGCTTAGACAAGAAAGACATGTTCCTAGGTTGCAGAGAGAATTTCCCAGATTGTTTTAGTTCCCTTGATGGTTGCGGTCAGTTGAGATCGGGGATACAGAGGATGATCAACGAAGGCAGCATACAATTTGAAAAAGTTGTTAAGAGTGAGGATATATCAACTGTTTCCATCTATTACAACCCAACACAGGTTCTTGCTGCAGCAAGAGTAGCACCCATAACCATTACCATTGCTAGTCCTGTCTCGTACCAGAGTGATAGAGCTATTCCTTGGAATTATGGGGGTGAAGTGTACTATAATGGCCATAAGCAGGACTTGGTTGCATCCACTTTGTCTCCATTCCAAATTGAAAATATTGGAGTTGGAGGGTTTACCAGAAGCGGCTAGTTATTTGCTCCAGAAACTCTGAGGGGTAATACGGTGCCACCAAAAGATATGGTCGAAGCTCAAGCAAAAGCCAGGGGCAAACAACCCATGACCAATGATACATCCGCACCTTCAACGGATCCTGACATCACCTTTGATAAGGATGTGGAGGAATTCTTAAGAATTATTAAGAAAAGTGACTACAAGATTGTAGACCACTTACAGCAGACTTCCTCGAAGATCTCGATCTTATCCTTGTTAATGTGTTCAGATTCCCATAGGAAAGCCCTGTTAAAGATCCTGAATAACGCATATGTACCACAAGATATATCAGTGAATCAATTGGAAACAGTGGTGTTGAGTGTCAACTCTAGCCATGGCTTGAGCTTCACGGATATGGATTTAACATCGGAAGAACGCAGTCACAACCGCGCCTTGCATATCTCCATAGAGTGCAAGGGGGTTGTACTCTCCCACGTGCTGGTTGACATAGGATCATCGTTGAATGTATTGCCAAAGAAAGCCCTCGTGAAGTTGAACTATGATAGGGTCGTGCTGAGGCCAAGCGACTTAGTTGTACGATCATTCAATGGCTCAAGGAGGTCAGTATTCGGAGAAGTGGAGTTGCCTATCAAGAAGGGACCACAAGTCTTCAATGCTACTTTCTACGTAATGGACATTCAGCCGGCTTATAGTTGTTTGTTGGGGAGACCATGGATTCATTCAACATGGGAAATATCCTCCACTCTTCATCAGAAGCTAAAGTTCGTGTGGGAAGGGCAAATGGTAACAGTGTCAAGAGAAAAGACATCTTTATCATCCACCTAGCCTTATTCAAATATGTGGAAATGGATGGCGAGATCGTCGAGACTCCTTGCCAAGCTTTTGAGCCCGTCAAATCTGAAAATGCATCAGCTTCTTTGTATGAAGACCCAAAGAAAAGAGCTTCTATAGTCTCTTACAAGCAGGCCTTGGAAGTGGCAGAATCAGGTGCGAAAGAAAGCTGGGGCAGGACAATTGAGATCCCAAAAAAGAAAGACATGTATGGAGTTGGTTATCAGCTAGGTCTGTCAACGCCTGGAAAAAATGCTAGTGGACGGAAATGCCCAATCACCTTCACCAGTGCTGGTTGGATTGATTATGGCAACATTTGTGCTACACAAGACGATACGACTAACAGTGACTGCAATATAGACGAGTGGGTCAAGCCCTGTTCTCTAGGGACACAACTAAACAACTGGTCGTCGGAAAAGCTCATCTATGTCACTTGCCTTGAAGAGTAATAGTTTTTGTGTTTTGTTTTCCTATATTCAAGTCATATGCCTTACCCGGGGTGTAGAGACTCATTGTAAGGGTTCTTTTGTTCATAATGTGATTTCATAATCATCAATAAAGCGGACGTTTTTGCATTCATGACATGTTGTTCCCTGTTTTTCATTTTTGTTTTTGTTTTCAAAATAAATGACAATGTTTTCACATATCAAATGGCTTCTAAATCTAGCATGAATCATCATTCATGCAGATGCTCATCCTCGGGTCTCATCAACGACGACCTTCCTATGGCTCAGTATGACTTCGACAATCCAATTTACTTAGCCGACGAGGAAGGTGAAGAAGATTGTGAACTACCCGAAGAACTGGCCAGATTGCTTAAACAAGAGGAGAAGATGATTCGGCCACATGAAAATGCTATTGAAGTGATAAATCTGGGTACCAAAGAGGACAAGAGAGAGGTAAAGATCGGGGCTGCATTAGAAGAATCTATCAAGAGTCATATAATTGCCATGCTTCGAGAATATGTTGATGTCTTCGCCTGGTCATATCAGGACATGCCTAGTTTTGACACTGATATTGTGGTGCACAAACTACCTCTCAGGGAAGAGTGCCCACCCGTAAAGCAAAAGTTGAGACGTACACGCCCTGACATGGCCATGAAAATTAAAGTGGAGGTGCGAAAACAGTTTGATGTCGGATTCTTGTCCGTAACAAGTTATCCCACATGGGTCGCAAATATCGTACCAGTCCCTAAAAATGATAGTAATGTTAGGATGTGTGTGGACTATAGGGATATGAATCGGGCCAGCCCCAAAGATGATTTCCCTTTGCCTCACATTGACGTGCTAGTTGATAAAACCGCTCAGTTTTCCGTATTCTCTTTCATGGATGGCTTATCTGGCTATAATCAGATTAAAATGGCGCCAGAGGACATGGAAAAGACTACGTTCATTATGCCCTAGGGCACCTTCTATTATAAAGTCATGTCGTTCGGTTTGAAAAATGTCGATACAACCTATCAAAGCGCAATGGTGACACTATTTCATGACATGTGTAATACCCTAAATTTTTCCTACCTTTATTCTTTTGTCTTCATTTTTTTTTATGCTTACTAATCATCCTTCGAAAGAAAGAGGCGTTATCTCTCTCTTTTATTTTTGTTGTCAAATTTAAAATCTTGCAGGAATGAACCAATTATTCAAGTCAAGAGGATGTACAATGATGGATAAGAATTAAGTTGAGTTGAAATAGTATTGGTAAGACAAGATGGTATGTTCATGTAGTCCTTAGTACGGCTCAATGGACTTCGGAACGTCTACGAGTAAGGCAACCCTAGTCTAAGAAGAATTCCAGATGATTCTTACCATTCTGAAGGGATTCATCTTTTTGCTTTTTATGATTTCTAATTTTAAAGGCATATTCTTCTTGGTCATAAAGGTTTTTTCAAATAAGACTCAAATAAAGATTTTGGGCTAATGATTTTATTAGATGATGAGATATGTAACATTCATGTTCAAATATACTTGCAAGGTCGACTTAAGAGCTGTTTCATTTTAGTGCCAGGAGCGAGTGCAAACTTGGTTACCATTTTGTCATCACAAGAATTTAAGAATCTCATGCTCAAATTTAAGCTTCCTTCTAAGATTATTTGGTGCAAAGTTGCAAGTTTCAACCATATGCAAGTAAGATATAAGGATGTGTTATGTGTCTCGTGGGATTGGATTAATGTTATCATTAAAAATAAATCCAGCCAGGTACAATACCAAAGAACACAATAATTGATTGATTTTAAGTGTATGGGTTGATTCAAGATTGCGAGTCGTTGAACAAGTTGCAAGAGCTCAGTGAATTAAAAAATGTGCTAACACCATGCTGAGATGTAAAAGATTTCATTCGACACAAAGTTATGAACTCTACTTGGTAGAAGAAAAGTACAATAAGTGTCAAATCCTATCATTTCATAAAAAAAAGTATTCCAGGAGGACATTCAAAGGTTCAGCAGAGCTTACAAGTATTCTTAATTCATCAAAGTATACAAAGAAAAATCTATGGATATTCACACAAATCTGTTTAACAGAACAATAGTACAAAATTCCAACTTCATGCCATTTGAGTTCAAAGTTACATGTTCATGACAATACCATGAAGAGTTGTGTTGATTTCATAATACTCACCAAAAGGAAGTGTCCTGGTCTCCTCCACCATTATGTCAGGATTCAACCTTAACCAAAAGAGCATTTTCACAATTTTGGTCACTCATAAGTACACCGTCTGTAGTATTAAAACATTCTGAGTATTGAATAGTCAGTAAGTGAACAACAACAATAAGGAACCGCGACATTTTATCGTCATACCCGCTCTTCATGTAGTAGTACCAACTGACTCCAACAAACCATGAAGTACTGAAAGTTGTACCTCTAAAAAGAAACATAAAGCCCTACATGTGAAAGTGCAACACAAACTTAAGATTCAGATCATTATTACATCAGTAAAAATAAGAGAACAATTGTAAGTTGCAGAATGCAGTAGTTACATTAGGAGTCCTTCAACAAGTTTTCAAGGCAAGGGGAACATGAATCATCTCGCAAAGCAACTCACCACACATAATTTGTGACCGTGTTGCATCCAGCTTCCATATTATGACTACTTCAAACTTGCCAAAGTAATTGATATACAGCCATTACACACCTGCATAAGACATCATAAGCCACATGTAAGACAAATGGTTCAATACAAGTCATAGCCAAATAAAAAAGCAAGTTCATACTAACCGCAACAAACACGTACTTCATGGTGTACCATCCTCACTTCAAAGAGCCTGAACAGGGGTGATAATTCAAACAAGTATCAGGATTTTACTTAATCATGTTTTAAGTGCCAAGGCGCAGATTACGAGAACTGGGAATCATTGATCTTACTAGAAGACTTTCAAGCCCAGTTTTGAAGCCCTCGTTGCTATGGATTTTTCATCAAATCATAGGCTTCAAATGACGTTACCAAATCCTGCACAATCTCTACAAATCAGCATGATCGAACATAGCTCCTAGACAGAAGCTCCAGTCTACAGGTGATCCAGGAACAACACCCTGAAGTGAAGCTGCAAAGAAAAGAAACACAACCAAGTCAGTTTCATCCTTACACTTTTGTCCTTTATCCGTATGATTCATCCAAATAGCACAGAAGAATGGAAAACGAAATCCCACCAATATACAAGATTTCCAGGTCTGAATCTTTATCATGCTTTATAACATTGAGACTCCTTGTTTAAACCTGCAAAAAGAAATCAGCAAATGCATAAGCCAAGCAAGAAAATAGAGAGCCATGAGGTATCATTTTTTAGGGATGCAAGTTACCATCAGAATAATGAAAAGAATTCATTTAATGCAAATTTGCTTCACAATTCATGCCAAAACTTGTCAAGCTTCATCTTCAAAGTTTACATCAAACTAATACGATAGTTCACATAATCACCTTCTCAGACATATTCCTATAAGAGTACACTTGAAAAAAAGAAAGGATTAGCTCGCGAGATTCCAGCAAATCTTCACAAGCTACAATTGCTGCAAGTCAGCGGTCGTCGTCGTCACATTTCTGATGTCTCACACCTTTCAGCTTGCCAAGGCGTTGGCTATACCACCATTTCAAACTCGTGCAATATCGAACAAGGAAGCTGATCAGTGTGTAAACAGAAGAAAATTCAAGGCTTATTGAACTCCAACATAATTCAGTAAAAGCATACCGTTTGAAGACCAATGCTTTATTCTATTAGAGAAATATGATGTGGCTCGGGATGCTATTCTTTCAGGACTTCAAGTTGATCCTTTTAAGTAATGCACTTCGGGAATATCTTCAAAGCAATGAAAGAGTATCATCATCTAATTCAACAGGAAGGAGTTCACATGTACAACCCGATTGCAATGATGAATTTGATTGCACTCTCTGTCTGAAGTTGTTGTATGAACCTGCCACAATTTGAAACATAAGTCATGTTATTTCCATGATTGTATCAGAAAAAGTTTTGCAGGAATAAATAATAAATCTCTTTTTGCTAGCAGTAAAAATAAGCTTTGTGGTAATAAAGTAACAATTCACAGCAGTAAAAAACTTATTGTAAAATCAGGAGACCGTCATGTGAATTTCTAGAAGCAGTACAAACCTCACTCTCCACAACTTTCTCCATTATGTCCTTAGCGGATTTACCTTTGGTCCCCACACAATCTTCACAAAATCACCCCAAGATCCTTTCCAACGGAATGATTCCACAGCTCATCCAAGCTCAATCTTCACTATTGATCCTATAAATAGAGAGATGGAAAATCATTAAGGGGAGAGGAAGTAAAATCTGTGCCAAACCCTAAAAAAACAATCTTTTCCCAAAAAAAACAAAACCCTAAATTCGATTAGCTTACCAAAATTTGATTGTGATTCATACGCCACCAGCTTCTATAAACGAGCTTACCGAAATCAAACAAACTACAAACCGTAATAAACCGCGATTGAGGAGAGAGCCCGACTATTGTTTCCTTCTCGGCGTTTCTTCTTTTAGTTGAAGGTGCAGAGCATGACGACGAAAGTCTTATTTTCGGCGACTTAGGCGTAAGACGGTTGGGGAAATGGCAAAGTAGATCATGAAATAGAGCTTTTGTTGGTGGGTCTTTGTCTTTCATTTTATCGGAAATGTATTTGAGGGAGACCAGGAAATTATCTTCTATTTTTTAAAAAAAAAATTGTTTTGTTTAAAAAAAAAAGAAGAAGAAAATCATGTCTAGTTTTGGTTTGGTTTGGGCTTGTTAAAGCCCATGTATTATTCACACACCCACGGATTCACCATCCTTCATGTTTTCAATTTCTTCGTGTTTATTTATCTATGTTAGTTTTTTTTAATTTTATTTTATGGTTGATTTGATTTCTGATTGTTACTACTGGATGTTGTTTAGTATTAGTTGTGTTATTTTCATTGTTTCTTTTTAATCCCATTAGATCTCTTTATTATTTTTGGGCCTATGATAAAAATACGGTTTATCGATATTCCATTAAGCGATGTTATCTAAACCGATTTGAGGACGGTTTTTCTTTATTATTTTATCGATTCATTGATTTATTAACATTTTGGTCTATGGTATTACCATTCAATTCGCGACATTCAATTTATCGACGTTGTCCGAATCAACATGAGACCATTTCTTATTTTTATACGGTTTCTAATTTATTATTAGATTCATTTTATTATTTACTTTATTATCATTATTTTGGCCAATGAATAAATATTTAAATATTCGATTTCGATTAAATCGACGTTATTTAAATTAAATATGAGGCCAATTCTTTTATTATTATTATTTCGACTTTATTTTTATTTTTTATGGCCAATGATATAACAAACGATTAAATTATTTCTGATATTGTAAAATCGGAAAATTTAATCAATATGAGGCATTTTATTTAATTATTCCATTTAGACAAACAATTTAATTTAGTAATTTATTTTTATTACTTTATTTCCCTTATTCAAGTACTTTATTAAATTCAATTAGATTTAATTATTTATATCTATTATTTTTATTCCAATCTAATTATTGCAATTTTAATTTAATTCTTTCCGTTATCGCTTTAATCGGATCGCGAATCAATGTAAGTCGAGTGCATCGAGCCTCGCCATCAAATTTTTCCGAAGCTCGACTTTCAATTATTTTTTATAATTAGGATAACGGAATAACTGAATTCTGGAGTCTCGCATTCCTCGAATTCTTGAATGAACTCTCCCGAGGCTCGCCCCGTGGGATGCGGTTCATTCGACTTTTCCGTAATTAAAACTTTTAATATACACATCAAATAATGAAAGAACTGAATTCTGGAATCTAGCATTCCTCGAATTCTCGAATAAATTCTCCTGAGTCTCGCCCCTCAGGACGCAGTTTATTTACCCTTTCATTCTTAAAAACCCTAACCTAATCAAACATTTTTCGTTAAAGCAAACTTTGTTTAAACTTTTTCTTCTTCGCAAATAAGCTAGCGCTTCAGCCTCCTATTGCGAGCAGACAAGCCAACGCTTGGCAGTTAGAATGCGGTTAAAACAACTATTCATTAAAACAAAATAACCAACGAACCTTAGTACCGCGAACTACGAGGCTCTGACTTTCCCATTGCACAAGGGAATACGTAGGCACACGGATCTCAATCCCTGCCGAGCACCTTAAAAATAAAATAACTCATTTCTCTTATAAACCCTAATTTAGAATCATTCGCATTTATTATTCGAAGAAATCAGTAAGCATAAGTTAACATTTAATCGCAAGTTAAACTAAGAGGTTCCTGTTGAGTACAACAGACGTAAGGGGTGCTAATACCTTCCCCTTATGTAACCGACTCCCGAACTTAGAACTTGGTTTCAATGATCTTGTTCTATCCATCTCTCTTTATTAGGTTTTATCTATATCTTCCTATTCTTTCATTAGAATTAATAGAATTAGGTGGCGACTCTGTTATTCCCATTTGTTCCGCGGTCGGCGCGAGGATCGTATTTTTTTCGAGGTACGACAACATGATTCATCACGAGATTAAGGTCTATGTTGATGATATGATAGCAAAGTCACAGACTAAAGAAGAGCATCTAGTCAACTTAGCCAAGTGTAAACACCCCAAATTTTCCCTCACTAAGTTCACACCATGGCTTGTGATCTTTCATATTTGCATTAGTTTAAGCATATCATATCATATTGCATTTTTGTTTCATCTGCATAGTTCAAGTTCATCTGCATCTAGGGTATGTGATCTAAGCAATCCAAGGATCCATCTGAGCCACCCCAAAGGTCTTCAATCATCTCAAGAAGGTTCATGTATGTTCAATCATCATATTATATCCACCAAAGATCAAGGAAGTCAAAAAATCACAAGAATTGGCAAAGCATGGAAGTAGAGCTAGGGTTTAACTACACAGATGACCTGAAACTAGGGTCTCAATATGTTATAAGGATCATGCATATCAAGTGATAATTAGGGTTAGGGTTTCTGTTTAAACGCGGACCATTGGATCTGTCTCTCCCGCGCGTGTTGTGTGGTCCAGATTAGATCATTAGTTGTTAATTAGGATTAAATAATTAATTAATTAAGTTTAGGTAAGTTTGAATGTAGGCCACAGGATCTGGTGCGCAGTCAACAAACCTTTCCCCAGATTCAATCTCAATCATTCCTTTTGATTACTTCAGTTTTATTTAATTTTATTTCATATTTTCCTCATTTATTTTGAATGAATTATTTAAAATAGCAAGAAAATTCCAAAAATATTTTTATTTTACATTTTGATTTCAAATAATTTTCTCAACCCAAAATTATTTTTATTTTTATTTTTTGCATTTAAAAATCATTTTTTAGACATTTAAATGTTTATTTTAATTAATTAATGAAAATTAATTAATTAAAATATCATTTAGGTTTCTAAAAAATCCCAAAAAATTCATATTGCATCTTTAAACATTTAGAGACATTGTCATACCATCCACACAAATTTCTTTTTGGTTTTGAACCATAGTTGATAATTTTCTTGAATTTAGGGTTCATAAAATTCACATTTTAGAACCCTAACTTCAAGAATTATTTTCTGCGTAACCAAGAATGCTATGACAATGGTTATATTTGCATTGATCTTCTATTAGCATGTAGTTTCTAACATAATTTTGTCATACATTTCTTCTGCATTTTTGATTTGATTTGCATTTTTTCCCTTTAGGTGCCTTAAAACCCTAGAAAACTTAGAAAAATCATAACTTCCTTAGGGTTAAGAGTTAGGTCTTCTCCTTTGGGGTATGAAATCATATGGAGTTAGGGTTCTTCTGATTGCATTTTCAATTTTGTATCTTGTCATTTGCTTCTGTTTTTGGTTGTTGCATCTCATGTTGTATGAAAACCCTAATTTCTCATCTTCCTTTGCATACACCTTGCATAAGCATTCATATAAGAACTTGCCATGACATTTTATGCATCCACATGACATATAAGACATCCTAGGACACCTTAGAATCATGCTTGATCAATTCTTCATCCATTGGCCATGTTGTCGCTCCCGATAAATGGGAATGGCCCAGATAAAGGTACAAACGCGAACGGTCGGCGAAAGGAGGATGTGAGAACACACAGGAGTGAACTCACAGGGAATGAATAGAGTCGCCAGCTAGGCATTTTTATCCCGAAGGAAAGGTAATGCTGCATAGACCTAGAAAAATATGGATAAGACGGTTGCGAACCAGAGAGACTGAGAAAGGGGGTTGGTTACAACCTGGGAAGGTATTAGCACCCAGATTGTCCGTCGTACTCGACGGGATCCACGCTTAAAAGATTTGTGTTTTAAAGGGGTAGTGTCAGTGCAATTTGTGTATAAAAGAGCTGGAAAAGGATGTACAGGTGTCAGTGTAAAAGAAAGTGAAGTGTGATATGTATAGTGTCAGTGTAAGAACAAAGATGAAATGCTCATGATAATGAGGCTTAAAGAATAAGGCTAGAAGGAGGGGGAATATACAGAGACTTTTGTTCGATAACTGTTAAGTTATGCCTACGTATCCTCTCGTGCAATGAGGAAGTCAGAACACCGTAGTTCGACCCAAAGAGACTGAAAAAATGAATTGACTGATGAACTGCTTACTTGTCTATGCTCAAGTGTATGACCTGTCTGGCTCAGGTGCGAACTGTCTTGCATTAGACGGAAGAAGCAAGTTCTCGTTTATGAGCGAGTGAGGTGAGAAAAGAATCCCGGAGGAGACGATTATTGTTTATTTTTGAGGTTTCAGTCTTTTATTGCTTTTGAGAGTTTGTCATAAGTTAATGAGCTTAAGCCTAAACCAGTGGATTTAGTAAACTCATCCCATCTTCCTCTGATTAGGGGTAATGAGAATACCTTAAGTGTGAAGTCAGCTTCTCACACTTAATCACCTTTGGTGTAGGTTTAAGATCATTAACCTACTTGTGATTATTTAGATGTTTTTGTTGTTTTTGTTTAGTGTTAAGTAATGAGATTAAGCCATAATCGGGGATTAAACAGACTCATTACACCATCCTAATAGAAGGATAATAGATGAGAATGTTTAAGCTGAGGAAAGCTCCTCAACTTAATCCATGATTAGGGATTAAACTCATGACAAAACAAAGCCTTTATTAAGTGGTTTTTAGTTAATGATAAGATGATGAAGTGATTTTTAGGGTTTGTAAGACAACTTGAGGGGGACTTGTCCATTAACACCAGGGTTAGTCCTTCTTAACCAATTAAGGAAGAATTAGAACCCTAATGCAAGGCCCAAGTTACAAGCTTGATGTCTTGGTGATTATTATGTGAATTGATTAGAGTATTTAAACACATTAAGGGTTTAACACTTAGGATTAAAGTTATACACTCCATCCTAATAGAAGGATGCAGGCATAAGCTTAATCACAAAGCCTTAAAGCCTTTAGGGTTTAGTCCCTGATTATGAGGTGAGAAGAGAAGACTCAATGAGACACAAAGGTAAAATCTAAATGGGGGACTAATCAAAAGCCTAATTATTGTCATGCTTGGTTGTTCCTAAAGTTTGTGAGGTTTAAGAAAGAAGTCTTCAAAGGAACCACCAGGAAGCAGATGAAAGGAGAAAAGAGAAAGCAAAGTAACTTGCTTCATTCAAGAAGTCAAGTCACTTGAGGAAAGAAAGTAAGAAAAAGAAGAATGATCAAGCTCAATCTCAAACACAAAACAAAATGCAGCAATGATGCATAAGAGGGATGAAAAGAAATTATGAGAAGTGAAGGCAAATTCACTTCTCAAAGTGACTTACCACCTGAAAAGTTAGTGAAGGAAATGCAATGCAATGCAAAATGAAGTGAAATGGCATGATGCAAACCAAAACCAGAAGCATATATGAGATGATAATGATGCTATGAGATGCTGCAAACATGAAACAAGGCATGGGGATGATCATATGAACAAATGGATGCAAAGGAGGCATGCTTAGAACCATAATCATACATGAAAAGTTATGAAGTGCAAATGGCATACAACATGGAAAATGCAAGATGCAATGATCAAACATGCTTCTAATATGTCTTAAGATGTCTAATGAATCAAATGGATGCACAAAATGCTATGGCAAGTCATGGTATGTGAGCAAATGCAAGATGAATGCAAAAGGAAGCCCAAATTAGGGTTTATGATCAATGCATCAAACAAAAACCAAAACCAGAAGCAAACATCAAGATAAAAAATTGAAAATGCATTCAAAAGAAACCTAAACCTATACAAACTCACTGCCCAAAGGAGAGGGTTCAATTCTCAACCTAGTGAGGGTTATGAATTTCCTAAGATTTCTAGGGTTTTTGGGTACCTTGTCAAGAAAAAATGTCAAACAAAATGAAAATGAAAGATCAAATCATGCCAATTTAATCTCACAAACTACATGATATGCAAGACACAATGCAAAAAGAACCAAAGTCCAATTCTCAAAAACTAGGCAGAAGTGAATTTTCAAAGATTGGATCAAAATAATGCTTTGAAATTGAATTAATTCCATGGAAAATTATCAAAATGCATCAAGATCAAAAAAGAAATTTGGTTTGAGGGTTGGACAATGTTTCTAAATGGTTTTAAAGGTTTCATGAATTTTTTGGTGATTTTTAAATACTTAAAAGTATTTTTAATTAATTAATTATCATTAATTAATTAAAAATAAACTTTTAAATGATTTAAAAATATTTTTTAATGCAAAAAAATAAAAATAAAAATGTTTTTGGTTTCTGAAAATTAATAAAAGTTTATACAAAAATTTTCAGAATTTTAAAAATTGTTTTGCTATTTTATATAAATTGGAGAAAAGAAATGAGATAAAATGAAAATAAAAACTAATTAAATGAGAAGTCAACACAATCTAAGACCAGTATTCAAACTCAGGGTGGAGGGAAAGACTGCGCGCGCTCATGGACGGCTGGGATTGCTTCTGGAAAATTCAAACTTAAACCTAATTAATTAAACTAATTAATTTGAATTAGGGTTAAGTGGCAGATCTGGTGCGTTCATTCACGCGGGAGTCAAAGCCAGTCAACTCATCCTACGCTCAGAATTCAAACTCTCATTAATTACAGGGATTAGCCCTAATTATTTTCAGGTGGCCGGAGAAGACTTCCGGTCGTCTTCTCCGGTGGGACTCCCACCTGAAAAGCTCTAAAATCTCCAAAACTTCATGAAAACGAAAACTAATTGCCTAGAAATCATCCCCATGCCAAACCAAATCAAAACCCCCATTCAAACATCATTTCTCTTTCATCAATCAGCCAAATCGAAGCAAAACGTTTTTAGGGCAAAAAAATTCAGAGAGTTCATACATGCTGGTTTCTCAACCATTTTCAAAAGTAAACACATATCCATGATCAGGGAAGTGCATAGAAGCTTTTAAGAACTTAAAAACATGTTTCTGGAAAAAAGTTTTTGGATGATACCTGAGATGGAGCTTTTGATTCAAGAGCTTTCTGGCTGTTTCTTTGGCTCAAATCCACTCCAATGATCCTCCTAAGAAGCTTGCAATGTTTGTTTGAAGTTTGCAATGGCTGGTTTGAGAGATGGCAGGAGTTCTGTTCAATGGCAGGTGGTGATCGTGTTTTTGATTCTTTGAGTTTAAGGCAATGGTGATGGGTGCTTTGTGACCAGGAATGTGTGTTGAGTTGATTTGTGAAGTTTGTTTGTGTGTTTGTGGCTTGTGCTGAGAGTTTCAAATGCTCTTGCAAGTTGGTGTGAAAATGAGAATGCTGAGTTAGAGAATGCTTCAGGCCTGTGTTTTGTATGCTTTGGCTTGCTTTTGATTTGCATAAACTATAGTGATTGGTCAGAAGAAGTGATGTGTGCTTTATTGATTGGTATGGCTCAAGTTGCCAAAATGTCAAAGTTGTGTAAGAGAGGTATGGGCTACTTTCTAGCCAAGGACAAAAGGTGTGTCCTGCGCAGCATGATGTGGGGAGAACCCTAGGATGGATCAGCAAGTCAGCAAGCAAGTGGGTTGTGTCTTATGATGAGTTTTGCAACTTGCCTTGCTTTTGATTCTTATGAGATATCTTGCTCCATAAGCCACAAAAATGAGAAGTTTCTTGGCCCATTCTGAATTTTAGGTCTTGTATGATCATGTTGTGAAGTTTAGAAGTCCATTTGATAACTTAATTTGCCTTGAGAAGTGAATTTGCAACTTTGCCTCTTTGGTGGAAAACTTCAAATTTTGTGATTTTTGCCAACTTTGACAAGCCATAACTTTTGATCCAAAATGAATTAGGTCATGCTCTTGTACTTTTTGAAAAGGGAATGATCCATTCTACAACTTTCATGACCAAAGTTTTTCCATTTGAAGCATTTTTGAATCAAAAAGCAAGGGTTGAAAAAGTTTCCCAAAATGGCAATTTCATTAAAAAGTCAACTTTCCCAAAAAGTCAACTTTGCAAAAGATTTGAAATTCTTCAATTTTGTGAACTTCCCACTTCTTCCATGATCAAATAAAGATCATATACAATCAAAATGATGAAGAACACCCTTTGGTTGGGTCATTGGGGGCCTCAGATGCCCTGATTTTGCACTGACTTCCTTGAAAAGTCAACTCTTGATCAGATGACTTCCCCATGGAATTTCTTCATGAAAATTGATATTCATACTCCCTATACCATATAGAGACCAATAGAAACAAGAATGACCAAAAAATTTGGAGTTGTGGCCTCTGAAACCAAAACCCTAATTTTAGGTCATCTGTGCAGTTAATCCTGGCTCTGCTTCCATGCCATTCTCAGTTCTTGTGATTTTTTGACATTCTTGACTTTGAGAGGATATAACATGATGTTTGAACACACATGGACCCCTTTGGAGTGATTTATGGCCTTTGGAGTGGCTCAAAAAGCCCTTGGATTGCTCAGATCACAAACCCTAGATGCAGATGACTTTGAATCTATGCAGTGAATCAAAAATGTAAATTGAGATGCTATGATTGTGTTTATGCATATGAAATGATCACAAGCCATGGTGTGAATGGGTGAGGGAAAATTTGGGGTGTTTACAGCTGCCTCTATTCAAACATGAGTTAGCTGTGCAGGATGTAAGCGACGGCTTATCAGGCAAACAAGATAACTTGTGGTTGAATACCAAAGACAGTCCAAAATTTACACTCACAGAATGAAGAAGAAAAGGGATATAGATTGTAAAAGGAAAATAAAGTATATTATAAAGTGTGGGCGACGGAGGACGACCGTCGAGCAGAGGACGACTGCTGGGTAAAGAGCAATGAAGGGGACGGCCGACATGCTGGGGAGAGTGTGTGAAGTAAAGCAATGACGGGGACGACCGACATGCTGGGGATAAAAGGGGTTATGATGGGGACGGCCATCAAGTAAAGCTGTAAAATTCTCTGGGGATTAATGAAAAATGATGGGGACGGCCATCAAGTTCATAAAGCAAAACAACCAACGATGGGGACGGCCATTGGGCTAAAAAGAAAAGGGACCACGACGGGGACGGCCATCGGGTTAAAGAATAAATGAAATAAACAGATGATGAGGTACGGTCATCAAAGGTGAAGGACGATCACCTAGCAGGGGACGGCTGCTCTGTTGGGGTTAAGATGAGGGACGGTCATCTAAGGTGGAGGACGACCACCTGGCAGGGTACGGCTGCCGAAAATATCGCGACATAGGACGAATGCCGGATAAAAGGTGAACGATGGGGACGACCATCGGATGAGCATGATAGAGGACGACCATCAAGAGGTGAAGGACGATCACCTAGCAGGGGACGGCTGCTCTCAAGGTTTATCATGACGCAGGACGAACGTCAGATAACCAAAATCAACAATGGGGACGACCATTGGATAAAATGATGAAGGACGATCATCAACAAGGTGAAGGACGATCACCTAGCAGGGGACGGCTGCTAAATATCACGACATAGGACGAATGCCGGATAAAGGGTCAACGATGGGGACGACCATCGGATGAGCATGATGGAGGACGACCATCAAGAGGTGAAGGACGATCACCTAGCAGGGTACGGCTGCTCTCAGGGTTTATCATGACATAGGACGAATGTCAGATAGAAAAGAAATTTTGTCTTGTTGGGGAACAGTAAACACGGACGAGTGTTTATATCCAAGAAATAAAAGGTATAAGTGTTTAGATGTTTGTGTATAGATTAAAGATGCGGACGAGCATCCTTAAGACTACGATACAGACGAGTATCGGGTAGAAACAAATACTGACACGTGTTCAGAGATGATGATACAGACGAGTATCAACTGGTTAACAGAGAACACGGACGAGTGTTGAATCTGAAGGGACTCTTCTGGGGAATAGTAGACACAGACGAGTGTCTAAATTCGAGAAGGAATGAGTGTTTGACACGTGTATGGATCAAAGATGCGGACAAGCATCCTTAAGACTATGATATGGACGAGTATCATGTAGAAACAAACTCTAGACGCATGTTCTGAGATGATGGTACGGACGAGTACCAACTGGTTAACAAAGAACACGGACGAGTGTCGAATCTGATGGGATATAAATGGTGTATATAAGATACGGACGAGTATCTGTATAAGTAAAAAGTATGAGTGGTGGGCATATGAGTGTTCAACCTGCTGGGGGAGAGTGACACAGACGAGTGTCAAGAGGTATATTATAGATAAGTATCTGATGTACACAGTGTTTAGGTAATTATGCTGAGGAAGGTGACATGGACGGATGTCAAGAAGATTATATATAAGTATTTGTGAGTGCAAAGGGGACGCTTTGGCTTTCTGCTGGGGATGCGACACGGACGGGTGTCGAGAAGTATCTGTAATATACAAGTGTTTGTTTGTAAAGAAAGGTTCGGGCGACTTTACTGGGGAATCATGACACGGACGGGTGCCAGGAAGTATCTGTATGCCTTAGCTCTCTGTATATCATTGATGGGTTGCTATTTTTCACAAGTGTTTGATTCAGACCATGACTTATGATTATGCTACATGTTTGATTTTTGCCGTAATGCTCCGTATTAAACGGAATGCTACGCTTTATGGGGTGAATATGATGCGAATGCTATGAATATGCAAAAGATACCGATCCGGGATTCGGATCCTGTTGAAGATCTTCGGTCGATCTGTCTGAAGTGGACATCCCAGCTGGGGATAAGATCATTGGTAGGTCTGATGAGATGATTCTGCTTGGGGAAATGGGTCACTGATAGACCCATCCTGGTAATAAGGGACCCAGCTGGGGTTTGTAGAAGCTTTCGTCACTCTGTCGTGATCCCTTCATGCGTTGCTCTTCTGGATAGAGGCTGAGACTCTGTGGGGAGATGGTTCCCTGGCTTTTGTGCTTGGCTGAAGAAGAATGATCGGCAACTCGGCTGGGGGAAGTAACAAGTGGCAACTCAGCTGGGGAGAGAGCACTTCGGGTGCTAAGGCTGAGTGAGTACTGATTTGCCAGCTTGCTGGGATGAAGCTTTCATGCCCCATGTTGCGCTTTTGAATACCTGCTATCCTGCAAAGACAGAGAAACGTACAAGTGATCCCGAGGTATCCCTTACCGGATTCCATCATAAGAGTTCAGACACTCCTGGGAGTAAGTATATTTCCTGCAAGCACGTGTTTTTTAGAAGAAAAGCATATGTATTTATGCAATCAGTGTTTTATATACATCAGACATTTTGCAAATGAAAAATAAAATGCACGAGACGAGACATGACTGAAAATCTGATTTTATTAATTCATATGCCCTGAATTGGCAAGATACAGTCAAAGAAACAAATCCCCTAGAATGAGGAGATTGTTACAAATTGCGAAGCAAAATGTTGGCAATGTTGACGACACTTCAAGGAGCTTCTCTTGGCTATGACTCGTATGACATTTGACGTTCTTCTCGTCTTGCTTTCTGGAGAAGGCTGATTCTGAAAGAGGCTTGATCCTTTCGAAGCCTACCAAGTTGTAAGTGATACAAACGAATTCAGAATGCAGTTGTTCGCTTATTCCCTTATTTTGCATGGATCGCCCTTTCGGGTTTTCGATCCATCGGGATACCCATTTTTGCCTGAGCTGTCCAATGCAGCTTTTCAACTCAGCGGGTGTACAATTTTTATTTATTTTCCTTATTTTTGCCCAAGTCTTTTATTCAGTTTTTGACTTGCCGGGATGCCCTATTTTTGCCTGGACTTACATTCTGTTTTTATGTCCAGCGGGTCATTTTTATGCGAAGTATTTTTTAACTGCATCTGAATTCACAGGGGACGGGAAGTCTTCACCATCCATGGTGCTGAGCATCAGTGCTCCACCCGAGAAAACTTTCTTTACTACAAATGGTCCTTCATAGTTCGGAGTCCACTTGCCCCTGTGGTCTGTATGAGGAGGGAGGATTCTCTTCAGCACAAGATCTCCTACTTGGTACTCTCGGTGCCTGACTTTCTGATCGAAGGCTTTCTTCATTCTCTTTTGATACAACTGCCCATGACAGATTGCAGCCAATCTCTTTTCTTCAATCAGACTCAGTTGTTCGTATCGGGACCGGACCCATTCTGCTTCGTTCAGCTTAACATCCATCAGTACTCGTAGGGAGGGTAACTCAACTTCAACAGGTAGGACTGCTTCCATACCATACACAAGCTGATACGGTGTTGCCCCAGTGGATGTTCTGATTGACGTGCGGTACCCATGCAAGGCGAACGGTAGCATTTCATGCCAGTCTTTGTAGGTGACTACCATCTTCTGCACAATCTTCTTGATATTCTTATTAGCTGCCTCAACAGCGTCGTTCATCTTTGGCCTGTAAGGAGAAGAATTGTGGTGTTGGATCTTGAAGTCCCGGCATAGTTCTGCCATCATTTTGTTGTTCAAGTTGGAACCATTATCAGTAATGATTCGCTCGGGAACTCCGTATCGACAGATGATATCTCTCTTCAGAAATCTGGCTACCACTTGCCTTGTAACATTTGCATAAGAAGCTGCTTCGACCCACTTGCTAAAATAGTCAATGGCTACCAAGATGAATCTGTGACCATTTGAAGCAGTCAGCTCGATCTTGCCAATCATATCAATGCCCCACATAGCAAAGGTCCAGGGTGAAGACATCACATTCAAAGGAGTGGGATGCACATGCACCTTATCCGCATAAATCTGGCATTTATGGCATTTTCTGGCGTAGGCACAACAGTCTGCATCCATTGTGATCCAGTAATAACCTGATCTTAGCAATTTTTTAGCCATGGCATGCCCTCCTGCGTGGGTACCAAAGGATCCTTCGTGCACCTCGTGCATCAACAAGCCTGCTTCTGCTCTATCAACGCATCTGAGGAGTACCATATCGAAGTTTCTCTTGTACAGGGAACCATCAGTGTTCAGAAAGAAACTGCCAGCAAGCCTTCTTAAAGTCTTCTTGTCATTGGAAGATGCCCCAGGTGGGTATGTTTGATTCTCCAAGAAGCACTTAATGTCATGGAACCAAGGCTTATCATCTTTGACAATATCTGCTGCGAATACATATGCTGGTCTGTCGAGTCTGGATACTGAAATCCGAGGCACAAAGTTGGCAGCTTGAACTTTGATCATTGACGAAATGGTAGCCAGAGCATCTGCAAACTGATTCTCATCTCGAGGGATATACTCAAGCTTGACCGTTGTGAAGAAAGTCAATAACCTCCTTGTATAATCCTTGAAGCTCCCGTTAAGCTATCTTCAAAATAAAACATCCATAGCTTTTCGTCCATGGTATATGCCTTCAGCCTCCCCAGAAAGGATTGTAAATGGGTTCGGGGACAGGAAGTTCCGTTGTACTTCTCAAAGCACGGAGGTTTAAATTTGTGGGGAATCCTGACCCCGTCCACTAAACCCATGTCCATAACATCAAAGCCCAAAGAATTCTGGGACTCCAGGGATATCAGTTTCTCAGCAATCTCATCTAGCCTTCTGTCATAGGCTTCATCCCCAGCTCCCATCACTGTAAATTGATCTTCCTGGGGGTCTTCTTGTAATACTCTGCCTGCAGTGGCAGTCCCTTGCACATTAACAGGGATGTTGATCTCTGGATGAAGGTGGGGTCCATAGACTGGAGGATTAACATGAGGTTGAACCCTCTCATTATTGCTTGTCCCAGCAGTCCCTAGATGGGGGTCTTCCTGATTCTGCCTCTCTACCAGTGCTCTTAATCTCTCTTGGCTTTGAGCCATATTATTTATCACCTCCATAAACTGAGTCATCTGATTCCTCATTTCCAGTCTCTCATTGGCCATTTGAGTCCTGACCTCTGTAAGGTCCTGCTGTACTTGGTCCATTTGTATGCCCGGAAGGTTGTTGCGGGTGGGATATATGTGTGGACGGTTGAGTGGGAACACCCGACGTCGAGCAATAGTTCCTGAATCACAACAGAGTCAGTAACAAAAACAAAACAAAACCTACAAAACAAAACAAAAGGTTAGTATGCAATGCAGTATGCTTATTTGTTTCCAAGGTATCCGGCTTGGCACTTGGTTTTGACCTTTCCAGACCCCTGAGGAAGATGCTTGTGATGTTGCTTGAAAGAAACTCAGATAAAACAAACTAATGAATATATTACAAAAGGAAAAACATACATAGTTTGTTTTTTTTACAATACATGCCCTCTGAGGGGTCAAAAATACAAAAAAAGAAAAAGTACAAAGAAATGAAAGCAACAACAAGCAAAAAGTCAGACACCAAGACCAAACTCATCCTCCTGGACTTCCTTCAGAAGTGCTTCAGTCACAGGGTCAGCTGGATGCTCTGTGAGATTCCTGATGAGAAGATTCCTGGTGGCAATGGCTGCAGTTAGCTTCTTGTGTCTGCCCTGGTCTTTTGACCTCTTCACACCAGCTCTGAGTTTCAATTCTGAGATCTCCCTCTGGGCTGCTAATAGGGCTTCCTGTTGCTCTTTTGCATTAGCCTCCAACTGCTCAATCTTGTCCTGGGTTCTCTTATCCTCCTGAGTGCGAGCTTCGGTGATTCTGACCCACCTAGCTTGGCTCTCCTTAAGATAAAGATCAGTCCTAGCTCTCTGGAACTGGGCCTCTTTACAGGCATTCTTCAAAATTTGTTCTCCAGCCCTTGACTTCTTGATATAGTCCTCTGACTTTTCAATCTTGGCTAGATGCTCCACCTTAAGCTTTTCTAACCTTTCAATGTCCAGCCGACCATCACTCCTATCCCAGAGGGTTCTCTTCAAGGCTTCAGACAAATTCTCATTCCTCTCTTTGAGTTTTTCAAACTCTTCCAGGCTGACAGTGGCTGGAGATGGTGCTATGGATGGTCCAGGCACATATTCAATGGTGAAGGGCATCCCAGAAATTTGAGCCCTGGCATGAGACCACTCATAGTACTGAGCTGAGGCCACATTGTTGCATCTCCCAAGAATGGTTACCCCTTTAGTCTGGACATTGTCCCAAGCCCAGGATGCTTGCCTGACAATAGCCAAATTAGGCTTGATCTCACAATAAAGGGTCTCAGCTAGATCTTGTACTCTAGGAGGGTGGACCAATGCATAGCCCAATTGTCTTTTGAATAGCAGAGGGTTGTAGTTGATGCAACCCTTCACTCCTATCAGAGGTACATTGGGAAACTGCCCGCAACTAGTAATGATGTCTCTGCCCTTAGTGCTCTGAGTTCACCACCTGATGTCATCTGAGGTTAGAGCAACAAGCCTCCTAGCCCAATTTTTCTGCTGGTGAGGGTTCAAGAATGCATCAGTCTTTGGAAAATGCTTGAGCAACCAAGTATGGAACAAAGGAGCACAACATCTCACTAATCTTCCCCTTTGCTTTTCATTCCTTTGGTGAACAGAGTAGTAGAAATCTCCCAGTAAGGTGGGCACTGGGTTCCTCAGAATGAAAAGATGGATTGCATTCTTGCTAATGAACTTAGGCTCATCTGCAAATAATATCATCCCATATATGCTAAGGGCTAATAATGCACAGACTGCCTTCCACTCCCCCAAGGAGGCCTTCAGAATAGCCTGAGAGGTCAAGAAATCCAAGTGAAGACCAGAGACTCCAGCCTTTGCTGTCATGTTCTGCCCAATCAGAACTGGTTCCAGATACAATGCCTTTGCCACCTCTTCATTACTAGGGAAAGCCATCTCAGGGTTGAAGGGGACTCCACCCCTGATAGGTACACCAATCAGTGATGAATACTCTTCCAACAAGGGTCCCATCTGAAAATTCTGGAAGGTGAAGCACCTCAGAGGGGGATCATAGAACTGCAGGCAAGTATGAATCAAGCTCCTCTGTGAAGGGTCCAAATCCATAACCACATCAAGGATCCCTCCATAATGTTCTCTGAATAGTGGTATATGGTCTGGAGTAATCAAGGCCTGGATCTTCCTGATGCTAGCTAACTCAGGTTCAAAGAAATGGTAGGAGATATTGCTCTTCTTAGGTGCCATGTTGCTGAAGAACAGATGCTGGTGATGGTGACTGATACTAGAAGATGGGCCACTGACAGGCTGAGACTGGTGATGCAGGTGACTGAAGCAGGTAGCTGATGAGGATAGCTGAAGCAGATACTGGTGAAGATAGGTCTATGCAGATGAAGGGGTCAAAACCAAGCCAATATACAGTATGGATACCCTGAAAAACAAATAAGCAAATGTCAAATGATGCAATGATGATGTATGCAGATGATATGCAAGGGTTTGTGATCAAGCTGGATCTGATTAACTGCTTTGATATAGGTCCATGTATGTTCAAGAAATCCAGATGGAGGTTCATAAGTCCAGTAACCAAGGTGGGGGACTCAAATAAAGAGTCACATGTCCAGGGTTAAAAATCACAAGAACTGTTCCAAAATGGAGTACTCTTAATCAAAACAAAGTAACAGGGTATGTTGAGGTCAAGGGTACCTGCAAACCTGTAAACAGCCCAACCCCCTCACAAGTAGTGTTCTAAAACAAGGATCCTCATACTTGGATCAGTTATGAGAAGTGTAAACACTTCTAACCCGGAGGTACAGTGTTTACAATAACCATAAAAGATCCTCCTCTAATTCACCTCAGTTTCTGAAGGTCAATACTAAAGGTCATCCAGACTTAGCAGGCTTCCCAGATAGCCCTAGCACTACAGGAAATCTGTAGCACAGAGTTCTCAAGAAGAAACCCATATCTGAACCGTGTTTCATATTCTCGCACCAGACCGAAATGGAATGGGAAAGAACATGAACCACTCTAGCCTAGGTGTCACTCAGGTCCCAGGTATAGGACCTCAACTCTCAATAGAACCCCATCCACCAAAACAGAAACAACAGATCCAGCCAGAATAGTATGACAGTATGATGTATATAAAACTGTAAAAGAAAGCAATAAAACAACTGTACATAAAGCAATAAACAAAACAAAATATATAAACACAGATAGCACATAACACCCCAGTAAACACAAATCAAACAAGCGCTAGGAGGAACCCACAAAAAGAACCAGAAGCCCTGGTTACAGTATAAGGTTCCCTAGTAGAGTCGCCAAGCTGTCGCTCCCGATAAATGGGAATGGCCTAGATAAAGGTACAGACGCGAACGGTCGGCGAAAGGAGGATGTGAGAACACACAGGAGTGAACTCACAGGGAATGAATAGAGTCGCCAGCTAGGCATTTTTATCCCGAAGGAAAGGTAATGCTGCATAGACCTAGAAAAATATGGATAAGACGGTTGCGAACCAGAGAGACTGAGAAAGGGGGTTGGTTACAACCTGGGAAGGTATTAACACCCAGATTGTCCGTCGTACTCGACGGGATCCACGCTTAAAAGATTTGTGTTTTAAAGGGGTAGTGTCAGTGCAATTTGTGTATAAAAGAGCTGGAAAAGGATGTACAGGTGTCAGTGTAAAAGAAAGTGAAGTGTGATATGTATAGTGTCAGTGTAAGAACAAAGATGAAATGCTCATGATAATGAGGCTTAAAGAATAAGGCTAGAAGGAGGGGGAATATACAGAGACTTTTGTTCGATAACTGTTAAGTTATGCCTACGTATCCTCTCGTGCAATGAGGAAGTCAGAACACCGTAGTTCGACCCAAAGAGACTGAAAAAATGAATTGACTGATGAACTGCTTACTTGTCTATGCTCAAGTGTATGACCTGTCTGGCTCAGGTGCGAACTGTCTTGCATTAGACGGAAGAAGCAAGTTCTCGTTTATGAGTGAGTGAGGTGAGAAAAGAATCCCGGAGGAGACGATTATTGTTTGTTTTTGAGGTTTCAGTCTTTTATTGCTTTTGAGAGTTTGTCATAAGTTAATGAGCTTAAGCCTAAACCAGTGGATTTAGTAAACTCATCACATCTTCCTCTGATTAGGGGTAATGAGAATACCTTAAGTGTGAAGTCAGCTTCTCACACTTAATCACCTTTGGTGTAGGTTTAAGATCATTAACCTACTTGTGATTATTTAGATGTTTTTGTTGTTTTTGTTTAGTGTTAAGTAATGAGATTAAGCCATAATCAGGGATTAAACAGACTCATTACACCATCCTAATAGAAGGATAATAGATGAGAATGTTTAAGCTGAGGAAAGCTCCTCAACTTAATCCATGATTAGGGATTAAACTCATGACAAAACAAAGCCTTTATTAAGTGGTTTTTAGTTAATGATAAGATGATGAAGTGATTTTTAGGGTTTGTAAGACAACTTGAGGGGGACTTGTCCATTAACACTAGGGTTAGTCCTTCTTAACCAATTAAGGAAGAATTAGAACCCTAATGCAAGGCCCAAGTTACAAGCTTGATGTCTTGGTGATTATTATGTGAATTGATTAGAGGATTTAAACACATTAAGGGTTTAACACTTAGGATTAAAGTTATACACTCCATCCTAATAGAAGGATGCATGCATAAGCTTAATCACAAAGCCTTAAAGCCTTTAGGGTTTAGTCCCTGATTATGAGGTGAGAAGAGAAGACTCAATGAGACACAAAGGTAAAATCTAAATGGGGGACTAATCAAAACCCTAATTATTGTCATGCTTGGTTGTTCCTAAAGTTTGTGAGGTTTAAGAAAGAAGTCTTCAAAGGAACCACCAGGAAGCAGATGAAAGGAGCAAAGAGAAAGCAAAGTAACTTGCTTCATTCAAGAAGTCAAGTCACTTGAGGAAAGAAAGTAAGAAAAAGAAGAATGATCAAGCTCAATCTCAAACACAAAACAAAATGCAGCAATGATGCATAAGAGGGATGAAAAGAAATTATGAGAAGTGAAGGCAAATTCACTTCTCAAAGTGACTTACCACCTGAAAAGTTAGTGAAGGAAATGCAATGCAATGCAAAATGAAGTGAAATGGCATGATGCAAACCAAAACCAGAAGCATATATGAGATGATAATGATGCTATGAGATGCTTCAAACATGAACCAAGGCATGGGGATGATCATATGAACAAATGGATGCAAAGGAGGCATGCTTAGAACCATAATCATACATGAAAAGTTATGAAGTGCAAATGGCATACAACATGGAAAATGCAAGATGCAATGATCAAACATGCTTCTAATATGTCTTAAGATGTCTAATGAATCAAATGGATGCACAAAATGCTATGGCAAGTCATGGTATGTGAGCAAATGCAAGATGAATGCAAAAGGAAGCCCAAATTAGGGTTTATGATCAATGCATCAAACAAAAACCAAAACCAGAAGCAAACATCAAGATAAAAAATTGAAAATGCATTCAAAAGAAACCTAAACCTATACAAACTCACTGCCCAAAGGAGAGGGTTCAATTCTCAACCTAGTGAGGGTTATGAATTTCCTAAGATTTCTAGGGTTTTTGGGTACCTTGTCAAGAAAAAATGTCAAACAAAATGAAAATGAAAGATCAAATCATGCCAATTTAATCTCACAAACTACATGATATGCAAGACACAATGCAAAAAGAACCAAAGTCCAATTCTCAAAAACTAGGCAGAAGTGAATTTTCAAAGATTGGATCAAAATAATGCTTTGAAATTGAATTAATTCCATGGAAAATTATCAAAATGCATCAAGATCAAAAAATAAATTTGGTTTGAGGGTTGGACAATGTTTCTAAATGGTTTTAAAGGTTTCATGAATTTTTTGGTGATTTTTAAATACTTAAAAGTATTTTTAATTAATTAATTCTCATTAATTAATTAAAAATAAACTTTTAAATGATTTAAAAATATTTTTTAATGCAAAAAAATAAAAATAAAAATTTTTTTGGTTTCTGAAAATTAATAAAAGTTTATACAAAAATTTTCAGAATTTTAAAAATTGTTTTGCTATTTTAAATAAATTGGAGAAAAGAAATGAGATAAAATGAAAATAAAAACTAATTAAATGAGAAGTCAACACAATCTAAGGCCAGTATTCAAACTCAGGGTGGAGGGAAAGACTGCGCGCGCTCATGGACGGCTGGGATTGCTTCTGGAAAATTCAAACTTAAACCTAATTAATTAAACTAATTAATTTGAATTAGGGTTAAGTGGCAGATCTGGTGCGTTCATTCACGCGGGAGTCAAAGACAGTCAACTCATCCTACGCTCAGAATTCAAACTCTCATTAATTACAGGGATTAGCCCTAATTATTTTCAGGTGGCCGGAGAAGACTTCCGGTCGTCTTCTCCGGTGGGACTCCCACCTGAAAAGTTCTAAAATCTCCAAAACTTCATGAAAACGAAAACTAATTGCCCAGAAATCATCCCCATGCCAAACCAAATCAAAAACCCCATTCAAACATCATTTCTCTTTCATCAATCAGCCAAATCGAAGCAAAACGTTTTTAGGGCAAAAAAATTCAGAGAGTTCATACATGCTGGTTTCTCAACCATTTTCAAAAGTAAACACATATCCATGATCAGGGAAGTGCATAGAAGCTTTTAAGAACTTAAAAACATGTTTCTGGAAAAAAGTTTTTGGATGATACCTGAGATGGAGCTTTTGATTCAAGAGCTTTCTGGCTGTTTCTTTGGCTCAAATCCACTCCAATGATCCTCGTAAGAAGCTTGCAATGTTTGTTTGAAGTTTGCAATGGCTGGTTTGAGAGATGGCAGGAGTTCTGTTCAATGGCAGGTGGTGATCGTATTTTTGATTCTTTGAGTTTAAGGCAATGGTGATGGGTGCTTTGTGACCAAGAATGTGTGTTGAGTTGATTTGTGAAGTTTGTTTGTGTGTTTGTGGCTTGTGCTGAGAGTTTCGAATGCTCTTGCAAGTTGGTGTGAAAATGAGAATGCTGAGTTAGAGAATGCTTCAGGCCTGTGTTTTGTATGCTTTGGCTTGCTTTTGATTTGCATAAACTATAGTGATTGGTCAGAAGAAGTGATGTGTGCTTTATTGATTGGTATGGCTCAAGTTGCCAAAATGTCAAAGTTGTGTAAGAGAGGTATGGGCTACTTTCTAGCCAAGGACAAAAGGTGTGTCCTGCGCAGCATGATGTGGGGAGAACCCTAGGATGGATCAGCAAGTCAGCAAGCAAGTGGGTTGTGTCTTATGATGAGTTTTGCAACTTGCCTTGCTTTTGATTCTTATGAGATATCTTGCTCCATAAGCCACAAAAATGAGAAGTTTCTTGGCCCATTCTGAATTTTAGGTCTTGTATGATCATGTTGTGAAGTTTAGAAGTCCATTTGATAACTTAATTTGCCTTGAGAAGTGAATTTGCAACTTTGCCTCTTTGGTGGAAAACTTCAAATTTTGTGATTTTTGCCAACTTTGACAAGCCATAACTTTTGATCCAAAATGAATTAGGTCATGCTCTTGTACTTTTTGAAAAGGGAATGATCCATTCTACAACTTTCATGACCAAAGTTTTTCCATTTGAAGCATTTTTGAATCAAAAAGCAAGGGTTGAAAAAGTTTCCCAAAATGGCAATTTCATTAAAAAGTCAACTTTCCCAAAAAGTCAACTTTGCAAAAGATTTGAAATTCTTCAATTTTGTGAACTTCCCACTTCTTCCATGATCAAATAAAGATCATATACAATCAAAATGATGAAGAACACCCTTTGGTTGGGTCATTGGGGGCCTCAGATGCCCTGATTTTGCACTGACTTCCTTGAAAAGTCAACTCTTGATCAGATGACTTCCCCATGGAATTTCTTCATGAAAATTGATATTCATACTCCCTATACCATATAGAGACCAATAGAAACAAGAATGACCAAAAAATTTGGAGTTGTGGCCTCTGAAACCAAAACCCTAATTTTAGGTCATCTGTGCAGTTAATCCTGGCTCTGCTTCCATGCCATTCTCAGTTCTTGTGATTTTTTGACATTCTTTACTTTGAGAGGATATAACATGATGTTTGAACACACATGGACCCCTTTGGAGTGATTTATGGCCTTTGGAGTGGCTCAAAAAGCCCTTGGATTGCTCAGATCACAAACCCTAGATGCAGATGACTTTGAATCTATGCAGTGAATCAAAAATGTAAATTGAGATGCTATGATTGTGTTTATGCATATGAAATGATCACAAGCCATGGTGTGAATTGGTGAGGGCAAATTTGGGGTGTTTACACATGTCATGCATTCATTTCATTTCATGTGCTTTCATGAACTTTCATGCTTCATTTGCATCCTCATCCCTTGTATGATCATACACAACTCTTGACATACATTTGCATCATCTCTTAGCATCATTTACATCATAAATATTCTTCTGGTTTTGGTTTTCACCTTTGCATTCATTTCATTTCTCTTTCATTCCTTTCTTTATGCTAACCATTTCAGGTGGTAAGTACTTTGAGAAGTGAATTTGCCTTCACTTCTCTTTATTTTTTATGCACCCTTGCTGCATTTCCTTTTGCTTTAGAGTGAGCTTCCTCATTCATGTTCCTTCTTCACTTTCTTTCTTCAAGCAACTTATCTATTTAAGTGAAGTAAGTTGACTTGCTTCTTCTGCTTCTCTTCCTTCCATTTGCTTCTTCCTTGGTGGCTCTTCTTGAAGATCTTTTTCAAGCCTCATAAACCCTAGGAATACCCAAGCATGTTAACAATTAGGGTTTGATTAGTCCCCCCATTAGTTTTACCTTTGTGTCATCTTTTGTGTCTCTTTACTCATCTCTTAACCAGAGACTAAACCTTCAAGGTTTTAAGGCTTTGTGATTAAGGTTATGCCTGCATCCTTCTCTTAGGATGGAGTGTATAACTCCAATCCTAAGTGTTAAACCCTTGATGTGCTTAAATCTCTTAATCGATTCATCTAATAATCACTAAGACATCAAGCTTGTAACTTGGGCCTTGCATTAGGGTTCTAATTCTTCCTTAATTGGTTAAGAAGGACTAACCCTAGTGTTAATGGACAAGTCCTCCTCAAGTTGTCTTACAAACCATAAAATCCATTTCTTAATCTTATCATTAACTAAATCCACCCTAATAAAGGCTTTGTTTTGTCATGAGGTTAATCCATAATCATGGATTAAGTTGAGGAGCCTTCCTCAGCTTAAATGTTCTCATCTATCATCCTTCTATTAGGATGGTGTAATGGGTCCATTAAATCCTTGATTATGGCTTAAATTCATTACTCAACACTAAACAAAAACACCAAAAACATCTAAATAATTGCAAGTAGGTTAATGATCTTAATCCTACATCATGGTGATTAAGTGTGAGGTGCTTAATTCATACTTAAGGTATTCTCATTACCCCTGATCAGAGGGAATATGTGATGAGTTTACTAACCCTTGGTTTGGGTTTAAGCTCATTTTCCTATGACAAACTCCAAAAAGCAATAAAAGATTGAAAATACCAAAAACAAACAACAATCGTCTCCTCCGGGATTCTCTTCTCATCCTCATTCACTCATAAACAAGAACTCGTTTCTTCCGTCTAAAGCAAGACAGTTTGCACCTGAGCCAGACAGGTCATACACTTGAGCATTGGCAAGTAAGCAGTTCACAAGTCAATTTATCTTTCAGTCTCTTTGAGTCGAACTACGGTGTTCTGACTTCCTCATTGCACGAGAGGATACGTAGGCATAACTTAATAGTTATCGAACAAAAGACTCTGTATATTCCCCCTCTTCCAACATTATTCTTTAAAGCCTCATTGTCTTGAGCATTGCACCTTTTTTCCTTACACTGACACTCTTTTATCTCACTTCACACTTCTTTTGCACTGACACTTGTATTCTTTTCCAATTTTTACACACAAAACACCACTGACACTTACCCCTTTAAACACAAACTTTCAAGCGTGGATCCCGTCGAGTACGGCGGACAATCTGGGTGCTAATACCTTCCCAGGTTGTAACCAACCCCCTTTCTCAGTTTCTCTGGTTCGCGACCATCTTATCCATATCTTTTTCTAGGTTTATGCAACATTAACTTTCCTTCGGGATAAAAATGCCTAGCTGGCGACTCTATTCATTTCATTTCATTTTCTCCTTTCGCCGACAATTCGTGCTTGTACCGGGATGCAAATCTTTGGGAGCGACAACTTGGCGACTCTGCTGGGAAACCTTATGCTGCAACCAGGGCTTCTGGTTCTTTTTTGTGGGTTCCTCCTAGCGCTTGTTTGATTTGTGTTTACGGGGGTGTTATGTGCTAATTATGTTTATTTTATTTGCTTTATTTATTGCTTTACGTACAGCTTTATTTAGTGCTTTCTTTACGGTTTTTTTATACATCATATTGTCATTATCATTGCTGGATCTGGTTTCTGTTTTGGTGGGTGGGGTTTCACTGAGTGATTAAGGTCCTATACCTTGGAACTGAGTGACACCTAGGCTAGAGTGGTTTATGTTCTTTCCCATTCCATTTCAGTTTGGTGCGGGAATATGAAACACGGTTCAGATGTGGGTTTCTTCTTGAGAACTCTATACTACAGATTTTCTGTAGTGCTAGGGCTATCTGGGAAGCCTGCTAAGTCCGGATGACCTTTACTATGACCTTCAGAATCTGGGGAGAATTAGAGGAGGATCCTTTATGGTTATTGTAAACACTGTACCTCCGGGTTAGAAGTGTTTACAATTCTCATAACTGATCCAAGTCTGAGGATCTTTGTTCTAGAACATTACATGTGAGGGGGTTGGGTTGTTTACAGGTTTGCAGGAACCTTTGGCCACATCATACCCTATTACTGTATTGTTTAAGAATACTTCACTTTGGACAGTTCTTGTGATTAACCCTGGACATGTGACTCTTTATTTGAGTCCCCACCCTGGTTACTGGATTTCTGAGCCTCCATCCGGACCTTTGAACATATATGGACCTTATATCAAGACAGATAATCAGATCCCGCTCTGATACCAAACCCTTGCATATCATTTGCATATATCATCATTGTATCATTTAACATTTGTTTATTTGTTTTTCAGGGTATCCACCGCATTATATTTGGTTTGGTTTTGACCCCTTCTACTACTTAGATCTCTGCTTTAGTTATCTTCTTCAGCATTTGCTTCAGCTATCATCTTCAGCACCTGCATCAGTCTGTCAGAGACTTACCTTCAGCTTTTCAGCATGTGATCTTCATCAGCATTTGACTTCAGCTTCTTTATCAGTACTCATGGATGTTCCAAGGAAAAGAAACATATCTTATCACTTATTGGAGCCCTCTTTGACTGGTATCAGGCAGGTCCAGTCACTTATCACACCTGACCACATCCCACAGTTTAGAGAGTGCTATGGGGGTATTTTAGACATGGTCATGGATCTTGATTCTTCTCAGAGGAGCATGATCCACACATGCTTGCAGTTTTATCACCCTCCACTCAGATGCTTCACCTTTCCAGATTTTCAGATGGGGCCTCTGTTGGAAGAGTTTTCCTTGTTGATCGGAGTGCCTATCAGAGGAGGGATCCCCTTCAACCCATAGATGACTGCTCCCAGAAGTGAAGAGATAGCAAAATCATTGCATTTGGAGCCTGCCCTTATTGAGCAAAACATGACAACAAAAGCTGGGATTCCTGGTTTACATCTGGACTTTTTGATTTCTCAGGCCATCCTGAAGGCTGCAGTGAGGGAATGGAGGGAAGTCTGTGCACTTTTAGCCCTCAGCATATATGGGGCTATATTGTTTGCAGATGAGCCTAAATTTGTGAGTAAGAACTCCATCCACTTGTTCCTTCTGAAGAACCCAGTGCCTACCTTGCTAGGGTATTTTTACTACTCCATCCATCAGAGAAATGAAAAGCAAAGGGGGAAGCTAGTCAGATGTTGTGCCCCTCTATTCTACTCCTGGCTTCTCAGACACTTGCCTAAATCAGATGCCTTCTTGAACCCACACCAGCAGAAGAATTGGGCCAAGAGGTTCATTGCCTTAATATCAAACAATATCAGATGGTGCACTCAGAGTACCAAAGGCAAGGATATTATTACCAGCTGTGGGAAATACCCTAATGTTCCTCTAATAGGAGTAATGGGTTGCATCAATTACAACCCTTTACTGTTTAAGAGACAATTGGGATATGCCCTGGTTCACCCTCCCAGTAGACAAGATTTAGCTGAGACCCTATACTGTGAAGTGCAACCTAACTCAGCTATTGTCAGACAAGCTGCCTGGGCTTGGGACAACATCCTGACAAAAGGGGCAGCCATCCTTGGAAGGTGTAACAATATTGCTTCAGCCCAGTACTCTGACTGGTCCCGTACTAGAGCTCAGATTACCAGGATGCCTTTCACCTTGGAAGACACACCTGGACCTTCTACAGTACAGCCAGCAGCAACTGTTAGCCTGGAGGAATTTGAAAAGCTGAAAGAGAGGAATAATCAGCTATCTGAGGCCCTGAAGAAGACTCTTTGGGAAAGAAATGACAGTCGTCTGGACATTTAGAGATTGGAAAGACTCAAGACTGAGCATCTGACCAAGATTGAGAGGACATATGACTACATAAGGAAAGAAAGAGCCGGGGAACAGATATTGAACAATTCCTGCAAGGAGGCCAAGATTCAGAAAGCTAGGGCTGAGCATTACCTGGAGGAAAGCCAGGCTAGGTGGATCAGGATCACCGAAGCCCGTGCACAAGAAGACCAGAGGACTCAGGCAAAGATTGAGCAGCTGGAGGCCAATGAGAAGAAGCAGCAGGAGGCTTTGTTGGCAGCTCAGAAGGAAATATCAGAATTGAAACTCCGGGCGGGGTTAAAAAGATCAAAGGATCAGGACAGGCATAAGAAGCTGACTAATGCCATTGCTACCAGAAACCTCCTCATTAGGACTATGACAGAGCATCCAGTTGGTCCAGCGACGGAGGCCCTCCTGAAGGAAGTCAGGGAGGACGACTTTGGATTGTATGTATGATTCCTTTTGCTTGTATTTCCTTTCTTTTGATGAACTTTTTGCTTTTTGGTTGTTGTATTTTTGACCCACAATGGGCATGTATTGTAAACAGACTATGTATTTTCATCGTTTGTAATATATCAGTTTGTTTTATTTTTGTGGGCTTTCTCTCAACATCATCAAGCATCTCCTCGAGGTCTGGAAAGGTCAAAACCAAGAACCAAACCGGATACCTTGGAAAACAAATAAGCATATTGCATTGCATACTAACTTTTTCTTTGTTTTGTAGGTTTTTGTTTATTATTTGTTTCTCACTCTGTTGTGGCACCAGGAAACATTGCTCGTCGCAGAGTGTTCCCTGTCAACCGTACACACCGGTACCCAACGCGAAACAACCTTCCAGGCATTCAAATGGATCAAGTACAGCAGGACCTGAATGAAGTAAGAAATCAAATGGAAAACGAAAGGGTTGAAATGAGAAAACCAAATGTCCCAGTTTATGGTTGTGATGACTGGCTTAGTTCAGAGCCGGGAAAGGCTGAGAGAGCTGGTGGAAAGGCAGACACCTGAAGAGCCCCACCTTGGAACAGGAGGAACCAGCAATAATGAACGAGGGCAGCCTCGCATCGACCCACCAGAGTTTGGGCCCCATTTGAACCCAGATGTTAATGGCACAAGGAATGTTCAAGGTAATGCTGCTGGGGGCAGAATCCTGCAAGAGGATCCCCAAGAAGAATAGTTCACAGTTATTGGGGCTGGGGATGAGGTGTATGACCGAAGACTGGATGAGATTGCCGAAAAGCCGAGGTCTTTGGAATCCCAGAATTCTTTAGGCTTTGACGTAATGGATATGGGGCTAGTAGATAGGGTGAGGATTCCCCACAAATTTAAACCCCCATGCTTTGAAAAATATAATGGTACCTCCTGCCCACGAACTCATCTGCAATCCTTCTTAGGGAGACTCAAGGCTTATACCATAGACGAGAAGTTATGGATGTTCTATTTTGAGGACAGCCTGACTGGAGCATCAAGAGAATGGTATTCGCATCTAACAAGGGCAACTCTAAGATGTTGGAAAGACTTGGCCGAAGCCTTCATCCGGCAATACCAGTACAACATAGACATGGCCCCCAATAGAACTCTTCTAATGGGCATGTCTCAATCTTCAAGGGAAAGCTTCCGGGATTACGCTCAAAGGTGGAGACAGCTTGCTGCTGCTGTCCTGCCACCCATGTCTGAAAGAGAAATGGTTGACATATTTATGAACACCTTGCAAGGAACTTATATTGATAGACTTGCTGCTTTCTCTTCTACCAGTTTTGTCGATGTAGTTATAGCTGGTGAGAGAATTGAGAGTCTTTTGAAGATGGGCAAAATCTCTGACAACGGTGCAAGTTCCTCCAATAACCCCAGAAAACCTTTTTCAGGACCCCGAAGGGCAGGTGAAATAAATGCTATCCATGCAGGCCGGGGCAGACCCCAATATTCTCACTGATCATTAGCAGCTGTTACTATCCCGACTCCGGTTCCACAACAACCACTGTTTCCTCCACAACAACAACATCACTATCAGCAACAATCTCATTTTCCGCAACAAAGAACGTACAACAATAACAACAGCAACCAACAACAGCGCCCCTTTCAACAGAGGCCATCTCAGGAAAATAGGGTGGTTGATCCCATCCCTATGCCTTATGCCGCTCTACTGCCACAACTACTGAAGCTTAACCTAGTTGAGTTAAGGACGTTGGCTCCACCAGATCCTCTTAATCTCCGGAAGAATTATGATGCTAATGCCCGGTGTGCCTTTCACTCCAACGCACCTGGTCACAATATCGAGAAATGTAGAGCCTTGCAAATGAAGGTTCAAGATCTGGTCGATTCCAAAGCTCTCAATTTCGCACCTCCTCCAAATGTTAACAGAAATCCTATGCCTAATCACGGTGGGCCCAGGATTAATGCCATAGAGGAAGATCAACCATCTCTACTAATTGATGATGTTGCACAGATTCAAACACCGCTGGCAGAAGTCAAAACTCAACTTTTAAAATGCCAGATGTTCCTAGGCTGTGAGACCTGCTGCGAATCGTGCAAAACTGCTATTAATGGTTGTGAGAGGCTAAGGCTCCGCATAGATGGCCTTATCAGAGATGGAATTTTGCAATTTACCACAACGGTTCCTACAACATCAACAACTCTTTCTTCAGCAACAATGGATTCTCCTACAACATCAACAATTCTTTCTTCAGAGATATCAGACCCTCCTACAACTGCAGCAACTATCCCACTGATTCATCCGCAACTCCAGCAATCACTCTATCCATTATTTCAACAGATCAGAGTCCAGCAACATTTACTTCTACAACATCAACACCCATTTTTTCAACGGAATCTCCTATAACACCAGCAAACATTAATGAAGATGTCTCAACGGTCACGATCTATTATGACCTGGAAAATGTTCATCCCAGCAACAATTTCCAACAAACTGCAACAGCTCCTGTCAGATCACCAGTCACAATCTATTATGACCCGCATACCATCACAGTTCCTTCCGCTGCAGCAATCAGTCTGGTCACTATTACAGTGCCTGGACCTGTTCCTTATGAAAGCAGTAATGCCATACCTTGGCATTACGGCTCTGATCTCTACTGCGACGGAAAGAAGATCACTCAAGATTCATCAACCTCTTCACCACAAGTTGACAATGTTCGGGGAGGCGGAGGCTTCACCAGAAGCGGACGCCTCTTTGCCTCACAAACACCAAGACCCAATGCTGAAGCAGAAGCTGCTGCTAAGGCAAAAGGGAAGAATGTGGTACTTGAAGAGCAAACTGTTAAAGAAACTCTGAAGGCGTCTTTTGAACAAGAGGTGGACGAGTTCATGAGAATAATCAAAAAAAGTGATTACAAAGTGGTGGACCAGCTTCATCAGACACCTTCCAAAATCTCTATATTATCATTATTAATGTTTTCCGAAGCCCATAGGAATGAACTTTTGAAAGTCATACACGCAGCTTACGTGCCGGAAGAGATCACGGTTAATCAGCTCGAAACAGTGGTTGTGAATGTTAACACCAGTCATGGACTGGGCTTTACAGACGCTGATTTAACAACGGAGGGACGCAATCACAACAAGGCTTTACATATCACCTTAGAATGCAAAGGTGTTGTTCTTTCTCATGTACTGGTAGACACTGGGTCTTCTCTCAATGTCTTGCCAAAGAAGGCCTTGGTGAAGCTGGAGTATGATGGTTTGGCTTTACGTCCAAGTAACTTGGTGGTGAGAGCATTTGATGGCTCTAAGAGATCAGTGCTTGGAGAGATTGATTTACCTGTGTTGATTGGCCCACAAACCTTTAAAACTACCTTCTTCGTGATGGACATACAGCCGGCCTACAACTGTTTGTTGGGTAGACCCTGGATTCACGCCGCTGGCGCTGTTACATCTACCCTTCACACGAAGTTAAAATTTGAGTGGGAAGGCCAGATCATCACAATCTGCGGGGAGGAAGATATTTTCGTTAGCCAGCTGGCTACTTACAAGTATATAGAGATGGATAGGGAGATCCATGAGACTATGAGTCAGGGATTTGAGGCCCTTAACATTAATGAAGCCACTGCTGTAACTGGAACTTCCATCACTTCATATCAACAGGCCCGAAAGGTTGTTGAGGAGGGTACCGCTCAAGCCTGGGGCAAGCTGCTACCAGTAGAAAAGAAAGAAGACAAATTCAGGTTGGGTTACAGACCAACTCGACAAGATCAACCAGAGGCTGCAATGGAGCCCAAATTTGTCAGTGGGGGAATGCTTACCCCGTAGGCTGTGAATAGTCTGGAAGACGAGGAAGAAGACGAACACAACCTGGAAAACTGGATACGTCCAAGGATCCCGGGGAACCAATTCTCAAACTGGTCTTCCCAGGAAATTATAAGAGTTACTCCTGCAGAGTAATTATTATTTCTTGTCTTTTAAGCATGCATCAAGTCCTGCATCTTGCCCAAGGTGTCAAGACTCATTTTGTAATCGGGCCATCTTGTATTTTGTGCAAACGATCAATTAATGAATATCAGGACATCTTTTGCAAACGAGTCTCTTTTTCGCTCACTGTTTTTCATTTTTCATTTTTTGTACAAAACGATAAAATGGCAATGTTTTCAAACTAATAACTTCATTTTCAATTTTTCTAAGCAAGATAAAACTGATCACTAAAATGAACAAATCTAAACCCTTGCAGAGAATACCCTCCAGACTGCACCGACAACGACACTGCTATGACTTCGTATGACTTCGACAATCCGATTAATCAAGCCGATGAAGGGGTTGAAGAAGATTATGAGCTACCTGAAGAACTAGCCAAGTTGTTAAGATAAGAAGAAAAGGTCATCACTCCTCATCAGGAGGAAGTTGAGACAATTAATCTTGGTACCGAAGAAGATTTGAAGGAAGTGAAAATCGGGGCCCATCTGCAAGATTCAGTGAAGGAACAACTTATTGACATGCTTCGAGAGTACGTTGATGTTTTCGCTTGGTCCTACCAAGACATGCCAGGTCTGGACACCGACATTGTTATGCACAAGCTGCCTTTGAAGGAAGATTGTCCTCCAGTGAAACAGAAGCTACGCCGTACTCGCCCAGATATGGCCATGAAGATAAAGGAAGAGGTACAAAAACAGTGGGACGTCGGATTCCTTGCTGTGACTAGTTACCCGCCATGGGTTGCTAATATTGTACCAGTGCCTAAGAAGGACGGAAAGGTGCGGATGTTTGTGGATTACCGGGATCTGAATAGAGCTAGCCTGAAAGATGACTTCCCATTACCTCACATTGATGTATTGGTCGACAACACAACTCAGTTCTCGGCATTCTCCTTCATGGATGGATTTTCAGGATATAATCAGATCAAGATGTCACCTGAAGACATGGAGAAGACAACTTTCATCACACCCTGGGGCATATTCTGTTATAAGGTGATGCCATTTGGGCTGAAGAATGCTGGTACCACTTATCAACGGGCTATGGTAACATTATTCCACAACATGATCCACAAAGAAATCGAATGTTATGTGGATGGCATGATTGCCAAGTCCCTCACAGATGAAGACCATCTTGTAAATCTGTTGAAGCTGTTCAAGCGTCTGAGGAAGTACCAACTGAAACTAAACCCCAACAAATTCACATTCGGGGTGCGTTCCGGTAAGCTGTTGGGTTTTATTGTAAGTGAAAAGGGAATTGAAGTGGACCCTGACAAAGTCAAAGCCATTCAAGAGATGCCTGAACCAAAGACTGAAAAAGAAGTTCGGGGGTTCTTAGGTAGATTGAACTACATATCACAGTTCATATCTCACCTTACTGCAACCTGTGAGCCCTTGTTCAAATTGTTAAGAAAAGAGCAGACGGTCAAGTGGAATGAAGACTGCCAGAGGGCTTTTGACAAAATCAAGGAATACTTACAAGAACCTCCAATCCTCATGCCTCCAGTTGAAGGAAGACCTCTAATAATGTACTTGACAATATTAGAAGAGTCAATGGGGTGTGTGCTGGGCCAGCATGACGAGTCTGGTTGAAAAGAGTATGCAATATACTACCTAAGCAAAACGTTTACCGACTGTGTACAACGTTAATCACTGCTCGAGAAAACTTGTTGTGCTTTAGCGTGGGCTGCTCGCCGACTAAGACAGTATATGTTGACCCATACTACCTTGTTAATCTCCAAGATGGATCCAGTCAAGTACATATTTGAGAAGCCAACACTTACCGGAAGGGTTGCAAGATGGAAAATGATTCTGACAGAATATGACATTCAGTACACATCTCAAAAGGCTGTCAAAGGCAGTGTACTGTCTGACTATCTGGCTGAGCAACCCATTGATGATTACCAGCCAATGAGATTTGACTTCCCTGATGAAGACATCATGTTCCTAAAAGCAAAAGATCATAAAGAGCCTGTTCACACTGAGGGGCCTGGCCTAGAAGAAGAATGGAGAATGATGTTTGATGGAGTTGTCAATATGAATGGTTGTGGAGTTGGTGCAGTACTTATTACACCTAAGGGAGTTTATATACCTTTCTCGGCAAAATTCACTTTTAACTGCACTAACAACGAAGCTGAATACGAAGCTTGTATCATGGGTCTTGAGGAAGCCATTGACCTCAGGATCAAGACTTTAACCGTGTTCGGAGATTCAGCTCTGGTAATCAATCAAACCAATGGCAAATGGTACACCCACCAAGAGCATCTGATTCCATACCGGGACTATACGAGGAGATTACTGACTTTCTTCACAACAGTCAAACTTGAGTATATCCCTCGGGACGAAAATCAGTTTGCAGATGCTTTGGCTACCATTTCCTCCATGATCAAAGTTCAAGCTGCCAACTTTGTGCCTCGGATTTCAGTATCCAGACTTGACAGACCAGCATACGTGTTCTCCGTGGACATTGCTAAAGATGACAAGCCTTGGTTCCATGACATCAAGTGCTTCTTAGAGGATCAAACATACCCACCTGGGGCATCATCCAATGATAAGAAGACCTTAAGAAGGATGGCTGGTAGTTTCTTCTTGAATGCTGATGGTTCGTTATATAAGAGGAACTTTGACATGGTGCTTCTCAGATGTGTTGATAAGACAGAGGCAGACTTGCTGATGCACGAGGTGCATGAAGGATCTTTTGGTACCCATGCTGGATGACATGCAATGGATAAGAAATTGTTGAGATCAGGTTACTACTGGATCACAATGGATGCAGACTGTTGCGCCTATGCCAGAAAGTGCCACAAATGCCAAATCTATGCAGACAAAGTGCATGTGCCTCCAAATCTTTTGAATGTGATGTCTTCACCTTGGCCCTTTTCCATGTGGGGCATTGACATGATTGGAAAGATCGAGCCGACTGCTACAAATGGCCACAGATTCATCCTGGTAGCCATTGACTACTTCACCAAATGGGTTGAAGCAGCTTCGTATGCAAATGTCACCAGGCAAGTGGTAGCCCGATTCCTGAAAAGATACATCATCTGTCGATATGGAGTGCCCGAGCGAATCATTACTGATAATGGTTCCAATTTGAACAATAAAATGATGGCAGAACTGTGTCGGGACTTCAAGATTCAACATCACAACTCTTCTCCTTACAGGCCAAAGATGAATGGCACTGTTGAGGCAGCTAACAAGAATATCAAGAAGATTGTGTAGAAGATGGTGGTTACATACAAAGACTGGCATGAGATGCTACCATTTTCCTTGCATGGGTACTGTGCCTCAATCAGAACATCCATTAGGGTAACACCGTATCAGCTTGTGTATGGTATGGAGGCCGTCCTACCTGTTGAAGTTGAATTACCCTCCTTACGGGTACTCATGGATGTCAAACTGAATGAAGAAGAATGGGTCTGATCTCGGTACAATCAATTGAACCTGATCTAAGAAAAGAGATTAGCTGCTATCTGTCATGGGCAGCTATATCAGAAAAGAATGAAGAAGGCCTTCGATCAGAAAGTCAGGCTTCAGGAATACCAAGTAGGAGATCTTGTGCTGAAATGACTCCTTCCTCCTCATACAGACCACAGGGGCAAGTGGACTCCAAACTACGATGGTCCATTCATAGTAAAGAAAGTTTTCTCGGGTGGAGCACTGATGCTCACAACTATGGATGGTGAAGATTTCCTGTCCCCTGTGAATTCAGATGCAGTTAAAAAATACTTCGCATAAACGACCCGCTGGACATAAAAACAGAATGTAAGTCCAGGCAAAAATAGGGCATCCCGGCGAGTAAAAAAAACAAAATAAAAGACTCGGGCAAAAATAAGGGAAAAAATCAAAAAAATATGTACACCCGCTGAGTTGAAAAGCCGCATTGGACAACTCAGGCAAAAATGGGTATCCCGGTGGATTGAAAACCCGAAAGGGCGATCCATGCAAAATAAGGGAATAAGCGAACAACTGCATTCTGAATTCGTCTGTATCACTTACATCACGGCAAGCTTCAAAAGGTTAAATCATCGGTCAGAATCAACCTCCTCCAGAAAGAAGGATAAGAAGAACGTCAAGGTCATACGAGTCATAGCAAAGGAGAGATCACCTAAAGCGTCGTCAACATTGCCAACACCTTTACTTTTCTCAATTTGTAACAATCTCCTCATTTCAGGGATTTGTTTCTTTGACTTGATTTGCCAATTCAGGGCACCCAAATTAATAAAATCAGAGTTTTCAGTCACACTTCGTCTTGTACATTTTTGTTTCGTTTGCAAAATGTCCAATATCCATAACATAATATTTGCATAAAACAGATATGCCCTTCTAATTACATGCTTGCAGGAAATGTCTTTACCTTCAGGAATATCTAACTCCTATGACGGAATCCGGTAAGGGATACCTCGGGATACTTGTGCGTTTCTTTGTCTTAACAGGATTGCAGGTATTCAATATGCAACATGGGGCACGCCAAACATACTTCCTCCCCCAAACAGTATCTGGAATGTTTTTCCCCAACAGGGTTACCAAAAACATCACTTCTCCAGCACATCTTCCTCAAGCAGCATCTGAAAATGCTCATTTCCCCAGCTGAGTTATCAAGTCTCCTCATCCTCAACAGAATCCTCACAGAAACCTCTAGGAAGATCGTTCGGTGATCTTTCCTCCCCCAGAGTGCCAGATCTCTCATCCTCAGCAAAGTTAGGGAACCACCTCCCCACAAAGTTCCAGCCTCCCCCAAGAAGAGGAATGTCTGAAATTCTCACACAACAAAGTGACAGAAGCTTCTTCGTCCCCAGCTGGGTTATCTCCTCACTGGATAAGATCAATCAGTGATCTAGTCCCCAAGCAGAACCCTATGTTTTATCATATCTATAAATGATCTCATCCTCAGCTGGGATATCACTTCCAAGCAGATCAGCCAGAGATCTTCACAACAGCGGGATCTAAATCCCGAACTGGTTTCTTTTGCATAATCATATCATTCGCATCATTTTTCCCCAGAGCGTAGAATTCTGTCTAATACGGAGCATTACGGAAAAAATCAAACATATTGCATGATCACAAGTCAGGTTCGAACCAGTCACCTGTAAATATCAACAGTACCTCATCAGCAAAGTACAAAATACATCCCTTGCACAAAAAACCAAAGCGTCCCCTTTGCACTCCCAAATACAAATACATGCTCCTTTTGACACTCGTCTGTGTCATCACTCCCCAGTAAAGTAGCCAGAACACTTTCTACAAATAGATACTTATACATAACATGTTCTTCTCGACACTCATTCGTGTCACCTCATATTTCCCCACAAAAATCCAAAGCGTCCCCTTTGCACAAACACATGTTCACATACACTCTTTTGACACTCGTCCGTGTCATATCATCCCCCGCAGATATAAACCAAACCAATGCTTATACACTCTCTTGACACCCGTCCGTGTCACCTATCCCCAGCACAGTTGCCCAAATACTTGTCTATTATACACTCGTTTCGACACCCGTCCGTGTCATCTTATCCCCACAGGTTGCCAGAATACACTCATAACTTTAACACTTTCTCTTCCGATACTCGTCTGTATCATGGTCTTAAGGATGCTTGTCCGCATATTTAATCTATACACATCGTTAATACACTTATACCTCTTTATTTTGGAAAGCGTAAGCACTCGTCCGTGTTTACCATCCCCCAGCAAATCGCCAGCAAAACAACTTTTTCTATCTGACATCCGTCTTATGTCATGATACTTTCGGTAGCCGTATCCTGCCAGGTGATCGTCCTTCACCTTTGGATAACCGTCCCTCATCCCTTTCCCCAGCGGAGTCTCCATAATTGGAACCCCTTTACATCCGGCATTCATCCTATTTTGTGATATTTAGCAGCCGTCCCCTGCTAGGTGATCGTCCTTCACCTTCTTGATGATCGTCCTTCATCATTTTATCCGATGGTCGTCCCCATCATTGATCTTGTTATCTGACATTCGTCCTATGTCATGATAAACCCCAAGAGCAGTCGTACCCTGCTAGGTGATTGTCCTTCACCTTCTTGATGATCATCCTTCATCATTTTATCCGATGGCCGTCCCCATCGTTGATCTTGTTATCTGACATTCGTCATATGTCATGATAAACCCCGAGAGCAGCCGTACCCTGCTAGGTGATCATCCTTCACCTCTTGAGGATCGTCCTTCATCATTTTATCTAATGGTCGTCCCCATCGTTGACTTTTTCTATCCGACATTTGTCCTATGTCGTGGTAAAGAACAGCCGTCCCCTGCTAGGTGATTGTCCCTCACCGTTGATGACCGTCCCTCGTCATTACTTCATTACTTCATGAACCTGATGGTCATCCCCATCATTGACCTTACCTTTAATCCCCAGAGAATCTTGTTTCTTTACTTGATGGTCGTCCCCATTATGATCCCTTTATTTCCCCAGCATGTCGGTCGTACCCATCATTGCTTTATCCCCAGAAGTCGTCCTCTGCTCGATAGTCGTCATCCATTTCCCGCATTTTCATAATCATACTTTCTTTTACGATCTATATCTCTTTTCTTCTTCTCCTCAGCAAGTGAAAATTTTGGACTGTCTTTGGTATTCAACCACAAGTTATCTTGTTTGTATGTTAAGCCCGTCGCTTACATCCTGCATAGCTAACTCATGCTTGAATAGGGGCAGCTATAAACACCCCAAATTTGCCCTCACTAAGTTCACACCATGGCTTGTGATCTTTCATATTTGCATTAGTTTAAGCATATCATATCATATTGCATTTTTGTTTCATCTGCATAGTTCAAGTTCATCTGCATCTAGGGTTTGTGATCTAAGCAATCCAAGGATGCATCTGAGCCACCCCAAAGGTCTTCAATCATCTTAAGAGGGTCCATGTATGTTCAATCATCATATTATATCCACCAAAGATCAAGGAAGTCAAAAAATTACAAGAACTGGCAAAGCATGGAAGTAGAGCTAGGGTTTAACTGCACAGATGACCTGAAACTAGGGTTTTGGTTTCAAAGGTCTCAATATGTTATAAGGATCATGCATACCAAGTTTGATGAAGAAATTCATTGTGGAAGTCATCTGTCCATTGGGTAACTTCTTGAGCAAGTCAGAGCAAAATCAGGGCCTCTGAGGCCCCCCAACATGGAACCAAAGTGGATTTTTTCATCTAATTGAAGTTATATGGTCTTTATTTGATCATTGAAGTGCTTAGAAGTTCACAAATTTGAAGAAAAGTGAGCTAAACCAAAAGTTTCCAAAAATGGAAATGACTTGTAATGTAAACTTTCCATTTTGGGAAAGTTTTTCAACCTCCTCTTTCTCAACCAAAAATGCTTCAAATGAAAAATTGTTGGTCATGAAAGTTGTAGATTGGATCATTCCCTTTTCAAAAAGTACAAGAACAAGTTCTAATTCATTTTGGAACTCAAGATATGGCTTGTCAAAGTTGGCAAAAATCCCATAAATTTCAAGAATGCACCAAAAGGGATTCTTTGCAAAACCACTTGCCAAGGCTTTTTGTGACTTCAAACACACTTCAATATATCATAACATCCTTGTGCATTGTCTAAAACTCAGAATTGTCCAAAGAATCTCAAGTTTCCATGCCTTGCACATGAAGAAATTCAAACGGGGCCAAAACTTCATAGAATTGCAAAACACCCCACAACTTATTTCCCACATGCTGAATTACCTCAAGAATGAATTTGTGGACTTCCTTGAAGTCAGTTGCGCATGGACATGCCCAAAGGCCAGCTGCATCCTTGCCCATACCTCAAGTACACAAGTTGGTGACTTTTTGCAAGAAGGCCATACCAATCACAATAGGGCACAACCACTCCACAGACCTATCACAAGTTGATATGTGGACCAAATGCTGGTCATAACACAGAAGAACACAAGTTAAACCCTAAGAATCACCAAGTTCACAAAAACTCCCCCTCTTGCAAAAGCTTTCGAATTTCATAACTCAGCCACTCAATCTTCAAACAAATTCCACCATTCATCTCTAAATCACTCACTGATCACAAACCAACCATTGAAAGAACCAAAATCACCTTATACACCAAATACGATTTCTGACCAGTTGGAGTGCAAACTCACAAACCAACCATCTTCAAAGCTTTCCGAGCATTGCAATTGCCTCAGGAGGTTCAAGGGAGTCTTTTTGCACCAAGGAAGTGGCAAGAAAGCTCAAGGGAGAAAAGCTTCATCTCAGGTAGCCATTGAAATTAATTTTTCCAGAACTCTCTTTTTATGTTACAAAATGATAAAGCATGCTCCACTGATCACATTGAACTTTAAATTTTCGAAAATGGTTAAGAATTGAGTGTGTACTGTTTGTCTGAAATTTTTGCCATGTTTATGTTTCTCTTCGAATCAGGAGTTTGAGTGAAAAGAAATTTGTTTTGAGAGTGGATTTGATCTTAGGAGAGTGAGATGGTTTGATCTGGAGCTTTAGAGCTCCAGAAATTACCTAGGGAAGAAGATTGAGTTTTTCAGGTGAGGGTGTCACCGAAGAAGACGACTGGAGCTCTTCTCCGGTGACCTGAGAGTCATTAAGTGATAATTAGGGTTAGGGTTTCTGTTTAAACGTGGACCATTAGATCTGTCTCTCCCGCGCGTGTTGTGTGGTCCAAATTAGATCATTAGTTGTTAATTAGGATTAAATAATTAATTAATTAAGTTTAGGTAAGTTTGAATGTAGGCCACATGATCTGGCGCGCAGTCAGCAAACCCTTCCCCATATTCAATCTCAACCATTCCTTTTGGTTACTTCAGTTTTATTTAATTTAATTTTATTTCATATTTTCCTCCTTTATTTTGCATGAATTATTTAAAATAGCAAGAAAATTCCAAAAATATTTTTATTTTGCATTTTGATTTCAAATAATTTTCTCAACCCAAAAGTATTTTTATTTTTATTTTTTGCATTTAAAAATCATTTTTTAGACATTTAAATGTTTATTTTATTTAATTAATGAAAATTAATTAATTAAAATATCATTTAGGTTTCTAACAAATCCCAAAAAAATCATATTGCATCTTTAAACATTTAGAGACATTGTCATACCATCCACACAAATTTCTTTTTGGTTTTGAACCATCTTTGATAATTTTCTTTAATTTAGGGTTCATAAAATTCACATTTTAGAACCCTAAATTCAAGAATTATTTTATGCCTAACCAAGAATGGTATGATAATGGTTCTTTTTGCATTGATCTTATTTTAACATGTAGTTTCTAAAATAATTTTGTCATAAATTTCTTTTGCATTTTTGATTTTATTTGCATTTTTTTCCTTTAGGTGCCTTAAAACCCTAGAAAACTTAGAAAAATCATAACTTCCTTAGCGTTAAGAGTTAGGTCTTCTCCTTTGGGGTATGAAATCATATGGAGTTAGGGTTCTTCTGATTGCATTTTCAATTTTGTATCTTGTCATTTGCTTCTTTTTTTGGTTGTTGCATCTCATGTTGTATGAAAACCCTAATTTCTCATCTTCCTTTGTATACACCTTGCATAAGCATTCATATAAGAACTTGCCATGACATTTTATGCATCCACATGACATATAAGACATACAAGGACACCTTAGAATCATTCTTGATCATTTCTTCATCCATTGGCCATGTCATGCATTCATTTCATTTCATGTGCTTTCATGAACTTTCATGCTTCATTTGCATCCTCATCCCTTGTATGATCATACAAAACTCTTGATATACATTTGCATAATCTCTTAGCATCTTTTACATCATAAATATGCTTATGGTTTTGGTTTGCACCTTTGCATTCATTTCATTTCTCTTTCATTCCTTTCTTTAGGCTAACCATTTCAGGTGGTAAGTACTTTGAGAAGTGAATTTGCCTTCACTTCTCATTTCTCTTCTCTTTCTTTTTTATGCACCCTTGTTGCATTTCCTTTTGCTTTAGAGTGAGCTTTCTCATTCATGTTCCTTCTTCACTTTCTTTCCTCAAGCAACTTATCTTCTTAAGTGAAGTAAGTTGACTTGCTTCTTTTGCTTCTCTTCCTTCCATTTGTTTCTTCCTTGGTGGCTCTTCTTGAAGATCTTTTGCAAGCCTCATAAACCTTAGGAATACCTAAGCATGTTAACAATTAGGGTTTGATTAGTCCCCCCATTATTTTTACCTTTGTGTCATCTTTTGTGTCTCTTTCCTCATCTCTTAATCAGAGACTAAACCTTCAAGGTTTTAAGGCTTTGTGATTAAGGTTATGCCTGCATCCTTCTCTTAGGAAGGAGTGTATAACTTCAATCCTAAGTGTTAAACCCTTGATGTGTTTAAATCTCTTAATCGATTCATCTAATAATCACTAAGACATCAAGCTTGTAACTTGGGCCTTGCATTAGGGTTCTAATTTTTCCTTAATTGGTTAAGAAGGACTAACCCTAGTGTTAATGGACAAGTCCTCCTCAAGTTGTCTTACAAACCATAAAATCCATTTCTTAATCTTATCATTAACTAAATCCACCCTAATAAAGGCTTTGTTTTGTCATGAGGTTAATCCCTAATCATGGATTAAGTTGAGGAGCCTTCCTCAACTTAAATGTTCTCATCTATCATCCTTCTATTAGGATAGTGTAATAGGTCCATTAAATCCTTGATTATGGCTTAAACTCATTACTCAACACTAAACAAAAACACCAAAAACATCTAAATAATTGCAAATAGGTTAATGATCTTAATCCTACATCATGGTGATTAAGTGTGAGGTGCTTACTTCATACTTAAGGTATTCTCATTACCCCTAGTCAGAGGGAAGATGTGATGAGTTTACTAACCCTTGGTTTAGGTTTAAGCTCATTTTCCTATGACAAACTCCAAAAAGCAATAAAAGATTGAAAATACCAAAAAACAAAAAACAATCGTCTCCTCCGAGATTCTCTTCTCATCCTCATTCACTCATAAACGAGAACTCTCTTCTTCCGTCTAATGCAAGACAGTTTGCACCTGAGCCAGACAGGTCAAACACTTGAGCATAGGCAAGTAAGCAGTTCACAAGTCAATTTATCTTTCAGTCTCTTTGAGTCGAACTACGGTGTTCTGACTTCCTCATTGCACGAGAGGATACGTAGGCATAACTTAACAGTTATCGAACAAATGTCTCTGTATATTCCCCCTCTTCCAGCATTATTCTTTAAAGCCTCATTGTCTTGAGCATTGCACCTTTTTTCCTTACACTGACACTCTTTTATCTCACTTCACACTTCTTTTGCACTGACACTTGTATTCTTTTCCAATTTTTACACACAAAACAGCACTGACACTTACCCCTTTAAACACAAACTTTCAAGCATGGATCCCGTCGAGTACGACGGACAATCTCGGTGCTAATACCTTCCCAGGTTGTAACCAACCCCCTTTCTCAATTTCTCTAGTTCGCGACCGTCTTATCCATATCTTTTTCTAGGTTTATGCAGCATTATCTTTCCTTTGGGATAAAAATGCCTAGCTAGCGAATCTATTCATTTCATTTCATTTTCTCCTTTCGCCGACCATTCGCGCTTGTACTGGGATGCAAATCTTTGGGAGCGACACCAAGCTGTTTGACAGACTCCAGAAATTCAGACTAAGGTTGAATCCAAACAAATGCACCTTCGAGGTACGTTCCGGTAAGCTACTAGGCTTCATTGTCAGTGAACAAGGAATCGAAGTCGACCCGACAAAAGTAACAGCCACCCAAGAGATGCCAAAACCAAGAAGTGAAAAAGAAGTATGCAGTTTCTTAGGGAGATTGAACTACATTGCACGGTTCATCTCGCACCTAACAGCCACGTGTGAGCCTATTTTCCAGCTTCTAAGGAAGAATCAGGCTATCAAGTGGTATGATGACTGCCAACAGGCCTTCGATCGAATCAAGGAGTACTTGCTAGAACCTCTGATTCTCATGCCTCCAGTGCGATGTAGACCATTAATCATGTACCTTACCGTACTCGAAGGATCAATGGGTTGTGTGCTAGGTCAGCAGGACGAGTTTGGTCGAAAAGAACACGCCATTTATTACCTTAGAAAAAGTTTACCGATAGTGAGATACGCTACTCACTACTCGAGAAAACTTGTTGCGCTTTGGCATGGGCTGCTCGCCGGCTAAGACAATACATTCTGACTCATACCACTCTCCTAATTTCCAAGTTGGACCCTATAAAGTATATCTTCGAGAAGCCTGCTCTAACTGGAATGGTAGCTCGATGGAAGATGATTTTGACAGAATATGATATCCAATATACGTCGCAAAAAGCCATCAAGGGGAGTGTATTGTCAGAATACTTGGCCGAACAGCCAATCGACGATTATCAGCCCATGAAATTCGAGTTTCCTAATGAGGACATCATGTTCCTCAAGTTTAAAGACTATGAAGAACCACTTTCGGAGGAGGGGTCAGATCCTGAATCCAAATGGAAGTTGATGTTTGACGGAGCTGTGAACGTAAATGAAAGCAGAGTAGGTGTTGTCATCATCTCACTTGAGGGGGTCCATATGCCTTTCGCTACTCGGCTGACATTCAAATGCACCAACAACAAAGCAGAGTATGAAGCTTGTATCATGGGGGTTGAGGAGGCAATCAACTTGCGAATCAAGAACCTAGAGATCTTCGGAGATTCTGCCATGGTTGTGAACCAAGTCTATGGCAAGTGGTTAGTTCATCAACATCACCTGGTTCCTTACAGGGATTATACCAGGAGGTTGCTAACTTTCTTCACTAAATTCAAGCTGAGTTATATTCCACGAGATGAAAATTAGTTTGCTGATGCTCTAGCAACTTTATCATCCATGATCAAAGTTTGTCAAGAGAATTACGTGCCTCGAATAATGGTCTCTCATCTTGAAAGACTTGCTTATGTCTTCGCAATTGACAATGGTGGAGATAACAAACCTTGGTATCATGATATCAAAAAATTCATGAAGTCTCAAGAATATCCGACTGGGACATCTAGTAAAGACAAGAAGACTCTCAGAATGCTAGTAGGAGGATTCTTCTTGAATCAGGATGGTGTGTTATACAAGCGAAACTTCGACATGGTCCTGCTCAGATGCGTGGATAGACACGAAGCAGACCTATTGATGCAAGAGGTTCATGAAGGCTCCTTTGGTACCCATGCTGGACGGCATGCTATGGCAAAAAAGCTATTAAGATCGGGTATTATTGGATCATCATGGAATCCGATTGCTGTAAATATTCCTGCAAATGTCACAAGTGCCAGATCTATGCTGATAAAGTTCATGTACCTCCGAATCCATTGAGCGTCATGTCTTCACCTTGGTCGTTCGCCATGTGGCGTATTGATATGATTGGCAAGATTGAGCCAATAGCTTCCAACGGTCACCTCTTCATCCTGGTTGCTATAGACTACTTCACAAAGTGGGTCGAAGTGGCATCTTATGCCAATGTTACGAAGCAAGTGATCTCCCGATTTATCAAAAGAGATATCATTTTCCAGTATGGAGTTCCCGAGAGGATCATTATTGATAATGGTTCTAACCTCAATAACAAGATGATGGTCGATTTGTGACGGGATTTCAAAATAGAGCATCACAACTCTTCGTCGTATAGCCCGAAGATGAATGGCGCCGTCGAGGTGGCCAACAAGAATATCAAGAAAATCGTTTAGAAGATGGTTATGACATATAAGGATTGGCATGAGATGCTACCGTTTGCATTGCATGGGTACCAGACGTCTGTGCGCACCTCGATAAGGGCAAACCCGTTCTCACTGTGTATGGTATGGAGGTAGTCCTACCGGTCGAAGTTGAGATCCCCTCGTTGAGGATAATGATGGATGTCAAGCTGGACGAAGCTGCATGGCTCCGAGCCAGGTATAACCAATTGAGCCTCATTGAAGAGAAACGCCTAAAAGTTGTATGCCATAGACAGTTGTATCAACGGCGGATGAAGCAGGCTTTCGACAAGAAAATATGTCCTCAACGGTACATACCAGGTGACCTGGTGTTGAAAATGATTCTTCCTCCTAACAATGATCACAGGGGCAAGTGGACACCCAACTATGAAGGTCCATTCGTGGTTAACTTCCATTCTCCCGTCAACGCAGATGCAATAAGAAAATACTTTGTGTAAAAAGACCCGCTGGATAAAAACAGAATAAAGATCCAGGAAAAATTGGGCATCCTGGTGAGCCAAAAATAGAATAAAAGGCTCGGGCAAAAATTAGGGAAATATTGAAAAAATGTACACCCGCTGAGCTGAAAAGCCACACTGGACAGCCCAGGAAAAAAAGGGTATCCCGGTGGATTAAAAACCCGAGAGGGCGATCCGCACAAAAGAGGGACTAACACGAACGACTGCGGTCTGCGAAATTTGTGATCCATTTGAAACTAAAGGCATTCTAAGGGTTGAAGAACAATTCAATCGCATTCCTCAAGGGAAAAGCAATTGGAGAGTCATGAAGATATACATGTCATAGCCGGGTCGGAGCTTTATGAGATCCATTCTTCATGTTGCCAATAGGATAGTTTGTTTTCCTTTTGAGCAATTTCCTCTTTCTAGGGATTACTTCTTGATGTAATGCCAATTCAGAACCATTCACAAATTAATAAAATTCAGTTTAAGTCAAATCTGTGACCATGTGTTTTGTTTTTCATCTAACATTGACTGATTGCAAAAACATCCAACAAATTATGATTTAAAGTTGTATTATGAACATTTGAATTCTTTCTTACTCGTGCAGGAGGACATAAACATTTAATACAACTCTAAAAAGTGTTAGTGACCGGGGTGGTGACTTATACCATAAGCTCGGGGCATACAGGCCAAACTAACTCTCCATGTTGCAGGCACAATCAGTTCTGTTTATGCAGGTACGGGTGTGGCTAGCAGAACTATAAAAGACTTTCAGGAGAATTCTTCAGCAAGTGTCTTCCCAATTGTTTTCTATTATCCCAGTAGAGTGGAAGTAGAAATCTTCCCCAGCAGTGGTGAAAGAATATTGATGGTCTCCCCAAGCAGAGATTTTCCTTCAATACATGAGCAATCCCCAGTAGTACAAGGAGTTTCTTTCCTCCCCAGCAGGTTTCTACCTCAACAGAGCATCAACACATCTGATTCTCCGGCCGAGTCAGAAGTTTGCCACTTCCCCAACGAAGTTCAACGGCAGTGTACCTCGCAATCAAGATCATCCCCCTGCAGGTCCTGGCTCTCCAATCTCAAAGACCAATTTATTTTTGGCAGTGGTGGAACTTCAGAGCCGGTGTATCATTAACATTATCCCCCGCAAAGTTGTTTTTCCTCACAAGGATTAACCAAATCAATGCAGTGATCATCATTTCTCCCCAGTCAAGCCACCTGGGATACCTGTTATCTCCTTATTAGGAGATCTCTTCGCATTCGCACGTGCACAATCATCATTGCATTTTAATCCTCAAACGCGTAGCATTTTCATCATCATGGAGCATTACGCCATAAATTCAAGCATGTGCATGCCAGCATGGGCCAATTTTGGGGTATATTACATAAAGACCCATAACATCTCTTCAACCTGAAGTACTCCCCACAGAGGATAACGATTTTTATTTTCCAAGCATCGTTTTCTTTCCAAGTAAATGTTTGTCATCCCCAGTGAGTCTCATTTCAGTACAACGGTCTCATCATTTTTCAAGCCCTGTTTTAGTACAACATGCCCTTTTCATTTTTACGATTCCGTTTCAGTACAATGGTTTCGTTCAAGCCCTGTTTAAGTACAACAGGCCCCCTTATTGCGTCTTGTTTCAGTATAACAGCCGCGTCACGGGTCATCGTTTAAGTACAACGATCTTGTTCCTTTCGAGTGCCATTTAAGTACAATGGTCTCGTTTTCTAGCCCTATTTAAGTAAAACAGGCCCCTTCTTTTCGTGTCTCGTTTTAGTACAATAGTCACGTCGCGGGTCATCGTTTAAGTACAACGATCCCGTTCCTTTCGAGTTTCGTTTAAGTACAATGGTCTCGTTTTCAAGCCTTGTTTAATTACAACAGGCTCCCTTCTTTTTGCGTCTCGTTTCAGTACAACAGTTGTGTCGCGGGTCTTCGTTTAAGTACAACAATCCTGTTTCTTTCAAGTGCCGTTTAAGTACAATGGTCTCGTTTTCAAGCCATGTTTAAGTACAACAGGCCCCCTTCTTTTCGCGTCTTGTTTCAGTTCAACAGTCGCGTCACGGATCATCATTTAAGTACAATGATCCTATTCTTTTCGAGTCCCGTTTAAGTATAATGGTATCATTTTTAAGCCCTGTTTAAGTACAACATGCCCCTTCCTTTTTGCACCTCGTTTTAATACAACGATCGTGTCACGGGTCATCGTTTAAGTACAATGATCCCATTCCTTTCGAGTGCCGTTTAAGTACAATGGTCTCGTTTTCAAGCCCTGTTTAAGTACAACATACCCTTTTCCTATTTGCGTCTCGTTTTAGTACAACGGTTGCGTAATGGGTAATCATTTAAGTACAATGATCTCGTTCTTTCTATAAAAAAAACCAAATGGCATCCTCATTGTTTCATAGATTTCAAATTTTCAGGATTTATTCGAGTATGCAATCACTGCATGCCTTGAATGTCTAAAAGCCGTTGCTATTATTCACTCAGGTCTGCAGATGATTGAATAGGGGCAGCTGTAACACCTCAAAATTTTCCCTCTCATTTTTCATGGCATTTACTATATCACTTTGCATACTCAAATTCATAGCATGACTCAAAACATTGCATCATAACCACCTCAACAAAGGCATAAGCTTGTGATCAAGGATTGAAGTAGTTGATGACTATCCTAAAACAATCAAAGGGGAAACATGACTTCTTAACATAGTGCAAAGGTTTCACAACATCCCTTAAGTCCTTATTTGAGGACACAAGTCCAAAATAAGGCCAAATTAGGGTTTCTGATTAATTGGGCTCCCCCCAAGGGAATTTTGGCCCAAACTTGATTTTATTGTCCTCTACATGATGTTGAGTCCGTAGGGTTCAAATTTCATCCTTTGAATCACTTTGGAAGAGGTACAATTGCTCAGTTGATTGAAAATCAAGAAATTGGGGAAAAGTCAACCAGGCTGAGTAAAAAGTCAACTCCAGGCTTTTTGAGATAAAATTCATGAAATTAGGGTTACAAGGATCCTATGGACCAAATTTGATCAAGAAATGATGGAGGAATCATGGAAAATCAAGAAAACCAAAACTTACCATTTTTGGAAAATTAGGGTTTCCAAAAATGGAAAGTTTTGGTCATTTTTGCAGCCACTTCAAGAGAGGCCTTCTCCTAAAATAAAAGTCAAATGAAAATTCCACTTGGGATGTTCGAAAGAGGGTATCTTGAGCTTCAAATCCATATGTGGAACACATTCATAGCATTAAAATTGAGAGAGTTATGATCATTCAAAGATTGGACAAATCAAGGCAAAAAGCAAGCCATGGGCTAGGCAAGGCAATGCCTGCGCGCATGACTTGCCAGGAAATTTTTCAAACAGGTGGTGTGCTATAAGTTTTTCCATTTTTATCCATCAAGATGACCTCAAATGAAAAAACCTACAATATCAAAGTCGTTCCTTGACATGTTTTCTACAAGTTTCATGTTTACCAAATTTTCATTTGAGCAATATTTCTTGGACTTATGAAGGGTCAAAGTATGGATTTCACAACTGAAAATGCATAGGCCAGGGTTCCAAGCCAAGCCAAGTTCTAGAAAGCCAATTATGCAGTCTTGAGGCATGAAGTTCAATGATATATTTTAGGTATTTAGAAGTCTTGTCTCATCTTGATAAAAAATCCAAACTTGTTCTATGCCACATTTCCTTCAATTTGAGCCCAAGGATCACATGTATTGGTAACTTGATCATGAAGTTACATGCCTCTGAAGATCCATATGAGCAACTAGTGTGATAAGGCATTGCAGGATGTTCAAGCTTCAATTCAGTTCAAATGGTTCACATCATTCAACAAAACTTGGTCATGAAGCATTGCCTTAGAGCGCACATGATCCCATGGCTGCTTGTTCACATCTACTACCATACTCCACCATCTCAATTCAAGCCAATGGGAGAATATCAAACATGTTGCAGCATTGCTCAAACATTGCATCCTGCATCATAATGCATCTCATCATAAGGATCATAGACCTGCTTGCATTAGATCCTTCAAGTACATTAGGCCTTAAACACATTGCCCAAGAAGGTTGCACTTGAGTACCTGCAGGATCACACTTCTTACAATACACTCCATGAAACTTAATCCATAGGGCATTACACTTCAAACCTCAATCATTGGATAAGGCCAGGTACATTATATTCAACTAATCCTCATCATAAGTGTCATGGATACTTCACCATTGGATTGAGCTCGAGCATGGAAGTTTCTAGATAATTTCAGTTGCATAACCAACTTGACTCACTCAACTCAGTTAACAAGGGTTTTAACCCTGGTTCTAACTGTTAACTAGAGGTCAAAAGCACTATAAAATCATGAGAGGTGATTGAGTTAGGGGTTTGATTTTTTTTTATCGAGCCACTTCACCAAATTCTCATGTTTTTACTCTACTCTATCACTGCAAGTTCAGTACATATTGTGAGGATCTAGCTTCATCAATCACCAGGGTTCATCATCTTCTTCCATTGAGCTTCATCAGCATCAATTCAAGCTGAAATTCCATGGAAGAATTCAGCTGAAATTCTCAAGTTGCACCAGTGTAGGATCACTGCATCTTGGCTCGAGCAACCTCAATCTTCATCAAGTTAGCATCAATTATCATCCATTCATCATCAACAACATGAGTTGCAGCATTTCCATGCATCTAATGGATTGAAATACTAAGATCACATCTCTTTAATTTCTCTGCATCAGATCCATTTCATCAAGATTTTATATCAACAGAGTGTTTATTTCACTCTACAAAGGATCAAGATCAAGCATAGAAGCAATTGGAACCTCCTCTCTGGATTTCTTCAACTTTAAGCACCACTGCATTTCAGGTTTTTACACTCAATTCATCTTGCACGAATTCAATTAATTTTAGTTGATTTGTGTTGATATGAGCTCAATAGGAGCAATACCTATGCTGGTTAGTTGATATGCACCTTAGGTCCTTAGATTCATTTTTTAGTGTGATTATGTTTTGCTTCGATTTGTAGAATCTAGGAATCCTACATGAAATCTAAGACCAGATATGTGATCTACTTAATGAGACGAGTTCCACCATGGCTTCATTTTTCATTTTAGTGGAGGTTTTTCTCATGCCCTAGCCAGGGGTCGCCGGAGAAGACAACCATAATTCTTCTCCGGTGACCAGTACAGTAACCCTAATTTAATCCAGCTTTAAGTCGCAACCGTTAGATGGAATTGATCCAACGTTCATACAATTTCCAACACATAAATGAATCTTGTGCTTTTCATGTGCCACAAACTTGGACCAAATTCTTCAAATCACTATACACACCCCTTTCTAGAAGGCCCAGTCCATTTCAGTTGTTTTTCTTTCTTAATACACCCCTGCACCATTTGTCTTTTTCTTTTTCTTTTTCTTTTTATTTTCATTTTATTTCCATTTCCATTTTTATTTTATAAAAATACCAAATAGTCTCCAAAAATCCTGAATAAATTCACACATGATATTCATCGTTTTTCCTAATTTTCTATAATTTTTAATTCCATTTTTATTTTATTTTCGAATCATAATTAATTTCCCATTTTATTTTCTTCCTATTTTCTACATTTCAACACATTGTCTTGTCCATTTTAGTTCTTCCAAACCATAATTCATGTTGATACCATTCTTCTTGCAATATTCAGAGGACATCTTGAATACCCCAAAAAGAATTTTGTTACAATTTTTAGGTCATTGTGTGTACCATTTTATGTGTTCCTTTGGAACTTAATCCTCTAAAACCCTAATCCACTTCAAGCCTTCATTTGAATAGGTAAAAATAGGAATTTCCAAGATATATTTTAGAGGTAGGTCACCTTATAGATTTTATATTTGATTGTCAACATTCATATTTTTTTAAGGTCATTTTCTATTTTTCCATGTATTTGGCATCATAGGTCATATTTTGGTCCTTCTTCCTTCTCCTTTTGTTCAAAATTGGTAAGGCATTTATGCCATTCATTTAAGGTCTTAAATTTGAGTCCCATAGGGTCCCTTAAAGGTAAGTGAATGTTGAGTATCCAATTTAGGTTATTATATTTTGGTTTGTGTTGGCTACTTGAGCCATAAGTCACATATGCCTTCCTTTTCCCTAATTCTCCTTCTTCTTCCATCTTAACCCTCCAAAACCAACTTGGTGACCATGTTAACTTTGTTACCTCATTGTTACATACCTCTTAAGTGTTTCATACACATTTTCAAGAGTTCATTTCAAGTCATGAGTCTTTGTGCTTTATTTAGGGCCATATGTCTTCTTAATACTTCACACTTAACATTTTGGTGTCCTTAACCCTAATGCTTCCATATTACCTTACTTGTGAGTCATTTGTGAGTTCTAATCCCATTCTAACACTTCCTCAAGCCCCTGGTTGTTTTATGGAGAATTCAAATCTTTTTTATCATGTTTGATTTTATTCTAAGTCTTTTTCTTCCTTTGAAGTTCAATGTGCATTTCTTCTCATTCTCACACCATTCCAAATGGTGTTTGAATTTCTTTCACTTGAATCTCTTTTCCCCCACTTTGGTTTACATCTTAAAACACTTTCATTTAGTGTTAGCTCCTGGATTTTCAATTCACCTTTGACTTCTTGCAAGTTTTCCATGCTTAACCATTTAAGTTTCTCATATGACTTCACCTTAGTTTCAATTAGGGTTTAGCTTCCTTTTAGGGTATAGTTTGAAGTTTTCCATTCCCATGGCTTTAGAATACTTTGGTATGAGTTATCTACTGACTTTATAAGTTTGTTATCATGTAGGATACCTTAGACATAAGTTTTAGCCTTAGAAGGTCACTAATACTTTTCCTTAGACTAGTTTGAGCTTTCCTTGAGTTTTGTCATGCTTTACATGTTCAAATTGCTTCATTATGCTAATGTTTGTTTTGTAGGGGGAAATATTAAGGTAAGCATTACTTCATTCCTATATCATATTCATTTTAAATTTGTTTGCCTTAGCACCTTATGATTGGCTCTTAGGTTCCCCTTTGTGCTCTTAGAAAAAACTTAACTTCCTTAGGAAGTAAGTTGAGTTCTAACTCCCTTTCCTTTTCAGGTTTAGAAAGCCTCACAAACCATTAGGGATTCCTTTTGCATACAATAAATAACTTAAGGTTGTGTCTTAGTCCCCCTTAGTGTTTTCCTTTTTCCATTTGAGTCTCTTCTTCTCTCATCTTCAAACAAAAATCCTAAAGACACTTAATAAAGGCTTGAAGTAATCTCTTGTGTATAGCCTTATTCCATGGGGCACTCATATTCATTCCATCTTGGAATAGTTTGGGCTTTTCTAGAATGACGTACAAGTCTAATCATGAGACTATCTTCACAAAGAAAACATAAAAGACATTTCTTCACAAGCTACAAAAACATGTAATAAGTTTAACAAGCTAGTGAACTTAGACCCTAATCCTTGGAAACAAGTCTTGGATAAATTCTCCTTAATTGGTGTGCTTGTTCTATTATTCCATCTTGGAATGTGGTAGCAAGTACACATTCCATGGAAAAAAGTTTGAATTCACTTCCTTGTGCCAAATTCATGAAAACTCTTAAAAGCAAATACAAAACAATACACGACTTTCCTGCGGGAACTCTCTCCTCACTTCATTCACTCTCAACGCAAAATTGCGATGACTTGTCTCACATGCAAGACGGTAAAAACATAAAAAAATAGTTCCCGCATTAGTTAGGAGAACTTCGTCGACTCTGATCCTCATTTTCCCGATGAGGTACGTAGGCAGCGGGGCAGGGCCCGTGCGAGCATATTCTTTATTTTCCCTACATTTACCCCTTTCTTTTCATTCTATTGTTTTCCAGTTCCTTTCCAGTAGAAGTTATTTTGTTCAGCAGCATCCTATTTCTCACCCTTTGAAACAAACTAACAAGCTTCGATCCCGTCGGGTATAGCAGACGATCTGGGGTGCTAATACCTTCCAGGTCGTAACCGACATCCGGACCCAGATCTTTGGTTCGCAAGGCCTCGTCCTTTCCTTCTCTCTTAGGTTTGTACAGCATTACCTTTCCTATTCATTCAGGATAAAAATGCCTGGTTGGCGACTATACCTTTTTCGCGCCACTTTCGCGTTTGTACTAGGATGAAATCCCAGGAGCGACAAGTATGAAGTTGCGTTTGGATTGAATAGTAATATGGAAACTCATAGTTGAACTCTAGATAATTTGAGTGTTGTTTTAGTGATGAATTAAGTGGCGCGAGACTTTAAGTTTTCTTGAGATAATTAGAGAGGAAAGTAGATGGGAATGTAAAACAACGATTTGACAAGAGTGTCAGATAAAGTTGAGCTGCAAGTATTAGAATGAGTGAATTGTAAGTAGGTTTATTAAAGTGCGAGTTTTGGTTGGAACAAGAAGAGTTGTTTAGTTGTGTTATTTCGGATAAGAATTTATGAAGGTTTGTGTCGGTATGAGTAGGAATCGAGGATTCGGTATATTGAATTAGCTATAAGCAAAGCATATGAGTTATCTTGTGGAAATTTGTTAGTTCCATGTACCTTATGTTATTGTAGTGATGTTGTGTGTTTAAGATGATTTTTAAGGGACATCTTCTTAAAAGATGGTAAAGTTGTAGTTGTGTTGAGGATAATAAGAAATTTGTGGGAGTACATGTATATATTACCCAAGATTTAGAAGTATTCGTCGTTGTAATTATGTTAAATGTCAGAGGTGTTCTCTTACATATCTAAGTTGAAGTATTCAATAACTATGAGAGTTTAAGATACCTGGGGGACGGAGATTCCGAAGATTAAAGTCGAAGTCTTTTACTATATCGGTTTTAGTGATTGGGAGTTGGAAGTTGAACTTGGTGGAGTTACTACCCTACGGGTTATCAGAGTGTGCAGCGAACATGTGGCATAATGCAGTTGCTCATATGTGAGTACCAACAATGTTGGGGTTTGTTGTATTAATGTAGTGTTAGAGTTATGTGTCCCTATGTAGTGGTGTTCCAATACTTCAATCATTGAATTATTAAGTTGGGTACTATCTTGTGTTGCGATGCTAGTTGTTAAGTGTATAACTTGTGTAGTATTCGTATTGTTGTTGTCGTTGATGTTATGAGTTATGGTTTGGATTATATGTGGAGTTGCCTTTCTGAGTCGAGAGTTGATTAGTTGGATGGAATAAGTGTCGCTCCCAAAGATTTGCATCCCGGTACAAGCGCGAACGGTCGGCGAAAAGAACAATGAGAACACACAGCCGTGAACTCACTGGAGATGAATAGAGTCGCCAGCTAGGCATTTTTATCCCGGAGGAAAGGCAATGCTGCATAGGCCTAGAAAGATATGGATAGGACGGTTTGCGAACCAGAGAGACTGAGAAAGGGGGTTGGTTACAACCTGGGAAGGTATTAGCACCCAGATTGTCCGTCGTACTCGACGGGATCCACGCTTAAAAGATTTGTGTTTTAAAGGGGTAGTGTCAGTGCAATCTGTGTATAAAAGAACTGAAAAGATGTACAGGTGTCAGTGTATGAGAAGTGAAGTGCATAAGTGAAGTGTCAGTGTAGGAATGAGAATGAATTACTCATGATAATGAGGCTTAAAGAAATGATGCTAGAAGGAGGGGGGATGTACAGAGACTTTTGTTCGATAACTGTTAAGTTATGCCTACGTATCCTCTCGTGCAATGAGGAAGTCAGAACACCGTAGTTCGACCCAAAGAGACTGAAAGGTGAATTGACTTATGAACTGCTTGCTTGTCAATGCTCAAGTGTATGACCTGTCTGGCTCAGGTGCGAACTGTCTTGCATTAGACGGAAGAAGCAAGTTCTCGATTGTGAGTGAGTGTGATGAGAAAAGAATCCCGGAGGAGACGATTATTGCTTGTTTTTGAGTTTTCAGTCTTTTATTGTTTTTGGAGTTTGTCATAAGATAATGAGCTTAAGCCTAAACCAATGGGTTAGTAAACTCATCACATCTTCCCTATGATCAGGGGTAATGAGAGTACCTTAAGTGTGAAGTCAGGTTCTCACACTTAATCACCTTTGATGCAGGGTTAAGATCATTAACCTACTTGTGATTAATTAGATGTTTTTGGGGTTTTTGTTTAGTGTTGAGTAATGAGGTTAAGCCATAATCAAGGATTAAACAGACCCATTACACCATCCTAAAAGAAGGATAATAGATGAGAATGTTTAAGCTGAGGAAGACTCCTCAACTTAATCCATGATTAGGGATTAAACCCATGACAAAACAAGCCTTTATTAAGTGGATTTTAGATTAATGATATGATGGTGAAGTGAGTTTTATGATTTGTAAGACAACTTGAGGGGGACTTGTCCATTAACGTTAGGGTTAGTCCTTCTTAACCACTTAAGGAAGAATTAGAACCCTAATGCAAGGCCCAAGTTACAAGTGTAATGTCTTGATATTTATTAAGTGAATTGATTAAGAGATTTAAACACCTTAAGGGTTCAAGACTTAGGATTAAAGTTATACACTCCATCCTAAGAGAAGGATGCAGGCATAAGCTTAATCACAAAGTCTTAAAGCCTTTAGGGTTTAGTCCCTGATTATGAGGTGAGAAGAGGAGACTCAAAGAGAGACACAAAGGTAAAACTATGGGGAGACTAATCAAAACCCTAATTCATTGTCATGCTTGGTTGGTCCTAAGGTTTGTGAGGTTTTCAAGAGAAATCTTCAAAGGAGCCACCAGGAAGCAGATGAACAGGATCAAGAGAAGCAAAGTGACTTGCTTCATTCAAGAAGTCAAGTCACTTGAAGAAAGAAAGTGGGAAGGAGAAGAATGAGCAAGCTCAATCTCAAACACATATAGAAATGCAGCAATGGATGCAAGAGAGATGAGAAGAAAAGTTATGAGAAGTGAAGGCAAATCCACTTCTCAAGTTTACTTACCACCTGAAATGTTAGAAAGGAATGCAATGCAATGCCAAATGAAATGAAATGTGTGATGCTAAGCAAAACCAGAAGCATGTTGATGATGATTATGATGTTATGAGGTGCTGCAAACATGAGGCAAAGCAATGGGAATGTTCATACAAGATTATGAAGGCAAATGATGCAAGTTAAGGAGCATGAACAAACATGGAAAGTTATGAATCATACAAGACAAATGACATGGCAAATATGCAATGCAATGACCAAAGATGCTTCCTACATGTCTTAAGATGTCAAATGAATCATAAGCATGCACAAAATGCAAAGACAAGTCATGTTATGCAAGGAAATGCAAGAGGGATGCAAAAGAAAGCCCAAATTAGGGTTCATGGATCAAACATCAAACACAAACCAAAAACAGAAGCAAACCTCATGATAAAAAAAATGGAAAATGGCACCCAAAGAAACCCTAGGCCTATGATGAACCACTGCCCAAAGGGGAGCTCTCAACTCTCAACCAATCTCAAGATATGAATTTTCTAAGTTATTAGGGTTTTTTGGGGTTCTTAACAAAACAAATGCCAAACAATTTGAAAATGCAAGAACAATTCATGGCCTTTTTATCCTTGAAAATACATGCTAAACAAAAGACAATGCAAGAAGAATCAATGTCTCAACCTTCACCAATTGGCAGAAATGAATTTTTGAATCCATGATCAAAATAATGCATAAAAAATGATTTAATTCAATGAAAAATTCTTAAAATGCATCAAGATCAAAAAAGAAATTTGGTTTGAAGGTTGGACAATGTTTCTAAATGTCTTAGAACATTTCATGAATTTTTTTGTAATTTTTAAATACCTAAAAGTATTTTTAATTAATTAATTCCCATTAATCAATTAAAAATAATCTTTTGAATATTTAAAAATACTTTTTAGTGCTAAAAAATAAGAATAAAAATATTTTTGTGTTCTGAAATTTAATAATAAATTGTACAAAAAATTTCAGATTTTTTAAATAAGTTTTGCTATTTTAAATAAAATATAGAAAACAAATGTAAAAGAAATGAATTAATATTAATAAAAATGAAAAGTAATTCAATCCAAAGGCTGAGATTTGAATCTGGGAAAAGGGGCTTGACCGCGCGCGTTTTTAAACGGCCAGGATGGAGTCTGATTCAATTAACTTAATTAATCTTAATTAATTTAAATAAAAAGAATTAGGGCTAAGTGAATCAATCTGGGCCGTGCACAACTTAAGCTAATCACCATCCTAAGGCTGTGAACGCATCTGGCAAAATAATTAGGGTTTAGAGTTAATGACTTTCAGGTGACCGGAGGGAAGCTCCGGTCATCTTCTCCGGCGGGTTGAAAACCCTAGATCATGATTCAGGCCACCATTCTCCAAATTAAAAGCAGGGAAATGATCCTCTACCCAAACCCCACTCAAATCACCTTTCAAACTAAATTTATCATGCTTAAACAAGAAGAATCGAAAACAACAAGATTCACGGGCAAAGTTTCAGAGCTTCAGTAAATCCTCATTTTTCACTCATTTCCAATTCTAAACACATCATTATGATCAGCAAGACATGTACTTTCGATTTGTAACAAAAGAAACAAGCTTTGAGAAAGAAGTTTCATGGCCATACCTGAGGTGACAACTCCTGTTTCTGGGCTTTCAGAGCAATTTCTTGATGCAAGCTAGCTCCAATGACTCCCCTGGTGTCAATGGCAGGTTTGAAATGGGCTCTAGCAAGCTATTTCATGAGTTACCAAACTGATATAGCAGAGAATGAACTTGGTGTACAGGCTGTATTAAGTCAATGTGATGGGTGGTTTGGACTCCTCTGAGTGTTTCTGATTTGTTGGTGAAGAAAGATGAAGTGTTTGATGGCTGTATAGTGAGATTCGAAGAGAACTGGTTTGGAAGGTGAGAAATGGTGGAGCTCAGGTCAGGCTTGTTTCATGCTTGAGCTTTGGTGGTTTTAGGCCTATGGAGTGTGTTGAGTTGGATGATGAAGAAAGTTTGAGTGTTTCTTGGCTGTGGAGGCAGATTCGAAAGTTTTTGCAATGTAGAAGGTTTTTGTGAATGTGTGTAATGTGATAGTTTCAGCCTTGCCTCCCTTATGTTTTGGCCAGCATTTGGATAGTATAAACAATTGCAAGTGGCTGGGGGATGTGACATGTCCTGCTGTGATTGGGATGTCTACTTTTGCATAAAGTCCACCTTTTGTGTAAGTGAGGCATGGCTCAAAGTCTAGGCAAGTACAAGGTTGGTTCTGGTGCAGCATGGTGAGAGAGAGGTCTAGCAAAGCTCAGCACTCAAGGCTGCAAGTTGGTGAGAGGTGATCATGAGTTTTTGCAACTTGTTGCTTTTTGAACTTTCATGAGAAAAGTCAAGTTACATGAACTATAACCATGGGCATTCTTGGTTCAATTCTGATTTTATGACTTAGAGACATGTTTGTGTAATGGTTTGAGAGGAATTAGAAGTTACATAATGCATTTGTCCAAGATTTTGCAAAGTTCTCATTTGGTGCATAACTTGAAAAACAATGATTTTTGCCAACTTTGCCTTGCCATAACTTTTGATCCAAGAAGAGTTTGATCATGTTATTGTACTTTTTGAAAAGGGAAAGATGAGATCTACAACTTTCATGACCAAAGTTTTTCCATTTGAAGCCTTTTTGGACCAAGAATCAAAGCTTGAAAATTGACCTAAAATGATGCATTCTTGAAAAGTCAACTATGTCCAAAAAGTCAACATTTGCAAAAACCCTAAATTCTTGATTTTTATGAACTTCAACCTTCTTCCATGATCAAATAAAGATCATATACACTCAAAATGATGAAGATCACCCATTGGTTGGGTCATTGGGGGCCTCAGATGCCCTGATTTTGCACTGACTTGTCTGAAAAGTCAACTCTTGATCAGATGACTTCCCCATGGAATTTCTTCATGAAAATTGATGTGCATACTCCCTATACCATATAGAGATCAATGGAAACAAGAATGACCAAAAAAATTGGGGTTATGGCCTCTGAAACCAAAACCCTAATTTTCAGTCAACTGTGCAGTTCAACCTGGCTCTGCATCCACTCAAACCCTAGCTCTTGTGATTCCTCTGCATTTTTGACTTTGAGGGGATGAAATATGATATAAGAACACACATGGATCCCTTTGAAGTGATTGGTTGCCTTTGGAGTGGCTCAAGAAGCTCTTGGATTGCTCAGATCACAAACCCTAGGTGCAGATGACTTGAAAGCTATGCAGTGGATAAAAAAAATGAGATGTGAGATGATATGATTGTGTTTATGCATATGAGAATGATCACAAGCCATGGTGTGAATGGGTGAGGGCAAATTTGGGGTGTTTACAGCTGCCCCTATTCAAACATGAGTTAGCTGTGCAGGACGTAAGTGACGGCTTAACAGGCCAAACAAGATAACTTGTGGTTGAATACCAAAGACAGTCCAAAATTTGCACTCACAGAATGAAGAAGAAAAGGGATATAGATTGTAAAGGAAAATAAGGTATATTGTAAAGAGTGGGCGACGGAGGACGACCGTCGAGCAGAGGACGACTGCTGGGTAAAGAGCGATGACGGGGACGGCCGACATGCTGGGATAAATGTGAAGTAAAGCGATGACGGGGACGGCCGACATGCTGGAAAAGTGCAGGAAAATAAAACAATGACGGGGACGGCCGACATGCTGGGGATAAAAGGTAAAGCCAAGACGGGGACGGCCGACTAGCTGGGGAAAATAGGATATTATGATGGGGACGACCATCAAGATAAAGCTGCAAAGTTCTCTGGGGATTAATGAAACATGACGGGGACGGCCATCAAGTTCATAAAGTAGGTAAAATAACCAACGAGGGGGACGGCCATCGGGCTAAAAAGGAAAAGGGACCACGACGGGGACGGCCATCGGGTTAAAGAATAAATGAAATAAACAGATGATGGGGTACGGCCATCAGGGGACGGCTGCTCTGTGGGGAAAGAAAATATGATGGGGACGGCCATCAAAGGTGGAGGACGACCACCTAGCAGGGGACGGCTGCTGAAAATATCAACGATGGGGACGGCCATCGGATAGGAAAGGTCAACGATGGGGACGGCCATCGGACGAGCAAGATGGAGGACGACCATCAAGAAGTGGAGGACGACCACTCAGCAGGGGACGGCTGCTCTCGGGGTTTATCATAACACAGGACGAGTGTTAGATAACCAAAATCAACAATGGGGACGGCCATTGGATAAAGTGATGAAGGACGATCATCAAAAGGTGGAGGACGACCACCTAGCAGGGGACGGCTGCTAAAAATCAACGATGGGGCCGGCCATCGGATGAGCATGATGGAGGACGACCATCAAGAAGTGGAGGACGACCACTCAGCAGGGTACGGCTGCTCTCAAAGGTATCATAACACAGGACGAGTGCTAGATAAAAAGAAAATTTGTTGGTGATCTACTGGGGATAATGTAAACACGGACGAGTATCTATATTCAAGAAGGCATAGGTGTTTGACACAGTGTATGGATTAAAGATGCGGACGAGCATCCTTAAGACTATGATACGGACGAGTATCATGCAGAAACAAACATTAGACGCAATGTTCTGAGGTGATGGTACGGACGAGTACCAACTGGCTAACAAAGAACAAGGACTACTGCCGAATCTGTGGGGTTATGAGTGATGATGTATACAAGATACGGACGAGTATCTGTATAAGCGTACCATGAGTAGTGAGTATTGTATTGTATAGATGAATGTTTTAATTGCTGGGGAGGGTGACACGAACGAGTGTCAAAAGGGGAAGAGTATAATATTAACAAGTATATGGGCGATGAAGGTGTAAGCGACTGCGCTGGGGATATGACACGGACGGGTGTCAAAAAGTGTATATACAAGTATATGTGAGTGCGAAGAGGATGTCTTTGGCTTTTTGCTGGTGATTTGACACGGACGGGTGTCAGGAAGTATCTGTAGTGCGGGTGATTTTGTTTGTAAAGGGTGTTCAGGCGACTTTACCGGGGAATGATGACGTGGACGGGTGCCAAAAGGTGTATATACTGGTGTTTGTGATTTGAGAGGCAGCTGCTTTTGCTGGGACTCTGGTGGGGATTTTTGTATATCATGATGACGAACGGTTTATTATTCACAAGTGTTACTTCAGAACATGGCTTATGATTATGCTATGCATTTGATTTTTTGCCGTAATGCTCCGTATTAGACGGAATGCTACGCTCTGGGGGGTGAATATGATGCGGATGCCATGATTATGCAAAGGGGCCCAGATCCGGGATTCGGATCCTATTGCTGCGAAAATCTCTGGCCGATCTGCTTGAAATGGACATCCCAGCCGGGGATGAGATCATTGGTAGATCTAATGATGCATTTGTTTGGGGGATATAGGTCACTGATTGACATATCCTTATAATATGGGACCCAGCTGGGGTTTGTAGAAGCTTTCCGTACTCTGTTGTGATCTCTTCATGCGTTGCTCTTCTGGATAGAGGCTGGAGCTCTGTGGGGAGATGATTCTCTGATTTCTGTATTCTGTTGAGGAAGGATGGCAACCCGGCTGGGGAAGTGAGAGGCAACTCAGCTGGGGAGAGCAACAAGAGGCAACTCAGCTGGGGATATAGCATCCTGAGTGTTAAGCCTGTTTGTTGATTTGGCAACTTTGCTGGGGAAGGCAATGGGGGAGCAACTCAGCTGGGGATAGAGCATCTCGGATGCTGAGATTGAGTGTATGCTGATTTGGCAGCTCCGCTGGGGAAATGGGCACCTTCGATGCTGTATGTTGAAGATAGACCGAGTTGATAATGATTCGCCTACTTGCTGAGACATAACCTGCATGCCCCAGGTTGCATTCTGGATACCTGCAATCCTGCAAAGGTAAGGAAACGTACAAAAGGTCCCGAGGTATCCCTCACTGGATTCCGTCATAGGAGTTAAGTACTTTCGAGAATAACCACATTTCCTGTAAGCATGTGTGTTTTTTTTTTTTTTTTTTTTTTTTTAGAGAAAGGCATCTGTACTTATGCAATTGTATTTTAGAGATATCAGACTACTCTTTGCAAAACATAAACGTAAAAACGAAACATGACTAAAAATCTGATTTTATTAATTCATGTGCCCTGAATTGGCAAGATACAGTCAAAGAAACATATCTCCTGAAATGAGGAGATTGTTACAAATTGAGAAATAAAGTGCTGGCGGTGTTGACGACGCTTTCAAGGAGCTTCCTCTCCTGCTATGACTCGTATGACAATGACGTTCTTCTCGTCTTGCTTTCTGGAGTGAGTTGATTCTGATTGAAGCTTGATCCTTTGGAAGCTTACCAAGTTGTAGGTGATACAGACGAACTCAGAATGCAGTTGTTCGCTTATTCCCTTATTTTGCATGGATCGCCCTTTCGGGTTTTTGATCCATCGGGATACCCATTTTTGCCTGAGTTGTCCAATGCGGCTTTTCAACTCAGCGGGTGTACATTTTTCCATTTATTTCCCTTACTTTTGCCCGAGTCTTTTATTCTGTTTTTGACTCGCCGGGATGCCCTATTGTTGCCTGGACTTACATTCTATTTTTATGTCCAGCGGGTCATTTTATGCGAAGTATTTTTTAACTGCATCTGAATTCACAGGGGATGGGAAATCTTCACCATCCATGGTACCGAGCATCAGTGCTCCACCAGAGAAAACTTTCTTTACAACAAATGGTCCTTCATAATTTGGAGTCCATTTGCCCCTGTGGTCTGTATGAGGAGGGAGGATTCTTTTCAGCACAAGATCTCCTACTTGGTACTCTCGGTGCCTGACTTTCTGATCAAAGGCTTTCTTCATTCTTTTCTGATACAACTGCCCGTGGCAGATTGCAGCCAATCTTTTCTCTTCGATCAGACTCAGTTGTTCGTATCGGGACCGAACCCATTCTGCTTCACTCAGTTTAACATCCATTAATACCCGTAACGAGGGTAGTTCAACTTCAACAGGTAGGACTGCTTCCATACCATATACAAGCTGATACGGTGTTGCCCCAGTGGATGTCCTGATTGACGTGCGGTACCCATGCAAGGCAAACGGTAGCATTTCATGCCAGTCTTTGTATGTGATTACCATCTTCTGCACAATCTTCTTAATATTCTTATTTGCTGCCTCGACAGCGCCGTTCATCTTCGGCCTGTAAGGAGAAGAATTGTGGTGTTGGATCTTGAAGTCCCGGCACAGCTCTGCCATCATTTTGTTGTTTAGATTGGAACCATTATCAGTAATGATTCGCTCGGGCACTCCATACCGACAGATGATATCTCTCTTCAGAAATCTGGCTACCACTTGTCTTGTGACATTTGCATAAGAGGCTGCTTCAACCCACTTGGTGAAATAGTCGATGGCGACCAGGATGAATCTGTGACCATTCGAAGCAGTTGGCTCAATCTTGCCAATCATATCAATGCCCCACATAGCAAAGGGCCATGGTGAAGACATGATGTTCAAAGGATTGGGAGGCACATGCACCTTGTCTGCGTAGATCTGGCACTTATGACATTTTCTGGCGTAGGCACAACAGTCTGCATCCATTGTGATCCAGTAATAGCCTGATCTTAACAACTTCTTAGCCATGGCATGCCCTCCTGCATGGGTACCAAAAGATCCTTCGTGCACTTCATGCATCAACAAATCTGCTTCCGTCTTGTCAACACATCTGAGGAGTACCATGTCAAAGTTCCTCTTGTATAAAGACCCATCAGTGTTCAGAAAGAAACTACCAGCAAGCCTTCTCAAAGTCTTTTTATCATTGGAAGATGCCCCAGGTGGGTATGTCTGATCCTCCAGGAAGCACTTAATGTCGTGGAACCAAGGCTTATCATCTTTTACAACATCCGCTGCAAATATATATGCTGGTCTATCAAGTCTTGATACTGAAATCTGGGGTACAAAGTTAGCCGTTTGAACTTTGATCATGGATGAAATGGTAGCAAGGGCATCTGCAAACTGATTCTCGTCCCGAGGGATATACTCAAGCTTGACTGTTGTGAAGAAAGTCAGTAACCTCCTTGTATAATCCCTGTAAGGTATCAGATGATCTTGGTGGGTGTACCATTTCCCGTTGGTTTGATTGACTACCAAAGCTGAATCTCCGAATACGGTCAATGTTTTGATCCTGAGGTCAATGGCTTCCTCAAGACCCATAATGCAAGCTTCGTATTCAGCTTCGTTGTTAGTGCAGTTGAAAGTGAGCTTTGCCGAGAAAGGCATGTGAACTCCTTTGGGTGTGATGAGTACTGCACCAACACCACGGCCATTCATGTTAACAGCCCCATCAAACATCATAGTCCATTCTTCTTCCGGGTCAGGCCCTTCAGTGTGAATAGGCTCTTCGTGATCTTTTGCTTTAATGGACATGATGTCTTCATCAGGGAAGTCAAACCTCATAGGCTGGTAGTCATCAATGGGTTGCTCAGCAAGATATTCAGATAGTACACTGCCCTTGATGGCCTTCTGAGATGTGTACTGTATGTCGTATTCTGTGAGAATCATCTGCCATCTTGCAACCCGTCCGGTAAGAGCTGGCTTCTCGAAAATGTACTTAACTGGATCCATTTTTGAGATTAATAAGGTGGTGTGGGTCAGCATATACTGTCTCAGTCGGCGAGCAGCCCACGCTAAAGCACAGCAAGTTTTCTCGAGCAGTGAATAACGCTGTTCACAGTCGGTAAACTTTTTGCTTAGGTAGTATATTGCATACTCTTTTCGACCAAACTCGTCATGCTGACCTAGTACACACCCCATTGACTCTTCTAATACTGTCAAGTACATGATCAGAGGTCTTCCTTCAACTGGAGGCATAAGGATTGGAGGTTCTTGCAGATATTCCTTGATCTTGTCAAAAGCTTTCTGGCAGTCTTCGTTCCACCTGACCGTTTGTTCCTTTCTTAGCAGCTTGAACAAGGGTTCACAGGTTGCTGTAAGGTGAGATATGAACCTTGAAATGTAGTTCAATCGACCTAAGAACCCTCGAACTTCTTTCTCAGTTTTAGGTGCAGGCATTTCTTGTATAGCCTTGACTTTATCAGGGTCAACCTCAATCCCCTTCTCGCTTACAATAAAGCCCAGCAGCTTACCGGATCGCACCCCGAATGTGCATTTGTTGGGGTTCAGCTTCAATTGGTATTTCCTCAGACGCTTGAATAACTTGAGCAGATTTACCAGGTGATCTTCCTCTGTAAGGGACTTGGCGATCATATCATCCACATAACATTCTATTTCTTTATGGATCATATCGTGGAATAATGTCACCATAGCCCGTTGATATGTGGCACCAGCATTCTTCAGTCCGAATGGCATCACTTTGTAACAGAACGTGCCCCAAGGTGTGATGAATGTTGTCTTCTCCATGTCTTCAGGTGACATCTTGATCTGATTGTATCCTGAAAATCCATCCATGAAGGAGAATACCGAAAACTGAGCCGTGTTATCCACCAATACGTCAATGTGAGGTAATGGGAAGTCATCTTTCGGGCTAGCTCTGTTCAGATCCCGGTAGTCAACACACATTCTTACTTTGCCATCTTTCTTAGGCACAGGTACTATGTTAGCAACCCACGGCGGGTAGCTAGTCACAGCAAGGAACCCGGCGTCCCATTGCTTTTGTACCTCTTCTTTGATTTTCATAGCCATGTCTGGGCGAGTTCGGCGCAGCTTCTGTTTGACTGGAGGGCATTCTTCCCTCAGAGGCAGCTTGTGCACAACAATGTCGGTATCCAACCCTGGCATGTCTTGATACGACCAAGCAAACACATCAACATACTCTTGAAGCAGATCTATCAGCTGTCTCTTCACTGAGTCTTGCAGGCAGGCCCCGATTTTAACTTCTTTCACGTCTTCGTCAGTACCAAGATTAATCACTTCAATCTCCTCCTGGTGAGGAGTAATGAACTTTTCCTCTTGTCTCAACAACCTGGCTAGCTCTTCAGGAAGCTCATATTCTTCATCAACCCCTTCATCAGCTTGATCGATTGGATTGTCAAAGTCATACGATGTCATAGCCGTGCTGTTGTCGGTGCTGTCAGGAAGGCACTCTCTGCAAGGGTTAAGTTGGTTCATTTTAGTGATTGATTTTAATCTTGCTTTAGAAAAAAAGTGAAATGAAGTTATCATTTTGAAAACACCGCCATTTATTTTTGTACAAAAAGAAAAATGGAAAAACAGTGAGCAGAAAAGAAAAAGACTCGTTTGCAAAAAGATGTCTGATATTTCATTAATTTGATCTTGTTTGCACAAAAGTACAGATGGCCCTGGTTACAAAATGAGTCTTGTCATCTTGGGCAAGATACAAGACTTGGATGCATGCTATAAAAAATACAGGAAATAATAATTACTCTGATCGAGTAACTCTTATAATTTCCTGGGAAGACCAGTTCGAGACACTGCTCCCCGGGATCTTTGGACGGATCCAATTCTCCATATTGCGCTCCTCTTCCAGCTCGTCTTCCAAACAGTTGATAGCATCGGGGGTAAGCATTCCCCCACTGACAAAACCAGGCTCTGCAGCAGCCTTTGCTTGATGTTGAGTTGGTCTGTAACCCAACCCAAACTTGTCCTTCTTCTCCTCCACAGCTAAGACCTTGCCCCAGCCTAGGGCAGTTCCTTCTTCAACAACCTTCCGGGCTTGTTGGTAAGATGACATGGAGGTACCAGATACAGCAGATGCTTCATTCACGTTCAAGGCCTCAAAACCTTGGCTCATTGTTTCATGGATCTCCCCATCCATCTCAATGTATTTATAAGTAGCCAGATGGCTAACAAAAATATCCTCTTCCCCACAGATTGTGACAACTTGACCTTCCCACTCAAATTTTAACTTTTGGTGAAGGGTAGACGTTATTGCGCCGGCGGCGTGAATCCAGGGTCTACCCAACAAACAGCTGTAGGCGGGCTGAATGTCCATCACATAAAAGATAGTTTTAAAGGTCTGTGGGCCAATTGTCACGGGCAGCTCAATCTCTCCCAGAACCGATCTCTTAGAACCATCAAAGGCTCTTACCACCAGGTTGCTGGGTCTCAATGCCAATCCATCATATTCAAGCTTCACCAGAGCCTTCTTTGGCAAGACATTCAGGGAAGAACCTGTGTCCACCAGCACATGAGAAAGGACAGCTCCTTTGCATTCCAGGGTTATGTGCAAGGCTTTGTTGTGATTGCGGCCATCCGCTGTCAAGTCAGAATTGGTAAACCCTAGCCCATTGCTAGCAGTAACATTTCCAACCACGGTTTCCAATTGGTTGACAGTAATCTCCTCAGGCACGTAAGCTGCGTGCAGGACTTTAAGTAGTGCATTCCGATGGGCTTCGGAGCACATAAGCAGTGAGAGGATAGAGATTTTGGATGGCGTCTGGTGAAGCTGATCCACAACTTTATAATCACTCTTTTTGATGATCCGCATAAACTCATCAACTTCCTGATCAAATGGAGTCTTCAGGGCTTCTTTGGCAGCTGGATCTTCCTGCACCGGGCTCTTTCCTTTTGCCTTGGCAGCAGCTTCTGCTTCGGCAGTAGGTCTTTGAACTTGTGAGGCGAAGAGACGTCCGCTTCGAGTGAAGCCTCCGCCTCCCCCCACATTATCTACTTGTGGTGCAGGTGCTGATGTTTCAAGAGTGATTCTTTTCCCTTCACAGTATACGTCGGAGCCATAGTGCCAGGGGATGGCCCTATTGCTTTCATATGGTACTGGTCCAGGCACCGTGACAGTGACTGGACTGATTGCTGCTGCTGAAGGGACTGTTATTGTTTGTGGATCATAAAAGATTGTAACTGGTGCTCTGGCGGGAGCAGCACCTTCTGAATGGTAGGCAGAATTATTTTCAGGATCGTAGAATATGGTGACGGTAGAGACATCTTCATGATTGATTGCTGGTGTTGTAGGAGGTTCTGTTGGAAGGACTGTTGTTGTTGCTGATGGAGAGTCGAAATGGAATGAAGCTGAAGTTGTAGCAGGAGAAACTGTTGTAAACTGATCATTTGGAAGGACAGGTGAAGTACTTGTTGATGGTGCTGATGAATTGTTGGGAACAATAGTTGCTGCAGTTGTAGGAGGGTCTGAAACCGTTGTTGATGAAGTTGCCGGATTTGTCGGAAATGATGTAGTGATCTGTAGCAGGCCACTCTGAATAAGGCTGTCAATGCCATTCCTCAGGTCTTCGCACCCATTCCATGAAATATTGCAGTAGGGACACCCTAGTTCACACCCCGGAAATATCTGGTTTTCACGGAGTTGAGCTTTGATTTCCACCAATGGTGTCCGGATCTGATCCACACTAGTTATCAAATAAGATGGTTGGTCTTCTTCAATAGCATTAATTCGGGGACCACCATGATTTGGCATTGGGTTTTTATTGACATTGGGCGGAGGTGCAAAATTCAGAGCCTTGGAGTCTACCAAGTCTTGTACCTTCATATGCAGAGCCCTGCATTTTTCTGTACTGTGACCAGGTGCGTTTGAATGGAAAGCACACCTAGCATTGGAGTCATAGTTCCTTGGTAAACTGTTGGGATCCGGAGGTGCCAACGTTCTTAGCTCAACCAGGTTGAGTTTCAGAAGTTGTGGCAGCAAGGCAGCATACGGCATTGGGATCGGGTCGATCACTCGGTTAGCTTGGGATGGCCTTTGTTGGAATGGCCTCTGTTGATTGTTGTTGTTGGAGTTGTTGTTGAAGTTCCTTGGAGGATACTGATTCTGCTGATACTGAGGTTGTTGTTGGAAGTTTTGTTGATAGACTGGCTGTGGATGAGCCGGAGCAGGGATAGTGACTGCTGCTATTGACCTCTGAGCATATTGGGGCCTACCCCTGTTGGTGTGAATGGCATTGGTCTCGCCAGTTCTTCTCGGGCCTGCAAAAGGCTTTCTTGTACTACTGGACGAGCTTGCGCCGTTGTTTGAGATCTTTCCCATCTTTAACAGGCTTTCAATTCTCTCCCCAGCTATGACAACATCTGCGAAGCTGGTGGAAGAGAAAGCAGCCAACCTGTCAATATACGTTCCCTGAAGAGTGTTCATAAACATGTCTGCCATTTCTCTCTCAGACATTGGTGGTTGAACAGCAGCAGCCAATTGTCTCCATCTTTGAGCATATTCTCTGAAGCTCTCCCTAGATGACTGTGACATTCCCATTAGGAGGGTCCTGTTGGGTGCCATATCTAGATTATACTGATACTGTCTGATGAAGGCCTCTGCCAGGTCCTTCCAGCATCTTATAGTTGCTCTTGTCAGATGGGAATACCATTCCCTAGAAGCCCCAGTCAAGCTATCTTCGAAGTATAACATCCAAAGTTTCTCATCCATTGTATAGGCCTTCAGCCTTCCCAGAAATGATTGCAAATGAGTCCGGGGGCATGAAGTCCCATTATACTTTTCGAAACATGGAGGCTTGAACTTGTGGGGAATCCTGACCCCTTCTACCAGCCCCATGTCCATGACGTCGAAACCCAAAGAATTTTGAGATTCTAAGGACCTCAACTTCTCAGCTATCTCTTCCAATCGTCTATCATATGTTTCCTCTCCGGCACCCATTACTGTATACTGGTCCTCCTGAGGATCTTCTTGAAGTACTCTGGCTGCTGTGGCTGTCCCTTGAATGTTGACTGGGATGTTAGCCTCTGGATGGAGATGGGGTCCAAAAACTGGGGGATTGACATGAGGTTGGACCCTCTCGTTGTTACTTGTGCCAGCAGTTCCCACATGGGGCTCCTCTTGATTCCTCCCTTCTACCAAAGTTCTGAGCCTCTCCTGGCTTTGAGCTAAATTGTTCATCACTTCCATGAATTGCGTTATCTGAGTTCTCATCTCCAACCTTTCGTTGGCCATCTGGTTTCTGACCTCCGTAAGGTCCTGCTGCATCTGATCCATCTGGATTCCCGGAAGGTTGTTTCTAGTTGGATACCTGTGAGGCCTGTTGAGAGGAAATACCCGGCGGCGAGCAATAATTCCTGAACATCACAACAGAGGTTAGCAACAACAAAACAAAACCCTACAAAACAAATAAAAGGTTAGCATGCAATGCAGTTATGCTTATTTGTTCTCAAGGTATCCGGTTTGGCCTTCAGTTTTGACCCTTCCAGACCCTTGAAGATGCTGCTGTTGAAGTTGCTTTGATGTGAATCAACACAAATATATTACAAAGGTGAAATAATACAACTTGTTCATTTTACAACACAAGCCCTCAAAGGGGTCAGAATACATCACAAAAAGCAAAAGTACATGGAAAAGGAACAACAACAAGCAAATGATCAAACTCCAAGGCCAAACTCATCCTCACGAACTTCCTTGAGAAGTGCTTCGGTCACAGGATCAGCCGGATGCTCCGTGAGATTTCTGATGAGAAGGTTTCTTGTTGCAACAGCTGCAGTCAACTTCTTGTTTTGACTTTGGTCTTTAGACCTCTTCACTCCTGCTTTGATTTTCAGCTCTGATATCTCCTCCTGGGCTGCTGCCAGGGCTTTTTCCATCTGCTCCATCTTGTCTTGAGCTCTCTTGTCTTCTAGAGTACGGGCCTCAGTGATCCGGACCCACCTGGCCTGACTCTCTTTCAAATACAAGTCTGTTCTTGCTCTCTGGAACTGGGCTTCTTTACAAGCATTCTTCAGAATCTGCTCACCAGCCTTAGACTTGTTGATATACTCCCCAGACTTCTCAATTTTAGTCAAGTGTTCTACCCTCAACTTCTCCAGTCTTTCAATCTCCCTCACACCTTCACTCCTTTCTCTGAGGGTCTTCTGCAAAGCCTGGGTTAACTTCTCATTTCTTTCCTTCAAGCTCTCAAACTCCTCCAAACTGATAGTGGCAGGGGGTGGTACTGAAGATGACTCAGGCATGTCTTCTATGGTAAAGGGCATTCCAGAGAATTGGGCCCTAGAATGGGACCACTCATAATATTGGACTGATGCCACATTATTGCACTTCCCCAGAATGGTGATTCCCTTGGTCTGAACATGATCCCAGGCCCAGGCAGCCTGCCTAACAACAGCCAAACTAATCTTGTTCTCACAGTAGAGGGTTTCCACCAAGTCTTGTTCCCTAGGAATATGAACCAGTGCATAGCCCAATTGTCTCCTGAACAGTAGAGGGTTGTAGTTGATACTTCCCTTAACTCCTATCAAAGGCACATTGGGAAAGTGCCCACAGCTGGTGACCATATCTCTGCCCTTGGTGCTCTGAGTACACCATCTAATATCTGCTGAAGTTAGGACAGTGAGTCTCTTAGCCCAGTTGCTTTGCTGATGAGGATTTAGAAATGCATCTGTCCTGGGTAGATGCCTGAGAAGCCAAGCATGGAATAATGGAGCACAAATCCTCACTAATCTCCCCCTCTGCTTCTCATTTCTCTGATGTACTGAGTAATAGAGATCACCCAGTAAAGTTGGCACTGGGTTCTTCAGGATGAACAAATGGATTGCATTTTTGCTAATGAATCGAGGCTCGTCTGCAAACAATACAATTCCATATACACTCAAGGCCAATAGAGCACAAACAGCTTTCCACTCCCCCGAGGAGGCCTTCAGACTAGCTTGAGAAATCAGGAAGTCAAGATGAAAACCAGGGGTTCCAGCTTTAGAGGTCATATGCTGTTCAATCAAAACAGGCTCCAGATACAAAGCTTTTGCTACCTCTCCATTGCTAGGAAAGACCATTTCAGGGTTGAATGGGATTTCTCTTTTGATGGGCAGACCAGTCAATGATGAGTATTCTTCCAGAAGAGGCCCCAACTGAAAGTCTTGAAAGGTGAAACATCTCAATGGGGGGTCATAGAACTGAATGCAGGTGTGGATGAGGCTCCTCTGTGAAGGGTCCAGATCCATAACCATGTCCAGTATATCTCCATAATGCTCCCTGAACAAAGGAAAGTGATCTGGAGTGATCAGGGTTTGGATCCTCCTGATGTCTGATAAGTCTGGTTGGAAGAAATGATAGGTGATGTTACTTTTCTTTGGAGCCATGATGCTGAAGACTGAGTAGAATAAGTGCTGATGAAGATGCTGAGGAGAGGGCCACTGACTGGCTAGTGCAAGTAACTGAAGTATGTGGCTGACAAACTGAAGCAAGTGCTGGTGGAGATAGGTCAATATAACAGATGGGGTCAAAACCAAAACCAGAGATGAGGTGGATACCCTGAAACACAAATAAGCAAATGTTAATATGATGCAATGAGTATGTATGCAAAATGAAATGCAAGGGTTTGTGACTGAGCTGGATCTGATTAACTGCATTGGTATAGATCCATGTGTGTTCAAGAAATCCAGGTGGAGGTCTAAAAATCCAGTAACCAGGGTGGGGGACTCAAATAAAGAGCCACAAGTCCAAGGTTTTAGAATCACAAGAACTGTCCAACATGGAGTACTCTTAACAAAGTCAAAGTAACAGGGTATTCTGAGGTCAAGGTACCTGCAAACCTGTAAACAGCCCAACCCCCTCACAGGTGGTGATCTAGAACAAGGATCCTCAGACTTGGATCAGTTATGAGAAGTGTAAACACTTCTAACCCGGAGGTACAGTGTTTACAATAACCATAACAATTCCTCCTCTAATTCACCTCAGTTTCTGAAGGTCAATACTAAAAGGTCATCCAGACTTAGCAGGCTTCCCAGATAGCCCTAGCATTGCAGGAAATCTGCAACACAGAGTTCTCAAGAAGAAACCCATATCTGAACCGTGTTTCATATTCCCGCACCAGACCGAAATGGAATGGGAAAGAATATGATTCACTCTAGCCTAGGTGTCACTCAGGTCCCAGGTATAGGACCTTAACTCTCAATGAAATACCCACCCACCAAAGAAAAACCAGATCCAGCCAGCACAGTATGACAGTATGAAAAATATAAAGCTATAAAGAAAGCAATAAATCAACTGTACATAAAGCAATAAACAAAAATAAATACAAGCACATACAAGCACATAACACCCCAGTAAACACAAATCAATCAAGCGCTAGGAGGAACCCACAAAAAGAACCAGAAGCCCTGGTTGCAGTATAAGGATCCCCAGAAGAGTCGCCAAGCTGTCGCTCCCAAAGATTTGCATCCCGGTACAAGCGCGAACGGTCGGCGAAAAGAACAATGAGAACACACAGCCGTGAACTCACTGGAGATGAATAGAGTCGCCAGCTAGGCATTTTTATCCCGGAGGAAAGGCAATGCTGCATAGGCCTAGAAAGATATGGATAGGACGGTTTGCGAACCAGAGAGACTGAGAAAGGGGGTTGGTTACAACCTGGGAAGGTATTAGCACCCAGATTGTCCGTCGTACTCGACGGGATCCACGCTTAAAAGATTTGTGTTTTAAAGGGGTAGTGTCAGTGCAATCTGTGTATAAAAGAACTGAAAAGATGTACAGGTGTCAGTGTATGAGAAGTGAAGTGCATAAGTGAAGTGTCAGTGTAGGAATGAGAATGAATTACTCATGATAATGAGGCTTAAAGAAATGATGCTAGAAGGAGGGGGGATGTACAGAGACTTTTGTTCGATAACTGTTAAGTTATGCCTACGTATCCTCTCGTGCAATGAGGAAGTCAGAACACCGTAGTTCGACCCAAAGAGACTGAAAGGTGAATTGACTTATGAACTGCTTGCTTGTCAATGCTCAAGTGTATGACCTGTCTGGCTCAGGTGCGAACTGTCTTGCATTAGACGGAAGAAGCAAGTTCTCGATTGTGAGTGAGTGTGATGAGAAAAGAATCCCGGAGGAGACGATTATTGCTTGTTTTTGAGTTTTCAGTCTTTTATTGTTTTTGGAGTTTGTCATAAGATAATGAGCTTAAGCCTAAACCAATGGGTTAGTAAACTCATCACATCTTCCCTATGATCAGGGGTAATGAGAGTACCTTAAGTGTGAAGTCAGGTTCTCACACTTAATCACCTTTGATGCAGGGTTAAGATCATTAACCTACTTGTGATTAATTAGATGTTTTTGGGGTTTTTGTTTAGTGTTGAGTAATGAGGTTAAGCCATAATCAAGGATTAAACAGACCCATTACACCATCCTAAAAGAAGGATAATAGATGAGAATGTTTAAGCTGAGGAAGACTCCTCAACTTAATCCATGATTAGGGATTAAACCCATGACAAAACAAGCCTTTATTAAGTGGATTTTAGATTAATGATATGATGGTGAAGTGAGTTTTATGATTTGTAAGACAACTTGAGGGGGACTTGTCCATTAACGTTAGGGTTAGTCCTTCTTAACCACTTAAGGAAGAATTAGAACCCTAATGCAAGGCCCAAGTTACAAGTGTAATGTCTTGATATTTATTAAGTGAATTGATTAAGAGATTTAAACACCTTAAGGGTTCAAGACTTAGGATTAAAGTTATACACTCCATCCTAAGAGAAGGATGCAGGCATAAGCTTAATCACAAAGTCTTAAAGCCTTTAGGGTTTAGTCCCTGATTATGAGGTGAGAAGAGGAGACTCAAAGAGAGACACAAAGGTAAAACTATGGGGAGACTAATCAAAACCCTAATTCATTGTCATGCTTGGTTGGTCCTAAGGTTTGTGAGGTTTTCAAGAGAAATCTTCAAAGGAGCCACCAGGAAGCAGATGAACAGGATCAAGAGAAGCAAAGTGACTTGCTTCATTCAAGAAGTCAAGTCACTTGAAGAAAGAAAGTGGGAAGGAGAAGAATGAGCAAGCTCAATCTCAAACACATATAGAAATGCAGCAATGGATGCAAGAGAGATGAGAAGAAAAGTTATGAGAAGTGAAGGCAAATCCACTTCTCAAGTTTACTTACCACCTGAAATGTTAGAAAGGAATGCAATGCAATGCCAAATGAAATGAAATGTGTGATGCTAAGCAAAACCAGAAGCATGTTGATGATGATTATGATGTTATGAGGTGCTGCAAACATGAGGCAAAGCAATGGGAATGTTCATACAAGATTATGAAGGCAAATGATGCAAGTTAAGGAGCATGAACAAACATGGAAAGTTATGAATCATACAAGACAAATGACATGGAAAATATGCAATGCAATGACCAAAGATGCTTCCTACATGTCTTAAGATGTCAAATGAATCATAAGCATGCACAAAATGCAAAGACAAGTCATGTTATGCAAGGAAATGCAAGAGGGATGCAAAAGAAAGCCCAAATTAGGGTTCATGGATCAAACATCAAACACAAACCAAAAACAGAAGCAAACCTCATGATAAAAAAAATGGAAAATGGCACCCAAAGAAACCCTAGGCCTATGATGAACCACTGCCCAAAGGGGAGCTCTCAACTCTCAACCAATCTCAAGATATGAATTTTCTAAGTTATTAGGGTTTTTTGGGGTTCTTAACAAAACAAATGCCAAACAATTTGAAAATGCAAGAACAATTCATGGCCTTTTTATCCTTGAAAATACATGCTAAACAAAAGACAATTCAAGAAGAATCAATGTCTCAACCTTCACCAATTGGCAGAAATGAATTTTTGAATCCATGATCAAAATAATGCATAAAAAATGATTTAATTCAATGAAAAATTCTTAAAATGCATCAAGATCAAAAAAGAAATTTGGTTTGAAGGTTGGACAATGTTTCTAAATGTCTTAGAACATTTCATGAATTTTTTTGTAATTTTTAAATACCTAAAAGTATTTTTAATTAATTAATTCCCATTAATCAATTAAAAATAATCTTTTGAATATTTAAAAATACTTTTTAGTGCTAAAAAATAAGAATAAAAATATTTTTGTGTTCTGAAATTTAATAATAAATTGTACAAAAAATTTCAGATTTTTTAAATAAGTTTTGCTATTTTAAATAAAATATAGAAAACAAATGTAAAAGAAATGAATTAATATTAATAAAAATGAAAAGTAATTCAATCCAAAGGCTGAGATTTGAATCTGGGAAAAGGGGCTTGACCGCGCGCGTTTTTAAACGGCCAGGATGGAGTCTGATTCAATTAACTTAATTAATCTTAATTAATTTAAATAAAAAGAATTAGGGCTAAGTGAATCAATCTGGGCCGTGCACAACTTAAGCTAATCACCATCCTAAGGCTGTGAACGCATCTGGCAAAATAATTAGGGTTTAGAGTTAATGACTTTCAGGTGACCGGAGGGAAGCTCCGGTCATCTTCTCCGGCGGGTTGAAAACCCTAGATCATGATTCAGGCCACCATTCTCCAAATTAAAAGCAGGGAAATGATCCTCTACCCAAACCCCACTCAAATCACCTTTCAAACTAAATTTATCATGCTTAAACAAGAAGAATCGAAAACAACAAGATTCACGGGCAAAGTTTCAGAGCTTCAGTAAATCCTCATTTTTCACTCATTTCCAATTCTAAACACATCATTATGATCAGCAAGACATGTACTTTCGATTTGTAACAAAAGAAACAAGCTTTGAGAAAGAAGTTTCATGGCCATACCTGAGGTGACAACTCCTGTTTCTGGGCTTTCAGAGCAATTTCTTGATGCAAGCTAGCTCCAATGACTCCCCTGGTGTCAATGGCAGGTTTGAAATGGGCTCTAGCAAGCTATTTCATGAGTTACCAAACTGATATAGCAGAGAATGAACTTGGTGTACAGGCTGTATTAAGTCAATGTGATGGGTGGTTTGGACTCCTCTGAGTGTTTCTGATTTGTTGGTGAAGAAAGATGAAGTGTTTGATGGCTGTATAGTGAGATTCGAAGAGAACTGGTTTGGAAGGTGAGAAATGGTGGAGCTCAGGTCAGGCTTGTTTCATGCTTGAGCTTTGGTGGTTTTAGGCCTATGGAGTGTGTTGAGTTGGATGATGAAGAAAGTTTGAGTGTTTCTTGGCTGTGGAGGCAGATTCGAAAGTTTTTGCAATGTAGAAGGTTTTTGTGAATGTGTGTAATGTGATAGTTTCAGCCTTGCCTCCCTTATGTTTTGGCCAGCATTTGGATAGTATAAACAATTGCAAGTGGCTGGGGGATGTGACATGTCCTGCTGTGATTGGGATGTCTACTTTTGCATAAAGTCCACCTTTTGTGTAAGTGAGGCATGGCTCAAAGTCTAGGCAAGTACAAGGTTGGTTCTGGTGCAGCATGGTGAGAGAGAGGTCTAGCAAAGCTCAGCACTCAAGGCTGCAAGTTGGTGAGAGGTGATCATGAGTTTTTGCAACTTGTTGCTTTTTGAACTTTCATGAGAAAAGTCAAGTTACATGAACTATAACCATGGGCATTCTTGGTTCAATTCTGATTTTATGACTTAGAGACATGTTTGTGTAATGGTTTGAGAGGAATTAGAAGTTACATAATGCATTTGTCCAAGATTTTGCAAAGTTCTCATTTGGTGCATAACTTGAAAAACAATGATTTTTGCCAACTTTGCCTTGCCATAACTTTTGATCCAAGAAGAGTTTGATCATGTTCTTGTACTTTTTGAAAAGGGAAAGATGAGATCTACAACTTTCATGACCAAAGTTTTTCCATTTGAAGCCTTTTTGGACCAAGAATCAAAGCTTGAAAATTGACCTAAAATGATGCATTCTTGAAAAGTCAACTATGTCCAAAAAGTCAACATTTGCAAAAACCCTAAATTATTGATTTTTATGAACTTCAACCTTCTTCCATGATCAAATAAAGATCATATACACTCAAAATGATGAAGATCACCCATTGGTTGGGTCATTGGGGGCCTCAGATGCCCTGATTTTGCACTGACTTGTCTGAAAAGTCAACTCTTGATCAGATGACTTCCCCATGGAATTTCTTCATGAAAATTGACGTGCATACTCCCTATACCATATAGAGATCAATGGAAACAAGAATGACCAAAAAAATTGGGGTTATGGCCTCTGAAACCAAAACCCTAATTTTCAGTCAACTGTGCAGTTCAACCTGGCTCTGCATCCACTCAAACCCTAGCTCTTGTGATTCCTCTGCATTTTTGACTTTGAGGGGATGAAATATGATATAAGAACACACATGGATCCCTTTGAAGTGATTGGTTGCCTTTGGAGTGGCTCAAGAAGCTCTTGGATTGCTCAGATCACAAACCCTAGGTGCAGATGACTTGAAAGCTATGCAGTGGATAAAAAAAATGAGATGTGAGATGATATGATTGTGTTTATGCATATGAGAATGATCACAAGCCATGGTGTGAATGGGTGAGGGCAAATTTGGGGTGTTTACAATAAGTAGTTGAAATAGTTGAATCGGTTAAATTTTCGAGGACGAAAATGCTTTAAGTGGGGGAGAGTCGTAACACCCCAAATTCGATTATGAGTAATTATTGCTTATTTGAGGATATATGATGATTTTGACAATAGGTGGTTATGTGACCCGATGCATTGTGATGAAATTATTTAAATAATATTAATAATAAGAATAATCATGTAGTATTATTCGAATTATTGATTATTATTTAAAATCATAGAAGTGGGAGTATGAAGGTTATGTTGGTCATTTGGGAGTAAAAGAGTATTTTTATATAATATACATAATTGGTGTATAATTATACCATTATTATTATCATTAATAAAAATATATTGAAGAAAGGGAAAGGTGGTCTTTATCAAAAAATAGTAACGATAGTTTTGGAAAATCATAAACTGGGATAATTTTATCAAAAAGGAGAATATGATCAAAACTCTTATGTTATCATGTTTTTGGTAAAGAGCTCTAAAGAGAGGAAAAGAAAGAGAGGAAGCTTAGGGTCTTGAAGTTGCGAAGAACCTTGGAGAAGAGTGTCAATCTAAGGAATTCTCAAAGGCATGAGGAGTTTTCATAATTTATTATAGTTTTATAGGAATTGGTTTATGAAAAGATTAGGTTTTGTATGATTTTGGTGAGTTTTAGGCTTAATGACATAGATTGAGTTATAAGAGTATGAATGTGGTGTGTTCTTGGCTGTTTTGGTGGGTGGTTTGTGATCAGTGATTGATTTGGAAATGAATGGTGGTGTTTGTTTGAAGATTAAGCAAGTGTGCTGTGTGTTTCGAAGGAAAATGCAAGAGGGGTGATTTTTGTGAACTTGAGAATGCTGAGGTTTTCAGGCTGTGTTCTTGTGTGTTATGGCTTGCATAAAGTCCAAATATCAAGTTGTGATAGGTCTGTGGAGTTGGTGTGGGATATGCTGATTGGTATGGGGTGATTTGCAAAAAGTCAAGGTTGGTTGTACTTGAGGTATAGGAAAGAATGCAGCTGGCTTTTTGGCATGTCAATGTGCAGCTGAGATCAAGGATGACCATAGAATCAATCTTGAGGCAATTCAGCAAGTTGAAACAAAGTTATGGGGTGTTTTGCAATTTGGAGAAAGTTTGGCCCCTTTGAGATTTCTTCATGGGCAAGGCATGAAAACTTGAGATTCTTTGGGAAATTATGAGTTTTAGACATTGCACAATGTTGGTATGATTCTTAGAAGTGTATTTGAAGTCAAAAAATGGCTTGGCAAGTGGTTTTGCAAAAATCCCTCTTTGGTGCATTCTTGAAAATTATGTGATTTTTGCCAACTTTGACAAGCCATAACTTGAGTTCTAAAATGAATTAGATCTTGTTCTTGTACTTTTTGAAAAGGGAATGATCCAATCTACAACTTTCATGACCAAGAATGTTTCATTTGAAGCATTTTTGGTTGAGAAAGATGAGGTTGAAAAACTTTCCCAAAATGGAAAGTTTTCATTACAAGTCATTTCCATTTTTGGCAATTTTTGGTTTAGCTCATTTTTCTTCAATCTTGTGAACTTATAAACACTTCAATGATCAATTAAAGATCATATAACTTCAATTTTATGAAAAATCCACTTTAGTTCCATGTTGGGGGGCCTCAGATGCCCTGATTTTGCTCTGACTTGCTCAAGAAGTTACCTAATGATCAGATGGCTTCCATAATGAATTTCTTCATCAAACTTGGTATGCATGATCCTTATAACATATTGAGATCAATAGAAACAAGAACGACCAAAAAAATGGATTTATGGCCTCTGAAACCAAAACCCTAATTTCATGTCATCTGTGTAGTTAAACCCTAGCTCTGCTTCCATGCTTTGCCAGTTCTTGTGATTCTTTGACTTCCTTGATCTTTGGAGGATAAAATATGATGATTGAGCATACATGGACCCTCTTGAAATGATTGATGGCCTTTGTAGTGGCTCAGATGGTCCTTTGGATTGCTCAGATCACAAACCCTAGATGCAGATGACTTGAACTAATGCAGTGAAACAAAAATGCAACATGGTGTGAACTTAGTGAGGGAAAATTTGGGGTGTTTACACTGGTTAATACTGGATCATCCCTGAATGTGATGTCAAAGTCGACTTTGTCAAGGCTTGCGTATCAGGGTGCTCACATGAGATATAATTGCATTATTGTGAAAGCATTTGATGGCTCGAAGAAAACTGTGATTGGTGAAGTTGATCTTCCTATTCTGATTGGACTATTTGTATTCCAAATTACTTTTCAAGTAATGGATATACGTCTATCTTATATTTGTCTCCTTGGAAGACCCTGGATTCATGAGGTATGAGTTGTGACCTCCACACTTCATCAGAAGATAAAGTCTGTGAAAGATAGGAAATTAGTGACTGTCGGTGGTGAGCAAGCTATCCTAGTGAGAAATTTGTCATCATTTTCCTATATTGATGCTGATGAAGATGTCGGAAATGTTTTCCAAGCTCTTTTTGTTGTTGATAATGTTGTTAAGAAGAATTTCTTGCTTATGTCTCCTTTCAAGGATGCTTTGTGTGTGCTTGAAATTGGTCGATATGACGGTTAAGGACGAGTTATTGGTGTTGTTGACAACAAAAAGGGATTTGGTCTTGGTTTTATGCCAGGATTGATTGCCAATGAACCAAAGAGTACTCAAAAAAGATTCTGAAGTACTGGGTTTATCAATGTCAAAGATCATTCCGCTGCTGCCATCATTGAAGATGATGAAGATGAAGAAATGCCTAACTTTAACACACTGAGTAATTTTCCATAGCTAGATTGTTGTTGATGTTTCTTCTATTCTTCATGCTTCAAAGTAATTTGTTTTATTTTCTTTCAAAAATCCTTTCACTCCGCCTAAGGTGAAAGTGATGTTTGTCGGGCTTTGTTTCAAATTTCTATCATCTTTAATAAAATGTTATGTTTTTCCTTTTTGATTTATTCCGAAAAATGGTAACATAAAAAACAAAAAATAATAAAATAATAAAAATCATTATTTATCTACATAATGTTTGCACTTTTGTTCATACTCTAAAATAAAATTAAATCATTACACAGATTGATTGTTAAACCCATTGATAACAATGATCCTCTTCCCACTCCCAACTCTGAATTCCTTGTGTTTGAAGATGAAGAATAGGATGTTGAAGAGATTCCTGATGAGATTTCAGGTTGCTTGAGCACAAGGAAAAGGTCATTCAGCCTCATGAAGAGTCTATAGAGATGATCAACTTGGGTTCTGAAGATGATAAGAATGAAGTCAATATTGGGGCATTTCTTGGTCATAATGTTAAGAAGAGGTATGTAGAGCTTCTTAGAGAGTATGTAGATGTTTTTTCTTAGTCTTATCAAGACATGTCAGGTCTTGATACTAATATTGTGAGCATATATTTGTCATTGAAGCCTGAATGTCCACCTTTGAAGGAAAAGTTTGAAGAACTCGTCCATATATGGTAGTAAAGATAAAATAGGAGGTTCAAAAGTAGATTGATGCAGGTTTTCTTGTGACATCTGATTATCATCAATGGATGGCCAAAATTGTGCTTGTTCCAAAGAAAGATGGAAAAGTTTGAATGTGTGTTTATAATAGAGATTTGAATAAACCCAGTCCAAAAGATAATTTCCCATTACCACACATTGATGTGTTGGTAGATAATACGGCTAAGTTTGATGTGTTCTCCCTTATGGACGGATTTTCCGGTTATAACCAGATATAGAAGGAACCTGAACATGGAAAAGACAACATTTATTACACCATGAGGAACATTCTGCTATAGAGTGATGCCCTTTATATTGAAGAATATTGTTGTGACGTACCAAAGAGCTATGACTAATCTTTTCCATGACATGATGCACAAAGAAATTGAGGTATATGTTGATGATATGATCGCTAAGTCGAGGATTGAAGAAGATCATGTGGAAAATTTGTTGAAGTTGTTTCAAAGGTTAAAGAAGTTTAAGCTTTGTTTGAATCCGAACAACTACACTTTTGGTGTTCGCTCAGGAAAGTTGTTGGGTTTCATTGTCAACCAAAGAGGCATTGAAGTTGATCCTGATAAAGTGAAGTTATTCGGGAAATTCCTACTCCAAGAACTAAAAAGAAACTAAGAGGATTCTTGGGTCATTTGAATTATATTTCAAGGTTTATTTCACACATGACTGCCATATGCTTCGATCTTCAAGTTGCTTCAAAAAGATCAAGGTTATGTCTGGACAGATGATTGTCAGAAAGCTTTTGAAAATATCAAAGAATATTTTCTTGAACCTCTTATCTTGTCTCCTCTGGTGGAAGGTAGACCGTTGATATTGTATTTGACTGTGTTGGAAGATTCCATGGGTTGTGTGCTTGGTCAACAAGATGAATATGGTAGAAAAGAATATGCTATCTACTATTTGAGTAAAAACTTCATTGATTATGAGTCTCGGTATTCCATGCTTGAAAAAACTTGTTATGCTTTATCTTGGGCTGTAAAGCGTCTTCGCTAGTATATGTTGAATCATACAACTTGGTTGATATCTAAAATGGATCAGATCAAGTACATATTTGAAAATCCTGCTTTAACTGGGAGGATGCTCGTTGGAAAATGATGTCGTCTGAATATGATATCGAGTACAAAGCTCAAAAATCTATAAAAGGTAGCATCTTGGCTGACCATTTGGCACATCAACCTAATGGATGATTACCAGTCTATCATGTTTGATTTCTCGGATGAGGATGTCATGTATTTGAAAATGAATGATTTTGATGAGCCTTTGATTGAGAAATGTCCTAAGCATGGATCTCAATGGGATTTGGTTTTTGATTATGTTGTGAATTCACGTGGAAAAGAAGTTAGGGCAATAAACATTACTCTGTATGGTTCACATATTCCTTTTGCTGCAAGATTGACTTTCCCTTGTACCAATAATGAAGTTGAGTATGAAGATTGTATTATGGGTCTTGAAGAAGCTATTGATTTGAGGATTAAGAATCTTGATGTATATGGAGATTCATCCTTAGTAATTAATTAGATCAAGGGTAAGTGGGTAACTCATCAACCTCACTTGATTCCGTATAGAGATTATGCCAGGAGGATATCAACTTTATTCACTAAAGTTGAGTTTCATTATGGGCCTCATGGTAAGAATCAGATGATAGATGCTTTGGAAACTATAGCTTCTATGGTAAAGGTGAATCAATGGATAAAGTTCCTATGATTAACGTGATGCGGCTTAAAAGATCAGCTCATGTGTTTGCAGTTGAAGAGGTCCGTGATGACAAGCCTTGGTATCATGATATTAAAATTTTTCTCTAGAGTTAGGAATACCCACTTGGGGCATAAAATAAAGATAAGATGAGTTTGAGGAGATTGGCAGGAAATTTCTTCCTTAATGGGAATGTGCTTTACAAGAGAAATTTTGACACGGTCTTGCTCAGATGCGTGGATAGACACGAAGAATACATGTTAATGAAAGAAATTCATGAAGGATATTTTGGTACTCATGCCAATGGGCATGCAATGGCTAAGAAGATGTTAAGAGCAGGTTATTATTGGCTGACAATGGAATCTAACTATTGTAAGTATCTGAAGAAGTGCCATAAGTTCCAAGTGCCATAAGTGCCTCCAACTCATCTCAATGTTATTTCTTCCCATGGCCTTTCTCTATGTGGGGAATTGATATGATTGGTACGATTGAACCCAAGGCTTCAAATGGACATCGATTTATTCTTGTGGATATTAATTACTTCACAAAGTGGGTAGAAGCGGCATCATATGCTAATGTGACCAAGCAAGTTGTGGTTCGGTTGATCAAGAATCATATTATTTGCAAATATGGTGTTCCTAATAGAATGATTACTAATAATGGTTAGAACTTGAATAATAAGACATTGAAAGAGCTTTATGAAGAATTCAAGATTCAACACCATAATTCTTATCCTTATAGACCGAAGATGAATGAGACTGTTGAAGCTGCAAATAAGAACATCAAGAAGATCATTCAGAAGATGATCATGATATATAAAGATTGGCATGATTTGCTCTCTTTTTTTTTGCATGGGTATCACACATTCGTCTGCACTTCAACAAGAGAAACCCCTTTCTCACTTGTCTATCATACAGAAGCAGTGCTCCCCATCGAGGTTGAGATCCCATAAATGATAGTGTTGATGGATGCCAAGTTGAGTGAGGTTGAATGGTTTCAAATTAGATTTGATCAGTTGAATTTGATTGAGGAAAAGATAATAATAGCTTTATGCCATGGTCTGTTGTCGAAGCAAAGAATGAAGAAAGCTTTTGACAAGAAGGTCAAACCTTGTGTCTTCAACGAAGGTGACCTCGTGCTAAAAAAGATCCAGTCTTTCATTACTGATTCTAGGGGCAAGTGGACTCCTAATTATGATGACCCATATGTTGTTAAGAAAGCCTTCTTTGGAAGTTCATCGATTCTTACAACTATGAATGGTGAGGAGATCACTTGTCCCATGAATGTTGATGGAGTCAAGAAATACTTCAACTAAAAAGAATAAAAGAATAACTCTCTTAGTTGAAAACTCGAAAGGGTGGTCCAGACAAAAGTTAGAGACATAAACAAAAATAATCATCCCAGTAGGTTGAAATCCCGCAAGGGAAATCTAGGAAAGTTAGGGATCATAGCAAGTAATTGCATCAGAACAGATTGAATCACTTGAAATAACTGAGGATTTCAGATTATATTCCTCAGTAGAGTTTCCCATCAAAGATTCTTATTCACTCATCGTCGACTGAAGTTTCAAACACAATGGAGTTCAAAGTTTATAGGGAGAATAGTGATCATTGTATTTTAATGTAGCCATTTTCCATGTATTTACCATTTTTCAAACTTGTAAAGATCCATGGAGTCACGCCATTTGCTGACTACCATTTTATCAATGAAATTTGAGCTTTTATCCAATTGTTTGCAATTCTTTATGTTGTTTCTGTTTACAAAATTTCATTTATTTTTTATGAAAATTTTTGAAACAAATTTACTAAATTGAATTTTTGAAGATTATAAAAACAATTTTCTTGATTTATGAACAAGGAAAGAATGTCAACAGTTATTCCAGGGACGAAAAAGTCTTGATGTGTGTAATTTATCTCTCCCAAAGCAGGGTTCGATCTGGATGTTTCTTGATCGGTAAAATAGCAAGTGTACTATTTTATCAATGTAGTAATAAAAAAGGATTTTCCCAGTGTCGATCTCTTGAGGACTGCGCAGGAAAAATAAGTTTCTTAACAAATTCAATTGAACAAAAAGTCCTTGGGTTTTTTTAAGATTGACTTTTGAGATTACAATTAACAAAGTAAAAGTACTTAATAAAATAAGTTGTTATGACAAATATGAGAATAACACTAGAGAGGGTGTATGAAAACCCTTATAATGACACACAAATTATTATAAGCAATTTCCCCACAAGGCTAAATCATTACCGCCTTATTAAAATAGTTTTCCAAAATTCCTTTAAAGAAAACCCTTTGGTATTCCCTCTATACCCCAATTCCTTGGTTGTATAGAAAGAATACCCAGCTTTTATAATACCAAAAGTTTTACGGTTAAATTATGGCATCCCAATTCCTTGGTGATGTCTAGTAAAATAATGTTGTTTAAAAACTGTTAACAATGGTATTCCTACCTAAGATTAACATTAGATCAAAAACCTTATTTTCCAAATTGGGTTTTGCATTACGAACGATCAAACAACATAATGATTATGAGAAAGCAGTGAAATTATTATAACAAAATGTTCAATGTCATTACAAAGATAATCAGGGACACCCCCTAGCATTGGGGTTTAGCCTCTCATATTCATAATAACAATTACAAAACTATAAAAATAAGGAAAAGACATTACACTTGTAATAGGTTTCAGTTGATCTTCAATGGCTTCCGCCGTTCCAAGATCGCCTTTCTCCTAAAACGCGTGCGTACAATCTCTAGAGAAGAAAGTAAAAATTAATCGTAAAATTCAAAAGTGTTTCTTTCCTTCCCAAAAACTAACCTAAATAATTCCAGATCACTTAACAGCAGTAAAAAATACCCAAAATACCCCGGGGAGTCACTTAACATCAAAAACCATCAAAATCAGTCGTATTAGCGCCTTGGCCAACACGGGTCGTGTCATGGGACACGGGCACCCGTGTTGGCCCTCTGCCATCATAAAAATTGACTTTTGATGCCAGACATCCTGACACGGGCCGTGTCATGGGACACAGGCACCCGTGTCAGCCCTCTAGAATTTTCAATCGGACTTGTTTCGATCATAACTTTTGATCCGTAAATCTGTTTTGGTTCCCGTTCGAAGCCTTAAAAAGCTAATGAAGAGAACTATAACATAGTACAGATAAGAGACTTGGTTTCCCCATAGTTTTACATGCTTGTTGAATTTTAGGTCCAGGTATCTTTTACTTCCTTCCAAAAACTCTTATGAATTCCCGAAACTTCCATTTTCTTCACACGAGCTCTTTGAACTTTTCCACTCAGACCTGAAACCATATAAAACTACCAAACCAAAGCATAAAATGCAACATAATTGAAATAAAACAACAAATCATAAAATGCAAGAATAAAGTACGACAAGTAAAATTGACTTGAAAAACAATGAAAATACAAAACAAAGTGTTACCGGTTTGGCGGATTCATGCCGAATAATTGAAAGAAAACTAGTAGAAATGGTGACCAATCACAACCCCAAACTTATCTCATTGCTTGTCCTCAAGTAATTTTCGAGACAGCAGAAAGGTCACCCCCGAATTAATGAAATTTTTCTTACCACAACACCACTGAGATCTTTCGCGACTGTCTTTCCACTTTTCTTTCAACATTTCCTTCTTACCTAAGTTTTGACGGTCCGCTACACTTCCACATCAAAGTACCTCTTAACTGTCAGCTTTTCACATTCTCACCAAATCTCTCTAGTTAAAGTGTTTACACTCAATAGTAATAGCATGCAAAGTCAACTCATAAGCTTGAATAATATCTATTTTCATATCAAATGCAAACAACACACACTTTTTCAGGACTTTTATGGTTGTAATGGGGATTAGGGACAAGGTGGGATAAACAAACAAAAGGGAAAACTAGTGGTTTTTTGGCTCAGACTCAGTGTCGTCATTCTTATCACTATGTTATTTATTTTGTTTCACAATCAAGGGTATCAAACACCATTTTACTAGGATTCTTTAGCTTTTACTCAATTGTTTCTTTAAGATTATCTTTTGTTTTTTCAATTCTTCTAACTAAATCCTCCTCTAGGTAAGTTCTTTAGTCTATCTTGTTTTCTTTCTTTTCTATTTTTCTTTCTTTTTCAAAACTTTTATTTCCCTTTTTTTCTTTTTGTACTTTCCTGGTTCTTAAAGGCATCCCAACCCCAAACTTAGAATTTTTCACAGATCAAAAATCAACAACACTTATTTGAGTTGGGAGAGGGGGTGTTTGGATTCGTGGTTTAATTATGCGGTTAGTAAACAAACAAAGGGAAAAATGATCGAGGGGTTTAACGAAGGATAACATAAAAGGGTAGGCTGAAAAGGCTCAGGGTTAAAATCAAACAAGTGCCTCAGTGTGTATATGTGTGCATTGAAATTCCAACAGACGTGTACGCAAACTAAGAGTGACAAAGACATACCTGACGAACTCTCATGATGATCAGGTGTTTGGATTTTTTATGATCCTCACCATGTTTGGCATACTGACAAATTCCAAGGTACCTCTAGTGTAATGTCGCTTCATTTTTGTCTCAGGTGCAAAGCACTCCCGTATCAGTCCAGTGTTGGAAAGTCGCGTCCAATCATTCACTTCAGTAGTACCAACTTTCGGGGGTTTCCTGGAGAACTAACATGGGTTGTGTATTTTCATCCATTAACTACAAGCCTCATCATTCATCAGGCACAAATACCATTATTTTGTAACACACACAAACATAAAACACACTGAATCAAAGCAAATGACTGAAACAAAACAAGGAAAAAAAACAAACAACGGAAAGCAAATAAACTAAACCCCCCACACTTGAACTAAATAGTGACCTCACTGTTTTAGAAAAAACATGAGAGGGGACTCACAGAGCTCACTGAGGCGGAGGGAAGTACACCCTCATCTGCTGCATCCATTAGTGAATCTTGTCCATGGTATTCCCTCAAGCTTGTTATGTGAGTAACAACAAAATAGACATCTACAAAATAAACAAAACAACAATAAGAATGAAAAAAAATCGTGGGTTGCCTCCCACGTAGCGCTGCGTTTAACGTCACATGGCTCGACGGGTTACCTCATTCCCTCTCTTAGGGAGGATATTTCAATTTCCACACCTTGTTGGTTACCTTAAATGGATGAATTGCTGCAACCTGAGAGATTATCCCAGAGATTTGTTTCCGCGATGGATTTAAGCTCTTTCCCTTTTTCTCCGTTTTAATTTTTCCAACGGAAGCTTTACTCTTTTTCTCTTTACCTGGCTCTTTGATGTTTACCATGTTTACAATTATTTCTTCCTCAAACGATTTCACAATGACTTTACCTGTTTCCATATCAACATTGCACCGACTCGTAAGCAAGAAGGGTCGGCCAAGTATGATTGGAGTTTCCTCATCTTCTGGAATGTCCACGACCTTAAAATCAACTGGATAGGTGAAATTCTCAATTGTCACTAAAACATCTTCTGCTATTCCATATGACATTTCAGTCGTGTGGTTGGCAAACTTCACATTTGTACATGTATCACTAATTTTTCCAATACCCAGTTTTTTGAAAACAGATAAAGGCATGAGACTTACACTGGCACCTGAATCAATAAGGACCTTCTTGAATGTTCTGTCTTTTATAGTTCACGGGATGGTGACAACTCTAAGGTCTTCCTTCTTGATTGGAGTTCTCTTACCTTGTGACACTTCATTACACTTTTCAGTTACACTTTTCTGCCCCTCTCCACTGGATCTCTTTTTACCAATCACTTCCTTCATGAACTTCTTGTACACTGGCATTTCCTCGAGTGCTTCAAAGAAAGGAATATTAATTTCTAACATTTTGATCATTTTACTAAATTTCTCAAAGTAATTTCCCTCTAGCTCTTTCTTCTTCACTCTTTGAGGGAAGGTTAGCTTAATTTTTGGTTTGATCTTCTCTTTCTTTTTCTCATATATTGGCTTAACTGGAGATGTAGCTTTTCTTGGTTCTTTCTCATTTTCTCTCACTTCCAGATCTACCTCAATAACATAATTCTCTTCATCTTCTGTTTCTTCTTCTTTTTCCACCACTTTTTGACTTCTAGTGGTAACCGCATTCACATTTTCTTGATTTCTTGGATTAGTCATAGTTGCACTAGGTAGAGCATCTGGTGCTTGAACATTTTTAATTTGTGATGCTATCTGACCCAATTGAACTTTCAAATTTTTAATAGAAGCATTTATGTTCCTCTGGTTATTCCTGGTCTCTTCTTGGAACTGAGAGTTAACAGTATCCATCTTTTCAATAGCCATCTCCCAATATGCTTTCTTCGGTACCTGTTGCTGATACGGTTGTTGTGGATGTTGATATTGTTGTTGTGGTGGCATCTGATAATGTATCGGTCCCTGTTGCTGAACATTCCCTTGATGATCTTTCCAGGAGAAATTTGGATTGTTCTTCCAACTTGGGTTGTTGGTATTATAATATGGGTTATTCTGCTTCAGAAACTTGATCTCTTCAATTTGTTTCGCAATTGCCACACAATGCATAACAACATGCGGTCCACCACAGATTTCACAACAAACAGCTTGAACCGGTTGAACCTGTGCCACAGTCTGAGTGCTAATATTCATACATTTCAATCTTTTCTCAACTTCAGCTTTAATCTGATCTTCCATGTGCACCACTTGATTATCCAGTTTCAAGTCAATTTTTCCCTTTAGTTGACTCACAGTACGGTCATATAATTCCAAATGCTCATTTGCAACAATAGCTTCAATGATCTTCTTGATACTAGTGGCTGTTGAAAAGTTAGATGAGCCACCAGCAGCTGTATCAATTAGTTGCTTAATCTTCATCTTCAGGCCATTTACAAAGTTTTGCATCTGTTCAGTTGCATCCATGTTGTGAGTAGGACATGCAACCAACAACCTCTTAAATCTCTTATAAGCATCTCCGAGTGACTCTCCCTCCTTCTGTTTAAAATTCACAATATCATATCTTTTTCGAATATAAATAGAGGCAGGAAAATACTCATTAAGAAAAGCCTTCTCCATCTCTTCCCAGGTAGTAATACTCTCGGCAGGTAGCGAGTAGAACCACTCTTCAGCATCTTCAGAGAGAGTGAACAAAAACATTCTTAATTTTTTCGCTTCATCGGTGTGTCCATCAATCTTGAGAGTAGTGCTCATTGTCAGAAATCTTTGCATATGTTTGTTGGCATCTTCGTTAACCTTTCCAGTGAAAGGTCTCCTTTCAAGTAGAGTGATAGTGTTCGGATGCAACTGGAAATTCGTCACATTCACCGGTTGGTTTAAAATTGTTAACCTTCCAACCGGTGCATTTTCTCCACCATAATCACCAAGGAGTCTCTCTGCTGGTGGATCTTCAGCCATAATAACAGTCTCTTTATCTGAGTCTGAACCTGAATCTGTGCCAAAAAAAATTAAGCTGAGGGTTTTCCTCGCATACACAAGTTAGACAATTATTAATAATAATAATAAATTATAAAAAAAATTATAAAAATAACAGAAAAATAAAATAAAAATTATAAAATTAACAAATATTAGTAATAATAACAAATTATAATAATAAAATAACAGGAAAAAAATAATAATAAAATTAAAATAAATTTTAGTTGTAGAGCAACAAAATTTCAATTGAATTAACAAAAACTTATAAATTGGCAGTCCCCGGCAACGGCGCCAAAAACTTGATCGGTAAAATAGCAAGTGTACTATTTTATCGATGTAGTAATAAAAAAGGATTTTCCCAGTGTCGATCTCTTGAGGACTGCGCAGGAAAAATAAGTTTCTTAACAAATTCAATTGAACAAAAAGTCCTTGGATTTTTTTAAGATTGACTTTTGAGATTACAATTAACAAAGTAAAAGTACTTAATAAAATAAGTTGTTATGACAAATATGAGAATAACACTAGGGAAGGTGTATGAAAACCCTTATAATGACACACAAATTATTATAAGCAATTTCCCCACAAGGCTAAATCATTACCGCCTTATTAAAATAGTTTTCCAAAATTCCTTTAAAGAAAACCCTTTGGTATTCCCTCTATACCCCAATTCCTTGGTTGAATAGAAAGAATACCAAGCTTTTATAATACCAAAAGTTTTACGGTTAAATTATGGCATCCCAATTCCTTGGTGATGTCTAGTAAAATAATGTTGTTTAAAAACTGTTAACAATGGTATTCCTACCTACGATTAACATTAGATCAAAAACCTTATTTTCCAAATTGGGTTTTGCATTACGAACGATCAAACAACATAATGATTATGAGAAAGCAGTGAAATTATTATAACAAAATATTCAATGTCATTACAAAGATAATCAGGGACACCCCCTAGCATTGGGGTTTAGCCTCTCATATTCATAATAACAATTACAAAACTATAAAAATAAGGAAAAGACATTACACTTGTAATAGGTTTCAGTTGATCTTCAATGGCTTCCGCCGTTCCAAGATCGCCTTTCTCCTAAAACGCGTGCGTACAATCTCCAGAGAAGAAAGTAAAAATTAATCGTAAAATTCAAAAGTGTTTCTTTCCTTCCCAAAAACAAACCTAAATAATTCCAGATCACTTAACAACAGTAAAAAATACCCAAAATACCCCCGGGAGTCAGTTAACATCAAAACCCATCAAAATCAGTCATATTATCGCCTTGGCCAACACGGGTCATGTCATGGGACACGGGCACCTGTGTTGGCCCTCTGCCATCATAAAAATTGACTTTTGGTGCCAGACATCCTGACACGGGCCGTGTCATGGGACACGAGCACCCGTGTCAGCCCTCTAGAATTTTCAATCAGACTTGTTTTGATCATAACTTTTGATCCGTAAGTCTGTTTTGGTTCCCGTTCGAAACGTCAGAAAGCTAATGAAGAGAACTATAACATAGTACAGATAAGAGACTTGGTTGCCCAATATTTTTCCATGCTTGTTGAATTTTAGGTCCAGATATCTTTTACTTCCTTCCAAAAACTCTTATGAATTCCCGAAACTTCCATTTTCTTCACACGAGCTCTTTGGACTTTTCCACTCAGATCTGAAACCATATAAAACTACCAAACCAAAGCATAAAATGCAACATAATTGAAATAAAACAACAAATCATAAAATGCAAGAATAAAGTACGACAAGTAAAATTGACTTGAAAAACAATGAAAATACAAAACAAAGTGTTACCGATTTGGCGGATTCATGCCGAATAATTGAAAGAAAACTAGTAGAAATGGTGACCAATCATTTCTCCAAATAGAATTCCTGAAGAGTCTTGGCATTTTGTTATTAGTGATGTTTTTCTTCCCCAACAGCAAGTAGGAGTGGGAATTGTTTGTTGTATGAAAGTTCCCAATTGAGTTCCGATTTCCTCCCCAGTTTATTATATGGATGGAATTTCTCCAATTGAGATATTTACTCCTCGGGATGAGTCTTGTTCGACCGCTTTACTCCAACTTGTTCTTGGAATGAACTTTGTTCCCCTTGTGAGTATATTTCTTTGGAATTAAGATATCACATGTGTGATATTGGGCAATATGTCTCCCTCTTTTGATTGATTACTTTGGAATTAAGCTATCACTTGTCTGGTAGTGGGTAATCTTTCCTCTTGAGTATATTACTTTGGAATTAAGCTATCACTTATTTGGTAGTGGGTAATATGTCTCTTCCTTTTTGATTGATTACTTTGGAATTAAGCTATCACTTGTCTAGTAGTGGGTAATCTTTCCTCTTGAGTATATATTACTTTGAAATTATGCTATCACTTGTTTGTTAGTGGGTAATATGTCTCTTCCTTTTTTATTGATTACTTTGGAATTAAGCTATCACTTGTCTGGTAGTGAGTAATCTTTCCTCTTGAGTATATTACTTTGGAATTAAGTTATCACTTATTTAATAGTGGGTAGTATGTCTCTTCCTTTTGAATTATTACTTTAGAATTAAGTTATCATTTGTGTGGTAGTGGGTAATCTTTCATTCCATTCATAATGAGTGTGAATACTTTATTCATTTGATGCTTTCTCTAGTGAATTGTTATCCATCTCTGTTGAGCCTTTTTACCGATTGTGTTTTGACTTATTTTCATACATAATCATTCCCCAAGTTGAGTTGGCTATCTAGTAATTTATTTGCTTGGTAAAATATCTTTTTGTCTATTTTTTCCCTAGCGGGATCTTCCTCTTATGCCCCCAAGTTTTTTATTTTCTATGATGGTTGTTTTCTCCCCACAGAGATCTTGGGTTTGCATATCATATCATATTTATATCATTTCATGGTATCTTAGGACTAAAAATTGGGTTTTTCTATATTTAAGTCTTTTCCATCTTGTAGATTCAAAGTGGAGCAGATGTAACACCCTAACTTTGGCCCCTAAGATTGTGTTTTGCATTTGCATCATCTTGCATGCAAACAAGATCACGCATTGGTTCCTCGGTCCTTCTCAGTTATAGGTTTATGCCTCATAGGGGATGATCATTGCTTTTATATGTTTTTATTTGCTTACTAACCATTAATTAAAATCTAAAAATATTTAGTTTTCTTTTATTAACATTTTTAGGGGAAGAACGGGTAAAAAATGCGAAAAATAGTAGTCTCGTAGCTCGAATGAATTTCATAGATAAAAAGTTGAAGTTGATCCACAATCAATTCAAATTTATTTGATCAAGGATTTCCCAAATTAATTGATTTATTCAAAGAATCCCAAGGTTCATGTGTTTATTTCCATGCCTTCTTCGACAAGCAAAAGAATCGAGCCAAAACAACCAAGCAATAAAAAATGAACAAAATATTCAAATTTTGACTTGGTTAACCGGTTAACCAATGTGTTAACCGATTAACTAGTGTGAAATTTGAATATTTTGTTCAAATTCAGCACATCCTAGACCCTTGATCTCACTTGGAATATTCTAGATCCATTTCCCTCTTAATTCTCTACGTCACTTTGATCATTTCCCACCATAAACCCTCACTAATCACCACTCTTTTATGAATTTCCCTCCAAATTTTATTTCCAAGCCTAATTTTGATTTTCCAAAGTAAGCTCCATTCCACCAAATTCCCATATCTAAAATCTTTAAATAGAGGCCTCATTTCATTCATTTTACAAGCTTTTGATAGCCAAAAATCCCTTGCAAAATATCTTCCTATACCACCAAATTCACTTAAAGCTCATTCTCTTCTTTGAAAGTTATCAAGAATTTGCATTGAATTCTTAAATAACTTGAGCTAAACCTTCAAATTTTTCATTTTTCTTCGTCAATTTCAGTAGATCAAGTTTGTTATTGGATCAATTTGAAGTTTGTTCTTGGTAATTCATCTTCCTCCATTGTTACACCTTCATCACCATAATTCAAGATATAGATCTTTGGTTCTATTGGTTGTTGATCCTTTGGATCATAAATTATTGTTTGATTGTTGGGATTCCACTGAATTTTCATTTTAAAATTCGTGCCAATTCAGTTCATGATAATAAGGTGTTTGAAAATTGTTTTAAAAGAGGATCATGCTGAATTTTGCACTAGTTTTTGCTACTGCATCAGTGTTAAACAATTAACCAATTTTAGTAAAAAATGGTTAACCAGATAATCAATGTATATTTGCACAGAAATTCAAAATTTAGCTATGTTAACCGATTAACACAGCTCCAGTAGCAATTTTTGCCTTGTTTTTGACTTATTTTTGGTTCCTTTTGCTTCTCCTTCTCCCTCCTTCTTATTTTTGGTTCCTTTTGCTTCTCCTTCTCCCTCCTTCTTATTTTTACCTTGGAAGACATTTTTGGGACTGATTTCTCTTTAAATTCAATGTTCTTTGGGTGTAGATTAAAGTGGTTAATATTCATTAGTTCAAATCTACCTCTAAGTAAATTATTTAATTCAGTTTAGGTAATTTGCATTAGTGATATATTTTCATTCTTGAATCCACCAAAATGAGTGATTGAACGTAAAGATGGAAGAAAACCTTAAGTGTAACTCAAGTTGGTATTCATCTTTATTTTCATGCGGCATTGCGTTCGGATAGCGATTTACATATTGTTTATCTCGCATGTATTAGCACTAACATTGTTAACCTTAATTGGTTTATGCTAGCCTCATTTATAGGGTAATTACTCCGTAAATTACCCGGATATTTCTTAACATAGACCTAAATGTGTCCCTACTTCAGAATAAAAATCCAATTGGATACTTGCACTTTCAAGAACCGTACCTCATGCTTGTCACGTAATCCTAAAGTAGTTAGTCATTTGAATTAGATCCACGGCTTTTGAAGCTTGATGCATAGTTGCTTTGGGTATCCCAATCTTCTTTCAAGTTTCATAGAGTCTGGGTATAATTCCATCGGTTAATTACTATAGTGTAAGATACTAAGCGGAATCAGTTTCTTTTTTGATTTTGGCATTAAATTCCTTGTTACTCTTTTGGTTGTAGATGATTAAGTTCACCATACCATTATTTTGAACATATTATTACTACTATTACTATACTAACATTTTAATTTCCTCTTTTACCTTATCCTCTTTATTTTTATCTTTTGCTTCGTTATCTCCTTTACTTTTATTTTGCTTTTATTATGCTTGATCATACATTATCATGTTATATTTATGTTTATATCCTTGTACTTTTTCCTTTGTCCATTTAGACACAAAAATATTAATAAAGGATTAAACATCTAAAAAACTTGTGATCTTGATCTTGGACTATTGGTTACTATCCTTTGCATTGGAATTTGAGTATTGGACTTAGATTCTAGGACACCTTCCCTTTGATTTGATCATCATCAAGTTGGTACATTAGCCTTTGTTTGGCCCTTTGCTAGCTTATGCTTTTAAGGATGGAACTCTTATGCTTATGCTTGGAAGTTATCAAGTTGGTTAGATCTTTCCTCCTTTATCTCTTTTATTTTTAGGATAGCCTCTTCATCTCCTCCCCTTCTTACATTTTCAAAACATCTCCCTCTTTTCAAAAACTTATTTATTTTCAAACTTTAACCTTTTAATTAAATCAAACCTTGACTTTATTCAAGTCGCTTTACTCTTTTCATTTCATTTCTTAATATATGCTAAACTACATAAGCATATTGACACCTTTTTCAAAAGACTTCAAAAAATGCAAAAACCTATTCAATTCTTTTTGTGCCCTTGTGTACTTTTCCTTTTAATCATTTTCATATGTTTAGAAATGATTCATTCTTTCCAGCTGAATTATTCGCTAAAGAATGACAACTTGTCTTTATATTTTAAAATCAATCCAATATACCAATTTTCACTATTTGTACCACAAACTACGCGGTTTTGATCTTACATTGCATATTGTGGGTACGTAGCTATGAGGTGGTAAACCTCTCCAAACACAAAGACATTAAAAATTAATTTTTTTCTCACCCCCCCCCCCCACTCTCATTTACCAAACCATTTTCAAACAAAAAACAATAAATTTTTCAAAGGGCTCCCGTAGAGTACCATAGACATATTGGGTACTTAGAACCTTCCCATTTCGTAACATATCCCCTTACCCTCTCTCTGTTTGTTTCTTTCATTTTTTTTCTTCTTTTAGATTCATTAGGATTTATTCGCTCCTTTTTCCTCTCCCTCTTGGAATAAAATAAAATTGCGGTTGCGACTCTGTTTACCTTGAGTTAAGTTAATCCATAGCTTACACTCATGATTTTACCGCTACATGCCCAAGTTCGATGTGGGATATCAACCAGATCAAGTTGCTACGACAGAGAGCAAGGGGACAATTAGCTTCTACAGTGGAGGTATCATCAATCCCTATCAAATGTGTGCTTCCAGTGAAGATGGTGTCGACAATGATTGTGATCTAGACAACTGGGTGCGCCCGTGTGTTTCGGGCAAGAGCTCAACAACTGGTCTGCTGAAGAAATTGTCCAAGTTACACTTCACACAGTAATTTTACTTGTTTTTCTTATAATCATATGTATGTCAAATATTACACTCTGCCCAAGGTGTAAAGATTCATTGTAGGGCCACTTGTTGCATTTGCAATTATTTTTATCATGAATAAAGGACATTTTTCATTCAAAAATTGTGTTCCATTTCTTTCATTTGCAATTATTTTAAATTTCGCAGAAAAACAATAAAATGGCAATGTTTATTTTTCTTTTTATTTTCAAAAACTCATTCTAAAATAACGCATGATTCCTCAATCATAGAAACTTGATCACTCGGACTCCACTGATAACATTTTTGTTATGGCCAAGTATGACTTCGATAATCCAAACTAACAATTCGAAGAAGAAGATGACGAAGATTGTGAACTCCCTGAAGAATTGGCTAGGTTGTTGAAACAAGAGGAAAGGGTCATTCAGTCTTACCAGGAGACAATTGAGGTTATCAATATTGGTTCCAAGGATGCGAAGAAAGAGATTAAGATTGGGCCATTCTGCAAGCCGGTGTGAAGGAAGAGTTGGTCAACATGTTGCGTGAATATGTCGACATATTTGCTTGGTCATATCAAGATATGCCAGGTCTGGATACGAACTTTTTTGTGCATAAGCTGTCTTTGAGGGAGGATTTCCATCCAGTCAAGCATAAGCTTTCTAGGACTCGTCCTGATATGGCATGAAAATCAAAGAAGAGGTTCAGAATAAGTGGGATGCAGGGTTTCTTACTGTAACTAGTTACCCACTGTGGGTAGCTAATATTGTGTATGTGCCAAAGAAAGATAGAAAAGTAAGAATGTATGTTGATTACCTGGACCTCAATAGAGAAAGTCCAAAAGATGACTTATCTTCACCTCGCAATGATGTATTGGTTGACAACACCACTCAGTTCTCGGTATTCTCCTTCATGGATGGCTTCTCCGGATATAATCAGATTAAGATGGCACCAAAAGACATGGAGAAGACAATGTTTATTACCCATTGGGGTACCTTCTGTTATAAGGTGATGCCTTTGGTTTGAAGAATATCGGGGCAACGTATCAGCGAGGAATGGTAACCTTATTCCAGGATAATATTCATTAAGAGATTGAATGTTATATGGATAACATGATTACCAAGTCAAAAACAGAAGAACAATATCTAATTAATTTGAAAAAGTTGTTTGAAAGGTTGAGAAAATTTTGATTAAGGATGAATCCGAACAAGTGCACTTTCAGAGTTCGTTCTAGTAAATTGCTGGGTTTTATTATGAGCCAAAAAGGAATTGAGGTTGATCCTTCCAAAGTGAAAGCTATACAAGATATGCTTTTACCAAAAATAGAAAAAGAAGTATGTGGTTTCCTGGGTAGATTGAACTACATTGCAAAATTCATATCTCACCTCACAGCCACTTGTGAACAAATTTTCAAGTTGTTAAGAAAAGAACAAACGGTCAGGTGGAATGACGATTTCCAAAAGGCTTTCAAGAAAATAAAAGAATATTTGCAGGAACCTATAATTCGCATGCCTCTAATTCTCATGCCTCTAATTCCCAGGAGGCTACTCATCATGTATTTAACGGTACTTGAAGGATCCAAAGGTTGTGTTCTCGGTCAACACGATGAGACAGGTAGGAAAGAATATGTCATATACTACCCGAGCAAAAAGTTCAATGATTCTGAATCTAGATACTCAATTCTTGAGAAGACATGATGTGCACTTTCATGGGCTGCTAAGAGATTGAGATAGAATATGCTCACTCATGCAACCTTACTAATTTCAAAAATGGATCATGTCATGTATATTTTTTAGAAACCAGCATTGACCGGAAGAGTTGCACGTTGGAAAATGGTGTTGACTGAATATGATATCTAGTACACTTCTCAGAAAAGCCATCAAAGGAAGTATTCAATCATACTGTCTTGCGCAACAACTTATTGATGATTACCAGCCAATGAGGTTTGACTTCCCTGATGAGGACATCATGTTCATTAAAGCTAAAGACTGTGATGAACCACCTGTGGAGGAGGGGCCTAACCCTGAATCCAAATGGAGTTTGATGTTTGATGAGGCTGTTAATATGAACTGTCGTGGAGTTGGTGCAGTACTCATCACACCTAAAGGTGTTCATTTTCTCTTTTCTTCCCGGATAACTTTTGGTTGTACCATAAATGAAGTGGAATACGAAGCTTTCATCATGGGTATAGAGGAGGAGATTAATTTGCGAATTAAGACCCTCGATATATTTGGAGATTCATCTCTTGTGATTAATCATATCAATGGCAAATGGTTCACTCACCAACCTCACTTAGTTCCATACCAGGATTATGCGAGAAGACTGTTGGCATTCTTTACAACAATAAAGTTGCACAATGTACCCCGTGAGGAGAACCAGTTTGCTGATGCATTGGTAACTTTGGATCTTATGATCAAAGTGATGCAATAGGATTATGTTCCCGAGATTGATGTATCCCGCCTTGATATGCCTTTATATATGTGTGTTGTTAATGTAGTGTCTGATGGCAAGCTGTGGTTTCATGACATCAAATGTTTCCTGAAGAGTCAGGAATATCTAAATGGGGCATCTTCTAATGATAAGAAGACTTTGAGAAGACTTGCTGGTAGTTTCTTCTTGAATCCGGATGATGTGTTGTACAAGAGAAACTTTGACATGGTCTTGCTCAGATGTGTTGATAAGAAAGAAGCAGGCATGTTAATGCAAGAAGTGCATGGAGGCACTCTCAATACCCATGTTGGAGGACATTCCATGGCAAAGAAATTACTGAGATCAGAGTGTTACTGGATGACCATGGATTCAGACTATTGTTCATATGCCTGCAAATGCCACAAAGGTCATATCTATGCAGAAAAAGTGCACGTACCTCTGAGTCTGTTGAATATCATGTCTTCTCTTGGGACCTTTTCTATGTGGGGCATTGACATGATCAAATAAATTGAGCCCACCGCTTCCAATGACTGTCGTTTCATCTTGGTCGCCATTGATTATTTCACTAAATGGGTGGAAGAAGCATCATATGCCAATGTCACTAAACAAGTGGTAGCCCGATTTCTGAAAAGAGATATCATTTGTCGATATGGAGTTCCCAAGAGAATCATCACTAATAATGGTTCCAATCTTAACAACAAAATGATGGTAGGATTGTGTCAAGATTTACAAATTCAGCACCATAATTCTTCATCATATTGTCCAATGATGAATGGCGATGTTGAAGCGGCCAATAAGAACATCAAGAAGATTGTGCAGAAGATGGTAATGACCTACAAATACTGGCATGAGATGTTAACGTTTTCTTTGCATGGGAACCAAACATCAGTAAGGACATCTACTTGGGAAACACCGTTCTCGCTTGTGTATGGTATAAGGTAGTCTTGTCAGTTGAAGTCGAGATTCCTTCACTATGGGTGATGATGGATGTCAAGCTTAATGAGGAAGAATAGGTGTGCACCCGCTTCGGTGAACTGAGCCCGATTGAGGAAAAAATACTTGCAGCTATATGTCATGGTCTGCTGTATCAAAGAAGGATGAAACAACTATTTGATCAGAAAGTGCATCCTCAGGAGTATCAAGTTGGTGAATTAGTACTCAAAAGGATCCTTCCTCCTAACACAGATCACAGGGGCAAATGGTCTCCTAACTATGAAGGTTCATATGTGGTTAAACAAGTATTCTCTGGTGGAGCATTAATGCTTACAACCATGGATGGCGAAGATTTTCCATCCTCTGTCAACTCAGATGCAGTCAAAAAATACTTCACATAAGAGACCCGCTGGACAGAAAAAAAAAGAGTCCAAGTAAAAAAGGGCATCCTGGAAAACCTAAAAAGAAGAAAAAAGAAAAAGGTTCAGGATAAATTTAGGGAAATTAAACAAAAATGTACACCCGGTGAGTTGAAAATCCGCAAAGACAACTCAGGGAAAAATAAGTACCCTAGTGGATTGAAAACCCGAAAAGGGCAGCCCATGCAAAAGAGGGATTAAGCAAACAATTACGGTCTAAGTCATATGTACTACACTACCGTTTCATTCAAATTGGAAATCTCCAAAGGATAGGAATCGGTCCATTCATCATCTTCAAAAGGCAAAGATAATCGGACAAATCTTGAAGACATACTGGTCATAGCAGAATTGAAACTCAGTGGATACCATTTTCAAATTATCATTAGGATAGTTTTTTTTCTCAATATACAGTTTTCACGTCTTTCCTTCGGGAATTCTCTTCTCATCTCCCTCATTCTAAATGAAAGAACTTTCTCCTACTTTTCATTTACAAGACGATATGCACTCGAGCCAGACGAGTCAGACACCAGAGCATAGGTATAAGTAGTTAAAACCCTACAACACAAGCAAGTTGTCAGTCTTATTGAGTCGAACTACGATGTTCTGACTTTCCTATTGCACAAAAGGAATACATAGGAAGAAGCGACGATGCTTGGCGAACATAATCCTTCAGTCTCTTTCCTCGTTGTCAGACACCAGAGCATAGGTATAAGTAGTTAAAACCCTACAACACAAGCAAGTTGTCAGTCTTATTGAGTCGAACTACGATGTTCTGACTTTCCTATTGCACAAAAGGAATACATAGGAAGAAGCGACGATGCTTGGCGAACATAATCCTTCAGTCTCTTTCCTCGTTCTTCATTCCATTTCATCTCCTCATCCTTTCATCTCATTTATCTTCATTTTTTTCCAGTTCTTTCAAGTAGCCGTTGTAGAAGTAGGAGATACCATCACCCTTTGAAGCAGTGCTAGCCAGCATGGATCCCGTCGAGTACGACAGACGATTTGGGGTGCTAATACCATCCCTTTTCATAACCTACTCCCTTACCATTTCTCTTTGGTTCGTGAGACCCCATGTAACGCCCGTTTATTTAATTAATTATTTAATTAAATATATTTGTATTATGTTGTGTTGATTTGTGTTAATTGTATCAATTGTGTTGATTTCCGAAATATCGGAATGTTGTTATGTTGGTTTCAGTTGAATTAAATAAGTTGATTTAAGTTGTCGAAAATAATATTGAGCATTTTCCGAATATTTGTTGAATATGTTGAATTTGTTGTTTGAGATAAGATGTTGATAATCGGGTAATTAATCGATTTAGTGGGGAGAAATTAATTATTCGTGATTTATTGGTTGATATTGTGTTATGGTGATTTAAGTTGCTAAGTTGATATTAAATTGGTTTAATCGTAGAATAATATTAGAAGTTATAAGACTATTTACTTAATTGGGCTTGGTTGTTGTGTTAGAAATAGCAAAGTTGGGGGTATTGTGTAGTAGACCCATTAAGATGTTAGTAGACCAATTATTCTATTAAGTGATAATTAATAATTTTAATAGTAATATTATTATTATTATTATTATTAAAATTAAAATTATGAATATTGGGTGAGAAAGAGTAAAAGAGGAAAATAAGGATTAATTAGGGTTTTTAGGTGAGAATTAGTCCTAACGACAATTGGAGCAAGAACAAGTTATAAAGGGATGTACAAGGAAGAGCTAGGGTACTCCAAGATCTGATTTTCACAGGAACTTTAAGAGATAATTTGAGCTGCCTTTAATGCAAGGTATGGGTGAGATTCGTATTCTATAACCGAGATTAGGATCATCTGTATGTAGGATCATAATTCGTATGATTTACTATTGTGTTTTCGTGTGCTATGTTGTTCTTGGTCTTCATATGAATCCATTATGAAAATCTGCTATGTTGTTGTTGTCAGTATGTTGTGTTGTTTGGTTAAATAAAAAAACTGATTACCGTTATTGAATGAGTCGTAGATTGATTAATCCTTGTCGATTGAATTATAATGTTATTATTATGATTTAGTGTTTTGATGAGAATACTGTGAAGAAATTCTGTTTTGGGTTTGGAATATGAAAACAGGAAATTTTGGTGCGAAATTCATCATCGCAAAAATTAGTTTTTATGCTACCATTGAGTTCTAATAGGTAAAACTAAGTCAAAATAAGAGTCTCGCGAATTAAATCGAAGTTTCTGATGGGTTTTTGGGCAAAAAAGTGATCAAACCCATAGCTAGGTTTGTGCTTATTTTTGGTAACTTCGAAAATTCGTAACTTGAGTTCCAGGAGTCCGATTCATACGTTGTTCGAAGCGTTGGAAAGCTAATACTGTGTACTTTCTTTTAAAAATTAGTAGGTTATTTCATTCGGTTTTGTCGCTCCCCGTATTTTACATCCCGGTTCATCTGCAAACAGTCGGCGAAAAGAGAAATGAGGTTGAATTGAATAGAGTCGCCAGCTTGACATTTTTATCATGAAGGAAAGGTAATGCTGCATAAACCTGGAAAGAGATGGATAAGAAGGTTGCAAACCAGAGAAACTGAGAAAGGGGTTTGATTACGACATGGGAAGGTATTAGCACCCAGATTTCCCGTCGTACTCGACGGGATCTACGCTTACAAGATTGTGTTTAAAAGGGGTAGGTGTATGTGATATCTGTGTCCAAAAGCTAGGAATGAAAGTACAGGTGTCAGTACAAAAAGTTGAATTGCTCAGGAACTGAGGCTTTAGAAAAGAATGTTGAAAGAAAGGGAAGACACAGAGACGTTTGTTCGATAACTGTTAAGTTATGCCTACGTATCCTCTCGTGTAATGAGGAAGTCAGAACACCATAGTTCGACTCAAAGACACTGAAAATGAATTGACTGTGAACTGCTTACTTGTCTATGCTCAAGTGTATGACTCGTCTGGCTCGAGTGCTAACTGTCTTGCATTAGACGGAAGAAGTGAGTTCTCGTTTGTGAATAAGTGTGATGAGAAATGAATCCTGAAGGAGACGTTTATTGTTTGTTTTTGATGTTTTCAATTTTTTATTGTTTTTTTTTGTGTTTTGCATAAGATAATGAGCTTAATCCTAAATCATAGGTTATAAACTAATTATATCTTCCCCGATCAGGGATAATGAGCCTACTTAAGTATGAGATAGGCATCTCAACTTCATTACCTTAATGCTGAAGGATTAAGATCATTAACCTACTTGTGATTATTTAGATGTTTTTGGTTTTTGTTTAGTGTTAAGTAATGAGTTTAATCTCTAATCACATATTAGTGAACTCATTACACCATCCTAATAGAAGGATGATATATGAGAACACTTAAGCTGAGTAAGATAACTCAATTTAATCCATGGTTAGGGACTAAATTCATTATATAACAAGCCTTTATTAAATGGATTTTAATTAAAGGGTAAGATTAAGAAGTGGATTTTATGGTTTCTAAGACTACTTGAGGGGGACTTGTCCATTAAACACTAGGGTTAATCCCTCTTAACCATATGGAAGAGATAGAACCCTAATGTAAGGCCCAAGTTACAAGATAAAGTCTTAGTGATTATTAATGTGTTTTGATTAAGAGGTGTAAATAAATTAAATTTTTAACACTAAGGATTAAAGTTATACACATCATCCTATGATTAGGATTCAGGCATAACCCTAATTTAAATTCCTAAAGCTTTAAGAGTTTAGCCTCTGATTATTGAGATGAGAAGAGAGACTCAAGGAGACCCAAAGGCAAAAGACTAGGGGGGACTATACACAACCCTAAAAGTTATCATGCTCGAACATTCTATGGTTTGTGAGGCTTAAGAGAAAAGATCTTCAAGGCCACCAAGGGAGAAGCAGATGAAAACAGAGAGAGAGAGAGAGAGAGAGAGAGAGAGAGAGAGAGAGAAGGATTAGGTTACTTACTTCATGAAGAAGTTAAGCAACCTAAGAACAAGAGATAACATAAGTGAATGAGATTCACTTCAAACACAAACAAAGTTCATAAAAATAAAGAGAGAAGGAGAGGTTGGATGAGGATACACATCCACATCCTGATTAACTTACCAAATGCATCTAAAATGGTTAGTTTGAAAGTAAGATATGTACAAATTCAAAAGCATAAGTAAATCAAGTGATAAAAAATTGAAAATGCATCAAAGGGGACCCTAAGAACTCATGAAATCACCATCCAAAGGGGGACGTCTAATGGTTTACCAAGTTCAAGTTATGGTTTACCTAAGATTTGCTAGGGTTTTGAATATTTCTCAAAGGGAAAATTCACATTAATTTGAAAATGCAAGATAAAAATGAGACAAAAATATTTTTAGAAACTAGAGGTCAAATGTGAAAGATTGCAAAAAGAATCAAATGCAAACTCATCTTGGTTTGAGAGAAATGAATTTTTGAAGTTAAGGTTAAAAAAATATGAAATTTGGAAACCTTAATTCAAAGGAAAATGTCAAAGTTTGATCAAAACCAAAAATATATTTGTGGGATGAGTTTGAAAATGTTTCTAAATGTTTAAGAAACCTCTCTGAATTTTTTTGTGATTTTTGAATACTTTAAAGTATTTTTTAATTAATTAAATGGACTTAATTAATTAAAACATACAATTAAATTATTAAAAAAATGCATTTTTTTATGAAAAAATAAAAATAAAAATATTTTTGTGTTCTAAAAATTAATTAAAGTGATGAATAAAAATTTCATAATTTTTAAATGATTTTTGCTATTTTTAATAATTAAAAGAAAAGAAAGCAAAATAAAATAAAATAAAAATGAAAGTAATTCAAAAGAGTGGCTCAGATTGCGCAGGGGAGAGATCAATGGTCCAGATGGGAAGTCTGATTGACTTGAGGTAGGCCAGATCTAAGGTTGAGGTTTAAAGTTACATTTCACGCGTGATCCAATGGTTCTCATTTAAACTGACTAATTAATTATAATTAAATTAATTAATCTGAATTTATATTAAGTGAGCTAATCTAAGCCATCCACGCATTAACCCTAATCATGATCCAAGGGCTAGGAATGAATCTGGGGAATTAATCACAGTTTAACCCTAATTATTTTCAGGTGACCGGAGCTAACCTCCGGTCATCTTCTCCGGCGAACCAAAATCCCAGAAACCTATACAAGCTTCTAAACTCCTAATTTCTTGCCCAGAATTACTCCTCTAACATCATAGAATATGAATCCACAAATTTCTAGGTCAAACTTTCTAGGTCAAACTTTCAGATCGAAAAAAATTCATTTATCATGCATAACAAGGCTGAATCGAAGCAAACAAATTTCTAGGTCAAACTTTCAGATCATCATGAAATACTAATTTCTAGCCTATTTTCAATTCTAAACACATCAGCATGATCAGGGAAGCATGTAGAATCATTCTATAACATAAAAAAAATGTTTCTGGAAAAAAATGTTCTTGAAGGTTACCTGAGATGAAGTTCTTTGAAATGGAGCTTTCTGGGCCTCCTCTTGTGCAATCCAGTCCCCTTTGACCTCCTGAGGCTATTGGCAAGCTTGAATGAAGCTTAGAGTGGTTGGTTTGTGTGTTTCAGTTCTGACAAAGTAGAAATCGTGTTTATGTTTGGGCTTGTTTCAGTTCTGACAAAGTAGAAATCGTGTTTATGTTTGGGCTTGTTTCAGGCTATGGTGATGGGTAGGAATTGTTCCTGAGGTGATATGGAGTTGATTGGTGAAAGAATTTATGGATTTGAGTGGCTAGATTGAGAGATTCGAAGAGCTAAAGTTTGGGAGCAATTTCTTGATTCTGAAGTTGTGTGTTCTTTCAGGCCATGAAGGGTGTCCATTTATAGTGCTTAGGGCTTGAATAAACAATTGTTATTGGCCAGAAGAGTTGTTGTGGCACTGTGAGATTGGTATGGCTTGAAATGAAAAAATGTCAACATATGTGTACTTGAGGTATGGGCTGGTGCAACATAGATTTCTGTGGTTAGATCTCTTCAGCATGCTTCATGGAGAGCCCTTGGATCAATAGAAGTGAGCTATGATGCTTGGATGAAGAGATTTCAATGTTTATGCATATTGGCCACTTTGAAATTTCTTGTGAATCAAGCCATGAAAATGCCAAATTCTTGGGCCAATTCTAGTTTAGGCAAGTTGTGTTGACATGTTATGAAGTGTTTGTGCACATTAGAGGTCACTTAGAAGCTTGAAATGCCAATATGCAAAAATCCCTCTTTGACATGAACTTGAAAATTATAGGATTTTTGCCAACTTTGAAAGGCCATATCTTGAGTTCTAGGATGAATCAAGACATGTTCTTGTACTTTTCGAAAATGGGAAGACATAATCTACAACTTTCATGCCCAAGAATTTTTCATTTGAAGCATTTTTGGTCATGAAAGAATAGGTTGAATATCTTTCCCAAAATGGAAAGTTTCCATTACAAGTCATTTCCAAAAATAGCAAGTTTGCATTTGGCTCAAAATTCTTCAACTTTGTGACCTTATAACCACTTCTAAGATCAAATAAAGATCATAGAGACTCAAAATGATGATGATGACCCTTTGGTGCCCTTGATGGAGGCCTGAGATGCCCTGATTTTGCCATTACTTGCACAAGAAGTTACCCAATGATCAGATGACTTCCACATTGAATTTCTTCATCAAATTTGGTACACATGATCCTTATAACATATTAAGACCATTAGAAACAAGAATGACCAAAAAAATTGGGATTAAGGCCTCTGAAACCAAAACTCTAATTTTAGGTCATCTGTGCAGGAAATCTTCAGTCTGCCTCTATGCTTTTGCCATTCTTTGTGATCTCTTGACTTTTATGAACTTTGGGGGGCATATTATGATCATGGAACAAACATGGACCCTCTTGGAAAGCTTCAAGACTTTTGGGATGGCCCATATCACTTCTTGGATTGCTTAGATCACAAACCCTATATGCAGATGAAATGAAACTATGTAGATGAAACAATATGCAATATGAGGTGGTATGCCTATGCTTATGCAAAAATGAAAGACCACAAGCCATGGTGTGATAAAAAAGTGAGGGTAAATTTGGGGTGTTTACAGCTGCCCCTATTCAAGCATGAGTTAGCTGTGCAGGATGTAAGTGCCTGGCTTAACAGACAAACAAGATAACTTGTGATTGAATACCAAAGTCAGTCCGAAATTTGCACTCACTGGGGGGAAGAAGAAATGGGATATAAATTGTAAAAGATAATATAGTATGCTTATCAAGTACAAACGACGGAGGACGACCATCGAGCAGAGGATGACAGCTGGGGGTAAAACAATAAGCAAAGCAATGACGGGGACGACAATCATGCTTGGAAATAAAGAGACCGTGATGGGGACGGCCATCGGGTAAAGAAATAAAATTCTTTGGGGATTAAAGAAATGAGGGAAGCACTGACGGGGACGACCATCAGGTTGAAGGGTAAATAAACCGCGACGGGGACGGCCATCGGGTAAAAGAATAAATGAAATAATGATGAGGGACGGTCATCAAAAGGTGAAGGACGATCACCTAGAAGGGGAAGACTACTGAAAATATCACGACATAGGACGAATGCCGGATAGAAAAGGTAAACGATGGGGACGACCATCGGATAAGCATGATGAAGGACAATCATTAAGAGGTGAAGGACGATCACCTAGCAGGGTACGACTGCTCTTGGGGATTATCGTGACATAGGACGAATTCCGGATAACAAGATCAACGATGGGGACGGACATCGGATAAATGATGAGGGACAGTCATCATAAGGTGAAGGACGATCACCTAGCAGGGGACGGTTGCTGAAAATATCACGACATAGGACGAATGTCGGATAGAAAGTTCCAACAATGGGGGATTCCACTAGGGAAAGGAGGTGAAGGACGAACACCTGGCAGGGGACGACTGTCGAATAGTATCACGACATAGGACGAATGGCGGATAGGAGAAAGTTGTTTTGTTGGCGACTTATCGGGGAATGGTAAACACGGACGAGTGCTTACGCTTTTTTTAAAATAAAAGGTATAAGTGTTTGACAGTGTGTATAGATCAAAAATGCGAACGAGAATCCTTAGGACCCTGATACGGATGAGTATCGATAGAAATAAATGCTGACACGTGTTTAAAAGTGATGATACGGATGAGTATCAATCGGTTGAGCAAAGAACACGGACGAGTGTTGAATCTGCGGAGAGGTGATATATACGGACGAGTATCGAAGACTTTTGTATAAGTATGTACAAGTATGATCTGCTGGTGAAGTACGTGCAAGACATGGACGAGTGTCAAAAGATTGAACAAGGGATACGAACGAGTGTTTGACTTATTGGGGAAGTACGACACGGACGAGTGCCGAAAAGAATATGTACAAGTATAAACCAATATCTATATTGAGAAAGAAGAAGGTATTCTGGTGACCTTACTAGGGAAAGATGATATGGACGAGTTTCGAGAAAGAGCATGTATAAATATAAACAGGTATCTGTATTTGAGAGTGCAAAGGGGATGCTTTGGCTTTTATCTGCAGGAGATATGAGTTTTGTATACTGATGGCGAAGTGATAATGATATTTGCAGGTGACTGGCTCGAACCTGGCTTATGATCATGCAAATGTTTGATTTTTTCCGTAATGCTCCGTATTAGACGGTATGCTACGCTTATTTGGTGAATATGATGTGAATGCTATGATTATGCAAATGAGAGACCCGGTTCGAGATCCGGATCCCGCGGGGAGAAAGATCTCTGGGCGATCTGTTTGGAGGGAGAACTCAGCTGGGGAAAGAGATCATTGGCTGATCTGTCCGGAGGGAGAACTCTTGTTGGGGATGAGGAAGTTTCAACAACTCCACTGGGGAAGTATTTCATGCATTTCCCTGCTGGGAAGGGAATGGCCACTCTGTGGGGAAGCAAATCCACCAACTCTGCTGATGATTAGAGAATCCTGGCAACTCTTATGGGGAATAGAAAGTTTCCTGACTACTTTTTTGGGGAAATGTCGTCAAGCATTACTCGGGAGATCCCTGCTTGGGGAGGAGATAACTTCTGGGAAGTAATTTGCTGGGTATTTAATGAATTCCTCAAGGGATCCTTTGGGAGGATGAAACTTTGCGAGGATATTCTTTTTGTCAATGGGTTCTGCTGACGATATGATTGCTGACTTGGTTGGGGATACTATGCTTGATATGCCCCATGTTGTGAAGAATTGTCTGCCTTGAGTACCTGCAACCTGTTAAGACAAAGGAGAACGCACAAGTGTCCCGAGGTATCCTTAACTGGATTCTGTCATAGGAGTTAGATTTTACCTGAAAGTAACATATCTCCTGCAAGCATCTATTGAAATGGCTCATACGTTTTATGCAAGTGTTGTATCATGCACTTTGGACATTTTACAAACGAAACAAAAATGTACAAAAACAAAGTGTGACTGAAAATTTTGATTTTATTGATTTGTGTGCCCTGAATAGGCAAGTACAGTCAAAGGAGCGAATCCCCTGAAAGGAGGAGATTGTTGTAAATTGAGAAAATAAAAGTGTTGGCAATGTTGAAGATGACGCTCCAGTGAGCTTCTTTGCTATGACCCGTATGACCTTGACGTTCTTCTTATTTTGCTTCTTGAAGAAAGTTGATTATGACCGACGCTTTGTCATTTCGAAGCTTGCCATGTTGTGAGTGATACAGACGAATTCAGAATGCAGTTGTTCGCTTATTCCCTGATTTTACGTGGATCGCCCTTTCGGGTTTTCAATCCACCGGGATACCCATTTTTGCCTGAGCTGTCCGATGTGGCTTTTCAACTCAGCAGGTGTACATTTTTTCAATTTTCCCTTATTTTTTCCCGAGTCTATTATTCTGTTTTTGACTCGCCGGGATGCCCTATTTTTGCCTGGACTTACATTCTGTTTTTATGTCCAGCGGGTCATTTTATGCGGAGTATTTTTTAACTGCATCTGAATTCACAGGAGACGGGAAGTCTTCACCATCCATGGTTGTGAGCATCAGTGCTCCACCCGAGAAGACTTTGGTTATCACGTAAGGACCTTCATAGTTTGGCGTCCATTTTCCCCAGTGGTCTGTATGAGGAGGAAGGATTCTTTTCAGAACAAGCTCTCCTACTTGGTACTCTCGAGGTCTGACTTTCTGATTGAATGCTTTTTTCATTCGCTTCTAATACGACTTCCCATGAGAGGTAGCTGCTAATATTTTCTCTTCAATCATATTCAATTGATTGTATCGAGACCGGATCCATTAGGCTTCATCTAGTTTAACATCCATCATTACCCGTAATGAGGGTAGTTCAACTTCAACAGGTAGGATAGCTTCCATACCGTACACAAGCTGATAAGGTGTTGCCCTAGTAGATGTTCTGATAGAGGTTTGGTATCCATGCAAGGGAAATGGTAGCATCTCGTGCCAGTCTTTGTAGGTGACTACCATCTTCTGCACAATCTTCTTGATATTCTTGTTAGCGGCCTTAACAGCGCCATTCATCTTTGGCCTGTAAGGAGAAGAGTTGTGATGTTGAATTTTAAAGTCCCGACAAAGTTCAGCCATCATTTAGTTGTTCATATTGGAACCATTATCAGTAATGATTCGCTCGGGAATTCCATATCGACAGATGATATCTCTTTTCAGAAACCTGGCTACCACTTGTCTGGTGACGTTGGCATACGAAGCTGCTTCAACCCATTTGGTGAAGTAATCAATGGCTACTAGGATGAATCTGTGACCATTTGAAGCAGTCGGTTCAATCTTTCCAATCATACTAATACCCCACATGAAGAAGGTCCAAGGTGAAGACATTACATTCAAAGGATTTGGAGGCACATGCACTTTATCTGCGTAGATCTGGTATTTGTGGCATTTCCTAGCATATGCACAACAGTCTGCATCCATTGTGATCCAATAATAACCTAATCTTAGTAACTTCTTTTCCATTGCATGTCCTCCGGCATGGGTACCGAAAGAACCTTCATGTACTTCGTGCATCAGTAGATCTGCTTCCTTCTTGTCAACACATCTGAGCAAGACCATGTCGAAATTTCGCTTGTACAAAGAGCCATCAGTATTGAGGAAGAAAATGCCGACTATCCTTCTTAATGTCTTCTTATCATTAGACGATGCCCAGGTTGGTATGTCTGAGTTTCCAAGAAGCATTTGATGTTGTAAACACCCCAAATTTTCCCTCACCCATTCACACCATGTCTTGTGATCATTTCATATGCATAAATCCAATCATAGCATCTCATACCACATTTTTGATTCATTGCTTTGGTTCAAAGTCATATGCACCTAGGGTTTGTGATCTGAGCAATCCAAGAGCTTCTTGAGCCACTCCAAAGGTCATCAATCACTTCAAAGGGGTCCATGTATGTTCAAGCATCATATTATATCCTCTCAAAGTCAAGAATGTCAAAAAAATCACAAGAACTGAGAATGGTATGGAAGCAGAGCCAGGCTTGACTGCAAAGATGACCCAAAATTAGGGTTTTGGTTTCAGAGGCCACAACTCCAATTTTTTTGGTCATTTTTGTTTCTATTGGTCTCTATATGGTATAGGGAGTATGCATATCAAATTTCATGAAGAAATTCCATGGGGAAGTCATCTGATCAAGAGTTGACTTTTCAAGCAAGTCAATGTAAAATCAGGGCATCTGAGGCCCCCAATGACCCAACCAAAGGGTGTTCTCCATCATTTTGATTGTATATGATCTTTATTTGATCATAGAAGAAGTTGGAAGTTCACAAAATTGAAGAATTTCAAGTCTTTTGCAAAGTTGACTTTTTGGGAAAGTTGACTTTTTAATGAAATTGCCATTTTGGGAAACTTTTTCAACCCTTGCTTTTTGATTCAAAAATGCTTCAAATGGAAAAACTTTGGTCATGAAAGTTGTAGAATGGATCATTCCCTTTTCAAAAAGTACAAGAACATGACCTAATTCATTTTGGATCAAAAGTTATGGCTTGTCAAAGTTGGCTAAAATCACAAAATTTGAAGTTTTCTACCAAAGAGAAATTTTGCAAAATGTTTTGTTCAAGTGTTCTAAAGGACTCAAATGTGTATCATTTCCTCACAACATGATCATATGACCTCTAAATTTCAGAATGGGCCAAGGGATCACTCATTTTTATGGCCTATGAAGCAAGAAATCTCATAAGAAGCAAAAGTGAGGCAAGTTGCAAAAACTCACTCAAGTATGAATCCACTTGCTTGCTGACTTCACAAACAATCCAAGGGCTCTCCACACATCTTGCTGCGCAGGACACCCCATCTGTCCTTGGCTAGCAAGTAGCCCATGCCTCTCTTACACAACTTTGACATTTTGGCAACTTGAGCCATACCAATCACAAAAGCACACATCAACTCATCTGACCAATCCCATTAGTTTATACAAACAAAAAGCAAGCCAAAGCATATACAACACAAGCCTGAAAGTATCCAGAACTCAGCATTCTCATTTACCACCCCATTTGCAAAACTCTTCGAAACACTCAGCACAGGCCTCAAACATACAAACCAACTTCACAAATCAACTCAACACACTTTCCTGGTCACAAACCACCCCTCACCATAGCCTGAAACTCATTGAAACAAAAACACGATCACCACCTTCCATTGAACAGAACTTCTTCCATCTCTCAAACCATCCATTATAAACTTCAAACAAGCATTGAAAGCTTCTCAGGGGGTCCAGTGGAGTTGATTGAAAGCAAGAAACCAGCCAGAAAGTACCAGAAACCAAAGCTTCAGTTCAGGTAGCCATCTCAAACTTTTTTTTTCCAGAAACTCCATTTTAAGTTCTTAAATGCTTCTATGCACTCCCCTAATCATGGGGATATGATTATTTTTGAAAATGGTTGAGAAACCAGGATGTATGAATGCTCTGAAACGTTTTGCCCTAGGAATGTTTTGCTTCGATTTGGCTGATTGATGAATGAAAAATGATGTTTGTTAGGGGGTTTTGATTCAGTGTTGAATGGGGATGAATTCTGGGCAGTTAGATTTCATTTTTATTGCGTGTAGAGAGAGTTAGAGATTTGGATTGCCGGAGAAGACGACCGGAACAGTGTTCCGGTCGCCTGAAAGTCATTAAGGTTAATTAATTAGGGTTTAGTCTTAATTGCGTGAATTTGAATTTTGGCCGTCCAGATGCGCGCCAGGTCCACTCCCGCGCGTGTGAGTTTGAATTCTAGCCATTGATCTTGCTGACTTTCTCATTTTCAGTTTTAATTCATTTTATTTTTCATTTAATTGCATTTGTTTTCTTCATTTTATTAAAAATAGTAAAATATCTTTAAAAATTCTGAAAATTTTTATGCAACCTTTTATTAATTTTCAGAAACCAAAAACATTTTTATTTTTATTTTTTGCATTAAAATTTATTTTTAAATCATTTAAAAGTTTATTTTTAATTAAATAATGAGAATTAATTAATTAAAAATACTTTTAGGTATTTAAAAATCACCAAAAAATTCATGAAACCTTTAAAATCATTTAGAAACATTGTCCAACTCTCAAACCAAATTTATTTTTTGTTCTTGATGCCTTTTGACTATTTTCAATGGAATTAAAATCATTTCAAGGCAATATTTTGTTCCAAACTTCCAAAATTCATTTCAGCCTAACCATTGAGAGTTGGACTTTGATTCTTTTTGCACTGTGTCTTGCATATCATGTAGTTTGTAGGTTTAAATTGGCATGAATTGATCTTGCATTTCCTGTTTGTTTGACATTTTTCTTGACAAGGTACCCTAAAACCCTAGAAATCTTAAGGAATTCATAACCCTCATTAGGTTAAGAGTTAGAACCCCTCTTTTGGGCAGTGAGTTTGTATAGGTTTAGGGTTCCTTTGAATGCATTTTCAATTTTTTATCATGATGTTTGCTTCTGGTTTTGATTTTTGTTTTGTGTATTGATCATAAACCCTAATTTGGGCTTTCATTTGCATCCATCTTCCATTTGCTTGCATACCATGACTTGCCATGACATTTTATGCATCCATTTGATTCATTAGACATCTAAAGACATGTTAGAATCATGTTTGATCATTGCATCTTTCATTTGCCATGTTGTATGTCATTTGCATTCCATAACTTTTCATGTATGATCATGGTTCTAAGCATGCTTCTCTTGTATCCATATGTTCATATGATCATTCCCATGCCTTGATTCATGTTTGCATCATCTCATAGCATCATTAACATCATGTGTATGCTTCTGGTTTTGATTTGCATCATGTCATTTCATCTCATCTTGCATTGCATTGCATTCCTTTCACTAACTTTTCAGGTGGTAAGTCACTTTGAGAAGTGAATTTGCCTTCACTTCTCACAATTTCTTTTCATCCCTCCTATGCATCATTGCTGCATTTTGTCTTGTGTTTGAGATTGAGCCTGCTCATTCTTCTTCATCTTACTTTCTTTCTCCAAGTGACTTGTCTTCTTAAATGAAGCAAGTTACTTTGCTTTTCTTTGCTCCTTTCATCTGCTTCCTGGTGGTTCCTCTGAAGATCTTTCTTGTAAACCTCACAAACATTAGGATCAACCAAGCATGACAATGATTAGGGTTTTGATTAGTTCCCCATTTAGATTTTACCTTTGTGTCATCTCTTGAGTCTTCTCTTCTCATCTCATAATCAGGGACTAAACCCTAAAGGCTTTAAGGCTTTGTGATTAAGCTTATGCCTGCATCCTTCTATTAGGATGGAGTGTATAACTTTAATCCTAAGTGTTAAACCCTTAATGTGTTTAAATCCTTTAATCAATTCACCTAATAATCATCAAGACATCAAGCTTGTAACTTGGGCCTTGCATTAGGGTTCTAATTCTTCCTTAATTGGTTAAGAAGGACTAACCCTAGTGTTAATGGACAAGTCCCCCTCAAGTTGTCTTACAAACCCTAAAACTCACTTCATCATCTTATCATTAACTAAAATCCACTTAATAAAGGCTCTGTTTTGTCATGAAGTTAATCCCTAATCATGGATTAAGTTGAGGAGCTTTCCTCAGCTTAAACATTCTCATCTATTATCCTTCTATTAGGATGGTGTAATGAGTCTATTTAATCCCTGATTATGGCTTAATCCCATTACTTAACACTAAACAAAAACACCAAAAACATCTAAATAATCACAAGTAGGTTAATGATCTTAATCCTACACCAAGGTGATTAAGTGTGAGAAGCTGACTTCACACTTAAGGCATTCTCATTACCCCTAATCAGAGGGAGGATGTGATGAGTTTACTAACCCACTGTTTTAGGCTTAAGCTCATTAACTTATGACACACTTTCAAAAGCAATAAAAGACTGAAAATATCAAAAAAAACAAACAATAACCGTCTCCTTCGGGATTCTTTTTCTCATCTCATTCACTCATAAACGAGAACTTGCTTCTTCCGTCTAATGCAAGACAGTTTGCACCTGAGCCAGACAGGTCATACACTTGAGCATAGACAAGTAAGCAGTTCATCAAGTCAATTTATCTTCCAGTCTCTTTGGGTCGAACTACGGTGTTCTGACTTCCTCATTGCACGAGAGGATACGTAGGCATAACTTAACAGTTATCGAACAAAAGTTTCTGTATATTCCCCCTCTTCCAGCATCATTCTTTAAGCCTCATTATCATGAACATTTCATTCTTGTTCTCACACTGACACATCATTTATACACTTCACACTTCTTTTACACTGACACCTGTACATCCTTTTCCAGCCCCTTTATACACAGATTGCACTGACACTACCCCTTTAAAACACAAATCTTTTAAGCGTGGATCCCGTCGAGTACGACGGACAATCTGGGTGCTAATACCTTCCCAGGTTGTAACCAACCCCCTTTCTCAGTCTCTCTGGTTCCCAACCGTCTTGTCCATATCTTTTTCTTAGGTTTATGCAGCATTACATTTCCTTCGGGATAAAAATGCCTAGCTGGCGACTCTTTCTTTTCTTGTGAGTTCACTCCTGTGTGTTCTCACATCCCTCTTTCGCCGACCGTTCGCGTCTGTACCTCATTTGAGCTCAGTCTCATCTGTTGGGAGCGACAGCTTGGCGACTCTGCTGGGGATTTCTTATACTGTAACCAGGGCTTCTGGTTCTTTTTGTGGGTTCCTCCTAGCGCTTGTTTGACTTGTGTTTACTGGGGTGTTATGTGCTAATTGTGTTTGTATATCTGTGTTTATTTTATTGCTTTATGTACAGTTATTTATTGCTTTCTTTACAGCTTTATATACATCATACTGTCATACTGTTCTGGCTGGATCTGGTTTTGTTTCTTTTGTGGGTGGGGTTCTATTGAGAGTTGAGGTCCTATACCTGGGACCTGAGTGACACCTAGGCTAGAGTGGTTCATGTTCTTTCCCATTCCATTTCGGTCTAGTGCGGGAATATGAAACACGATTCAGATATGGGTTTCTTCTTGAGAACTATGTGCTACGTATTTCCTGTAGTGCTAGGGCTATCTGGGAAGCCTGCTAAGTCTGGATGACCTTTATTATGACCTTCAGAAACTGAGGTGATTTAGAGGAGGATCTTTTATGGTTATTGTAAACACTGTACCTCCGGGTTAGAAGTGTTTACACTTCTCATAACTGATCCAAGTCTGAGGATCCTTGTTTTAGAACACCACCTGTGAGGGGGTTGGGCTGTTTACAGGTTTGCAGGTACCCTTGACCTCAGCATACCCTGATACTTTGTTATGTTTGAGAATGCTTCACTTTGGACAGTTCTTGTGATTTAACCCAGGACATGTGACTCTTTATTTGAGTCCCTCACCTTGGTTACTGGACTTATGAACCTCCATCTGGACTTCTTGAACATACATGGACTTATACAAGGCAGTAATCAGATCCAGCTTGATCATAAACCCTTGCATACCATTTGCATACATCATCATTGCATCATTTAACATTTGCTTATTTGTTTTTCAGGGTATCCATGTTATATTTTGGCTTGGTTTTGACCCCTTCATCTGCATAGACCTATCTTCACTAGTATCTGCTTCAGCTATCCTCATCAGCTACCTGCTTCAGTCACCTGCATCACCAGTCTCAGCCTGTCAGTGGCCCATCTTCTAGTATCAGTCATCAGCATCTGTTTCAGCTTTTCTTCAGCAACATGGCACCCAAGAAGAGCAACATCTCCTATCATTTCTTTGAGCCTGAGCTGGCTGGTATCAGGAAGGTCCAGGCCCTGATTACTCCAGACCATATACCACTATTCAGAGAACATTATGGAGGCATCCTTGATGTGGTTATGGATTTGGACCCTTCCCAGAGGAGCTTGATTCATACTTTCCTGCAGTTCTATGATCCCCCTCTGAGGTGCTTCACCTTCCAGAATTTTCAGTTAGGACCCTTGTTGGAAGAGTATTCATCACTAATTGGTGTACCTATCAGGGGTGGAGTCCCCTTCAACCCTGAGATGGCTTTTCCCAGTAATGAAGAGGTGGCAAAGGCATTGTATCTGGAACCAGTTCTGATTGAGCAGAACATGACAGCCAAGGCTGGAATCTCTGGTCTACACTTGGATTTCTTGACCTCTCAGGCTATTCTGAAGGCCTCCTTGGGGGAGTGGAAGGCAGTCTGTGCATTATTAGCCCTTAGCATATATGGGGTTATATTATTTGCAGATGAGCCTAAGTTTATTAGCAAGAATGCAATCCATATTTTCATTCTGAGGAACCCAGTGCCCACCTTACTGGGAGATTTCTACTACTCTGTTCACCAAAGGAATGAAAAGCAAAGGGGAAGATTGATGAAATGCTGTGCTCCTTTGTTCCATACCTGGTTACTCAAGCACCTGCCCAAGACTGATGCATTCTTGAATCCTCACCAACAAAAGAACTGGGCTAGGAGGCTTGTTGCTTTGACCTCAGATGACATCAGGTGGTGCACCCAGAGCACCAAGGGCAGGGACATCATTACTAGTTGTGGGCAGTTCCCCAATGTACCTCTGATAGGAGTAAAGGGTTGCATCAACTACAACCCCCTTCTATTCAAAAGACAACTGGGCTATGCATTGGTCCACCCTCCTAGAGTGCAAGATCTAGCTGAGACCCTTTATTGTGAGATCAAGCCTAACCTGGCTACTGTCAGGCAAGCATCCTGGGCTTGGGAAATGTCCAGACTAAAGGGGTAACTATCCTTGGGAGATGCAACAATGTGGCCTCAGCTCAGTATTATGAGTGGTCTCATGCCAGGGCTCAAATTTCTGGGATGCCCTTCACCATTGAAGATGTACCTGGACCATCCACAGCACCACCTCCAACAACTGTCAGCCTGGAGGAGTTTGAGAAGCTCAAAGAGAGGAATGAGAATTTGTCTGAAGCCTTGAAGAGAACCCTCTGGGAGAGGAGTAATGGTCGTCTGGACATTGAAAGGTTAGAAAAGCTTAAGGTGGAGCATCTAGCCAGGATTGAAAAGTCAGAGGACTACATCAAGAAGTCAAGGGATGGAGAACAGATTTTGAAGAATGCCTGTAAAGAGGCCCAGTTCCAGAGAGCTAGGACTGATCTTGATTTGAAGGAGAGCCAAGCTAGGTGGGTCAGGATCACTGAAGCTCGCACTCAGGAGGATAAGAGAACTCAGGACAAGATTGAGCAGTTGGAGGCTAATGCAAAGGAGCAGCAGGAAGCCCTAGTAGCAGCCCAGAGGGAGATCTCAGAATTGAAACTCAAAGCTGGTGTGAAGAGGTCAAAGGACCAGGGCAGACACAAGAAGCTAACTGCAGCTATTGCCACCAGGAATCTTCTCATCAGGAATCTCACAGAGCATCCGGCTGACCCTGTGACTGAAGCACTACTGAAGGAAGTTCAGGAGGATGAGTTTGGCCTTAATGTCTGACTTTTGCTTGTTGTTGCTTTCATTTTATGTACTTTTCTTTTTCTTATGTTGTATTTTGACCCCTCAGAGGGCATGTATTGTAAAAAAACAAGCTATGTATGTTTTTCCATTTGTAATATATTCATTAGTTTGTTTCATTTGAATCTCTCTCCCCTAAGCAACATCAAAGCACCTTCCTCAGGGGTCTGGAAAGGTCAAAACCAAATGCCAAGCCGGATACTTTGGAAAAAAATAAGCATACTGCATTGCATACTAACTTTTGTTTTGTTTTGTAGGTTTTTTTGTTTTGTTGATACTAACTCTGTTGTGGTTCAGGAACTATTGCTCGGCGTCGGGTGTTCCCACTCAACCGTCCACACAGATATCCTACCCGCAACAACCTTCCGGGTATACAAATGGACCAAGTACAGCAGGACCTTACAGAGGTCAGGACTCAAATGGCCAATGAGAGACTGGAAATGAGAAATCAGATGACCCAGTTTATGGAGGTGATGAATGGATTGGCACAGAGCCAAGAGAGATTAAGGGCATTAGTAGAAAGACAGACCCAGGAGGAACCCCATCTAGGGACTGGGGGAACAAGCAATAATGAGAGGGTTCAGCCTCATGTTAATCCTCCAGTGTATGGCCCTCACCTTCACCCGGAGATCAACATCCCTATTAATGTGCAAGGGAATGCCACTGCAGACAGAGTATTACAGGAAGACCCCCAGGAAGATCAATTTACTGTGATGGGGGCTGGGGATGAAGCCTATGATAGGAGGCTAGATGAAATTGCTGAAAAATTGAGATCCCTGGAGTCTCGGAATTCCTTGGGCTTTGATGTTATGGACATGGGCTTAGTGGACGGGGTAAGGATTCCCCACAAGTTTAAACCTCCGTGCTTTGAGAAGTACAACGGAACTTCCTGTCCCCGAACCCACTTACAATCCTTTCTGGGAAGGCTGAAGGCATATACCACGGATGAAAAGCTATGGATGTTTTATTTTGAAGATAGCTTAACAGGAGCTTCAAGGGAATGGTACTCTCACTTGACTAGAGCAACCATCAGATGCTGGAAGGACCTAGCTGAGGCCTTTATCAGACAATACCAGTATAACTTGGATATGGCTCCTAACAGGACCCTCCTGATGGGAATGTCTCAATCATCCAGGGAAAGCTTCCGGGAGTACGCCCAGAGGTGGAGACAGCTTGTTGCTGCTGTCCAACCACCCATGTCGGAAAGGGAAATGGCCGACATGTTTATGAACACCCTCCAAGGGACATACATTGACAGGCTAGCTGCCTTTTCTTCCACTAGCTTCGCTGACGTAGTCATAGCTGGGGAAAGAATTGAGAGCCTATTAAATATGGGCAAGATTTCTAACAATGGTGTGAGCTCGTCCAACAACCCCAGAAAACCTTTTGTAGGTCCAAGAAGAACCGGTGAGACTAATGCTATTCAGGCCAGCAGGGGCAGACCATAATATGTTCATAGGTCAGTGGCAGCAGTCACCATTCCCACTCCAATGCCTCAACAACCAGCTTATCAACCACAGCAACAACCCCATTACCAGCAACAAACTCAGTATCCTCCTCAGAGAAACTACAACAACAACAACAACAGTCAGCAAAGACCATTTCAACAGAGACCATCTCAGGCCAATAGGGTGATCGATCCGATCCCTATGCCTTATGCCGCTTTACTGCCACAGCTCCTGAAGCTCAACCTGGTTGAGTTAAGGACGTTGGCACCACCAGATCCTTCCAGTCTGCCAAGAAATTATGACGCCAATGCCAGATGTGCTTTTCACTCCAACGCACCTGGCCACAGTACAGAGAAGTGCAGAGCTTTACAGATGAAGGTGCAAGACCTGGTAGATTCCAAAGCTCTAAATTTTGCACCCCCGCCAAATGTTAACAAAAACCCTATGCCCAACCACGGAGGGCCCAGAATTAATGCTATTGAGGAAGATAAGCCGTCTTTCTTAATAACCAGTGTTGGGCAGATCCGGACACCCTTGGTGGAGATTAAAGCTCAACTCCTTGAATGTCAGATATTCCCTGGGCGTGAGCTCGGGTGCGGTTATTGCAACATTTAGGTAAATGGATGTGATAACTTGAGAAGCGGCATAGACAGTCTTATCCAGAATGGTCTACTTCAAATCACAACATCAATACCTTCAAATCCGGCAATCCCTTCGACAACAGTTCCAGAGTCTCCTACAACTGCAACAACAATTATTCCAAACAATTCTTCAGTTTCATCAACAAATGCTTCAAATATCACTTCAACAAGTCAGATTCCAACAAACATTACTTCTACAACATCAGCACCCCTCTATTCAGAATCTTCTCCTACAACACCGGCAAATATCTCAGCAGTCACTATTTATTATGATCCGTCAAGTATTCCTCCGAACAGCAATTTTCAACAGCAAGCAGTGGCATCCCCTGCCATATCACCAGTTACTATCTACTATGATCCACATACTATTGCAACACCCTCCTCTGCTGCAATCAGCCCGGTTACCATCACGGTACCTGGGCCCGTTCCATATGAAAGCAGTAATGCCATCCCTTGGCATTACGGCTCAGATCTATACTGCGAAGGGCAGAAAATCACTCTTGAATCATCAACTTCTTCACCACAAATAGACAATGTGGGGGGAGGCGGAGGCTTCACTCGAAGCGGACGCCTTTTTGCCCCACAAATTCCAAGACCCATTGCTGAAGCAGAAGCTGCTGCCAAGGCAAAAGGGAAGAGCATGGTGCAAGAAGAACAAGTTGCTAAAGAAGTTTTAAAGACCCCTTTTGATCAAGAGGTTGATGAATTCATGAGAATCATCAAGAAAAGTGATTACAAGATAGTGGACCAGCTTCACCAGACACCTTCCAAGATCTCCATTTTATCATTACTAATGTGCTCCGAGGCTCATCGGAACGCACTATTAAACGTCTTGCACGCAGCTTATGTGCTAGAGGAGATTACCGTCAATCAGTTGGAAGCTGTAGTTGGAAATGTTAACGCTAGTCATGGACTAGGATTTACCAACACTGATTTGACAACGGAAGGTCGCGATCACAACAAGGCTTTGCACATTACCTTGGAGTGTAAGGGTGCAGTTCTTTCTCATGTATTGGTGGACACAGGGTCATCCCTCAATGTCCTACCTAAGAAAGCCCTCGTGAAGCTGGAATATGAAGGATTGGCATTGCGCCCCAGTAACTTAATAGTGAGAGCCTTTGACGGTTCTAAGAGATCAGTTCTGGGAGAAATTGAGTTGCCTATAACGATTGGCCCACAGACTTTCAAAACGACCTTCTTCGTGATGGATATACAGCCTGCCTACAGCTGTCTATTGGGTAGACCATGGATACACGCCGCTGGCGCCATGACCTCAACCCTTCACCAGAAGTTAAAATTCGAGTGGGAGGGCCAAGTCGTTACTATTTGTGGAGAAGAGGACATTTTTGTTAGCCACCTGGCTACATACAAATACATTGAGATGGACGGGGAGATCCACGAAACCATGAGTCAGGGATTCGAAGCCCTAAACATCAATGAAGCATCTGCTGTACTTGGGACCTCCATGACATCTTACCAGCAAGCCAGGAAGGTTGTTGAAGAAGGGAATGCCCAGGGCTGGGGCAAGCTGTTGCCCGTAGAGAAGAAAGAGGACAGATTTGGGTTGGGTTACAAACCAACTCAACAAGATCAATCAGAGGCTGCTAAGAAGCCCAGTTTTGTCAGTGGGGGGATGCTCACCCCTGATGCAGTAAACAACTTGGAAGATGAGTCGGAAGATGAGCGCAACCTGGAGAGCTGGATACGTCCAAGGATCCCGGGGAGCCGTATCTCAAATTGGTCTTCCCAGGAGATTATAAGGGTTACTCCTGCAGAGTAATTATTATTTCCTGTATATTTTAAGCATGCATCAAGTCTTGCATCTTGCCCAAGATGACAAGACTCATTTTGTAATCGGGCCATCTGTAATTTTGTGCAAACAGATCAATCAATGATAATCAGACATCTTTTGCAAATGAGTCTTTTTTCTTTTCCGCTCACTGTTTTTCCATTTTTCTTTTTGTACAAAAATAAATGGCAATGTTTTCAAAATGATAACTTCATTTCACTCTTTTTAAACAAGATTAAAATCAATCACTAAAATGAACAATCTAAACCCTTGCAGAGAGTGCCTTTCAGACTGCACCGACAACAGCACAGCTATGGCTTCGTATGACTTTGACAATCCAATCAATCAAGCCGATGAAGGGGTTGAAGAAGATTTTGAGCTTCCTGAAGAGCTAGCCAGGTTATTGAGGCAAGAGGAAAAGGTTATCACTCCTCATCAGGAGGAGATTGAAACAGTTAATCTTGGTACGGATGAAGACGTGAAAGAGGTTAAGATCGGGGCCTGCCTACAAAACTTAGTGAAAGAACAACTGATTGATCTGCTTCGGGAGTATGCGGATGTGTTTGCTTGGTCTTACCAAGATATGCCAAGGTTGGACACCGATATCGTCATGCACAAGCTGCCATTAAAAGAAGACTGCCCGCCAGTAAAACAGAAGCTGCGCCGTACTCGCCCGGATATGGCAATGAAGATAAAGGAAGAGGTACAAAAGCAGTGGGACGCCGGGTTCCTTGCTGTGACTAGCTATCCGCCGTGGGTTGCTAATATTGTACCTGTGCCAAAGAAAGACGGCAAAGTGAGGATGTGTGTTGACTACCGGGATCTGAACAGAGCCAGCCCGAAAGATGATTTCCCATTACCTCACATTGATGTATTGGTTGATAATACGGCTCAGTTCTCGGTATTCTCCTTCATGGACGGATTTTCAGGATACAATCAGATCAAAATGTCACCTGAAGACATGGAGAAGACAACTTTCATCACACCCTGGGGCACGTTCTGTTACAAGGTGATGCCATTCGGACTGAAGAACGCAGGTGCAACATATCAACGGGCTATGGTAACATTATTCCACGATATGATCCATAAAGAAATCGAGTGTTATGTGGATGACATGATTGCCAAGTCCCTCACAGAAGAAGACCACCTGGTGAATCTGTTGAAGCTATTCAAGCGTCTGAGGAAATACCAACTGAAATTGAACCCCAACAAATGCACATTCGGGGTGCGATCCGGTAAACTGCTGGGATTTATTGTAAGCGAGAAAGGGATTGAGGTTGACCCTGATAAAGTCAAAGCCATTCAAGAAATGCCTGCACCAAAGTCTGAAAAAGAAGTTCGAGGGTTTCTAGGTAGATTGAACTACATTTCAAGGTTCATATCTCACCTTACTGCAACATGTGAACCCTTGTTCAAGCTGTTAAGAAAAGAACAGACGGTCAGGTGGAACGAAGACTGCCAGAGGGCTTTTGACAAGATTAAAGAATACTTGCAAGAACCACCAATCCTTATGCCTCCAGTTGAAGGAAGACCTCTGATAATGTACTTGACAGTATTAGAAGTGTCAATGGGGTGTGTGCTGGGCCAGCATGACGAGTCTGGTCGAAAAGAGTATGCAATATACTACCTAAGCAAAACGTTTACCGACTGTGAACAACGTTATTCACTGCTCGATAAAACTTGTTGTGCTTTAGCGTGGGCTGCTCGCCGACTGAGACAGTATATGCTGACCCACACTACTCTATTGATCTCCAAGATGGACCCAGTCAAGTACATTTTCGAGAAGCCAGCTCTTACCGGACGGGTTGCAAGATGGCAGATGATCCTCACAGAATATGACATCCAGTACACATCTCAGAAAGCCATCAAGGGCAGTGTATTGTCTGATTATCTTGCTGAGCAACCTATTGATGATTACCAGCCTATGAGGTTTGACTTCCCTGATGAAGACATCATGTTCATAAAAGCAAAAGATCATGAAGAGCCTATTCACACTGAAGGGCCTGACCCGGAAGAAGAATGGACTATGATGTTTGACGGGGCTGTTAATATGAATGGTCGGGGTGTTGGTGCAGTGCTCATTACACCTAAGGGAGTCCACCTGCCTTTCTCGGCAAAACTCACCTTTAACTGCACTAACAACGAAGCTGAATACGAAGCTTGCATTATGGGTCTTGAGGAAGCCATTGACCTCAGGATCAAAACATTGACTGTATTCGGAGATTCAGCTCTGGTAGTTAATTAAACCAACGGCAAATGGTACACCCACCAGGATCATCTGATACCTTACAGGGATTATACAAGAAGGTTATTGACTTTCTTCACAACGGTCAAGCTTGAGTATATCCCTCGGGACGAGAATCAGTTTGCGGATGCTCTGGCTACCATTTCATCCATGATCAAAGTTCAAGCTGCCAACTTTGTGCCTCGGATTTCGGTGTCCAGACTTGATAGACCAGCATATGTATTTGCAGCAGATGTTGTCAAAGATGATAAGCCTTGGTTCCATGACATTAAGTGTTTCTTGGAGGATCAAACATACCCACTTGGGGCATCTTCTAATGACAAGAAGACTCTAAGAAGGCTTGCTGGTAGCTTATTCCTGAACACTGATGGTTCCCTGTACAAAAGAAACTTTGATATGGTACTCCTCAGATGCGTTGATAGAACAGAAGCAGGCTTGTTGATGCACGAGGTGCACGAAGGATCCTTTGGTACCCACGCAGGAGGGAATGCCATGGCTAAAAATTTGCTAAGATCAGGCTATTACTGGATCACAATGGATGCCGATTGTTGTGCCTATGCCAGAAAATGCCATAAATGCCAGATCTATGCGGATAAGGTGCATGTGCCTCCCAATCCTCTGAATGTGATTTCTTCTCCTTGGCCCTTTGCTATGTGGGGCATTGACATGATTGGTAAGATTGAGCCGACTGCTTCAAATGGCCACAGATTCATCTTGGTTGCCATTGACTATTTTACCAAGTGGGTCGAAGCGGCTTCCTATGCCAATGTTACAAGGCAAGTGGTAGCCCGATTTCTGAAGAGAGACATCATCTGTCAATACGGAGTTCCCGAGCGAATCATTACTGATAATGGTTCCAACCTGAACAACAAAATGATGGCAGAGCTATGCCGGGACTTCAAGATCCAACACCACAATTCTTCTCCTTACAGACCAAAGATGAACGACGCTGTTGAGGCAGCTAACAAGAATATCAAGAAGATTGTGCAGAAGATGGTAGTCACCTACAAAGACTGGCATGAGATGCTACTGTTTGCCTTGCATGGGTACCGCGCGTCAATCAGAACATCCACCGGGGTAACACCGTATCAGCTTGTGTATGGTATGTGTCGCTCCCGATAAATGGGAATGACCCAGATAAGGGTACAGACGCGAACGGTCGGCGAAAGAGGGATGCGAGAACACACAGGAGTGAACTCACAGGAAATGAATAGAGTCGCCAGCTAGGCATTTTTATCCCGAAGGAAAGGTAATGCTGCATAAACCTAGGAAAAGATATGGATAAGACGGTTGCGAACAAGAGAGACTGAGAAAGGGGGTTGGTTACAACCTGGGAAGGTATTAGCACCCAGATTGTCCGTCGTACTCGACGGGATCCACGCTTAAAAGATTTGTGTTTTAGAGGGGTAGTGTCAGTGCAATTTGTGTATAAAAAGAGCTGGAGAAAGATGTACAGGTGTCAGTGTAAGAGAAGTGAAGTGTATAAATGAAGTGTCAGTGTAAGAACAAGAGTGAAATGCTCATGATAATGAGGCTAAAAAATAATGCTGGAAAGAGGGGGAATATACAGAGACTTTTGTTCGATAACTGTTAAGTTATGCCTACGTATCCTCTCGTGCAATGAGGAAGTCAGAACACCGTAGTTAGACGCAAAGAGACTAAAAGATAAATTGACTCGTGAACTGCTTACTTGTCTATGCTCAAGTGTAAGACCTGTCTGGCTCAGGTGCAAACTGTCTTGCATTAGACGGAAGAAGCAAGTTCTCGTTTATGAGTGAGTGAGGTGAGAAAAGAATCCCGGAGGAGACGATCATTGTTTGTTTTTGTGTTTTCAGTCTTTTATTGCTTTTTTGAAGTTTGTCATAAGTTAATGAGCTTAAGCCTAAACCAATGGATTTTAGTAAACTCATCACATCTTCCCTCTGATTAGGGGTAATGAGAATGCCTTAAGTGTGAAGTCAGCTTCTCACACTTAATTACCTTTGATGTAGGATTAAGATCATTAACCTACTTGTGATTATTTAGATGTTTTTGTTGTTTTTGTTTAGTGTTAAGTAATGAGATTAAGCCATAATCAGGGATTAAATAGACTCATTACACCATCCTAATAGAAGGATGATAGATGAGAGTGTTTAAGCTGAGGAAAGCTCCTCAACTTAATCCATGATTAGGGATTAAACCCATGACAAAACAAAGCCTTTATTAAGTGGATTTTAGTTAATGATATGATGAAGAAGTGATTTTTAGGGTTTGTAAGACAACTTGAGGGGGACTTGTCCATTAACACTAGGGTTAGTCCTTCTTAACCAATTAAGGAAGAATTAGAACCCTAATGCAAGGCCCAAGTTACAAGTGTGATGCCTTGATGATTATTAAGTGAATTGACTAAGAGATTTAAACACATTAAGGGTTTAACACTTAGGATTAAAGTTATACACTCCATCCTAATAGAAGGATGCAGGCATAAGCTTAATCACAAAGTCTTAAAGCCTTTAGGGTTTAGTCCCTGATTATGAGATGAGAAGAGAAGAATCAATGAGACACAAAGGTAAAACTAAGTGGGGGACTAATCAAAACCCTAATCATTGTCATGCTTGGTTGTTCCTAAGGTTTGTGAGGTTTACAAGAAGAATCTTCAGAGGAACCACCAGGAAGCAGATGAAAGGAGCAAGAGAAGCAAAGTAACTTGCTTCATTCAAGAAGACAAGTCACTTGAGGAAAGAAGGTAAGAAGAAGAAGAATGATCAAGCTCAATCTCAAGCACAAGATAAAATGCAGCAATGATGCATAAGAGAGATGAAAAGAAAATGTGAGAAGTGAAGGCAAATTCACTTCTCAGAATTACTTACCACCTGAAAAGTTAGTGAAAGGAATGCAATGCAATGCAAGATGAGATGAAATGACATGATGCAAATCAAAACCAGAAGCATACACATGATGTTAATGATGCTATGAGATGATACAAACATGAAACAAAGCATGGGGATTATCATACAAACTTATGGATGCAAATGAAGCAAGTTTAGAACCATGATCATACATGAAAGGTTATGAAGTGCAAGTGGCATACAACATGGCAAATGCAATATGCAATGATCAAACATGATTCTAATATGTCTTAAGATGTCAAATGAATCAAATGGATGCACAAAATGCTATGGCAAGTCATGGTATGCAAGCAAATGCAAGATGAATGCAAAAGGAAGCCCAAATTAGGGTTTATGATCAATGCAACAAACAAAAACAAAAACCAGAAGCAAACATCAAGATAAAAAATTGAAAATGCAACCAAGGGAACCCTAACCCTACACAAACTCACTGCCCAAAGGAGGGGTTCTAACTCTTAACCTAATGAGGGTTATGAATTTCCTAAGATTTCTAGGGTTTTAAGGTACCTTGTTAAGAAAAATGTCAAACAAATTGAAAACACAAGATCAAATCATGCCAATTTAATCTCACAAACTACATGATATGCAAGACACAATGCAAAAAGAACCATAGTCCAACTCTCAAAAACTAGGCAGAAGTGAATTTTCAAAGATTGGATCAAAATAATGCTTTGAAATTGAATTAATTCCATGGAAAATTGTCAAAATGCATTAAGATCAAAAAAGAAATTTGGTTTGAGGGTTGGACAATGTTTCTAAATGATTTTAAAGGTTTCATGAATTTTTTGGTGATTTTTAAATACCTAAAAGTATTTTTAATTAATTAATTCTCATTAATTAATTAAAAATAAACTTTTAAATGATTTAAAAATATTTTTTAATGCAAAAAATAAAAATAAAAATGTTTTTGGTTTCTGAAAATTAATAAAAGTTTGTACAAAAATTTTCAGAATTTTTAAGATTGTTTTGCTATTTTAAATTAAATGGACAAATTAAATGGATAAAAATGAAAATAAAAACTAATTAAATGAGAAGTCAACACAATCTAAGGCCAGTATTCAAACTCAGGGTGGAGGGAAAGACTGCGCGCGCTCATGGACGGCTGGGATTGCTTCTGGAAAATTCAAACTTAAACCTAATTAATTAAACTAATTAATTTGAATTAGGGTTAAGTGGCAGATCTGGTGCGTTCATTCACGCGGGAGTCAAAGCCAGTCAACTCATCCTACGCTCAGAATTCAAACTCTCATTAATTACAGGGATTAGCCCTAATTATTTTCAGGTGGCCGGAGAAGACTTCCGGTTGTCTTCTCCGGTGGGACTCCCACCTGAAAAGTTCTAAAATCCCCAAAACTTCATGAAAACGAAAACTAATTGCCCAGAAATCATCCCCATGCCAAACCAAATCAAAACCCCCATTCAAACATCATTTCTCTTTCATCAATCAACCAAATCGAAGCAAAACGTTTTTAGGGCAAAAAAATTTCAGAGAGTTCATACATGCTGGTTTCTCAACCATTTTCAAAAGTAAACACATATTCATGATCAGGGAAGTGCATAGAAGCTTTTAAGAACTTAAAAACATGTTTCTGGAAAAAAGTTTTGAGATGACTACCTGAACTGAAGCTTTTGATTCAGGAGCTTTCTGGCTGTTTCTTTGGCTCAAATCCACTCCAATGATCCTCCTAAGAAGCTTGCAATGCTTGTTTGAAGTTTAGAATGGATGGTTTGAGAGATGGCAGAAGTTCTGTTCAATGGCAAGTGGTGATCGTGTTTTTGATTCTTTGAGTTTCAGGCTATGGTGAGGGGTGTTTTTTGATCAGGGAAGTGTGTTGAGTTGATTTGTGAAGTTAGTTTTTGTGTTTGTGGCTTGTGCTGAGAGTTTCGAATGCTCTTGCAAGTTGGTGTGAAAATGGGAATGCTGTGTTTGAGAATGCTTCAGGCCTGTGTTTTGTATGCTTTGGCTTGCTTTTGATTTGCATAAACTATAGTGATTGGTCAGAAGAAGTGATGTGTGCTTTATTGATTGGTATGGCTCAAGTTGCCAAAATGTCAAAGTTGTGTAAGAGAGGTATGGGCTACTTTCTAGCCAAGGACAAAAGGTATGTCCTGCGCAGCATGATGTGGGGAGAACCCTAGGATTGATCAGCAAGTCAGCAAGCAAGTGGATCTTTACTTGAGTGAGTTTTTGCAAGTTGGTTCACTTTTGCTCCTTATGAGATATCTTGCTTCATAAGCCATAAAAATGTGAGATTTCTTGGCCCATTCTGAATTTTAGGTCTTGTGTGATCATGTTATGAAGTTTAGAAGTCCATTTGATAACTAAATTTTCCTTGAGAAGTGAATTTGCAACTTTGCCTCTTTGGTGGAAACTTTGAAATTTTGTGATTTTTGCCAACTTTGACAAGCCATAACTTTTGATCCAAAATGAATTAGGTCATGTTCTTGTACTTTTTGAAAAGGGAATGATCCATTCTACAACTTTCATGACCAAAGTTTTTTCATTTGAAGCTTTTTTGAATCAAAAAGTAAAGGTTGAAAAAGTTGCCTAAAATGGCAATTTCATTAAAACTCAAACTTTCCCAAAAAGTCAACTTTGCAAAAGACTTGAAATTCTTCAATTTTGTGAACTTCCAACTTCTTCTATGATCAAATAAAGATCATATAGAATCAAAATGATGAAGAACACCCTTTGGTTGGGTCATTGGGGGCCTCAGATGCCCTGATTTTGCACTGACTTGCTTGAAAAGTCAACTCTTGATCAGATGACTTCCCCAAGGAATTTCTTCATGAAAATTGACATGCATACTCCCTATACCATATAGAGACCAATAGAAACAAGAATGACCAAAAAATTTGGAGTTATGGCCTCTGAAACCAAAACCCTAATTTTAGGTCATCTGTGTAGTCAAGCCTGGCTCTGCTTCCATACCTTCCTCAGTTCTTGTGATTTTTTGACATTCTTGACTTTGAGAGGATATAAAATGATGTTTGAACACACATGGACTCCTTTGAAGTGATTGATGGCCTTTGGAGTGGCTCAAAAAGCCCTTGGATTGCTCAGATCACAAACCCTATATGCAAATGACTTTGAATCTATGCAGTGAATCAAAAATGTGGTATGAGATGCTATGATGGTGTTTATGCATATGAAATGGTCACAAGCCATGGTGTGAATGGGTGAGGGCAAATTTGGGGTGTTTACAGTATGGAAGCAGTCCTACCTGTTGAAGTTGAATTACCCTCCCTGCGAGTACTGATGGATGTTAAGCTAAGCGAAGCAGAATGGGTCCGATCCCGATACGAGCAACTGAGTCTGATCGAAGAGAAAAGATTGGCTACAATCTGTCATGGGCAGTTGTATCAGAAAAGAATGAAGAAAGCCTTCGATCAGAAAGTTAGGCTCCGAGAGTACCAAGTAGGAGATCTTGTGCTGAAAAGACTCCTCCCTCCTCATACAGACCACAGGGGCAAGTGGACTCTGAACTATGAAGGACCATTCGTAGTAAAGAAAGTTTTCTCCGGTGGAGCACTCATGCTTAGCACTATGGATGGTGAAGATTTCCCGTCCCCTGTGAACTCAGATGCAGTTAAAAAATACTTCGCATAAAAAATGACCCGCTGGACATAAAAACAGAATGTAAGTCCAGGCAAAAATAGGGCATCCCGGCGAGTCAAAAACAAAATAAAAGACTCGGGTAAAAATAAGGGAAAATAAACAAAAAAATGTACACCCGCTGAGTTGAAAAGCTGCATTGGACAACTCAGGCAAAAAAGGGTATCCCGATGGATTGAAAACCCGAAAGGGCGATCCGTGCAAATTAAGGGAATAAGCGAACAACTGCATTCTGAATTCGTCTGTATCACCTACAACTTGGTAAACTTCGGGAGGATCAAGCTTCTTTCAGAATCAGCCCTCTTTAGAAAGCAAGACGAGAAGAACGTCAAATGTCATACGAGTCATAGCAAGGGGAAGCTCCTTGAAGCGTCGTCAACATTGCCAACATTTTGTTTCTCAAATTGTAACAATCTCCTCATTTTAGGGGATATATTTCTTTGACAATTCAGGGCATATGAATTAATAAAATCAGATTTTCAGTCATGTCTCGTCTCGTACATTTTATTTTCATTTGCAAAATGTCCGATGTCTATAAGATACTGATTGCATAAACACAGATGTTTCTTTTCTAAAGAATGCGTGCTTGCAGAAAATATATTTACTCCCGGGAGTGTCTGAACTCCTATGATGGAATCTGGTAAGGGATACCTCGGGATTACTTGCACGTTCCTATCTTTGCAGGATTGCAGGTATTCAAAGCATGACATGGGGCATGCAAGCTTCACCCCAGCAAGCTGACAAATCAGCACTCACTCAAAGTGTTTTCTCCCCAGCTGAGTTGCCACTTGTTGCTTCGCCCAGCCGAGGTGCCAATCATTCTTCCTCCTCAGCCAAGTACAAAATCCAGGGAACCATCTCCCCACAGAGCTTCAGCCTCTATCCAGAAGAGCAGCACACGAAAGAATCACAACAGAGTAACGAAGGCTTCTACAAACCCCAGCTGGGTCCCTCGTTACCAAGGATGAGTCTATCAGTGATCTATTCCCCAAGCAGATACATCTTGTCAGCTCTACCAATGATCTCATCCCCAGCTGGGATACTCATTTCAAACAGATTGGCCAAAGATCTTCACAGCAGCGGGATCCGAATCTTGGATCGGTATCTTTTGCATAATCATAGCATTCGCATCATATTCACCAAACAAAGCGTAGCATTCCGTTTAATACGGAGCATTACGGCAAAAATCAAACATATTGCATAATCATAAGTCGTGGTCTGAACCAAACACTTGTGAATAATGACAATCCATCAACAATATACGGAATGCTCCCCAGATTCCCCAGCAAAGAGCTAAAGCAGTTGCCTTACACCCACAAACACCAATACATACCCTTTGTGACACCCGTCCATGTCACATCCCCAACAGAAAGCCAAAGTATTCCCTTTGCACTCACAAATACATATACCTCTTGACACTCGTCCATGTCACTTTCCCCAGCAGGTTGAACACTCAACTGTATACCACTCATTACTCCCGTTTTCACGTATACAGATACTCGTCCGTATCTTGCCTATATTACTCACTACTCCTCAGATTCAACACTCGTCCGTGTTTTGTGTTAACCAGTTGGTACTCGTCCGTACCATCATCTCAGAACATGCGTCAAGCATTTGTTTCTACTCGATACTCGTCCGTATCACAGTCCTAAGGATGCTCGTCCGCATCTTTAATCCATACACTGTGTCAAACACTCTTGTCTTCTTGAATTTAGACACTCGTCTGTGTCTACTTTTCCCCAGAAGAGTCCCCTCAGAATCAACACTCGTCCGTGTTCCTTGTTAACCAGTTGATACTCGTCCGTATCATCATCTCTGAACACGTGTCAGTATTTGTTTCTACCTGATACTCGTCCGTATCATAGTCTTAAGGATGCTCGTCCGCATCTTTAATCTATACACAACACCAAACACTTATACCTTTTATTTCTTGGATATAAACACTCGTCCGTGTTTACTATTCCCCAGTAGATCGCCCGCAAAGCAAAATTTCTCTTTTATCTGACATTCGTCCTATGTCATGATAAACCTTGGGAGCAGCCGTCCCCTGATAGGTGATCGTCCTTCACCTCTTGATGATCATCCTTCATCATGCCCATCCGATGGCCGTCCCCATCGTCGACCTTTTATCCGACATTCGTCCTATGTCGTGATGTTTAGCAGCCGTCCCCTGCTAGGTGATCGTCCTTCACCTCTTGATGATCGTTCTTCATCATTTTACCCGATGGCCGTCCCCATCGTTGATCTTTTTATCTGACGTTCGTCCTACGTCATGATAAACCTTGAGAGCAGCCGTCCCCTGCTAGGTGATCGTCCTTCACCTCTTGATGATCGTCCTTCATCATGCTCGACCGATGGCCGTCCCCATCGTTGACCTTTTATCCGGCATTCGCCCTATGTCGCGATACTTTCGGCAGCCGTACCCTGCCAGGTGATCGTCCTTCACCTTAGATGACTGTCCCTCATCTTATCCCCTTTCAGAGCAGCCGTCCCCTGCTAGGTGATCGTCCTTCACCTTTGATGACCGTCCCTCATCATTATTTCATTTATTCTTTAACCCGATGGCCGTCCCCATCGTGGTCCCTTTTCCTTTTTCAGTTTAGCCCGATGGCCGTCCCCATCGTTGGTTACCTTACTTTATGAACTTGATGGCCGTCCCCATCATTTTTCATTAATCCCCAGAGAATCTTATAGCTTTACTTGATGGCGGTCCCCATCATAATCTCCGGTAGCCCCAGCATGTCGGCCGTCCCCGTCATTGCTTTATTTCACACATTCTCCCCAGCATGTCGGCCGTCCCCGCCATTGCCCTTTCCCCAGCAGTCGTCCTTTGCTCGACGGTCGTCCTCCGTCGCCCGCACTTTATATTATACTTTATTTTCTTTTACAATCTATATACACTTTTCTTCTTCATTCTGTGAGTGCAAATTTTGGACTGTCTTTAGTATTCAACCACAAGTTATCTTGTTTGCCTGATAAGCCGTCGCTTACATCCTGCACAGCTAACTCATGTTTGAATAGGGGCAGCTGTAAACACCCCAAATTTGCCCTCACCCATTCACACCATGGCTTGTGATCATTTCATATGCATAAATCCAATCATAGCATCTCATACCACATTTTTGATTCATTGCTTTGGTTCAAAGTCATCTGCACCTAGGGTTTGTGATCTGAGCAATCCAAGAGCTTCTTGAGCCACTCCAAAGGTCATCAATCACTTCAAAAGGGTCCATGTATGTTCAAGCATCATATTATATCCTCTAAAAGTCAAGAATGTCAAAAAAATCACAAGAACTGAGAATGGTATGGAAGCAGAGCCAGGCTTGACTGCACAGATGACCCAAAATTAGGGTTTTGGTTTCAGAGGCCACAACTCCAATTTTATTGGTCATTCTTGTTTCTATTGGTCTCTATATGGTATAGGGAGTATGCATATCAATTTTCTTGAAGAAATTCCATGGGGAAGTCATCTGATCAAGAGTTGACTTTTCAAGCAAGTCAATGTAAAATCAGGGCATCTGAGGCCCCCAATGACCCAACCAAAGGGTGTTCTCCATCATTTTGATTTTATATGATCTTTATTTTATCATAGAAGAAGTTGGAAGTTCACAAAATTGAAGAATTTCAAGTCTTTTGCAAAGTTGACTTTTTGGGAAAGTTGACTTTTTAATGAAATTGCCATTTTGGGAAACTTTTTCAACCCTTGCTTTTTGATTCAAAAATGCTTCAAATGGAAAAACTTTGGTCATGAAAGTTGTAGAATGGATCATTCCCTTTTCAAAAAGTACAAGAACATGACCTAATTCATTTTGGATCAAAAGTTATGGCTTGTCAAAGTTGGCTAAAATTACAAAATTTGAAGTTTTCTACCAAAGAGACATTTTGCAAAATGTTTTGTTCAAGTGTTCTAAAGGCCTCAAATGTGTATCATTTCCTCACAACATGATCATATGACCTATAAATTTCAGAATGGGCCAAGGGATCACTCCTTTTTATGGCCTATGAAGCAAGAAATCTCATAAGAAGCAAAAGTGAGGCAAGTTGCAAAAACTCACTCAAGTATGAATCCACTTGCTTGCTGACTTCACAAACAATCCAAGGGCTCTCCACACATCTTGCTGTAGGATCAAGCGCTTACCACTGTACTAAAAGCAATTGTTGTTAGTGAAGGCGCAACTTTATTTCCTTATAGTATAGAGTCTTTTAAGGGGCTGCGCCTATTAAGCGCCATGGGTTGGGATGTTAAGCCCATCGAATCCCTAAGGGTGACGCTGAATTAATAAATCCAACAATCTCCCCCCCAGTGTCAACTGGGGGGATTCGAACCCATGACCGGGCTCTGATACCACTTGTAGGATCAAACGCTTACCACTGCACTAAAAGCAATTGCTGTTAGTGAAGGCGCAACTTTATTTCCTTATAGTATAGAGTCTTTCAAGGGGCTGCGCCTATTAAGCGCCATGGGTTGGGATGTTAAGCCCATCGAATCCCTAAGGGTGACGCTGAATTAATAAATCCAACACTTGCTGCGCAGGACACCCCATCTGTCCTTGGCTAGCAAGTAGCCCATGCCTCTCTTACACAACTTTGACATTTTGGCAACTTGAGCCATACCAATCACAAAAGCACACATCAACTCATCTGACCAATCCCATTAGTTTATACAAACAAAAAGCAAGCCAAAGCATATACAACACAAGCCTGAAAGTATCCAGAACTCAGCATTCTCATTTACCACCCCATTTGCAAAACTCTTCGAAACACTCAGCACAGGCCTCAAAATACAAACCAACTTCACAAATCAACTCAGCACACTTCCCTGGTCACAAACCACCCCTCACCATAGCCTGAAACTCATTGAAACAAAAACACGATCACCACCTTCCATTGAACAGAACTTCTGCCATCTCTCAAACCATCCATTATAAACTTCAAACAAGCATTGAAAGCTTCTCAGGGGGTCCAGTGGAGTTGATTGAAAGCAAGAAACCAGCCAGAAAGTACCAGAAACCAAAGCTTCAGTTCAGGTAGCCATCTCAAACTTTTTTTTCCAGAAACTCCATTTTAAGTTCTTAAATGCTTCTATGCACTCCCCTGATCATGGGGATATGATTATTTTTTAAAATGGTTGAGAAACCAGGATGTATGAATGCTCTGAAACTTTTTGCCCTAGGAATGTTTTGCTTCGATTTGGCTGATTGATGAATGAAAAATGATGTTTGTTAGGGGGTTTTGATTCAGTGTTGAATGGGGATGAATTCTGGGCAGTTAGATTTCATTTTTATTGCGTGTAGAGAGAGTTAGAGATTTGGATTGCCGGAGAATACGACCGGAACAGTGTTCCGGTCGCCTGAAAGTCATTAAGGTTAATTAATTAGGGTTTAGTCTTAATTGCGTGAATTTGAATTTTAGCCGTCCAGATGCGCGCCAGGTCCACTCCCGCGCGTGTGAGTTTGAATTCTAGCCATTGATCTTGCTGACTTTCTCATTTTCAGTTTTAATTCATTTTATTTTTCATTTAATTGCATTTGTTTTCTTCATTTTTTTATAAATAGTAAAATATCTTTAAAAATTCTGAAAATTTTTATGCAACCTTTTATTAATTTTCAGAAACCAAAAACATTTTTATTTTTATTTTTTGCATTAAAATTTATTTTTAAATCATTTAAAAGTTTATTTTTAATTAATTAATGAGAATTAATTAATTAAAAATACTTTTAGGTATTTAAAAATCACCAAAAAATTCATGAGACCTTTAAAATCATTTAGAAACATTGTCCAACTCTCAAACCAAATTTATTTTTTGTTCTTGATGCCTTTTGACTAATTTCAATGGAATTAAAATCATTTCAAGGCAATATTTTGTTCCAAACTTCCAAAATTCATTTCAGCCTAACCATTGAGAGTTGGACTTTGATTCTTTTTGCACTGTATCTTGCATATCATGTAGTTTGTAGGTTTAAATTGGCATGAATTGATCTTGCATTTCCTGTTTGTTTGACATTTTTCTTGACAAGGTACCCTAAAACCCTAGAAATCTTAAGGAATTCATAACCCTCATTAGGTTAAGAGTTAGAACCCCTCTTTTGGGCAGTGAGTTTGTATAGGTTTAGGGTTCCTTTGAATGCATTTTCAATTTTTTATCATGATGTTTGCTTCTGGTTTTGATTTTTGTTTTGTGTATTGATCATAAACCCTAATTTGGGCTTTCATTTGCATCCATCTTCCATTTGCTTGCATACCATGACTTGCCATGAAATTTTATGCATCCATTTGATTCATTAGACATCTAAAGACATGTTAGAATCATGTTTGATCATTGCATCTTTCATTTGCCATGTTGTATGTCATTTGCATTCCATAACTTTTCATGTATGATCATGGTTCTAAGCATGCTTCTCTTGTATCCATATGTTCATATGATCATTCCCATGCCTTGATTCATGTTTGCATCATCTCATAGCATCATTAACATCATGTGTATGCTTCTGGTTTTGATTTGCATCATGTCATTTCATCTCATCTTGCATTGCATTGCATTCCTTTCACTAACTTTTCAGGTGGTAAGTCACTTTGAGAAGTGAATTTGCCTTCACTTCTCACAATTTCTTTTCATCCCTCCTATGCATCATTGCTGCATTTTTTCTTGTGTTTGAGATTGAGCCTGCTCATTCTTATTCATCTTACTTTCTTTCTCCAAGTGACTTGTCTTCTTAAATGAAGCAAGTTACTTTGCTTTTCTTTGCTCCTTTCATCTGCTTCCTGGTGGTTCCTCTGAAGATCTTTCTTGTAAACCTCACAAACCTTAGGATCAACCAAGCATGACAATGATTAGGGTTTTGATTAGTTCCACATTTAGATTTTACCTTTGTGTCATCTCTTGAGTCTTCTCTTCTCATCTCATAATCAGGGACTAAACCCTAAAGGCTTTAAGGCTTTGTGATTAAGCTTATGCCTGCATCCTTCTATTAGGATGGAGTGTATAACTTTAATCCTAAGTGTTAAACCCTTAATGTGTTTAAATCCTTTAATCAATTCACCTAATAATCATCAAGACATCAAGCTTGTAACTTGGGCCTTGCATTAGGGTTCTAATTCTTCCTTAATTGGTTAAGAAGGACTAACCCTAGTGTTAATGGACAAGTCCCCCTCAAGTTGTCTTACAAACCCTAAAACTCACTTCATCATCTTATCATTAACTAAAATCCACTTAATAAAGGCTTTGTTTTGTCATGAAGTTAATCCCTAATCATGGATTAAGTTGAGGAGCTTTCCTCAGCTTAAACATTCTCATCTATTATCCTTCTATTAGGATGGTGTAATGAGTCTGTTTAATCCCTGATTATGGCTTAATCCCATTACTTAACACTAAACAAAAACACCAAAAACATCTAAATAATCACAAGTAGGTTAATGATCTTAATCCTACACCAAGGTGATTAAGTGTGAGAAGCTGACTTCACACTTAAGGCATTCTCATTACCCCTAATCAGAGGGAGGATGTGATGAGTTTACTAACCCACTGGTTTAGGCTTAAGCTCATTAACTTATGACACACTTTCAAAAGCAATAAAAGACTGAAAATATCAAAAAAACAAACAATAACCGTCTCCTTTGGGATTCTTTTTCTCATCTCATTCACTCATAAACGAGAACTTGCTTCTTCCGTCTAATGCAAGACAGTTTGCACCTGAGCCAGACAGGTCATACACTTGAGCATAGACAAGTAAGCAGTTCATCAAGTCAATTTATCTTTCAGTCTCTTTGGGTCGAACTACGATGTTCTGACTTCCTCATTGCACGAGAGGATATGTAGGCATAACTTAACAGTTATCGAACAAAAGTTTCTGTATATTCCCCCTCTTCCAGCATCATTCTTTAAGCCTCATTATCATGAGCATTTCATTCTTGTTCTCACACTGACACATCATTTATACACTTCACACTTCTTTTACACTGACACCTGTACATCCTTTTCCAGCCCCTTTATACACAGATTGCACTGACACTACCCCTTTAAAACAAAAATCTTTTAAGCGTGGATCCCGTTGAGTACGACGGACAATCTGGGTGCTAATACCTTCCCAGGTTGTAACCAACCCCCTTTCTCAGTCTCTCTGGTTCGCAACCGTCTTGTCCATATCTTTTTCTTAGGTTTATGCAGCATTACCTTTCCTTCGGGATAAAAATGCCTAGCTGGCGACCCTTTCTTTTCTTGTGAGTTCACTCATGTGTGTTCTCACATCCCTCTTTCGCCGACCGTTCGCGTCTGTACCTCATTTGAGCTCAGTCTCATCTTTTGGGAGTGACAGATGTCATGGTGCCAAGGCTTGTTGTCAGTGGCAGTGTCCACAAAGAATACATATGCTGGCTTGTCCAGTCTGGATACCAGAATCCGAGGTACATAATTAACAGCTTGTACTTTGATCATGGATGAAATGGTAGCCAAAGCGTCTGCAAACTGATTCTCATCTCGAGGGATGTATTCAAGCTTTACTGTTGTGAAGAAGGTCAATAATCTCCTTGTATAGTAACGGTAGGGAACTAGATGCTCCTGATGAGTGTGCCACTTGTCGTTGGTCTGGTTGATTACCAAAGCTGAATCTCTGAATATATTCAAGGTTTTGATCCTAAGGTCAACGATTTCCTCAAGACCCATGATACAAGCTTCGTAGTCCTTACAAACATCATAGTCCATGCTTCTTCTAGGTCAAGCCCTTCAGTGTGAATTGGCTCTTCAAAATCTTTTGCTTTCAAAAACATGATGTCTTCATCAGGGAAGTCAAATCTCATAGGCTGGTAATCATCAATGGGTTGCTCAGCTAGGTAGTCAGACAATACACTGCCTTTGATGGCTTTTTGGGAGGTGTATTGAATGTCATACTCTGTTAGAATCATTTGCCACCTGGAAACCCTTCCAGTAAGTGCTGGCTTCTCAAATATGCACTTGACTGGATCCATCTTTGAGATCAATAAGGTAGTATGAGTCAACATATATTGTCTTAGTCGGCGATTAGCCCACGCTAAAGCATAGCAAGTTTTCTCGAGCAGTGAATAACGTTGTTCATAGTCGGTAAATTTTTTGCTTAGGTAGTATATTGTATACTCTTTTTGACCATACTCGTCATGTTGTCCCAACACACACCCCATTGACTCTTCTAATACTGTCAGATACATGATTAGAGGTCTTCCTTCAACTGGAGGCATGATAATTGGAGGTTCTTGCAGATATTCTTTGATCTTGTCGAAAGCTCTCTGGAAATCATCATTCCACCTGACTGTTTGTTCTTTCCTTAACAGCTTGAACAAGGGTTCATAGGTTGTAGTGAGATGAGATATGAACCTTGAGATGTAGTTCAATCTACCTAAGAACCCTCGAACTTCTTTCTCAGTCTTAGGTGCAGGAATCTCCTAAATGGCCTTCACTTTGTCGGGATCAACCTCAATTCCCTTTTCACTTACAATAAAACCCAGCAACTTACCGAAACGTACCCCGAATGTTCATTTGTTGGGGTTCAACTTCAACTGATACTTCCTCAGACGCTTAAACAATTTCAGCAGATTCACCAGATGATCTTCTTTTGTAAGGGACTTGGCAATCATATCATCCATATAACATTCGATTTCTTTGTGGATCATATCATGGAATAATGTTACCATAGCCCGTTTATATGTTGCATTGATGTTCTTTAGACAAAACGACATTACCTTGTAACAAAACGTGCCCCAAGGTGTGATGAAAGTTGTCTTCTCCGTGTCTTCAGGTGACATCTTAATCTGATTGTATCCAGAAAATTCGTCCATGAAAGAAAATACCGAGAATTGAGCCATGTTATCCACCAATACATCAATCTGAGGTAATGGGAAATCATCTCTCGAGCTAGCTCTGTTCAGGTCCCGGTAATCCACACACATACGCACCTTTCCATCCTTCTTAGGCATGGGTACAATGTTAGCAACCCACGGTGGGTAACTAGTTACAGCAAGGAAACCAGCGTCCCACTGCTTTTGTACTTCTTCTTTAATCTTCATGGCCATATGTGGGCGAGTACGGCGTAGCTTCTGTTTGACTGAAGGACAATCTTCTCTCAATAGTAACCTGTGCATAACATTATCCGTATCTAGACCTGGCATATCTTGATAGGACCAAGCAAAGACGTCGACATATTCCCGAAGCATAATGATGAGCTGTTCTTTTACCGGAGCTTGCAGACTGGCCCCGATCTTTACCTCTTTCACTTCTTCCTCGGTACCAAGATTGATAATCTCAACCTCCTCCTGATGAGGAGCAATCACTTTTTCCTCTTGTCTCAACAACCTAGCCAACTCTTCAGGCAACTCATAGTCTTCATCAATCCCTTCGTCTGCTTGATTAATTGGATTGTCGAAGTCATACGAAGTCATAGCAGTGTCGTTGTCGGTGCAATCTGGAGGATTATCTCTGCAAGGGTTGAGATTTGTTCATTTTAGTGATTGATTTTAATATTTATTTAGAAAAAGTGTGAATGGAGTTATTTATTTTGAAAACATTGCCATTTATTTCTTTGTGCGAAAATAAAAATGAAAGACAGTGAGCGACAAAAAAAGATTATTTGCAAAAGATGTCCATTTGTTCATTAATCATTCATTTTCACAAAATATAAATATGGCCCTATTACAAAATGAGTCCTGACACCTTGGGCAAGATGTAGGACTTGATGCATGCTTAAACAGGAAATAATAATTATTCTGCAGAAGTAATCCTTATAATTTCCTAGGAAGACCAGTTAAGGACTTGCTGGCCTGGGACCCTTGGACGAATCCAGCTCTCCTGCAGCCTCCTCTTGGACCTGTCGGGGTGATTTTTAACCCAATCCGAATTTGTCTTCCTTTACCTGAACTTGCAGCAACTTGCCCCAGCCTTGGGCATTCCCGTTTTACACAACCTTTCGAGCTTGTTTATATGAAGAGATTGAAGTACCAGACACTTCAGTTGTTGCTTCATTGACATTGAGGGCCTCAAACCCTTGACTCATTGTCTCATGGATCTCTCCGTCTATCTCAATATACTTGTAAGTAGCTAGATGACTAACGAAGATATCCTCCTCCTCACAAATTGTGATGACTTGGCCCTCCCATTCGTATTTTAACTTATGGTGAAGGGTCGACGTTACAGCGCCAGCGGCATGAATCCATGGCCGACCCAACAAACAGCTATAGGCAGGCTGAATGTCCATCATATAGAAGACAGTTTTGAAGATCTGTGGGCCAATCACCACAGGCAGGTCAATTTCCCCAAGAATCGATCTTTTAGAGTCGTCAAAGGCTCTTACTACCAGGTTAGTTGGACGCAAAGCAAGACCATCATATTCCATTTTGACCAAGGCTTTCTTTGGAAGAACATTGAGTAAGGACCTAATGTCAACCAAGACATGAGAGAGAACAACACCCTTACACTTCAAGGTGATATCCAAAGCCTTATTATGGTTACGGCCCTCCGTAGTTAGATCAGCATCGGTTAACCCTAGTCCATGACTAGTATTGACATTAGAAACCACCGTTTCTAGCTGATTGACTGTAATCTCTTCTGGCACGTAAGCTGCATGCAGGACTTTGGGAAGTGCATTCATGTGAGCTTCGGAACACATCAACAGTGATAGAATAAAGATTTTGGAGGGGGTCTGATGGAGCTGGTCCACAACCTTGTAGTCACTCTTCTTGATTATTCTCATGAACTCGTCTACATCCTGGTCAAAGGATGTCTTCTGAGCTTCCTTGGCAATAGGTTCTTCAGGTACCACACTTTTACCCTTAGCCTTAGCAGCAGTTTCTGCTTTAGCATTAGTTCTTTGGAATTGTGAGGCAAAGAGACGTCTGCTTCGAGTGAAGCCTCAGCCTCCCCCCACATTATCAATCTGTTGTGTAGAAGTGTCAAGAGTGACTTTCTTTCTGTTGCAATACAAATCTGAGCCATAGTGCCAAGGCACGGCACTGCTGTTGTCATATGGAATTGGTCCTGGTACCGTGATAGTAATCGGATTGATTGCTGCGGAAGAAGGAATTGAGATAATCTGAGGTTCATAATAAATTGTGACAGGGGGCCTGATGGGAGATGGTGTAGGTGATGAAATTTGATGCTGCTGATAGAGTTGTTGATGTGAGTTGTTGAAAGAATCTGGAATGTGGATTGTTGCAGGATCATAGTAAATAGTCACTGTGGAAATATCTTCATTGGTGGTTGTTGTTGTCGTAGAAGGATGTGTTAAATTGATGTTTGTTGAAGTTGAGGAAGGGATGATTGTTGATGTTGTAGAAGAATTTGTTGGAATGATTGTTGCTGAAGTTGTAGAAGTGATATCTGATGGAATGATGTGTGCTGATGTTTTAGAAGGAATGATTATTGATGTTATAGGATTCGGGACTGTTGAAGTAATTTGTAAGGTGCCTTCCTTGATAAGATTGTTGATACCGGTATTCAAATCTGCCCAATCGTTGATAGAGGTCTTGCAAGCTTCACAATGGGCCTCAAAACCCGGGAACACTTGGCACTTTAAAACCTGGGCTTTAACCTCGGCCAGAGGTGTCTAAATGCTTGCAACATTGTCAATTAGGTTCATCGGTTGATCATCCTCAATAGCATTTATCCTAGGCCCACCACGGCTAGGCATAGGATTCTTAGTAACACTTGGAGGTGGCACAAAGGTGATTGCCTTAGAATCAATTAGATCCTGAACCTTCATGTGCAAGGCTCTGTACTTCTCTGTAGCATGGCCAGGCGCATTTGAGTGGAAGGCACACCGGGCATTAACATCATAGTTTCTTGGAAGGTTTTGGGGATCCGGGGGAGCCATAGTTCTCAACTCAATCAAATTGATTTTTAACAGTTGTGGAAGTAAGGCAGCATAAGGCATTGGAATGGGATCAATAACCCTGTTGATTTGTGAAGTTCTTGGTTGAAACGGACGTTGTTGCTGATTGTTATTGTTGTAAAATCTATGTTGAGGAAATTGTTGTTGCGGTGGGAATTGTTGTGGTTGCGGAGGATACTGTTGTTGAGGTGTTGGAGCTTGAATGGTAACGACAGCTACTGGTCTTGGCATGTATTGAGGCCTCCCTCTGCCCATGTGTACTAAATTGGTTTCACCTATCCTACGAGGTCCTTCGAAAGGTTTCCTTGTATTGCTGGAACTAGCACCGTTATCTGAAATTTTGCCCATCTTCAGCAGACTCTCAATTCTCTCACCAACTATGACTACATCTGCAAAGCTGGTGGATGAGAAAGCAACAAGTCTATCAATGTATGTTTCTTGTAGGGTGATCATAAACATGTCATCCATTTCTCTCTCAGACATTGGAGGCTGGACAGCAGCAGCAAGCTGCCTCCACCTTTGGGCATACTCCCTGAAGCTTTCCCTTGAAGACTGTGACATACCCATTAGGAGGGTCCTGTTGGGAGCCATGTCCAGGTTATATTGATACTGGCGTATGAAAGCTTCAGCCAAATCCTTCCAGTTTCTAACTGTTGCTCTGGACAGGTGAGAGTACCATTCACGGGATGCCCCGGTCAGACTGTCTTCGAAGTAGAACATCCACAACTTTTCGTCCATGGTGTAAGCTTTCAGTCTCCCCAGAAAGGAATGTAGGTGAGTACGTGGACAAGAGGTACCATTATATCTCTCAAAGCAAGGAGGCTTGAATTTGTGAGGAATCCTGACCCCCTCCACTAAACCAATGTCTATAACATCAAATCCCAAAGAGTTTTGGGACTCCGAAGATCTCAGCTTCTCTGCTATTTCATCCAGATGACGATTATAGGCTTCATCTCCAGCACCAATTACTGTAAATTGTTCCTCTTGAGGGTCCTCTTGCAAGGCATGATCTCCAGTGTTTCCTTGGGTATTCCTGATAGCATTGACTTCAGGATTGAGATGAGGCCCAAACTCTGGCACATCTGTTCGTGGTTGCCCGTGGTCATTGTTACTAGTACCTCCTGTACCTGGATGATTCTCTTTTGGATTTTTCCGCTCGACTAACTCTCTTAATCTTTCTTGACTTTGGGCCAACCCAGTCATTACTGCCATGAACTGGTTCATCTGAGCCCTCATCTCAGTCCTCTCATTAGCCATCGAAGTTCTCACGTCAGTCAAATCTTGCTGAACTTGGTCCATCTATAAGCTCGGAAGGTTGTTTCTTGTCGGATACCGGTGAACTCTGTTGATGGGGAATGCCCTCCTAAGAGCAATATTTCCTGAAACCACAACAAAGTGAGAAAACAACAACAAAAATACCTACAAAACAAAGAATGAGGTTAGTATGCAATGCAGTATGTCTATTTGTATTCCAAGGGTATCCGGTTTGGATTTTTGGTTTTGACCTTCCAGACCTCAAGGAATGATTATGTTGAAGAGAAATGAAGCCCAGAAGGTAATTCAGGTAACACATAAACCATATATTACAAATGCAAAGTGTCGCTCCCGAAAGATTTTCATCCCGGTACAAGCGCGAACGGTCGGCGAGAGGGACAATGAGAACACACAGCCGTGAACTCACTGGAGATGAATAGAGTCGCCAGCTAGGCATTTTTATCCCGGAGGAAAGGTAATGCTGCATAGACCTAGAAAGAGACGGATAAGACGGTTTGCGAACCAGAGAGACTGAGAAAGGGGGTTGGTTACAACCTGGGAAGGTATTAGCACCCAGATTGTCCGCCGTACTCGACGGGATCCACGCTTAAAAGATTTGTGTTTTAAAAGGGGTAGTGTCAGTGCAATTTGTGTATAAAATAGCTGAAAAAGGATGTACAGGTGTCAGTGTAAGAGAAGTGTGAAGTGAAATATGAAAGTGTCAGTGCAGGAATGAGAATATGCTCAAGATAATGAGGCTAAAAGAATGAAGCTGGAAAGAGGGGAATATACAGAGACTTTTGTTCGATAACTGTTAAGTTATGCCTACGTATCCTCTCGTGCAATGAGGAAGTCAGAACACCGTAGTTCGACCCAAAGAGACTGAAAGATGAATTGACTGATGAACTGCTTGCTTGCCTATGCTCAAGTGTATGACCTGTCTGGCTCAGGTGCAAACTGTCTTGCATTAGACGGAAGAAGCGAGTTCTCGTTTGTGAGCGAATGAGACGAGAAAAGAATCCCGAAGGAGACGATTATTGTTTGTTTTTTTGTGTTTTCAGTCTTTTATTGCTTTTGAAGATTTGTCATAAGTTAATGAGCTTAAGTCTAAACCAATGGATTTAGTAAACTCATCACATCTTCCCTCTGATTAGGGGTAATGAGAGTACCTTAAGTGTGAAGTCAGCTTTACACACTTAATCACCTTTGGTGTAGGATTAAGATCATTAACCTATTTGTGATTATTTAGATGTTTTTGGTGTTTTTGTTTAGTGTTGAGTAATGAGGTTAAGCCATAATCAAGGATTAAACAGGCTCATTACACCATCCTAATAGAAGGATAATAGATGAGAATGTTTAAGCTGAGGAAAGCTCCTCAACTTAATCCATGATTAGGGATTAAACTCATGACAAAACAAGCCTTTGATTAAGTGGATTTTATTTAATGGTATGATTATGAAGTGGATTTTATGATTTGTAATACAACTTGAGGGGGACTTGTCCATTAACACTAGGGTTAGTCCTTCTTAACCAATTAAGGAAGAATTAGAACCCTAATGCAAGGCCCAAGTTACAAGTGTAATGTCTTGATAATTATTGAGTGGATTGATTAAGAGATTTAAACACATTAAGGGTTTAACACTTAGGATTAAAGTTATACACTCCATCCTAAGAGAAGGATGCAGGCATAAGCTTAATCACAAAGCCTTAAAGCCTTTAGGGTTTAGTCCCTGATTTTGAGGTGAGAAGAGAAGACTCAAAAGAGACACAAAGGTAAAAACTAAGAGGGGAGACTAATAAAAACCCTAATCATTGTCATGCTTGGTTGTTCCTAGGGTTTGTGAGGTTTACAAGAACAATCTTCAAAGGAACCACCAGGAAGCAGATGAAAGGAGCAAAGAGAAGCAAAGTAACTTGCTTCATTCAAGAAGTCAAGTCACTTGAAGAAAGAAAGTGGGAAGAAGAAGAATGAGCAAGCTCAAACTCAAACACATATAAAAAATGCAGCAATGGATGCAAGAGAGATGAAAAGAAAAGTTATGAGAAGTGAAGGCAAATTCACTTCCCAGAATTACTTACCACCTGAAAGGTTAGAAAAGAAATGCAATGCAATGCAAAATGGGATGAGATGACATGATGAGAAACAAAACCAGAAGCATTTACATGATGCTAATGATGCTATGAGATGCTACAAACATGAGGCAGCACATGGAGATGATCATACAAGCTTATGGATGCAAATGAAGCAAGTTAGGAACCATGAAAACACATGAAAAGTTATGAAGTGCACATGACATACAACATGGAAAATTCATGATGCAATGATCAAACATGCTTTCTATATGTCTTATGATGTCAAATGAATCACATGGATTCTTGAAATGTCATGGAAAGTCATGGTATGCAAGAGAATGCAAGATGGATGCATATGGAAGCCCAAATTAGGGTTTATGAACCAAACATCAAACAAAAACCAAAAACAGAAGCAAACCCTAAGATAAAAAATTGAAAATACCACACAAAGGACCCCTAATCCTATACTAAACCAATGCCCAAAGGAGAGGTCTCAACTCCTAACCAAGTTCAAGATATGATTTTTACAAGTTATTAGGGTTTTTAGGGTTCCTAGACAAAAGAAATGTCAAACAAAATGAAAATGGAAGATCAAATCATGGCCATTTAATCTCAAAAACTACATGCTAAACACAATGCAATGCAAAAAGAACCAATGTCCAACTCTTCATGGATAGGCAGAAATGATTTTTTGAACTTAGGATCAAAATAATGCACAAAAATGATTTTAATTCAAAGAAAAATTCTCAAAATGCATCAAGATCAAAAAAGAAATTTGGTTTGAAGGTTGGACAATGTTTCTAAATGTCTTAGAACATTTCATGAATTTTTTGGTGATTTTTAAATACCTAAAAGTATTTTTAATAAATTAATTTTCATTAATCAATTAAAAATAATCTTTTAAATATTTAAAAATGCTTTTTTAATGATAAAAATGAAAATGAAAATATTTTTGTGTTTGAAAAATTAATGAAACTCAGGAGAAAAAGTTTCATAATTTTTAAACAATTTTTACTATTTTAAATAAAATATGCAAGTTAAATGAAAAAGAAATGAAAATAAATTAAAATAAAAGGAAAGTCGTACGAATGGAAGGCAGGGATTGAATCTGGGTTTGAATACGTTGACCAGCGCGCATCTGGACGGCTGTGGTTCATTCTGAGTTAATTAGTTTAATTAAGATTTATTTAATTAATGAAAGTGGATTAGGGCAAAGTAAACAGATTTGGACCATCTATCCACGCGGGAAGTCAACGTTTTCAAACAATCCAACGCCCAAGGTTCAAATGGAAATTAATGACTGTAATTAGGGCTAATCAAACTCAGGTGACCGGAGGGGAGCTCCGGTCATCTTCCCCGGCGACCCCAAAACCCTAAAACATGATTCAGGCAACCATTTCACAAATTAAACACATCTAAGTGATCCTCTAACATCCTAGGACACGAATCCACCTTCAAACATCATTTAAACTTCATGAATCAAACGAATCGAAAGAAACAAAATTTACGGGCAAAAATTCAGAGTGATCATACAAACTCATCTCTCACTCATTTTTGATTCTGAGAACATCCCCATGACCAGCAAGACATGAATAATCAGTTTGTAACTTAAAAAACAAGCTCTGAGAGAAAAGTTTCTATGGTCATACCTGAGATGGAAGCTCCAATTTCTGGGCTTTCTGGACTGCTTCTTGGTGCCAACTTACTCCATTGATCCTCCTGATGCTAATGGCAGGCTTGGAATGAGCTTAAGCAAGCTATTTTGAGAGGTTCCAATCTGATATAGCAGAAAATGAGCTCTGTGTATAGGCAGCTTCAGATCAATGTGAAGGGTGGTTTTGACTCCCTTTGATGTGCTTGATTTGTTGGTGAAAAGAGTTTGGATGTTTGATGGCTGTGGAAGTTGATTCGAAGGAAAATGCAGACTGGGGTGGAAAATGGTGAAGCTATGTTCTTGCTCAGTTCAAGCCTGAATCTTGTTGGTTCTTGCTCAATGAAGCAAGGTGAGTTGGTTTGTGGAATTGGTTTTAGTGTTTGAGGCCTGTGGAGAGAGTTTCGAAGAGTTTTGCAAAATGGAGTGAGTTTGAGTATGTGATGTTGTGTCTTGTTTCAGCCTTGCTTCTTGAGTGTTATGGCCAACATTTGGATAGTATATTTTAATCCTATAGGTCAGATGATGTGACCTGGCCTCTATTGATTGGTAAGTTTGCTTTTGCCAAAAGTCCACTCTTTGTGTAAGGAAAGTATGGTTTGGTTCTAGGCTAGTACAAGGCATGGGCTGGCGCAGCAAGGGTGAGGGGAAGGGCTAGCAAAGCTCAGCATCCAAGGTTGCAAGTGGTAGGGAGTGTGATGAGTGGTTTTGCAAGTTGTTACTTTTTGAAACTTCATGAAAAAGTCTTGCCATACAAACCATGAACATGTGATTCCTTGGTTCAATTCTGATTTTTATGTCACATAGAATGTTTGTGTCATGGTTTGATGTCAACTAGAGGTTACAAACAGCCTTGGTTCATGGTTTTGCAAAATTCACATTTGGTGCATATCTTGAAAATCAATGATTTTTGCCAACTTTGTCACACCATAACTTTTGATCCAAGAAGAATTTGATCATGTTCTTGTACTTTTTGAAAAGGGAAAGATGTAATCTACAACTTTCATGACCAAAGTTTTTCCATTTGAAGCATTTTTGGATCAAGAATCAAGGCTTGAAAAGTGACCTAAAATGACACATTCTTGAAAAGTCAACTATACCCTAAAAGTCAACATTTGCAAAAAACTCCAAATTCTTGAATTTTGTGAGCTTCAACCTTCTTCCATGACCAAATAAAGATCATATACACTCAAATTGATGAAGAATGCCCATTGGTTGGGTCATTGGGGGCCTCAGATGCCCTGATTTTGCACTGACTTGTCCAGAAAGTCAACTCTTGATCAGATGACTTCCCCATGGAATTTCTTCATAAAAATTGATATTCATACTCCCTATACCATATAGAGACCAATAGAAACAAGAATGACCAAAAAATTTGGAGTTATGGCCTCTGAAACCAAAACCCTAATTTTAGGTCAACTGTGCAGTCTAGCCTGGCTCTGCATCCATTCCAAACCCAGTTCTTGTGATTCTTTGGCATTCTTGACTTTGAGAGGATGTAATATGATACTTGAACACACATAGATCCCTTTGAAGTGATTGGTTGCCTTTGGAGTGGCTCAAGAAGCTTTGGGATTGCTCAGATCACAAACCCTAGGTGCAGATGACCTAGAAACTATGCAGTGAATCAAAAATGAGATGTGAGATGATCTGATTGTATTTATGCATATGAAATGATCACAAGCCATGGTGTGAATGGGTGAGGGAAAATTTGGGGTGTTTACAGCTGCCCCTATTCAAACATGAGTTAGCTGTGCAGGATGTAAGCGAAGGCTTAACAGGCAAACAAGATAACTTGTGGTTGAATACCAAAGACAGTCCAAAATTTGCACTCACAAAATGAAGAAGAAAAGGGATATAGATTGTAAAGGAAAATAAAGTATATTGTAAAGTGTGAGCGACGGAGGACGACCGTCGAGCAGAGGACGACTGCTGGGTAACGAGCAATGACGGGGACGGCCGACATGCTGGGAAAAAGTGCGGAAAATAAAGCAATGACGGGGACGGCCGACGTGCTGGGGATAAAAGGTAAAGCCAAGACGGGGACGGCCGACTAGCTGGGAAAAGTAAGAAATTATGATGGGGACGGCCATCAAGATAAAGTAAGATTCTCTGGGAATTAGTGAAACATGACGGGGACGGCCATCAAATTCATAAAGCAAAGTAACCGACGATGGGGACGGCCATCGGGTTAAAGAATAAATGAAATAAACAGATGATGGGGTACGGCCATCAAAGATGAAGGACGATCATCTAGCAGGGGACGGCTGCTCTGTTGGGGAATAAAAGAAATATGATGGGGACGGCCATCAAAAGTGGAGGACGACCACCTGGCAGGGTACGGCTGCCGAAAATATCAACGATGGGGACGGCCATCGGATAAAAGGTCAACGATGGGGACGGCCATCGGACGAGCATGATGGAGGACGGCCATCAAGAGGTGGAGGACGACCACCTAGCAGGGGACGGCTGCTCTCATGGTTTATCATGACATAGGACGAATGCCAGATAACCAAAATCAACAATGGGGACGGCCATTGGATAAAATGATGAAGGACGATCATCAAAAAGGTGGAGGACGACCACCTAGCAGGGGACGGCTGCTAAAAATCAACGATGGGGACGGCCATCGGATGAGCATGATGGAGGACGACCATCAAGAGGTGGAGGACGACCACCTAGCAGGGTACGGCTGCTCTCAGGGTTTATCATAACACAGGACGAGTGTTAGATAAAAAGAAAATTTGCTTTGTTGGCGATCTACTGGGGAGTAGTAAACACGGACGAGTGTTTATATCCAAGAAACAAGAAGTATAAGTGTTTAGATATTGTGTATTGATTAAAGATGCGGACGAGCATTCTTAAGACTACGATACGGACGAGTATCGGGTAGAAATAAACTGACACATGTTCAGAGATGATGATACGGACGAGTATCAATGGGTTAACAGAGAACACGGACGAGTATTGAATCTGAGAGGACTCTTCTGGGGAAAAGTAGACACAGGCGAGTGTCTAAATTCGAGAAGACAAAAAGTGTTTGACACAGTGTATGGATTAAAGATGCGGACGAGCATCCTTAAGGCTATGATACGGACGAGTATCATGTAGAAACAAACTCTAGACGCATGTTCAGAGATGATGGTACGGACGAGTACCAACGGGTTAACAAAGAACAAGGACCAATGTTGAATCTGTGGGGATATGAATGGTATATACAAGATACGGACGAGTATCTGTATAAGTGTAACATGAGTAGTGAGTATGAGTTTTGTATGGATGAGTGTTTATCTGCTGCGGAGAGCGACACGGACGAGTGTCAAAAGGAGAAGAGTGTAATATGAACAAGTGTAAGCGACTGCGCTGGGGATATGACACGGACGGGTGTCGAGGAATTGTATATACAAGTATAGGTGAGTGCAAAGGGGATGTCTTTGGCTTTCTACTGGGGTATGACACGGACGGGTGTCAGGACGTATCTGTAATACGGGTGATCTTGTTTGTAAAGGATATTCAGGCGACTTGATTGGGGAGTGATGGCACGGACGGGTGTCCGAAATGAGTATATACTGGTGTTTGTGATTTGTGAGGCAGCTTCTTTTGCTGGGACTCTGGTGGGGACTCTGGGGGAAAGTATTCTGCATTCTGATGAATGGTTACTGGTCACAAGTGCTGATTCAAAAACATGGCTTATGATTATGCTATGTGTTGGATTTTTTTGCCGTAATGCTCCGTACTAGACGGAATGCTACGCTTTTTGGGTGAATATGATGCAAATGCTATGATTGTGCAAAGATACCAAATCGGGATCCGGGTCCCGTTGCTGCGAAGATCTCCGATCGATCTGCTTGAAATGGACATCCCAGCTGGGGGTGAGATCATTAGTAGATCTGATGATATGATATCTGCTTGGGGATTCGGGCCATTGATAGACCTATCCTTTATAAATGAGGGACCCAGCTGGGGTTTGTAGAAGCTTTCTTCACTCTGTTGTGATCTTCTATGCGCTGCTCTTCTGGATAGAGGCTGGAACTCTGTGGGGAGATAATTCCCTGACTTTGTGTATTTCGGCTGAGGATAAAAAGGCAACTCGGCTGGGGAGAGAGAGAGATCATTGAGAGACCTCCTTAAGAATTCTGTTGAAGAGGATCCTTGACTCAGCCGGGGATGTAGGTGCCTTCCTTGATACTTGCCCATTCTGGTGGGGACAAGTAATAAGTGGCCAACTCAGCTGGGAGGAGTCATGAAAGGCAACCCAGTTGGGGAGAGAGCACTTCGGGTGCTAAAATTGAGTGTTGATTTGCCGGCTTGCTGGGATGAGGTTTCATGCCCCAAGTTGCATTCTGGATACCTGCAACCCTGAAAAGAGATAGAGAAACGCACAAGATAATCCCGAGGTATCCCTTACTGGATTCCGTCATAGGAGTTAGGCACTTCTGAGAGTAAGTACATTTCCTGCAAGCACGCTTTTATTTGAAGATAAGCATTTGTATTCTTATGCAATCAGTTTTTTTTCTTTTAAGACATCAGACATTTTTTGCAAATAAAATGTACAAAACGAGACATGACTGAAAATCTGATTTTATTAATTCATATGCCCTGAATTGGCGAGATACAGTCCAAGGAACATATCCCCTGAAATGAGGAGATCGTTACAAATTGAGAAACAAAATGTTGGCAGTGTTGATGACGCTTTGAGGAGCTTCCTCTCCACTATGACCCGTATGACTTTTGACGTTCTTCTCATCTTGCTTTCTGAAGAATGTTGATTCTGATTGAAGCTTGATCTTCGAAGCTTACCAAGTTGTAGATGATACAGACGAATTCAGAATGCAATTGTTCGCTTATTCCCTTATTTTGCATGGATCGCCCTTTCGGGTTTTCAATCCATCGGGATACCCATTTTTGCCTGAGCTGTCCAATGCGGCTTTTCAACTCAGCGGGTGTACATTTTTCATTTATTTTCCCTTACTTTTGCCCGAGTCTTTTATTCTGTTTTTGACTCGCCGGGATGCCCTATTTTTGCCTGGACTTACATTCTGTTTCTATGTCCAGCGGGTCAGTTTATGCGAAGTATTTTTTAACTGCATCTGAATTCACAGGGGACGGGAAGTCTTCACCATCCATGGTGCTGAGCATCAGTGCTCCACCGGAAAAGACTTTCTTTACTACAAATGGTCCTTCATAATTTGGAGTCCACTTGCCCCTGTGGTCTGTATGAGGAGGGAGGATTCTTTTCAGCACAAGATCTCCCACTTGGTACTCTCGGTGTCTGACTTTCCGATCGAAGGCTCTCTTCATTCTTTTCTGATATAACTGCCCATGACAGATTGCAGCCAATCTCTTCTCTTCAATCAGACTCAGTTGTTCGAATCGGGATCGGACCCACTCTGCTTCGTTCAGCTTAACATCCATCAGTACCCGTAGAGAGGGTAATTCAACTTCAACTGGTAGGACTGCTTCCATACCATACACAAGTTGATACGGGGTTGCCCCAGTGGATGTTCTGATCGACGTGCGGTACCCATGCAAGGCAAACGGTAGCATTTCATGCCAGTCTTTGTAAGTGACCACCATCTTCTGCACAATCTTCTTGATATTCTTGTTTGCTGCCTCAACAGCGCCATTCATCTTTGGCCTGTAAGGAGAAGAATTGTGGTGTTGGATCTTGAAGTCCCGGCACAGCTCTGCCATCATTTTGTTGTTTAGATTGGAACCATTATCAGTAATGATCCGCTCGGGAACTCCATATCGACAGATGATATCTTTCTTCAGAAATCTGGCTACCACTTGCCTCGTAACATTTGCATATGAGGCTGCTTCAACCCACTTGGTGAAGTAATCAATGGCGACCAGGATGAATCTGTGGCCACTTGAAGCAGCTGGCTCGATCTTGCCAATCATGTCAATGCCCCACATAGCAAAGGGCCATGGTGAAGACATTATGTTCAAAGGATTGGGCGGCACATGCACCTTATCTGCATAAATCTGGCATTTATGGCACCTTCTGGCATAAGCACAACAGTCTGCATCCATTGTGATCCAGTAATAGCCTGATCTTAACAACTTCTTAGCCATGGCATGCCCTCCAGCGTGGGTACCAAAGGGTCCTTCGTGCACTTCATGCATCAACAAATCTGCTTCTGCCTTGTCAACACATCTGAGGAGTACCATATCAAAGTTCCTTTTGTATAAAGACCCATCAGTGTTCAGAAAGAAACTACCAGCAAGCCTTCTCAAAGTCTTCTTATCATTGGAAGATGCCCCAGGTGGGTATGCTTGATCCTCCAAGAAGCACTTAATGTCATGGAACCAAGGCTTATCATCTTTGACAATATCTGCTGCAAATACATATGCTGGTCTATCAAGTCTCGATACTGAAATCTGAGGTACAAAGTTGGCAGCCTGAACCTTGATCATGGACGAAATGGTAGCAAGAGCATCTGCAAATTGATTCTCGTCCCGAGGGATATACTCAAGCTTGGCTGTTGTGAAGAAAGTCAGTAACCTCCTTGTATAGTCCCTGTAAGGTATCAGATGATCCTGGTGTGTGTACCATTTTCCGTTGGTTTGATTGATTACCAGAGCTGAATCTCCGAACACGGTCAATGTCTTGATCCTGAGGTCAATGGCCTCCTCAAGACCCATAATACAAGCTTCGTATTCAGCTTCGTTGTTAGTGCAGTTGAAAGTGAGTTTTGCCGAGAAAGGCATGTGAACTCCCTTAGGTGTAATGAGCACTGCACCAACACCACGACCATTCATGTTAACAGCCCCATCAAACATCATAATCCACTCTTCTTTCGGGTCAGGCCCTTCAGTGTGAACAGGCTCTTCGTGATCTTTGGCTTTTATGAACATGATGTCTTCATCAGGGAAGTCAAATCTCATAGGCTAGTAATCATCAATAGGTTGCTCAGCAAGATATTCAGATAGTACACTGCCCTTGATGGCTTTCTGAGATGTGTACTGGATGTCATACTCTGTAAGAATCATTTGCCATCTTGCAACCCGTCCGGTAAGAGCTGGCTTCTCAAATATGTACTTAACTGGGTCCATCTTTGAGATCAACAAAGTAGTGTGGGTCAACATATACTGCCTTAGTCGGCGAGCAGCCCACGCTAAAGCACAGCAAGTTTTCTCGAGCAGTGAATAACGTTGTTCACAGTCGGTAAACTTTTTGCTTAGGTAGTATATTGCATACTCTTTTCGACCAGACTCGTCATGTTGGCCCAGCACACACCCCATTGACTCTTCTAATACTGTCAAGTACATTATCAGAGGTCTTCCTTCAACTGGAGGCATAAGGATTGGAGGCTCTTGTAAGTATTCCTTGATCTTGTCAAAAGCCTTCTGACAGTCTTCGTTCCACCTGACCGTCTGTTCTTTTCTCAGCAGTTTGAACAAGGGTTCACAGGTTGCAGTGAGGTGAGATATGAACCGTGAGATGTAGTTCAATCGACCTAAGAACCCTCGAACTTCTTTCTCAGTTTTCGGTGCAGGCATCTCTTGAATAGCTTTGACTTTATCAGGATCAACCTCAATCCCTTTCTTGCTTACAATAAAACCCAGCAGCTTACCAGATCTCACCCCGAATGTGCATTTGTTGGGGTTCAGCTTTAATTGATACTTCCTCAGACGCTTGAACAACTTCAGCAGATTTACCAGGTGGTCTTCTTCTGTAAGGGACTTGGCAATCATATCATCCACATAACACTCGATTTCCTTATGGATCATATCGTGGAATAATGTTACCATAGCCCGTTGATATGTCGCACCAGCATTCTTGAGCCCAAATGGCATCACCTTGTAGCAGAACGTGCCCCAGGGTGTGATGAATGTTGTCTTCTCCATGTCTTCAGGTGACATCTTGATCTGATTATATCCTGAAAATCCGTCCATGAAGGAGAATACCGAGAACTGAGCCGTGTTATCTACCAATACATCAATGTGAGGTAATGGGAAGTCATCTTTCGGGCTGGCTCTGTTCAGATCCCGGTAATCAACACACATTCTTACTTTGTCGTCCTTTTTAGGCACAGGTACTATGTTAGCAACCCACGGCGGATAGCTAGTCACAGCAAGGAACCTGGCGTCCCATTGCTTTTGTACCTCCTCCTTGATTTTCATAGCCATGTCTGGGCGAGTACGGCGCAGTTTCTGCTTAACTGGCGGGCACTCTTCTCTCAAAGGCAGCTTGTGCACAACAATGTCGGTGTCCAACCCTGGCATGTCCTGATATGACCAAGCAAACACGTCCACATATTCTTGAAGCAGATCAATCAGTTGTCTCTTCACTGAGTCTTGCAGGCAGGCCCCGATTTTAACCTCCTTCACGTCTTCATCTGTACCAAGATTAATCACTTCAACCTCCTCCTGATGAGGAGTAATAACCTTTTCCTCTTGCCTCAACAACCTGGCTAGCTCTTCAGGAAGCTCATATTCTTCATCAACCCCTTCATCAGCTTGATTGATTGGATTGTCAAAGTCATACGAAGTCATAGTCGTGCTGTTGTCGGTGCTGTCTGGAAGGCACTCTCTGCAAGGGTTCAGTTTGTTCATTTTAGTGATTGATTTTAATCTTGCTTAGAAAAGTGAAATAAAGTTATCATTTTGAAAACATCGCCATTTATTTTTTGTACAAAAAGAAAAATGGAAAAACAGTGAGCGGAAAAAGAAAAAGACTCATTTGCAAAAAGATGTATGATATTTCATTAATTAATCTTGTTTGCACAAAAAGTACAGATGGCCCGATCACAAAATGAGTCTTGTCATCTTGGGCAAGATGCAAGACTTTGATGCATGCTATAAAAATACAGGAAATAATAATTACTCTGCATGAGTAACTCTTATAATTTCCTGGGAAGACCAGTTTGAGATACTGCTCCCCGGGATCTTTGGACGAATCCAGCTTTCCAGGTTGCATTCTTCTTCCAGCTCGTCTTCCAGACAGTTGACAGTATCAGGGGTGAGCATCCCCCCACTCACAAAGTTGGGCTCTTTCGCAGCCTCTGTTGGATCTTGTTGAGTTGGTTTGTAACCCAACCCAAATCTATCCTCTTTCTTCTCCACCGATAGCAGTTTGCCCCAGCCTTGGGCGTTTCCCCCCTCAACAACCTTCCGGGCCTGTTGGTATGATGATATTGAAGTACCAGGCACAGCAGATGTTTCATTGATGTTCAAGGCTTCAAAACCCTGGCTCATTGTTTCATGGATCTCCCCATCCATCTCAATGTACTTATAGGTAGCCAGGTGGCTGACAAAAATATCCTCTTCTCCACAGATTGTAACGATTTGACCCTCCCACTCGTATTTTAACTTCTGGTGAAGGGTAGAGGTCACGGCGCCAGCGGCGTGAATCCATGGCCTACCCAATAAACAGCTGTAGGCAGGCTGTATATCCATCACGTAGAAGGTCGTTGTAAAGGTCTGCGGGCCAATTGTTACGGGTAACTCAATCTCTCCCAGAACCGATCTCTTTGAACCATCAAAGGATCTCACCACTAGGTTGCTGGGTCTCAACGCCAATCCGTCATATTCTAGCTTCACCAGGGCCTTTTTAGGTAAGACATTGAGGGATGACCCTGTGTCTACCAGCACATGGGAAAGGACAGCACCTTTGCATTCCATGGTTATGTGCAAGGCTTTGTTATGGTTTCGGCCTTCCGTTGTCAAATCAGCATTGGTGAACCCTAGTCCGTGACTAGCATTAACATTTCCAACTACAGCTTCCAGCTGATTGACAGTGATCTCTTCAGGCACGTAAGCTGCGTGCAAGACTTTGAGTAGTGCATTCCGATGGGCCTCGGAGCACATAAGCAATGATAGGATTGAGATCTTGGAAGGCGTCTGATGAAGCTGATCTACTATTTTATAATCACTCTTCTTGATGATTCGCATGAACTCATCAACCTCTTGATCAAAGGGTGTCTTCAAAGCTTCCTTAACAGCTTGATCTTCCTGCACAGGGCTCTTCCCTTTTGCCTTAGCAGCAGCTTCTGCTTCGGCAGTGGGTCTCTGAATTTGTGGAGCAAAGAGACGTCCGCTTCGAGTGAAGCCTCCGCCTCCTCCCACATTGTCTACTTGTGGTGCAGGGGTTGATGATTCAAAAGTGATTCTTTGTCCTTCACAGTACAAGTCAGAGCTGTAATGCCAGGGGATGGCGTTACTGCTTTCATAAGGTACCGGTCCAGGCACCGTGATAGTGACTGGACTGATTGCAGCTGCGGAAGGAACCGTGATAGTCTGTGGATCGTAATAAATCGTGACTGGTGCTCTGACGGGAGCAACACTTTCTGAGTTGTAGGCAGAGTTGTTTTCAGGATCATAAAATATTGTGACAGTTGAGACATCTTCAGAGTTTGTTGCTGGAGTTGTAGGAGACATGGTCGGAAGGATGGATGTTGTTGTTGTAGGAGATTCAAATTGGAGTGATGCTGAAGTTGTAGAAGGCAAATTTGTTGATGGTTGATCAGTTGAGAGGATAGATGAAGTACTTGTTGATGAAGCCGAAGAATTGTCAGGAACAATGGTTGCTGCAGTTGTAGGAGATACTGGTACTGTTGCTGGTGAGATTGCTGGATTTGTAGGAAATGATGTGGTGATCTGAAGCTGGACGTTCTGAATAAGACCATCTATGCCATTCCTCAGGTTATCGCACCCATTTACTGAAATATTGCAGTAAGCACATCCCAACTCACACCCCGGGAACATTTGACATTCGAGGAGTTGAGCCTTGATTTCCACCAACGGTGTCCTGATCTGACCCACACTGGTTATTAAATAAGACGGTTTGTCTTCTTCAATAGCGTTAATCCTGGGACCACCGTGGTTTGGCATGGGATTTTTGTTGACATTGGGTGGTGGTGCAAAATTCAGAGCTTTTGAGTCCACCAGGTCTTGTACCTTCATGTGCAAGGCTCTGCACTTTTCTGTACTATGGCCAGGTGCGTTTGAATGGAAGGCACATCTGGCGTTGGAGTCATAGTTCCTGGGTAGACTGTTGGGATCTGGGGGCGCCAGCGTCCTTAGCTCAACTAGGTTGAGTTTCAGGAGTTGTGGCAGCAGGGTAGCATATGGCATAGGTATCGGATCGATCACCCTATTAGCTTGAGATGGCCTCTGCTGAAATGGCCTTTGCTGGTTGTTGTTGTTGGTGTTGCTGTTGTTGTAATTTCTTGGAGGGTACTGATTTTGTTGTTGATACTGAGGTTGTGGCTGATAGTTTTGCTGAGGAGGTTGATAAACTGGCTGTGGATGAGCTGGAGCAGGGATGGTGACAGCTGCCACAGATCTGTGAACATATTGGGGCCTGCCCCTATTGGTGTGGATGGCATTGGTCTCGCCAGTTCTTCTCGGGCCTGCAAAAGGTTTTCTTGTACTACTAGACGAGCTTGCACCGTTGTCTGAGATCTTACCCATCTTCAATAGGCTTTCAATTCTCTCCCCAGCTATGACAATATCTGCAAAGCTAGTGGAAGAGAAAGCAGCCAGCCTGTCAATATGAGTTCCCTGAAGGGTGTTCATAAACATATCTGCCATTTCCCTTTCTGACATAGGTGGCTGAACAGCAGCAGCCAATTGCCTCCATCTTTGGGCATACTCTCGGAAACTTTCCCTTGACGACTGTGACATTCCCATTAGGAGGGTCCTGTTGGGTGCCATATCTAAGTTGTACTGATACTGTCTGATGAAGGCCTCTGCCAGGTCCTTCCAGCATCTAATAGTTGCCCTTGTCAAGTGAGAGTACCATTCTCTTGATGCTCCTGTTAAGCTATCCTCGAAATAGAACATCCAGAGCTTCTCATCCATAGTATAGGCCTTCAGCCTCCCCAGAAATGATTGTAAATGGGTCCGGGGGCATGAAGTCCCGTTGTATTTTTCAAAACAAGGAGGCTTAAACTTGTGGGGAATCCTGACCCCGTCTACCAAGCCCATGTCCATGACATCGAAGCCCAAAGAGTTTTGAGATTCTAAGGACCTCAATTTCTCAGCTATCTCATCCAACCTTCTATCATAAGCTTCCTCCCCAGCACCCATTACTGTGAACTGGTCTTCTTGAGGGTCTTCTTGCAGTACCCTGGCTGCAGTGGCAGGCCCTTGAATATTTGCAGGAACATTGACCTCTGGATGAAGATGGGGGCCAAATACAGGAGGGTTAACATGAGGTTGGACCCTTTCATTGTTGCTGGTGCCGGCAGTCCCTATATGTGGATCCTCTTGATTTTGCCTTTCCACCATGGCCCTCAGTCTTTCCTGGCTCTGAGCCATGTTGTTCATCACTTCCATAAACTGAGTCATCTGCGTTCTCATTTCCAATCTTTCGTTTGCCATTTGATTTCTGACCTCAGTAAGGTCCTGCTGCATCTGATCCATTTGAATGCCCGGAAGGTTGTTACGGGTCGGATAACGGTGCGGACGGTTGAGGGGAAATACCCGGCGCCTAGCAATAGTTCCTGAACATCACAACAGAGTTAGCAACAACAAAACAAAAACCTACAAAACAAACAAAGGGTTAGCATGCAATGCAGTATGCTTATTTGTTTTCAAGGTATCCGGCTTGGCATTCAGTTTTGACCCTTCCAGACCCTTGAAGATGCTGTTGATGTTGCTTTTGAAGTGAAACCCGGATGGAACAAACCGATACATATATTACAAAAAGCCAAAATGGTACATAGTTTGTTCACAAATACAAGCCCTCGGAGGGGTCAAAATACATTACAGGAAAATAAAAGTACATGGAATGAAAGCAACAACAAACAAATGGTCAAACACCAAGACCAAACTCATCCTCACGAACTTCCTTGAGAAGTGCTTCGGTCACAGGATCAGCCGGGCGCTCCGTGAGATTCCTGATGAGGAGATTCCGGGTCGTCACAGCTGCTGTTAACTTCTTGTGCTGACTTTGGTCCTTTGACCTCTTTACTCCAGCTTTGATCTTCAGCTCTGATATCTCCCTCTGGGCTGCCGCCAGGGCTTCTTGCTGCTCTTTCGCACTAGCTTCCAGTTGCTCTATCTTGTCTTGAACTCTCTTGTCCTCCAGAGTACGAGCCTCGGTGATCCTGACCCACCGAGCCTGACTCTCCTTCAGATACAAGTCTGTCCTCGCTCTCTGGAACTGGGCTTCTTTGCAAGCATTCTTCAGAATTTGTTCTCCAGCCTTAGACTTTTTGATGTAATCCCCAGACTTCTCAATCTTAGCCAGATGCTCCACTCTCAACTTCTCTAACCTCTCAATCTCCCTCATACCATCACTCCTCTCCCGGAGGGTCTTCTGCAAAGCCTGAGTTAACTTCTCATTTCTTTCCTTCAAGCTCTCAAACTCCTCCAAACTGATAGTGGCAGGGGGTGGTGCTGAAGATGATTCAGGCATATCTTCTATGGTAAAGGGCATTCCAGAGAATTGGGCCCTGGCATGGGACCACTCATAATATTGTGCTGATGCCACATTGTTGCACTTCCCTAGAATGGTTACTCCCTTGGTTTGAACATTATCCCAGGCCCGGGCAGCCTGCCTAACAATAGCCAAATTAAGCTTGTTCTCACAATAAAGAGTTTCCACCAAGTCCTGTGCCTTAGGAGTATGGACCAGTGCATAGCCTAGTTGCCTTCTGAACAGCAGAGGATTGTAATTAATGCTACCCTTAACTCCTATTAGGGGCACATTGGGAAAATGCCCACAGCTGGTGATGATATCCCTGCCCTTTGTGCTTTGAGTGCACCATCTGATATCAGCTGAAGTTAGAGCAGTGAGTCTCTTAGCCCAGTTTTTCTGCTGATGAGGGTTCAAAAATGCATCTGTCCTGGGTAGATGCCTGAGAAGCCAAGTGTGGAACAATGGAGCACAACACCTCACTAATCTTCCCCTCTGCTTTTCATTCCTCTGATGCACTGAGTAATAGAGATCCCCCAATAAAGTGGGCACTGGGTTCTTTAGGAGGAATAAGTGAATTGCATTCTTGCTAATGAATCGTGGCTCATCTGCAAATAACATGATCCCATATATACTTAAAGCCAATAGAGCACAGACAGCTTTCCACTCTCCTAAAGAAGCTTTCAGGGCAGCTTGAGAGATCAAGAAATCCAGATGCAGGCCTGGGATTCCAGCTTTAGAAGTCATATGCTGCTCAATTAGGACAGGTTCCAGATGCAAAGCCTTTGCTACTTCTCCATTACCAGGAAAGACCATCTCAGGGTTGAAAGGGATTCCATCCCTGATAGGCATACCAACCAGTGATGAGTATTCTTCCAATAAAGGGCCCAACTGAAAGTCTTGGAAAGTGAAACATCTCAGTGGGGGATCATAGAACTGCATGCAAGTGTGGATCAGGCTTCTCTGTGAAGGGTCCAGATCCATAACCATATCAAGTATATCTCCATGGTGTTCCCTGAACAGTGGTATATGGTCTGGAGTGATCAGGGTCTGAATCCTCCTGATGTCAGATAGCTCTGGCTGGAAGAAGTGATAGGTGATGTTGCTCTTCTTAGGTGCCATGATGCTGAGGCTGAGTAGAGACAAGTGCTGATGATAACACTGAAGAAGGGGCCACTGATTGGCCGGTGATAGCTGAAGCAGGTGCTGGTGAAGATGGGCCAATACTGAAGATGGGGTCAAAACCAAAACCAAATGAAGATGGATACCCTGAAACACAAATAAGCAAATGTCAATATGATGCAATGTTTATGTATGCAAATGATATGCAAGGGTTTGTGACTGAGCTGGATCTGATCAAAAGCTCTGATAGAAGTCCATGTGTGTAAGAAATCCAGATGGAGGTCTATAAGTCCAGTAACCAGGGTGGGGGGCTCAAATAAAGAGCCACATGTCCAGGGTTTTAGAATCACAAGAACTGTCCCAACATGGAGTATTCTTAGTCAAATCAAAATAACAGGGTATTCTGAGGTCAAGGTACCTGCAAACCTGTAAACAGCCCAACCCCCTCACAGGTGGTGTTCTAAAACAAGGATCCTCAGACTTGGATCAGTTATGAGAAGTGTAAACACTTCTAACCCGGAGGTACAGTGTTTACACTAACCATAAAAGTTCCTCCTCTAATTCACCTCAGTTTCTGAAGGTCAATACTAAAAGGTCATCCAGACTTAGCAGGCTTCCCAGATAGCCCTAGCATTGCAGGAAATCTGCAACACAGAGTTCTCAAGAAGAAACCCATATCTGAACCGTGTTTCATATTCCCGCACCAGACCAAGATGGAATGGGAAAGAATATGATTCACTCTAGCCTAGGTGTCACTCAGATCCCAGGTATAGGACCATAACTCTCAATGAAACACCCACCCACCAAAGCAAAACCAGATCCAGCCAGCAGCATGACAGTATGATATATACAAAAGCAATAAAGAAAGCAGTAAAGCAACTGTACATAAAGCAAAAATAAAACATATACAAACACAAATAAACACAAAGCACCCCAGTAAACACAAATCAATCAAGCGCTAGGAGGAACCCACAAAAAGAACCAGAAGCCCTGGTTACAGTATAAGATTCCCCAGCAGAGTCGCCAAGCTGTCGCTCCCGAAAGATTTTCATCCCGGTACAAGCGCGAACGGTCGGCGAGAGGGACATGGAGAACACACAGCCGTGAACTCACTGGAGATGAATAGAGTCGCCAGCTAGGCATTTTTATCCCGGAGGAAAGGTAATGCTGCATAGACCTAGAAAGAGACGGATAAGACGGTTTGCGAACCAGAGAGACTGAGAAAGGGGGTTGGTTACAACCTGGGAAGGTATTAGCACCCAGATTGTCCGCCGTACTCGACGGGATCCACGCTTAAAAGATTTGTGTTTTAAAAGGGGTAGTGTCAGTGCAATTTGTGTATAAAATAGCTGAAAAAGGATGTACAGGTGTCAGTGTAAGAGAAGTGTGAAGTGAAATATGAAAGTGTCAGTGCAGGAATGAGAATATGCTCAAGATAATGAGGCTAAAAGAATGAAGCTGGAAAGAGGGGAATATACAGAGACTTTTGTTCGATAACTGTTAAGTTATGCCTACGTATCCTCTCGTGCAATGAGGAAGTCAGAACACCGTAGTTCGACCCAAAGAGACTGAAAGATGAATTGACTGATGAACTGCTTGCTTGCCTATGCTCAAGTGTATGACCTGTCTGGCTCAGGTGCAAACTGTCTTGCATTAGACGGAAGAAGCGAGTTCTCGTTTGTGAGCGAATGAGACGAGAAAAGAATCCCGAAGGAGACGATTATTGTTTGTTTTTTTGTGTTTTCAGTCTTTTATTGCTTTTGAAGATTTGTCATAAGTTAATGAGCTTAAGTCTAAACCAATGGATTTAGTAAACTCATCACATCTTCCCTCTGATTAGGGGTAATGAGAGTACCTTAAGTGTGAAGTCAGCTTTACACACTTAATCACCTTTGGTGTAGGATTAAGATCATTAACCTATTTGTGATTATTTAGATGTTTTTGGTGTTTTTGTTTAGTGTTGAGTAATGAGGTTAAGCCATAATCAAGGATTAAACAGGCTCATTACACCATCCTAATAGAAGGATAATAGATGAGAATGTTTAAGCTGAGGAAAGCTCCTCAACTTAATCCATGATTAGGGATTAAACTCATGACAAAACAAGCCTTTGATTAAGTGGATTTTATTTAATGGTATGATTATGAAGTGGATTTTATGATTTGTAAGACAACTTGAGGGGGACTTGTCCATTAACACTAGGGTTAGTCCTTCTTAACCAATTAAGGAAGAATTAGAACCCTAATGCAAGGCCCAAGTTACAAGTGTAATGTCTTGATAATTATTGAGTGGATTGATTAAGAGATTTAAACACATTAAGGGTTTAACACTTAGGATTAAAGTTATACACTCCATCCTAAGAGAAGGATGCAGGCATAAGCTTAATCACAAAGCCTTAAAGCCTTTAGGGTTTAGTCCCTGATTTTGAGGTGAGAAGAGAAGACTCAAAAGAGACACAAAGGTAAAAACTAAGAGGGGAGACTAATCAAAACCCTAATCATTGTCATGCTTGGTTGTTCCTAGGGTTTGTGAGGTTTACAAGAACAATCTTCAAAGGAACCACCAGGAAGCAGATGAAAGGAGCAAAGAGAAGCAAAGTAACTTGCTTCATTCAAGAAGTCAAGTCACTTGAAGAAAGAAAGTGGGAAGAAGAAGAATGAGCAAGCTCAAACTCAAACACATATAAAAAATGCAGCAATGGATGCAAGAGAGATGAAAAGAAAAGTTATGAGAAGTGAAGGCAAATTCACATCCCAGAATTACTTACCACCTGAAAGGTTAGAAAAGAAATGCAATGCAATGCAAAATGGGATGAGATGACATGATGAGAAACAAAACCAGAAGCATTTACATGATGCTAATGATGCTATGAGATGCTACAAACATGAGGCAGCACATGGAGATGATCATACAAGCTTATGGATGCAAATGAAGCAAGTTAGGAACCATGAAAACACATGAAAAGTTATGAAGTGCACATGACATACAACATGGCAAATTCATGATGCAATGATCAAACATGCTTTCTATATGTCTTATGATGTCAAATGAATCACATGGATGCTTGAAATGTCATGGCAAGTCATGGTATGCAAGAGAATGCAAGATGGATGCATATGGAAGCCCAAATTAGGGTTTATGAACCAAACATCAAACAAAAACCAAAAACAGAAGCAAACCCTAAGATAAAAAATTGAAAATACCACACAAAGGACCCCTAATCCTATACTAAACCAATGCCCAAAGGAGAGGTCTCAACTCCTAACCAAGTTCAAGATATGATTTTTACAAGTTATTAGGGTTTTTAGGGTTCCTAGACAAAAGAAATGTCAAACAAAATGAAAATGGAAGATCAAATCATGGCCATTTAATATCAAAAACTACATGCTAAACACAATGCAATGCAAAAAGAACCAATGTCCAACTCTTCATGGATAGGCAGAAATGATTTTTTGAACTTAGGATCAAAATAATGCACAAAAATGATTTTAATTCAAAGAAAAATTCTCAAAATGCATCAAGATCAAAAAAGAAATTTGGTTTGAATGTTGGACAATGTTTCTAAATGTCTTAGAACATTTCATGAATTTTTTGGTGATTTTTAAATACCTAAAAGTATTTTTAATAAATTAATTTTCATTAATCAATTAAAAATAATCTTTTAAATATTTAAAAATGCTTTTTTAATGATAAAAATAAAAATGAAAATATTTTTGTGTTTGAAAAATTAATGAAACTCAGGAGAAAAAGTTTCATAATTTTTAAACAATTTTTACTATTTTAAATAAAATATGCAAGTTAAATGAAAAAGAAATGAAAATAAATTAAAATAAAAGGAAAGTCGTACGAATGGAAGGCAGGGATTGAATCTGGGTTTGAATACGTTGACCAGCGCGCATCTGGACGGCTGTGGTTCATTCTGAGTTAATTAGTTTAATTAAGATTTATTTAATTAATGAAAGTGGATTAGGGCAAAGTAAACAGATCTGGACCATCTATCCACGCGGGAAGTCAACGTTTTCAAACAATCCAACGCCCAAGGTTCAAATGGAAATTAATGACTGTAATTAGGGCTAATCAAACTCAGGTGACCGGAGGGGAGCTCCGGTCATCTTCCCCGGCGACCCCAAAACCCTAAAACATGATTCAGGCAACCATTTCACAAATTAAACACATCTAAGTGATCCTCTAACATCCTAGGACACGAATCCACCTTCAAACATCATTTAAACTTCATGAATCAAACGAATCGAAAGAAACAAAATTTACGGGCAAAAATTCAGAGTGATCATACAAACTCATCTCTCACTCATTTTTGATTCTGAGAACATCCCCATGACCAGCAAGACATGAATAATCAGTTTGTAACTTAAAAAACAAGCTCTGAGAGAAAAGTTTCTATGGTCATACCTGAGATGGAAGCTCCAATTTCTGGGCTTTCTGGACTGCTTCTTGGTGCCAACTTACTCCATTGATCCTTCTGATGCTAATGGCAGGCTTGGAATGAGCTTAAGCAAGCTATTTTGAGAGGTTCCAATCTGATATAGCAGAAAATGAGCTCTGTGTATAGGCAGCTTCAGATCAATGTGAAGGGTGGTTTTGACTCCCTTTGATGTGCTTGATTTGTTGGTGAAAAGAGTTTGGATGTTTGATGGCTGTGAAAGTTGATTCGAAGGAAAATGCAGACTGGGGTGGAAAATGGTGAAGCTATGTTCTTGCTCAGTTCAAGCCTGAATCTTGTTGGTTCTTGCTCAATGAAGCAAGGTGAGTTGGTTTGTGGAATTGGTTTTAGTGTTTGAGGCCTGTGGAGAGAGTTTCGAAGAGTTTTGCAAAATGGAGTGAGTTTGAGTATGTGATGTTGTGTCTTGTTTCAGCCTTGCTTCTTGAGTGTTATGGCCAGCATTTGGATAGTATATTTTAATCCTATAGGTCAGATGATGTGACCTGGCCTCTATTGATTGGTAAGTTTGCTTTTGCCAAAAGTCCACTCTTTGTGTAAGGAAAGTATGGTTTGGTTCTAGGCTAGTACAAGGCATGGGCTGGCGCAGCAAGGGTGAGGGGAAGGGCTAGCAAAGCTCAGCATCCAAGGTTGCAAGTGGTAGGGAGTGTGATGAGTGGTTTTGCAAGTTGTTACTTTTTGAAACTTCATGAAAAAGTCTTGCCATACAAACCATGAACATGTGATTCCTTGGTTCAATTCTGATTTTTATGTCACATAGAATGTTTGTGTCATGGTTTGATGTCAACTAGAGGTTACAAACAGCCTTGGTTCATGGTTTTGCAAAATTCACATTTGGTGCATATCTTGAAAATCAATGATTTTTGCCAACTTTGTCACACCATAACTTTTGATCCAAGAAGAATTTGATCATGTTCTTGTACTTTTTGAAAAGGGAAAGATGTAATCTACAACTTTCATGACCAAAGTTTTTCCATTTGAAGCATTTTTGGATCAAGAATCAAGGCTTGAAAAGTGACCTAAAATGACACATTCTTGAAAAGTCAACTATACCCTAAAAGTCAACATTTGCAAAAAACTCCAAATTCTTGAATTTTGTGAGCTTCAACCTTCTTCCATGACCAAATAAAGATCATATACACTCAAATTGATGAAGAATGCCCATTGGTTGGGTCATTGGGGGCCTCAGATGCCCTGATTTTGCACTGACTTGTCCAGAAAGTCAACTCTTGATCAGATGACTTCCCCATGGAATTTCTTCATAAAAATTGATATTCATACTCCCTATACCATATAGAGACCAATAGAAACAAGAATGACCAAAAAATTTGGAGTTATGGCCTCTGAAACCAAAACCCTAATTTTAGGTCAACTGTGCAGTCTAGCCTGGCTCTGCATCCATTCCAAACCCAGTTCTTGTGATTCTTTGGCATTCTTGACTTTGAGAGGATGTAATATGATACTTGAACACACATAGATCCCTTTGAAGTGATTGGTTGCCTTTGGAGTGGCTCAAGAAGCTTTGGGATTGCTCAGATCACAAACCCTAGGTGCAGATGACCTAGAAACTATGCAGTGAATCAAAAATGAGATGTGAGATGATCTGATTGTATTTATGCATATGAAATAATCACAAGCCATGGTGTGAATGGGTGAGGGCAAATTTGGGGTGTTTACACAAAGATACATAGTTTGTGATTACAACAAATTCCCATGGTTGGTCAGAATACAACAAAATCATCAAAAAAGTACAACCAAAATTCCAATACAAAGAAATCAAACATCCAGCCCAAAGTCATCCTCCCTGACTTCCTTCATGAGAGCATCAGTCACTGGTCCAACTGGGTGCTCTGTAATGGTCCTGATAAGAAGGTTCCTGGTGGCAATGGCATTTGTCAACTTCTTGTACTTGTCTTGGTCCTTTGATTTCTTCAACCCCGCCCGGAGTTTCAACACGAAGATTTCCTTTTGTGCTACTAACAAGGCTTTCTGAATCTTCTTTTCATTAGCTTCCAGCTGCTCTATCCTAGCATGGGTCTTCTGATCTTCTTGTGAATGAGCCTCAGTAATTCTGATCCATCTAGCCTGACTCTCTTCCAAGTAGTGTTCAGCTCTGGCCTTCTGAATCTTAGCTTCTTTGCAAGCATTCTCCAATACCAACTCCCCTGCTCGGGCTTTTATGATGTAATCATCTGTCTTCTCAATCTTGGTCATATGCTCGATTCGGAGCTTCTCTAACCTCTCATTTTCCAGACGATTATCATTCCTCTCCTAGAGGGTCTTCTTTAGAGCGTCAAAAAGCTGGGCATTCCTCTATTTCAGCTTCTCAAACTCCTCTAAACTGACTGTAGCTACAGGCTCTACTGTTGCTGGCCCTGGCACATCCTCCAGGGTGAATGGCATACGGGTGATTTGTCCTCTGATACGAGACCAATTAATGTACTGAGTTGAAGCTATGTTGTTTCACTTGCCAACGATAGTAGTCCCTTTTGTCTGTATGTTATCCCAAGCCCAGGCTGCTTGTCAGATGATGACATGATTATTCTGAATATCACAGTAAAGGGTCTCCGCTAAGTCCTGCTCTCTTGGTGGATGTAATAAGGCATACCCTAGATGCCTTTTGAAAAGCAAAGGATTGTAGTTTATGCAACCCTTCACTCCAATAAGAGGTACATTGGGATACTGCCCACAGCTTGTAATTATATCTCTGCCCTTGGTGCTCTAAGTACACCACCTAATGTCTTCTGAAGTGAGAGCAATCATTCTCTTAGCCCAATTTCTTGACTGATGAGGATTCAAGAAAGCTTAAGTCTTTGGCAAGTGTCTCAATAACCAACAGTAGAAGAGAGGTGCACAACATCTACTAGTCTTCCCATTTGCTTCTCATTTCTCTGATGCACTGAGTAGTAAAAATCCCCTAGCAAGGTAGGAACTGGATTCTTCAGCAGGAAGAGGTGGATATCATTTTTGCTTAAAAACTTTGGCTCGTCTGCAAACAAAATGATCCCATATATACCAAGGGTCAGGAGAGCACAAACAGTTTCCCACTTCCCAATTGCAGCATGATTGGTGGCCTGAGTGATCAAGAAGTCCAAATGGAGGCCTGGGATTCCAGCCTTGGTGGTCATATTCTGATCAATGATGGTGGCTTCCAAATACAGAGCCTTAGCTATATCCTCATTCCTAGGAGCAGTCATCTCAGGGTTGAAAGAAATCCCTCTCCTGATGGGGACACCCAACAATATGGAAAATTCTTCTAACAAAGGGCCCAACTAAAAGTCTGTGAAAGTAAAGCATCTGAGAGGAGGGTCATAGAACTGCAGGCAAGTATGAATCATGCTCCTCTGTGAGACATCCAAGTCCATGATCATGTCCATAATACCACCATAATGTTCCCTGAATGGAGGGACATGATCAGGAGTGATAAGTGTCTGAATCTACCCGATGCCTGCTAGAGAGGGATCAAAGAAATGGTATGTGATGTTGCTCTTCCTGGATGAGTCCATGCTGACAATGGATGCTGATGAAGATAATTGGGGAGAAATACTGATGAAGACAACTGGAGAGGATACTGAAGAAGATCTCTGATGAAGATAACCGAGGAGAAATACTGATGAAGACAACTGGAGAGGATACTGAAGAAGATCTCTGATGAAGATAACTGATGAAGATATTTGATGAAAATGTCTGAGCAGAAGAACAGTCAAAACCAAACCAAGATGATATGGATACCCTGTAAAACAAATAGACACGTGTTAAATGATGCAAAATGATGTATGCAGAATGATATGCAAGGGTTTGTGATCAGGTGCTGGATCTGTTATCTGCTTTGATAGGGTCCATGTGTTTTCATAAATTCAGATGAAGGCTATAGAACCAATAACCGGGTGGGGGACTCAAATAAAGAGTCACAAGTCCAGGGTTTCATAGAATCAATCCAAAATAGTGTGACCTTAAAAACAACATTAGTAACAGGGTATGATGAGGCCAAGGGTTCCTGCAAACCTGTAAACATCCCAACCCCCTCACAGGTATTGTTCTAGAGCAAGGATCCTCAGGCTTGGATCTGTTATGAGAAGTGTAAACACTTCTAACCCGGAGGTATAGTGTTTACATTAATCATAAAGGACCCTCCTCTAATTTACCTCAGATGTTGAAGGTCATCTAAAAAGGTCATCCAGACTTAGCAGGCTTCCCAGATAGCCCTAGCACTACAGGAAATCCGTAGCACATAGTTCTCAAGAAGAAACCCATGTTTGAACCGTGTTTCATATTCCCACACCAGACTGAAATGGAATGGGAAAGAATATGAAGCCACTCTAATCCTATGTGTCACTCAGGCTCCCGGTATGGAACCTTACTCACTGAAATATCCCTCCCACCAAGGTAAAACAACAAATCCAGCACATGATATGGTAATGATAAATGAAATGCACAAAACAGTAAATGAAAGAAATAAATAAAGTTGTACATAAAGCAATCAATAAAGCAACAAAGCATACATAACACATAACACCCCCATAAAAACAAATCAAACAAGCGCTAGGAGAAACCCACAAAAAGAACCAGAAGCCCTGGTTGCACATCATTTCCAGCAGAGTCGCCAAGCTGTCGCTCCCGGGATTTTACATCTCGGTTCATCTGCGAATGGTCGGCGAAAAGAGAAATGAGGTTGAATTGAATAGAGTCGCCAGCTAGCCATTTTTATCCCGAAGGAAAGGTAATGCTGCATAAACCTGGAAAGAGATGGATAAGACGGTTATGAACCAGAGAAATTGAGAAAGGGGGTTGGTTACGACCTGGAAAGGTATTAGCACCCAGATCGCCCGTCGTACTCGACGGGATCCACACTTACAAGATTGAGTTTAAAAGGGGTAGGTGTATATGTTATCTGTGTGCAAAAGATAGGAATGAAAGTACAGGTGTCAATGCAAAAAGGTGAATTGCTTAGGAACTGAGGCTTTAGAAAAGAATGTTTAAAGAGGGGGAAGACACAGAGACTTTTGTTCGATAACTATTAAGTTATGCCTACGTATCTTCTCGTGCAATGAGGAAGTCAAAACACCGTAGTTCGACTCAAAGAGACTGAAAATGAATTGATTGTGAACTACTTACTTGTCTATGCTCAAGTGTATGACTCGTCTGGCTCGAGTGCTAACTGTCTTGCAATAGACGGAAGAAGCGAGTTCTCGTTTGTGAATGAGTGTGATGAGAAAAGAATCCCGAAGGAGACGTTTATTGTTTGTTTTTGATGTTTTTCAGTTTTTTATTGTTTTTTTGGTGTTTTGCATAAGATAATGAGCTTAAGCCTAAATCATAGGTTGTAAACTCATTATATTTTCCCCAATCAGGGATAATGAGCCTACTTACGTATGAGATAGGCATCTTAACTTTATTAACTTAATGGTGAAGGCTTAAGATCATTAACCTACATGTGATTATTTAGATGTTTTTGGTTTTTGTTTAGTGTTAAGTAATGAGTTTAATCTCTAATCACAGATTAGTGAACTCATTACACCATCCTAATAGAAGGATGATAGATGAGAACACTTAAGCTGAGGAAGATACCTCAACTTAATCAATGGTTAGGGACTAAATTCATTATATAACAAGCCTTTATTAAATGGATTTTAATTAAAGGGTAAGATTAAGAAGTGGATTTTATGGTTTGTAAGACAACTTGAGGGGGACTTGTCCATTAAACACTAGGGTTAGTCCCTCTTAACCATATGGAAGAGATAAAACCCTAATGTAAGGCCCAAGTTACAAGATAAAGTCTTAGTGATTATTAATGTGTTTTGATTAAGAGGTGTAAACAAATTAAAGTTTTAACACTAAGGATTAAAGTTATACACTCCATCCTAAGATAAGGATGCAGGCATAACGCTAATTTAAAGTCCTAAAGCTTTAAGAGTTTAGCCTCTGATTATTGAGATAAGAAGAGAGACTCAAGGAGACCCAAAGGCAAAAGACTAGGGGGAGTATGCACAACCCTAAAATTTATCATGCTTGGACATCCTATGGTTTGTGAGGCTTAAGAGAAAAGATCTTCAAGGCCACCAAGGGAGAAGCAGATGAAAAGAGAGAGAGAGAGAGAGAGAGAGAGAGAGAGAGAGAGAGAGAGAGAAGAATTAGGTTACTTAATTCATGAAGAAGTTAAGAAACCTAAGAACAAGAGATAACATAAGTGAATGAGATTCACTTCAAACACAAACAAAGTGCATAAAAATAAAGAGAGAAGGAGAGGTTGGATGTGGATACACATCCACATCCTGATTAACTTACCAAATGCATCTGAAATGGTTAGTTTGAAAGTAAGATATGTACAAATTCAAAAGCATAAGTAAATCAAGTGATAAAAAAATTGAAAATGCATCCAAGGGGACCCTAAGCACTCATGAAATCACCATCCAAAGGGGGAGGTCTAAAGGTTTACCAAGTTCAAGTTATGGTTTACCTAAGATTTTCTAGGGTTTTGAATATTTATCAAAGGGAAAATGCACATTAATTTGAAAATTCAAGATAAAAATGAGACAAAAATATTTTTAGAAACTAGAGGTCAAATGTGAAAGATTGCAAAAAGAATCAAATGCAAACTCATCTTGGTTTGAGAGAAATGAATTTTTGAAGTTAAGGTTAAAAAAAATGAAATTTAGAAACCCTAATTCAAAGGAAAATGTTAAAGTTTGATCAAAACCAAAAAGATATTTGTGGGATGAGTTTAAAAATGTTTCTAAATGTTTAAGAAACCTCTCTAAAAGTTTTTGTGATTTTTGAATACTTTAAAGTATTTTTTAATTAATTAAATGGACTTAATTAATTAAAATATACAATTAAATTATTAAAAAATGCATTTTTTAATGAAAAAATAAAAATAAAAATATTTTTGGGTTCTGAAAATTAATTAAAGTGATGATAAAAAATTTCAGAATTTTTAAATGATTTTTGCTATTTTTAATAATTGAAAGAAAAGAAAGAAAAATAAAATAAAATAAAAATGAAAGTAATTTAAAAGAGTGGCTCAGATTGCGCAGGGGAGAGATCAAGGGTTCAGATGGGAAGTCTGATTGACTTGAGGTAGGCCAGATCTAAGGGTGAGGTTTAAAGTTACATTCCGCGCGTGATCCAATGGTTCTCATTTAAACTGACTAATTAATTATAATTAAATTAATTAATCATAATTAATATTAAGTGAGCTAATCTAATCCATCCACGCACTAATCCTAATCATGATCCAAGGGCCAGGAATGAATCTGGGGAATTAATCACAGTTTAACCCTAATTATTTTCAGGTGACCGGAGCTAACCTCCGGTCATCTTCTCCGGCGAACCAAAATCCCAGAAACCTATACAAGCTTCTAAACTCCTAATTTCTTGCCCAGAATTACTCCTCTAACATCATAGAGTATGAATCCACAAACAAAATTCATTTATCATGCATAACAAGGCTGAATCGAAGCAAACAAATTTATAGGTCAAACTTTCAGATCATCATAAAATACTCATTTCTAGCCTATTTTCATTTCTAAACATATCAGCATGATCAGGGAAGCATGTAGAATCATTCTATAACATAAAAACACGTTTTTGGAAAAAATGTTCTTGAAGGTTACTTGAGATGAAGTTCTTTGAAATGGAGCTTTCTGGGCCCTCCTCTTGTGCAATCCAGTCCCATTTGACCTCCTGAGGCTATTGGCAAGGTTGAATGAAGCTTAGAGTGGCTGTTTTATGTGTTTCGGTTCTTACAAAGCAGAATTTGTGTTTATGTTTGGGCTTGTTTCAGGCTATGGTGATGGGTGGGAATTGTTCCTGAGGTTATATGGAGTTGATTGGTGAAAGAATTTCTGAATTGGAGTGGCTAGGTTGAGAGATTTGAAGAGCTAAAGTTTGGGAGGAATTTCTTGATTCTGAAGTTGTGTGTTCTTTCAGGCCATGAAGGATGTCCATTTATAGTGCTTAGGGCTTGAATAAACAATTGTTATTGGCCAGAAGAGTTTTTGTGGCACTGTGGGATTGGTATGGCTTCAAATGCAAAAATGTCAATATATGTGTACTTGAGGTATGGGCTGGTGCAAAATAGATTTCTGTGGTTAGATCTCTTCAGCATGCTTCATGGAGAGCCCTTGGATCAATAGAAGTGGGTTGTGATGCTTGAATGAAGAGATTTCAATGTTTATGCATATTGGCCACTTTGAAATTTCTTGTGAATCAAGCCATGAAAATGCCAAATTCTTGGGCCAATTCTGGTTTAGGAAAGTTGTATTGACATGTTATGAAGTGTTTGTGCACATTAGAGGTCACTTAGAAGCTTAAAATGCCAATATGCAAAAATCCCTCTTTGACATGAACTTGAAAATTATAGGATTTTTGCCAACTTTGAAAGGCCATATCTTGAGTTCTAGGAAGAATCAAGACATGTTCTTGTACTTTTTGAAAATGGGAAGACATAATCTACAACTTTCATGCCTAATAATTTTTCATTTGAAGAATTTTTGGTCATGAAAGAATAGGTTGAATATCTTTCCCAAAATGGAAAGTTTCCATTACAAGTCATTTCCAAAAATAGCAAGTTTGCGTTTGGCTCAAAATTCTTCAACTTTGTGACCTTATAACCACTTCTAAGATCAAATAAAGATCATAGAGACTCAAAATGATAATGATAACCCTTTGGTGCCCTTGATGGAGGCCTTAGATGCCCTGATTTTGACATTAGTTGCTCAAGAAGTTACCCAATGATCAGATGACTTCCACAGTGAATTTCTTCATCAAATTTGGTATACATGATCCTTATAACATATTAAGACCATTAGAAACAAGAATGACAAAAAAAATTGGGATTAAGGCCTTTGAAAAAAAAACCTAATTTTAGGTCATCTGTGTAGGAAATCTTCGGTTTGCCTCTATGCTTTTGCCATTCTTTGTTATCTCTTGACTTTTATGAACTTTGGGGGGGGCATATTATGATCATGGAACACACATGGACACTCTTTGAAAGCTTCAAGACTTTTAGGATGGCCCAGATCACTTCTTGGATTGCTCAGATCACAAACCCGAGATGCAGATGAAATGAAACTATGCAAATGAAACAATATGCAATATGAGGTGGTATGCCTATGCTTATGCAAAAATGAAAGACCACAAGCCATGGTGTGAGAAAAAAGTGAGGGCAAATTTGGGGTGTTTACAGGTTTATTTTGTTGAATTCTTATTGAATGTATGGATTTTCTAGTACCATTGAGTATGTTGTTTTGTCCCGATTTATGGACATAATTAAGTTCTAGGTCGAATGAACAATGTTGATATTAAAGTGGTAGGTCGAATGACTAATTTTGATATTAAAGTTATAGGTCGAATGACCAACGCTGTTTTATAAAAGTTGTAGGCCTATGGCCAAGGTTGAATCTGTGTTGAATTAAAAGTTGTTATGATGTTTTGAGTTGTTAGTTGTATGTTGTTATGTGTTTGTTGTAGTTATATGTTGTGTCGTTTGTATCATGACATACATTGCATTTCTAAGTTGGAGTGGATGTTCACCATGTTGGTCGGGATTGGAAAAATTATTAAGTTGAAGGCTTATGCCTTGCAGATGCCTCGATAACGTGACATATTTTAAGTAGGGAGTTTTACTCCAATGGTACGACATGCATATGCATAGTTGAGTCGCATCTTGTGTTGCATTATTTATGTTGATTAAGTTGTTATTGTTAATGTTGATTACGTTGATGAAGTTCATGAAGTTGATTATGTTGATTATGTTGATGAAGTTGATTATGTTGCTTATCTTGATGAAGTTGATTATGTTGATTATGTCGTAAATGTTAATGTATGTAATAAGTTGGTAAAATTGGTGTTAAATTGTGGGTGATTATTAAGTTGTTGTTGTTGGATAGTAGTGCAATTGTATGATTCTATCTAATTTTTTAAGTATTATACTCTTGTTTATATTGTTAGATATCTCACCCTTTCAGTTTGAATGGTACCCCTATGTTGGTAACGTGCAGGTTAGCTTGAAGGAAGATTGTTTATCTTCATTAGTTCGAGTCGGTATCGATGATCTGATATGTAACACTCGAGAGGGTGATCGCTTATATGTTGTGTTGTTGGATTATATTATGTTGTTGTTTCAAGTTGCTTCCATTAAAACATGTTGTTATTAAGTTGTCTAAGTTGAACAAGATGATATAAATTGTATTTAGTGGAATAATTATGAATCCGCTGCTTTGTTATGAAAATTGTTTTGTTTTAAAGAATGAATAAAAGTTGTTATTATGGTTTCATCTGAGTTAAAGTGTTATGTATCCATGTTTCATGAAATTTAATGAATATGTTTTAAAGTTTAAATGTGACATCCTATTTGTTTGATTTAGTTGAATTTCTATTACTCTGATTTTATCGATAATAACCGGGTAGAAATGGGGTGTTACATTAGTAGTATCAGAGCAGGTTTGTCTGTCCGACCAATGTTGTCTAATTTCGTTTATTTCTTAGTACTCGACATGTGTGTGAAACACTGTCGGTGCTTGTTTGTTAGTTCCTACTTGTTGTCTTCAAGAATTGGTTTGGAATACGTGAGGGAGAAGCTTGCTCCCGAAAATGTTGATAGTATGTAGAAGTTGGTTCGAGGTGATGTTGATTGTAAGAGTGCAAATGTTGTTGGAACGATGTTGTTGCGAACCGGCGAGTGTATGGGCTCATGATTCTTATCGGTTGAATTTGAGATGTGCGTAGATCACGGATGGTGAATTTGAGAAATGATTGAGATTAAGGAATTATTCCAAAGGAAATGATGAGTCAATGGATTAATTCAGTATATTATATGCCTTGAGTATAGTTGGATTAAAGTCGAGTAAATTTAGAGTTGGATGAAATGAAATGATTGTTGGTGGATCTTGGAAGCAAGAGAGAGAGAGAGAGATGGGATTTATGTTCATCAATCTCAATTCTGATTTTTGCAATTATGGAGCAGCTGTCAGTAAAAAAGAGGCATAACGTTTTACTCAGTATTCTGATTGAAGCGATTCTGGACTTTTTGGAAAGCTTACAAAATTCCCTATAGTTTGAACAGAAGATTTGTCTTCAGGAAGTTTCTAAACATGGAGAAAAGTGTGTTTTAATATTTGAGTCTGATGCTGATTTTTGGAAAATTCTGCATACGAAAATTCTTGACCAGTCCCATTGCAAATATGATAACTTTTTATTTGTAACTCGGATTTTAGCGATTCTTGAAGTTCTGGAATCTACATGAAATTAACTTCATTTTGGAATATATTTTTGTATTTGGGAGGTCTGTGTTGAAAGAGATAATTGTGTTTGAAGTTGAGCAATTATTGCTGAAAATTGGAAAGATGAAGATGAGTGTTAAATATTGATAAGGAATGAAATGTTGGAATTATAAGGAATGTGAAGGTGTTGGAGAATGCATAGAGATGCAAATTATTTTGAATGAGAATGATTAGGGTGAAGATGTTGTGTGATGGTAATGTTGAGAGAAGAAATAATTTAAGAGAGACCGAGATAGTATTGTTGAGTTGTGAATTGAATGAGACCCAAAGTGTGAAACTATATGGGTTATAGAGGTTCTGAGATTAAAGGAAGGACGAATGAATTGGTTAGTTTTGTTAAAAATTTTAACTTGAATGAAATTTTTGATTGGAGTAAACCGATTTGAATTGTACTTGATGTAGTAGCGATTTCGGTGCTAGAAAGGATAGTTAAAAACTGTGTTGTGTCACGGGCGTGTATAAGAGAATGTGTATTGGATTTTTGGACATTTTTGTATTGTTGATTAGGTCGGAATTAAGGAAACTAAGAAGATGTTGGTAAGCCTTAGAGAGAGATGGTGTAGCATTATGCTTAAGGACTTTGAGCACAAGGTAAAGTATGCTATTGTTGTTGGGTAATGATGATTTATGCCACTGTTATGGTTGTCTCCTGTCTATTGACAAATTGAGGAACTGATCACCCTTAATCTCTTGTTGATAGTGGACGAAATCATGTTGGATGTAATAGATGTGTCATTTCCAACTGGTATAGTATGTACATTGAATTGTTTGGAGTTGAGCCAAGTGCTGGTGGATTATTTGATTTGTCAATGCATATTCATATATAGGAATATAAGGTGGACTCGAGGATGATAGCATGAGGTTGCTATTTGATTGATGAGTAGTATGGAAACTCACAACTGAGTTCTGGATAAATTGAGAGTTGAGTTGCATGTATTAAAATAAGTGAAGTTATAAGTTGATTTATTAAACTGTGATTTTTGGTTGGAAAAGATGAGTTACTTGGTTGTGTTAATTCAAATGAGAGTTTATGAAGAATTGTATCAGTATGGGTAGGAATCAATGATTTGGTTTGTTGGATTAGTTGGAAGTGAAAAATATGATTCACCTTGTTGAGATTAATTGGACACATGTAACATATGATGTTGGAATGCTGTATTGGGGCTATTATGGTATGTGTTTAAGATGACTTTAGAGAATATGTTAATACAAGATGGTAAAGTTATAGTTTATATTTATGATAATTGGGAATTCGTGGAAGTATATGTATATCTTATCCAAGATTTGGAAGTAGTCACGGTTGTAATTGTGTTAAATGTTCAGAGATATTATCTTACAGATCTAAGTTTAAAGTATTTTTTAACTACGGGAGTGTGAATACTTGTTGGAATGGAATTTCCGAAGAGTTAAGTCGAAGTCTTTTGTTATGTCGGTTTTGGTGATTGAAAGTTGGAGGTAAACTTGGTAGACTTGATACTTTGCAAGTAATCAGAGTTCGCAACAAAGGCGTGGTGTAGTGCAGTTTGGTTGTGTTGGTGTCGTATTTAAGCTTTTGTGTTCTTATCTTTATTCTTGACTCGTTGACTATGGTGATGGTCACGATCATTTTGTGTTCTGGTTCTTAAATTTGTGTGTTCTTAAGTTGGTTATTCTTTGTGTTGTGATGTTAGTTGTTAAGGGTATTTCTTGAGTAGTGTTCGTGTTGTTGCTGTCGTTGAGGTTATTGTTTGTATTATTCGTGGGGTTTCCTTTCATGCCATGGTAGTTGATTAGTCGGATGTGATAACGTAGCTGAAGTAGTTGCATCAGGTAAATTTTCGAGAACAAAAATGTTCTAAGGGGGAAGAGTTGTAACGCCTGTTTATTTAATTAATTATTTAAGTAAATATATTTGTATTATGTTATGTTGATTTCTGTCGATTTGTGTTTTCTGAAATATCATAATGTTGCTATGTTGGTTTCAATTGAATTAAAAAGTTGATTTAAGTTGTGGAAAATAATATTGAGCATTTTCCAAATATTTGTTGAATATGTTGAATTTGTTGTTTAAGCTAATATGTTGATAATCGGGTAATTAATCGATTTAGTGATGAGAAATTAATTATTCGTGATTTATTGGTTGATATTATGTTGCGGTGATTTAAGTTGCTAAGTTGATATTAAGTTGGTTTAATCGTAGAATAAAATTAGAAATTATAAGACTATTTACTTAAGTGGACTTGGTTGTTGTGTTAGAAATAACAAAGTTGGGGTATTGTGTAGTAGGCCCATTAAGATGTTAGTTGACCAATTATTATATTAAGTGATAATTAATAATTTTAACAGTAACAGTATTATTATTATTATTATGAATATTGGGTGAGAAAGAGTAAAAGAGGAAAATAAGGATTAATAAGGGTTTTTAGGAGAGAATTAGTCCTAACGACAATCAGAGCAAGAACAAGTCTTAGAGTGAAGAACAAGGGAGAGCTAGGGTACTCCAAGATCTGATTTTCGCAGGAATTTTTAAGAGATAATTCGAGTTGCCTTTAATCCAAGGTAATGGTGGGATTCTAATTCTATAATCGGGATTAGGATATTATGTATGTAGAATCGGGATTCGTAGATTTACTGCAGTGTTTTTGTGTGCTATGTTGTTATTGATCTTCATATGAATCCATTATGAAACTTTGCTATGTTGTTGTTCTCAGTATGTTGTGTTGTTTGGTTGAATAACAAATTTGATTATCGTTCTTGAATGAGTCGTAGAATGATTAATCTGTGTCGATTGAATTATAATGTGATCATTATGATGTAGTTTTTTTATGAGAATACTATGAAGAAATTCTATTTTGGGTTAGGAATAGTGAAAACAGGAAAATTTAGTGTGAAATTCATCATCGCGAAAATTAGTTTTTATGCTAGCATTGAGTTCTAATAGCTAACACTAAGTCAAAATAAGAGTCTCACGAATTAAATCAAGGTTTCATATGGGTTTTTGGGCAAAATAATGATCAAACATGTAGCTACCGTTGAGTTATAATAGGTAAAACTAAGTCAAAATAAGAGTCTCGCGAATTAAATCGAAGTTTCAAATGGGTTTTTGGGAAAAAAACTGATCAACCCCGTAGCTAGGTTAGTGCTTATTTTTGGAAACTTCAAAAATTTGTAACTTGAGTTCCGGGAGTCCGATCCGTACTCCGTTCGAAGCGTTGGAAAGCTAATAATGTGTACTTTACTTTAAAAATGGTTTCTAGTCCTGGAATTAATAGTAACTAGGATCTAATGAGGTTTTATGGTGTTGGTGTAAGATGTCAGAGTCAGTGTTTTGTTTAAAATTATCGAGGTAGTTCGTAATAATTAGTAGGTGATTTCATTCGGTTTATTTTGTTGAATTCGTGTTGAATGTGTGCATTTTCTAGTACCGTTGAGTATATTGTTTGGTCCGATTTATGAGCATAATTAAGTTGTAGGTCGAATGACCAATGTTGATATTAAAGTGGTAGGTCGAATGACCAATGTTGATATTAAAGTTATAGGTCGAATGACCAAGTTGCTATATATAAAAGTTGTAGGCCTATGGCCAAGGTTGAATATGTTTTGAATTAAAAGTTGTTATGATGTTCTGAGTTGTTTGTTGTATGTTGTTCTGAGTTGGTTGTTCTTATGTGTAGTGTCGTTTGTATCATGGCATACAATGCATTTCTAAGTTGGAGTGGATGCTCACCATGTTGGCCTGGATTGGAAAAATTATTAAGTGTAAGGTTTATGCCTTGAAATTTCCTCGATAACCTGACATATTTTATGTTGGGAGTTTTACTCAAATGGTACAACATGCATATGCATCGTTGAGTTGCATCTTGTGTTGCATTATTTATGTTGATTAAGTTGTTGTTGTTAATGTTGATTACGTTGATGAAGTTGATTATGTTGCTTATGTTGATGAAGTTAATTATGTTGATGAAGTTGATTATGTTGATTATCTTGATTGTGTCATAAATCTTGATGTATGTAATAAGTTGATAAAGTTGGTGTTAAATTGTGGGTGATTATTATGTTGTTGTTGTTGGATAGTAGTGAAATTGTATGATTCTATCTAACGTATTAATTATCATACTGTTGTTTATATTGTTTGATATCTCACCCCCTATATTTGAATGTTACCCCTATGTTGGTAACGTGCAGGTTAGCTTGAAGAAAGATTGTTTATCATCATTAGTTCAATCGGTATCGATGCTTTGATACATAACACTCGAGGGGGGGTGAACACTTATATATTGTGTTATTGGATTTTATTATGTTGTTGTTGTTGTTTCAAGTTGCTTCCATTCAAACATGTTGTTATTAAGTTTTCTATGTTGAACAAGATGATATAAATTGTATTTAGTAGAATAATTGTGAATCTGCTACTTTGTTATGAAAATTGTTTTGTTTCAAAGAATGAATAAAAGTTGTTATTATGGTTTCATCCAAGTTAAAGTGTTATGTATCCATGTTTAATGAAATTTAATGAAAATGTTTTAAAGTTGAACTGTGACATACAATTTGTTTTATTACTCTGATTTTATCGATAATTATTGGGTAGAAATGGGGTGTTACACCCTGCTCTCTCCTTCTTCCGTGTTTCTTTAGCATTAACCTTCGTTCGGGATAAAAATTCTTGGCTGACGTCACTTCCTTTTACGCACCACTTTCGCGTCTGTACCAGGATGGAAATCCCGGGAACAACAATTTGGTTTATGGCCTTTTTGAATTTTGTAGTGATATGGGCTTAAAATGTAATTGGACTATAACTTCTATTTTTGTGTTTCTTATTTTTTTTGTATTGATTAAATGATAAATGGAAATTATTTGTGTACTTGAAATGGATAATTGCAAAAAAGGAAAAGAAATAGGATAAAATTGGAAGTGAAGTTGTTTGTGAATTTGAATTTGAAATGGATTTAAACATGAGTGTAAATGGAAAATAAATCGGATAAAACGAACGTATTTTGAAAGGAAAATGATTTTAAGACTGAAAATAGATAATGAAAATTGTATTGAGCATCTAAAATGAATATTTGAATTGAATAAGGACATGAATGATTAAAACGGTAAACTAAACTTAGAAAAAGATAAAAATGGGTTAAAGTGGTTATGATCATGGATACGAATTCGAATTGAAATGAAAATAAAAGCATTATTAAAATCCACTAACCACACCTTCACTAAATATTAACAAAAATATAAATTTCTGCTAAAGAACGAAATAAACCTCAAATCACTTTGAATTTATCTAAATCAATCTATGGGAAATAACTCCACATCTTACGTAGTTAAACTAATGTCACTTTGATCATGATGAACCAAGATATTTCACTGATCCTTGATGAAACACTTGAGATTGCATTACATACTTTCCTTCAAAACAATTAACTTGTAAATGAAGCAATTCCAAATTGTCTGACCAAGATTAAGTCAAACTCAAACATTATCGCACGCACACTTAACTTGATATACTTTCCTGAAACTCGATTCCTCTTTGTGAAAACATGGAATTAGATAACACGGGACATGCCAATACCTACATATATTTTGGGAGTTTTGGATAATGGTTAGTAAATGGAAACACAACTGAGGGTATTTACGAAGAACACTCCAAATTTCTCAGAAAAGAAAGAAATTGTGACGAGATCAATGTCGACCCTCGAGTGGACATTGTATAACTAGTAATGACAGACGATAAAGACACCAAAAGGATGACGACAAGATAAATAACATAAAGACCGCTAACACCAAAAGGATATAAAAGTGATAGACAAAGCTAGTTATCACCAAAAATGTAATAATGAGTACTAAACTTGATTTCTTACACCAAAAGGATGATAGACCTATCACCAAAAAGATGATAGTTAACACACACTACTCGTTACCACACAAAGGAGGATAGTAAGTATTAAACTTGATTTCTAACAACAAATGGATGATAGACCTATCACCAAAAGGATGATAGTGAACACACACGACTCGCTACCACCAAAAGGATGATAGTAAGTACTAAACTTGATTTTTGACACCAAAAGAATGACAAATCTATCTCCGAAAGGATGATAGTGAACATACATAACTCGATACCACCAAAAGGATGATAGTAAGTACTAAACTCTATTTTTGACACCAAAAGGATGACAGACCTATCACCAAAAGGATAATAATATACACAAACGACTGTAAAGATCACCAACACCAAAAGTATGATGGACATCACCATCAGGATGATGACTCTATCACTAAAAGGATAATAGTAGAAACACACGACTGTAAAGATCCCCAACACCAAAAGGATGATGTACATCACCAAAAGGATGACGACTCTATCAACCAAAGGATGATAGTAGACACACACAACTTTAAAGATCACCAATACCAAAAGAATGAGGGTAATGGCATAAATTGCTATCACCAAAAGGATGATAGTAAACACGATTGACAAAGAGTTTCAAACACTAAAAGGATGCGGGACATCACTAAAAGGATGATGATAAGGATTAAAAACATAATTTTCTACCACCAAAAGGATGATAGAAAATTCCCAACCTTAATGGACACCAACACCAAAAGGATGAGGGTTTAACATAATCTACGACTACCAAAAAGATGATAGGAAATTCCCAACTGTAATGGACACCAACACCAAAAGGATGACGGTTAAAAGGTTGAAGAAAAGAAACTACTGAGGAACACCATCCTTATTAACAAAAGGTTGAAAGGAACCAATTCATTGGGGAACACCCAATAAGTAAGGTAAGAATCATTTGGAGAAGTGCCACTGGATGGTCTGAAGATTTCAACTTTGACAACAAAAGGTTGAAGAGATCAATTCAATGGGGAATGCCCACTAAACAAAGCTTTGTAAGAAATATTCTTGGAGAAATACCACTGGGTGATCACTGACTGATCTGAAGATAACAACTTTGACAACAAATGGTTGAAGAGAACAACTCCACGGGGAACGCCCACTGGCTTAGCTGAGGATCAATTTGGAATCTCGTAATTGATCGTGGATCTTGGCTTATGTTTGTATGCATGTTTAATATTGTGAAGGAATTTCATTATAATGGAAATACAATGTAAATGTTGATTCATTGAGATGTAAGTATAGACGTAAATGTTGGGGATATGTAATTTCTTTTGATTTATGCATGAAATGATTCGTATGATGTATATGAATGCTTTTTTGAATGCAAATACATGATTGGATAAGTTTGTGAAGATGCCAGCTAGGTGGACTTTTGTCTGGTGGTAGCTAATGTTGATTGGACTTTGGGCAGGTGGAAGGGTTCGATTCCCAAACACACGATATTTGATGATGATATGATTGGATCGCTTGGTGCCCTATGTAACACCCTTCTACCCCACAAACAATTTAAGTAAAATATTATCAGAGTAATTCATAGAAGGTGTCACATTTCTTCATAAAACATCAATCCAAAATATTATATTAAAAAAATATTCTTTTCTCAAAAAATCAAAACTATCGCAGCGGAATTATATATTCAAAATATTTCCCTCTTATCTCATTAAAACATAAAGATCTATTGGTCAAAGTCAACAATTATCATCATTCTCAATTCAAAATTTAACAACTCATAAAACTCATCATAACAAAACGAAAATCCAATCATATAAGCATTTTATTTCCCCCAATGTTACATCTATCAGAGCAAGACACCAGACACTCTAGACTTAAGCAATACAACCTCCAACTAAGACTTCACGTACCGCGAACTCATCTCGGATATCTGCAAGTTAGCCACAAAAGAGGCCACATTTCCAAGCAGGTAGGGTGAGTAATCATAATTCATTATAACAATACAAGAATATGGAATATAAATAAATTAAGCATAAACAATATCATAAAACATCAATAACAAAATTCAGCAACAAACACCATCATAAACACATTCCAAAGAAAATGCAAATTCAACCATCATGAAATGCACAATATGCATGTGGTACCAATTTCTCCGTGAGATGTATACATGACCATCAACCCTCCATAAGGTAGCACACCGTAATCACTGAATCACTCCAATCCACACAATGGGATTGAAGCTACCAAATAGGCCGAAGCCCCATAGTGAATGTCATGAAATACAATGATGCGTTACTCCATAAAAATCACCGAAAAATCAAATGTGCATCATTCATTTCATATTCAGCAAATCAATCATCAAATAATAATGTCTTTCATCATGATAACCCATCGAGAATACTTCTTTATCTATAATACAACAAAACAACTCCTTTGATCAACAAGATAACAAAATAGATTCGCTCATCAACATCAACAAATCGTCAATTCACAATAACCTCATGTTTATAAGCATAAAAACCAATTTTCAACAATTCAACAAAACAACTTCTTTTATCAATAACAACTAATCATTAATTTACAATATAAATTATGTTTATAATCATAAAACCAATTCCGACAACACAACAAAACAACTTCCTTCACCAACAACAACAAATCGTCAACTTACAATAGAATCCTATTTATAATCATAAAACCAACTCAACTTTTTCTAAATATTCATCATTTAAAAATGTCTCACTTCACTCATTTTATTTCATCAAATTAAAGTTCGTCTCATTATCTACGCCAACGCTTCAAACGGGACCTAAATCGGAGTTACGGATCAAAAGTTATGAATTTTTCAAAACTAAAAGTGCCACTGTTACAGTGTTAACCGGTTAATCCATAGCGTTAACTGTTTAACGCCTCATTTTTTCGCCCAAAACACATATTTTTCACTGGTTAACCAGTTAACACCTATGGTTAACTGGTTAACACCTGTACATAAGCCGTTTCTGCTGTTTTTACGAAATCTACACCAAAATAACCCAAGTTTTCATACGAATTCATCCCAATTCAACCCAAAACTTCTTACCAATCAATAATTAATCACATAAAACAACAATGTATCAATTCAATCATCAAACACACCATTCTAAATCATCTTATCAATCCTAATTTACCAATTCATACCCTTTTAACTCAATCTATGTCATCAAACCTAACAATAACCAAAATCATATCAAACCTAATCTATTCATAAACCAATTCCTATAAAATTATAATAGATTATGAAAACTCCCCATACCTTAGAGAATTTAGTAGATTGACACTCTTCTCCAAGGTTCCTAGCAACTTTAAGACCTTAAGCTTCCTCTTCCTCTTTTCCTTTCCTCGGAGCTCTTCTTCACCAAAAACACGAAAAGTGAGAACTTTTGATCGTGTTCTCCTATTTGGATAAAATTATCCCAGTTTATGTTTTTCCAAACTTATTCTTACTCTTTTCTAATAAAGACCACCTTGCCCTTTCTTCAATGTATTTTTATTAATAATAATAATAATAGTATAATAATACACTAATTATTCATATTATATAAAAATACTCCTTATACTCCCAAATGACCAATATAACCTCCACACCCCCACTTCTATTATTTTAAATAATAAGCAATAATTCGAATAATACTACATGATTATTCTTATTATTAATATTATTAAAATAATTTCACCATAATGCATCGGACCACATAACCACCTATTGTCAAAATCATCATATATCCTCAAATAAGCAACAATTACTCATAATCGAATTTGGGGTGTTACAACTCTCCCTCACTTAAAGAATTTTTGTCCTCAAAAATTTATCCGGTTCAACTATTTCAACTACTTAATCCATCAGACTAATCAACTCTCGACTCAAAAAGGCAACTCCGCATATAATACAAACCATAACTCATAACATCAACGACAACAACAATGCAAATTCTACACAAGTGATACACTTGACAACTAGCATCGCACACAAGATAGTACCCAACTCAAGAATTCAATGATTAAAGCATTAGAACATCACAACATAGGAACACACAACTCCAAAACGATATTAATACAACCAACCTCAACATCATTGTTACTCATATATGAGCAACTGCACTACGCCAAGTGTTCGCTGCGCACTCTAAATACCTGTAAGGTAGTAACTCCGCCAAGTTCAACTTCCAACTCCCAATCACCAAAACCGATATAGTAAAAGACTTCGACTTATCTCTTCGGAATTTCCGTCCCACATATATTCCACAATCTCATAGGTATTGGATACTTCAACTTAGATCTATAGGACAACACCTCTGACATTCAACATAATTACAATGACGAATACTTCCAAATCTTGGGTAAGATATACATGTACTCCCACGAATTTCTAGTTTTCCTCAATACAACTACAACTTTACCATCTTTTAATAACATGTCTGTAACACCCCAAATTTTCCCTCTGGTTTTCTATCTATTTCTGGCTTTTCCTTTGCATATCATACGCATCTTCCATTAGGTCATACCATTTGCATATGCTTCTGAGGTATGGGATCAATATTTTCTGAGGATTCAGGTTTCACACCATATTTGCGGATTATCAGGAGAATTCAGATTGTTGGCTATGCAGCCATTAGTGGCATCATGTTCTTATTTCTTTTGTCACTGAATTAAGAATTATTTTCTTGATCAAGGACTTCACGTCTAAATATTATTCACTGGCGCATCAGGTGCATCATCAGAACGTTCTCTTCTTCGCAAGCATATTCTTCTTTTCTCAACATCTCAGGAGATTTCTTCAAATTCTAGTTATTCGCTTCAGTGGTTGATTTCTCAGTCGGTGTGTGTTCAATAATCAGGGCAGTGTTTCAAGATAGTTCAGATGGCGGTTGGTTCAGTTGCAAGTTGTTCATTGGTGGTTGTGCTCATGTTGTTTATTGTGGGTAAAAAATAGTGCAAGTTGGTCTCGAATTAAAAGCTCAGGATTTCAGGGTTTGTTCGCATATTGAAGGGTTCCATAAATCCTACCGATCTCCATAACCTCTGTGTTCAAATTCTTAACTCCAAATTCGTTTTTCTAACCATTTGTTTATTTTCACGATTTCTATCCATTTCCATAATATCCATTTTTAATTTTTCATTACCCATTTTTCGTACCATTTTTAAATAATCGTTTCCATCCTTTTATTCATCCCATTTTAATCCATTTTATTCCGACAAACATCCGTTTCTCATCTCCATTTTTTTTGTGAATACGCTTCGACCAATTAACCATTTTAATTCAAATTTCAATTCTTTTTTCGATTGTCCATATTTAATTTCAATTTCATAACCATTTTCCAATTCATTCTAAAACAAATTCCAGAGCCATTTTCTAAAATAATTCAAATCCAAATTTCATTTGTCAAGAAACTATTCTTTTTATATCCATATTTTCCATTTTTTCTTTCAACATTATTCATTAAACCATATTAGACATATTTTTAGTCTTCATTGCATCCAAGAAAAGCCCATGTAACACTAAAGCCCATTTCTTAATTATTATTATAAATAAAAGGTACAAAAAAAATATTACTACAAAAAGCCACAAAAAAAGAAGAAATAGGGACTCATGTATGCACACTGCAACGGAAATAACAAAAGGCAATTCTGCGGATTTCTCATTCACCATGGCCCCACTATCATGTTTTCAATACATCCAATTTTCACAGGCCCCACACGCCCTGATTCCGCTCGCACATCACACACGCATTTCCCACCTGCAAAAAGGTGATTCTCCCACTACGCACACCAAGCATACACATAACAGAAATTTTATTCCATAAGCCATGGTCCCACACCAATTCACAAGGCATTTGTTTTGCCAATTTCATAAACACTGTGATTTCCAGAAACTCACAGGCACAAATCACATACGACCCCGAAACCTTTTTCATAAAAACTCTTCCCTAAAACCTTTCTCTTATCATCTTTCAACCTCTCTTCAATCTCAAACAAATATCCAAATTCAACACTAAATTAACACCACACAAAAAATTACAAAAACCAACCTGTAACAAAAACCAACCTGTAACAAAAACCATCATCATTCCATCACCACCACCACCACCGAACCGTCGTTAACCTTTTTCATAGAAAACCAACAAACTAACCCTTTCAAATCCTCATTGCTCACAACAACATAGCCGCCACCCCTGCTACAACCTTCATACCATCCACCTTCATCAAACCGCAACAATCCAACCAAACCTCACACCATCAACAACCACAAACCTAGCTCTTCTTCATCACCTCCACCTCAACCTTCAAACACACACCATAAAAACCTCATCAAACCAACCGCCAATATCTTCAAAATTATCCACTCACACAAACCAAATCAACTTAAAATTCTTCAATCACAACCAAACAGAGAAACAACTCAAAAATCGAGATCCGAAAGAAAAATAAGATCTCAGAATCAGAACAAAAGAGAGTAGATGAAAAGATTTGAGAGGAGAACAAGATTGAGAAGGGATGAGAAGATCGAGAGAGTAGAAGAAAAATAGCCTTATTCCGTGAAACACTTGTAGTTTTCCCATCCTGGGATAGTACAAGCTTGTTCATCATGATGCACAAGTCTGATCATGAGACCATCTTCATCAAGAAAATCATAAAAAGACACTTCTTCATTTTAATTACAAAAACACTTAATAAATCCAATGAGTTAGTGAGCTTAGGCCCTAATCTCTGGAATCAAGTTTTGGGGATCTTCTCCTTACTTGAGTGTACTTGTTCTATTATTCCATCTTGGAATGTAGTATCAAGTACACATTCCATGGAAAAGAGCTTGAGTTCACTTCCTTGTGCCACACTCATAAAAAGCTCATAAGAAAAACACAAACAAAGATTAAGCGTCTTTCCTTCGGGACTTCTTTTCTCATCCCACTCACTCCTTACGTACGAACATGCCCCTACTTGTCATTTTGCAAGACGGTAACGCACTCGTCGTCCGAGCCTGCAACACCTGAGCATTGACATAGGCAGTTCAAGCCTTAAGACACAAGCAATCTTTTCCACCCCTAGTTAGGGGAACTACGGCGACTCTGATCCTCATTGTCCAGATGAGGTACGTAGGCAGCGGGGTAGGGCCTGTTCGAGCACACAATCTTTATTTTCCCTACATTTTTCCTTTTCATTTCTTTTTCAGTTCCCTTTTCGTTTCTTTTATTCGGTTCAGTTCATTTTCTTTGCAGCAGCTTTCATTTCTTCACCCTTTGAAACAGATTTCTTTGTAAGCGTGGATCCCGTCGGGTACGGCGGACGATCTGGGATGCTAATACCTTCCCAGGTCGTAACCGACTCCCGAACTCAGTCTCTTTGGTTCGCAGGACCCGTGTCCTTCCTTTTCTTTTCTTCTGGTTTGTGCAACATTACCATTCCCGTTCCATCGAGATAAAAATGCCTGGCTGGCGACTCTACCTCTTTCGGCGCCACTTTCGCGTTTGTACCAGGATGGAAATCCGAGGAGCGACAGCTGGCGACTCTGCTGGGGATTTCCTAACCAGAGTATCTTTGGTTCCCTTGAGAGTCTCTCCTAGAACTTGCGTGTTTCTGTTTCGCTGGGTGTTGATTGTTTGTTGTTGTGTGTATATTTTACTGTTGTTTATTTACAGTTTATTTACAGCTTTATTTACAGTTTTCAGTACTTATATTCATGCATCATATATTATACTGGACTGTCTGGACTGGATTTTTTCTGTTTGGTGGGACTTGGGTGATACTGTTACTGTGAGATGAGCTCATTACCAAGGCTCGAGTGCACCTTAGGATGTAGAGAGGTTCCACTTTGGCCTCATGAGATCTTGTCATGGGGGTAGTAGTGAGTTCCACGCCCAGATTTGCGACCGCCTTGGAAATGTCTTGATTTGGGGATCTTCCTCTTTCATTTCATAACCTTGATAGTTATGTGCAGCTGGGGACCGATCATTGAGAACCTTGTGGAAACATCCCTCTCTAGTGGTGACGGTGGCAGACCATATTTTGTGGCAAACCCATTCGCACCCGAGGGCCCACCTGGAACTTACATAGGATGACCTTGTTTTCCCAGACTCACGCTGAGGCCTCCCTGAGTAGTACATAATGCCAAACCGATTCCCTGATTTGGTCATGAGCCATTTCTCGGAAATGGTGAACGTATTATTAATATTCAACTTTGAGAGTCTGTGATGTTTGACCCGGAGCACACCCGTGATATTCGGAGGGGTTTACAGGTTTTAAGGAACCGTTGACCTCAACATACCCTCATTACTAGTGCAGCCTTATGTTTTGATCCGGTCACTATGATTATGGAGTTCTTGATCCCTTGGTTCTTGGTGATTATCCTGGGTCATTATTCAGAGATCTTGTGGTTACAGACACTCGATTCATGGCTCAGTATTCCAGATTCCAGGCAGTTTCTAGATGTTGATCCCATGTCTTTGCATCTTTAGCATCATCATATTGCATTTTGCATTTGCATCAGCATTGCATTTCCTTTTTCCAGAGAGCTCATCCTTCCTCCTTTTGTCCATGACCAGCCAGCTGATTTCCCGGTACTCAGTTTGAACAAGTTGTAACTGTTGGAAGACAAAAAAAAAGTTGTTTGAAGCTAGATTGAGCAGTGCCAAGAGTTAAAAAGGTCAGTTTAGAAGTCGTCAGTAGCTATGTCAGAGAACAACCGTCAGAATTTTGATCTTCCACCTGGTTTCACTTTGATGAGCAATCCTTTGTATGGTCTTTCTCCTGATGAGGATCTTCCACGAGTTAATAACCTTACTCAAGCTCAGCCTGCGCAGACCCCGATCGTGAATCAGAGTGTACCTGAACCATCTGTTGTCTGAGGTGGGCCTTCATCTTCTTCTGATGCTACAGATTATCAGAGTTTTGCTTTCCCTATGCCGAACTTCCAATGGGCAATCCTTCTTGTGAAAGCCAAGGATCAACAAGCTATTGATCCTGCTGAAAGGTTTCGCATGATGGATGAGCAACTCAAAGCCTTAGCGGATCCTGATGCCTTTGGTTTTGATGCTCTAAACCTGTGTTTGGTGCCTGGTCATGTCATTCCTCCAGATTTCAAAACTCCGAAGTTTGAGAAATACACTGGTGTCAGTTGCCCAAAGCGTCATTTGGTGATGTTCTGCAGAAAAATGACTTCTTATGCACGCAACGATGAGTTGATGATTCACTGTTTTCAGGACAGTTTAAGTGGGGCATCCTTAAGTTGGTATATGGATTTGGAAAGCAGTCGTATCCGATCTTGGAATGATTTATCTAGAGCTTTTGTAAAGCAATACCAGTACAATGCGGACATGGCGCCCTGTCGCACGCACCTGCAAAGCCTATCTCAGAGGACTAGTGAATCTTTCAGAGAATATGCACAACGGTGGAGAGAGTTAGCAGCCCAAGTGCAACCACCACCTTCAGACAGAGAATTATTTGACCTGTTCGTGGACACCTTGCAAGGTCCGTACCTGGAAAGAATAAGTAGCATTGGGACATAAAGCTTCTCTGATTTGATGATAGTTGGAGTGCACATTGAGAGCCTGCTCAAAAGTGGAAAGATCTAAGACTCTTCAAATATCCCAGCTAGTGAAAGTGAATCCGTTGGTAGCTCCCAAGGGGAAGAAGGGTATGACATCAATGCAGTCATGGCAAATATTGAATATTTTGGACCAACATCTTCTCCGAGATCATCTTTTCCTAGGTCTGGTTACTCTTACGGATAACAAGCGATGCTCAGAGCACCATATCAGAAACCCTGGACTCCTCCTCGTCCAAATCTGCAAGCTCATGGTCGAAGACCTCAGAATCAACTTTAGAGCCAACATGGACCTTGCAACAACCTGGAAAGAAGGAATGCTCCTCTTCATTCAGTTCCCATGGCGTACAGTGAACTATTGCCACATCTAACTCAGAGCTCATTGGTGGTTCCTAAGCCTCTCAAGCTGTTGCCAGAGCCGTACCCTCCAAAGTACAATCCTCATGAGCAGTGTGAGTATCATGGTGGATCAATGGGGCATTCAACTGAAGATTGCAAAGCTTTTCAAGCCAAAGTACAATAGTTGATCGACAATGGGTACATATCCTTTCCAAAGCTTGGTTGTGTACGTCCACCTCTCGCCTGGTTGGGTTCGAGGACTTCGGAGAAGCGTCTCCTGATTTCAGTGGCTCAGACAACAAGATGTCATCAGAATTAGTGATCATTGTATCCTTTTTATCATTTGCATTGTTGTTTCTTTCCTGTTAGCAGCTACTTGTCTTTTAAACTTTTTCGTTTTGAATGGTAATGTTAATGAAGTGATCATGCACTTTTTGAATCATTTATGTCGCATTCGCTCATTTTTCTTTACTTGCCTTGAAAAACAGAAAAACAAAAAAAATGCATCCATTTACCTCTCATTTATTTCACTGTTGTTTAGCAGGTTTGAGGGAGGATGATGACAATTAAATACCCATAATTTTTGAAGGTATGCTTTCAGGGTAGAACTTGCTGACGATGTACAGGCATTGTTTCAATTCCCAAACACCGGAGATATAAGGGAGATAGACCCTCGTCAACCCCTTTGAGCCTTGAAGTAGGAGTTTCTTTTCTAAACGAAAAAACCCTCACATTTAACCCGGGGCAGGGTAGTCATCAGTTAATTTGACCGGGCGTTCAAATTTCCAAAGTAGTGTGCATCTGAGGATCCATTTTCTTTATTCATCACACCTCAAGAGGTCAAGGGACGTGAAACCACAATGGTTACCCCTCGCCAACAAAGGAATGAGACAGTCACAACCCTTTCAAGCAAGTCAGACAAACTAGTGTCACACGATTTGTTCAAGACCAAAATCAAAGGAAAAAAAAGAGAAATAAAGCCCGCTAAGTCGAAAAAAAGAAGAAGCATGAAAACAAATGATTTAGGCAAAAGTTAGGTCATCCCGTTGGGCTTCAAAATTTCAAAAAAAAAATTCAAAGAAAGAATCAGTCCAGGCAAAAGTTAGGGAGTAAAAAAAAAAGAAGAAAGAAAGAAAATCTTCCATAAGAACAAAGTCGTGTGACTACAGACACAAAGGCAAAGGGGTGACTGTAACTCCAAAAACCTCATTGGTGCTTAAACCGTCAGCGCCATTGGTTCTTCAACCATCACAAAACCCTTTCGAAAGGTGGGCGCTTAGGCCGAATTAGCTGAATATAGGACTGGAGAACATCAAGGAGAATGGGTGGGCACAAATAAACTTTGAGCCATAAATCTTTCTTTCCAAAACCGAGAACCAGACCACGTTATAACCCTTGAAAGTCCTAATTAAATCAGGGTCAATTCTGAAAGCATACTACGACAAGGTTACGTAAGCTGACTCCTAACGATTTGCTAACTCAGCACTACTTTTGGACTAATCGTCCATTTGTCACACATTGTCACAACATTAAAACAAATAAATTTTCAAAACCTGCATGAGCATCGCATTAAAATTACCATTTGCAAATGAATAGTTTTAATTGCAAGTCAGTTTGTGACATCAGGGAAGTTTCTACAAAGATCAATCAGAGGGAACTTGACCATTCAACAATGATGACCAAAATATAGAGCATCTTATTAGCCTATGAATCAGGGGCATGTTATCCAGTCATTTCGTCGAATAGAAAATCAGTTATTCTAAAGCAAGTTCCCAAGCATCAGTTGATTGAGGAACATCATTCAAGAGTCAGGTGATCAGAGCTGAATCTGCCAAAAAGGGGCAGAACACCCGGAGTTTCTGTTGACCAAGGATATATTCTTCCAATGCTCAGTCAGAATGAGTCAAGTCGCTTGGCAACCAAAAAAGAGAAAAAATAAAAAACTCTCTACCAACCTAGCCCTAGCGCCTAACCATCCTTGTTTTAGCTCCCGCAGCTTGCATCTTCATATCCTTAGCATCATGAGCATACGTCTGCATCTTGCATCATTTGCATTGCATCTTCATATCACATGGTTTCTGTTTTATCCCTGGTGTGGAGCAAGATCATTACAAGACGCAATCCTGGGCAGTTATCTCAAAATCTGATGAATTTCTGCGAGAGTTTGAAGACACTGGGGCAATTCTGGATGCCATGTCTTTTGTAAAATCCTCTAGAGACGATCTCTTCATAGACAACGAAATTCGAGGCATAATTAAGGAGTAAAGAAATGTTTATTCACTCATGACAATCAGTATGCAACTACTGAGCTTAGAGATTTGAAGCACCGTGTTAATTCGCAGGGAATGTCAGATATTTATTTTCCCAGCAGGGCATTGGAAGTTTATCTCTTCCCCAAGCAAAGAATTTTCTTTCAGCCAATAAGGTTTCCTCATGAGGAGTTGGTATTCTCCACAGTCAAAGTCCAATTTTCATTGGCATATCTTCCCAACACAGTCGTCATACTATACTTGGGGCATATTTTGGCTTATTTTGATTCTCCAGCAAAGTCTTTCCTCGGCAGAGCATTGCCAAATCTGTTTCTCAGCCAAGCCAGAAGGTTGCCATTTCCCCAGCTGAGTTAGAGCAGATGATATCCCCAGAAGAACTTCAAGGGTAATTGAATTGTTCTCATCCCCAAGCGAAGTTATCTTTCTACAGTGAAGTATTCCCAACAGGAAGCTGAAGGCCTTGCTTCCCCCACAGAGCTTAGAATGGTCAGAATTCTCTTCCCAACAAGGGTTATTTAACCAAGCATCTTCTCCAGCCAACTCTGAAGATGATCTTTCCCCACAGAGCTTCATGATTGGGATTCATTCCCATCATTGAAATATCCCCTAGAGAAAGTTGCCAATTTATTTTTGGCCAATGTGATGCTACAGACAGTTATTCATCTCCCCAGCCAGAGTTAAGCATCGTCAAAGCCACTTGACCTGGTTCTCTCCTGCAGAGTTGTGATTCTTGCTGCCAATCAGGGCATTTTGCTGTTGCTCGTATGCATTTCCCACCGCTCGTCTGTGTTTGATATTTGCTTGTTGCCCATACGCGTTCCCAGCACTTGTCTGTGTTTATTATCTGAAGAAGGCTTGGCTGTCTTAGACCATGTATCTATTACAGAATGTATGAATAGGGCTTGTATGTCTAGTCCCTGGCGTAACAGGTTTATTTGAAGAGGGCTCGTATGTCCAAGTCCTGGCGTAACAGTTTTGCTTGAGGAAGACTCGTCTGTCTAGGTTTTCTTATCTGGCGTAACAAATCAATTTGGAAGGAGCTTGTCTGCTTTGTCTTCACTTCAATTACCCAGAACGTTGTTTGGTTGGGTTTATTTCCCATTTCTGCATTCTCCGGCAGAGTGCAAATTTCTGGTTATTCTTGGTATTCAATCACTGTTTATCTTGAATGTTTGATAGCCGTTGCTATCATCCTTTTCAGATTAACAGTTGCTTGAATAGGGGTAGCTGTAACACTCCAAATTTTCCCTCTGGTTTTCTATCTTTTTTTGGCTTTTCGTTTGCATATCATACGCATCTTCCATTAGGTCATACCATTTGCATATGCTTCTGAGGTATGGGATCAATATTTTCTGAGGATTCGGGTTTCACACCGTATTTGCGGATTATTAGGAGAATTCATATTGTTGGCTATGCAGCCATTAGTGGCATCATGTTCTTATTTCTTTTGTCACTGAATTAAGGATTATTTTCCTGATCAAGGACTTCACGTCTAAATATTATTCACTGGCGCATCAGGTGCATCATTAGAACGTTCTCTTCTTTGTAAGCCTATTCTTCTTTTCTCAACATCTCAGGAGATTTCTTCAAATTCAAGTTATTTGCTTAAGTGGTTGATTTCTCAGTCGGTGTGTGTTCAATAATCAGGGCAGTGTTTCAAGATAGTTCAGATGGCGGTTGGTTCAGTTGCAAGTTGTTCATTGGTGGTTGTGCTCATGTTGTTTATTGTGGGTGAAAAATAGTGCAAGTTGGTCTCGAATTAAAAGCTCAGGATTTCAAGGTTTGTTCGCATATTGAAGGGTTCCATAAATCCTACCCATCTCCATAACCTCTGTGTTCAAATTCTTAACTCCTAATTTGTTTTTCTAACCATTTGTTCATTTTCACGATTTCTATCCATTTCCATAATATCCATTTTTAATTTTTCATTACCCATTTTTCGTACAATTTTTAAATAATTGTTTCCATCCTTTTATTCATCCCATTTTAATCCATTTTATTCTGACCAACATCCGTTTCTCATCTCCTTTTTTGTGTGAATACGCATCGACCAATTTACCATTTTAATTCAAATTTCAATTCTTTTTTCGATTGTCCATATTTAATTTCAATTTCATAACCATTTTCCAATTCATTCCAAAACAAATTTCAGAGCCATTTTCTAAAATAATTCCAATCCAAATTTTATTTGTCAAGAAACTATTCTTTTTCTATCCATATTTTCCATTTTTTCTTTCAACATTATTCATTAAACCATATTAGACATATTTTTAGTCTTCATTGCATCCAAGAAAAGCCCATGTAACACTAAAGCCCATTTCTTAATTATTATTATAAATAAAAGGTACAAAAAAAATATTACTACAAAAAGCCACAAAAAAAAGAAGAAGAAATAGGGACTCATGTATGCACACTGCAACGGAAATAACAAAAAGCAATTCCGCGGATTTCTCATTCACCATGGCCCCACTATCAAGTTTTCAATACACCCAATTTTCACAGGCCCCACACGTCCTGATTCCGCTCGCACATCACACACGCATTTCCCACCAGCAAAAGGTGATTCTCCCACTACGCACACCAAGCATACACTATAACAGAAATTTTATTCCATAAGCCATGGTCCCACACCAATTCACAAGGCATTTGTTTTGCCAATTTCATAAACACTGTGATTTCCAGAAACTCACAGGCATAAATCACATATGACCCCGAAACCTTTTTCATAAAAACTCTTCCCTAAAACCTTTCTCTTATCATCTTTCAACCTTTCTTCAATCTCAAACAAATCTCCAAATTCAACACTAAATTAACACCACAAAACAAATTACAAAACCCAACCTGTAACCAAAACCATCATCATTCCATCACCACCACCACCACCGAACCGCCGTTAACCTTTTTCATAGCAAACCAACAAACTAACCCTTTCAAATCCTCATTTCTCACAACAACATAGCCACCACCCCTGCTACAACCTTCATACCATTCACCTTCATCAAACCGCAACAATCCAACCAAACCTCACACCATCAACAACCACAAACCTAGCTCTTCTTCATCACCTCCACCTCAACCTTCAAACACACACCATAAAAACCTCATCAAACCAACCGCCAATATCTTCAAAATTATGCACTCACACAAACCCAAATCAACTTAAAACTCTTCAATCACAACCAAAACAGAGAAACAACTCAAAAATCGAGATCCGAAAGAAAAATAAGATCTCAGAATCAGAACAAAAGAGAGTAGATGAAAATATTTGAGAGGAGAACAAGATCGAGAAGGGATGAGAAAAACGATGGATGAGTCGTCACAGACTATACCGGCGTGAGGAAGGGGATGGACAGTGCAAGATGGAGAAGACGGTGCGGCGGCGAGATTCACTTTCCGACGATGTTGTTGTTCTTTAAGAGAACAGAGAAATCATGAGCGTTGAGCGTGAAAGTGATTGAACAAGGGCCGGCTCTGTTTTTGTTTCAAGATGAAGAGATGATACATTTGATTTTGTGTTTTTGTCTTTAAGGAAACCTAATGTTACCTTAGTTTTTTATTCTATTTAATTTACTGACTTTGTTTTTGTTATTTAACCTTTATTTATTTTTCTCTTTTTTTTGTAGAAGAATCTTCATCTTTGTTGTTATGGGCTATGAAATCCCATTGGTTCTTTGTTCATACCACATGACCAGCGTCCTACCCTCACCCAGCTTGGTTTATTTTGTTTGCTGATGGGCCTTAAGCCCGTATGATCTTTCTATTACCACCCCCTGATCTCAGCGCCAAACCTCCTTCCCTGTTTTATTTCTTCATGATTTATTTTGGGCTTCCAAGCCCATGCTGATTTTTCTAATCATGCCCGAATTCCAGCGGACCACCCCTTTGTTTTATTAAAATTTTATTTTATTGTTTTTCCTAATTAATTTCTAGCTTTTGGATTAATCTTAATTAAAGTTTAATTTAGATTTCTTTAATTTTATTTTATTAATCATTTGTTAGAATTTTATTAATTTAGAATTTCATTAGATTTTTTTTGTTTAAATTTTATTGTTAATTATTAATATAGCTCATATTTTAATTATTTTGGTATAATTAAATAGGATTTTGTATAATTTTGGTTTTAGTTTTCTATTGGATGTTTTGTAGGTTTCTCGATGAAGGATAAAGCGTGGATGACTTTGTGACTAATTGTTCTATAATTTTGTCTGGACTAATGAGACCTCTGGATACCAATTGAACTTAGACTTTGCACAGACTAATTCTTGGTGTTATTTCTGGATGCTGGAAGCCTACATCCGACCTTTGACTGATGCCTTGATAATCGACACTTGTGCTTGACTTCGAATCCACTTTAGACTTGATATTGTTTCCTGAGTTTCTCTTGCGCGTATTAAAGAGGCAACGGACCTTCTCTGTTAGGTATCACTGGATCTGTTATTTTTCATGCCTCATTCTAGTCCTAATGCTATGTTAGGAGAATGCTGCTGCATCTGGAAGTCCTACTGGTGTAGGCTCTATTTGTGCATTATTCGATTACTCCATTTCTGCATTCTCCTCTCCTCACTTATTTCTTTTTCATCTCAACTTCATCTCATCTTATTCCTACTTTTCTTTTTATGCTTTCTTACTTGTGATTGTGATGTGCTTAGGCTATCTTTCATCTAGCTCTTGCTCCTTTCATCTTCTTCTTTTCTTCTTTTATTCTTCATTAGGATGGAATTCAAACCTCACTAACCTAGGATTCCCTTTGCATGACAAAATTAGGTTTTAGTTTCCCTTTAGTTCTTTTACCTTTAAGATCTTTGGTTCTCTTCTCTTCTCATCTCAAAAACAAAAACCATAAAAAGCATTTAATAAGGATTGAAGTGGTCTCCTGTGCAATAGCCTTATTCCATGAAACACTTGTAGTTTTCCCATCTTGGAATAGTACAAGCTTGTTCATCATGATGCACAAGTCTGATCATGAGACCATCTTCATCAAGAAAATCATAAAAAGACACTTCTTCATTTTAATTACAAAAACACTTAATAAATCCAATGAGTTAGTGAGCTTAGGCCCTAATCTCTGGAACCACGTTTTGGGGATCTTCTCCTTACTTGAGTGTACTTGTTCTATTATTCCATCTTGGAATGTAGTATCAAGTACATATTCCATGGAAAAGAGCTTGAGTTCACTTCCTTGTGCCACACTCATAAATAGCTCATAAAAAAAAACACAAACAAATATTAAGCGTCTTTCCTTTGGGACTTCTTTTCTCATCCCACTCACTCCATACGTACGAACGTGACCCTACTTGTCATTTTGCAAGACGGTAACGCACTCGTCGTCCGAGCCTGCAACACCTGAGCATTGACATAGGCAGTTCAAGCCTTAAGACACAAGCAATCTTTTCCACCCCTAGTTAGGGGAACTACGGCGACTCTGATCCTCATTGTCCAAATGAGGTACATAGGCAGCGGGGTAGGGCCCGTTCGAGCACACAATCTTTATTTTCCCTACATTTTTCCTTTTCATTTCTTTTTCAGTTCCCTTTTCGTTTCTTTTATCCGGTTCAGTTCATTTTCTTTGCAGCAGCTTTCATTTCTTCACCCTTTGAAACAGATTTCTTTGCAAGCGTGGATCCTGTCGGGTACGAAGGACGATCTAGGGTGCTAATACCTTCCTAGGTCGTAACCGACTCCCGAACTCAGTCTCTTTGGTTCGCAGGACCCGTGTCCTTCCTTTTCTTTTCTTCTGGTTTGTGCAGCATTACCATTCTCGTTCCATCGGGATAAAAATGCCTGGATGGCGACTCTACCTCTTTCTGCGCCACTTTCGCATTTGCACTAGGATGGAAATCCGGGGAGCGACAATGTCCCTCAAAAATCATCTTAAACACACAACATCACTACAACAACATAGGGTACATGGGTCCAACAAATTTCCACAAGATAACTCATATCCTTCGGTTCTAGCTAATTCAACATACTGAATCCTCGATTCCTACTCATACCGACACAGCCCTTCATAAATTCTTATCTGAAACAACACAATTAAACAACTCTTCTTGTTCCAACCAAAACTCGCACTTTAATAAACCTACTTACAATTCACTCCTTCTAACACTTGCAGCTCAACTTTATCTGACACTCTTGTCAAATCACTGTTTTACATTCCCATCTACTTTCCTCTCTAATCATCTCAAGAAAACTTCAAGTCTCGCGCCACTTAATTCATCACCAAATCAACACTATAATTATCTAGAGCTCAACTATGAGTTTCCATATTACAATTTGTAATACCTCAAAAGTTTCCCTCTCATTTTCTCAATATTTTGCATAGCATTTAGCATAAACAAATTCATGTAACAATAAAAAAATTTGCACCATATTCATCATGGCTGAGGCATAGGTATGTGATCAGTGATTGAGGCAATTGAAGGCCATAAGAAGCAACTAAGGGGTTATAAAGCTCCTCAACATTGTGCAAGGGTTCACAACATCCCACAAGTCTTCACTTGAGGCCACAAATTCTAAAAATGGATTGAAAATAAAGGAATCGGGGAGAAGTCAACTAGGTTGAGTAAAAAGTCAACTCCTGGCTTTTTGAGATCAAAATTATGAAATTAGGGTTACAAGGATCCTATAGTTTAAATTTGATCAATAAATGATGGAGGAATCATGAAAAATCAAGAAAACCAAAACTTACCATTTTTGGGAAAAATCATTTGAAAAGTGGTTAATTTCACCTTTCCCTCCACTTTCCTTCCACATTTCCTTTCACTCCATCCCCTCTTATTTTTCCACTTCAATTCCACTTCATTTCCCTTGGATGCTTCTACCATGTTCTACAACCTTCTAGAGTATTCCAAGGAATATTCCCTCTCCAAACCTAACCCTAACTAACTACAAACCTAACTCCATTCCTAAACCTAACTCCATTCCCAACCCTAGCTCCAAGCTAAGCCTATATATAATCATTAATCACTTCAATGCAAAAGGTTCCCAATTTTTCACTCTCTCATAATTTATAGAATCATTTTTCTCTCTCACTTTTCCTCCATTTCCCTTTTCACCAAAGATTTTTTGAAGAAGCTCTTCCAGTTTCACATTGAAACTTGAAGATCTTAAAGCTTAGCCTCCAACCTCCATTGATTTGGGCATTGTAGAAGAAGAAGCTACTGATTTTTGTGATGATTTCGACTTATCGGAAGTGCAAGAAGTATCAAGCATCAAGAACGCATTTATTTTGCGCAATCACGGATTTTCTTCAGATTTCTCTTCGATCAAGCTCCGATTCTTGCAACATCCACCGAAGCACTTCTCCGCTTCATAGGTTGGTGATCTAAAATCACTTTGCCTTTAAGTTATTCTCTTCATCTCGCCATTTTGGAATTCTTTAGGTGATTTTCGTATCACTTGTGGTTGATTACATTTTCGTTACGTTTTTCTTGCGATTTGTGAATTTTAATGGATTAGAAGTTAGGTTGTAGCTTGTTATAGGTTCTAGCATGTGTTAATAAGCCCTAATTGAGTAGAAATTCGTGTTAATATGATTAAATGTGTGTTAGGGTTGTTTAGAAGTAGGATTGTGGCCAAAAACACTTATTTCGAAACAATTTTTCACTTTATGTTTAGTGTTAACCGGTTAACGCTTTGGTTAACCAGTTAACGCATGTGTTTTTGGCCAATTTTAGTGTTGTCTGGGGTCCGTTAACGGGTTAACGGTTTGGTTAACCGGTTAACGTTGTTATTTTTTGGATATTTAGCTTATTTGCTTGCTTGTCCTTGCTTCTTTGTGCTTCTAATGTTCATGTATGTTTAGGTATTGATTTTAGGAAATTTTTGGGTTTATTTCCAGTAGCCGATTCATTTGTTTCGCGTCGTTTCGACATGATTTCGTTCACTTTTCCATATTTTGTGTTAAATATGCATATGTTCTATAATTGACTCTTGATGTGTGTTGTTACTCTTTAATCACTTGTTTCATATGTTAAGTGCTTACTTAAAACTGATTTGTGCTTCATGATTATGATCTTTGCCTATTTGGATTGATCACATGATTAAGTGCCATATTTTGATTTTTGCTTAAAAGTGATTAAGTGTTTCACATGTCCGTGCATGCTTCTTATGCTTAATGGATCACTTCTTGACATGAATTCAATTCTGATTTTTATGCCATGCATGTGTAATAATTGAAGCTTGTAGTGATACTTGTTCAATGTCATGATAAATGCTTATTTTGTGCAATATGGAAAAGTGTGGTTATTCTTGTTGATCATTGTTCCTTTTAATCAAATAAATGATGTAAATAAATTCACATGTTTGAGTTCATTTTGTGATGTATGTAGATCCATGTTAATTGACATTAATGTGTTGTTTATCATTCACTTTGTGCACAAAAATGAAAAAAGAATCAAATTTGTCCCATATTTTCATAGTTGTTTGTTAGTGCAGTAGCTGTAAAATGTGTGTTTGCATGTTGTATGTGACTTTCTACACCTATCTTTAGATGCTGATTGTGAGATGTAGAAAGTTACCTTGTGTTGTGCATTGTTTTGGTAGCTGTTTTTACTTTAGGGGTTGTAATAGGTGATGAATTTTGTTTTTTTAAGCATTTTTTAGTCTTTAGGATTAAGTTGGAGTCTATAAATTAGGTCCTAGAATTAGTAGGATTTAATTGTTGTGTGTTTGCCTTATTATTTTTAATAAAATGAACACTAATCTTTGTTTTGTAGGGAGGGAAAGGTATGTTTCCTTACACCTTATCCTTTAATTTTTTATGCATTTTCTTTATGCATTTAATTCACCTTTTACTTCCATATTTGTGATTGGTAGGATTTCCCCTTTTGTTAGGACCAACTTATCTTCCTTAGGAAGTAAGTTGCATCCTTTTTCTTCTTTATTTTCCTTTCTTCCTTAGGAATAGAAAAACCTCACAAACCATTAGGATCTCCCTTTTGAATATAATAACTAAATTAGGGTTGCGTCTTAGTTCCCTTAGTTTTTTTTCCTTTGTTCAACTTGAGTCCTTCTTTCTCACCTCATGAAGAAAAATAATAAAATACCTAATAAAGGTTGAATGTTCTTATATGCCATGAAACTTTGTTGCGGAGTACTTATATGCGTCCTGTTTAGGGGAGAGGTGTAAGTATTTATCACGATGGATAGGTCTTAGTATGAGAATGTTCACAAACAAATTCAAAACACTTCTCATAAAAGAAAAAAACAAACACAATAAGCGATTGTCCTGCGGGAACTCCTCTCCTCATCTCATTCACTCTAAACACGAACTTGCAATGACTTGTCTCGCATGCAAGACGGTAAACGCACTCGTACCAGACGAGCCTGCAATACCTGAGCATAGACATAAGCAGTTCCAGCGCATAAAAAACACAAACAAATAGTTCCCGCCTGGTTAGGCGAACTACGTCGACTCTGATCCTCATTTTCCCGATGAGGTACGTAGGCAGCGGGGTAGGGCCCGTTCGAGCATATTCTTTATTTTCCCTACATTTTCCCCATTTCTTTCCTTTCGCTCTCTTTTTTTCCAATTCCATTTCCCATTTCACTTCCAGTTCCACTTAGCAGTTCATTTGTTCAGCAGCATCTTATTTCTCACCCTTTGAAACAGACAAACAAGCGTGGATCCCGTCGGGTACAGCGGACGGTCTGGGTGCTAATACCTTCCCAGGTCGTAACCGACTCCCGAACCCAAATCTTTGGTTCGCATGACCTTGTCCTTTCCTTCTTCCTCAGGTTTTTGCAGCATTACCTTTCCCGTTCCTTCGAGATAAAAATGCTTGGCTGGCGACTCTACCTTTTCCTCGCCACTTTCGCGTTTGTACTAGGATGAAAATCCCGACAGCGACAGCTGGCGACTCTGCTGGGGATCGAACCCAGAATCTTTGGTTTCCCTTGTAGAGTCAATCCTAGCGCCTGTTTTTTTTGTTTCTCTGGGTTTTTATAAGTGTGATGTTGTGTGTTTATTTACTGTTTTCATTTACAGTTTATTTTACAGCATTTATTTAATGCTTTTAGTATTTATTTTCCATGCATCATATATACTGGACTGTCTGGCTGTGCTAGTTTTCATTTTTTTTGCGGGATGGGAGTTACTGTGAGATAAGCCAAATACCTGGCTTGAGTGCACCATAGGATTAGCGCGGACAGACATTGTACTTCCATGGTATCTCACCATGATGAGTGGCAATGTGCTCCGCACCCAGATTGCGATCATCTTGGAACTATTATTTGTGGGGATTACCCCACTTCAGGGTACGACCTCGATAGTTATGTGCATCTGGTGACCGATCATTGAGGAACTTACTGGAAACACACCTCTCCAGTGATGATAGTGGCAGACCACATTTGTTGGCAAACTCACTCGCATCCGAGGGCCCACTGAGAACTCGCATAGGATGGCCTGGTTCTCTCATAGGAATCTGGTTAAAGCAAACTGTTCGTATGACGATAGTATTGTACCCTTCGGGATGAATGTACTATTGTTTCTCAATTCAGTGCTTGAAGCTGGGGACTTATGAGGGATGCTTGTTTCCTTAGACTCAGCTGAGACTTCCCTGAGTAGTACATAATGCCAAACCGATTCCCTGATTTGGTCATGAGCCATTTCTCGGAAATGGTGAACGTATTATTGCTATTTGGCTTTGAGAGTCCATGATGTTGACCCGCGTAGCACACCCGTGAGATTGGGAGGGGTTTATAGGTTTGCAGGAACCCTAAGACCTTCAACATACCCGTTTTGCCAGTATGGTTCAGTTTTGTGATCTGGTTCTCTTGTACCTTTATTCTGAGATATGGATCCTGGATCAGAGAGATTGTTATTGTGATATGTTGACATTGTGAACAAACACCGACACTTGATTATATGATTGGTACACCACAGACACGTCACTGATCACATGCCTCGCCTTGCATAATCATCATAACATCATTAATCATTTGTGTTCTTTTTATTCTCAGGGTTCGTACTACTCCCGGTTCCTTGTCGTATTCCTGCTTCAAAGATGGAAGATGTTAGAAAGAAGAATGTGTTCTACAAATATTTTGATACCAAGGTGCATTTGCTCAACCAGATGGTGTCTCTTTACCCCGGGTCATTTGGGATATTTCAAAGAGAGATATGGTGATATTCTGGACCTGGTGTTCAACCTGGATAGTTCACAAAGGCGTTCCATCCATACCTTGCTACAATACTATGACCCTAGACTCTGATGCTTCACATTTCCTGATTTCCAGCTAGGTTCATTGCTCGAAGAGTATGTTGAGATTTTGGGAGTGCCTCTCAAAGATCAAATTCCCTTCAATTCAGAGATGACAAGACCGACCCATTCTGACATCGCTAAAGCTCTTTATTTGAGCTCATCAGAGATATCTGCTAATCTGGCTACCACCAAGGCAGGAGTGCTTGGTTTTCCTTTAGAGTTTCTGGTCAGAAGGGCTGAAGAACTTGCCGTAGAAAAATAGTAGGATTCAGTTTGCACCATCCTGGCATTATCTATATATGGGATAATCTTGTTTGCTGACATGGAGAAGTTTGTGGATATGAATGATATTCATTTGTTCGTGCTGAAAAATCTCGTACCCATTCTCCTAGGCGATCTGTTTTATTCAGTACACTATAAGAACGAGATGAGGCGAGGTGGCCTGGTTAGGTGTTGTGCCCCGTTATTCTACGTATGGTTTATGAGGCACATCCCCATTACTGGAGTATTGATCTGGTCGCAAAAGCTAAGCATGTTGACTGCCAAGGATATTAGATGGTTCACCTTAAGGCTAAAAGGGAAAGAGCTCATCTCCAGCTGTGGAGGGTATCCTAATGTTCCCCTCTTAGGAGTAGTTGGGGGCATCAACTACAACCCCATACTCCTGAGAAGACAATTGGGATGCGCACTCAAGAATGTTCCCAAAGATTCGGAGCTGACTCAGAAATTCTATTTCCCCGTGAAGGATAATCTCCCCTTAGTTCGAGAAGCTGTAGGTGCTAGGAAATTGATTAACAGAAAGATTACAGAACGCTTGGGCAGGAGTAATAATCAAATGTTCCCTGAATTTGAAGATTGGGTAAAGGAGAAAGCTCAAGTAACTCTAATCCCTTTCTTCGCGCCATTTCCATCACCTACTACCGTGCCTTTGGAGGATTATCAAAAATTAGAGGCTTTGGTTAAACATCTTAGAGTCGAAAATCAGGAGGCCCACAACTCTTGTCAGAAATTGATGATTCAGAACCAACAGAAATTGACTTGCCTTGAATCTCTGGTTGTTATCTTTTGCACTGACACGGGGTAATAAGCACCAATTCTCCACGGTTGTCACGTTATTTGAACATCATATGGGTCTTCTTCCAAATGTTATTCTCTTAATACCAGAAAAGGAAAGAAAAAAAAAACCTTAAGGATAAAAGGAACACAACATTGCATTGCATATATATCATTTGCATTTTTCTTTTGCAGGTTTCTCCAGGTTAGTTAACTTATCTATTATTCATGTAAAGATTGCGAGAGCTACCAAAACCCATCACCTCAGACAAAATATTCCTCATCAGTACGCTACCCGCAACAACCAAAGAACTATCATGGATGTTGTGTAGACGGAACTCAATGAATTCCGCACCCGGATGGGGGAATTCATGGTTATGATGCAGGGTATGGCCCAAGGACAGTAGGATCTGAGGAACGCCATGCATAGGCTTACTCCTCCCCAGACTAACCCTCTAGTGGTCACTCCAGATGCTCAAGGAGATCCTAACAATAACAACACTGGGGCAGGTGGAACTCCTGTTCAAGGTACTGGCCCTGCAATCCCTGTCCTCGTGGAGGACCGTTAGGATGATCAGTTCACTCATGTTAATGAAGATCTGGGCTTTGGTATGGGTGGAAATCTTCAAGAGCTTCAGATTCTGGCTGAGAAGGTGAGAGCCCTGGAATGTAGGGATACTTTGGGCATTGATATATCTGACATGGGGCTAGTCCCAGGGGTTGTCATTCCTCATAAGTTTTGGAAACCAGCATTCGACAAGTACAATGGCAGTTCCTGTCCTAAGACCCACCTATAGGCTTTTCATCGGAAGATTGTTGCCCATACAAGGGATGAAAAGTTGTGGATGTACTACTTCCAGGACAGCCTGTCCGGAGGCTCCTTGGAATGGTACATGAAACTTGAAAGAACTTTTGTCAGAAGTTGGAAGGAGCTTGGGGAGGCTTTCCTCAAGCAGTACCAATATAACATCGATATGGCGCCTAGCCATACGCAACTCCAGAGTCTGTCACAAAAGAATTCAGAAAGTTTCAAAGATTACGCGCAGAGATAGCGTGAGGTGGCCGCCAGAGTCCAGCCTCCATTATTGGAAAGGGAAATGGTGGACCTTTTTATGGACACTTTACCAGGGCACTTCATGGAAAGGTTGGCTGGGTGTTCCTCAAACGGTTTTTCAGACATTATCTTAACTGGTGAGAGGATAGAGAGCTGGATTAAGCAGGGAAAGATCCATAATGGTTGTGCTTCAGCTTCTGGTATCAAGAAACCTTTTGTGAAAAAAGAGGGAAGGAGAAACTAGGGTTGTGTACGCATAGAGAAGCAGAGGCAATAGAGGTGCTTATCAGTAGGTGGCTCCTGTTACCATTCCAGCTCTGTCTAATCAACAGCAGGTACAGCAACCGCAACAGCAGCACCAACAGGGTTACCAGCAACAGAGGGCTCCTCGTCCCTATTATTCTCAAAAGGCTATAGGAAGGCATCTTGAAACTCCACCTATGTCTTACTCACAGCTCTTATAGAATCTTCTCCAGCTCCAAATGGTCCAGCTTAGAAATTTACAACCTCCAAGGCTGGGACAAATCCCTGAAGGCTATGATGCAAATGCCCGGTGCGAATTCCATTCCGGAGCCCCCGGTCACACTACAGAGAACTGTAAAGCCTTGAAGCACGTTGTTCAGGATTTAATAGATTCCAAAGCGATTAATTTCGCTCCCACTCCGAATGTGATACAAAACCCCATGCCTCCTCATGAAGGTACAATTGGGGCAATTGATGACGGAGAGAATCTGAATTTGGTGCATGATGTCAATAACCTGCAAACTCCATTGACTACTATCAAAGCTTGTTTGGCCCAGAAGGGTATCTTTCCGGGTTGTAAGAATGATTGTCCAGATTGTGCTGAGGCTCCTGAGGGTTGCGAGCAATTGAGAACAGGGATACAAAGCATGATTGATGAAGGGATCCTGCAATTTGATAGAGTTGTAAAAGAGAAAGAAGTTTCAACGGTGACCATTTTCTATAATCAACACAGGCTCCTCCTCAAGCCAGAGTGGAACCAATAACTATTATTACTGCAGGGCCTGTGATGTACCAAAGTGATAAGTCCATCCCATGGCATTACGGAGGTGAAGTGTATTGTAATGGCCAGAAGCAAGACTTGGCCACACCTAGTATATCTCTAGCTCAGGTAGAGAATGTCGGGGTAGGAGGTTTTACTAGGAGTGGAAGATTGTTTACGCCTGAGACACTGAGAAATAGTGTAGTGCCACCTAGATATACCACTGAGGCCCAAGCTAAGGATAGGGGCAAGCAGCCAGTAACTACTAATGAGCCCACGCCTGTGGTTGACCCTGATCTTACATTTGACAAAGAAGAAGAAGAGTTTCTAAGAATCATCAAGAAGAGCGATTATAAAATTGTAGATCACTTGCAACAGAATCTATCAAATATTTCCATCTTGTATCTGTTAATGTGTTTTGAATCTCATAGAAAAGCTCTCTTAAACATCCTGAACAAAGCTTATGTACCTCAGGATATCTCAGTGAACCAATTAGAAATTGTTGTGTCCAGTGTGAACGCCAGTCATGAACTAGGATTTACTGATATGGACCTAACCTCGGAGGGTCGTTCCCACAATCGGGCATTGCATATTTCTTTGGAGTGTAAGGGTGCAGTGTTATCCCCTGTGTTGGTGGACACATGGTCATCACTGAATGTACTTCCCAAAAAAGCGTTAATGAAACTGGATTACGACGAAGTTATTCTGAAGCACAGTGACTTGGTGGTTTGAGCGTTTGATGGATCAAGAAGATCAGTGTTTAGAGAAGTGGACTTTCCAATCAAGGTAGGGCAATAAGTATTCAATACTACATTCTATGTAATGGACATCCAGCTTGCGTACAACTGTTTACTAGGGAGGCCCTGGATCCATTCGGCAGGGGTGGTATCGTCTACGCTTCATCTGAAATTGAAATTCGTCTGGGAAGGACAAATCGTAATGGTCTGTGGAGAGGAGGATATATTTATCATCCATCTAGATTCATTTAAATATGTAGAGATGGACGGTGAGATTGTTGAGACTCCGTGTCAAGCTTTCGAGCCCCTTAAGACTGAATAAGCATATTCATCAGCAGCTTCTTCTGAAGAGTCAAAGAAAGGACTCTCCATAGCTTCTTACAAACAGACTCTAAAAGTGGTGGAGTCAGGAATTCGAGAAGGATGGGGCAAGTCGGTGGAAGTATCAGAGAAGAAGGACATGTTTGGTGTTGGCTACCAGCCTGGGCAGCCACCATCTGAACAGAGTGCCAGAGTTCGACAAGGCCCGATTACCTTCACAAGTGTTAGATGGGTTGATTATGGGGGTATCAGTGCAGTGCAAGATGACATAGTTGATAGTGATTGTGACATTGACGAGTGGATCAGGCCTTGTTTCCCAAAGACGCATCTCAACAATTGGTCGACTGAGAGGCTCATCTCTGTCACTTCTCTTGAAGAGTAATGGTTTTTGTTTTTTGTCTTTCCTGTATTCAAGCGTTATGCCTTGCCTGTGGCATAGCCGCTCATTGTAAGGGTTCCATTGTTCATGGCACAATACCATAATCATTAATAAAACGGACGTTTTGCATTCATCCATGTTGTTCCTTGTCTTTCATTTTTGTCTTTGTTTTATAAAAAAAGAGGGAAAGAAAAGTTTTAAAATGGGAGTGTTTTCGTTTTTCAAACTCTTTCTAAAGCCTTGCATGAATCATCATTCATGCAGTTTCTCTTCACCGGGTCTCATCAATGACGACCCTACTATGGCTAAGTATGACTTTGACAATCCGATCTACCAAGCCAATGAGGAAGGTGAAGAAGATTGTGAACTGCCTGAAGAGTTAGCCAGATTACTTAAACAAGAGGAAAAGATGATTTAGCCACATGAAGAGGCTATTGAAGTGATAAACCTGGGTACCGAAGAGGACAAGAAAGAGGTAAAGATCAGGACTGCGTTAGAAGAATCTATCAAGACTCGTCTAATTTCCAAGCTTTGAGAATATGTTGATGTCTTCGCCTGGTCTTATCAAGACATGTCTGGTTTAGACACAGATATTGTGGTGCACAAGCTGCCTTTGAGAGAAGATTGTCCGCCAGTGAAGCAAAAGTTGAGACGCACACACCCCGATATAGCAATCAAAATCAAAGAGGAAGTACAAAAGCAATTTGATGATGGATTCTTAGCAGTGACTAGTTACCCTCCATGGGTTGCATATATTGTGTCAATTCCTAAAAAAGACGGTAAAGTCAGAATGTGTGTAGACTATAGGGACTTGAATCGGGCCAACCCTAAGGATGATTTCCCTCTGCCTCATATAGATGTACTAGTGGACAACACTGCCCAATTTTCCGTATTCTCTTTCATGGATGGGTTTTCAGGTTACAACCAGATTAAGATGTCTCCTGATGATATGGAAAAGACTACCTTCATTACACCTTAGGGAACCTTCTATTATAAAGTCATGTCGTTTGGTCTTAAGAATGTTGGAGCCACTTATCAACTTGCAATGGTGATGCTATTTCATGAAATGATTCATCACGAGATTGAGGTATATGTTGATGATATGATAGCAAAGTCCCAAACAGAAGAAGAGCATTTGGTTAATTTAGCCAAGTTGTTTAACAGACTCAGGAAATTCAGACTAAGGTTGAATCCGAACAAATGCACCTTCGGGGTACATTCCGATAAACTGCTGAGTTTCATTGTTAGTGAGCGGGGAATTGAGGTTGACCCGACCAAAGTAAAAGCCATCCAGGAGATGCATGAACCAAAAACTGAGAAGCAAGTACGCGGTTTCTTAGGGAGACTCAACTACATTGCCCGGTTTATCTCGCACCTAACAGCCACGTGTGAGCCTATTTTCAAGCTTCTGAAGAAGAATCAGGCTATCAAATGGAATGAAGACTGCCAACAAGCCTTCGACTGAATCAAGGAGTACTTGCTAGAACCTCTGATTCTCATGCCTCCAGTTCCAGGGAGACCCTTAATCATGTACCTCGCCGTACTCGAAGGTTCAATGGGATGCATGCTAGGTCATTAAGACGAGTCTGGTCGAAAAGAGTATCGAATTTATTACCTTAGCAAAAATTTTACCGATTATGAGACACGCTACTCACTACTCGAGAAAACTTGTTGCGTTTGGCATGGGCTGCTCGCCGGCTAAGACAGTACATGTTGACTCGCACCACTCTCCTAATTTCCAAGATGGATCCTGTAAAGTATATCTTCGAGAAACCAGCCTTAACAGGAAGGGTAGCCCGATGCCAGATGATTCTAACAGAATATGATATCCAGCACACTTCATAAAAAGCAATCAAAGGGAGTGTATTGTCATAATACCTGGCTCAACAACCAATTGACAATTATCAGCCCATGAGATTCGAGTTTCCGGATGAGGACATCATGTTCCTCAAGTTGAAAGACTGTGAAGAACCACTTCCGGAGGATGGGCCAGACCCCGAATCCAAATGGAAGTTGATGTTTGACAGAGCTGTGAACGTGAACGGAAGCGGAGTAGGTGTTATCATTATCTCACTAGAGGGTGTCGATATGCCTTTTGTTGCTCGGCTGACTTTCGAATGTACCAACAACGAAGTAGAGTATGAATCTTGCATCATGGGGGTTGAGGAGGCAATCAACTTGCGAATCAAGAACCTCGATATCTTCGGAGATTCTGCTCTGGTAGTGAACCAAGTCAATGGAAAATGGTTAGTTCATCAACCTCACCTGGTTCCTTACAAGGATTATACCAGGAGGTTGCTAACTTTCTTCACCAAAGTCAAGCTGAGTTATATTCCACGAGATGAAAATCAGTTCACTGATGCTCTAGCAACTTTATCATCCATGACCAAAGTGTGTCAAGAGAATTACGTGCCTCGAATCATGGTCTCTCGTCTTAAAAGACATGCCTATGTCTTCACAGTTGACAGTGGGGGAGATAATAAACCTTGGTATCATGATATCAAGAAATTCTTGAAGTCTCAAGAGTACCCGACTGGGGCATCCAGTAAAGACAAGAAGACTCTCAGAAGGCTAGTAGGTGGACTCTTTTTGAAACAAGATGATGTGTTATACAAGCGAAACTTCGACATGGTTCTGCTCAGATGCGTGGATAGACACGAAGCAGACTTGTTGATGCAAGAGGTTCATGAAGGCTCCTTTGGTACCCATGCTGGAGGACATGCTATGGCAAAGAAACTGTTAAGATCGAGATATTATTGGATCACCATGGAATCCGATTGATGTAAATATTCCCACAAATGTCACAAGTTCCAGATCTATACTGATAAGGTCCATGTACCTCTAAATCCATTGAGCGTCATGTCTTCACCCTGGCCGTTTGCCATGTGGGGCATCGATATGATTGGCAAGATTGAACCAATAGCTTCCAACGGTCATCGCTTCATATTGGTTGCTATAGACTATTTCACAAAGTGGGTCAAAGCGGCGTCTTATGCCAATGTTACAAAGCAAGTGGTAGCCCGGTTCATCAAAAGAGATATCATTTGCCGGTATGGAATTCCCGAGAGGATCATTACTGATAATGGTTCTAACCTCAATAATAAGATGATGGCTGACTTGTGTCGGGATTTCAAAATATAGCATCACAACTCTTCACCTTATCGCCCAAAGATGAATGGCACCGTCGAGGCGGCCAACAAGAATATCAAGAAAATCGTGCAGAAGATGGTTGTGACATATAAATATTGGCATGAGATGCTACCGTTTGCGTTACATGGGTACCGAACGTCTGTGTGTACCTCAACAGGGGAAACCCCATTCTCAATGGTGTATGGTATAGAGGCAGTCCTACCAGTCGAAGTTGAGATCCCCTCGTTGAGGATAATGATGGACGTTAAGCTATATGAAGCTTAATGGCTCCGGTCCAGGTACAATCAACTGAGCCTCATTGAAGAGAAACGCCTAACAGCTGTATGCCATGGAGATTTGTACCAACGGCGGATGAAACAGGCTTTCGACAAGAAACTACGGCCTCAACGGTACATACCAGGTGACCTGGTGTTGAAGAGGATTCTTCCTCCTCTCAATGGTTACAGGGGAAAGTGGACAACGAATTATGAAGGTCCATTCGTGGTTAAAAAGGTCTTCTCAGGCGGAGCCTTGATGCTAACAACCATGGATGGCGAAGTCTTCCATTCCCCTATCAATGCAGACGCAGTAAGAAAACACTTTATGTAAAAAGACCCGCTAGATAAAAATAGAATAAAAATCCAGGCAAAAATGGGCATCCTGACGAGCCAAAAACAGAATAAAAGGATCGGGCAAAAATTAGGGAAATATTGAAAAAATGTACACCCGCTGAGCTGAAAAGCCACATCGGACAACTCAGGCAAAAAAGGGTATCCCGTTGGATTGAAAACCCGAAAGGACGATCCACACAAAAGAGGGACTAACACGAACGACTGCGGTCTGCATGATTTGTGATCCATTTACAATTTAAGACATTCCAAGGGTTGAAGACCAGTCCAATCACCTTTCTCAGGGGCAGGGCAAACGGATTTTCTGGAAGATATACAAGTCATAGTCGGGTCGAAACTTGATGAGATTCATTTTTCACATTGCAAATAGGATAGTTTGTTTTCCTTTTGAGCGATTTCCTCTTTCTAGGGAATTGCTTCCTGATGTAATTCCTATTCATGGCCGTTTTCCAAATCAATAAAATTCAATTTCAGACAACTTGTGACTATTTGCTTTTGTTTTTGTTTTTCATCTAACATTGATTAATTGCAAAAATGTCCAGCAAATTGTGATTTATTATTGTGTTGTGAACATTTGAATGCTTTCTAACTCATGCAGGAGGACAGAAACATTTAATGCAACTCTAAAAAGGGTTAAGTGACCGGGGTGGTGATTCATGCCATAAGCCCGGGGCATACAGGCCCAAACTAACTCTCCATGTTGCAGGCACTATCAGTTGTGTTTACGCAGGTGTAGGTACAGGCGTTGCTAGTAGAGCTAAAGCAAAATTCCAGGAGGAATATCTCAACAATGTGCTTGAACAAGAACAAGTATCTCCCCGTGTGTTTCCTGTTATCCCCAGTAGAGTTGGAAGTTGAAATCTCCCTCAAGCAGAAACTTCCCTTTAATGTTGGGGCAATCCCCAACAGTACAGGGATATCTTTCCTCCCCAAGAAAAAACTTCCCTTTAATGCAGGGGCAATCCCCAGCAGTACAAGGAGTTTCTTTCCTCCCCAGCAGCTTTCCTCCTCAGCAGTGCTATACAACTAGTTCCCCAACCAAGCCAGAAGGTTTTCACTTCCCCTAGTGGAGTTCAACGGGTAGCGTACCTAGCAAGAAGGGTCCATCTCCAGCAGGGTCTTGGCTCTCTAATCTCAAATTCCAATTTATTTTTGGCAATGGCGGCAGTTCAGAGCTGGTGTATCATTAACAACATTCCCCGCAGAGTTGTTTTCTCCTTACAAGGATTAACCAGATCAATGCAGTGATCGTCATTTCTCCCTAGTCGAGCCACCCGGGATACTCGTGGTCTCCTTATCAGGAGATCTCTTTGCATATGCATAATCATCATTACATTTGCATCCTCCAAAGCATAGCATTTCCATCATCATGGAGCATTACGCCATAAGTTCAAACATGTGCATGCCAACATGGGCGAGTTTTGAGGTATATTGCATAAAGACCCATGACATCTTCTCAACCTGAAGTACTCCCTACGGAGGATACTAATACCATTTTCCAAGCATCCTTGTCTATCCAAGTCAATGTTTGTCATTCCACCTTCGAGTTTCGTTTTGTACAATGGTCTAGTTTTAAGCCCTGTTTGGTACAACAGGCCCCCATTTTGCGTCTTGTTTGGTACAACAGTCGCGTCGCAGGCTCTCGTTTTGTACAACGATTCCATTCCACCTTCGAGTTCTGTTTTGTACAATGGTCTTTTTAAGCCCTGTTTGGTAAAACAGGCCCCGATTTTGCGTCTTGTTTGGTACAACAGTCGCGTCGCAGGCTCTCGTTTTGTACAACGATCCTGTTTTCATGGGATCTCGTTTATGTACAACGATCACGTTCCATCTTCGAGTTCCGTTTTGTACAATGGTCTCGTTTTAAGCCCTATTTGGTACAACAGGCCCCCATTTCGCGTCTTGATTGGTACAACAGTCGCTTCGTAGGCTCTCGTTTTGTACAAAGATCATATTTTCCTGGGCTCTCGTTTATGTACAACAATCACATTTCACCTTCGAGTTCCATTTTATACAATGGTCTCGTTTTTAAGCCTTGTTTGGTACAAAATGCCCCCATTTGGCGTCTTGTTTGATACAACAGTCGCGTCGTAGGCTCTCATTTTGTACAACGATCATGTCTGCCTGGGATCTCGTTTACGTACAACGATCCCATTCCACCTTCGAGTTTTGTTTTGTACAATGGTCTCATTTTAAGCCATGTTTTGTACAACAGCCCCCCATTCTGCGTCTTGTTTGGTACAACAGTTGCATCGTAGGCTCTCGTTTTGTACAACAATCATGTTTGCATGTGCTCTCGTTTATGTACAACGACCTCATTCCATCGAGTTCTTTTTCCATTTCCTTGTCAAAGCTCAATTCAAGAAAAAAAAATAATAAATAAAAGCAGATGGCATTCTCCTCATCCCCACAGAGTTCAAATTTTCAGCTCTATTCGGGTATTCAACCACTCCATACCTTGAGTGTCTAAAAGCCGTGCTATTATTCATTCATGTTTGCAGATGATTGAATAGGGGCAGCTGTAATACCTCAAATTTTGCCCTCTCATTTTCTCAACATTTTGCATAGCATTTAGCATAAACAAATTCATGTAACAATAAAAAAACCATTGCACCATATTTATCATGGCTGAGGCATAGGTATGTGAACAGTGATTGAGGAAATTGAAGGCCATAAGAAGCAACCAAAGGGTAACAGAGCTCCTCAACATTGTGTAAGGGTTCACAACATCCCACAAGTCTTCACTTGAGGCCACAAATTCTAAATATGGATTGAAAATCAAGGAATCAGTGAGAAGTCAACTAGGTTGAGTAAAAAGTCAACTCCTGACTTTTTGAGATCAAAATCATAAAATTAGGGTTACAAGGATCCTATAGTTTAAATTTGATCAAGAAATGATGGAGGAATCATGAAAAATCAAGAAAACCAAAACTTACCAGTTTGGGGAAAAATCATTTGAAAAGTGGTTGATTTCACCTTTCCCTCCATTTTCCTTCCACTTTCCTTCCACATTTCCTTTCATTCCGTCCCCTCTTATTTTTCTACTTCAATTCCACTCTGTTTCCCTTGGATGCTTCTAATATGTTCTACAACCTTTTAGAGTATTCCAAGGAATATTCCCTCTCCAACCCTAACCCTGACTAACTACATACCTAACTCCATTCCTAAACCTAACTCCATTCCCAAACCTAGCTCCAAGCCTAGCCTCTATATAATCATTAATCACTTCAATGCAAAAGGTTCCCAATTTTTCACTCTCTCATAATTTCTAGAATCACTTTTCTCTCTCATTTTTCCTCCATTTCCCTTTTCAACAAAGCTTTTTTGAAGAAGCTCTTCAAGTTTCACATTGAAACTTGAAGTTCTTAAAGCCTAGCCTCCAACCTCCATTGATTTGGGCATTGTAGAAGAAGAAGCTACTGATTTTTGTGAAGATTTCGACTTATCGGAAGTACAAGAAGTATCAAGCATCAAGAAAGCATTTATTTTCGCATTCGCGGATTCTTCAGATTTCTCTTTGATCAAGTTCCGATTCTTGTGACATCCAGCGAAGCACTTTTCCGCTTCGTAGGTTGGTGATCTAAAATCACTTTGCCTTTAAGTTATTCTCTTCATCTCGCCATTTTTGGCATTCTTTAAGTGCTTTTTGTATCACTTGTGGTTGATTACGTTTTCGTTATGTTTTGCTTGCGATTTATGGATTTTAATGGATTAGAAGTTAGATTGTAGCTTGTTATCGGTTCTAGCATGTGTTAATAAGCCCTAATTGAGTAGAAATTCATGTTAACATGATTAGATGTGTGTTAGGGTTGTTTAGAAGTAGGATTGTGGCCAAAATCACTTATTTCAAAACAATTTTTCACTTTCTGTTCAGTGTTAACCAGATAACGCTTTGGTTAACCGGTTAACGCATGCATTTTTGGCCAATTTTAGTGTTGTCTAGGGTCCGTTAACGGGTTAACAGGTTTGGTTAACCGGTTAACGCCGATAGTTTTTGGATTTTTAGCTTATTTTCTTGCTTGTTCTTGCTTCTTTGTGCTTCTAATGTTCATTTATGTTTAGGTATTGATTTTAGAGAATTTTTGGGTCTATTTCCAATAGCCGATTCATTTGTTTCGAGTCGTTTCGACATGATTCCGTTCACTTTTCCATATTTTGTGTTAAATATGCATATGTGCTATAATTGATTTTTGATGTGTGTTATTACTCTTTAATCACTTTGTGCACAAAAATGAAAAAAGAATCAAATCTGCCCCATGTTTTCATAGATGTTTGTTAGTGCAGTAGCTATAAAATAAGTGTTTGCATGTTGTATGTGACTTTCTACACCTATCTTTACATGTTGATTGTGAGCTGTAGAAAGTTACCTTGTTATGTGGATTATTTTGGTAGCTGTTTTTACTTTAGGGGCTGTAATAGGTGCTGAATTTTGTTTTTTTTATAGCATTTTTTAGTCTTTAGGATTAAGTTGGAGTCTAGAAATTAGGTCTTAGAATTAGTAGGATTTAATTGTTGTGTGTTTGCCTTATTATTTTTAATAAAATGCACACTATTTTTTGTTTTGTAGGGAGGGAAAGGTATGTTTCATTACACCTTATCCTTTTATTTTTATGCATTTTCTTTATGCATTTAATTCACCTTTTACTTCCATATTTAATTCACCCTTATTTTCCCTACATTTTCCCTATTTCTTTCCTTTCGCTCTCTCTTTTTCCAATTCCCTTTCCCATTTCACTTCCAGTTCCACTTAGCAGTTCATTTGTCCAGCAGCATCTTATTTCTCACCCTTTGAAACAGACAAACAAGCGTGGATCCCGTCGAGTACGGCAGACGGTATGGGGAGCTAATACCTTCCCAGGTCATAACCGACTCCCGAACCCAGATCTTTGGTTCGCAGGACCTTGTAATTTCCTTCTTCCTCAGGTTTGTGCAGCATTAACTGTCCCGTTCCTTCGGGATAAAAATGTCTGGCTGGCGACTCTACCTTTTTCGCGCCACTTTCGCGTTTGTACTAGGAGTAAAATCCCGGGAGCGATACTATTCAATCCAAACGCAACTTCATACTATCATCCTTAAATTTGACTAACATTCTTATATGCGAATTTACATCGACAAAACAAACAATACTCAAGCGCTCGACTTAACTTCAACCAATCCAACATGCATACTATTCCAGTCGGCATGACACATCTATCCATCAATTATGATTCCATCTACTATCAACAATAGATTAAGGGTGATCAGTTCCTCAATTTGTCGATAGACATACGAAAACCATAATGGTGGCATAAATCATCATTACCCAACACAATCGCGTACTTCAACTCGTGCCCTAAATTCCGTAAGCTTAATGCTCTGCCAACTCTCTAAGGCTTACCAATGCCTTCTTATTTTTCTTAGTTCCAACTTCGACAATTATACCAAAACGTCCAAAAATCCATTCCAAAATTTATCATACACTCTCATAGAACATCACAACCTTAAATATATTTCCAACACCGGAATCGCTACAACATCGAGTACAATCTAATTCGGTTCGTTCCAATTACAAATTTTATCCAAGTTAAAATTTTTAACGTTACTCAAGCATTCATCTTTTCCTTCAACTCCACCATCACATAACATCGTCACTTTATTCATTATTATTCAACGTAAATTGCATCTCAATGCATTCTCCAACACAGTTACATTCTTAAAAATACTAACATTTTATTCCTAATAATATTTCACACTTGTCTTTACCTTTCAATATTTTCAGCAATAGTCGCTCATCTTCAACCACACGTTTCTCTTCCAATACTGGCATCCCAAACACAAAATCATATTCCAAAATGAAGAGAATTTTGTGTAGATTCCAGAACTTCAAAAATCGCTTAAATCCGATTTACGATCAGAAAGTTATCGTTCATGCAATGGGACTGGTCAAGAATTCACGTAAGCAGAATCTTCCAAAAATCAGCATCAGACCCAAATACTAAAATTCACTTATATCCCTCTTCACCAACCTCCTGAAGGAAAATCTTATATGCAAATTATAGGGAATTTTCTAAGCTTTCAAAAAAGTTCAGAACCACTTCAATCAAAATTATGAGCAAAACATTATGCCTCTTCTCGTGACAGCTGCTCCAAATTTAAAAAAAATTGGAATTGGAGATTGATGAACATAAGTTTCATCTCTCTCCCTCTTGCTTCTGAGATCTACCAAACATACTTGCTTCTCATCCAATTACGAAAATTATTCAGCTCTAATCCAACTATACTCAAGGCATGTTAATCTACCGATTCGATTCATCAACTTATCATCTCTATTGGAATAACTCCCCATTCTTAATCAATTCACCATCCATAATCTGCGTGCATCTCCAACTCGACCGATACGAATTCGTGAGTCTAAACTCTTGCTGGTCCGCAACAATATCGCTTCGAAAACATTCGCACTCTTGCGATCAACATCAACCTGAACTACTTCTACATTCCAACAACAGTCCGGGAGACAAGCTTCTCCCCCACTTAATTCCAAACTAACACCTACAGACAAAAACCAGAAACCAACAAACAAGTACCGACAGTGTTTCACACACATGTCGCACACTGAGAAATAAATACCATTAACAACATTGGACGGACGGGCCGACCTGCTCTGATACCACTAATGTAACACCCTTCTACCCCATAAACAATATAAGTAAAATATTATCAGAGTAATTCATAGAAGGTGTCACGTTTCCTCATAAAACATCAATCCAAAATATTATATTAAAAAAGTATCGTTTTCTCAAAAAATCAAAACTATCGCAGCGGAATTATATATTCAAAATATTTTCCTCTTAACTCATTAAAACATAAAGACCTATTGGTAAAAGTCAACAATTATCATCATTCTCAATTCAACATTTAATAACTCATAAAACTCATCATAACAAAACGAAAATCCAATCATATAAGCGTTCTATTTCCCCCAATGTTACATCTATCAGAGCAAGACACCAGACACTCTAGACTTATGCTATACAACCTCCATCTAAGACTTCAAGTATCGCGAACTCATCTCGGATATCTGCAAGTTACCCACAAAAGAGGCAACATTTCCAAGCAGGTGGGGTGAGTAATCATAATTCATTTTAACAATACAAGGATATGGAATATAAATAAATCAAGCATAAACAATATCATAACAACATCAACAATGAAATTCAGCAACAAACATCATCATAAACACATTCCAAAGAAAATGCAAATTCAACCATCATGAAATGCACAATATGCATGTGGTACCAATTTCTCCGTGAGATGGATACATGACCCTTCAAGCCACCAAAAGGGAGCACACTGTAATCACCGAATCACTCCAATCCACACAATGGGATTGAATCTATAAATAGGCCGAAGCCCCATCGTGAATGCCATGAAATGCAATGATGCGTTACTCCGTAAAAATCACCGAAAAATCAAATGTGCATCATTCATTTCATATTCATCATATCAATCATCAAATAATCATCTCTTTCATCATGACAACCCATCTAGAATACTTCTTTATCGATAATACAACAAAACAACTCCTTTGATCAAAAGGATAACAAAACAGCTTCGCTCATCAACATCAACATATTTATAAGCATAAAAAAAATTCAACAATACAACAAAACAACTTCTTTTATCAATAACAACCAATCATTAATTTACAATATAAATCATGTTTATAATCATAAAACCAATTCCAGCAACACAACAAAACAACTTCCTTCATCAACAACAAAATGTCAATTTACAATAGAATCATATTTATAATCATAAAACAAACTCAACATTTTCTAAATATTCATCATTGAAAAATGTCTCACTTCACTCATTTTATTTCATCAAATTAAAGTTCGTCTCGTTAGTTTTCCGACGCTTCAAATGGGACCTAAATCGGAGTTACGGATCAAAAGTTATGAATTTGTCAAAACTAAAAGTGCCATTGTTACAGTGTTAACCGGTTAACCCATAGCTTTAACCGGTTAATGCCTCATTTATTCTCCCAAAACGCATATTTTTCACTGGTTAACCGGTTAACACCTATGGCTAACCGGTTAACACCTGTACATAAGCAGTTTTCTGTTGTTTTTAAGAATTCTACACCAAAATACCCCAATTTTTCATATGAATTCATCCCAATGCAACCCAAAGCTTCTTACCAATCAATAATTAATCACATACAACAACAATGTATCAATTAAAACATCAAACACACCATTCTAAATCATCTTATCAATCCTAATTCACCAATTCATACCCTTATAACTCAATCTATGTCATCAAACCTAACAATAATCAAAACCATATTGTCGTACCTCGAAAAAAATACGATCCTCACGATGGTACACGGAAAAGAAACAACAGAGTCGCCTCCTAATTCTATTTATTCTACAAGAGAAAAGGGAGATATAGATACAACCTAAAGGAAGGATGAGAAATGGTCAACGAAACCAAATTCTAAGTTCGGGAGTCAGTTACGCAAGGGAAAGGTATTAGCACCCCTCACATCCGTTGTACTCAACGGGAACCTCTTAGCTAACTGTGCGATTAAATGTTGATCTAAGTCTTTGTCTTCTAAATGGTTGTTAATATGTTTGTTAAAAGGGAAATTAAAGTTTATTAAGATGATGGAGAAAAGATTAAAGTTTTCATTATTAGGGTGCTCGCAAAGGATTAAAATCACTGTGCCTACGTATTCCCTTGTGCAATGGGAAAGTCAGAGCTTCGTAGTTCGTGCAACTACAGTTTGTGGTTTTTATTGAACGATTGTTTAAAATGCATTATACTGCTAAGCGCTGGCATATACTCGCGGTGGAGGCTGAAGCGCTAGCTTGTTTGCGAGATAGAATGATTTAAACATATGTTCGTTTAAAGAAAAGGGTTTGACCTTTGTTATGTATTTTAAAACGAAAGGCGAATAGACCACAACTCGAAGGCTAGCCTCAAGAGTGATTTCATTCAAGGACACGTGGAGTGTTGGACTCCAGAGTTCAGTTATTCGTTGATTAATTGAAAAATTATTTGTGTTTATTGGTAAGTTTTAAGTTGTGTTTACATTGTGAAAGGGCGAATGAATTAAAAATCGAGGGCTAGCACCAAAAGTAAGTCAATTCAAAAACCCGAGGAATGCTAGATTCCTGAGTTTAGTTCTTACGTTTAATTAATTATGTATATTAAGACGTTTTGCGATTATTTTGGATGAATTTGGGTTTAGTAATTTTATAACGAAGGAGTAAATGACTCACAACTCAAAGGCTAGCCTCAAGAGTGGTTCGTTAAAGAACCCGCGGAATGCTAGATTCCAAAGTTCAGTTCCTCGTTAATTAATTAAGAGGCGCAAAGTCGTGCGGATGGAGATCATATAGGTGACCGACTTACATGCATGTGAAGTGTAGGCATATGAATGGTTCACTCGGCGTTGGACCAAGAAAAAATTATTATTTGAAATGATTTCAATTATTACTTAGAAACATTATGTGCATGTCTTGATTAACAAAATATGATCGAAAAGAGAGAACGAGGTTCACGTCGTCTAAGTCATACATTATCATTATAACTTAAATAAAGTGGAAGAAAAAAATGAGCAAAACCTTACAAGTATAAACAAGCGAACAAAGTAAATAAATAATAAAATTAACATGATTATTCACTTGAAAATTAATTAAATAAAAAAGGAAATTATAAAACAATTTAAATAAAATTATTTCTAAAATTTGTTTTTTTTAAGAAATATTAGAAAAAAAACTTAGAATGATTAGTCATAAAACATAAAGAAAAAAAATGAAGGGAAAAAAAAGAAACAGGGAGGTGTGAGAGCGGCCCAGCAGGCCCAAAGGGGGAAGGGGTGCGGATCCATTCTGGAGTCCTGGGGCGGGTTGGTTCCGACCTGGTTTAGCTTTACAATAGAAAGGGTTAGAAAACCCTAAGTGTAGCCGTGAAAGGCAAATTTCCTCCCATCCCACTATTAGTCTCAGTGATACCAAAAAAACACAATATAAATAAAACAAACCTTAGAAACGAATCTTTTTCTTGATCCTTACTTCCGTTCGTGACCGTCTTACTCCTCCATTTTCTGTTCTTACATGTTCTCACGGCGCGGTGGTCGGTGTTACTGAAACAGGGTGGTGCTGCGTTCAGATTTGTTTTTGGTTCGAAGATTCAGACTCGTGCTAAGGTTTGTGTTGTGATTCACGGTCTTGTTTCAGTGGCTATTTGGATTTTTGAAGGTTCGGTTCTGAGTTTGTGAAGGCTTGTGGGTACTCTCTAAACAGCCACATTTGGAATACAAATCAATGAGTCCATTGGCGAGAAAAGTGTCAAAGGAAAGGGCGGTTTTGATGAGATGAAAGTGCAAGGCTTTGGCATGCTTCAAGCTTTTCACCGTAACACAGTTTGACATAAGAGACGAAAGGTTCTCGGTCGTGGAGCTTATAACATCGGTGGATGTTCTTACTATTTCTATTCTCACTTGCGGGTTTGGTTCGGCAATGGAGGATTTCACGGTGGTTCTGGTTTCGTGTGTGGGCGGCGGTGTTCAACGATTTCAGAGTTTTGGATTTTTTTGGTTTATTAGGTTGTTGCTGTTATTGGAGTAGTAGCCAAACTCGGAACTGAAGGTGCGTAAAACACAAGGAAGGGGGTTGGAATTGGGTTTTCTTTAACAACTAAAAATAACTTCTAATGACAAGTTAATTTATCCTGGTTCGTTTGAACTCAAACTACGTCTAGTCCACCCGCCAAGGTGATTTTGCCTCTATCACTGAGGTCTTAATCCACTATTCAATAAATGAATACACACACTGACCTACAGTCAATGTCCTCTTGAGTCTTCTGACTGAAACTAGTCACTCAAGGGAGTTTACTTAACTATTACAATAATAATAAAATAGTAACTATTCTGCTTCTAATAAAGCTATGATCACTAAGTGAATGTTACAATATTTTAGCACAAATGATTCAGTCTTTTGCTCGTGAGTGTATTATCTTCAAATCTTCAATTTGATTCCTTTAAATAGTTCTTAAATATTTGTAGCCGTTGGAGACATCTTGAGCTAATTTAGGATATTAGTTAATACCATAAATTCCTTCCATAACAAGAGATACTTGTCTTTACCATTAATTAATATATTCTTTAATTAATGTCTTCATTATGAAGATCATCATCTTCTAGACGTAAATAAGAGTTAATAAAGTCTTGATGTGCAGCCATTAAACCAAGTCATTAAATGATAGATTCTCCATTAAGTGTATCTTCTATATAAGGCTCAATATATCTTCTAGTAATGCACGTCTCCTTTAATTAACTTCCTCTTCTAAACATATAATAAAGAGAGTTATTAGAACTTCTATTCTTGCATAATAATATTTGTTATCATCAAAACTCTTAGAGGTTTAGAACCATAATTGTTCTAACAATCTCCCCCTTTTTGATGATGACAAAATATTTATTTAGATTTTAAGAATAGAGTTAAATAGGATTAGAGGAACTCCCTTTGATTAAATAAAATCAGATATTTCTATTAGAGTTTCTTCAGAAGTTTTATCCTTCATAAGTTCCATTTGCCTTAGCTCCCCCTGAGTTGATTACTTGACCTGTTTCTACTTTAGAATCACAACTCAAATAGTTTTTATAAGAATATATATGTTAGAGGCAAATCTTGATAAACTGTTATAGATCAAGATCTTCTACGTTTCTCCCCCTTTTTGTCATAATCAAAAAAGTATAAATGTAGAAAAAATATGCAATTGGGTAGAAGCAAAATAAGTTTTCATTAAACAGAAACAAAAGCCAACAAGAACACAGCCAGTAGAACATAATCAGTCAAGATAAACAAAAGATAAAAACAGAAAAAAAAATAAACAGAACAGAAAATCAGGGATGCATCTTAGTAACTAAGGCCTCCAGAAGGGACTTGATCTCAGAGGATGACTCCACTTGCTTTCCAATCATTGTCTTTAACTCAGCATTGGTTTCATCTTGCTTATCCAGCCTTTGCTTAACCATCTCATTTTCCTTCTTCAGCTCTTCTAAGGTCTTTAGAACAAGAGTGGTTGGCCGAGGTTCTTCAGCTTCTGGAGTAGCTTGACTGTCAGAGTATTCTGCAGTTGCTGTTGGTTGAGCAGATTCAGCATCCTGATCTTCTTCAGAAGGTACCAGAACCATTTGAAGTTCAGAGTTTTCTTCCAGAGGTTCTGACTCTATCCAGGGTTTGTTGTCCAGCAGAAATGGTTTATTTTGTTCAATGTTTGAAACAACTGCTTTGAGATACTCACAGAAGTTCTGGTGAGCAATGTCATAGCAGATGTCCTTTAGTCTCTTTGTCTCAGCATTAAACCATTTTCTGAAGGTTGCCCACAGAAAGTCAGAAGCAGCTGGATCAGGAAGCTCTGAGCAAGCAAACTTCAGATCCTCTAACTTAAGTTTCATTACTGTTTCAAAATCAAGTAATAGTGCAGAAATGTCTGTTTTTGTGGGTTTTGGTTTTGGTGCTGGTATGGCAGTTTTATTAGAGACAGAGGATAATTTTTGCAGAGCTTCAATATTGACAGAGGTTCTAAGGGGATTTTCAGGTTCAGCTTCTTCTGGTGGTGTGTCAGGGATGGTGATGAAAGTTGGTGAGTTAGGAGGGGTAGAGTCATATGAAGACAGGAAACTTTCTCTTATTGGTGAAAGATTAAAAACAAGGCCATCAGAATTTGGTGGTTGGAAACTGCTATGGTGATGTGCTGCAAAAGTTTCAGAGGATGGAATTTGTTCAGATTCAGGGGGTTGGAAATCATCAATGTCAGAAAGAACATGTTGAAGGGCAGTGTGTGTTTCAGCTGATGGTGAACAGTCTACATCAGATAGAGGGGTTGCGTCAATAGGAATATCAAAATCTGAAAGTGTTTGTGGTTGATGGGGTTCATTTTCTGGTGGATAAAGTGATGATAGTATGGATGAGACTGCAGCAGTTGCAGGTATGACAGAGGGAATAGGGTTAGAAGGTGGAATAGGTTCAGAGGATGGAGTTAGTTCAGCTGATGGGGTTGGTTCAGCAGGAATTGGTTCAGAAGGAATAGGTTCAGAAGGAATAGGTTCATAAGGAGTAGGTTCAGAGGGTGCTTCAGACACTTCTACTGTAACTGCTTCTACTACAGAAATGAATTCAGAGTTAGAGGCATAAGTATTACTTGTTCTTCTGGTAGTTTTAGTAGCCTTCTAAGATGATCCTTCTGCAGCCTTTCTTTTCTTGATCCTTGCTGATGCAGCATCTGGAGTTTGTTGAGTAAGTTTTGTTGCTTTGAACATTGGATCCACATCATGTTGCTTGCAGGAGTCCAAATATCTGACCACAACCTCTGGAGGTGTGTCATAAGAGAAGAGTGGGAAATTTTGCAGAGGAATCTTCTTGGTGGTTATGACTTCTCTGGAATAGAGCACAGGGTCTTTCTTGATAGAAGTTATGAACTTCATCTTCTTCAGATTCTTTGCATTCAGAGGCTTACCAACATCTGTTTCTAGAAGTTCTATCTGATTTACTTCAGCCAAATAGTCCACCAACTTATTCTCACTGAGAATGTCAGATATTAAACGTCCTAGAGGAATCCAATCCCTCTTGGTTTTCTCTCCATCTCTTGTTTCCTTCACACTGTTCTTCAGATGTTGAAATAGAGAGTGTGCAAGGTTCACCTTCTTCTGTTTAGCAATAAAGTACAACAAGAACTGCTGATCCATGTTGATATAATCTGGAGAATTTGTTGCTTTCCTGTGGCAGATGGTTCCAAGAATGATCTTGGCCCAAATTCTAAGAGGAATCTTCAGATCCTTTATCTTGTTAGAAGGTTGGCCAGAAGTGAAGATTTCTTTAGCTATCAGTTTGGTATCTGACAGTTTGTCCATTTCACTACACTTGATTCCATTGCCATCAAATTCAATTAGCCTAGCAATGTGGTCTTCAGAAATTATTATTCTTTTTCCCAGCACATATGACGTAACATGAGTGTTAGAAGCACTTGCATACACCCAGAACTCCTTAACCAGTTTTGGGGAAACTGGTCCCATGAGACGATCAAAATACTTCTCCCAACCTTGAGCTTGGACGGCAGGAAGGAGGTCAAAACCATTATCTTTCAGACTGTTGAAGTCCACAAAAAGCTCACATAGAACTTCCAGTTTGTCAGTTGGAGTAAGAAGAGTCTTCACAGGTTCAACGTAAAGCACATCAGTTGAATCTTCTTGTTGTTGAGGGGAGGAAGCCATTATTACTAAGATGAGTTTATGGGGTTTAGGGTTTTAGAAAAAATTTCAGAGAGAACGCAAGGTGAAAGTGAAATTTTTTCAGTAAAAATGCAATTAGGGTAAAAGGAAAAAGTAAAAGTGAAAAGTTGTTTATATAGAAAACATTCATTTAATAATATGAGAAATTAGTGGGAAAAATTAAATTTAGAAACATAATGATGATATGCAATAAATGCAGCAGACATAGGGGAAGGCGTAAAAGATTCTGGAACAGTTACCAAAGATATTTTTGCCTTTTTGGTGTCAAGTCAGTCGTATCAGTTTCCCAGAAGATCAACATATGTCCTTCTGTAGAGGACAGTTGTCCAATGCATGTTCTGTCACTCTTCAGATTATGGACACTTGTTCTAATTCTGATGGGATTCCTTAGAGCCTTGTTGACACTTGTTGATGTAAAGATCTGCATGTTATTCCTTTGAACAGAAGTTCTCAGAATGAAACAGTTAGAACAAAATATCTTCTGAAATATAGAGGATTAAATTCAGAACTTCTAAGAGTTAAAGACATATGATTAAAGAATTTTCATTCTGGACATAATTTCATGCTAAGGTTGGTTAGAATGAAATTAAATCTATCTTCAGGAAGGGGTTTTGTAAAAATATCAGCCCATTGGTGATTTGTATCTATGAATTTTAACATTAAAATTCCCTTCTGAGTATAGTCCCTAATGAAATGATGTTTAACTTCTATGTGTTTAGCTCTAGAATGTAAAATTGGATTTTTAGAGAGACAAATAGCAGAAGTATTATCACAGAGGATGGGAATGTTACTCTCATAGATGTTGAAATCCTCAAGCTGATTTTTCATCCAGAGCATCTGAGTACTGCATCCAGCTGCTGCAATGTATTCAGCTTCTGCAGTTGATAATGTTATGGTTGACTGCCTTTTGCTGGACCAAAAAATTAGATTATCTCCCAGAAATTGACAACTTCCAGAAGTACTTTTTCTTTCTGTTCTGTCTCCAGCAAAATCAGCATCACAATATCCTACAAGTTTATAATCTTTGGATCTTCTGTAGTATAAACCAAGATTAGTAGTACCTTTCAGATACCTAAAGATTCTCTTAACTGCTATTAAGTGAGTTTCTCTAGGATCTGATTGGAATCTAGCACATAAGCATACATTGTATAGAATATCTGGTCTAGAGGCAGTTAGATAGAGGAGAGAGCCAATCATACCTCTGTAGAGCTTCTGATCTACTTTCTTACTTACCTCTTCTTTCTCCAGAATACATGTAGGATGCATAGGAGTTTTAGATATGATACTTTCTGATAAATCAAATTTCTTCAGAAGTTCTTTGACATATTTGCTTTGATGAATGTATGTTCCTTCTGATGTTTGATTTATTTGAATTCCCAGAAAGAACTTTAAGTCTCCCATCATGCTCATTTCAAATTCTGCCTGCATAGACTTAGCAAACTCCTTTACCAAGGCACTTTTAGTATAACCAAATATTATATCATTTACATAAATTTGGCATATCAGAAGATCATTTTTAATGTTTTTACTGAAAAGAGTTGTATCCACTTTCCCTTTGATGAAATTATTTTCCAGAAGAAAAGTGCTTAGTCTTTCATACCAAGCTCTGGTAGCTTGCTTCAGACCATATAAAGATTTTTTGTGTTTGAAAACATGTTCTGGAAATTTTATATTCTCAAAGCCAGGGGGTTGGTGTACATACACTTCCTCATCAATATAACCATTTAAAAATGCGCTCTTGACATCCATTTGATATAGAATGATATCATGGTTTACAACAAATAAGATTAGGAGTCTAATTGATTCTAACCTGGCAACTGGTGCATAGTTTTTTGTGTAGTCAATTCCTTCTTGTTGACTATAACCTTGTGCAACTAGTCTTGCTTTGTTTCTGACAACTTCTCCTTTCTCATTTAGCTTGTTTCTGAATACCCACTTGGTGCCAATGATATTGAATCCTCTGGGCCTAGGAACTAGATCCCATACATCATTTCTTTGGTTAAGTTCTTCTTGCATAGCCAGAATCCAATCATTTTCTGAGAGAGCTTCTTCTACAGAAGTTGGTTCAATCAGAGAAACAAGTCCTATTAGAGATTCTTCAGAGTTTCTGAATGATGATCTTGTTCTGATTGGTTCAGCCTTCTTCAGATGTTTTGTTTGTAGAAATTTCAACTTCTATATCTGCAATAAATTCATTATGCTTTGGTTTTTCAGAACCAAGCTTATCATCAAATCTGACATAAATAGATTCTATGACAATACGTGTTTCTGTGTTGTATACTCTGTATCCCTTAGAACGTTCAGAGTATCCTGACATATAACACTTTTGTGCCTTAGTGTCAAATTTATTCAGAGTATCATTAGTATTCAGAATAAAACATATGCACCCAAAAGGATGAAAATATGAAATGTTGGGCTTTCTGTTCTTCCACAATTCATAAGGAGTCTTTTCAAGAATAGGTCTTATAGAGATTCTATTCTGAATATAGCATGTTGTATTTACTGCTTCTGCCCAAAAATGTTTAGCCATGTTAGTCTCATTTATCATGGTTCTGGCCATCTCTTGCAATGTTCTATTCTTACGTTCTACAACCCCATTTTGTTGAGGAGTTCTAGGACAAGAAAAATCATGAGAGATGCCATTTTCATTAAAAAATGATTCTAATTGTTTATTTTCAAATTCTCCACCATGATCACTTCTGACTTTAATAATTTTAAATTCTTTTTCATTTTGAACTTGTTTGCAGAAGTTAGAAAATACAGCAATTGACTCATCCTTGTGTCTAAGAAACTTTACCCATGTCCATCTGCTGAAGTCATCTACGATCACCAATCCATACTTCTTGCCACTGACAGAAGCAGTTTTCACTGGTCCAAACAAGTCAATGTGCAGAAGTTCTAATGGTCTAGAGGAAGATACAACATTTTTAGCTTTAAAAGCAGGTTTTGAAAATTTACCTTTCTGACATGCTTCACACAGAGCTTCTGAGTTGAACTTCAAGTTTGGAAGTCCTCTGACCAGATTGAGTTTGTTAAGTTGAGATAATCTTCTCATATTAACATGTCCCAATCTTCTGTTCCAGACCCATTGCTCAGTTTCCACAGACATTAGACATTTTACATTCTGAATTTTTAATTCTGAAAGTTTTATTTTATAAATGTTGTTCTTTCTCTTTCCACTGAAGAGGATTGTTCCATCTTTCTGACTAACAGCTTTACAGAACTTTTGATTAAAGATTATGTCATAGCCATTATCACTTAATTGACTTATGGATAATAAATTATGCATTAATCCTTCTACTAATAGAACATTAGAGATAGAGGGAAGATTTCCATTACCAATAGTTCCAGAGCCAATTATTTTTCCTTTTTGGTTACCTCCAAAACCTACGTGGCCTCCATATTTTAATTCAAGACTTTGGAACATATGCTTTCTTCCCGTCATATGTCGTGAGCATCCAGAGTCAAGGTACCATGATTGGTGTTTCAGTTTTGCTGTTAAAGACATCTGCAACATACACAATTTTATCCTTGGGTACCCATATTCTTCTGGGTCCTTGTTTGTTAGTTTTTACAAACTTCTGATTCATTTTAGGTTTCAAATCAGAACTTGTGGAACAAGATGACTCACTAGTGTATATTAGGTCATGGTTATGACCATAGGTGAAATGAGAACTTAGAGGAGTATTAGTTTTTATGACAATGTCATCAATCTTTTTATACTTCAGAGTTTCTTTAGTTTACATATAGCATATGCCTCTTCTATCATTTCTGCTAACTCCATAGATCATAGATGCAATTTTGCTTCTATCTATGCTTTTAGCTAGGAATTTTTGAAAACCATAGTCATATTGTTTTATGATACTATCAGAATTGATTAGATCTTCTAAGTCAGATTCCTTCTGAGCTTTATGTTTTTCAAATGAGTTTTTGCATTCAAAAATATTTTCTTTCAGCTCAGAGTTTTCTGTTTTTAGTTTTCTAACTTCTTCTAATTCAGATACCAGACTTTGTTTCATGTCTTTGTATTTGAATTGAAGCTTCTGATATTTTTCAAGAATTTCTGAGAGGCTAGCTTCTAATTGAGATCTAGAAAGTTTAGAGAATACCTCTTCTGAATCTGAGTCTGATTCTGATTCTGATGAGTGATCATCTTCTGGTATATTTTCCATTAGTGCAATGTTAGCTTGTTCATCTTCAGACTCTGACTCTGCTTCAGATGATTCAGAATCATCCCATGTTGCCATGAGACTCTTTTTCTTTTCTCTGTTGAATTTGTTTCTGGGTTTCTCTTTCTGGAGTTTTGGACATTCACTCTTGTAGTGTCCTGGTTCTTTGCATTCATAGCACACAACTTCTTTGCTTCTGGGTTTCTTGTAACTAGATGTTACTTCAGAGTGATTTCTTGTTCTTCTGGTATTTCTGAACTTCTTCTGACGATGCTTCCAGAGTTGTTGGACTCTTCTGGATAGAAGAGATAATTCATCTTCTTCTGATGAGCATCCAAAACTTTCTTCTTCTTTTGCCTGTAAAGCTTTAGAAACAGATTTGTTAGATTAAGAGCTACAGACTTACCTTTCTTTTGGGGTTCATCTTCTTCTAGTTCTATCTCATGACTTCTCAAGGAGCTGATCAGTTCTTCTAAAGATATTTCATTCAGATTTTTAGATAGCTTTAGAGCAGTGACCATGGGCCTCCAAACCTTTGGCAAGCTTCTGATGATTTTCTTTACATGATCTACTGTTGAGTAGCCTTTGTCCAGAACTTTCAGTCCAGCTACCAGAATTTGGAACCTTGAGAACATTTTTTCAATTGTCTCATCTTCTTCCATTTTGAAAGCTTCATACTTATGGATGAGGGCCAGAGCTTTAGTCTCCTTGACTTGAGTGTTGCCTTCATGTGTCATCCTCAGGGAATCAAACATGTTTTTGGTTGAATCTCTGTTTGTAATTTTCTCATATTCTGTATATGAGATAGCACTCAGAAGTATGGTTCTAGCTTTGTGATGATTTCTGAATTCCTTCTTCTGTTGAGTTGTCATATTTTTCTTTCAATCTTCTGACCATCTGCTTCAACAGGATGAGTGTATCCATCTGTCACCATGTCCCAAAGATCACCATCCAGAGCAAGAAAGAAACTTTCCAGAACATCCTTCCAGTAGTCAAAATTGTCACTATTGAACACTGGAGATTTTGCGTTGATCTTGTCATTTTGGTAGTCATTGTTGTTATTGCCAGCTTCTGCCATGTGTTTTAACTTCTGGATCTTTTACTGACACGGTTAAGTGTTTTTCTCAGAACCTAGCGCCCTGATGCCAATTGAAGGTGCGTAAAACACAAGGAAGGGGGGTTGGAATTGGGTTTTCTTTAACAACTAAAAATAACTTCTAATGACAAGTTAATTTATCCTGGTTCGTTTGAACTCAAACTACGTCCAGTCCACCCGCCAAGGTGATTTTGCCTCTATCACTAAGGTCTTAATCCACTATTCAATAAATGAATACACACACTGACCTACAGTCAATGTCCTCTTGAGTCTTCTGACTGAAACTAGTCACTCAAGGGAGTTTACTTAACTATTACAATAATAATAAAATAGTAACTATTCTGCTTCTAATAAAGCTATGATCACTAAGTGAATGTTACAATATTTTAGCACAAATGATTCAGTCTTTTGCTCGTGAGTGTATTATCTTCAAATCTTCAATTTGATACCTTTAAATAGTTCTTGAATATTTGTAGCCGTTGGAGACATCTTAAGCTAATTTAGGATATTAGTTAATACCATAAATTCCTTCCATAACAAGAGATACTTGTCTTTACCATTAATTAATATATTCTTTAATTAATGTCTTCATTATGAAGATCATCATCTTCTAGACGTAAATCAGAGATAATAAAGTCTTGATGCGCAGCCATTAAACCAAGTCATTAAATGATAGATTCTCCATTAAGTGTATCTTCTATATAAGGCTCAATATATCTTCTAGTAATGCACGTCTCCTTTAATTAACTTCCTCTTCTAAACATATAATAAAGAGAGTTATTAGAACTTCTATTCTTGCATAATAATATTTGTTATCATCAAAACTCTTAGAGGTTTAGAACCATAATTGTTCTAACAGGAACTAGCCCGAAGAACTCCTCCTTACGCCTCTGTTTGGTTTCCGATGGTGAATTCGACTGAATTGACGGCGGTGCGGCCTTGTTGTGGAGGGTTGGGTGATTGTGTTGTTCGGTCAGAGTTTAAAGTTAGAGATTGATGAACAATGGCGCGGCAGAGGTTCTAGATTTGAGGTAACAAGTTTCTTGTAATTGCTTTGTTATTGCTCTGGTGAATAATGGTTGTGTTGAGTTTTCTTCTTATGAAATTTATGGCGGCTAAGGTCTTATTTGTTCATGGCTCTTGTTGATTTTTCTATTAGTATGCGGTTAGGTTTGATTTTGAAGGTTGCTGGTTTATGTTGTGTCAGTATTTTTTTGAACAACAATGCAGGGTTGGTCCCTTGATGTTTAGTGGCTATTTTTTTTGTGTTTAGGCTTGTGTGGTTAGATTTGTATGAAGTTGTGGCTGGAGTTTTTGTGTTTGGAGTTCTGTGACAGCTGGTTTTTGTGATGGTGGTTGCTAAGTTTTTGTGTATGGAGTTGCTTTGTGTTTTTGGTTGTAGGTTAGTCTTGTGTGAATGAAGTTGTGGCTGCTCCCTTTTTAACTGATAAAATAGTATTTATATGGGGAAGAACTATGGTTTTTGGTTTGAATTTGTAAAACTTGTTGGCTAAGTTTTGACTAAAATTTTGGGGGGGGGGGGAAACTGAGTTGGAAAGTGACATGTGAGAGCAGCGCTGCTGTACTAATGCAGGCTACTATACTGAATTTTTGTTTTTTTGTGAAGAGGAAACAAAAGTCCCTGTTGATCCTATGTGATGTTGATGTCCTTTATTGTGAAATTTATTATTATGACTTGTGAAAATTGTCTTTGAAGCCTCCTTGTAACATGTATGTATGATATGATTATGCTTGACTATGTTGATGTGAATATGTATGTCTAAACTCAATAGATTGTGATGAATATGGTTATGAATATGAATGTATATGAATATGACTGAATTGAAATTTGTGAATGAATTTTGAATTGAAAAGTAATTATGTTTGAAATGCTTGAATGAAGAGTTTATGGATTGTGTAAAAAAATGATGTGCTCTTGAATGCTTATGTGATGATACAAATTGGTTGAATTGGAAATTGATAGAATTTTGAATTAACATGATATTAATCTTTGTTTCTTTTAATTTCATGTGCATTGGATGGTCTTGCCATGAGGATGGAAGAGGCATGAAGTTTGGGGATGAAGAACTCAAGCAAACAAAATGGGGTTGGATGCATTTGCTTATGATGAGAAACTTTGAACCATTTGTAATCAAGCAATACTTTTGTTTTGAATTTTGTAATTGTACTAATTTTGTAGTTTGTAACTTGTATGTAATTTTGACAAAAGCTTGTAATTGAATTTGGTTATGAGTTTGAAAATTAAATTGTAACTTTGACAAGAGTTTGAAAATTAGGAATGAAATAAAAGTTAGAAATGAGAAATAGAAATTAAATTTAAAATGGAAGCTTGGAAATGAAAAGAAATAAAAAAAAATCATGAGTAACTTGAAAAATGAGTTGAAAGTGACAGAAAAACAAATCTTGGAATTTTCCGTTAAGTGCAACGAAAGTATGTGAAATCAAGAAGCTAAGAGGCAATGATATTGCGCTTGTGAAAGTGGCATGGGGAGGCGCTGCGGAAGGCAATATGACTTGGGAATTGGAGAGTAGGATGCGCGAGCAGTATCCGGAGTTGTTTGGATCAGGTAATATTTTCGAGGACGAAAATTTCTAAAGTGGGGGAGAGTTGTAACGCCCCGATTCGATATTTCCCAATTTTTGTTAAGTCTTTTATTTTCTTTGTGTGATAATTATCTTATTTGTGAAATTATCATGATGATATGATATGTTGAGGAATTAATGTGATATGTTGGCGTGATATGTGATTGTACCATTTTGTGAATTTTTGGGTAAAATTGGATAAGAGGGTATTTTAGACATTACTAATTAGTGATAAGTTAGAATTAGATGGAATTATCTTTTTGTGAGAAAAATGATATTTGGGGGAGAAAATAGTTAGTAAGAGAAAGAATAGAAAATAGAGAGAAAAGAGTATAATTTAGGAGAAAGAGAAAGGAAAGGAAATAGAAAGAAAAAGAGAAGAAAGAAAGGAAGAAAAGAGAAAAGAGAAGAGAGAAAGAGGAAAAAGCTAAGTTTTGATCAAGATTGCTCCGCATAGACGAAATAATCGGGTAAGGGTGATAAGCATTGTTATCTTGATATTGTGTATGATTATGTATGTGTTTGATTGGTTGAGTTTTGGTTTTGAGAGAAGTTTAGAGAAGATGAATAGTTAGGGTTTTAGAGAAAATGTGATAAATTAGTGGATTAATCGGTTAGAAATCATTGTAATCGAAGTATGATAGCTAGAATATATTGTTGATCATGTTTATGGAAGTATCTTGGAGGTTTGGATGGGTTTAGGTTGACTGTCCTGAAGATGAGAAATTATGGATATCGCAGTGGTCGCTCAGCGAGCTATCCCTCGCTCAGCAAAAGTTCCAAGGAAATTCTTGCTCAGCGAGCGAGAGGACGCTCAACAAGCCTGTAGGTTTTTGAGAAAATTGTGTTTTAATCCGTAGCTTTAGTTTCTGGTATCCGTTTTTAGTGCTCCTTATATCGGTTCGAAGCTAGAAACGTGTAGAAACTAATGATGCTAAGAAATGTAATGTTTAGCCGACTTTCACCTGACTTTTCCGATAAAACGTAAATAAGTTATTTATGGAATTGTGAGTTCGAGGTGATGTTGTGGCCGTTTGGCAAGTGAATACATTGCTTGAATTGTATGCAAATGTATGTTAATTGAATCAATTGAGTGCATAATTATGTTGGGAATAATGTATGCATTTTCAAGAATGTTGTGTGTCATTTTGCATGTAAAGCATAATGTATGCATTCTTGTGTCGTGGGATTCTTTGTGAATCCGTTGTAGCATCGTGTGCTCATGTGGAGTGTGAGCGATGACTACAACAAGATCGTGTGCCCATGTGGGGTGTGAGCAATCGGATTGTGTGCCCGTGTGGGGTGTGAGCAATCCAGAAACATCGTGTGCCCGTGTGGAGTGTGAGCGATGGGTGATTTATTCACATTGATTGTGTGCCTGTGTGGGGTGTGAGTAATCCATAAACATTGTGTGTCCATGCGGGATGTGAGCAATGGGTGAACATTGTATGCCCGACGGGGAGTTACTTTAGGTAACAAGCGATGATTCCATTGTGTTCCTGAGTGAACCTGCTGAAATGTTGAATCTGTACCGCATTGCATCTGCATAGAGTCGTGTGTCGGTCTCTATGAGTTGCATTTTATCATTTTAATTATGATATGCAGAAATAAACATGAATGTGCATATGTTTATTTGGAGTATTATGGAGATGATAATATGTGTGATGAAACATACTTGTTTGTATATATACATGTTTGATATATGTATATGTATGTGATTTATACATTTGTAATGTATATGTGTGATTAAACATAGTTAGACGTATGTTTATGCGGAATGAATAGAATTGAGGAACAAGCATAAATAATGTAAGTTTATGTGAATGGTGAATTGGTGCATGATGAATATGTTTGAATTGTGTATGTATACACTGTGATGTATATAGGTGATGAGGAATGAATTGTGTTGAGATATATAATTATATGCAATGTTATTATGATAATGTTTCTCACCCTTCTGCTGTTTTATGATGCTCTATGAGGCATTGTAGAGTAGGTTGTTGGATGGTATTTTTGTAAAGCCCGCCTTCATCTTTTGGTCGGTCGGCTCTGATATGTAGCACCGGGTAGCTAGGGTCGGCAATGATGCCTTTTCTGAATACATTTGTATATGTATTTGATGATAGATGTTTTATGTAAACATGGCATTATTTTGGGTGATTCAAACTTGTGGATATATTTATGATAAGTATATAAGTTTGAAATTGTTGTGTTTGTTTTCGCTGTTTATTGAATTAATGAATACGGGTGTAAGTGGTGAAATCCTTGTGTGTGCAAGTTACCCCGTTTGTTGCATATCTTTATTGAGAAGGTGTTGTATGATTTCAATTTCAAGTATAATGTGGAATTGCTCTTTTATGTCGTGTTTCAGATATACTCTGATGAAATTTTAATATGTGTCTAAATGATTTAATTGCTTATTTAGGGTATAGAAAGGGGGTGTTACAGTGGGTAATCTTTCCTCTTAAGTATATTACTTTGGAATTAAGCTATCACTTGTTTGATAATAGGTAATATGTCTCCTCTTATTTGATTGATTACTTTGGAATTAAGCTATAATTGTTTGGTAGTGGGTAATCTTTCCTCTTGAGTATATTACTTTCGAGATTAAATTATCACTTGTTTGGTAGTGGGTAATATGTCTCTTCATTTTGATTGATTACTTTGGAATTAAGTTTTTATTGTTGGGTAGTGGATAATCTTTCCATTTTTGAGTAAATTACTTTGGAATTAAGCTATCACTTGCGTGATAGTGGGTAATATTTCTCATCCTTTTTATTGAATACTTTAGAATTAAGTTATCACTTGTATGGTAGAGGGTAATCTTTCCTTCCATTCATTATGGGTTTGAATACTTTATTTGTTGGGTTAAATATGTTTAAGGTCCATATAAATATCCCACATTTGAAGATTGGTCCCTCAAAAATTTTCCTTCGAAAATTGATCCTCCTAAAGTTTTCTATTTCCAAATATAGTCCCTCCCGTTAATTTTGACTAACGGAGCATGATGTGGTATGGCGTGTGGGAATTTTTTTGATGACGTGCAAATTCCTAACTAATTCATAGCTAATTTGTAACTAATTCTTAGCTAATATCATATTTAAACCTAGAAATGGTTGCTAATTCCTACCTAATTCGTCTCTAATTCCTAGCCAATTCGTAGCTAATATCATATTGAGATTATGAGAGAAAATTATAACTCAATTGTCAACAACATTCCCACTGTGATATCAGAATCATTTCAATAATTATTAAGAAATTAACTAACAATTTCACAATTAATTCAAATTAATTATCCTAATTTCAAGCTATCGTAATTTCAAATTCAAACAAATTTTGAAAGTAAGAGCTTGTTCAAATTTTGATCTTTAATCTCCATCATGCCACCATATACATAGAATGTATCTCTTCTAACATCCATGCACTAATTAATCCGTTCACAGGGTTTCACTGCCTAGAAAGCTTGTTCAAATTTTGATCTTTAATCTCCATCCTGGGATATATCTTTAATGCTGCTTTCTTCGTACTCTGAATCCTCTAGTGATTCTAACTTCTTTTCGACGTTGTTGGTACAATTTTGTTTAGTATTTCTTAACTGCAAAACTCATTTCATTAGGAGGCAGTATTATTGCAAATAAAATAGTACAAAAAAATCAATAAATTGGAAGTAAAAATGTACAAAATATCAAATCAACCTTATCTTTTGTTGACTTATCTTTTCTTAACTCTAGAGGATACCTATTACACAAACAACATCAATAAAAAGCCAACTGAGAAACGATTATATAATAGAATGCAATAAACACCATCAATATATGAATTATATTACATGTTGTGAAACAACTGCAAATTAAGCCTTACCATTCTTCCATCTATCATGGAAAAAGATAACCTTATATGTAACAAAATCAAAGTGATGGCAAGAAATCTAAACACTAATAAAAGAACAGTAATCAACATTAAATTCCAATTAGCACATCAATACGATCTAATTAATTCATTCTAACAATTTAACACCTATTTACCTAACTATAATTAGAAGAACAGGTGTTAACAAAAAAATTACTCACCACACCAAAATCTTAGGACCTGATCGGTTTGCAATTATTTCTTGATTTTGTTTCCTGTATTCATTTACAAAAGTACTACTTTGCTTTCCACTTTCTCTATGTTTTCCATTTTCAAAGTTTAGTATGGGAAGGATGCTCCTACTTTTGGTCCCTAGCATTGCAAAAGTTAATTTTCAACTCAAAACATGACAGCTTAGAAACATCATGATAACAAAATTAAATTGTATTATAATAACCTTATTTTGTGAACTTCAGTACAAGCTTGGTATTGTTTTGAAGGGTGTTTCAAAAAAACAAACCCAATTTCCCCGACTCAAAACACAACTACACCTTCAAACACAAAATTCACCAATTAAAAGTAATGTTATTAGAAAAATCTACTTAATCAGTGATTAATCATTTCAAATAAACTATTATAAAGGTTAAGAGATGAAAATCTTCCTACCTTGCATTTTGATGCGAGAGATTAAAAGTGTACTGAATAAAAAACAAGATGTAGAAAAGATGAAATTGAACCATGAGAGAGTTTGAATCCATGGAGTAAGAGTTCGGAAAAAAGTGGAAATTTGAGGTTGGGAGGGTTTGAATCCATGGAGTAAGGGGGATTGATGAAGTGGGTAGTGGGGATTAGGGTTAGAAGAAGATGAGAAGACAAGTTTTTCCATATAAGTTTACATGTTTGGAAAACATTATTCACACTTGGCATGCCAAATCGCCTTCCGTTACTTGAAATTAACGACATAGACTACTTTTGGAAACATAAAACTTTAGGAGGATCAATGTTTAAAGGAAAAATTTTTAGGGACGAATCTTCAAATGTGGGATATTTATAGGGACCTAAAAGTTATTTAACTCTTGTTTGTTTGATGCTTTCTCCAATAATGTGTTATCTTTCTCTGTTGAGCCTTTTTACCGATTGTGTTTTAATTTATTTTCATACACAGTCATTCCCCAAATTGAGTTAGATATCCAGTGATTTATTTTCGTGGTAAACTCTCTTGTTGTCTGTTGTTTTTCCCTAGCGGGATTTTCCTCTTGTGTCCTCAAGCTTTTTCTTTCCTTTGGTGGTCGTTTTCTCCCCACAGAGATCTTGGATTTGCATATCATCTCATATTGATATCATTACATGGTCTCTTAGGGGAAAAAATTAGGTTTTCTATATTTAAGTGTCTCCCATCTTGTTGAGACGAAGATTTCAATCTTCATATCTCCAAATTTAAGAAACTTAAATAGGGGCAGTTGTAATATCCTAATTTTTTCCCCTAAGTTTGTGTATGTATTTGTATCATTTTTCATACAAACAAGATCATGCACTAGTTCCTCGATCCTTCTCGGTTGCAGGTTTATGCCTCACAGGGGATCACCATTGCTTTTGTATGCCTTTTATTTGTTTATGTTTACTAACCTCTAACCAAAATACTAAAAATATGTCGCAGTTTGCTTCTTCTCCCGCTCTATGTGTTTAAGGTTTGCAGGGTTGTCAAAGACAATGCAGTGCTTTCAAGTCAAATGTGGTTGTTCAGTTCATAATCTGATTCAGATAGAAGTTTGACCTAATTTTGGTCAAACTATCAAGAGATTATTTCAACTACAAGTTATTTGTTTCAGTGGTTATTAAGCAATGATGTGTGAAAAGTTTGGTCCATATTAAATGTATATTAGTTCATCAATGGTTCATCTGTGGATTTAGTTTCCTTAACACATATTCAAATAATCAGGGCAAGTTTTGGGTGATTAAAATGGTTGTGGCTTAAGTTGCAAGTTATCCAGTGGTTCAGTGATGGTTGTGTTCATTTTATCAGAAGTTTGTGCAGAAAAGTCAATACTTGGTTCTGGGCTAAAATTAAGTTTTCATATCCATTATTAATCCATTATCATTTCCATAAACCATTTACCATATTCGATTCCTTGATTTTTTCAAATACCTATCATTAACCATAAATTACATTCTAGTATCTAAATTATTCATATTCTATCCATTTATCCTTTTTTTTTCCAATGTCCATTTTCAAATATTAAATTCATTATCCATTTTTTTTACTTATTTTAATATCCTTTACATTTGTTTCTTACCATAATATAAGCCCATTATCACAAAATTAGAAAACCATTGTTTTTTTTTCTAAACCCATGTCTTAACCAAGCCCATTTAACAAAAAAAAAATAGAACATAAATACAACAAGGCCATGAAGAAAATTTGGCCCACCCATTACAAAATGTTGCAAAAAATAAATGAAGAGAAACAAGTTCATAGAAGCCACACAAACTCCAAGCCGTCTGCTACACACAAGCCGCATATTTCCCAGCCACATGAAGGCACATGACCATATGACTCAAGCTGCCAACACACAGGACCCACACGCAAAAGTTCCAAGCTTCTACTACTATTCCAAAACAAAATCCCAACCAGCTTGCCCATATAAACGTTGTGAGAAGCTGAGTGCGAAAACACAGGACCATAAAACATTAAACGCAGTAGAACAAATTCAAGATATCATGTATTACAAGTTCAAAACGCATTGCAAGATGAAAAAAGACGTCACGGTTTCAAGCAAGCATCACGCATACAAAACGCAACAGTCTGACTCCTAAAACGCAGCAAACAGTAATGCCAAAACGCAAACAAATCAATTCAAAATGGTAAAATTCTCGTTCAATACTCACTCTCAACTATATAAATAAGAGTGTCTTCTCCTTCTTTCATCAAGCTTAAACAACCTCTCCTCATTCTACCCAAATCAAAACTCATGTTATCAATTCTTCATTAATCCATTCAACCACACACTAATCTTTCAACCTCCTAATTCATTCCAAAATCCATAACAACTACATTCATTCAAGCTTAGAAGAAGAGGAGAAAAAGATTCATAACATTTCTCACCATAATTTGAAGGTAGTTTGACGACTTTTAGCGGTTCTTTGCAGTCCCAATTCGTTCGATATACACACTGTTTTCCGACATTGATTGCATATCCTTATTCTACTCTGAATTCTGGTCACAATGATGTTCTAACAGAGCTTCGTCGCTCCGACTTGACGGACCTCTGAGTGCTAACTTCCACGGTTCCGCCGGCGGTTTAGAGGAAGAAGATGAAGTTTCTTCATCGTTTTCTGTTTTTCTATTTTAAATAAAATAATTATTTTCGTTTTTTTTAGTTTTAAAAAAGGGGATTTATAACTTTGGTTGGGCTTAGAAACATTTTGGATCCATTTTTTACTACTCCTCACTCCCAGTGCTTCGATCCACCCTCTCTGGTTTCTTTCTCTCTTTTTTTTTTTAATTCTATTTTGTTTATTTCTTTTCTTTTTTAATAATGTTTTCTCTTAAATTTTTGTAACTTCTTTAAAATTTGAAAGATTATTTGAAAAAGGATTTTGAATATATTTTAGTTTTTTTTATGGATTGTTATTTTGGATCTTAATTTTTTTTATATTAAATCTCATCATATCAATGGATTTTGGGTGTTGATTTTATCCACCAAGAGAGGTTATTTATATTGATGATGGTTTAATCGATTTGAGGTTCACAATGTTAGATCCATTTTTCTCTTCATCTGATTTTTTCTTTTGGTCAATGAGATCTCTGATTCGAAGATTGTTGATTTTCAAAGATGTTTAATCTTCATTATTTCAAATCTATTGGATGAATTATCATTTGGATCATTCTCCATACTTTGGAATTGTGATAGGTTGGCTTTGATAAATCAATGTGAAATATTGATTAAGATTAGACCATTACCACTTTTTCTTTTTATGTAACATATTTTCGAAGGATGATCCATTATATCACCTCTCTAACATGTATTAGCACTAATATCGTTAACCTTAATTGGTTTTGGTCGACCTCATTTGTAGGGTAATTACTTTGTAAATTACTCGGCGATTTCTTAACATAGACCTAAATATGTCCTTACTTCGGAATAAAAATTCAATTGGATACTTGCACTTTCGTGGACCGGACCTCGTGTTGGTCGCATAATCCCAAAGTGGTTAGTCATTTGCGTTAGATCCACGACTTTTGAAGCTTGATGCGTAGTTGCTTTGGGTATCTCAATCTTCTTTCAAGTTTTAATGAATTTGGGTCTAAGTGCATCGATTAATAACTATAGTGTAAGATACTAAGCGGAATCAGTTACTCTTTTGGTTGTGGATGATTAAGTTCACCATACCATTATTATGTACATATTATTATTACTATTACTATATTTCTATTTTAATTCTTCTCTTTCATTTTATTTCTCTTTAATTTCCTTCTTTCTCTTTTATCTCTTTTACTTTTATTATGCTTTTATTATACTTTATCACCCATTATCATGTTTATGTCCATGTCATTATATCCTTGTGTTTCTTTTTTCCTTTGTCCATTTGGACACAAAAATATTAATAAATGATTAAACCTCTAAAAAACTTGTGATCTTGATCTTGGACTATGGCTACTATCCTTAGCATCGAAAATGGAGTTTTGGACTTAGATTCTAAGACACCTTCTCATTGCTTTGATCATCATGGAGTTAATACCTTAGCCTTTATTTGGCCACTTGCTAGCTTATGCTTATAAGGACATAACTCGTGTGCTTATGCTTGGAAGTATCATCAAGTTTGGTTAGATATTTCCTCCTTTATCTCTTTTATTTTCTTGTTAGGATAGCTTATTCATCTCCTCCCCTTCTTTAATTTTTAAAACTTCCCTCTTTTTCAAAGAATTATTGTTTTAAAAACCTTCACCTCTTTAATAAATAAAACCTTGACTTTTTGTCAAGGGGATTTTACTTCTTCTTTTCTTTTAATAAATGTTAATGAAATTAATCATCTTGACTTCAATTCAAAAATAAAAAGAACCAAACTCATTCAAGTTGTTTTGTGCCTTTGTGCACCTTTTTTTTGTTTTCTTTACAAGTTTAGACTATGAGTCATTCTTCTCTAGTTGGGTGCAAGTCTCTCAATCTCCATTGTTGTAGTTAGATGTAATTGAGTCTCTTGTCATTCGTGGGGGTTTAGTGGCATACTCGTCGATTTTATCTGAGTTGGCGCCCTCCCCATAATGATGTATGAGTCCATGCCCTCATTCTCATGGTAGATTTGTGAGTCTATCCACTTGAAAATGCTAAATTGTCTTCACTTAATAAAATTAATGAAAACCAACCAATTTTTACTATTTGTACCACGAACTATGGGGCTTTGATCTTACATTTCACATTGTGGGTACGTAGGTATAAGCTGGTAAACCTCTCCAAACACAAAAACATTAAAAATTAATTCTTCTCTCATCCACCCACTCTCATTTACACACCATTTTCAAACCAAAAGAAATAAACTTTTCAAAGGGCTCCCGTGGAGTACTATGAACATTTTGGGTGCTTAAAACCTTCCCATTTTGCAACTTATCCCCTTGCCCTTTCTCTGCTTGTTTCTTTAGCTTTTTGCTTTTAGATTCATTAGGATTTATTCTCTTTTTTTTCCTTTTCCTTTTGGAATAAAATAAAAGTGCGGTGGCGACTCTGTTTACTTTGAGTTAAGTTAATTGATAGCTTATACTCATGATTTTACCACTACAACCTCCACTATGGAAAATGTTCTTAATGGGACTAAAGTTTCCATCATGTACTCAACGTTTTATTGCTGTTGATGAACAACCAAGACCCTTTCTGGATTCATTGCTGACGGGAATTAAAACTTAACCCTGTATGTAAAACCCATATATAAAAGACATACTTCAAAGCATATTTTTCATATATAAAATCAAGTTTGGTATTGAAATACACAAGTTCATAGCAACACATTCCATAAGTATAACCACTACAACATAAGGTACTAAAATAAGGCTATAAATTATACAAGATGTTCAAAAGAATACAAAAGTCTAAGAACTAGATCCGAAGATCTCAAAAGTCCACATCAGAAGACAAATCCATCAAACGAGTAAAGTTAATCAAATCGCCTTATCTTTACCCTTTGCGGAACCTGATGTACCTAAAATAACAACATCAACATGGGGTGAGATAAAACATCTCAGTGAGTTCCCTATCTTAGAGTTCTCTCGACTCTAAATGTTTGTCCCTAAAAAGAAATCTCACAAGTTCCACGAACCATCTCACATAATGACCGATAACAAAGGGGAACTAAGGTCCACACATGATCTCAATATACCATAAGAGAAACGTCTACCTCAAGTTCTTACAGATGCTTCTCTTGGGACTAAAGACAACCCACCTCAAGGCTTACTCAAGACCTTATGGAGGATTCAACATAACACTCTCTTCAATCTTTATGGATGATTCCCGTGGGACTAAAGGTAACCCACCTCAAGACTTACTCAAGATTAACACATAACTAGTATAGCACTCGCCTCAAGTCTTTACAGATGCTTCACGTGGGACTAAAGGCAACCCACCTCAAGGCTTACTCAAGACCTTACGGAGGACTTTTGACCTACACTCATCAGACCAAAATCCGCATTAAATCAACCGGTACCTCAAGTCATTATGGATGCTCTTGCGAAACACAAGGTAACAACGAGGACACTTAATCAAGACTTTACAGAGGACCTTAAAACAATACCTAATCCATGATTCACTTTAGCTTAAGGGAAACCTAGACACCTCACAAGTCGTACCTTTCTTTATTTCCATTAACTCACACTTTCCAATTTAACAAGGTTTTGGTCATTTGAAAAAGTCGATAAAATTTGGGAAAAAGTCGAGTAAAAATAACCTCTTTTAGTATCATCAATTTGTAAATATTTTTAGCTTCGATTTGATATGTGGAACACTAAAATCAGATGCCCGGATCAAAAGTTATGAATTAAAAACAAAACTGAAACTTCCAGGTCTCGCTGAGCGAGGGTTTCAGCTTGCTGAGCGAGGAACCTCCTGCATTTCTCGCTGAGCGAGCTCCTGCTCACTAAGCAAGCTCTGCGTTTTCCAGAAAACTTAGCTTACGGGAAACTTATCATTCCATGCCAAAAATCATCCAAAACACCAACCAACATAGGAAACAACATTAAACATATTCATAGACATAATGTGAGCAACATAGTTAGGTTTAATCGAGTTTTTAACCGTTTAAATAATTTGTTTTCAAGATTTCTACCAAAAACCCTAAACTCATAAACTTCAAAACTCAACTAAAAACTAAAACAAAAGTATCTAACTATGAACCCACCTCGAGAGATGAAGATTGACGGAATAAAGGAGTCGATTCGACAGACGGATGATTGAGAATGATGAATTTGAAGCTTTAGGGTTTTTTTCTCTCCTTCTTCTCTTCCTTTCCTTTTTTTCTTCTTTTTCTTACTAACTAACTCTTTTCTCTATTTTTCCTTCTATATAAAAAAGTATATAAAACTTAAATTTCTTACCAATGGGTCCAAAAATAGAGAGTATCCAAAAATGTCTCTTAATCCTTAATTTAAATAAAACCTCGGTATAAATAATGATCATACCTGGAGATCAGGATCCGATACGGCTAGCTTCGAGCGGTTTTGGAAGACAGTTGGTGAGGAGAGGAAGGGGGTGTACCTGCAAGGCACTCTGATGCTGAAGTAATACACTGAGCAAAGAGTGAGCAAGTACCAAAATTAAGGTCAGAGAATTGAATACTTGACCCTCTCAAATGAGAGGGTTTATATAATGGGCTAAGTGAAAGATTATTAGTCCACACCGTTGGGCGCGGATCGCGGAATCCGTAAAGATAGGTAACGGTCAAAACTAGTCGTTGGAGGGCTTCGTCTTGGTCGGCATACCTTTGGTCGACAGGGACCATTATTCTCAATATTGCTCGGCGTCGAGCGTTCTGCAGAGCTGGTTTTCCTGGCTCAATTATGGGAATTGGGCCTGCCCAGAACAGGAGTCCCCCAAGTCGTTGCTCATGCGAAGGAGCGGTGACTTAGTAATGGTTTCGTGCTCAAGGATATACAGCGTGCGGGCCAGGAAGCTATCACTGACGATCCTCGGTAGACGAGCAGTCGTTACGTCGCTCGACAAGAGGATATGAAACGAAAAGTTGGCATATTTGGGAATTCGCGCCTATTAATGCTCTGACGGCTAGCCTAGGGGCTAGTGCGTAGGTAATAATTGGCTAGGGGTAGGGGTCACGCGCGTCTGCACATGTTCCCTTCCCTATAAATAGGATCTCAAGGCTTTATTTTAAGCTTTTTCGTTTCATCTTTTTCTCTGTTGCCCTGCCCGTTCATCCACTTCCATTTTCAGCTGTCGACCACCGTTTCCAGAATCAACTTCTTCTACAAATGGCTTCTCAAGCTCAAGGTACGGCTTCTTTTTCGTTTTTATGGTAGTCATAGGCTAGATATCTTAGAAATGCATGTGGTTTAGGGTAGATTTTCCGGTAGTTTTAGATTCAAACTAGTAAGTACTAGAATTTCTGCCACCATTGTTGGTCGGCTACAAACCCTAGCTCGTGGTCGACGTAGGTGTTGGTCGACCTTGACTTGGGATCTGATAAGTATTTAGGTTTAGATTCCATTATCTCTGAAGTTGGGCGTTAGCCATCGCCTTAAGCGATGGTCAGCCGGGGCTATGGCTCTGGACCCTGTTCCTGGGTCGATGTGTGCCCTTTCACTTGTCGAGCGGCGGAAGGGTGGATTTGATATTCTTAATCGAATTCACTGACGCCTTTCCTCTGCTTTTCAGGTGAAAACTCGCTCATGGACCCGCTGGAGGTCTCCTCGGAAGAAACGACCTCGGAAGACTCTGGTTCTTCCGCATCAGTTCCCTCCGACTCCGGGAGTTCTTCTGGAGAATAGGACGCGAGCACCATGGAGGAGGGGGCTTCGATAGATTCACCTCGCTGCCCTGAAGAGATAAGTACCTTGCCTGAAGAATGGGTGGTGGAGGATCTGCTGGATAAAGTGTTTTCGTTTTCGAGGCCTCGCGTGGAGCCGCTGCCCGCTGTTGGTGACCTTGTGGACTGGATTGTTACTTGCCCAGGGGACGACGACCGCATCTTCTCGGACTTTGGTGGTCGGAAATTTTCCATGTATGAGTACGCGACTTCGGTCCTGGGGGTAACTTTGCCCTTCAGTGACTTGGTTTGTGCTGTGCTCGAGCATCTGGGTGTTGCCCCATCTCAACTACACCCTAACTCCTACGCGTTTCTGAAGACGTTCGAGGTGACGTGCGCCCATCTGGGTGTTGGAGCCACGCTTCCTTTGTTCTTCCATTTATTCTCGCTGCAGCGTCAAGTCGGGCGATGGACTGATCGGAAGGGATTCATCTCCTTTAAGCAGAGGACCAAGATCTTTAAGGCTCACTCAGAGTCCATCCGGGCTTTCAAGACGGATTATTTTTTGATAAAACCCACGAGCGCGGAGGTTGTGAGGGTGCTAAGTTTCGTGGGGATAGATACTGACGAGAACGACGAGCCTAAGCTTGACGACCAAGGAGAGGTGATTCCGAGGAGGCTTTGGTTATTTCCCTTCTCCTGGAGCTACACTCATTACGAGCGGCCGATCAGCGAGTTCGTACAGGTGGGGGACTCTCTGAATGAGGATGATGCGGCCAGTTTCGAGGCCTTTAGGAAATTGATAGCTTCTTTTACCCCGACTCCCTTGTTGGACGGAGAAGGGAAAATAATGCTGGATCAGGACGGGGGGAAGCTGTGGAGCGTCCTCTGATTGACGTCACAGACTTGCTGGCGTGAAATACCAGGCAGGAAGTGTCTGAGTTTTTTGGTATCTGTTTTATTTCTGCTTATTATGTCTTTGATAATATTCTGGCGTTCGTGACCAGTCTAATTTTCTTTTCTCTCTTTTTCAGGCTCCCTGTCAAACCCTCTCGACAAGATTCAAGAACGCTTGCGCCAACAGCAGAAAAAGAGGTCACGGGTCGTTTAGACCAAGCTGACTGAAACAACCGGCTCTGGGTCGAGCCCCCTGGTCCAGGGTTCTCCGAGTGCTTCAACCGGCTCTTTAATGAAAAAGCACAAGTCCGCAGCGACTGTGGATCTGACGGCCAATGCTCCCCCCAAACCGAAGCATGTGCTGCCGCCCTGCTTCATGAAGCGGAACTTCTTCGAAGGGACGAGCAAGGAGGTGGACCGTGCAGATTCCCTGTATCTGGAGGCGATGGATCGTCTTGCCCGACGACTGTCTTTGGCCCAAGACGCGAGCGCTGTCATGCGGGTCCTGTCAATGGCCTGGCAGACGGCTGAAGGAAACCCCGGGCAAGAGAGGGAAGTAGCAAAGCTGAAGGAGCAGTTGGTTGCGGTTGAGAAAAAGTTGGCGACGACCACTGAAGAAGCTACTGCCTCGGCCAAAGAGCTGATCGAGCGGGGGAACATTATTGCTAAGCTGGAGGTTGATAAGAGGAGGGCTCTGGAGCAGAGTAAGAAGTTGAAGGATGCCTTCTGCCTGAAGGAGGATGAAGATGCTGAAACCAAGAGTATGGTGACTAGGGCACAGTTCCTTGCTCAGATCGACCAAGATATGGAAGATCTGAACTCGTCGACTGAGCTCAGTTTCCAGAATAATGTGGATCAAATAAGGGCTCTTCATCCTGACCTGGCCTTGGACACCAGCCGGATCAGCTACCTCTACAAAGTCGAGGATGGCCAGATTGTGGTTCCCTCAGACTTGGTCGTGGAGGATTCTCAGCCTGGGGCGACTGTTCAGCCCGGTCAACCAGAAGTGCAGCCGGACCAGGGTGAGGTTCAACAAGGAGAGGGTCAACCTGATGCCGAGGATAATTAGTTTTGGCCTGCGTGCCTTTGTAATTTAATGTGTTTCTTTTTGGGGGTGTGGTCCCCTTTGTAAGTAATCATGAACAAGTCGGCCCTTCGAGGTCGTATTTTTTCAGTGAAAGTTTAATGGTCGTTTTATTTTACGATGTTTCTTGTTTAATTGTTCGTCCGTTGGAGGAATATTTTCTTTGTGTTTTAAATGCTAAGTGTTTGGCGTGTATTTTTGCACTAATTGGATGTGATCGAATGAATACGGGGTGTGTTTGTGATCTGTTGGTTTGGGGGACCAATCAGATTTTGGAGTCTTACTCCTGGTCGGTGCCCAGGCCAAGGTAATGGCCCGGGCTCCTGGCTTGAACGTCCCATCGCGAGCTGGGGTTCTTCCTGGTCGTGGTACTTAGGCGACGTCGGACTCGTTTGAGTATCCGCCCGGGCAACAGTTTTCTCCTTCTTTTGGAGGGAGACCCTGACGATCATGTTATTTTAGGTTGTCGTGCTTGTACCTAGGCACACAGTTCTTAGTCAGTCCTATCGCTCCTCACTTGAGAGTTGAGCAAGGTGACTTTGTGAGTTAGCTGTAATATTGCTTGAGCTTCTCGGCGTTTCATGGCTGAGCAAGTTCTTCCCCGTGTAGATTTTCTAAATAATAGGCTTCGTTTTCGGTTTTTGCTCGGACGCGATATGGGTCCTCCCAATTGGGTGTAAGTTTTCCCTCGCGGGGGTCCCTGTGATTTCTTCTGAGAACGAGACTGCCTGTCGCTCCCGAGGATTTCCATCCCTGGTACAAACGCGAAAGTGGCGCGGAAAAAGAATAGAGTCGCCAGCCATGCATTTTTATCCCGAAGAGAGGGAACGGTAATGCTGCACAAACCAGAAGAAAGAAAGAGGAAGGACACAGGTCCTGCGAACCAAAGAGACTGGGATCGGGAGTCGGTTATGACCTGGGAAGGTATTAGCACCCCAGATCATCCGCCGTACCCGACGGGATCCACGCTTGCAAGAGAAACTGTTTCAAAGGGTGAGGGTATGAAAACTGCAGCAAAAGAAAAGAAAATGAAAAGAAACTGGAACTGGAAAAGAACTGAAATAAGAAAAGAAAAGGAAAAATGTAGGGAAAATAAAGATTGTGCTCGAACGGGCCCTACCCCGCTGCCTACGTACCTCATCGGGATAATGAGGATCAGAGACGCCGTAGTTCCCCTAACTAGGGGTACTAAAAGGAAATTGCTTGTGAATTAAGGCTTGAACTGCCTATGCCATTGCTCAGGTGTTGCAGGCTCGGACGACGAGTGCGTAACCGTCTTGCAAGATGACAAGTAGGAGCAAGTTCGCGTACGGAGCGAAGGAGATGAGAAAAGAATTCCCGAAGGAAAGACGCTTATTATTTGTTTTGTGTTTTTAGAAGCTTTTATGAGTGTGTCACAAGGAAGTGAACTCAAGCTCTCCCCAATGGAATGTGCACTTGTCACTACATTCCAAGATGGAATAATAGAACAAGCACACTCAAGTAAGGAGAAGATCCCCAAAACTTGAACCCAAAGATTAGGGCTTAGGCTCACTAACTTGCTTAATTATTAAGTGTTTTTGGTTATTTACATGAAGAAGTGTTTTTTAGGCTTTTCTTTTATGAAGAAGATACCTTGATCAGACTTGTGCATCACAAGGTAGACATGTACTATCCCAAGATGGGAAGACTACAAGCATACCTCATGGAATAAGGCTATGGATCAATGCATCGCTTCACATTTATTAAAGGTGTTTTTTAGAGTTATGAGATGAGAAGAGAAAGAGAACCAAAAGGATCATAAAGGTAAAATGCTAAAGGGGGACTAAAATAATCCTAAGTGTTAACATGCATGGATGATCCTAAGCTTGTGAGGTTTCTATCCTAATGAAGAAGGAAGAAAGAAGAAGATAGAAGAAGGGATGAGAAAGGCCTAAGCCCAACAACAAAAGGTTAGTTCAAATAACAAAAGAGGAAAGATGAAAAAAAAGTTGAAATGTGGATAAACATCCACACTTCTCTTACCATGAGCTCCTGAAAAGTTAGCAAAAATCCAGCAAATTGACCAAGAAACAATCATGGGATCAATCACGCTCAAAGGTACTTGAAAACAAAAATCAAACAATCATGCCAACATTGCAAATGCACGACTTACGCGTCGAAAACATGAGAACATACATCAACCAGCAAGCAAATCGCCCTAAACATCATGATTAATGATCATACAATGAGTCATGACAATTAGCACAAGCAAAGGGATCAAACAAACTCAAAACAGCCCCAAAAAACCATTCTGCATCAGTGTTAACCGGTTAACCATATGCGTTAACCGGTTAACCAGTCAAAACCTGCACAAAACACACAGAAAAACAGGGCGTTAACCGGTTAACCATATACGTTAACCGGTTAACACTGTAAAAACAGCAGCAAAAACCTGCAGAAACAGCATCTCAAAAACAGCTTATTCAAATAAGTTGCACCAGACCAGCACTCAGTTACACATGGAAAAATAGATCAATGCACATCAATCCATAACATTATGCTCATGAACACTAACAATCGGATTCGGATACCAATCAAACAATCAAATCATGCAACACAATCAATTACACAAACACATGGTAGGTTCAAAAGCACAAGCAATGCAAATAAGCTAAAAACAGAGTTGGATCTGAAATTAAACCAACCTACAAAGCGGAGGTATGCTTTGGTAATTGTTGATTATGCTGAAAATGATAGATCTCGCGCAAAACCTTGAGGATCCGATGCTAAGCTCCACACTCCATGCAAAATAAATGCAAGATCAAGCTCTTGATGCAGAATTTTGGATCCAAAAGCACTTCTAGATCCCAAACCAGATCTGAATCTTCAAGAAAACCAGCAAAAAGATGCAATGAAGCTATGGATGGAGGTCTAGTTCCAAGATCTACACACCTCAAGGCAAGGTTATGTGATCTTCAAAGAGGAACTTTGAGTAATTTGGAAAATTGGGAGAGAAAAGTGAGAGAATTGTGAGTGAGAGCAATGAAAATTCAGAAATGAGAGTGAAAAATGAGTGAGAGCTCTCTTGGTTTGGAGAGAAATGGAATATATATGGTTTAGGGTTGGGGCCCAAAATCTTGGTTTGGGATCCAAAAAATATGGCTTGGTAATGTGATTAGGTTTTAGGGTTGGAAAGAGGTTTGGATACATGCTCTAGATCCTTCTCAAATTCAAATGAAATTCAAATGAATAAAAATCAGAAAATTGGAAAATGGGACCAAAACACACATGCTGAAATTTGCTGCTGGAAATTCAAATTTCGCAGCTGTTAACCGGTTAACCATATGCGTTAACCGGTTAACGCATGCAAAATTTGAATTTCCCCCCTTTTGGTGGGAAACTTCAAAAATGATGCCGGCGCCCGCCGTTTCAAGCTGATTTTGATCCTTTCATTCTTTTTTAAGCTTTGAACATGGTACAGAGCTTGTGCAGAGTGATCCCGTGAAATTTTTGCCTGGTCACCATGCTCTCGATTTTTATCTGTGGTGCTTCGAACTTTCCAGATGGTTGGTCATATGCCTTATGCTAGAACATGTGAGTGTTATGCCTCATTTTTCTATGCAAAATGCTAAAGACATGATCCGTTATGATGACTATGATGCGATATGATGCTTAAAATGAAGAGGGCAAATTTGGGGTGTTACAGCTGCCCCTATTCAATCATCAGTTAATCCGAAAAGGACGATAGCAGCGAGCTATCGACCATTCAAGATAAACTGTGATTGAATACCAAGAAGACCAGAAATTTGCACTCTGACGAAGAATGCAACACTGGGAAATAAACCCGACCAGATGACGCTCTGGGGACTGCAGGGGAGAAAGAAGCGGACGAGCTTCTTCCAAGTTGGAAATGATATCTGAAATAAGAACAAATTGACAGACGAGTCTTCAAACAATCCCGTGACGCCAGGAGCTGGACAGACGAGTCCTTCAACACTTCAAGACAATAATCTGAGACAGACGAGTCTTCGAATGACCTGTGACGCCAGGTGCAGAGAGCGGACGAGCCCTGAAAGAACTTCAAAGTATCCTGAGATAGACGAATCTCCTTCACTAATCCTTACGCAGATAAGTGGAATAAGACGGACGGGTCTTCTTCGGATAACTCTTACGCAGGCTCCGGAAATGCATATAAGTCTGTGGGATAGACATGCAATCAAGGTAGACGAACCTTCTTCATATATTATCCGCGGATATATGGTATAAGACAGACGAGTCTTCTGAGCAAACCTGTTACGCCAGGTGCAGCAACCATAATTGGTGCTTGAGACAGACGAGCCTCCCTCGGATTTACCTGTTACGCCAGGACCGGTAATCATTTCGACATTTAATTCCCACTGTCAGGATTTTAAACCTCTTCAATACAGACGAGTATTGGGTGATCATCAAGACAACACAGACGAGTGCCCTAAGTCAATGATACAGACGAGTATCAGACGATGATCTGAGAAACACAGACGAGTGTTTCAGGCGACGATACAGACGAGTATCAGCCGCTGGTATAGACGAATACCAGAAGTTCAAACACAGACGAGCATTTGAAGTAGTCACAGAGATATCTTCACATTCAGGTGCAAGCTAGCACAGACGAGTGCTGAGGATGATACAGACAAGTATCCAGGCAAAGCAGACGAGCTTCAAAACACAAACGACTTCTGGGGAATAAAAGCAGACGAGCTTTAACCAAACACAGACGAGTGCCGGGTCGTTGCAGACGAGCAATAGCGGAGAATACATATCAAGGCACAGACGAGTGCAGCGAAGGATCCCATACCGAACACAGACGAGTGCTGGGAGGTTGCAGACGAGCAACAACAAATATCATATCAGAACACAGACGAGTGTAAAGGGGTTGCGGACGATGCTGGGGACATCCCCAAGCACAGACGAGTGCTGGGATTTGCAGACGAGCAAACAACAACGGATACAATCAAATACAAACGAGTGTTGAGGAGTTGCGGACGAGCAACAGATGAGCAACAGGCACGGACGGGCGCCGAAAGATACGGCCGAGCAATCTTCGAAGGAGTAACGAGCACATACGAGTGCTAAGAGAGGCGGTCGAGCATCAAATAAAGATGCGAGCACGGACGAGTACTGGCCACTTTCTTGGGGATACGCCTCAAATAAAGAGGAACGACATGCACGGGCGGGTGCTGCAGGGATGCGGACGAGCACCAAATGAAGATACGCGCATCAACGAGTACAGGCAACTTCGCTGGGGAGAGAAAACTTCAAAGAATAACAAGCACGGACGAGTGCCGAGAGCTGCGAATGGTCATCACACAAAGATGCTAGCACAGAAGATTGCTGGAGAGTACCTCAAATAAAGAGGAAACTGCCGGGGAAAAGGCACGGACGAGTGCTGAAAGAGGATGAGCATCAAATAAAGATGCGAGCACAGACGAGTGCTAGTAGATATAGACTCTACTGGGAAAGCAAACGAGCAATACCACCGAGCTAACACATACGAGTGTTGAAAGATGCAAACGAGCAACAATAACACATGACACATTACTGCTGGAGATAATTCTGTTTAGAGATAACACATACAAGTGTTGAAGATTGCAGACGAGCAACAAACGGATGCCTGATCGGCAATAAGAGATACGACTCTGCAGGGTAATCCAAGTCAAGAGGTCTGGATACGCATTCTGACTGAGGTGATGAATACCTGGCTGCATCATCAAATACCCAAAGTACGGCAACTTTGCTGGGGACATATTTCACTGACGGAAGCGAAAATCAAATATGACCGCTGTGGGGACAGGAACATCTTCAGACTTGGCTGGGAAAGCTTCTTGGGCAAACACTCTGACTGGGGAGAGCATCTGATAACTCAAGACTCTGAGGGGATATCAGGCTTTCAGGTACCTGATAAGCATACTCTGATGGGGATAATAGAGTGCTAGTTCCATCTTTGATGATGTCAGGCTTTCGGGCACCTGCTGGATATATTCCGCTGGGGAAGAATGAAATGCTACTTCACTGGGGAAGAAAAGCTTGCTTGGACTGCCACCAAGGCTTACTGGGAGGAAAATCTCTGCTTGGGATGCCAGGCTTCAGATACCTGCTGGGAAAGGAAATCTCTGCTTGGGGAGATACCCTACTGGTGAAATACTCGGCTGGGGAAGTACTATGCCGGGGAATATCAAATCGCTCGAGAGAATGTGACGCCAACCTGCAACCTGCAACAACAGAAAACACACGTGTGTCCCGGGGATTTGCATGGAATGATCGGTTCATCCATCGTCACCCGACGCTCAAAGAGGGTTACAGTTTCCCTGCATGTCAGTTTTCTTTTCAAAATTATCACCATGTTTAGATGCAATGCTATTTTTGCCGAAAATTCAGGACATTTTGTAAACAAAAATAAACACACACAGCTTTTTTGACTGAATATTACTCTTATTGAATGGCCTCTGAATAGGCAAAGATTTACATCAGGAAGCAACCACCTAGAAAGAGGTAGCCACTAAAAATTGAGAAAAGAAATTATCCTAATGGCAACGTACGCGGCATTCCAAGGAGTTCCATTTCTGCTATGACCTGCATGTCTTCAAGACTCTCCATTCTGTTTTGGCTCTCTGAGAGGACAAGGGGACTGCTTCCTATCCTTCCGGTATTGTCAAACTGTACAAAACGATGACGTGGTTCAGATAACTCGGATCACAATTGTTCGCTTATTCCCTTATTTTGCGTGGATCGCCCTTTCGGGTTTTCAATCCACCGGGATACCCTTTTTTGCCTGAGCTGTCCAATGTGGCTTTTCAACTCAGCGGGTGTACATTTTTTTTGTTTATTTTCCCTAATTTTTGCCCGAGCTTTTTTATTCTGTTTTTAGCTCGCCGGGATGCCCTTTTCTTGCCTGGACTTACATTCTGTTTTTGTGTCCAGCGGGTCTCTTTATGCGAAGTATTTTTTAACTGCGTCCGAGTTAACAGGGGATGGGAAGTCTTCTCCATCCATAGTGGTGAGCATCAGCGCTCCTCCTGAGAATACTTTCTTCACTATGAATGGTCCTTCGTAGTTTGGGGTCCACTTGCCCCTGTTATCTGAACCTGGAGGAACGATCCTCTTCAATACAAGCTCTCCCACTTGATACTCTCGAGTACGTACTCGTTGATCGAATGCCCGCTTCATTCTCCTCTGATAAAGCTGACCATGACAGATAGCCGCTAACCTCTTTTCCTCAATTAGACATAGCTGATTGTAACGAGCACGCACCCATTCAGCCTCATCCAGTTTGACGTCCATCATTACACGCAGTGAAGGAATCTCCACTTCAACAGGCAGGACTGCTTCCATGCCATACACTAGAGAGAAGGGAGTTGCCCCTGTTGACGTCCTGATCGACGTTCGGTACCCATGCAAAGCAAACGGCAACATCTCATGCCAATCCTTGTAGGTGACAACCATTTTCTGCACAATCTTCTTGATATTCTTGTTAGCTGCCTCTACCGCACCATTCATCTTTGGTCGGTAAGGAGAAGAATTGTGATGTTGTATTTTGAAGTCCCGACATAAGTCTGCCATCATCTTGTTGTTGAGATTAGAACCATTATCAGTAATGATCCTCTCGGGTACTCCATATCTGCATATGATATCTCTTTTCAGAAATCTTGCCACCACTTGACGAGTGACATTGGCATAAGACGCTGCTTCTACCCACTTGGTAAAGTAATCAATCGCGACCAGGATGAAGCGATGACCGTTCGAAGCAGTTGGCTCGATCTTCCCGATCATGTCAATGCCCCACATGGAGAAAGGCCAAGGAGATGACATGACGTTGAGCGGATTTGGAGGAACATGCACTTTATCTGCATATATTTGGCACTTGTGGCACTTTCGGGCGAATGAACAACAGTCTGCATCCATTGTCATCCAATAATACCCTGATCTTAGCAGTTTCTTTGCCATGGCGTGCCCTCCTGCATGGGTACCAAAAGATCCTTCATGGACTTCCTGCATCAACAGGCTTGCTTCGTGTCTATCCACGCATCTGAGCAAGACCATGTCAAAGTTCCTCTTATACAAAACCCCGTCTGTGTTCAAGAAGAAACTAGCAGCGAGTCGTCTCAAGGTCTTTTTGTCTTTGGAAGATGCCCCTGTTGGGTATTCTTGCTTCTCCAGGAATAACTTGATATCAAAATACCAAGGTTTCTCATCAGACACGGCGTCTACAGAGAAAGCATAAGCGGGAGAGTCAAGCCTGGAGATGTCAATTCTGGGCACAAAGTTCCAACACATGACTTTAATCGACGAAGAGAGAGTGGCCAAAGCATCGGCAAATTGATTTTCGTCACGTGGTATGTATTTGAGTTCAACTGTTGTGAAGAATGTCAACAGTTTTCTAGCATAATCCCTGTACGGAACTAGATGCTCTTGATGTGTATACCACTTGCCGGTAATCTGGTTAATGACGAGGGCTGAATCTCCGAATATATCGAGGTTCTTAATCCGAAGATCAATTGCCTCCTCTATTCCCATTATACACGCCTCGTATTCCGCTTCATTGTTGGTGCAGCCAAAAGTAATTTTGGCAGCAAAGGGTAAATGAACACCTTCAGGAGTAATGAGTACGGCACCAACTCCACGACCATTGATATTGACAGCCCCATCAAACATCAACTTCCATTTGGATTCAGGATCAGGCCCCTCCTCCGGAAGTGGTTCCTCATAATCGTTTGTTCTGAGGTACATGATGTCCTCATCAGGGAAATCAAATCTCATCGGCTGATAGTCATCCTCAAGAGGTTGCTGAGCAAGGTATTCCGACAATACACTTCCTTTGATGGCTTTCTGAGAAGTGTACTGGATGTCGTATTCAGTTAAAATCATCTGCCACCTAGCAACCCTTCCGGTCAATGCTGGTTTCTCAAAGATGTACTTGACGGGGTCCATCTTGGAAATGAGAAGCGTGGTATGGGTCAACATATACTGCCTCAGTCGGCGAGCAGCCCATACCAAAGCGCAGCAAGTTTTCTCGAGCAGTGAGTATCGGGATTCACAGTCGGTAAACTTTTTGCTAAGGTAATAAATGGCGTACTCTTTTCGACCAGACTCGTCATGTTGGCCGAGCACACACCCCATCGACCCTTCTAGCACGGTCAAGTACATGATTAATGGTCTCCCCTCCACTGGAGGCATCAGAATTGGAGGCTCCTGCAAATATTCCTTTATTTTGTCGAAAGCTCTTTGGCAATCATCATTCCACCTGACCGTCTGCTCTTTTCTTAGCAGTTTGAATATCGGTTCGCACGTGGCAGTTAGGTGAGATATGAACCGAGAAATGTAGTTCAATCTACCTAAGAACCCGCGCACTTCTTTTTCTGTCTTTGGTGCAGGCATATCTTGAATTGCTTTCACTTTAGCAGGATCTACCTCAATTCCTCTTTGACTTACAATGAAACCCAGCAATTTTCCGGAACGCACCCCGAAAGTGCACTTGTTCGGATTCAACCTCAGCTTGTACTTGATCAATCTGTCAAACAGCTTCTTCAAATTAACCAAATGCTCCTCTTCGTCTTTAGACTTTGCAATCATATCATCCACATAACATTCGATCTCCTTGTGGATCATGTCATGGAACAATGTGACCATCGCCCGTTGATAAGTTGCCCCAGCATTCTTCAGACCAAAGGGCATGACCTTATAGCAGAATGTTCCCCACGGGGTAATGAACGTTGTCTTCTCCATGTCCTCCGGCGCCATTTTTATCTGATTATAACCGGAGAATCCATCCATGAAGGAGAACACTGAGAATTGAGCAGTATTGTCGACCAACACGTCGATGTGTGGCAACGGAAAATCATCCTTCGGGCTTGCTCTGTTCAAATCTCTGTAGTCAACGCACATTCGGACCTTGCCGTCCTTCTTAGGTACTGGTACGATGTTAGCTACCCACGGTGGGTAACTAGTCACGGCAAGGAACCCGGCATCCCACTGTTTCTGCACCTCCTCTTTGATCTTCATCGCCATATCCGGGCGAGTTCTTCTCAACTTTTGCTTTACAGGAGGACAGTCTTCTCTCAAGGGTAGCTTATGCATCACGATGTCGGTATCCAACCCTGGCATATCTTGATATGACCAAGCAAAGATATCTACATACTCTCTCAGCATACTGATCAGCTCTTGTTTGACGTCGGCCTGCAGATGGGCTCCTATCTTGATTTCTTTCTTCGCATCTTCACTACCAATGTTGATGGTCTCAATCTCTTCTTGATGAGGCTGAATAACTCGTTCCTCTTGTTTCAACAGTCTGACTAACTCTTCAGGGAGGTCACGGTCTTCCTCAACCCCTTCATCAGCTTGGTAGACTGGATTATCAAAGTCATGCATAGTCATAGCAGGAACGTTATCCGTGGAACCCGGATGATCAACACTGCACAAATGATGTGCTCATTCAGAATCTGCTTATTTTGAAAAGAGACGCTAACACAAAGCAAAAAAAAGAAAACACATTGCCATTTTTATATTGTTTTTTGTGAAAAAGTTTAAAAACAAAGAAAGGGAACACAGTTTGTCTGAAAATGTCCTTTTATTTCATGGCAAAATAACGATGCAATACAAAACATGGTGGCCCAGTACAATGGATCCAAACATCTTGGGCAGAATGCTGGATTTGACAATGCAGTATGCTAATAAAAGGAAACAAAACAATTACTTTGAGAGCCAGGTGACTTGAACAATGTCCTCAGCAGACCAATTTCCTAGCTCCTCGCCGGGTGCACACGGGCGGATCCAATTGTTGTCCCAGTCCTTGTCACCATCTCCGTCTTGACTTGCCGTACAGATTTGATCACGGTTGAGCAACCCAGCACTTGTGAATGAGATAGCTTTACCACTCTGAATAGACCCCCCAGGTTGATACCCTAAGCCAAATTTGTCACCCTTCTTTTCCACCTCCAATAGCTTGCCCCAGCCCTGGGCATTGCCTGATTGGACGACCTCCTTTGCTTTCTGGTAAGAATGAATTGACGTGCCTTCGTTGTTTTTCTTCACCGGAGTCAAGATACTGACATCTGCCTCAAAAGCTTGGCACAAAGTCTCATGAATTTCTCCGTCCATTTCCACATATTTAAACGTCGACAGGTGGCTGACGAATATATCTTCTTCCCCGCAAACTGTGATGACCTGGCCGTCCACCACATACTTAAGCTTCTGGTGTAAAGTTGAGGTGACAGCTCCAGCTGCGTGTATCCATGGTCTGCCCAACAAGCAACTATACGCAGGCTGGATGTCCATAACATAGAAGACACTCTTGAATACTTGAGAGCCTATCTTGACAGGCAACTCAACCTCTCCGAAAACTGATCTTCTTGAACCATCGAAAGCTTTAACCACTAAATCGCTCGGCGTCAGGATAACCCCATCAATGTCAAGCTTCATCAACGCCTTTTTCGGGAGCACGTTCAACGAAGAGCCTGTGTCCACCAGAACATGGGATAACACAGCGCCCCTGCATTCCATCGTGATATGCAGTGCTTTATTGTGATTCCTTCCTTCCACAGTGAGATCTCTGTCAGTGAAGCCCAAGCCATGGCTAGCATTGACACTTCCGACAACAGCTTCAAGTTGATTGACCGTAATCTCTTGAGGAACGTAAGCCATTTGAAGTACTTTCAGCAAGGCTTCTCGGTGTGCAGGTGAGCACATCAACAGCGACAAAATAGAAATCTTTGAAGGCGTTTGATTCAGTTGGTCAACCACCTTGTAGTCACTCCTTTTGATGATCTTCATAAATTCCTCTACCTCTTTCTCAAACGTCCCCTGCCCGGCCACAGGAGTATCTGACTCATCATTCGCAGTCTGCTTTCCTTTGTCTTTGGACGAAGCTTCGGCCTCAAGATCCTTTCTCAGTGCAGGAGGAGCAAATAAACGGCCACTTCGAGTAAAACCTCCAACACCTCCCACATTTTCAATGGTCAAATCAGCAACAGGTCTACTCTCCATCTTCTGTCCCGCCACATAGACATCAGAACCATAATGCCACGGAATGGCTCTATCATCGTTATACGGCATTGGCCCAGGTATAGTTATAGTCACAGGACTAATCTGAGGAGCGTAAACGGTAACCGGTCCTTGTCTGACGGGCATATCAGCTTCATCGTAGAAGATAGTAATGGTTGACACATCATCAGCCTTTTCATTACTAATCTTGCTAAATTGCAGAGATCCATCATCAATCAACTCTTGCAAACCCGTCTTCAATTTCTCGCAGCCATTCACAGCACTTGCACAATCTTCACAATCGAGGGAACAACCAGGAAACACTTGACCCTTCAACAGTCTCTCTTTCACCACTTTCAACGGCGTCTTGACCTCATCAATACTCAGCACCAAACTCAACTTGTCATCATGCTCAACAGCATTAACCCTTGCCCCTCCATGATGAGGTATAGGGTTCGAGTGGACATTCGGTGGTGGCGCAAAGTTGATTGCCTTTGAATCTACGAGATCTTGAACTTTGTGATGTAGCGCCCTGCACTTCTCGGTTGAGTGCCCGGGTGCCCCTGAATGAAAAGCGCATCGCGCGTTGACATCATACCCAGCTGGAAGCTCTCCAGGAGGTGGTGGTGCCAAAGTCCTCAATTGAATAAGGTTCAAATCCAGTAGTCTCGGCAACAAGGCAGCATATGTCATCGGAATAGCTTCAATCACCCTGTTAGCAGGACGAGTCGGCCTCGGCTGATAAGGTCTTTGCTGGTAGTTGGCTCTAGGTTGTTGTTGTTGTTGCTGTTGTTGTGGTGGAGGTAGCATTTGTTGTACAGGAGCTGCAGGAATGGTGACGGCAGCTACATGCCCATAAGGTCTTCTGTAACCACGGCCCTGGCTTCGGCCGAATACAGCATTGGTCTCTCCTTCTCGTCTTCTTGGAGGTCCGCTAAAAGCTTTCCTCGCTCCATTTGAGCTACTAGCACCTGGGTCTTGTATTTTCCCCATTTTCAACAGCGTTTCGACCCTTTCTCCCGCAATAACAATATCGTTGAACTTTGTAGCAGAACTCGATGCCAATCTCTCAAGAAATACCCCCTGGAGGGTACCCATAAACATATCGGCCATTTCATTCTCTAACAAGGGGGGTTGCACCCTGGCAGCTAGCTGGCGCCACCTCTGGGCATATTCTTTAAAACCTTCTTTTGCTGTCTGAGCCATATGTTGCAACTGGGTGCGATTCGGAGCCATGTCCATATTATACTGGTACTGCCTCACAAAGGCTTCAGCAAGATCTTTCCAGCTCTTAACATTGACCCTGCTGAGCTTCATGTACCACTCAAGGGAAGCTCCCACCAAGCTATCCTGAAAGTAATACATCCATAGTTTTTCATCGTCTGTATGAGCGGCGATTCTCCCAACATACGATTGCAGATGGGTCCTTGGGCAAGCAGTGCCGTTGTACTTCTCGAAAGTAGGAACTTTGAACTTATACGGAATTCTGACTCCCGGAACCAAGCCCAAGTCTGTTATATCGAATCCCAAAGAACTCTGGGACTGAATAGCCTTGATTTGCTCAGCCATCTCTTCAAACCTCTTGTTCATTTCGACCCCTTGACCCTCGGTCTCATCAAGTAAAGTGAACTGGTCATCCTGGTGATCCACATGAACGTTATGCATCCCGTCATTGACTACGGTCGCCCCTGGTTGTATAACTTGAGGTCCAGCCTGCCGTGCGCCCGCACCGGCATGATTATCAGCATTAGCAGCAGCAGCAGCGTTTCTGTTCTGATTCTCAACCAACTCTCGCAGCCGTTCTTGATTCTGCCCCATGCCGGTCATTAACGTCATGAAGTTATCCATTCTCTGCCTTAAGTCTGCCAAATCTGCCTGCATTTGATCCATGGCCCGCTCTCTGTTAATCTTGGTTGGGTATCTGTGCACTGCTGGTCGTTCTCGAACCTTACGAGGAGCTATTGCGCCAGAAACACAAAACCCGTTAGTAATTGATGCGACACCTGCAAAACAGACAAACAGGTTATATGCAATGCAATGCAACTGTTCATGTTCCCAACTTTAAACATTTGGCATGCCCCAGTTCTGGCATCTATCTCGGCAATCACTTTTTATCTTTCAAACTTTCTCTTTGATAAGTGTTCAGACATTAGCAGTATCCAGACAAACGAGTCTTGCACATTCAAAACGATAACTTGCACATTAATACTGAGTAGGGACAAACCACTATAGGCTAAAAGTCAGAATACATCCAAGAATATTCCCCGAAGGGTTACAAATCAGTACATAAAGATAAAAGAAATAAAAGCAAGACTCCTACAACAAGCCTGTAGGTAGTCTGAAAAATAAACTAAGCTAAGGACCCCGGCTCTGCCACCTCTGCCCTGCTTTTCTTGACACTTGCTCTCAGCTTGAGCTCTTCGATCTCTTTCCTGGCTTCCTCCAGAGCTAATTGACTTTGGACTAGCTGCTGGGTCCTCTCCCTCCGGATGGCGTGGGCTTGTTCCACTTCCTCCTTCTTAAAAGCCATCTGAACTTCAAAGAACTCTTCCTTCTCTTTGAATTTCTTTTGCTCTTCCTCCCTTTGGCCTCTCAGCCAAACAATGGACTGTCGAGCACTCCTGAGAGTCTTTAAGGTCTCCTTGTGCTTGGCTTCTCTTCGCGCTTCCATCATACCCAATCGATGGAAATGGGCTTCTCTTCCGGCAAAATCTTTCTCTTTGTTTTCCAAGGAAGCTTGGAGCTTCTGCAGCTTGTCTTCGACTTCCTTCTTAGCTCCATTGGCCTGGTGGTATAAGCTTACCATCTCAACATTCTCTACTCTGACCGCTTGCAGCTGAGCTTCTAGCTTCTTGTACTCCTCCAAGGAAACCGTACTGCTCGGACTTGGTACCTCTCGAGGATAAAGTGGAGCTTCGACTGAAAAAGGCATGAGAACTGACTCTATATGCCTTTGCAACCATTCAACGTATGGTGGATATGCTTTGGGATCAACTCGGCCGAAGTCTTTCTTCCCTTTCCTTTTCCTGTGATCCCAGGATTGAACTGCTTGTTGGACTAGCTCTCTGTTTCCGTCAGCAGGAAAATACAAAGATTCAGCAAACATTTCCATCTGAGGAGGATCCTTCAAAGGGTAGCCAAACTGCCTTCTGGCTAATGTCGGGTAGCAACTGATGACACCTTTCCTTCCCAGCAAAGGTACTCCGGCAAACCTTCCGCAGCTAACCATCACCTCTTTTCCTAGCAAATCCCTGTCATAACCCCAAGCAATGTCTTCTTCAGTCAATCCCATCAGTCTTCTGGACCATCTCCATTCGTCTCGTATATCTTTGAAGGCACCTGATTTAGGCAACTGTCTAGCGAACCATTCGGCAAACAAAGGAGCACAGCAGACCACTGGACCACCTCTACCTTTCTCGTTTCTGTAATGGACACTAAAATAAAAGTCACCCAATAAAGTAGGCACTGGATTGCCTTTTGCGAAGATTGAGATCACTTCTAAGCTGACAAACTCTTTCTCTCCGGGAAACAAGCTAGACCCATATACCATCAATGCAAGCAAAGCTCCAAAGTCGTTCCACTTAGCTTCTGTAGCATATTTCTCAGCCTCTGGGATAAGCACGCTCCAGGGTAGACCTCTGCCTTTACTCTCTTGCAAAGCCTTTCTGACTGAAACAATTGGCAACCTACAAACCTTGGCTATGTCTTCATCTTTGAGCACAACCTCTGACCCGTAGAACGGCAATGTCTCTCTGATCGGAATACTCAGCATGCTGGAGATCTCTTCCAATGTCGGAGCTAAGATGTAACCTGAAAGAACAAAGCAACGCAGCAAGGGATCATAAAATTGCAACAAGGTATGCAAGCTGTCCTTTTGGTCTGTAGTAGGCTTGTCCACAAACTTCAGTATCTGGCCATATCTTTTCTTGAAGTTTCCTAAGACTTGATCGTTCATCAAACCTGCTAACCTCTGAACACTTTTAACTTCCGGCTGAAGAAAGGTATAATGCACATTCTTTTTTCTTGGATCTCTTTTGATTTCTGCCATGGAGATAAAAATACCAGAACTGGGAACAAATGCGAGCAATGCCCTGAAAAATGGGAAACATAAACAGTTAATGCAAAGAATGATGCAGATGCAATGCAATGCAAACATATGACCAACGGGGACCATCTGAACTGGCACACTGACAAAGCCCTCCGAATAACTGGCAATCTCAACAGTTCACTGAGTCACACCCTCTGATAATCACAACCCTCTGATCAGAATCACAGTATCAAGAAATCTAGAATTCCAGGACCATAACTTCGGAACCACAAATCTTATTCACCGGACCAAAGATCATAACTGAACAAATGAGTGTATGTTGAGGTCATGGGTTCCTGCACACCTGTAAACACCCCCCAATCTCACAGGTAAAAGGCTCCGGGTCAGACATCACGGACTCTCAAAGCCACATAGCAATAATACTGTCACCATCTCCGAGAAATGGCTCATGACCAAATCAGGGAATCGGTTAGGCATTATGTACTATGCAGGGAGGCCTCAGCTGAGTCCGGGAAAAACAAGCATCCCTTATAAGTCCCCAGCTTCAAGTGCTGAAATCGAGAAACAATAGTACATTCAGCCCGTAGGATACAGTACTAATGTCATACGACCAGATGCTTTAACTGAGTTCTTATAAGAGAACCAGGCCATCCTATGCGAGTTCCCAGTGGACCCTCGGGTGCGAATGGGTTTGCCACAAAATGTGGTCTGCCACTGTCACCACTGGAGAGGGTTGTTTCCACAAAGGTTCTCAATGATCGGTCCCCAGCTGCACATAACTGTCAGGGTTATGTAATGAGAGAGGAAGATCCCCAAATCAAGACATTTCCAAGACAATCACAACCTGGGTGTGGAACTCACTACTACCCCCATGACAAGATCTCATGAGGCCAAAGTGGAACCACTCTAAGTCCTATGGTGCACTCGAGCCGGGTACTTGGCTCACATCTCTCAAGAATCAGTAACTCCCATCCCACCAAAGAAAACCAGTCCAGACAGTCCAGTATGATATATATGATGCGGAAAATAAATACTGAAAACTGTAAATAAAGCTGTAAATAAAGCTGTAAATAAAGCAATAAACAAACAGCAATATAATACAACAAGCCACATCAAACAAACATCACCCAACGAAACAACAACACACAAGCGCTAGGAGAGACTCACAGGGGAACCAGAGACTCTGGGTTCGAGTCCCCAGCAGAGTCGCCAAGCTGTCGCTCCCGAGGATTTCCATCCCTGGTACAAACGCGAAAGTGGCGCGGACAAAGAAAAGAGTCGCCAGCCATGCATTTTTATCCCGAAGAGAGGGAACGGTAATGCTGCACAAACCAGAAGAAAGAAAGAGGAAGGACACAGGTCCTGCGAACCAAAGAGACTGGGATCGGGAGTCGGTTATGACCTGGGAAGGTATTAGCACCCCAGATCATCCGCCGTACCCGACGGGATCCACGCTTGCAAGAGAAACTGTTTCAAAGGGTGAGGGTATGAAAACTGCAGCAAAAGAAAAGAAAATGAAAAGAAACTGGAACTGGAAAAGAACTGAAATAAGAAAAGAAAAGGAAAAATGTAGGGAAAATAAAGATTGTGCTCGAACGGGCCCTACCCCGCTGCCTACGTACCTCATCGGGATAATGAGGATCAGAGACGCCGTAGTTCCCCTAACTAGGGGTACTAAAAGGAAATTGCTTGTGAATTAAGGCTTGAACTGCCTATGCCATTGCTCAGGTGTTGCAGGCTCGGACGACGAGTGCGTAACCGTCTTGCAAGATGACAAGTAGGAGCAAGTTCGCGTACGGAGCGAAGGAGATGAGAAAAGAATTCCCGAAGGAAAGACGCTTATTATTTGTTTTGTGTTTTTAGAAGCTTTTATGAGTGTGTCACAAGGAAGTGAACTCAAGCTCTCCCCAATGGAATGTGCACTTGTCACTACATTCCAAGATGGAATAATAGAACAAGCACACTCAAGTAAGGAGAAGATCCCCAAAACTTGAACCCAAAGATTAGGGCTTAGGCTCACTAACTTGCTTAATTATTAAGTGTTTTTGGTTATTTACATGAAGAAGTGTTTTTTAGGCTTTTCTTTTATGAAGAAGATACCTTGATCAGACTTGTGCATCACAAGGTAGACATGTACTATCCCAAGATGGGAAGACTACAAGCATACCTCATGGAATAAGGCTATGGATCAATGCATCGCTTCACATTTATTAAAGGTGTTTTTTAGAGTTATGAGATGAGAAGAGAAAGAGAACCAAAAGGATCATAAAGGTAAAATGCTAAAGGGGGACTAAAATAATCCTAAGTGTTAACATGCATGGATGATCCTAAGCTTGTGAGGTTTCTATCCTAATGAAGAAGGAAGAAAGAAGAAGATAGAAGAAGGGATGAGAAAGGCCTAAGCCCAACAACAAAAGGTTAGTTCAAATAACAAAAGAGGAAAGATGAAAAAAAAGTTGAAATGTGGATAAACATCCACACTTCTCTTACCATGAGCTCCTGAAAAGTTAGCAAAAATCCAGCAAATTGACCAAGAAACAATCATGGGATCAATCACGCTCAAAGGTACTTGAAAACAAAAATCAAACAATCATGCCAACATTGCAAATGCACGACTTACGCGTCGAAAACATGAGAACATACATCAACCAGCAAGCAAATCGCCCTAAACATCATGATTAATGATCATACAATGAGTCATGACAATTAGCACAAGCAAAGGGATCAAACAAACTCAAAACAGCCCCAAAAAACCATTCTGCATCAGTGTTAACCGGTTAACCATATGCGTTAACCGGTTAACCAGTCAAAACCTGCACAAAACACACAGAAAAACAGGGCGTTAACCGGTTAACCATATACGTTAACCGGTTAACACTGTAAAAACAGCAGCAAAAACCTGCAGAAACAGCATCTCAAAAACAGCTTATTCAAATAAGTTGCACCAGACCAGCACTCAGTTACACATGGAAAAATAGATCAATGCACATCAATCCATAACATTATGCTCATGAACACTAACAATCGGATTCGGATACCAATCAAACAATCAAATCATGCAACACAATCAATTACACAAACACATGGTAGGTTCAAAAGCACAAGCAATGCAAATAAGCTAAAAACAGAGTTGGATCTGAAATTAAACCAACCTACAAAGCGGAGGTATGCTTTGGTAATTGTTGATTATGCTGAAAATGATAGATCTCGCGCAAAACCTTGAGGATCCGATGCTAAGCTCCACACTCCATGCAAAATAAATGCAAGATCAAGCTCTTGATGCAGAATTTTGGATCCAAAAGCACTTCTAGATCCCAAACCAGATCTGAATCTTCAAGAAAACCAGCAAAAAGATGCAATGAAGCTATGGATGGAGGTCTAGTTCCAAGATCTACACACCTCAAGGCAAGGTTATGTGATCTTCAAAGAGGAACTTTGAGTAATTTGGAAAATTGGGAGAGAAAAGTGAGAGAATTGTGAGTGAGAGCAATGAAAATTCAGAAATGAGAGTGAAAAATGAGTGAGAGCTCTCTTGGTTTGGAGAGAAATGGAATATATATGGTTTAGGGTTGGGGCCCAAAATCTTGGTTTGGGATCCAAAAAATATGGCTTGGTAATGTGATTAGGTTTTAGGGTTGGAAAGAGGTTTGGATACATGCTCTAGATCCTTCTCAAATTCAAATGAAATTCAAATGAATAAAAATCAGAAAATTGGAAAATGGGACCAAAACACACATGCTGAAATTTGCTGCTGGAAATTCAAATTTCGCAGCTGTTAACCGGTTAACCATATGCGTTAACCGGTTAACGCATGCAAAATTTGAATTTCCCCCCTTTTGGTGGGAAACTTCAAAAATGATGCCGGCGCCCGCCGTTTCAAGCTGATTTTGATCCTTTCATTCTTTTTTAAGCTTTGAACATGGTACAGAGCTTGTGCAGAGTGATCCCGTGAAATTTTTGCCTGGTCACCATGCTCTCGATTTTTATCTGTGGTGCTTCGAACTTTCCAGATGGTTGGTCATATGCCTTATGCTAGAACATGTGAGTGTTATGCCTCATTTTTCTATGCAAAATGCTAAAGACATGATCCGTTATGATGACTATGATGCGATATGATGCTTAAAATGAAGAGGGCAAATTTGGGGTGTTACACTGCCTACCTCGAACGTTCGTCTTATGACTTTAGAATCGTATCGAGCGACTATTTTTTGTTTCAGAATGGCCTCCCGGAGAGCAGCTTCTGATCGGATTTCTTCGATCAGATCAAGCTCGTCTCTCAAAGCTTCGGAGTTAGTGTCTTGGTCCATTGGGGACTCTATTCGTCTGGATCGGACGTGCATTTCTACAGGGATCACTGCCTCGGTCCCATACGCCAACCGGAATGGGGACTCCCCGGTTGTTGAGTGGGGGTGGTCCTATACGCCCACAGCACGCTGTGTAACTCCTCGACCCAGTGTTTCTTGTGTTCGTCCAGTCTTCATTTCAGGCCTCTTAGGATTACCCTATTCGCGGCCTCTGCCTGCCCGTTAGTTTGGGGGTGCTCCACCGAAGCGAAGTGTTGTTTTGTTCCTACTGATGCAACAAATTCTTTAAAGTGTTTATCTGTAAACTGAGTGCCGTTGTCGGTCACAATGGCGAGTGGTACCCCGAACCGGGCGAGGATGTTCCTCTTGGAGAAGCGTAGTATGTTGAGTGCAGTGATTTTGGCTAAGGCCCTAGCTTCTATCCACTTGGTGAAATAATCGACGCCTACAATTAGGTATTTATTTTGGTCGGATCCGACGACGAATGGCCCTAAGATATCCATCCCCCACCATCCGAATGGCCAAGGCGACGATAATGATTTTAGCTCGATAGGGGGATCTACGTGTACGTTCCCGTGTCGTTGGCATTTGTCACACCTTTTCACGTGTTCCTTTGCGTCGTGTTGGAGTGTAGGCCAATAGTATCCTGCTCGGAGAATCTTTCGGGCCAACGACCGTCCGCCTGGATGTTGTGCATTAATTCCTTCATGGACTTCTCTTAGTACGTGTGGGATGTTCTCTTCTTCTACGCACCTGAGGGGAGGTGTAGAGAGTCCTCGACGATACATACGTCCACCCACTAGAGAATATGAGCATGATCTTCGTCGTATGATACTGGCCGTTTTCGGGTCGGCCGATAACTTCCCTTTGGTCAGGTAGTTAAACACTGGGGTCATCCAACAGTTCGTGTCGCCCACGAGATTAACGTCTAGGTGGATTGATGATTGCCCAATGCTTGGTCGGGGAAGCGTTTTTTGTATGACGGATATGTTGTTTCCCTTCTTTTTAGTGCTTGCCAACTTGGAAAGGACGTCAGCTCGGGTGTTGTTCTCTCGTGGGACGTGTTTGACCTCCACGCTTCTAAATCGCTTTAGTTCGTCTTTTACGAGGGCTAGGTATTCGGCCATGTTATCGTTTTTAGCTTGGAAATCTTCTCGGACTTGGCTAGCAACCAGCTGAGAATCCGTGTAGATTGTGATTTCCTCTGCCTCTAGGTCGGTCGCGAGCCGTATGCCTGCTAGGAAGACCTCGTATTCCGCCTGGTTGTTGGAAGTGGGGAAAGATAAGGTTAAGGATACTTCGATGATGTTCCCTTCATCGTTTTCTAAAATAACCCCAGCTCCGCTACCCGCTGGGCCGGACGCTCCGTCCACGAAGATAGTCCATCTGGAGGAAGATTTTGGCTCCCGCTCAGTGAAAGTGAGTTCTACCACAAAGTCGGCCAACGCTTGAGCTTTGAGAGCTTGTCTCCCCTTGAATTTGATGTCGAATTCGGATAGTTCCAATGACCATTTTAACATTCGCCCGACCATGTCTGGTTGACCGAGCAATTGTCTTATGGGTTGGTCTGTTCTTACGATGATGGTTGTGGGCCAAGAAATAATGGCGTAGCCTCCTGGCTACAAAAAGGAGGGCCAGGGCCACCTTTTCTACCTGGAGGTACCGAATTTCAGGGCCATGGAGTGCCTTGCTCGTAAAATAGACAGGTTTTTGTCCCTCGGGTAAGTCGCGTATGCGGGCCGCGCTTACGGCTTCGTTTGCCACGACTAGATAGAGGTAAAGTGTTTCCCTTTCTTCAGGTCTGGACAAAACTGGGGGTTCAGATAGTGCCTTCTTCAGGTGGGACAATGCTAGCTTGCACTCCTCCGTCCATTCAAAAGTAGCCTATTTGCGGTGGAGCTTGTAAAAGGGGAGAGCGTGTTGAGCGTATTTTTCTACAAACCGAGCGAGGGAAGTGAGGACCCCGTTTAGTGATTGTATGGATTTTTTAGAATTAGGAGTTGGAAGTTCTGCGAATGCCCGACATTTGTCAGGATTGGCTTCGATGCCTCGTTCGGTCAGATAGAATCCGAGGATTTTCCCTGCTCGGACCCCAAATGTGCACTTCTAGGGATTGAAATGCATTTTGCATTTTCGTGCCTGATCGAACACTTTTCGTAAGTGGGACGTGTGGTCCGTTTCTTGTTGATATTTGACGATCATGTCGTCCATATATACTTCGAGCATGTCTCCGATTTCTGCCCGAAATACTTTATTCATCATGCGCTGATATGTCGCGCCTGTGTTTTTTAGACCAAAGGGCATAACGTTATAATAGTAGTTGCCCGATTCGGTCATGAATGCCATGTATTTTTTGTCGGACACGGCCATGGGTATTTGATTATACCCTGATTAGGCGTCCATGAAGGACAATAGTTTGAAGCCGGACAAATTGTCGACCAATTTATCGATGTTAGGTAAAGGGTATGCGTCTTTCGGGCACGCTCGGTTGAGATCAGTATAATCAACACACATTCTCCACTTTCCATTAGATTTCTTGACAAGTACAACATTCGAGAGCCAGGTTGTGTACCTGGCCTCTGTTACAAATTTTTCCTCTAGGAGGTCTTTAACAGCAGATTCAGCCGCTTCAGTTTTTTCGGTCGGCTGTTTCCTCCTACGCTGGGCGACCGCTTTGTGTGTTGGGTCGATGGAGAGGTGGTGGCAGGCTGTCTCGGGGTCGAGTCCTGGAATCTCTGCAGCGCTCCAGGAGAATAGATCCGCGTTTCCTTTGAGGAAAGCTTCCAACTGTCGTTTTGCCAAGTCGGGCATATGTGCTCCGATCTTAACGCACCGGGTCGGGTCATCCCCCAGAGGAATCAGCTCGAACTCTCCGTCTGAGACTGGCCGAGATAGTGAATCGGTTGGTTTTTGAGTTCCCTCGTTGTCGTCTGAGAACCTGCAGTCCAGATCGATCGAGTCTACCTGAGGAAAGGCCCTGGATGTTTGTGGAGCATCTGGTGAAGTCAATGCTGAAAGGCTTGGTTGGTAAGATATTGAGCTAAGACCTTTAGATGCCGCTTTGAAACATCGGCAAGCAGCATCGACGTCCCCGTGTAGTGTAGCAACCTTGCCCGAAGTAGTATAATACTTCAATTTTAGGTGGACGGTGGATGAAACAGCGATCAGCTCAGCCAGTGTCGGTCGTTCCAGAATGCACTGGTATAGCGACGGGCAATCCACGACTAGGAACTGGACTCGGACCGTCCTGGCTGTCTCGGCTGCCCCGAAGGTGACAAACAGATTGACCTAGCCCCATGGTCGGGAGACCGCCCCGTTGAAACCTTGCAAGTATGACCCGACGTATGGAGTCAGGTGCGTTTCGTTTAACTGGAGTGTTGAAAACAATTGGGAGTATATAATGTCGCAGGAGCTGCCTTGGTCCACCAAGATTCTTCTCACATCAAAATTCTCCATTCGCGCCCGGATGAGTAGCGGGATGCTGGCGTTTGGCGCCCCTCCTAAGAGTTCCTCCCGGTAAAAGGAAAGGGGTACCGAGCCTTCTCTTGGTGGGTCCAGGGTTGCGTTCTGCGCGGGCCCCTTCGCAATCAGTTGGTCGAATTTTCGCTTTACGGATCCGACCGTGATTTTGTTGAAACCTCCCCCTGAGATGACCATTGCAGACGGAAAGGTTTCCCATGGGCTATGGGAGGAAAGGTACCCCAGACTCCCAGTGTGATCGGGTAGGAAGAAATCTTCTGGGCGATAGATGCTCAGGGAGACCTGCATGTTTGCATCTGCAGGAATGGGTACAGCCTCCTCGATCTTTTGAGTCTCCTGTGCTTCTTGTCGAGGAGTGTCCCTGGATTTGGTGAATTGTTTAAGGTGCCCATCTTTGATAAGTATTTCGATTGCATCCTTGAGATGGATGCAGTCTTCGGTATTGTGGCCATGACATTTGTGGAATCTGCAATATTTTGTTTTGTCTGTGCCCGGTTTGCTAGGTTGCTGCTTCGGAAAGCGTACCCCTGCTTGCCTGAATTCTGAGTTGGCACATTCAGACAATATTTTCTCCCTGGAGGCCAGGAGTGGAGTATATTCGTGAAATAGGCCGATGGGTCCTCTGTGCTCCCGCGGTTCACGGGAGCGGTCATCCTTTCTTTTGTCTCCTCCCCGACGAGATGTCGAGGATTCATCGACTTGGTGGGGCTTCGCATCCTCGCGACGTCGAGCGTCTCGTACGGAGCTGGCTGTCTGCTTTTCCTCATACTGGATATAATCTTGGGCTTTCAGCAAGAATGCATCAAGGGTGGCAGGGGTCTCGATGCCGACTGCCCGGTGAAAATCTGTTGACGGGCGCAGTCCTCGTTCCAACAAATACTTCTTCATGTCGTCGGTTGTGGACACCTGGACTGCCTCTTTGTTGAACCTTTCGATGTAAGTTCGCAAAGGTTCGTCTTTCCCTTGGATGATCGCTTCGAGCGAAGCTTCTGTCTTTGGGTGTCACCTTAAGACGGTGAAGTGCCTGGAAAACGTGCGTCCGAGTTGTTTCCAGGAAGTGATGGATTCAACTTCGAGGCTTTTATACCACATCATCGCTCCTTTCCTCAGTGTTGTAGGAAAGAGGCGACATTTGATCGCTCCTCGTACTCCTCGGTAGTTGAGCAGCGCATTGATATTCTCGATATGCTCATCCGGATTTGTGGTTCCGTCATACGAGCCTAGCGGTGGGGGTTTCTCTAAACCTCTTGGAAGTTTAGCCGCCATGATTTCTGACGAGAGGGGGCCCCGGACGTCCTCTTCGTCACTGGAGTTGAACGAAGGGGATCTGGGAGCGCGCTTCTTCGTTCGCCGGGGAGATGCAGATCTTGATCTTCTCCTTCTTGACTTTCTTGGAGGGGAAGACCGCGAAGGAGACTGGCGAGGTCGTTTGTCGCCAGTAGATTCGTTGAGGTATCCCTTCCTCTTTCTCTTGGGAGGAGAGGGACTACGCCTTCTCTGGTGTCTCGCGGGAGACTGGGTCGACAATTGTTGTCCTCGAGACAGGAAATTTTCTCGCCATGGGCGAGGAGCAGCAGATTTGTCTGATTCAGGATTTCGGCCAGTGCGGCGAAGTCAGATCCTGAAGGAGTCGGGGGAAAGAGGACTTCCGGGAGACTCTCTAGAGGTTGATCGCGGTCGGGAGAGGTCGAGGCCGTCTTCCCGTCAGGGTGATCTTGCACGGTTTCTTCGTGCGGAGGATGATGAATGTTGCTCTCACGTTGTGTGAGGATCATGTCGTCGTTTGATCGGTTGTTTGGATTGTCTCGAGCAGCCATGGATCTTGGTAAAAACTTTGGTTCTTTGAAGACTTTGAGAGAGAAGAACGGGGAAATCAGATTCCCACAGACGGCGCCACCTGATCGTACCTGGAGATCAGGATCCGATATGGCTGGCTTCGAGCGTTGTTGGAAAACGGTTGGTGAGGAGAGGAGGGGGGTGTACCTGCAAGGCACTCCGATGCTGAAGTAAGACACTGAGTAAATAGTGAGCAAGTACCAAAATTAAGGTCAGAGAATTGAATACCTGACCCTCTCAAATGAGAGGGTTTATATAATGGGCTAAGTGAAAGATTATTGGTCCACACCGTTGGGCGCGGATCGCGGAATCCGTAAAGATAGGTAACAGTCAAAACTATTCGCTGGAGGGCTTCGTCTTGGTCGACATACCTTTGGTCGACAGGGACCATTATTCTCAATATTGCTCGGCGTCGAGCGCTCTGCAGAGCTGGTTTGCCTGGCCAAATTATGGGAATTGGGCCTGCCCAGAACAAATAATATCAGTTATCCAATTTAAATTTCTATTTACTCTAAATGGTTTTTCATAAAACTTTCTTCGAATAAATCGGAAATCTTATTGGTGCGGATACATCCTTCCCCCTTAAATAGAAATTCGTCCTCGAATTTAAAAGATTACCTGAAAAGGTGCGGATACAACTCCCGCATCTCCGATTCCAATTCCCACATAGCATCTCCCGGATGCGTCGTATCCCATTGTACTTTAACAAGTGGGATCTCTTTGTTTCTTAGCATCTTCGTTTCTCTTCCAACAACACGGCTCGGTTGGGGTTCGAAAGTTAACTCTATTTCTATCTCGATAGAATCTGGAAGAATAGGCTGGAGAGGATCAGGAACGAACCTACGAAGTTGAGATACATGGAAAACATCATGCATTTCCGACAGAGAGGGTTGTAAGGCTAATCTATAAGAAATTTCACCAATCCTTTCTAAGATCTGATACGGTCCTACGTATCTCAGACATAGCTTGCACGACTTGAACGGTCCTTTCAACCTCAATCTTGGGGTAACTTTCATGTAGACATGATCACCTTCCTCAAAAACCAAAGGTCCCCTTCGATTGTCAGTATAACTCTTTTGACGATCTTGGGCTTGCTTGATTTTCTCTTGAATCATTCGAATATTTTCCGTAGTCTCTTGAATAACTTCGGGTCCCAAAATTCTGTCTTCGCCCACTTCCGACCAACACAATGGTGTTCTACATTTTCTTCCATATAATGCTGACTGGGGATAAAAGAGATGGGCATTCCCCTGAGAGACTTATTTGGCCAAGTGTCAATTCTTCGGAGGTTTGAGAGAAATCTGTCTGGGACTTTGTAGAGCTTGAAGTACAAGAGGCTACTTGGAATACTTTGCTGAAATAAATCCGTAAAGATTACTCTGTGGGGATGAACCTGTGAAGATTCGTTAGATATGAACTTTGTTGGGGATTCCTACATCTGAGGGTCCTTAGTAAATGCTATTATTATTTTATATGCATTTTTGGTAAGCATCAATCATATTCGAAAGCACTTATACATTCAAACATAATCAACAAATTCAAAACTTCTGATATTCTCGACTTCCCTAAGTAATTTTCTAGGAATTATCATGACTGAATCTGAAGACATGATACTAACACTATCTAATACTATTGGCACAGATAATTAATTTCCACAATGGCTTTTGCTGAAATCCGGTATCAAGGCAATGTAATGAGAGGAATGTGCTTTCAGACTGCAGTGAATCGTGTACACCCTGGGTAATGGTTAAGGAGCTTGCAACTGAACTTGATTTAACTAAATTTGAAAAGAGAGCATTGCCCCTAGCTTAGGATGATTTGTCCCAGAATGGAAATATTTGAAAAGAGCTACCTCAAGAGAAATAAACAAAATGCCCCACAATAATATGCCCATGACATCGTGAACTCGGCAATGTTACCTCTGGTAATTCAGATGAGGAGACCTGCCCCTGGCTATTTAAGCATCATTGAATCTTGACCTGACTTCCCCAGATGAATTGGACAATAACATGGCATGCCCCTTGATTGGAAGATAGTGACTATGCCCTTTGTATACATTGGCTTTGATCCAGGAAGCAACTTTTTATGTCGGGAAGACTTTGGTTTATTGAATGTTCATCATGTAAGCTTCTCTGCTATCAAACACTTAGTTATATGCAAACAATGATATTCCAAATGCAACCTTATGTCTGTCTTGAAGTTTTGAAAAATAATTATTTTAGCAAAACAATGTTTGTAAAAACGGTGATATTAACTCAAGATTTATAATAAGCCCTAAAGGAGTCAAGATACCTTTTTGTAGCAGTATGCTTTCAAACTAACCATGCTTCAGTTATGACTTTTACAGGGTTGTAACATGGCCTAGTTCACGATTTAAGAAACAAAGGATAAAGGCTCAAATTTTATTTGTACCCAACCCATCCTTCGTGATGTTCTTCGGTCCTATGTTCGGTTAACTTATGCATTGAGGCTCCAAAGGAGTTTGGAATTGTAACACTGACATTTGCGATGGTTCAGAAACCAGAACTTTATTTGAAAAGTCAGTCATATTTTTTTTTTGTTGAGGATTTGTAGTGACCTCTTTTCTTTTGACTTTGTTATCCCTTCATTTTGCCTGAACTGTTCATTTCAAAATTACAGTCAGTGGGATGTCTCAATTCTTTTTACTAAGTCTCCTTCATAGTTTTTGACTTAGTGAGCTTTCCTTTTGCTAGATATTGACTGTCAGACTTAACGATTATAGGGAACCATCATTAGTTGTGTACAAAAAGGACAACTGGCATGATTGAGTTAACCAAGGAACTACCTTGCCCTAGGTTATGATTAAGGATTTTAATTTGCGTGAGAATGAAAACTCATACTTCATAGGCTCAAAAGGGTTGACTAGGGATTAACTTCCTTATATCTCCACTGTTTAGGAATTGAAATAATTCCTGCACATTGTCAGCATAGTCTGTTCAAAAGCATACTATAGGAAATTATGGTATTGTCTTTGTTATCCTCCCTCTAAAGGCTTACAGCTTTAACAAGAGTAAAATATCAGAAAAGGCAAGTAAGAAGCATAGTTTAAATATAATGAAACGAATGGATTAATTCAAGACAAACATATGCAATGCATTATCGTGAAAACAAAACTCTGACATAATAGTAAGTGTTTAAGTTGACAAAAGAAATTATAAATGAAAATTAAAACATTCTCAAAGCCTCTTCCTCTAAACTTGTTACTCTAGATGTCTGGAAGCTTTGATGTATGATGGTCGATAGGAGAATTCAATATGGTCTTCTTCCGTAACCTCGAGGATTTCTTCGTCAATCAAGTCTTGAATCTTATTCCTTAATGCCCAATAGTTATCAGTGTCATGTTCAAGATAGTTGGAGTGATATGCACACCTTGCATAGGGATTATAGCGAGGAGAGGAAGTATTTGGCTTCTGAGGAGGTTCTTTCAAGGTAATCAACTTCATGTCCAACAAGCATTGCAAAGTTTGTGACATTGGCGTGTTGATCTTGATAAAATGTCTTTTATGTTCCTTGTGTTGAGGCGGATTAACCATATAAGACCTTCCACCTTTAATTGAAGAACTATCAGTAGTAGCCTGTCTTTTTCCTTCTCTTATCCTCATCTTCCTTTCAACCAAGTCAGTTTGTTTCATCAAAGGTTGACTGATGATTAGATTCCTAACTCCGTTACCTTGAAGTTTATTGACAAAGACTCCCAACTCTTCTTGCCCCTGGGCTAAGTTTTGGATAAGAGACGCCTGACCATTCATCTGGATTCTCATCTCTGCCATCTCAGCTTGCAATTGTTCCAACTGATTATCCTTGTTGTCTTCAGGATTCTTCTTTTTCGTGTCCTTAGTGAGGAGGGCTTTCAAATCTTCTTGCCCCTTGGACAAATTCAGGATCACTTCTTGAAATTGAGCATTCTGGGTTTGGAGATCTTTGACAGTCTGTTCGAGAGCCATTTCCACTGAAATAAACAGCGAGAAGATAAGAAACCTGTCGCGGAAACCTGTTATGCAATGGTATGATATGTAAATGCATATGCAATGTTTTCAAGGACCACATAGGATTTAAATTTGTTAAAGGAAACAAAAATAAAACTTTTATTAGTAAGTTTAAAATATAATTGCCCATTGGGCTTACAATGAAAGAAAACAAAAAGTTGCAAAGAAAATAAGAACATCTGAGACTCAAGTCCCCTATGGACGTTTTCTCTTTATGTTGAGATATGTATTGAGGTTCCGCTCTTTCTTGGCTAGCCTTGAACTGAGCTTCAAAGCTATCCCTTTGCTCCTTCAGTTGGATCCAGAACTTCTGCAGCTCTTCCAGATCAGTAGGCATATCAGGATGAAGAATGGTATAAGGAATGTCTCCTTCAACAATAGGCACAACAACCACTGGTAGAACAACAGAATATGGAATCATAAGAGTCTGAGCATGAGACTGCACCCATCTGAGATAAGGTTCCATAGGAATGGAGTATTTTGGTTCTAGAGTCTTGCTATCAACCTTCTTCACCTTGTTCCAAGCTCGTATAAAACTTTGACAGTAACCTTGAAGATCGTTGTCATAATCGAACACAATATCTTGAATAAGCATTTCATGAGGACCATTACTCCGAGCATAACCAAACTGACGTGGTGCTAAATGAGGATTGTAGGTAATGCACCCTCTTATGCCAAGGAGTGGAACATTAGGGAACTCTCCACAATGGTCAATGATAATAACATTTTCCATAGATCGGTAACACCAATGAATGTCTGAATGAGAGAGTGACATTATCCTTTTAGACCATCTTAAACCTTATTCATTCTTCATCACAGATCGAGATAGGTGTGAAATAAATAAACTTGATAGTAGAGGTATGCAACACATCAGAGTTCCTCGCGCCTTCGTAGTACGAGTGTGAAGAGAGTGTAAGATATCTCCAAGCAAGGTAGGCACAAGATTATGAGTCAGAAATATGTTGATTGCATGAACATCTATGAATTGGTCTGGATTAGGGAATATCACCAAACCATAAATCACCAAAGCCAATATCTCCTCAAAAGAATCATAACTCATAGTATCCAAGAACACTTGAGCTTTCTGTAACGCCTCAATTTTTATAAATTATTTTATAAAATAATATGGAGAATTTTGGAGTATAATTGGGATAATAATTAAAGAATTATTTGGATTTTAAATAATAATATGATAATGAGGTGGAATATTATTATAATGTTGTTATTTAAATAATAAAATAATTATTTGGAGGTCTAAGGGGCAAAGGTGTAAATTGATTATGTTATGAAAAGGGAGAACACAATAGATTTCTCATTATCATGCATTTTGACGAAGAACAAAGAGCTCTGGAGAAAAGGGAGAAGAAGGGGAAAATCAAGAATCGTAGAGTTCAAGGTCAGGAGTTCGGAAAAGCTTCGTTCAATTTCGAGCTAAGGGAGAGAAAGGGTTTTATATTGGTGATCTAACATAGAAGGGTAATTGGGAGGTCCTTACTCCCTTAGGGTTTATGAATTATAATTGATTTGGATGAAATTGTGATGTTGAATGAATAATATGATGATGGATTATGTGTGTATGAATCTTGATATTGAATTATGAGTGAATTTGATGAATCCATTATATAATTGTGAATAGTGTGATGATTGTTTGTAGATGTTTGGGGTTTTAATGTTGAATTGCTTGGATATGTGTGTATTATGTGAATTAGGATTATGAAGGTGGAAGAAATTGGATGATTGGAGAAGATGAAAAGAACTTATGATTTTCCCTATTTGATTTGTAAAAGTTAGGCTAGATGATTAATTGATGTTATAGGTATAGATTGGTAGTAAGTGAGTTAATTGGACTATTTAGGATGCTAAAACTGAAATAAAAAGAACTGAATTCGTGCTGGTGTAGAAGAGGAAGAAAATTGGACATTTTGTGAAAAACTGATTTTTTAGGTACAAGGTCCCTGACACGGGCCGTGTCACAGGACACGGTTGGCCGTGACAGGCTATGGGAAGATGAATTTTGGGGAAGGGGGCTTCAGGAGGTGTGACACAGGTCGTGTCACACGACACAAGCGACCGTGTCAGCACCCTGGTTGTGATGAAAACTTGGGTTTTAGAGGTGCGCTTCAGGACACCTGACACGGGCCGTGTCAGGGGACACGGGGGTCTGTGTCAGGCCTTTGCATTGTGGCAGTTTGCAATATTTTAAGTTGGATTTAACCCGTTTCTGTTAAGGTTCGTATCATTAGTTTAAGGCTGTAAGAATAAAGTTTAGTAGTAATAATAGGACCTGACGACCAACTTTAGTGAATGAGTCTTTGGTGATTGTGTAAGTGATATGAGCTTGCTAATGATGAATTAATTTATATTGATTATGATAATTTATAATGTATGCTTTGTACAAATTATATGATTAGATGCTTGTTGATTGCTGAAGATCATGAGGATCGTACTGATATGACTGTATTCATATGTGATTTGAAAATGTATGTTGTAATCGATTTTTTGCATACGCATACATGTTAAGGGGGAATAATCATGTCTCGGATGGAGCTTAAATGATTATTAGGATTCATTGGGAATCAATGGGTGGGGGATGATCGTGTCTCAGTAGGAGCATAAGCGATGCATCCGGTCCGAATCGATGGACATTTGATGAAGTCGTTACTGCATTTGCATTGTGTATTGAGTCACATTGCATTGAGATTAATGATTAATTGATGTTGTATGTTATGATGAGTGTGTGTGAATTACTTCTTTATATATGTTATTTGCACCATTTTAATATTAAATTATTTCTCACCCATTTATTTGTTTTGTGGCGTCTGTGCTTCTTCGGAAGTACAGATAACCCAGGTACCTGAGAAATGCTTGGTTTTGCTTGTCCGAGTCCTAGAAGCTCTGATACGTAACGGGAATGGGGATTTTTCCACTTTGTTTTATTTTATATTTTCAGACTTGGTTTAGTTACGTATCCGTTTTAGGAACTATAAGAATTAGTTTATTTGGTTGAATGATTATGCTTTGAGCATAATGATGTTGAAACTATTTAAATTTCGCTGCTTGTGAAAGAATAAATTGAATTTTGGTTTTGCTTGAAGTGTAGCAACTCACTTTGGTTTTTAAACTCTGATTTTATTAAGAATTATGTTGTATTTTTGAAAATGGGAAAATTGGTGTTACACTTTCTCTATCAATACCTTAGCAAGAATACCTTTAACTCCACTTCTTGTTTCTAGGACAATGTCTGATTTCTTCAAAAGTAGGGCTGTAGCAATGATTTCAGGTTTAGGTTCCTTTTCTAAGCCTGTGAAAGGTTTCTGATCAAGGATAGACACACCAAGTAGCTTGGAGAATTCTTCCATTGTGGGCAGCAGTTGATAATCGGGAAATGTGAAGCAATGGTGTTTAGGATCAAAGAACTGGAATAAGACACTCATCATATATTCATCAAACCCTGAGGTAACCAAGTCAAGTAGATAACCATGTATTTTGATGAACTAAGAGATTTCATAAACTTTTGAGACCAATTCCTCAAGCTTGGAAGGTATCCTTACAAAGTTGACCCCGATAGTGTTTCTACGAGCGAAAGCCATAACCTGCAACAAAGAACAAAGATAAATCCTTTGGTCCTTGAAATAGTTAGTGAAAATGCTATGTTATGATGTTATGATGTCATGATGTTATGATGTTATGTTCATACACAAACAAGTGGCACACACAAACAAGTCACACAATAGCCTTAGGTTTAAAGGCTTGCATGAAGTCCATAGGTAAGTACCCTTCCCACTGAAGTTTAGTTGGTTCATCCTGTCCTATCAATAGTAACCAGGTTCTAAGGGATCTCAATATCACTGATTCTTCTCAAAAGTTTTTGTTCAGTATGGCAACTGAATTGCCAACCAAAACTCCCCAAGATTAGAATCTCAATGAGTGTAGCATCGAGTATCAACCAACTTTAGACCTCACCAAAGCCGGTTATCTCACTACTTTCTAAAGGTCAAGATAGGTCAATTAGGGTTCTAAAGGGTAGTTAGTGTTAATGACAACATATGACAGTTTCATGTTATCCTTAACTTACCTAAGGAACATAAGAACCAACCAAGAAGTCACACTAACTGTAGCCACCAGATCAACCATATCGGTATACGACGTACAATTTCCTTGGTCTATTGCTACTTACCTAAGGTACACTAGATCCGGGGTAGGATCTTTCTCACAGTAGCCCAACAAATAAAGATAAAGCAAACAATTCAAACAAGTATAGTTATTTAATCCTAAGGTAACCCCTATTTTACTTAGTTTTCCCCAGTAGAGTCGCCAGTTTTGTAACAAGGTGGGAGAACTGGCTTGAGTGTTTTTGTTTAACAAAAACCATGTGCGGATAGCAAGAGTCGCCACCGACTTTTATTTTATCCATAGGCTCTTAATTACTTAGCTCACTTTACTTTGTTTGAAAAAATGTGTAGTGTGTGAGTAGAAAATATTTTCATAAGTCTTTAACTTTGTAATGATCCTCGTATGGATATATACAAAGTGTTTGGTTTTTGAAAATGTTTTGAAAAGTGGGGTGTAAAGAGCGTTTGAAAGAGTGAGCAAGTATTTAAGTGCTACCTACCCTAAGTTGGTCTTTCTTGTTATTTATTTCCTTTAAAGGGTAAGATTGTCCTTACTATTAAGGAGTAAGTAGTCTTTACCTTGGATGATTAAAGGGACATACATAGGGTCATCGTATGGTCATAGAAGGCAACATTGTAGGGGTATCTTAGTAATTCGAAGGGACGATCATCATTTTTCCGTAGGGTCATCGAGGGACAAGATCATTTATTCGTAGGGACTTGAAGGGATAACAAGGGACTATGATCTTTATATTTTGAAGGGACTATGATGATTTTTAATCTGTAGGGACATTTACTAAGACACCCCCACATTCGAGGGACTTGACCATTTTCGTAAGGCAACAAGAGGGGAAACCCTAGGGGTGCATGTGTGAGAAGTGTGTTGTATTCAATTATTTTGTCTTTTGGATTAGTGGGCTAAGTCCGTTTTTATTTATTTTGCATACAGTCTTTTCACACCCTATTATTACTAACCACGCAGTTTAATATTTGCGAAAATAAAATCCTAAATTTTACATAATGAGGAGGGGGATACATATTTTAAATCGGGGAGTGCGAAAAATAAAAGTGCGAAAAATTAAATATTACAATGTAATTAATAAACGTATACACTTGTTCTAAGTAAATGATAAAAATAAAATCGGGACGAATAATAGCGAAGTTAGAAGAAATATGGGAGAATTTGATTAAAATCGACTAATTGAATTTTTATAAGAAAAAAAAGGTTTTTTATGATTTTTTTAAAGTATAAATCAATTATTAATTTAATTATGAAAAAAAAGTATTTTTTTATGTATTTTTTTATTTGCAAAAGAAAAAGAAAGAAAAAAAAGTTATTGATTTTTATAAATTGTTATTGGTTAGAAAATATTTAATTATTAATTAGTTTAATTAATTAAAATAAAAAATAAATGAAAAAGGGTTAAGAAAATAGAAAAGTAAGAGGAAAATAAAAAAAAAAAGGGGATAATAACGGGCTATAAACACATAATCCAAACAAGTAATCAAGATTTCAACAATCGTCAAGATTAACAAAAGTTTTAGTTCAAACCTGACAACCAAATTAGTCAAACATTAATACCAATATTCAAATCCAGATTTAATCAACATCAAGTTCAAATTTTAAACAAATTTAACATCATGATTTAATAATAATAAAAAAATTGAAATCAAAATTATTCAAAAATTAAAAAAGGTTACTAACGCGAAAATGCGATCATCGCAATTGGATCAGATCAACACAAATGTCACGCATTATATACACAGATCCAAACATAATTATAAAAAAATTAAAAGTAAGAAAATACTATAAAACATAATCAAATAATTATAAAAAATTAGAATTAACAATATTAAAACAAAACTATAAAAATAAAATAAAAGTAAGAAAATAATATATATATATATATATATATATATATATATATATATATATATATATATATATATATATATATATATATATAACGAAGAAATTTATAATTTTTGGTGCTTGCCTCGTCTTAAACCACAAGCCATAATATTTATATATTTTACATCGAACTTGGTCTACATTATATACATGTATTTGTTCTTCAATGGTACCACGGCAGATAGAATACTTCTTGCATTTTTTGCAGCAAGTGTTGTTAACCGTGTCAGAGGTTAAACAAAGGTGACAAACATAAAAACATTCAATTTATGTTACTGATATGATATTTGAGTAACAACGTATTAAATATTTGCAATGACAGAAAAGAATTTGACTATGGTATTAATAAAAACAAAAAAAGAAGGAAAAAAAACAACGTTAGTACATATATAATAGAAACAATAGAACATATATAATAGAAACATATATAATACCGTTAGAACATATATAATAGAAACAATAGAACATATATAATAGAAACATATATAATAATGTTAGTACATATATATCATAAACATATAGAAACAATATAAATTATGGTTAATGATAATGAGCCTTAATGCTTATTTTGAAACCCAATAAAATATCAATTTAAAAATTAAATAAAGTTTAATAATTAAAATAGTTAAAATTAAAATTAAACCCTAAACCCTAGACCCAATGTAAAACTAAACGGACCCAAAAAATAAAAGTTAGGCGCCAAAGTGCTCGAAAAAATAAAATGAATACATCAAAATGATCAGCACGAAATAAACGACTCGGAAAAATATAGCGTTTGGTTGGATTTTGAAATAAAAATTATGACAGTTTAAACTGCTCAGATTGATCATCATATGACCAAAAATAGTCGTAAAAATATTTTTAGCATGTCAAATTAAACCACGTGAACCGCAGATTAATGTTACCGACATTTGCAAACTTAAACTTGACATTTTTTCATTCACTGATTTTAGACATAGTTAAAAATTAATTTGACCAGTCTGTCTGTAAATTCCGAGAAATTATTCCGGATAATATTAAGAAAAATTACATGCTATGCTATGAGGATGATGCCAATGAATGCGGAAAAAAAAATAGTCAGTTAGAGTTTAAAAATTAGAGGGCAAATTTTAGGGTACAACAAGTAGCTTTAATCTTGAAATAACCTTCAACATGGAGAGCTTCCTGTACTTTAAAGGAGGAACCAGGTTTAGCCATATCTCCTACAAAGGCCTGTTCAAATCTTTCCATCGGCTCATAATCTACATTGAATTGTAGGTTAGCAAACTTCGGCTTGTCTCCCATGAGAGACTTCTTGTGATCATACTTGTCTCGATTATGATCAGAATTTCGAACTTTAGTAACATGGGCATATGGTGTCCCCTTAAAATTTGACCTCACATCATTATGCCTCCAACCATTAGTAAATGTTGAATTTTTCTGGTAACGAGAGTGTGATTCTTTCCCCAATGGTGGCATCTTCGATTGAACTTTCCTAAATCTAGGAGTATTCACAAATATCTTCCTGCCATTAATGATAATGTTTTTAATGGCAAAGAGGTGTTCATCAAAAACCTGTTTAAATCGAACAAAACCAAAACGCCTTCTTCTATTGTCAAATCTGGATGGAATATAAACCTCAAAGACTGTGCCAAATTCTTTGAAAATCCCCAAACATTTCCTTGGCATCATGAGAGTCCGGGAATTCTGTAAAAAAGAATGATGAAAGAATAAGCATATCTCCCTCACTAGTTTTACCACTTGAAGTTATCCAAATGGAGCGTTTGGGAATAGCAGAAGAAACTCAGGTCTTCTTCCCAACATCAATCCATCTATTGTTTCTATTATGTCTCATTCTAAACAAAACTAATAAAAAGAGTAACAATATAACAACAGACAAACCAGTAACTCGCCTAAAGAATCCAAGGTTCGAATCGATGTTCCCATCAAATCGACACAGACAAAGTGAACCACAACAACCTTGCCAAATCCGAATAAGTACAATCCTCTTAACAAAGCCCCTAAACCCGAAGGCTAGAAATTTAAGTCAAAGATAAGTGAATTGGTTATCCGAAATCAGCACCAATCATTGGAAATTGTCTGGCCATGAAAAGTTAAATCGAAAGGAACCCCAAGGCAAGATTACTGGATCCTCACATAGTTGGATGAGAATGTTGAATTGTATGAGCTAGTAGAAAGATGAAGAATGTGAAGGCAAAAGAAACAAATGAGAGAAATCCTAGAGAGAAGTTGGACTTTCTCACACTAAAGAGCCATTTGTAGAAAAAGTATTTGAATCAATATATAATTTAAAAATAATCCGCATAAATCAACTCTCAATGTGAGACTCTTAACACATTCAATTGACAACCACCGCATGCATTACTATATCAATTGATTTCCCTCAAAAATAATATTTAATGTTAAGTTCATAAATTTTCAAATCGTCTCCGTACTTTAAATTTAAGGAACCAATGCTCTGCTACATGTTCACACTTCAATGATAAAAAAGAAGAAAAAAAAATATAACTTAAGGATTAAAGAATTACTAAGTTGTTAGCATTGGAGATGCTCTTATGGTTTAAAGGATCTTCTATAATTATGTCTTTCCATGCATCTTTTGTTATGATTTTAAATTTTATTTTCAAATACATAAGGTTCATAAGATTACAGTTAGAGCATTGTATTGTAATGTAATAATTTGTCTAATATAACCACTCCACTATATGTTATGTTGCGGATTTGACCCTACTTAAGTTTGAGTCCGACTTAATTTTAGTGATCAATTGATACTTTTAGTATTTTTATTTGAGCCATTAAATCAAACATTTAGTTCCAATCTAAGATTATTACAAGTTACCTACAAATCATGTAGCTTTGTAGACAAGTTCATCTTGATAAGCTTCATTTGACATCAATACCATGAGGTCTGCATTGGTTACTCTCTATATAGGAAAATAAAACATTGAAGTCAGGTAGTAGGACTAAAGTCACCACGAAGAATCAAAGTGAATGCAATATATTTTTATTAGAATCACATAAAAACACAAATGCAAAGTGAATGCAATATATTTTTATTAGAATCACATAAAAACACAAATTGCATTAGCATTTAGGCAAAAAGTATAATTATCTTAAGGAAGTTACTTTGGGAAATTTAATTTTATATATATATATATATATATATATATATATATATATATATATATATATATATATATATATATATATATATATATATATATATATATATATATATGTATATATATATATATATGTATATATGTATATATATATATGTATATATATATATATATATATATATATATATATATATATATATATATATATATATATATTATTTTATGGAACATTTCAATTTTAAAAATATTTTATAAATGTCTACAAATTAATTGATTCTTATATTTATATTACTTATATATTCATAAGAAAAACAGAACTAGTTCTTAACCTTTTTTGTCCCAGCCAATAGTTTGAATTTCCAGAAGAGAGTCTCAAGTTCATCATCCTTTAGTATATAACCATGCTAAAATAACACATAATAAGTCGTGAAACAAAGATAACAAACATATAATATGCCTTTATTGTTTATCAACAAAAATGATGATTACCTCTTCAAGTCTCTTTCTCAATGCTTGGCGTCCGCTATTAAAAAGGGTAAAATAGTTAATGAAATACATAAAATTTGTCATAAATTAATCAGACAATTACAAATTAAATTAACCATTTTCAAACTATAAGAAAAATATAAAAGTAATTCCAGTAATTAAGTAATCAAATATATAAGTCATTTAAGTAATGTTACACTATTAAAAACATTTTAACAGATACAACTTTTACATTTAGTTATATATATATATATATATATATATATATATATATATATATATATATATATATATATATATATATATATATATATATATATATATATATATATATATATATATATATATATATATATATATATATATATATATATATATATATATATATCACATCCTATGAGAATGAAATTTTTAAGTGAGAATATGAGAATAAATTCGAATTATATATATATATATATATATATATATATATATATATATATATATATATATATATATATATATTGTGGATATTCTTACTTCAGGAGTAAGTTTAAAAGACCTACCCCAAATCATAATCATTGATTTTCATTAATCTAACGGTTTTAATAGAGAAAAATATTTCCAAAAATAATTAGATTAAATGATCCATTAAAACCGTTAGATTAATGAAAATTAATGGTTATGATTAGGAGTAAGTCTTTTAAACTTACTCCTAGAGTAAAAATATCATCACTTATTTATATATATATATATATATATATATATATATATATATATATATATATATATATATATATATATATATATATATATATATATATATATATATATATATATATATATATATATATATATATATATATATATAAGTTCACACAAATCTAATTTTAATAGTTTTTTAATTTATTGAGTTTAATAACACTAATCTAATCTCTTGTTGAAAATGAAGAAGAGGTTATCGGGGTGGAAAAATTATTTCCTTAGTTTAGGAGGTAGGATAACTCTCTTAAATCCATTTTATGCTCTCTTACTATTTTTACCATGTCTTTTTATAAGATGTCGGGGAAAATGGTTAAAGAAGTCATTAAAATCCAAAGTAATTTCTTGTGGGGAGGTGTGGAGGACAAAAGAAAGATTCATTGGGTTAGTTGGAATGATGTTTGTCTTCCTCTTGAAAAAGGAGGGTTAGGAATCATGAATTCGGAGGATTTCAATCTTACATACTTAACAAGTAGAGATGGAGAATTCTTCAAAATCAAAATGCTATATGGTTTGATTTGTTGAAAGCTCGATATAGTGATTTAGCTACAAAGATATTTTTGTGGAGTAGATTTAAATAATGACTCTTCTTACATGTCTTATTGGTGGAAGGATATTTTATTAATTAGTAAGAAATTCTTCTATGATTCTATTGTTGATTGTAGTAGGTTCAAGGTAGGAAGAAGCTTCACAATTTCTTTTTGGGAAGCTAGATGGGTAAAGGAGGTGGCTTTGAAGGATGTTTTCCCGGATTTGTATGCGGCTATGTGCTTGAAACGTGTTTCGATTGCGGCTATGGGGGATGGAGTGACGGTAGTTGGAATTGGGGAGATTTTGGCATTAGTGTGGCGGTGGTCCAAGATAGGAGCCTTGCGGCCAACTTCGACGGTTTGAAGGGGAGTGTGCACGATCATGGTATTACGGAGGAAGGTGCAGATGGTATCTCTTGGGTTCCTAAACCCGACATGGGTTTCTCAGTGGCATCTTGCTACGAAGCTTATGCCTTTTATCGTACTCCTTATGGTCCTTTAAATCGGCACAATGAGGCGTTTAGTCTTTTTTGGAAATTGGAGGTTCCTTTCAAGATTAAGGATTTTGAGTGGAGGATTTTTGTGAATAGACTTCCAACAAAGGACCTTTTGACATATAGAGGTATAACTTTTCATATCGATTCTTTAAAGTGTGTCTTTTGTGGAGTGACTTTGGAAAATATGAATCATTCCTTCTTTGCTTGCGAGGTGGTTAAGTTGTTATGGAAGAAAATAGCCAAATGGATCGGTAAATCGGAAGAGATAGAGGAAGAATGCCTTTCGAGTTTTATGGATTGATACTTATTTTGTCGTGTAAAAAAAAGCAAAATGGGAATGGTATGGCTAGCCATTACTTGGAGCATTTGGATATTAAGGAATGATGTTTGTTTTAGGATGGAGGAGTGGAATATTAACGATACGATGTGGGTTATAAAATCTTTAATTTGGAAGTTGTCTTTTTGTGGAGATATTTCTCATTCCAATTGTAGTTTTTATGAGTTTAGTAAAGATCATTTAATATTTCTCTCGTAATCTTAATTGGTCGAAAATTTCTCTCGTTTTTTGTCTGATTTCTCCCACTCTTGATGTAAATAGGTTGGAGAACCCTTAGTTCTCCCTTTTAATATAACTTGCTTACTAAAAAAAACTAACTTGTTTAATTTTTTTCAAAGAAATATAAATAAATGATTTATTACTTTGTAATCATTGGATTTAATTATAAGATTAGGGTGTGATAATTATTGTAAATTTCAATATTTAAGATAAGTTTGCATTCTAAATTTTTTAAAATGAAAAAATAAAATAAAATAAATGATGGAAAAAAATCCAACAAAATACAATTAGCTGCTTTATAGCACAAGACATTTCGATTTGATAAACAAAAACAAAAAATACACACAAGAACAAATAAAACAACAAAAGAAAAGGAATCCAAGAGTATCAAAACAACCAACAAAAAACTCTTCCACCAATAAGGAGGCAAAAGTTAGATCTCAACCAGCTTGAACCACCATCAATAGAAACAAAGACCTCTAAAAAAAGCACTGAAAACACTTCATTAATTGAACAATATAAAAGACACTTAAATCTCTATGGTGTAGAGAATGTGAGGATTCTCGAGCCAATCAAAGAATGTACCAGAGTTGACTACAAACCTACCAAAATACTATTTCTAAGGTAGGAATATGTTTTTTCTTCCACATCATTCACTTTTTCTATGGGGTTGAAAAATAAAATCATTCTAAGAAAGAACTCCAAATCAACCACACTATATAGTGATAGATCATAGCAAGTACACCTTAAACTCTACACCAAAAACCTAAAGAGATAAATATCTCAAAAAGACTCTTAATATATTACTAGGAAGATCCACTAATCTCCCTGACTACTTAAAGATCTTATACCACACACTTGAAACTACCTCACAAGTAACAAAAAGGTTAGAAACTTATTCTCCCAATCCCCAACGGACAAGACAAGAAACTCCAATCCTTTCGGTAGATGAACTTACAAAATTGATATACCCTAAACACACCAAAGTCCACTCCAATGTTGTCTTAATGAAAACAAAGGTCAATCCACACAACTCTATTGTTTGGCAAGAAACACTTAGATTACACTTTTGTAAAGTGATTTATTCTTAAATATTGCTATTAAAATTCCCATCGAAAAACATTAAATGAGCAAAAAAAATAAAATAGAAAAGTGAATTGAAATGTCAAGTCATCAAGACTTGAATAAAAAATTATCTGGAGTTATAGTAGGGAATGGATCTTCTTAAGTGTGATTTACACTTGAGAGAGTAAAGTGTAATCTTTCACCATTCAAGAAGAGGGATATAAGTGGATTGAAAACATAAGTTGTATATTTTTTCCTCAATATTTTACATCTCTTTACTCAAGAATAGAGATGTATAATAAGAATAAATGTCCTTAAAATGTACATTAAAATTGAGATTTCATAAGTAAGTTTGTCATGATATGAAACATTTCTCCCTACACTATGCTGGATGGGTTTTCGGTTGGTCAGATTGCTTCTGATGGACCAGTCTGGCCCTACGAAACTAGTAGATTTTTTTCGGTTAATTCTGTGTATGCTTTCATTATGAACCGGTGTAATGCTTCGACGCTGGGGGCTGATTTCAAAGATGCGTTTAAGCTATTGTGGGTGGCGTCGGTTCCTTTAAAGGTTATTGTTTTGGTGAATTCTTATTTACCCAACTTAAAAAATTGGGTAAAGTTACCTTTAATGTAAAATGCATTGAAAACAACAAGCAATTATATTATTTTATAATTAATTAAATGAGTAAAAATTAAATGATGACATATGATTGGTTGAAGGTACACTACCCATCTTTTTGTGATGGGTAGAGAATTTGTCCTGGTTTGTTTTTGGGTGGAAGTTATTTCATAATAAATTACTGACACGTGACAACCTTTTCCACTGTGGAGTGGTTACGGTTTCTCATGATAGAGTTTGTCCTCTTTGTTTTTGTGGAGATGAAAGTAGTGAGCACATCTTTTTCCTTTGCTCTAAATCTGTTTCAGTTTGGAAGTGTGTTGGTAATTGGTTGGGGGTGAGAGACACCTTGCCCGGGGGATTCCCTTAGCCACCTTAGGTGTTAGATAGTTGGATGTTTACAGAGGAATATAACTGTTAATAACCCTGTGGACATATGGCTGGTAATTTGTTAGGTGTTGAGGTTTTCTAGAAACTGTTTCGAGTAAGCTCGTAAGTATTCAAGTCTCGCCCTAATATAGATATATCACACTATTCTGCAAATAGAAACTAAAAGAAGTGGAGAGGTATCACTCTTCATCTTCCATCCCACTACCATACATACAAACAGTATGATGCCTTGTCACTTTCGTAGCTTGAATACTAGGCCAGTCAACCTCAACACAACAAACTCCTCCAACCCTTGGTAACGAAGAGGCAAATGGAAATCTAACATCTAAATCATTATTTAGAGAATTCAAACTTTCTAACTTGTCTTCTTCCTGGCTCAAAACTAGTATGATTGCCATTAAATTTAACAAATCCAAAGTAGTCATCAAGAAAGGTGTTTAATGAATGTATGAAAAAAAGGAGCACACAAAATTGAGATACCAATTTTTATATTCTTATGGAGTATTCAAGAAAGGGAATGCATATCGCTGCAGAAGATTGAGAACCAATCTAACAGTGATAAAAGAAATGCAAAAGAAGAGAAGGCAGTGTATTATGAAAGAATGCATGGATATGAATCAAAGATATGAATGCTACGTGTTTAATAATACCAGTATAAATGAATGTTGCCAATGTTTAGGAATGAAGATATTCATCTATTATTCAATATCAATAAAAATTGGTGTAGATGCATGATAGAGTTTCAATTCATGTCATCCCAATTAAATTTTGCACACTTCATTTGTTTACAGATTTAGACATGCAAAAATTTGCAATGTTGTTTATAAAAGGAAAATACAATAAGCTCATTTATCATGTTGGTTTTTTATATATGTTTTATTGGATTTTAATCATCCCATTTTGTGTGATTAAAACATAAGGTTCAAACTTTTTTAAATCCTTATAAAGATCACATAAACCTAATGACAATTAATTTAAAAAAGGAAAATGACATACCTAAGTTTCCCTAATACAATACTAGTCGCAACGGATCTTTCAAGACCAATATCCTCCGGAGATATTATTTCATATGTGCCTTTATGTTTTAACATCCCATCCTATAAAATATAAAGTATCAATAAAAAAAATTATTATGAAAAAAGTACCTTTTATGTGTTCTTTTTCATAAGTATTATGTGTATTGATATCACGAACCTGATGAATGCCACTCTCATGAAGAAAAGCATTAGCACCAACAAGAGCCTTGTGCGGCTGTAGAAGCATCCCAGAGTACTCTTCAACCTAATTACAACAATTATAAAATTTGAACTGAAAAAGGGAAATTCAATAAGGAGAAATAAGAAGAACAAAAGTGTAACCATTTTGCTAGTTCTGAATATTTGTCTTGTATTAATTCTTGTATGTAGACCACCTAAGATATCATTACCCCTGCATGTCAAAGCCATTACAACCTTGATTGTACAAAGAAAAGTGATAATGAGTGATAAAATAGTAAATTAAATAATAATTCAAATAAAAATGAAGTAATTAAGTATATACATTTATTGATTTTAGTGTGAAATTCAATGAGGATGAATTAAGGATGAAGAGGGTATACATATTTAGTTATTTGGATTGGTAATCATCAACAATAAGCATTCCTACAATGATGACAATGGATATGAGGGGTATGACTAAATATAAATTAATTTTGGTGTCTTATTTTATTTATATTTGACCTAATAATTTATTTATGGGGTTATGTTTTGGTCATTTTGTTATTTTGATACTTATTGTGGTTATTCAGGGGTTTGCTTTTAGAAGTCGAACTACCAGAGGATGAAATACAAGCAAAAATTGGAGTTATTACGGAACTTTGGTTTTTACTAAGGATTAAATAATCCCAGTTTCTTAAAATATTAAAATATAATTGGCTAAAAGAAGAAGATACTAATACAAAATTTTCCATTTTTCTGTAAAATATATGAGTAAGGAATCATATCTTAAGCCTTAAGGTTGATGATACTTGGATATAATGGGTGTATGAGATTTGACAAGAAGTGGTTAGTTATTTTTCAAATCTCTTTAAAGAGCCAATTGTAGATAGGCCTCGACTTTATGGAGTTGTTTTCCATTCTCTTTGTGAGGTTGATCATCATGTCCTTACTACCTCCTTTCTTCTTTCATTGATAGATAATGTAGTTGTTAAATGTCCTTATTTCCCCTTTTGTTTGGTTGAAGTTAGATAATGTTGTGGGTTTCTAATATAAGTTGATAGCCAATGAGTTAGCGACTAGACTAGGACACTGATGGATAAGCTTATCTCTCATAATCAGTTGGCTTTCCTCAAAGGAAGATTATTGGTCGACAATATTATGGAAATTAAGAATTTCATTGATTTGGAAAATAAATATTGCAAGGCTTGTCTAATTTTTAAAGTGGATTTTAAATAAGTGTATGATTTAATTAGACGGGGATTTCTGGATTATATGTTCATCAGATTCAAGTTTAGTGACAAGTGGACATCTTGGATGAAAGCTTGTGTGTTTGCTGGTAATCTTTAAGTTTAATGGTTTCTCAACCCAAAAGATAAGAATTTAAAGGGATTTTAATCAAGGTGATGATCCCTTATCCCCATTCCATTTCTTGTTAGTGGTTGAAGGGCTTAACATGTTATTTAGCAGGGAAGTTAAGTCAAACATTTTCTCTGGATTTAGAGTGATATCCTATGATTTAGTGATTTCTCATCTTCAATATGCATATGATAACTTAATATTGTCTAATTATTTTGTAGAGAACCTTTAGATTATCAAGTTTATTCTGAGGGGTTTTGAGTAGGTTTCAGGTCTACAAGTTAATTTTTCTAAGAATGGTCTTATTATGGTCAATGTGGATCCTATTTTTTTTATTTAGCTAGTAATTTTCTCCATTGTAAGGTTGAGTCCCTTCCCTTTAGGTATCTTGTGTAGCCTATGTGAGTTGATACCCATTAAAATCAACGTGGCACCCCTTTTAGTCTGTTGTATAAGAGGTTCCACTCGTGGAAACATAATTTTGTTAGCCTAGGAACATATGATTTTACTTAGTTGTGTGCTTAATGTTTTTCATATCTCCTTCTTGCCTTTTTTTTTGTAAATTCTCATTAAGGTTTGAAAGAAGATAAATAGGAATAAAAGGCGTTCTTAAGGGATGTTGGGAAACGTGACTTTAAGATTTCTTGCATCAAGTGGTGTGATGTTTGTTAACCTAAGAGTTAAGGTGTTTTGCGGGTTAGGGATCTTCACTTCATTAATTTGGCCCTTTTAGAAAAATGATTATGGAGGTTGATTACAAGGGTGTAATATCCTAGCTTCCATATATGGTCTTATTGTTGTATCTTTTATAGGGGTAGGATTATGGCCTTTCAATTTTTCTCCACTTGGTGGAAATTAGTGTCTTTCCTAGGCTCCATTCAAGTTAATTATTCTGATTGGTTTCTAGATAATATCTCTATAAGAGTGGGATCAGGTCTTCAAAACTCTTTTTTGGGCGGACACTTTGGTGGGAGTCAACCCCATAAAGTTTAGGTTTCGTAGGTTCTTTAATATTGCTTCGCACCTAAAAAAGATGTTGGAAGATAATGGTTGATGGGAGGAAGGGGAGTTAATATGTGATCTGAGGTGGAGGTGGAGGATACCTTTCTTTGTCCATAAGCAACATTTGCTCTCAAATCTTCTTTTTTTCTTCATGGTTTTACTTTAAACTAAGATAGGGATAACTAGTGTTGGTTTCACACTAGGGACGATATTTTCAGTGTTGCCTCTACGTATCATCTCTTTTAGGGTCTTAATTATCATTTTGACCTCTCTCTATCCCTCTCTCGATTTTAAACTTGACCCTTTCTCTCATTTAGATCAGCTGGGCACCTCTTAAGGTTTTGATTATTTCTTGGCAATTTCTGAATGATAGATTCCTCTATATAAAAAAAATATGTTTAAGAGAAGAGTGATTATTGACCTAGATGAACTCTCTTGTTTTTTGTGTGTGTGGGGTGTGGTTGAGTATGTTTCCCATTTGTTTGTTACTTGTGATTTAGCTTCATCGGTATGGTATCGAATCTCTTATTTGCTTGGTTAGGTTGGTTAGTGGTTCTTCTAAGGGAACATATGTTTCATTTTGAGTTTTTTATATCTTTAGGTGGTCTGCGAGGACTAGAGATGGTTTTCTAGGATTTGACATTATGTTTTTTTGTACCTTTAGGAATGTTCAAAATGATGTCATTTGTCTAGCTCTTCAACAATCGTGAAAGACAAGAGCATTTTTTGTTGGAAGTGGTATCTTGGTAGATCAGTTGACAACACATGCTCCTTTTGTAATTGACTTCAAAATCCTAAAATCCTATATCATATCATAATCAATAGTAGTTTGAATGTCATTGTCTAGGTTCTGGTTTTTAGATAGTGGCTATAGTATTTTCTCTCTCGAGATCTCTATTTTTATTTGATGGAGGTTTTACTGGTTTTGAGCTCTAGCATATGCCCCTTAGGGGCGTGGTTTTAGTTACTTGAGTTTCTCTTTGGTGTTGCTTTGTTGCCTTTGTTGTATTTTGGATTTAATTGCCCATCTTGTTATGTTTTTTTTCTTTGTGTTTTTAGTTGGGCACAACTTGTGTTGAATGAATTCACTTTTGTTGTAATTTTGAGTTTTTGTCCCTATATCAATATATTATTTTGTCATTAAATTTTTTTCTTATAGGTTGTTACTTACTACACCCATATATGATTTACGGTGGGTGTGATGTATTTGCATTAGTGAGGATCTTTTCATTCCCTAATTGCTTAGGATAATACATTTATTTGCAACTAAATTAGATATATCTTATGCCTATTAGTATTCTATTTTAATAAAAGTAACTTTTCAAATAAGAATATAGAATCTAAAGGGAAAAAGTTGTAAGAAGTTGATTGTTATATGATAATTTATAGAGTAGAATATTGTACTTGCTAAAAGTATGATATGTGACAAACCATGGTGATTATGGGTTGTTAAAGACTTTAGGGTTTGTTTAGCGATTCTAGTTAGCTCAAGTAAGGGGATGATACAATATTTGTATCTAGTATTTCTGTAATATAAGATTGTCCTTCTCAACTTTTGAGTTGAAAAATTTATAGGAGTTTTGGGGTCTTAATTGAGGTGCCTAGGGACTCGCAACCACTTCTCGGAGTACATGGGAGTAGAAAATCATTCTCCTGCAAATTAGAAGAGTGTGGTTAACTTCCATATGGCTTCTTCCACACCACTGTGGATTGGGGACATGACACTCCCATGTTTTCCCACTTCGGGTGAGCTATCCTAAAAATAGACAATGTATTTGAGGAATGAGCGTCACTCCCCATGATTCCCACTTCAGAAGAGTTGTCCAAAAAATATGCAACTTATTTAAGGATGGAGCGTCACATCTAATCTAATAAATGGATGATTGATTTAAAATAATGATGATCATGAAGATATTATAAGTAATGCATTGCATCACTTACCTTTCACGTCACCCTGCATGCTTCACAAATATACCAATACAAATATGAAGATATAACTTACTTATAACATTAGTATTATTTATGATTTCATATTATAAGGACAAATATACAATTTAATATATTTCTTATCATAACGTCTCTTCATTCCATCTAAATAAAAGATTCGTTAGATTAATATAGAAAGAAAAAAATCTTAGACTCTTATGACTTTTTATAAGAATGTTTATTAGATTAAGTTTAACTTTTAATGTGACAATTTTATTATAATTTATTTGAGGTGTTTCTCAACTATATTTTTGTTAAGTAACTTATTTGTCAAAACATTAATTTCTTCAAGATGAATAAATGAGATGCCACAAATTCGAAGTAACATCATTTCAATCGGATTTTCCTACACAACTACCAATTAAATTATCTTAATGAAACTTCAAACTATTTTATTTATACTTAAATGGATAACTTAACACTCCAATGAAGTTTGCATAGAAATGCATATTTATTTTTCCATATATATAGTGTCAAAAAATTGACAAAAGAAGTTTTTATGTCTATGGCAGGAAGGGTATCGATGATTAACTCGGTTTTGTCTAGTCTTCCGATTTTTCAGTTCTCATTTTATAAGGCCCCAATTTCAATGTGGAAGGAGATTGATCAATTAAGAAGAAGGTTTTTATGGGGTAGTGAAGGAGGAAAGACAAAGATTTGTTGGGTAAATTGGGAAATCGTTTGTGAAGAAAATTTTGGGAGGGTTAGGCGTAAGGAGTTTGAAAGAGTTCAACCTTGCATTGCTATCAAAATGGAAATGGAGGATACTCAATGATTCAAATAGCCTTTGGAAGAAAGTCTTGGAAGCAAGGTATGGGCCCATTAGATCCTTAATACTAAGAGAATCATTCAATCCTTTTTATTCCCCGTCTAACTGGTGGAAAGACTTAATCTCTATAGTTTCTTTGGGAGATAATGGCATTTTTAGATTCGGTGATCATGTGCGTTTTGAGGTCGGAAATGGAAGCAAGACGCCTTTTTGGTTTGCTGCGTGGACGGGCTCTAGACCTTTATCAAAGCAATTCCCTCTTATATTTAATGCTTGCAATTCGAAAGATTCGACAGTGGCGGAGATGGGCATATGATCAGAGGGGATGTGGGAATGGAACAATCTAGCAAATTCTTTCCCAGCTGAAACCGAGTCGTCTTCAGAACTTGCAGACCTATTGGACATCTTATCAACAACTCCAATGGAAAACACTAAGGAGGACATTATTGATTGGTTACATGGAAAGACATAGCATTTTGAGGTAGCTGACATTTACCGCACCTTGAAGGAGCAGTCGCTGGAAATCAATTTGCAGCAGGAACAAACCTTGAGTTTTGCGAATTTATGGAGTTGTAAAGTTCCCCAAAATTTGTTCTCTTTGGATGGATATTATTGTGGGACACCACAAAAGTTTCTTTGAATAAGAAAGGCATCCTTCAAGACTCCTTATGCAGGTTTTGCAATTTAGAAGATGAGGAATTATCTCACTTGTTCTTCACTTGTAACATTGCTAGAAAGAAGGGTGTGGCAAAATATTGGTATGTGGAGTAGGAATCTAGCTTCTTTTAATGGGGAAGTAGGGAGATTTTGGGTGGATTGGTGTGATGGCATAAGAGTCTCAAATGCTAAGTGTCTCAATGGTACTATTTGGTTAGCTACCATTTGGAAAGATAGAAACATGATTATTTTTTAGGACATTGTAGTTAGTGTGAATAATATTTCTTGGAATGTAAAATTCAATGTTTGGAAATGGGGTTGCAATGGAGACATTCCGTACTCCAACTCATCTTTCTATGACTTTTGTATGAACTCATTGTAGGTTGTGAATTGGTGGGTAATTTCTCTATAATACCCCTTTGTATTCTACATAATTCATAATTCAATGGCTTTTTGACAAAAAAAATCCTTAAACAAAAATTTCTATTATTATTATTATTATTATTATTATTATTATTAATGAAAAGTGGAAGATTAACTCACCTCTTCTAATGAAGCATTTCCTGCCCTCTCACCAATTCCATTGATTGTTACTTCTAATTGTCTAGCACCTGCACGTGCACCCTAAATCCAGAGAATGAATAGATCAAATATGTATTATAATTTCTGATATTTTTATGTTTACTAAGAACAAATTGAATGCTAGAATTATAGTTACCTCAATGGTGTTGGCTGTAGCAAGTCCAAGATCATTATGGCAATGAGTTGCAATGATAACATTTTCAATTCCAGGAGTATTCTCTTTTATATCAGCAATGAGATTTCCATATTCAAATGGCATTGCTATGCCCACAGTGTCAGGTATGACTATAGTTGTTGCCCCTGCTTTAATAACTTCTCCCAAAATTTGATAAAGGAATTCCTTCTCCGATCTAATTCCACGATGCACAAGTATAAACCCAAAATTCATCAACAGATAAACTTTTGTACAAGTAATTGTGATATACCAAGCACATATTTACTCTTAATCATTGAATCAATAAGTTCCACAATGGAAAAATGAACAAATTAAATTAAAATAAATATTATATAACAAAATTTATATATAGTTAAACACAATAGAAAAAAATATAATAGACGACTGAGCCCATCTTAAGTCCGACAATGTTAATCTCTCTCAAGATAGAGATAAAAGAATTTAAAAGCATACGAGAGAAGTTTTTTGTTGTTGTATCGTGTTTAACTTGTTGGTTCCTTGCCATCTCCTGCAGCCTATAGTAGATCATTCCCCTCATATGGAACAATTAGACTCCCTTGCCATCTCCTCCAGCCTATAGTAGATCATTCCCCTCATATGGAACAATTAGACTCCTTTTAAAATAGTGGTTTTTCTTAACAATTTTTTGCAAGATAAACTCCTTTTTAATTTTTTTTAACTAAAATGGAGGTGATTGGTGATTCGAGTGAGACACCTTATCCTTTATGTGAGAATACACTTAAGTCGGATTTCACATATTTTTTATTACTTGTGAGTTAGTGTGGTATAAAATATTTTGGTAATTAGGTTAATAGATGGTTCTTCCTATTGATATATATATATATATATATATATATATATATATATATATATATATATATATATATATATATATATATATATATATATATATATATATTTTGGAATTTTTCTTTTCTTTAGGCAATATTGTTAAGTCTATGGATGATTTGATTATGATCTGACATGCTGTAATCTCTATCATTTGAAAAACTCATAATAATGTTATTTTTATTGGTGTAAAAAAAATGAAAAAGATGGAGGAGAAGAGTAATTTTTGACGTAAAAATAGTTTATAGGTAAATCAAAGGTAAACTCATACATATATTCTAATTGACTTTAGAAACTTATCCTCTTATTTAATCTATAGCAGAGTGAATGTTTGTCTTAATTTTGAGATGAATTATAGTATGTGGTGTTTTTTATTCTCTTAATGAATTGTGATCTAATGATAAAAACTCTTAACATAAATGAAAGTCAATTTTTAGTTGATTGATTGCTTCTACTTATTTTTTGTTGAGTTTGTTTGTTGCTTCTAATTTTTGTTTTCTTTTTTATTTTGTTGAATCTTTATTTATCTTTTGATAATCCTCAAGGCGTTTCTTGTTTGAGACTTTTTTACCTATTCTATTTATACATATTTTTCCTTAAAAAATAATGTTTTACTTAGTATGATGCCAACATTTTTATTCTATAAATAGTTGGCATTTTGGAATGTTGAAATTCAAAATAGTTAATTTCTTTTAATTATCAGCCAATAGGAATGGTTATATTTTTCCATAAATTTAAAATTCTTTTATTTCTAGCCTTTTTAATTTATTTTAAAACTAAAATATTACCTTTTACAAGTAGAAGAGTAGTAATAAAAGTAAATGTTAGCCAACACAATTAATTACAAACTATTTCTATAATTATTACTTTATGAATGAGTAATTTAACCTGACAGCGTCTTCAGCACCAAATTGAATATCACAACACCCTAAACTTCGTGCAAACTTCACCGTATCACGAGCAATCTTCATCACCTGATCCTTCGTCTTTCTAAGTTTATATTCCATGTGAATGGGACTAGTGGCTATAAAAGTACATATTCTTGGTCTTTTTGCATTTTTCACAGCCTCCCATGTAATTGCAACATCCTTCTCATTGCATCTACACATACCACCTATAACAGGAACATAACCATCATTATCTACATCGTTGCCAACATCTTCTGCTATCATTTTAACGGTGGTGAAGTCGTCATCGGAAGCAGAAGGAAACCCTGCTTCAATGACATCAACACGCAACTTTACTAATAGGCGTGCGATGTCGAGTTTCTCCTTACAAGACATTGCAGCCCCAGGAGATTGTTCGCCGTCGCGGAGGGTGGTGTCTAATATGCGAACATAGGTTGGTATAGGAATTTGGTTTGGAATGTATAAAAGATTAGCATTTGTGACTTTTGAAGAATTAAAACTAGAAATTGAAGGGATGGCTGCCATAGGAGATTTTTGTTTGATATTTTGGGTTATTGGAAACAAATATACTCAAAGAATTGGAGATGTTTTGAACTTTTATATCTATAAAGTTTTATCTCCACTTGTATATATTAGATAAATCAAACAAATTCTACTTGCAAGTACCACTATTTTTCATAATACTATTATTGTTATTTTATTCTGTTGGCTGAGATTATAATTTTTTAAAACCATACAAAGGTTTTTTTTCTCTTCATTATAATCTGCCAATTGACCCCTCTCTCTAGGTTGATTAAAGGTTAATATACGATTGAAAACTGCCAAGTCCCACTTTGCTATGAATCATGTTTATATTTAGTTGAATCTAATATGTACCTTTAAAAAATGTTCAAAGGGGATATTTATAAATATTAGTAAATTATACTAATAATATATCTATTTATCTTTTTATAGTAATTACAAGATTTACTTTCTTATTTAAAAAGTTAAAGGTCCACTTCAGAAATATTTTTGACAGATCCATATTAAATGACTTTTTTATTTTTATTTTTTCTTAAAATAAGATGTCATGTTAATTGTATTTAAGAAAAATGAGAGAATTAGTTTTTTTTTCCTTCGCATTCTGGTTTTCAGGGAAATGGATCCTAATAATCCAGAATTTTTATCGAAATATTATGATACTGGCCAATCAAATATTATTTCCATTAGGAATCGAATTTGGTATTTTTTGAATTTTAATTTTTTAACATGAGTTCGTTTACCACTCGAGTTCAAATTATTTTGGTTTTAGGAAACTCGTATTTTATTTATAGATTTAAAGAACTATTTTAAAAAGTTGGATGAGAATTTAAAACCAAAATTTTGATACTACAACAACAACCAAATCTATGAAAGAGAAGCATTTACGTGAGTTATCGATTTTTTTTAAATAACGTAGTTTATTAATAATAATACTAAAATAACTTAATTTTTGATATAATTATCAAAATGACGTAGTTTGAATTGCATTCGTCTATAAATTTCACATTCATTCGCCAACTCAATTGGCAAATACATGTAAAGTAAATACAAAAATTTCACACTCATTCGCCAACTCAATTGGCGAATGCATGCAAAGTAAATAAAAAAAAAATTAAAAACACACTTATTCGACATCTCAATTGACGAAAGCGTGTAAACCTTAAATAAAAAAAATTAATTTGTTCTCATTCGCCAAATGGTTTGACGAATGTGCACCAAAACTACGTCATTTTGAAAATATATCTGAATACTATGTTATTTTGAAAAATAATTTATTAAACTAAGTTATTTTAGAAAAACATTCGAGATTATTGAACATCATCTAATTCTTTGGGATACAATGTCTTTGTTCTTAAATAGAAGTTGGAATAGAAAAGTGTTTGATAATTTATATTTTTAATTTGATGAATTAAGAGACGAGGTTAGTGTCTCAGATCTTAGAGTCAATCAAGGGTTACTTCATCGTGATGAGATTTCTGCTAAGTCTAAAATCATTTTAGATGTGTGTGGCCCATGCTTCGGACTAAGGGTTCTTATTTGTTTAAGAGATCTTGAACTAAATGATTGAAGGAAGGGGATGTTAATATCAACATTTCCCAAAGTTATGTTTCGTGTAGGAATAAGTGGAATGTTATCTTGACTATTCGAGTAGGAGAGGGTTGGATAAAAGGTGTGCGTGGGATTTGGCAAGAAGTGACTAATTACTTTAATGATAATTTTCAGTAACATATTATGGATAAAGCTCAATTGGATGGTCTTTGTGGTCTTCTTCATTTATTGACTCTGAGATGTTGTCTTCTCCTTTTTAACCAATTCCCTTTTTCCTCCCATCTAAATTAGACCAACTCCAATGACACTAGTTTCAAGGTTCTTCACCTGAGTGCTTTCACGTGGCACATAAAATTATAGTATCTTCTCTCTCATTGATGGCTTATTTTGAGAAAAAGGTGAGTAATAAGAACCAGTTTTTGAATGATAAAAACTGTATACTAGCCGTTCAACGGCTAGTTCTTTTATTTTTATTTTTTAAACTTTTTTTTAATTATAAATATTGGTTTTTTCTCTTACTTTCATTCATCCAAAATCAAAATCATTCATCCAAAATTTCATCTTTTTACTTCAAATTAAAATTGTTTACTCCAAATGGATCCTAATCATTTTCATTATCAACAACAAGCTATATTGAATTACATGTAAAATTATCAAAATCCTAATCCTCAAAATTCTCAAATTTCATCGATGTCAACAAACCCCGCCATATTTTTTCCTTCACCAAACAATCCAAATATTCTTCCTAAACCTCCATTGAATTCTACTCAAGTTCCTCCATTTTCTACTCAAGGTGGTGCTGAAATAGAAGAAAGGGTTGTCGTTAAAAAAAATCACGAGAGAAATTTACAAGGGATGAGGATATATTTATTATCCAATCATGGCTCAATGTTTCAAATGATCCATTTGTGGGAGTTGATAAAAAAAAAATGAGAGTTTTTGGTATAGAATCTGTAACGCCTCATATAATCTATATCTAGAATAATATCATACAAGTGTTTATTTGGTACGGACACAATCATAAGTGCCTAATAGTACAATTCACATTTTTGACTAATTCTAAAAACAATACAATCTATGGTGCAAGACATGAAAATTATACTAAAAATAAAATACTAAGATCAATACAATATTCATTATTGTACAAAGATAAATACACAACAACATCTAAATTTATGCTTCTCTTGAAACATCCCGAGCATAGCTCCACTTGTAAATCAAACTTGCAAAAGAAACCTGAAAAGCAACAACAATAATGGGGTGAGATATCAACATCTCAGTGAGTTCCCTATCTTATGGATTCTCTCGGCTCTACAAGGTTCTATCAAACCTAACTCAAATCTAAAGTTACTTCTCTACAAGAAACAAAAACAAGATGAAATATCCATACAACGTTCTCGACACTTCACGTGGGACTCAATGTAATACTCACCTCAAGTGTTTACCGGGCAAGAATTCCTATAGGACTCAGTGTAATACCCATCTCAAGTCACTACCATGCTTCCCGTGAGACTTAGTGTAATACTCACCCCAAGCCTTCATCTGATGCTTCCCATGAGACTCAGTGTAATACCCACCTCAAGACTCACTCAATGTTTCCCATGGGATTCAGTGTAATACCCACCTCAAGCCCTTATCTGATGTTTCCCGTGGGACTCAGTGTAATACCCACCTCAAGATTTACTCAATGCTTTCCGTGGGACTTAGTGTAATACCCACCTCAAGCCTTCATCTTATGCTTCCCGTGGGATTCAGTGTAATACCCACCTCAAGACTTACTTAATGCTTCATGTGAGACTCAGTGTAATACCCACCTCAAGCCTTCATCTGATTCTAAGTGGGTGGAAGCTATTGCTTCACCGAAGGCAGATGGAAAGACGGTGATTAAATTTTTAAAGAAAAACATTTTTGCCCATTTTGGCACCCCTCGTGTGTTGATTAGTGATGGAGGGTCACACTTTTGTAATGCACCACTGGAAAGTGTTTTAAAACATTACGGTGTATCTCACAAAGTTGTGACCCCCTACCATCCCCAATCAAATGGGCAAGTTGAAGTGTCGAACAGGGAGGTGAAAAAGATCTTGGAAAAAACTGTTACAGGGTCTAGAAATGATTGGTCTCAAAGATTAGACGAAGCTTTATGGGCGTATCGCACCGCATACAAAGTACCAATAGGCTTAACTCCATTTCAAATGATTTATGGAAAAACATGCCATTTACCGGTTGAAATGGAGCACAAGGCCTTGTGGGCTTTGAAGTTTTTAAATTTTGATCCGAACTTGGCCTCAACAAAAAGAAATGTCCAGTTAAGTGAATTGGAAGAAATGAGAAATGCCGCTTATCACTCAAGTTGACTTTACAAAGAAAAAGTGAAACATTACCATGACAAAACAAATAAGGCTCAAAGAATTTGAAGAGGGTCAACTTGTCTTGCTATTCAACTCCCGGTTAAAGCTTTCTCCGGGAAAGTTGAAAAGTAAGTTGTCAGGACCTTTCAGAGTTAAAGAGGTAAAGGAATATGGAGCAATTGTGATCGAAGACATTGAAAAGACGGACAATTGGATGGTGAACGAACAACGTCTAAAAATTTACTTAGGAGGTAGCTTCGATCGTGAATACAAATTTGTTGCCCTCGATGATCATTGATCATTGTGGACCGTCGAGCTTATCCGACGTTAAACAAGCTCTCGTTGGGAGGCACCCCAATTTTGTAAGTTTTACCGTTTCTAATGTTGAAAATGTATTTTAGGAGTAGTTTAGAAGTTGTTTGTGATAAGATATTGCTGCTGGAAGTGCTTTGTAGTTTCATGCACTCGCTCAGCGAGCTTTTGCTCGCTCAGCGAAACTTCCAGGAACTCCTCGCTCAGCGAGATCCTTTCTCGTTGAGCGAGCTTTGCAAAATAAAAAAAAATATGATGGATGTACTGGGCCCATCAAGCTAGACCCGACCCAGTCTGAGTAAGTATGGAGGAAGACACTTATGGTTGCCTCTTTAGGAACCGTTTTCTTAAAACTTCAAATTTTTTCAAAGGGTTTGCCCATTGTCTTCCATTTCTACTTGCTCAAGCTCTATTGTTGCTCTTCAATTCTCCATTTTTGCAAATCAAATCACCAAGGTATGCATCTTTTCTTCACTTATGTTCTTTAATTTCTGATTTTTGTGTTGTGAAATTTTGAAGTTTCATCTTGAAACAAAGCATGCCCTAAGTTTAATTCTTCTTCCTCAATCAATTTTTGTTGTTCTTATAGAGATTAAATTGTTGCATGTGGTTTAGGGATTGAAGAATTTTTATTTAGGGAAAAAACTTAGTGAAATGTGAAATTAGTTGTTTAGTTAGAATTTTGAATTAGGATTTTAAACTTTGTGAAATGTGAAATATGTGTAAGTTAGCTTGGAATTTGTCCCCTACAGTTGAGAAATTTTTTTCTGCAAATCGCAGAGCTCGCTGAGCGAGTCTTTCTCGCTCAGCGAAAGTTGTAGAGAGTTGCTCGCTGAGCGAGCTCCAGCTCGCTGAGCGAGACCTGTAATGTGCAGAAAAATTTCCTTTTCAGTTTTGATGAAAAAGTTTATGGGGCTGTTCCTATTGTTTGTTTAGTGATTTAGGGAATTTTTTTTCTTGTGTTTTTATCAACTAATTCGATCGGATCGCTTGTGTTCGATTTTTGTTGTTTTGTTATTTTGTTTTAGATGTCTCACCGCTCCAAAAGAGGTCATACTAGAAGCTATTCAGCTAGACAATCTTCTACTCCTACATTTGATCGAAGTAGGTTCTTCACCGGCTCACCATGAGCGATATCTGCTCCTTGAAAGGAGGAATGTTTAGCCGGATCGGATTATGGATTTGAATCCGAAAGGGGAGTACAAATTTGTCCAGCAAACTATGGAAGAAGGGGATTATGTGAGGCTCTACGAGCCGCATCCAGAATATCACTTAGAGATCGTAAGGGAGTTCTTCGCGAACGCCCTTCCGACCGGTCTTGAGAGAACTGCCTTTGAATATAAAACCTGAGTAAGAGGCAAGCACATTGACTTTTCGAAGGCTAGCATCAATGCATATTTGGGCAGAAATGTTCAGCTACCACAAGACAGTCTTTGTGATTTTGCTCGGATGAAGAAAAGAAGAATTTTGGATGTCGAGCTCATAAAGGACCCCATTTGTACCCGGGATTAAACTTATGAGGTTAGTGCTGCTGGAATTCTCGTGCGCTTCAAGAGAAGCTCTTTACACATCCGGGCTCAGGAGATAATGACCATTGTGCTGCATAACTTAATTCCTGGGATCCATGTTTCGGATGTTACAATTGAAGTAGCTGCCCTGATTTATTGCATTTTAAAGGACAAGGTTGTGGATCTTGCTTCGATTATCGCTTCTGAGCTAATGAGGGTGGCTACTAGTGGTACGGAGTTTGGTTCCCGGGACTCTTGTGCTATCTCGCACCCTGGTTTGATCATGGTTCTCTGTAAGAGGGATGGTGTTGCTATTCCTTCTTCGGGTAATGTGAAGCTGAAAAAGATATATGATGAGTACTGCCGGACTTTCTGTGAGCCTTCTATTCTGACTGCCCTTGTTGCTTCTACTCCTCCTCGGGGAGGGGGTGGTTTGGCTTTTGATGCTACCACTAACTGGGGAATGCATGCATCTCACCACCGTTCTCTGGATTTTATCTATGAGTCTATGCTTCAGCTGCAGCTGATGATTCAGGAGCCCTAGGCGGGGCATTCTTTGAGGTCCATGGATGCCTACCGGACTCATTCTGCTTAGCCTGGGGACATGCAATCTACTTCGGGGGGTGCAGGTGCTGATGCTGGTGCGGATGCTGGTGATGCTGGTGATGGTGCTGAGGATTCTGATTCTTCCGAGTGATTTCTGCTGGACGGTTTGATTGTCCATTTTATTGTGTCTTTATTTTTCTTATGATATTTCTAGGATTATTTTTAGAGATTTTGGATTTTGACCATCCGAGTGGATGGTTTTATTTTAACATTTTGTTGATTTAGTGAACATCCGGGCAGATGCTTTTGAATTTAAATTTGTTTGATTTAGTTAACATCCGGGAGGATGCGTTGTTATTATTATTTTGTATACAAAATTTGTGTGTTTGTTTTTCGCTTTAAGGTGATATTTTTATGGAAACAAGTTCTTTTTGTGATCTAAGCATGTGGTTTCACCTTTCTTGGATGGTGATGATATATTTCTGTATGTTGCGCGAGAAAGGTACTCCGTTCGCACCTTTTAGAAAATAACATGTACATGAACTAGTCGCTTTACACAAGTTTCAAGTTTTATTCAATTTGCATAAATGTTCATTTAAGAATCAATTAGGACAAACCACATAGTGAGCGACTTCCATTGTTCACAAATATTAGTGTAGTTGTAATTATTGTAAACTCGTGCGATTCATGCTTGTATCTGTATTCTTTGGTTAATTTTGGAAACTTGGAAATGATCTAGGCATTGCTTGATTTTGAGAAAAAAACCATCCATTCCTTTAGGCTTTAGTCACCAGGTGAGAAGTGAGAGAATTTGTTAGCCAAAATTGAGCCTTCATCAACTAGAATGATTCATAATTGTAGGTAAAAGAGCCGAGTTACCATCCTTTGGTAATCCTTGTGGTAAGAATGAAAATAAAAATACATTGTGATTCATTCTAGGTTGATTTATTCTTTTTGTTGAAACTTTACCCCTTTTGCTTGAACACTTTTTGAGAAGAACATTGTCAATTTACACGGTTTAAATTAAAGTTGGGGAGAACCTGTTGTTTTATAAAAAGAAAAAGAATGGAGTTGGTGCCTCGTGTGAAAAGAAAAGAAAAAAATGATGAATGAATTGAGAATATAATTGCACTTTTTTATAGAGTTTCTTGTAATTGAAGAAGTTATGTGAAAAAGAGAAAGAATCTTGAGAAGGGGCACCATCGAAAAGAAGAGAATTTAGAGAGAGTAATATGGAAAATAGAAGTTAGGGAGAATTAAGAAATTGTGGCTGTTTTGATTTTGGCATGTTCTTCGTTTTTCAAAAACCTTTGAACCCATTTTGAATCACTGACCTTTATATACATCCCTTTCTTGGTAACCCTTTCCTCATTATAACATTTAAAAGTCCTTGTGATCTTTGTTTCCTTGATTTGCTTAGCGAATTTGTAGATACCTGCATGAATTGTTCCAGACGCTAGCAATATTACATATGAGAGTGATTTGTCCCTTTGTGATTTTGATGCTTGACTTAGTTAAGTATTTAGGTGATTCTCTTGTGAACATTTCTTTGCTTTTGTTGATAGCTTTTTATTTGTATTTAGAAGTTAGTTCATGATATTATTGTAATTCTTTGAGAAGTCGGGTGTTACTTGTAAGCAAGTCCTTTGGTTTGAACCATCTTTGTTTGGTGTGTTACCTTTGTTTATTTTGAGCTTGTTTCTTTTAAAAGATCTCACCTTTGTTTGAGGAAAAACAAAGAAGCAAGTTGGGGAGAGTTTATAAGTGCATATTAGTGTGATTATTTAGTAGATTTTTTGGCACTTTTCAAGAGTTTACTTGAATTTCTCATGCTTTATCCCTTTGTTTCTTTCACTTATTCATAGTTTACTTTAATCATTTTAAAAGTATCATTTATTTAACTTTTGTTTTTGTAATTGTAGGTTGCATCTTTGAAATAAGGAATGGATTGCATCAAGACTCTCTTTGTGAAGTTTTTGAAGAAATTGGAGAAATCAAGCTTGCTCCAAGCTTGCTCAGCGAGCTCCCAGCGAGGTTTCCAGCAAGTTTCTCGCTCAGCAAGCTATGGCGGTTTACCTTTTTAATGAAATCTCGCTCAGCGAGCTCCTCCTTGCTCAACGAGCTCTGCGTTTTTCAGCTTGTATTTAAGCATTTGTTCCTCATTTTTCTGAAAAATGTAACATTTACTTCAGACCTAAATATACCATAATTTATAGTTTTACCTTGTTTTCGAAGAATCGGTGCATTAATTGTCAAGAGATTGTCATTAATGCTCATTCTTCTTCATCTCTCTCTTTTGATGGAAGCTCTCATGGAAATGGAGAGCTAAACTCATAGTATGTCAAGGTTAGAAGGTAGATAGGTATTTATTTTGTATGTATAGGCTTTGATCCTCTTGTAAGAACTCTTGATGATGAATATATGATGAAAGCTTTGTTTTGATAAAATATCTTTTGTGTTGTTTCAAGATTGAGAAATTTGTTCAACATTTGACCTAGGATTTCATCACCCAAAGAACATAAGCTAGAGATAGTTATGGACTTGAGTTCACTTTGTATTGAACTAAAGTGTTATCATTTTGATAGATTTAGTGAGAGATCATCAATGGATCAAAATGGTAAATACCACATGATGTGTTAGAAATAAGCATTTTGAAAGGATATTGTGAATGTATTTATCATTGTAAAGAGTTTGTCACTTGATCAAGACTATGTGTGCAAATAAACCTATCAAACCCTAACCTTGTCATATGCCTTTTAAATCTTTTATCAACCAATACTTTTAACCATTGGAATTTACTTGAATGCAAAAGTCTTATTTTCGATACCAAAACCAAAACTCTGTTGACCTTAAGTCTTAAGCTTAAGCAATTGTAGAACGACATAAATATCATAAAACAATCCATGTGGATCGATAACAAAACTCTTACTCTATTTGTACATCAACAAATTGGCGCCGTTGCCGGGGATTGTTATTTGATATTTAAAGCATCGCAATAGTTGCTAGGTTTAGACTTGTTTATTCTTTTTCTTGAACTATTTAATTTGTTTGGTTAGTATTCGCAGCTTCTGTTTATTTAATAAAACCTCTGAGTCAGATAATACTAATTAATTAATTCAAGTTCGTCGGTTGCTCTAATTATTTTAATTGAAAATTCTCAAAGCACACCGGAACCCTGTTAATCTTAATTAATATTATCCAGAGAATTTAATTAAAATACGGGGTATTACAGAATCACTGCAAATTATAACGATTTTAACAGGCAATTACGAGAAAAGTTAGGGGGAAATTAAAATGTTGATGACATTGAATAAATGCCTCGATTCAAAAAAAAATTGGGTGTTACAAACAAGTTGTTGATGGAAAGAAAAGTGGGACATCGTGTAACACCCCATTTTTATTAATTTATTTGTCGGGTATCTTTGGTGCATTATTGGCCTTGTTTAGGGCAGGTGTCTTGATGTTTTGTTGTAGTGTCATAGTCGAACAGGTAAAATTATGGTGCGATTAGTAGTTTGGGAGAGTGTGGTAATAATAATAAGCCCAATAAAATATTATTTCAATTATTATTATTATTATTATTATGTTAATGATATTAGTAATATTAGGATTATAATAATAATAATAATTATTATTATTATTTTGTTTTACCTAAAATAAGGTTGAATTAGTAAAACCAATATTATGAGAATAATAGGAAAAATTAGATTAATCAGCAAATTAAGAATAGATTAGTCATAAGAAGTTTGGAGAACCAAGGGAGAGTCAGGAAGAGGAAGAACAACTAGGGCAATCTCCATAGTCAAAATTCACAAGAAATTTCATCAAGATTCGAGGTAAGGGGGAGAAAGGGATTTTCATTAGGTGATATAACATGATGGGGTAGTGAAGGGTCATTTCCCTCGTAGAATTTTTGTTGTTTATGATGCTATATGATAAAATTGTGATTGTATGACTGTTGTTGCAAATTTGATCTGATCTTGTTGATTTTTTGTGGAATATTATGGTTGTTGTTTTGTTGTATGCATGACTTGTGCAGATTTTCATTGTTGCAGAATGTTAGTTACGAATCTAGATCTAGAACTGTTAGAACTGAATTAGTAACAATAGATGAAAGAATAAGATGTTTGAGAGAATAAAATCCATGTAGAAACCCTCCTAGAATTGGTATGAAGTGTAGAAACGAGAATCGTAGGAAACAAATGCAGAATGACTGAGAAAAAATGAAATTGGCGAGGTTTCTGTCATTACGCGTAACATATGCCCATTACGCGTATGGATGAGCGAGGAAACTAGGCTTTATGTGTATGAAGGTGTCATTACGCGTATGGAAGTTGAATTAGCACCACCATCTGCCCATTCTAGTAGGATACGTGTAGAATTAATTCAATTTACTTTATAAGAAAAACATTTATTGATTGTAAAAAAAAGTTATGTTAAAAAATATAATTATCATTTTTTAAAGAAAAAGATTAAGTTAATGGTTAGTGGTTAATTACAAATTAATTAGTTAATATAAATAAAATAATAATAATTAGTTAAAATAATAATAATTAGAAAAAAACAAAATAGAAAGAAAAAAGAAAAAAGCAGCGCATCAAAAAGAAGAGGGAGACCTGGATTCGAACCCAGGACCTCCCATTCAAAGCTCCTACACCTTTGCAACCAGACCACACGTTCGCCTGTGAAAAAAAACATAAACAGTAACATATAAAATAATACAAATATTTAAATTTAGAAAACCCAAGCGATGTTATATTCTACCTCCATATTTCTGAACTTTTAGCTACGACTTTGATAGGATTTAGCTAGAAATTTCTGTAGCTAAATCATATGCATTTTCCAAATAGTTAGAATCATGCACAGTTAGTCCAATATAAATACATAGATCGATTTCCCATAAACTCTACAGTCCAATTATATCATCCAATGGTCTTTTAATCGTCCCAATTGAAAGTTCCTAAATTTGAACTTCAAACCCTAACTATGGTAATATGCAATTGCGGCCATGAAACTCCAAGCAACTATGCAAAATCAATCTAAACATCATCACAAACAACAATATGAAGTTAAAATTCGTTAACAATGTGTATATAAAAAGAATTGAAAAATTGAAAAAGGAAGAACAATATGATTCAGTTTATGCATTCGAGAAGGATTTTGATGCTATTGATGATGGGGATACATTATAGACGCCTCAAAGGTTCAATTGCAACCTTTAAATTGGTTGAAAGAGGCCCAAAACTTTGAAACCGAATTTGACTTTTTGAAGAATTTTTGCAACTTTGAAGATGAACTTTTTGCCTCTGAATTTCCTGTCCAAGCTTTGTCTTTTACTCATGACTATATAATGAGTGTTTTTAGGTTAAAAGATGGGCCTTAACATCATGGATTTTTATAGCTTGGAGTTGAAGAAATCCCATTACCATAAATGGCCAAAAATCAAATATCATCCTACCAATTGTGTTTTGCACGAATTTGGATGGTTCCAATCATCTTAAAAGTCATATATTTGATCCCAAAATAACTTATGAGATCAAATATTTGATTTCTATTAAAATTGAATTTTAACAATTAAAATCCAAAATAATATAAAATAAATTATAAAATTAGAATGAATGGTTATTGGGTCGTGCATGACTTCATCTTCAAGTTTGGGTTACAATTTTATGGTCCCATTTGGAAACAATTGAAGTTATGACCTTTTTTGCTTCATACACAATCAACCAACTTTGACAAAGCATAACTTCCTCAATTTTAATGCTATAAAGGTGTTCTAGGACCTTTTAGAAAACTTAGAGTCTCCTCTAACTAACCTTTTTGGTCCCATGTCCATATCATTTACCATTTTCAAATTATGAGCTTAAGAAGTTGACTTTTTGTTGACTTTTAAAAGGACCTATAATGTTTTAGCTCATACCTTCCAAATGAAGCATTTTTAGGCATGGCTTGTGAGATACAAAGTTGTAGAGAATTAAATTTCATTCAAAATGAGTTTTGGATGAGAAATATTTTATGAAGTATGTGAAAGTTATAGTTGGTCAAAGTTCAGTTGACTTTTACTATATAAACCTTAATTTAGAAACTTCTTGATTCTTGATGATCTGAGGTTTCCTTGATGAATCATGATAAAAACTTAATAAAATTATGAATTTAACCTCATAATCTTGATGTTGATCACAATATTGAAGTCTGACTTTGAGTTGACCACAATTGACTTTCTGACCAAGTTAACTGATTTTCTGGTATCTGAGCATCTGACTGACCAAACTTGTTGGGAAAGCTTTGAAACTTGACATGAGGATTATTTAGGGCATGTGGGATGTTATAAAACTCACTTGAAGCCTTGGAAGTCCATTTAGCTTGGAGATACTCAAAACCCCAGTTCTAGATCCATTGTTCAGGAAGAGGTTTTTTCTGATGAAACCTTCAATCTTTTTGACCAATTGAGGACCTTGAGAACCTTGTGACCATTGGGAGAATTCTTGAGACACATTGATTTGATTGTGGGAGGGAATATTTTGGGGTACACCATTAAGAAAATAGGTATTACGCGTGAGGAGTAAGGCATTACGCGTATGGGTAGAGTGAGTGCAAAACATGCAGTTTTTGGCGATTCGTCTTGTTTTCGCATTTGTTTCGAGCTGGGTTGATCTTAGACTTTAAGTAGAGATAAAATAAGTTGATTATAGTAGGTTTGAGGATTAAAAAATAATTAATTTAGGAATCTAATTGATTAAGCCATAATTAGTCATTTTCCATGTTGAAGTTGTATTAAGTTGTTATATGTCATGTTGTCCCGATCTTAGGGAAGATTATCAAGTTGCAGGTCGATTGAACAATGTTGAATTATGTTGTTAAGTTGTCAAGTTGTTAAGTTGTTGTTCATGTTGTTATTGTATGCCATTCATAGTTGCATACATTTGCATATTTTCAAGTTGGAGAGAATGCTCAATTCAATTTATTATGGATTGGCAAATAAGTTGTTGATGCCTCGATAACCTGGCAAGATTTGAAGTTGGGAGTTTACTCCAAATGGTACCACGCATATATAAGTTGAGTCGCATTTTATTTATCTTGTTATTGGTTGTTGGTTGCAAGTTGTATGTTAATGTTGCTTGTTGTATGAAGTGGGTGATTGTATGAATTCTTGCTTATATATTGATTATCATATTCATGTTTATGCTATTCGATATCTCACCCCTTCTGTTTGAATGTTTCCCTCTGTTGGTAACGTGCAGGTAACCAAGATTCGAGTAGCTAGTCGTCTCAAGTCGGTGTTTGTCGCTCTGATACGTAGCACTTCGGGGGATGAACACGTGTTTTATTTTGTAGATTTTATTTAGTTTATTAACTCATTTTAGTTGCTTTATATTGAAAACTATGTTAAAGTATTTGAAGTTGAATATTTTGAAAGTTGTTTAAAGTTGAAACATTATTGTTGAATCCGCTGCGTAGTTTGTGAAACATGTTTATTAATGAAGTTTTGTTATTTGGATTTTAAAGTTGAAAAATGTAATATCCCCTATTTGGTGATGAATTTTTATAACTCTGATTTAAATTATAAATTCGGGTAGAATGGGGTGTTACACAATACATATTGTTGATGTAAGCCCTAGAGGCCAATACTTTTTGGTACTTGTATCGGATTATTCGTTTAATAATAAAAGGCATTTCTTTATTATGTTTGTCTTTCAGAATAATAAAGTCCCTAGAATAGTTAGTCTGTTTAATGAAATGTTAAGTGTGACTTAATCATGAGATCCCATTAAACATAAAGACATTATTCTTAAAATATCCGTAGTCAAGCTTTATTGCAAAGTGGGATAACATTAAAGCATTGAGACTATTATGAAGATAGACTGATGATCACATCTCATGGATCATGGATAAAGGGTTATCAAGTCTTGACATAGGTATAAATATTAGGAGTAATATTTATACCGGATTGACCCGCTATGAGAATACTACATAGTATGTTATGCAAAGTGTCATAAGTTATTCTCATGGTGATAATGGTGTATTACCACCCTTCGACCTGAAACCACTATGGACCCTAGATGTAGAGTCGGGTGCTTTATTGCTGATCAAACATTATCCGTAACTGGATGATCATAAAGACAGTTGATGGGCACTCCACGAAGCATGCTGAGGGACATGAGTGTCCTAGATGGAATTTGCCAATCCTGCATAACAGGAGAAATGTCTAAGGGCCCAATATTGAACTGGACAAGGATGACACAGTGTATGCCTTGTGTTCAATATAGACATAGGGGCAAAAGGGTAATTGTACAAACATATATTATCACGAAAAAGGTTTTGTCAGATCACATGACATTTTCGTGACTTGGGTAGCAGTGATGTGTTGCTAGATACCGCTCACTGTTTATTATGTTAAATATAATATAATTACCAACGTTACGAAATCCTACAGGGTCACACACATAAGGACAGTTTGATGAGAGATAGAGAAATAAAAGGAACACCGTAAGGTACGGTGCACTTAAGTGAAAAATAGAAATTCGGATAATATAATAATAATTATTGTTATTTTATAATGGTTATAAAATAATAATAAAATAAATATATTTATTATAATAATAGTTATTATAATAATATATAATATTATTATGGATCATGTGAATTGGGCTTTTAGCCCGCAACCCACAAGAGAGTCTATAAAAGGAACCCTTGTGATGAAGCTTTCACTTGATGCAATTTCGTTTTTGATTCTCACTCAAATAATTCCGTTCGTAAGCAGCTAGCACTGTGACCGGAAGCTGTTCGTGTGGACTGAGTAGAGGCGTTGCACTTCATCAACGCTTGTGATCGCTGCATCAAAGATCTGAATCGCCACAAAGAGGTAACGATTCTATCACTGACCATGCTCATTCGTAAGGATCACTAAAGGAAAATTTTTGTTTTCCGCTGCGTTTAGATCGCAATTTTCCTTCAGTGGTATCAGAGCCACTTACGAAACCATGGATCTGATAGCTGTTAAATTTCCGTTTTTTTTCTGTATTTGATTCGATTAAAACACAGAACGAATTTAACAATAAACGATTAATTAAATTTGGCATCTGTTGTGTACGATTTGGATGATTGATGTTGATTATGCTTCAGAAACCGACATTAGTATGGTGAAGTTGTGCGATACATTGATCATCCATAGGTTACACAATTAGATCGATCACTTTTATATAAGATATAAGAAATTCTGATGCAAAGATGGTATATGGGATATACTGTTTTGATTTCAACCATTCAATCACATAAGGATTGTAATTCTTTGAAAGATCATCATTTTCATTCGCTTCGGAATCCGACGTTAGTATGGTGAAGCAATGACATGTTGATCTATCATATTGAGTTATCAATCAAGTTGTGTTTGACGGCATGAAATTGTTGCATTAGGATTAATGGCAGTACAAGTGTTGTATTGCCGCAGACTTTTCCGGTTGGGGTTGTAAATGCACAAAAGTTGTGCAGGAAACGACGTGAAATACAATGAAGTTTAATTTGCGATCCCCCCGGGCAGCGGAACCCCCGGCTAAGTCTGCAAAGTGTGATCAATCAGCCGAAATTTAATTTAGTTTATTTAATTATCGGAATTTTAAACTAATAATAAAAGTGTGTTTATTATTATTTATTTGTGGTGATCAGTTATGGCCTTAGTTTATCCTTTATTATTGTTTTGGGATTTTTAAATACGGCCTGCGAGTCGTGCCTCTCTCTCAATCTCTTTATGTAACTTCTTTTCTCATCTCACTCCCTCGTATGTAAAACGAGTTTTCTTATATGTAATGTAATATTATGTTATGAAGAAAAAGGAAGTATTCAATATTAAAGGAGGATAACCTTGGAGATCATGCTTGGAGAAGCTTAGATCGTTATTAGGTTAGCTTAGGTTCTCTCATTGGCTTGAGAGAACAATTGCGTTAGGGGCCATAATTGTATCTTTTTATATGTATGTTGATGCATGTAATTGTATGTTGATGCATGTGAGAGACGTTTTGCATGTTAAGCCGGTGAGATCAAACTAATAACAAATTCCCTCAAAATTAAATATTAAGTTTATGCTTTCCAAATTTTAGCACTCATCAAGACTAGTATCGAGCATTGTAGGTTTCGCCTACGCGAGGTGCATGTTCTATATTAGTAAGGTGTGATGGGATAATTGTAATATCCAATTGCTAAAACAATGGGTCAAACTTAACTAAACAAATTATAATAAGATTATACATGTTTAGAAGCAAGAATTGGGAATGATTCATGTGATGGATCAGAATAAGGAGTTATTCACCCAATTGAAAATATTCGAGAGTTGTATGAGATACAATTGGAAGGAGTTCCTACCTAAATAACTTAGTTTTGTGTAATCAGCCTAACGCTGACTTAAAACAAAGTGAAACATGGATCTCGACCCACTAGAAAGTCTTCCAACGGGATTTTCCGAATCAAATGATGAGGGTCATTTGTTTTGAATAAAATAGTGGGAGCATATTTGATTAAAGGCCTAATTAAATATGTTGTTTTAATGATACTTATATTTTCATATTTCTCTTGTAGATTACCATGACAACAAACACATCGAACAATATTTTGCGATCCATCCTAGATAAGGAAAAATTGTCTGGGACAAATTTCCTGGATTGGCACCGTAATCTGAGGATTGTCCTCAAGCACGATAAGAAGCTGTATGTCTTGGAGACACCAGTTCCTGAGGAGGAACCTCCTAGTTCTGCATCAAAGGCAGAAAGAGATGCTTATAAGAAGCATTTCGATGATGCCAATGAAACCGCTTGCCTCATGCTTGCTACCATGAACTCTGAGTTGCAAAAGCAACACGAGAACATGTCTGCGTTCGATATGATCGGACATCTGAAAATGCTTTATCAAGAGCAAGCAAGAAATGAGAGGTTTCAGGTTTCAAAGTCCCTTTTTAACAGCAAGTTAGCTGAGGGAGCCCCTGTAAGTCCCCATGTACTCAAGATGATTGGGTATGTGGAGAACCTTGACAGATTAGGGTTTCCCCTTGGAAAAGAACTTGCGATTGATCTGATCTTGCAATCGTTGCCAGAGAGCTTCAGTCAGTTTGTCCTGAATTTCAATATGAATGACTTGGACAAAAGTCTTCCAGAACTGCTAGGCATGTTGAGAACTGCTGAGCAGAATATGAAGACAAAAGGGAAATCTATTCTGATGGTCAGTAATGGAAAGAAACAGAACAAGAGGCCCATCAAATAGGGTGGTAGAGGGAAAGGCAAGGAAATTGCCAAACCCAAACCCACTCCTCCTGTTTTGAAGCCTAGTGGAGGAATAGCAAAGGAGGGCACTTGCTTCCATTGCGGTAAGACCGGACATTGGAAGAGAAATTGCCCAAAGTACCTGGAAGATAAGAAAAATGGAGTAGAGACTTCAAATTCAGGTATTTTTGTTATTGAAATTAATTTATCTACTTCTGCATCATGGGTATTAGATACTGGATGCGGTTCTCACATTTGTACTAATGTGCAGGGGCTAAAAAGGAGTAGAGATTTGGCAAAAGGTGAAGTTGACCTACGAGTTGGCAATGGAGCAAAGGTTGCTGCTTTAGCTGTAGGAACTTATGTTTTAACTTTACCTAGTGGTTTAATAATTCAGTTAGAGAACTGTTATTATGTACCTGCAATTAGCAGGAATATTATTTCCGTTTCTTGTTTGGACAAGTTTGGTTTTTCATTCATAATAAAGAACAATTGTTGCTCCATTTATTTGAATGATATATTCTATGCTACTGCAAAAATGAATAATGGACTATATGTCCTTGATCTTGAAATGCCAATTTATAACATTAATACTAAAAGGTTGAAACCTAATGAGTTGAATCCAACTTACCTTTGGCACTGTCGATTAGGCCACATAAATGAGAAACGCATTTCCAAACTCCATAAAGATGGACTCTTGGACTCTTTTGATTATGAATCATATGAGACATGCAGATCTTGTTTAATTGGAAAGATGACAAAGTCCCTATTCACAGGAAAAGGTGAAAGGGCTAATGATCTTTTGGCACTCATACATACTGATGTATGTGGACCACTGAACATACCAGCCAGAGGAGGTTTTCAGTACTTCATCACTTTCACTGATGACTTCAGTAGATACGGATATGTGTATTTAATGAAACACAAATCTGAGTCCTTTGAAAAGTTCAAGGAATTCAAGAATGAAGTACAAAACCAACTAGGGAAGAATATTAAAGTTCTTCGATCAGATCGAGGCGGTGAATATTTAAGCCTAGAATTTGATGACCATCTAAAAGAGTATGGGATTCTATCCCAACTTACTCCTCCTGGAACACCACAATGGAATGGTGTATCTGAGAGAAGAAATCGAACCTTGTTAGACATGGTCCGATCCATGATGAGTCACGCCGATCTTCCAAACTCCTTTTGGGGACATGCATTATTAACAGCAGCTTACACACTTAACCGTGTTCCATCCAAAAAGGTTGATAAGACACCATATGAGATATGGAGTGGTAAGAAACCACATATGTCTTACATGAAGATTTGGGGTTGCGAAGTTTACGTCAAACGACAAATTTCAACCAAGCTTGAGCCCAAATCTGACAAATGCTTATTTGTGGGGTATCCTAAAGAAACAAGAGGATATTACTTCTACAATCCTTCTGAGGGCAAAGTGTTTGTCGCTCGAACTGGAGTCTTTCTGGAAAGGGATTTTATTTCCAAAGGAAACAGTGGGAGGAAAATAGAGCTTGAAGAAATTCAAGAATCACAAAACATTGAAACACCTATGGAGGAACTAGAGCAGGAAACACAAGTAGTTGTGGAAGAGCAACCTGCTCAAGTAGAACAAGACCAGCGTAGGTCAAGCAGGACACGTCACCAACCTGAGAGATATGGATATCTCATAAGTGATCAGGGTGATGTATTACTCATGGATCAAGATGAGCCTGTGACCTACAAAGAGGCCATAACTGGTCCTGAGTCTGAGAAGTGGCTAGAAGCCATGAAATCTGAAATGGATTCCATGTACACAAACCAGGTTTGGACCTTGGTAGAACCTCCTATAGGAGTTAACCCTATAGGATGCAAGTGGGTCTTCAAGAAGAAGACTGACATGGATGGTAAGGTACATACCTATAAAGCAAGACTGGTTGCAAAAGGCTATAAACAAATTCATGGGGTTGACTATGATGAAACCTTTTCACCAGTTGCAATGCTTAAATCTGTTCGGATTTTACTTGCCATCGCTGCATATCATGATTATGAAATATGGCAGATGGATGTCAAAACTGCTTTCCTTAATGGGAATCTTCTTGAGGATGTGTACATGACACAACCTGAAGGATTTGACATACCACAAGATGCCCAAAAGATATGCAAGTTACAACGATCAATCTATGGATTGAAGCAAGCTTCCAGAAGCTGGAATCTTCGTTTTGATGAAACCGTAAAACAATATGGATTCATCAAAAATGAAGATGAACCTTGTGTCTACAAGAAGGTTAGTGGGAGCATGATCGTGTTTCTGGTATTATATGTAGATGACATATTACTCATTGGAAACGATGTCCCTACCTTGCAACAAGTGAAGACTTGGTTAGGGAATTGTTTTTCTATGAAAGACCTAGGTGAAGCAGCCTATATATTAGGAATTAGGATCTATAGAGATAGATCACAAAAACTGCTTGGCCTAAGTCAGAGTACATACATAGATAAAGTGTTGAGACGCTTTAATATGCATGATTCCAAGAAAGGATTCATACCTATGCAACATGGTCTGTGTTTATCAAAAACACAATCCCCTTCAACTAAGGAAGAAAGGGATCGCATGAATAAGATTCCATATGCATCTGCAATAGGATCTATCATGTATGCCATGTTATGTACTCGACCAGATGTCTCGTATGCATTAAGTGCAACGAGTAGGTACCAATCTGATCCCGGTGATGCTCACTGGGTAGCTGTCAAGAATATCCTTAAGTACTTGAGAAGGACTAAGGATTCATTCTTGATATATGGAGGTCAGGAAGAGCTTGATGTAATTGGTTACACTGATGCTAGCTTCCAGACAGATAAGGATGATTTTAGATCACAATCTTGTTATGTGTTCTGTCTCAATGGTGGCGCTGTGAGCTGGAAAAGTTCAAAGCAGGAAACAGTTGCTGATTCTACAACTGAGGCCGAGTATATTGCTGCCTCAAATGCAGCAAAGGAAGCTGTTTGGATCAAGAAGTTCATTAGTGAACTTGGCATAGTCCCTAGCATTGTGGATCCCATTGGTTTATATTGTGATAACAATGGTGCTATCGCACAAGCTAAGGAGCCTAGATCTCACCAACGATCCAAACACATACTTAGGCGTTATCACCTCATTCGAGAGATAATTGATCGTGGAGATGTGAAGATATGCAGAGTACCTACACTTGACAATATCGCTGACCCATTAACAAAGCCTCTTGCGCAACAGAAGCATGATGGTCATACTAGATCTATGGGTATTAAGGGTATGCCTAATTGGCTCTAGTGCTAGTGGGAGATTGTTGATGTAAGCCCTAGAGGCCAATACTTTTTGGTACTTGTATCGGATTATTCGTTTAATAATAAAAGGCATTTCTTTATTATGTTTGTCTTTCAGAATAATAAAGTCCCTAGAATAGTTAGTCTGTTTAATGAAATGTTAAGTGTGACTTAATCATGAGATCCCATTAAACATAAAGACATTATTCTTAAAATATCCGTAGTCAAGCTTTATTGCAAAGTGGGATAACATTAAAGCATTGAGACTATTATGAAGATAGACTGATGATCACATCTCATGGATCATGGATAAAGGGTTATCAAGTCTTGACATAGGTATAAATATTAGGAGTAATATTTATACCGGATTGACCCGCTATGAGAATACTACATAGTATGTTATGCAAAGTGTCATAAGTTATTCTCATGGTGATAATGGTGTATTACCACCCTTCGACCTGAAACCACTATGGACCCTAGATGTAGAGTCGGGTGCTTTATTGCTGATCAAACATTATCCGTAACTGGATGATCATAAAGACAGTTGATGGGCACTCCACGAAGCATGCTGAGGGACATGAGTGTCCTAGATGGAATTTGCCAATCCTGCATAACAGGAGAAATGTCTAAGGGCCCAATATTGAACTGGACAAGGATGACACAGTGTATGCCTTGTGTTCAATATAGACATAGGGGCAAAAGGGTAATTGTACAAACATATATTATCACGAAAAAGGTTTTGTCAGATCACATGACATTTTCGTGACTTGGGTAGCAGTGATGTGTTGCTAGATACCGCTCACTGTTTATTATGTTAAATATAATATAATTACCAACGTTACGAAATCCTACAGGGTCACACACATAAGGACAGTTTGATGAGAGATAGAGAAATAAAAGGAACACCGTAAGGTACGGTGCACTTAAGTGAAAAATAGAAATTCGGATAATATAATAATAATTATTGTTATTTTATAATGGTTATAAAATAATAATAAAATAAATATATTTATTATAATAATAGTTATTATAATAATATATAATATTATTATGGATCATGTGAATTGGGCTTTTAGCCCGCAACCCACAAGAGAGTCTATAAAAGGAACCCTTGTGATGAAGCTTTCACTTGATGCAATTTCGTTTTTGATTCTCACTCAAATAATTCCGTTCGTAAGCAGCTAGCACTGTGACCGGAAGCTGTTCGTGTGGACTGAGTAGAGGCGTTGCACTTCATCAACGCTTGTGATCGCTGCATCAAAGATCTGAATCGCCACAAAGAGGTAACGATTCTATCACTGACCATGCTCATTCGTAAGGATCACTAAAGGAAAATTTTTGTTTTCCGCTGCGTTTAGATCGCAATTTTCCTTCACATATATGAGGAGGCTATACGCGTATTGGCTTGTGAGGGGAGAGCATTACGCGTATTGAGGGTGTATGGTAGGCGTAGGAGCTGGTCCATACGTGTATGGCCTTGTGCAATACGCGTATGACCAGGCTTGTAGGGAAAATTTTGGCGTTTTACGATTTCTGTCCCGATTTTGCATCCAATGTCGATTTTTTTGATCTGAGGCAATAATCGAGAATCAATGATGAGAAACTGATTAGCAATGAAACCTAGGTAATTTAACGGATGATTAATTACTTAAGTTGCATGAGGAATATTTTGGTGACTGTGTGGAATTTTCGTTGTACATGTGATCAGATGGATCGTGTAGATGTATAATATGATGTTTATACATGTTGTATGCATATCCATGGTCATGCATACATTGAGGTATTACTGGTGGGATGGATCGTTACTGGATGGGCTTATGCGGTTCATCTGTACTCTGTTATGGAGAATGGTGGGGATAATCATTGTCAAATGGGTGTATGTGATTTATCCGAGTTTGATTGAATGAACCAAGTTGAGCTGGTACCACATGCATTGTGTCGTTGTTGAATCACATTGCATAATTATTGTTGTTTCGTTGTTGCATAACTATTAGTGTGATATTATTGTATATGTTGATTTGAGTGAGAAACTACCCTTAATATGTTTTATGCACCGTTAATATTTGAATGTGTTTCTCACCCTTTTGTTGTTGTTGTATATGTGCTTCTTTGGAAGTAGAGATAATCCAGGTACTTGAGAGTGCGTGGACTTCGTGTTGCTTGATCGAGTCATATGACTGCTCTGATACATAACACGGGATGGGGAATTTTTGATACTTTGTTTAATTTAGTTTTGGTTACGTATCTTATTATGTTTGAAACTTTTTAAACCAAATATTTTGAGGATTTATTGTTGATGTTGATTTTTATTATAAGTTGAAATAAATCAGACTTTCCGCAATCTTTAATAAATGAGCTTTGTTGGTTAATGTTGTTGATGTTGCATTCACTTGTGTTTAAACTCTGATTTTACTTGTTATTTTAATATTTTATAAACTGGAAAAAGTGGGGTGTTACAATTGGTATCAGAGAAGGTCGGTCCAACCATCTAGATGTTGTAGTTGAATCAGTTCTTAGAATAGGAGTTGTTATTGTATTCTATCCTGAGGTGTTTGTTGAATCAGTATGGCAGGAAGGAATGATGTTGCTCTTGATGCTTCTATGAAAGCCATGGCACATGCTATATAGAACATTGGTCCAACTGTTGAGAATGTTGAGATTCGAGACTTGAATCAGTTCACAAGTAACAAGCCTCCTAATATGTGTCTCTCCCGGGATTTTCATCCTAGTACAAACGCGAAAGTGGCTCGGAAAAGGTAGAGTCGCCAGCTAGGCATTTTTATCCCGAAGGAACAGGAATGTTAATGCTGCACAAACCAGAGAGAAGAAAGGAAAGGAGAAGGTCCTGCGAACCAAAGAACTGAGTTCGGGAGTCGGTTACGACCTGGGAAGGTATTAGCACCCCAGATCATCCGCCGTGCCCGACGGGATCCATGCTTGCAAAGAAAATGTTCCAAAGGGTGAAGAAATGAAAGCTGCTGCAAAGAGAAACTGCAACTGGATAAGAAAGAAAATAAAAGGGGAAAATGTAGGGAAAATAAAAGAGTGCTCGAACGGGCCCTACCCCGCTGCCTACATACCTCATCTGGGCAAGAGGATCAGAGTCGCCGCAGTTCCCCTAACTAGGGGTGGAAATAATGCTTGTGTTTTAAGCTTGAACTGCCTATGTCAATGCTCAGGTGTTGCAGGCTCGGACGACGAGTGCGTAACCGTCTTGCAAAGTGACAAGTAGGAGCAAATTTGTGCGAAAGGAGTGAGGATGATGAGAAAAGAATTCCCGAAGGAAAGACGCTTATTGTTTGTCCAATGTTTTTTATGAGTTTTTTATGGAGTGTGGCACAAGGAAGTGAATTCAAGTCCGTTTCCATGGAATGTGTACTTGCTACTACATTCCAAGATGGAATAATATAAATAGCACACCAAGTAAGGAGAATTTATCCAAGACTTGTTTCCAAGGGTTAGGGCCTAAGCTCACTAACTTGTTGAAGTTATTAAGTGTCTTAGTGATTAGGTGAAAAAGTGTTTTTTTAATGATTTTCTTGATGAAGATGGTCTCATGATCATACTTGTGCATCATGCTAGACAAGCCCACACTATTCCAAGATGGAATGAATATGAGCTCCCCATGGGATAAGGCTATACACAAGAGACCATTTCTATATTTATTAAGTGTTTTTTTTATAATTTTTGTATGAAGATGGGAAAGAGAGAGAGAGAACCAAAAAAGATCTTAAAAGGAAAAAAGTCTAGGGGGGAAGACTAATCCTAATGTTATCATGCATGAATGAACCTAGGTTAGTGTGGTTCGAATTCTATCCTAAGAAGAAGGAAAGAAAGAAAAGAAGAAGAAAGGAGGAGGAGAAACTAGAATACAACTTACTCCTCTAAAGGAGATAAGTTGTTTCTAAAGGGGGAAGAGATGAATTTAATCACAAGATGGAACAAGGCACATCACAAAGACAAATGAGAAAGAAAAATAAAAGATGAGATGAAGACTTGAAATGTGGATATCATCCACACTTGACTTACCATGAGCCCCTACAAGGAAAGGTTAAAGCATACACAAGTAATAAGATGAAACAATTAAAACCAAATGAGATGTAAACAAGCAAAAAGATCAATTTAAAACATTACAACCAGAAGTAACACACTCCATTCATATGCTATGATTACACACACCAAACCATGAATGGATTGGAGCAAACAACTCATCATAAAGCATTACAAGTCACTATGAAAGAACAAGACATTTATGAGATAACACAAAGCATACCAAGTAAACAAGCACCATACAATTCAAGACCAGAACCCTAACATATCAAAGAGGTGCCTAATCAATAAAAGAAATCATGAAAGGAAGTATACAAGTTCAATTATTGTCAACATGAGAAGAAAATAGGCATAAGAAGTGAAGTGAGCATACATACAAGTGTGAGAACCATCAAGAACAATTACCTCAAAACAAGTCAAGATGCAAACATCATACAAGGACCAGGGACCTATATTCATGTCAAACTTTCTCTAAACAACTTATAGGAGTTGTCACAAGTGAACTCCTAGCCTAAGAATCAAGCAAATGTCAAGAAAGAACACAAACTAGGGCAAGTAAGCAAGAAAATTCACATTAAATCAAAAAATTATTCAAATATTCTACAATCCAACACAAGTGTTTTTCAAACCTATGAAATCAAAATACCAAAAGGAAAGGTCCTCAAACAGAAGCATACTAGGGTAATGGAGGGAATACATTTCAATTAGGGTTTTGAAGTTCATACACAAAGCAACTTAACAAAATCTAATTCATCCAATCCCTAAAAATTTTGGGATAAATCCCTAACAAACTACATCATGTCCATGATCCAGAGAAAAAAGAACCAAATTAAAACTCAAATCCATGATCAAGATAGAAATTAAACAAGGAAGCATGTGAATTAAAATGAATAAAGAGAAGAAATTAAACTAAACAATTAATTCATGCACGAAACTAAAAATAAATGGAAAATAAATTTGTAAAAAATTAAATTTGATTTACATGATTTTTCTGGTGATTTTTAGAAACTTCTAGATATTTTTAAAAATTCAAAAGCAAACAATTAATGAAAAGAAATAAAATAAAACACAAGGCAAATAGGGGTGCATTCAGTAAACCATTTCAGTTCAAAACAAACGGGCCTATAAAAAAGGGGGCGTGGATAGCATGATAAGCCCAATGATTCAGCGTATTATACAAATACTTATGGTGGAAATTCAATTAAATCAGGAAAATAGAGAGCCAATGGATCACATGAACACACCAGATCAAGTTAACATTCAGTCTTAGGTCAACAAATCAAAGGAATCAGCACGCGTGTACACAAGAGTTACCATAAGGTGCATAACACATTGCATTATTCAGATTAAATTCCTAAAACAAAACACGTGACCAGGATGGTGCCATTTTTAATGTGCTGGCATTTTATGGATCGTCCAGATCACAGATCCAAGGGCTAGGAAGTCTTCTTCTTCATTCAAACACACAAACACCATTTCCAGAACTCGGCGACTAGAGCCCTAGCTCCGGCGCTGGAAAACTCATAGCCAAGAACAAACAAGCATAGAAATGAATGAAACACTCTAGATCAACTAAATAAGACATGTAGATTTCAAATATGAGCTTAGATTTTCCATTAAATAAACACACAAGGCAAATCGAACAAGAACATTTTCACATATCAAACTTTAATTCAACATTGCAAGCTCAATTCTAACTAATTTCCAAAAGTAAACATATCAGAATCATCAGCAAAACACATAGATCATAATGCACACAAGCAAAATCAAATCTAGATCTATGAATTTTTGAGTTACCTAAGATTTGCAGAGCTCAAAATAGATCCAGAAATGCCTTCTCCAGCTGCAGATCAACCTCTTCTAACCTCTCCTTGCAAAATAAATGCAAGAGAGAGCTTGTATTCCTCTAGATCTTGAGATTCGACTTCAACTGCACCACACTTGCACCTTATGAAATCTGAATATTCAGCTTCAATGAGTGGTAGATTTGTGATCTATGGAACTTGAGGATGGAGAATATGCAATTGATTTTTTAAAATGAGTGGGTGTCTGAGAGAATTCGAAGAAAAATGCTTGAGAGCAAGAAATTTGAGAGTAAGAAAATGGTGGTGAATCCTGATCAAACAAAACCCTAGCTCTCTTATATATGATGTAAATGATCATTGATTAGGGTTTTAGGAAGAGTGCACGTGAGAATAATGTGGATGGAATGAATTTGAAATTTGGCATGAAGAGTGTGATCTCATACTTTGCTCGTGCCTTCTCTCTTGCTTGTGCACATGCTGATCACACACCACTCACAAATCATAACTGAATTGATCTTGGCCCTTGGATGTGAATGTATCACGCTCTTTGTGTGATTTTGCACTTTTTGCACTTTGTAATTTTCTCTTCATTCATGCACGGGTTTGATGATTTTCTTTGGGCCAAATGCTATTCATGAAATGTACTATGATATTATGATCTTATTTTTCCCATAGGTCATCTTGGAAATGAGTTATAAATCATTTTGCAATTTGGTAGAAAGTTGGTTTTCATGTAAAACCCTAAAATAAGTCCAACTTCAAATGATCATAATTTCCAAACCACAAATGCTATGGATGAGTTCTTGTACTTTTTGGAAATGAGAGAGCATGCCCTATAACTTTCATGTTTTAAGGAAATCCATTTGGAGCCATCTTGATCATGAAAGAAGCCTTTGAAGATAAGGGCAAAACTTGCCAAAAAAGGAAACTTCCATTACAAGTCACATGCCAAAAATGGAAAATCCTTCAAAACCTCTTGATTCTTGATTTTTGACACCACCAAAGCTCTTCTTTGACCTTAAGGACGTTCCTTGACCTGAAAAATAGGATTGGACCCCTTGAATTCCTACAGTTGACTTTTCAGATACTCAGTTTGACCAATTTCTTCCTTTACAAGTAACTGATGAATTGACTGACTTCCTCAATGAGTTTTCTCACCAAATTTCAACCATAGGCTTAAAATATTATATAAAGGACTTTGACCATATGAATTGGTCAAAGATACAAGAAATCCTTGCCCAAATGCAAAACCCTAGTTCATGAGTCATCTGTGTAGGAAATTATTTCTTCTTTGGCCTTCTGATGATCTCTCACCCTTCTTGACTTTTATGGATGATTTTGTGCTTGCATTGGATGTGGGGACACCTTATGGAACTCTTGCAGTTTCACTTGACCTTTTGTCTTGACTTGTAGAACCTCAAGTTTCCAGATGATTGATCATATGCCCTATGCTAGAACATGTGATTGTCATGCCTCATTTTTCTATGCAAAATGCTAGGATATGGTATGCTTATGACATGCTTATGATAATGCAAATGATGGTGAACATGAGAGGGAAAATTTGGGGTGTTATAGTATGAAGGGGGTATTCTTGATCCAGAGGCTGCACATAAATGGTTAAAGGCTATTGAGAAAATCTTCAGGACCATGGGGTGCAATGATGATCAGAAGGTGAGGTTTGGTACTCACATGTTGGAAGGCGAAGCTGAAATTTGATGGGACAACAATCCGCAAAGGTTGGAAGCTGCCGATACTGCTATTACTTAGGCCGTGTTTAGAGATGAGTTTCTAGAGATGTATTTTCCAGAGGATATTTGCAGTGCTAGAGAGGTGGAATTCTTAGAACTGAAGTAGGGTAATATGATTGTGGCTGAGAATGTTGTTCGCTTTGAAGAGTTAGTGAAATATTATGCACACTATAATACTGAAGATGTTATGACTTCAAAGTGTTTGAAATCTGAGAATGGGTTGCATCCCAAGATCAAACAGAGCATTGCTTGTTAGAAGATCAGAAATTATCCATACCTGGTGAGTAGGAGTAGAATATATGATAATGACAACAGAGCTAAGATTGCTCACTACAAGGTTGTGAGTAACCAAAAGGGTAAGTAAAGGTTTGGGGGTACTCCTTATAGTGCTCCGACTGACAAAGGAAAACAGAAAGTTGTTGGTGACTAGAAGCCAAATGGGGGAGGGTAAATCACAATCTTGTGAAATGTTTCAGATGTGGGGACATGGATAATCATGCTAATACTTTCTAGAATGAAGTGAAGAAATGCTTAAAGTATGGACGAACAGGTCATGTGGTAGCAGATTGCAGAGCTACTGTGCCTACTTGTTTCAATTGTGGTGAACAGGGTCATATTAGTACGACTTGCCAGAAATCGAAGAAGTCCCAAGGAGATAGTGGGAAGGTGTTTGCTTTAGTGGGAACCCAATCCACTGATGAGGAGCGTTCCGTCAAAGGTACTTGTTTTATTAATAGTACTCCTTTGATTTCTATTATTGATACGGGTGCAACCCACTCGTTTATTTCTGTTGAATGTTTGTAGAAGTTAGGAATTGTACCGTCTACTCTAGATCAGAGGATGACAATTGATACTCCATTTATTGGTTCCGTGGTTACATCTTTAGTATGTTTGAACTATCCATGGACTGTTTTTGATAGAAATTTCAGAATGGATTTGATTTGTTTACCGCTCGGTAATCTGGATGTTATTTTGGGGATGAACTGGTTGGAATTCAACCGGGTCTATATTGACTGTTATAGGAAGAAGTTGTTGTTTCTTACTCCTAGAGGAAGTGTTGGCTAATTTGTTATCTACTAAAGAGTTGAGAACTTTGTTGCAAGATGAGGCTAAGATGTTTGCAGTGTTCTCATCTTTATCTGTTGAAAGCAAAGTATCAATTAGTGAGTTGCTAGTGGTGAATGAATTTCTAAAAGTATTTCCCGATGATATTACAGAACTACCTCCAATGAGAGAAGTTGAATTTACTATTGATTTGATTCCTGGTACAAGGCCTATTTCTATGGCACGGTACATGATGTTTGCATCTGAGTGTCGCTCCCGATAAATGGGAAATGGCCTAGATAAAGGTACAGACGCGAACGGTCGGCGAGAGGGACAATGAGAACACACAGCAGTGAACTCACTGGAGATGAAAAGAGTCGCCAGCTAGGCATTTTTATCCCGGAGGAAAGGTAATGCTGCATAGACCTAGAAAAAGATATGGACAAGACGGTCGCGAACCAGAGAGACTGAGAAAGGGGGTTGGTTACAACCTGGGAAGGTATTAGCACCCAGATTGTCCGTCGTACTCGACGGGATCCACGCTTAAAAGATTTATGTTTTAAAGGGGTAGTGTCAGTGCAATTTGTGTATAGAAGAGCTGGAAGAGGATGTACAGGTGTCAGTGTAAAAGAAAGTGAGATGTGATAAATATATACAGTGTCAGTGTAAGAAACTGGAATAAAGAATGCTCAAGATCATGAGGCTAAAAGAATGATGCTGGAAAGAGGGGGAATGTACAGAGACTTTTGTTCGATAACTGTTAAGTTATGCCTACGTATCCTCTCGTGCAATGAGGAAGTCAGAACACCGTAGTTCGACCCAAAGAGACTGAAAGATGAATTGACTTGTGAACTGCTTACTTGTCTATGCTCAAGTGTATGACCTGTCTGGCTCAGGTGCAAACTGTCTTGCATTAGACGGAAGAAGCAAGTTCTCGTTTGTGAGTGAATGAGGTGAGAAAAGAATCCCGGAGGAGACGATTATTGTTTGTTTTTGAGTTTTCAATCTTTTATTGCTTTTGAGAGCTTGTCATAAGTTAATGAGCTTAAGCCTAAACCAATGGGTTAGTAAACTCATCACATCTTCCCTCTGATTAGGGGTAATGAGCATACCTTAAGTGTGAAGTCAGCTTCTCACACTTAATCACCATGGAGTAGGATTAAGATCATTAACCTACTTGTGATTATTTAGATGTTTTTGGTGTTTTTGTTTAGTGTTGAGTAATGAGATTAAGCCATAATCAGAGATTAAACAAACTCATTACACCATCCTAATAGAAGGATAATAGATGAGAGTGTTTAAGATGAGGAATGCTCCTCAACTTAATCCATGATTAGGGATTAAATTCATGACAAAACAAGCCTTTGATTAAGTGGATTTTATTTAATGATAAGATGAAGAAGTGAGTTTTAGGGTTTGTAAGACAACTTGAGGGGGACTTGTCCATTAACACTAGGGTTAGTCCTTCTTAACCAGTTAAGGAAGAATTAGAACCCTAATGCAAGGCCCAAGTTACAAGCTTGATGTCTTGGTGATTATTAAGTGAATTGATTAAGAGATTTAAACACATTAAGGGTTTAACACTTAGGATTAAAGTTATACACTCCATCCTAATAGAAGGATGCAGGCATAAGCTTAATCACAAAGCCTTAAAGCCTTTAGGGTTTAGTCCCTGATTATGAGGTGAGAAGAGAAGACTCAAAGAGACACAAAGGTAAGAAACTAAGCGGGGGACTAATCAAAACCCTAATCATTGTCATGCTTGGTTGTTCCTAAGGTTTGTGAGGTTCAAGAGAACGATCTTCAAAGGGTCACCAGGAAGCAGATGAATGGAGCAGAGAGAAGCAAAACAACTTGCTTCACTTAGGAAGACAAATTGCTTGAAGGAAGAAAGTAAGAGATGAACATGAATGAGAAAGCTCACTCTAGTACACATACAAAAGTGCAAGAAAGTATGCAAGAGATGAAAAGAGATTGTGAGGAGTGAAGGCAAATTCACTTCTCAAACAACTTACCACAAAAGCAAGATATGAATTATAATAATAACTAAAGAAATAAATAAATAAATAAAAAAAAGCAAGATATGAATTATAATAATAACTAAATAAATAAATAAATAAATAAAGAAAAGCAAGATATGAATTATTTGATTTAAATATAATGTTTAATAAATCACTTAACACAAAATCAAAATAATGATGATAATCAAATAATAATGGATTTGTTATATTTTTAGAAAACAAGCAAAAACAATATATAAGATAGAAACGAAAACAAAAATTTTTTTTATGAGTAAAAGAAAGGAAATGTTGGGCCGGTCAAAACCCACAACACTGGTGGGAGGGGGTTAATAGAAATAAATAAAAGGAAGGTGGCCCAACATGGGGCGGACAGGGTCAAGTACCGGGTCGGTGTGACCCGGTTCGGCCAACACACATAACAAAGGCAAGGGGAAACCCTAAATCAGCCGCTTCCAACATAAACACACAAAAACGTTCCCAAATTCATAGAAAAAACAGAGGAAACCTGTTTCCAACAATACTCTTTCTTCTTATCCCCACTATTTTACAAATTCCAAACACAAATTCTTTCTAAAACGAACATAGTAAAGGGGAAGATGGTGTAATACCTGGCCGGAGTTGGAAGAATTTCAGTGAGGAGTCCGACGCTTGCTTCTACTCGCGACGTCGTTGATTAGAGGAGGTGGAAGGGAAGACGGTTTGGGGTCTTAGAGGTTTATTCGTTTGCGTGAAGGTGGTGAGCGGCGGTTTCCTACGGAGATTTCGTCGCAAAAGGGCAGTGGTTCGAGTTTGAGTTGACAAAGGTTGATTTTCACGATGATGGATGGTTTTATGAGGTAAGGTATTCTGATGAACAAATCCGCTCTGTTCTGTGTTTTTTAGCTTTTCAAACATTTCTGTGTTCTCTTCCTAAACGAAAAAAAAATCCCCTCTCGTGAACAACATTCCTCCCCTTTATAAGAGATCCTAGGGTTAGTAAAGTTGAAAAGATCTCTCCTTTAAAACGAACTGAAATGGTTCAGTCTTGACTGATTGTTTGTCCTAGGCTTGAACCTTTTGATAGCCCTCTTTTGCACTCTCGGCACACTCTCTCCCTTTAGTAATCAACATAACTTGTTTACTTAGATTGTCTCTTCATGCTTTGTGCAGGTTTTTAATCCATCATCCCATCAGCCTGCAGGGTGTTGTTGAGAGTAGCAGGGCGCAGCCGAGTTAGGCATAACAGGTAGTAGGTCTGCCTATCCCTTTTGTACTTTTGACTGCTTGTGAGGGAACAACAAAAGAACTGTCCATGTACCTTCTGTTCTATGTCAAACCACTTGACCTTGCTGTGACAGTCTGGTTTAAATTGGTTGGAAATGAACTGAATCTTCTTTGCAGAAACCTTTTGTCCCTTTTTTATGTGATCTTGATATTGTGATCTTGCAGGTCCTAGCACATTGTGATGTGAGCTTAGTAGCTGACCTTTGGGCATTTGTGTATGCTGCAAGCAAGTAAATGCAGCTGTATGGCCTTTCCCGTGCATCCTCAATTCCAAGATTGTGCTTTTGAGTGCTGACTTTTCTTTCAAGGTAATTCCCCCTGTCCTTTTATTAAAATTTAATGAGGTCTAATGCTATTTCTTCTTCTGATTCCTCTTTATGGTACAAAAATCCTGCTGGTGCTTTAGACATTGTATACAGTTATGTTTGGATATGTTGGAAAAGGATGCTTGTTGTGGACCAATTTCAAGCTTATGATTCTTTGTTTCTTTTTCATGTTTACCACGTTTGGAGCCGGCGATTGGGGTTGGTGAAGGTTCGGATGGCTGAATTGGTTACGAGGTCGTCATTTGCAAGCTGCTTGGAAAAAGATGAGTTACAGATAGGTGATACACAGCTATGTCAGGAGGCTGAAAGTTTTGTACATTGTATACCGTTGGCCTTGTAACAATATAATTGTAACGTAATTGTGATGATTTCAACTTTGCTTGTAAATTTTGGTTTTCACTTCCTTTGTAACATTTGTACTTATTCTTTGAGACTGAAAGTGATGACATAAATCTTGGATTTGAACTAATCCTTTTACTGAATTGTAATTTGGAATGCAACTATCTTGACAACATTTGAGTTCGGTCATTGTTAATTGGAGATATTTTGGGAATAACACCCCAATTCTTTGTATGAAACAATCTTACCTTGAAATAACAATCTTGTTTGTCTCAAAATCATACCCCTAAAGGGGCGCGGCTTGAAAGCAAAATACAACTACTTTGACAATGACCAAATATAAAGTTTGACTTAATCTTGTCCATAGTTCAAAAAATGTGAATTCACGAATTGAGTCAATAAATTCAAACCCAAGCCAATGGTAATCCTATGTAAAGTCACTCGAATAAACAAGCTTCCTCACTTCAAATTCTGATTACTTCCCAAAATATTAAAAAGAAGTGACGATACTTCAAAATAACCTTGACATAACACTATCCCCATGACTTGAAAGACTTAAACGAGGAGACAGCAAATTTGTTTTCTTAAGCCTTTAAGAGTAATTTCGCAATTCAAAGTGCCCTAGTCCACAGTTCGTTCTCCTCAGTCTGATCATAAATTTGCATGCTAAATGATCAGAGAGGTGATAGTCTCGGTCATAATGCGTCTTCAAACCATTTCTTCTATTACCGATCAATCTCCCCATAATCCCAGGTTACACAACCTCAACCTGACGATTCGGGCGAACTATATCCGGATGTTTGAAAAGTAAAGACCATCTTGAACTGAAGCTTTGGTTTCTGGTACTTTCTGGCTGGTTTCTTGCTTCCATGCCAATCTCAGTTCTTGTGATTCTTTGACATTCTTGACTTTGAGAGGGTATAATATGATGCTTGAACACACATGGACCCCTTTGAAGTGATTGATGACCTTTGGAGTGGCTCAAGAAGCTCTTGGATTGCCTAGATCACAATCCCTAGGTGCAGATGACTTTGGACCAATGCAAAGTATTAAAATGTGATATGAGGTGCTATGATTATGTTTATGTATATGAGATGGTCACAAGCCATAGTGAATGGGTAGGGCAAATTTGGGGTGTTTACAGCTGCCCCTATTCAAACATGAGTTAGCTGTGCAGGATGTAAGCGACGGCTTAACAGGCAAACAAGATAACTTGTGGTTGAATACCAAAGACAGTCCAAAATTTGCACTCACAGAATGAAGAAGAAAAGGGATATAGATTGTAAAGGAAAATAAAGTATATTGTAAAGTATGGGCGACGGAGGACGATCGTCGAGCAGAGGGAGACTGCTGGGTAAAGAGCAATGACGGGGACGGCCGACACGCTGGGAAAAGTGCGGAAAATAAAGCAACGACGGGGACGGCCGACATGCTGGGGATAAAAGGACTATGATGGGGACGGCCATCAAGTAAAGCTATAATATTCTCTGGGGATTAATGAAACATGACGGGGACGGCCATCAAGTTCACAAAATAAAGTAACCAACGATGGGGACGGCCATTGGGCTAAAAAGAAAAGGGACCACGACGGGGACGGCCATCGGGTTAAAGAATAAATGAAATAAACAGATGATGAGGTACGGTCATCAAAGGTGAAGGACGATCACCTAGCAGGGGACGGCTGCTCTGTTGGGTTAAGATGAGGGGCGGTCATCTAAGGTGGAGGACGACCACCTGACAGGGTACGGCTGCCGAAAATATCGCGACGTAGGACGAATGCCGGATAAAAGGTCAACGATGGGGACGGCCATCGGACGAGCATGATGGAGGACGACCATCAAGAGGTGGAGGACGACCACCTAGCAGGGGACGACTGCTCTCAAGGTTTGTCATGACATAGGACGAATGTCAGATAACCAAAATCAACAATGGGGACGGCCATTGGATAAAATGATGAAGGATGATCATCAAGAGGTGGAGGACGACCACCTAGCAGGGGACGGCTGCTAAATATCAACGATGGGGACGACCATCGGATGAGCATGATGGAGGACGACCATCAAGAGGTGGAGGACGACCACCTAGCAGGGTACGGCTGCTCTCAGGGTTTATCATGACACAGGACGAGTGTCAGATAAAAAGAAAAAATGCTTTGTTGGTGATTTACTGGGGAATGGTAAACACGGACGAGTGTTTATACTTTAAAAACAAAATGTATAAGTGTTTAGATGTTTGTGTATAGATTAGAGATGCGGACGAGCATCCCTAAGACTACGATACGGACGAGTATCGGGTAGAAACAAATACTGACATGTGCTCAGAGATGATGATACGGACGAGTATCAACTGGTTAACAAAGAACACGGACGAGTGTTGAATCTGAAGGGACTCTCCTGGGGAATAGCAGACACAGACGAGTGTCTATATTCAAGGAGACGTAAGTGTTTGAAACAGTGTATGGGTTAAAGATGCGGACGAGCATCCTTAAGACTATGATACAGACGAGTATCATGTAGAAACAAACGCTTGACGCATGTTCTGAGATGATGGTACGGACGAGTACCAACTGGTTAACAAAGAACAAGGACTAGTGTCGAATCTGTGGGGATTTAAGTAGCATGTATAAGACACGGACGAGTATCTGTATATATAGAGTGATGTATAGATGAGCATTTAACTGCTGGGGAGAGTGACACGGACGAGTGTCAAAAGATGAAGAGTGTAATATAGACAAGTATCTGGTATACAAAGTGTAGGCGACTGCGCTGGGGAAAATGACATGGACGGATGTCAAGGAAACATATATATAAGTGTATGTGAGTGCAAAAGAGGATGTCTTTGGCTTTCTGCTGGGGATGCGACACGGACGGGTGTCAAATGGAGTATATACTGGTGTTTGTGAATATGAGGCAACTGCTTTTGCTGGGGACTCCGCCGGGGGAAGTTTTCTGTATTGTTGATGGACTTGTTAATATTCACAAGTGTCTGATTCAACACATGACTTATGATTATGCTATATGTTTGATTTTTGCCGTAATGCTCCGTATTGGACGGAATGCTACGCTTTGCGGGTGAATATGATGCAAATGCCATGATTATGCAAAGATACCAAACTGGGATTCGGATCCCATTGCCATGAAGATCTCTGATTGATCTGTTTGAAATGGACATCCCAGCTGGGGATGAGATCATCGATAGATCTGATGAAATGATTCTGCTTGGGGATATAGGTCACTGATATCCTTGTAGTGAGGGACCCAGCTGGGGTTGGTAGAAGCTTTCGTCGCTCTGTTGTGATTTCTTCATGCGTTGCTCTTCTGAATAGAGGCTAAAGCTCTGTGGGGGAGATGGTTCCCTGACTTTTGTATTTGGCAAATGGCAACTCGGCTGGGAAGACGAAAGATCACTGGAAGATCTTCCTAGAAGATTCTGCTGAGGATGATTTTTTTTTTGACAACTCAGCTGGGGATATGGGCATCTTCTAATACTGCCCTGTTGGAGAGGTGATGCCTGGTGGGGAAAGTAACAAGTGGCAACTCAGCTGGGGAGAGAAGCACCTCTGGTGCCAAGAATGAGTGTTGATTTGCCAGCTTACTGGGATGAAGCCTACATGCCCCATGTTGCGCTTTGGATACCTGTAATCCTGCAAAGGTAGAGGAACGCACAAGTAATCCCGAGGTATCCTTTACTGGATTCCGTCATAGGAAATTAGACACTTCTGAGAGTAATCATATTTCCTGCGAGCACGTGTTTTTATTTTTGAAGATAAGCATCTGTACTTATGCAATCAGTTTTTAGAGACATTAGACATTTTTTGCAAATAAAAGCGTAAACTGTACGAGACGAGACGTGACTGAAAATCTGATTTTATTGATTTGTGTGCCCTGAATTGGCAAGATACAGTCAAAGAAACAAATCTCCTAAAATGAGGAGATTGTTACAAATTGAGAAACAAAGTGCTGGCGATGTTGACGATGCTTTCAAGGAGCTTCCTCTTTTGCTACGATTCGTATGACAATGACGTTCTTCTCATCTTGCTTTCTGAAGAAGGCTGATTCTGATTGAAGCTCGATCCTTTCGAAGCTTACCAAGTTGTGAGTGCTACAGACGAATTCACAGTGCAGTCGTTCGCTTATTCCCTTATTTTGCATGGACCGCCCTTTCGGGTTTTCAATCCATCGGGATACCCATTTTTGCCTGAGTTGTCCAACGCGGCTTTTCAACTCAGCGGGTGTACATCTTTTTGTTTATTTTCCCTTATTTTTGCCCGAGTCTTTTATTCTGTTTTTGACTCGCCGGGATGCCCTATTTTTTTGCCTGGACTTACATTCTGTTTTTATGCCCAGCGGGTCTTTTTTTTTTTATTTTTATTTTATTTTTATGCGAAGTATTTTTTAACTGCATCTGAATTCACAGGGGACGGGAAATCTTCACCATCCATGGTGCTGAGCATGAGTGCTCCACCAGAGAAAACTTTCTTTACCACGAATGGTCCTTCATAGTTTGGAGTCCATTTGCCCCTGTGGTCTGTATGAGGAGGGAGGATTCTTTTCAACACAAGATCCCCTACTTGGTACTCTCGGTGCCTAACTTTCTGATCGAAGGCTCTCTTCATCCTTTTCTGATATAACTGCCCGTGACAGATTGCAGCTAATCTTTTCTCTTCAATCAGACTCAGTTGTTCGTATCGGGACCGGACCCATTCTGCTTCGTTCAGCTTAACATCCATCAGTACCCGTAGAGAGGGTAATTCAACTTCAACAGGTAGGACTGCCTCCATACCATACACAAGTTGATACGGTGTTGCCCCAGTGGATGTTCTGATTGACGTGCGGTACCCATGCAAGGCAAATGGTAGCATTTCGTGCCAGTCTTTGTAAGTGACTACCATCTTCTGCACAATCTTCTTGATATTCTTGTTAGCTGCCTCAACAGCGCCATTCATCTTTGGCCTGTAAGGAGAAGAATTGTGATGTTGGATCTTGAAGTCCCGGCATAACTCAGCCATCATCTTGTTGTTCAAGTTGGAACCATTATCAATAATGATTTGCTCGGGAACTCCGTATCGACAGATGATATCTCTCTTCAGAAATCAGGCTACCACTTGCCTTGTAACATTTGCATATGAAGCTGCTTCGACCCATTTGGTGAAATAGTCAATGGCGACCAGGATGAATCTGTGGCCATTTGAAGCAGTCGGTTCAATCTTGCCAATCATGTCAATGCCCCACATGGCAAAGGGCCAAGGTGAAGACATTATATTCAAAGGATTGGGAGGCACATGCACTTTATCCGCATAGATCTGGCATTTATGACATTTTCTGGCGTAAGCACAACAGTCTGCGTCCATTGTAATCCAGTAATAGCCTGATCTTAGCAACTTCTTAGCCATGGCATGTCCTCCAGCATGGGTACCAAAGGATCCTTCGTGCACTTCATGCATTAACAAATCTGCTTCTGTTCTATCGACGCATCTGAGGAGTACCATATCAAAGTTCCTTTTGTACAAAGACCCATCAGTGTTCAGAAAGAAGCTACCAGCAAGCCTTCTCAAAGTCTTCTTATCATTGGAAGATGCCCCAGGTGGGTATGTTTGATCCTCCAAGAAGCATTTAATGTCATGGAACCAAGGCTTATCGTCTTTGACAACATCTGCTGCAAATACATATGCTGGTCTGTCAAGTCTGGACACTGATATCTGCGGTACAAAGTTGGCAACTTGAACCTTGATCATCGACGAAATGGTGTCCAGAGCATCTGCGAACTGATTCTCGTCCCGAGGGATATACTCAAGTTTGACTGTTGTGAAGAAAGTCAATAACCTCCTTGTATAATCCCTGTAAGGTATCAGGTGATCCTGGTGGGTGTACCATTTGCCGTTGGTTTGATTAACTACCAGAGCTGAATCTCCGAACACGGTCAATGTCTTGATCCTGAGGTCAATGGCTTCCTCAAGACCCATAATACAAGCTTCGTATTCAACTTCGTTGTTAGTGCAGTTGAAAGTGAGTTTTGCCGAGAAAGGCATGTGAACTCCTTTGGGTGTAATGAGCACTGCACCAACACCACGACCATTCATGTTAACAGCCCCATCAAACATCATAGTCCATTCTTCTTCTGGGTCAGGCCCTTCAGTGTGAACAGGCTCTTCATGATCTTTTGTTTTTATGAACATGATGTCTTCATCAGGGAAGTCGAATCTCATAGGCTGGTAGTCATCAATGGGTTGCTCAGCAAGATATTCAGACAATACACTTCCCTTGATGGCTTTCTGAGAAGTGTACTGGATGTCATATTCTGTGAGAATTATTTGCCATCTTGCAACCCGTCCGGTAAGCGCTGACTTCTCAAATATGTACTTAACCGGGTCCATCTTTGAGATCAATAAAGTAGTGTGGGTCAACATATACTGTCTCAGTCGGCGAGCAGCCCACGCTAAAGCACAACAAGTTTTCTCGAGCAGTGAATAACGTTGTTCACAGTCGGTAAACTTTTTGCTTAGGTAGTATATTGCATACTCTTTTCGACCAGACTCGTCATGCTGGCCCAACACACACCCCATTGACTCTTCTAATACCGTCAAGTACATTATCAGAGGTCTTCCTTCAACTGGAGGCATAAGGATTGGAGGTTCTTGTAAGTATTCCTTGATCTTGTCGAAAGCTTTCTGGCAGTCTTCATTCCACCTGACCGTTTGTTCTTTTCTTAGTAGTTTGAACAAGGGTTCGTAGGTTGCTGTAAGGTGAGATATGAACCGTGAGATGTAGTTCAATCGACCCAAGAACCCTCGAACTTCTTTCTCGGTTTTCGGTGCAGGCATCTCTTGAATAGCTTTGACTTTATCAGGGTCAACTTCAATCCCTTTCTCACTTACAATAAAACCTAGCAGCTTACCAGATCGCACCCCGAATGTGCATTTGTTGGGGTTCAACTTCAGTTGGTACTTCCTCAGACGCTTGAACAGTTTCAGTAGATTTACCAGGTGGTCTTCTTCAGTAAGGGACTTGGCGATCATATCATCCACATAACATTCTATTTCTTTATGGATCATATCGTGGAATAATGTCACCATAGCCCGTTGATATGTTGCACCAGCATTCTTCAGTCCGAATGGCATCACTTTGTAACAGAACGTGCCCCAGGGTGTGATGAATGTTGTCTTCTCCATGTCTTCAGGTGACATTTTAATCTGATTGTATCCTGAAAATCCGTCCATGAAGGAGAATACCGAGAACTGAGCCGTATTATCCACCAATACGTCGATGTGAGGTAATGGGAAATCATCTTTCGGGCTGGCTCTGTTCAGATCCCGATAGTCAACACACATTCTTACTTTGCCGTCCTTCTTGGGCACAGGTACTATGTTAGCAACCCACGGTGGATAGCTAGTTACAGCAAGGAACCCGGCGTCCCACTGCTTTTGTACCTCTTCCTTGATCTTCATGGCCATGTCTGGGCGAGTACGGCGCAGTTTCTGTTTAACCGGCGGGCATTCTTCTCTTAAAGGCAGCTTGTGCACAACAATGTCGGTGTCCAACCCTGGCATATCTTGATAAGACCAAGCAAACACATCCACATATTCTTGAAGCAGATCAATCAGTTGTCTCTTCACCGAGTCTTGCAGGCAGGCCCCGATTTTAACCTCTTTCACGTCTTCATCTGTACCAAGATTAATCGTTTCAACCTCCTCCTGATGAGGAGTGATAACCTTCTCCTCTTGTCTCAACAACCTGGCTAGCTCTTCAGGAAGCTCATATTCTTCTTCAACCCCTTCATCAGCTTGATTGATTGGATTGTCAAAGTCATACGAAGTCATAGCCGTGCTGTTGTCGGTGCTGTCTGGAAGGCACTCTCTGCAAGGGTTCAGTTTGTTCATTTTAGTGATTTGATTTTAATCTTGTTTAGAAAAGTGAAATAAAGTTGTCATTTTGAAAACACAGCCATTTATTTTTTTGTACAAAAAGAAAAATGGAAAAACAGTGAACGGAAAAGAGAAAAGACTCATTTGCAAAAAGATGTCTGATATTTCATTGATTAATCTTGTTGCACAAAAAGTACAGATGGCCCGATTACAAAATGAGTCTTGTCATCTTGGGCAAGATGCAAGACTTTGATGCATGCTATAAAAATACAGGAAATAATAATTACTCTGCATGAGAAACTCTTATAATTTCCTGGGAAGACCAGTTTGAGATACTGCTCCCCGGGATCTTTGGACGAATCCAATTCTCCAGATTGCGCTCCTCTTCCAGCTCGTCTTCCAGATTGTTGATAGCATCAGGGGTGAGCATCCCCCCACTGACAAAACCGGGCTTCTCAGTAGCCTCAGCTTGATTCTGTTGAGTTGGTCTGTAACCCAACCCAAATTTGTCCTTCTTCTCTTCCACAGATAAAACTTTGCCCCAGCCTTGGGCAGTTCCTTCTTCAACAACCTTCCGGGCTTGTTGATAAGATGACATGGAGATTCCAGGTACAGCAGATGTTTCATTCACGTTCAGGGCTTCAAACCCCTGACTCATTGTTTCATGGATCTCCCCATCCATCTCAATGTATTTGTAGGTAGCCAGATGGCTGACAAAAATATCCTCCTCTCCACAGACAGTAACGACTTGACCCTCCCACTCGAATTTTAACTTCTGGTGAAGGGTTGAGGTCACGGCGCCAGCGGCGTGAATCCATGGCCTTCCCAATAAACAGCTGTAGGCAGGCTGAATATCCATCACGTAGAAGATCGTTTTGAAAGTTTGCGGGCCAATCGTTATGGGCAACTCAATCTCTCCCAGAACCGATCTCTTAGAACCATCAAAGGCTCTCACCACCAGGTTGCTGGGTCGCAACGCCAATCCGTCATACTCTAGCTTCACAAGGGCCTTTTTAGGTAAGACATTGAGGGATGACCCCGTGTCTACCAGCACATGGGAAAGGACTGCACCTTTACATTCCATAGTTATGTGCAAAGCCTTGTTATGGTTGCGGCCTTCCGTCGTCAAATCAGTGTTGGTGAACCCTAGTCCATGACTAGCATTAACGTTTCCAACCACAGCTTCCAACTAATTAACGGTGATCTCTTCAGGCACATAAGCTGCGTGCAAGACTTTGAGTAGTGCGTTCCGATGGGCTTCGGAGCACATAAGCAATGATAGGATTGAGATCTTGGAAGGCGTCTGGTGAAGCTGATCCACTATTTTGTAATCACTTTTCTTGATGATTCTCATGAACTCATCAACTTCTTGGTCAAAGGGTGTTTTTAAAGCTTCTTTGACAACCTGCTCTTCCTGCACCAAGCTTTTCCCTTTTGCCTTGGCAGCAGCTTCTGCTTCGGCAGTGGGTCTCTGAATTTGTGGAGCGAAGAGACGTCCGCTTCGAGTGAAGCCTCCGCCTCCTCCCACATTGTCTATTTGTGGTGCAGGGGTTGATGATTCAAAAGTGATTTTTTGTCCTTCGCAGTACAGGTCAGAGCCGTAATGCCAGGGGATGGCGTTACTGCTTTCATAAGGTACTGGTCCAGGCACCGTGATAGTGACTGGACTGATTGCAGCTGCGGAAGGAATTGTGATAGTCTGTGGATCGTAATATATCGTGACTGGTGCTCTGATGGGAGCAGCACCTTGTGAGTCGTAAGCAGAGTTATTTTCTGGATCGTAATAGATTGTAACTATTGAGACGTCTTCAGAGTTTGTTGCTGATTTTGTAGGAGACATTGTTGGAAGAATGGGTGTTGTTGTTGTAGGAGTTTCAAAATGAAGTGGTGCTGGAGTTGTAGAAGGAACATTTGTTGATAACTGGTCAGTTGAGATGACAGATGAAACACTTGTTGATGAAGCTGAAGAGTTGTCGGGAACAATGGTTGTTGCAGTTGTAGGAGATACTGGAATTGTTGCTGATGAGATTGCTGGATTTGTTGGAAATGATGTGGTGATTTGAAGTTGGCCACTCTGAATGAGACCATCTATGCCATTCCTCAAGTTATCGCACCCATTTACCGAAATATTGCAGTAAGCGCACCCTAACTCACACCCCGGGAACATTTGACATTCGAGGAGTTGAGCCTTGATCTCTACCAACGGTGTCCGGATTTGACCCACACCGGTTATTAAATAAGACGGCTTGTCTTCTTCAATAGCATTGATTCTGGGACCACCGTGGTTTGGCATTGGGTTCTTATTGACATTGGGTGGTGGTGCGAAATTCAGGGCCTTAGAGTCTACCAGGTCTTGTACCTTCATGTGCAAGGCTCTGCACTTTTCTGTACTATGGCCAGGTGCATTTGAATGAAAAGCACATCTGGCGTTGGAGTCATAATTCCTGGGTAGACTATTAGGATCCGGAGGTGCCAACGTCCTTAGCTCAACTAGGTTGAGTTTCAGGAGTTGTGGCAACAATGTAGCATATGGCATAGGGATCGGATCGATCACCCTATTGGCTTGAGAAGGTCTTTGTTGGAATGGCCTTTGCTGGTTGTTGTTGTTGGTGTTGCTGTTGTTGTAATTTCTTGGAGGATACTGAGTCTGTTGCTGGTACTGAGGTTGTTGCTGATAGTTTTGCTGCGGAGGTTGATAAGCTGGTTGAGGATGAGCCGGAGCGGGAATGGTGACTGCTGCCACAGACCTGTGAACATATTGGGGCCTGCCCCTGTTGGTGTGGATGGCATTGGTCTCGCCAGTTCTTCTTGGGCCTGCAAAAGGCTTCCTTGTATTGTTGGACGAGCTGGCACCATTGTCAGAAATCTTGCCCATCTTTAACAGGCTCTCAATTCTCTCTCCAGCTATGACAACATCTGCAAAGCTAGTAGAAGAGAAAGCAGCCAGCCTGTCAATATATGTCCCCTGAAGGGTGTTCATAAACATATCTGTCATTTCCCTCTCAGACATAGGTGGCTGAACAGCAGCAGCCAATTGCCTCCATCTCTGGGCATACTCTCGGAAACGTTCCCTTGATGACTGGGACATTCCCATTAGGAGGGTCCTGTTGGGTGCCATATCTAAGTTGTACTGATACTGTCTAATAAAAGCCTCTGCCAGGTCCTTCCAACACCTGATAGTTGCTCTTGTCAGATGAGAGTACCATTCTCTTGAAGCTCCTGTCAAGCTATCCTCAAAATAGAACATCCAGAGCTTCTCGTCCATGGTATAGGCCTTCAGCCTTCCCAGAAATGATTGTAAATGGGTCTGGGGGCATGAAGTCCCGTTGTATTTTTCAAAACAAGGAGGCTTAAACTTATGGGGAATCCTGACCCCGTCCACCAAGCCCATGTCCATAACGTCGAAACCCAAAGAGTTTTGAGACTCTAAGGATCTTAACTTCTCAGCTATCTCATCCAGCCTTCTGTCATAAGCTTCTTCCCCAGCTCCCATTACTGTGAACTGATCCTCCTGGGGGTCTTCTTGCAGTACCCTGCCTGCAGTGGCAGTCCCTTGAACATTTGCAGGAATATTGATCTCCGGATGGAGGTGAGGTCCAAATACAGGGGGATTAACATGAGGTTGGACCCTCTCATTGTTGCTCGTGCCAGCAGTTCCTACATGTGGATCTTCTTGATTCTGCCTTTCCACCATGGCCCTCAATCTTTCCTGGCTCTGAGCCATATTGTTCATCACTTCCATGAACTGCGTCATCTGCGTTCTCATTTCCAATCTTTCGTTTGCCATTAGATTTCTAACCTCTGCAAGGTCCTGTTGTACCTGATCCATTTGTATGCCCGGAAGGTTGTTTCGGGTTGGATATCGGTGCGGACGGTTGAGGGGAAATACCCGGCGTCGAGCAATAGTTCCTGAACATCACAACAGAGTTAGCAACAATAAAACAAAAACCTACAAAACAAACAAAGGGGTTAGCATGCAATGCAGTATGCCTATTTGTTTTCAAGGTATCCGGGCTTGGCACTTGGTTTTGACCTTTCCAGACCCTTGAAGATGCTGTTGATGTTGCTCGAAGAATTCAGATGAAACAAACCAACACATATATTACAAAAAGATAGATGATACATAGTTTGTTTACAAATCATGCCCCATGGGGGGTCGAAATACAACATAAGAAAAGAAAAGTACAATGAAAAGAAAGCAACAACAAGCAAATGGTCAGACTCCAAGACCAAACTCATCCTCCTGAACTTCCTTGAGAAGTGCTTCAGTCACAGGATCAGCTGGGCGCTCTGTAAGATTCCTGATAAGGAGATTCCTTGTAGCAATAGCTGCAGTTAGTTTCTTGTGCTGACCCTGGTCCTTTGACCTCTTTACTCCAGCTCTGATCTTCAACTCTGAGATTTCCCTCTGGGCTACTGCCAGGGCTTCCTGTTGTTCTTTTGCACTAGCTTCCATCTGCTCAATCTTATCCTGAGTCCTCTTATCCTCCAAAGTACGAGCTTCGGTGATCCTGACCCACCTAGCCTGACTCTCCTTCAGATACAAATCACTCCTGGCCTTCTGGAACTGAGCTTCCTTGCAGGCATTCTTCAGAATCTGTTCTCCAGCCCTAGACTTCTTAATATAATCCTCAGACTTCTCAATTCTAGCCAAATGCTCCACTTTCAGTTTTTCCAACCTTTCAATATCCAATCTACCATCACTCCTCTCCCAGAGGGTCTTCTGTAGAGCCTGAGTCAACTTCTCATTTCTCTCTTTCAATTTCTCAAACTCCTCTAAACTGACAGTTGCTGGAGGTGGTGTTGTGGAAGGCCCAGGCATATCTTCAACAGTGAAGGGCATTCCTGTAATTTGAGCTCTGGTGTAGGACCACTCATAGTATTGGGCTGATGCCACATTGTTGCACTTCCCTAGGATGGTTACCCCCTTAGTCTGCACATTGTCCCAGGCCCAAGCTGCTTGCCTGACAACAGCCAAGTTAGGCTTGATTTCAACATAAAGGGTCTCAGTCAGATCCTGTGCCCTAGGAGGATGGACTAATGCATAGCCCAGCTGTCTTTTAAATAGCAGAGGATTATAATTGATGCACCCTTTCACTCCAATCAGAGGCACATTGGGAAATTGTCCACAGCTTGTAATGATGTCTCTGCCTTTAGTACTCTGAGTACACCATCTGATATCATCTGAGGTTAGAACAACAAGCCTCTTAGCCCAGTTTTTCTGCTGGTGAGGGTTCAGGAATGCATCAGTCTTCGGCAGATGTTTGAGCAACCAGGTATGGAACAAAGGAGCACAGCACCTCACTAATCTTCCCCTCTGTTTGTCATTCCTCTGGTGGGCTGAGTAATAAAGATCTCCCAGTAAAGTGGGCACTGGGTTTTGTAGGATGAAAAGATGGATTGCACTCTTGCTAACAAACCTGGGCTCATCTGCAAAAAGCAAAATCCCATATATGCTAAGGGCCAACAGGGCACAGACTGCCTTCCACTCCCCTAGGGAGGCTTTCAGACTAGCCTGAGAGGTCAAGAAATCCAGATGAAAACCAGAGATTCCAGCTTTGGATGTCAAATTTTGCCCAATCAGAGCTGGTTCCAGGTGTAATGCTTTGGCTACCTCCTCATTACTTGGGAAAGTCATCTCAGGGTTGAAGGGGATTCCACCCCTGATGGGTACACCAACCAATGATGAGTATTCCTCCAACAAAGGTCCCAGCTGAAAATTCTGAAATGTGAAGCACCTTAGGGGAGGATCATAGAACTGCAGGCAAGTATGTATCAAGCTCCTTTGTGAAGGGTCCAAATCCATAACCACATCCAAGATCCCTCCATAATTTTCTCTAAAAAGTGGTATATGGTCTGGAGTAATCAGGGTCTGAATCTTCCTGATGCTAGCTAGCTCAGGCTCAAAGAAGTGATAAGAGATGTTACTCTTCTTAGGTGCCATGTTGCTGAAGACTGGGTGCTGATGATGATGACTGAAGACAACACTGAAGATGGGCCACTGACAGGCAGAGACTGATGATGCAGGTAGCAGATAGCTGAAGTAAGTGTTGATGAAGATAAGTCTAAGCTGATGATGGGGTCAAAACCAAGCCAAAATGATAGGATGGATACCCTGAAAAACAAATAAACACATGTTAAAATGATGCAATGAGGATGTATGCAAATGATATGCAAGGGTTTGTGACTGAGCTGGATCTGATCAAGTGCTCTGATATAAGTCCATGTGTGTCAAGAAAACCAGATGGAGGTCTATAAGTCCAGTAACCAAGGTGGGGGACTCAAATAAAGAGTCACATATCCAGGGTTTAGAATCACAAGAACTGTTCCAACATGGAGTATTCTTAACAAAACAAAGTAACAGGGTATGCTGAGGTCAAGTGTACCTGCAAACCTGTAAACAGCCCAACCCCCTCACAGGTGGTGCTCTAAAACAAGGATCCTCAGACTTGGATCAGTTATGAGAAGTGTAAACACTTCTAACCCGGAGGTACAGTGTTTACAATAACCATAACAGTTCCTCTTCTAATTCACCTCAGCTTCTGAAGGTCAATACTAAAGGTCATCCAGACTTAGCAGGCTTCCCAGATAGCCCTAGCATTGCAGGAAATCTGCAACACAGAGTTCTCAAGAACAAACCCATATCTGAACCGTGTTTCATATTCCCGCACCAGACCGAGATGGAATGGGAAAGAATATGAACCACTCTAGCCTAGGTGTCACTCAGGTCCCAGGTATAGGACCTTAACTCTCAATGGAACACCCACCCACCAAAGCAAACAAACAGATCCAGCCAGCAGCATAGTATGACAGTATGATATATGCAAAACTATAAAGAAAGCAATAAAGCAACTGTACATAAAGCAGTAAATAAAACAAATATACAAACACAGATAGCACATAACACCCCAATAAACACAAATCAATCAAGCGCTAGGAGGAACCCACAAAAAGAACCAGAAGCCCTGGTTGCAGTAAAAGGCATCCCCAGCAGAGTCGCCAAGCTGTCGCTCCCGATAAATGGGAAATGGCCCAGATAAAGGTACAGACGCGAACGGTCGGCGAGAGGGACAATGAGAACACACAGCAGTGAACTCACTGGAGATGAAAAGAGTCGCCAGCTAGGCATTTTTATCCCGGAGGAAAGGTAATGCTGCATAGACCTAGAAAAAGATATGGACATGACGGTCGCGAACCAGAGAGACTGAGAAAGGGGGTTGGTTACAACCTGGGAAGATATTAGCACCCAGATTGTCCGTCGTACTCGACGGGATCCACGCTTAAAAGATTTATGTTTTAAAGGGGTAATGTCAGTGCAATTTGTGTATAGAAGAGCTGGAAGAGGATGTACAGGTGTCAGTGTAAAAGAAAGTGAGATGTGATAAATATATACAGTGTCAGTGTAAGAAACTGGAATAAAGAATGCTCAAGATCATGAGGCTAAAAGAATGATGCTGGAAAGAGGGGGAATGTACAGAGACTTTTGTTCGATAACTGTTAAGTTATGCCTACGTATCCTCTCGTGCAATGAGGAAGTCAGAACACCGTAGTTCGACCCAAAGAGACTGAAAGATGAATTGACTTGTGAACTGCTTACTTGTCTATGCTCAAGTGTATGACTTGTCTGGCTCAGGTGCAAACTGTCTTGCATTAGACGGAAGAAGCAAGTTCTCGTTTGTGAGTGAATGAGTTGAGAAAAGAATCCCGGAGGAGACGATTATTGTTTGTTTTTGAGTTTTCAATCTTTTATTGCTTTTGAGAGCTTGTCATAAGTTAATGAGCTTAAGCCTAAACTAATGGGTTAGTAAACTCATCACATCTTCCCTCTGATTAGGGGTAATGAGCATACCTTAAGTGTGAAGTCAGCTTCTCACACTTAATCACCATGGAGTAGGATTAAGATCATTAACCTACTTGTGATTATTTAGATGTTTTTGGTGTTTTTGTTTAGTGTTGAGTAATGAGATTAAGCCATAATCAGAGATTAAACAAACTCATTACACCATCCTAATAGAAGGATAATAGATGAGAGTGTTTAAGATGAGGAATGCTCCTCAACTTAATCCATGATTAGGGATTAAATTCATGACAAAACAAGCCTTTGATTAAGTGGATTTTATTTAATGATAAGATGAAGAAGTGAGTTTTAGGGTTTGTAAGACAACTTGAGGGGGACTTGTCCATTAACACTAGGGTTAGTCCTTCTTAACCAGTTAAGGAAGAATTAGAACCCTAATGCAAGGCCCAAGTTACAAGCTTGATGTCTTGGTGATTATTAAGTGAATTGATTAAGAGATTTAAACACATTAAGGGTTTAACACTTAGGATTAAAGTTATACACTCCATCCTAATAGAAGGATGCAGGCATAAGCTTAATCACAAAGCCTTAAAGCCTTTAGGGTTTAGTCCCTGATTATGAGGTGAGAAGAGAAGACTCAAAGAGACACAAAGGTAAGAAACTAAGCGGGGGACTAATCAAAACCCTAATCATTGTCATGCTTGGTTGTTCCTAAGGTTTGTGAGGTTCAAGAGAACGATCTTCAAAGGGTCACCAGGAAGCAGATGAATGGAGCAGAGAGAAGCAAAACAACTTGCTTCACTTAGGAAGACAAATTGCTTGAAGGAAGAAAGTAAGAGATGAACATGAATGAGAAAGCTCACTCTAGTACACATACAAAAGTGCAAGAAAGTATGCAAGAGATGAAAAGAGATTGTGAGGAGTGAAGGCAAATTCACTTCTCAAACAACTTACCACAAAAGCAAGATATGAATTATAATAATAACTAAAGAAATAAATAAATAAATAAAAAAAAAGCAAGATATGAATTATAATAATAACTAAAGAAATAAATAAAGAAAAGCAAGATATGAATTATTTGATTTAAATATAATGTTTAATAAATCACTTAACACAAAATCAAAATAATGATGATAATCAAATAATAATGGATTTGTTATATTTTTAGAAAACAAGCAAAAACAATATATAAGATAGAAACGAAAACAAAAATTTTTTTTATGAGTAAAAGAAAGGAAATGTTGGGCCGGTCAAAACCCACAACACTGGTGGGAGGGGGTTAATAGAAATAAATAAAAGGAAGGTGGCCCAACATGGGGCGGACAGGGTCAAGTACCGGGTCGGTGTGACCCGGTTCGGCCAACACACATAACAAAGGCAAGGGGAAACCCTAAATCAGCCGCTTCCAACATAAACACACAAAAACGTTCCCAAATTCATAGAAAAAACAGAGGAAACCTGTTTCCAACAATACTCTTTCTTCTTATCCCCGCTATTTTACAAATTCCAAACACAAATTCTTTCTAAAACGAACATAGTAAAGGGGAAGATGGTGTAATACCTGGCCGGAGTTGGAAGACTTTCAGTGAGGAGTCCGACGCTTGCTTCTACTCGCGGCGTCGTTGATTAGAGGAGGTGGAAGGGAAGACGGTTTGGGGTCTTAGAGGTTTATTCGTTTGCGTGAAGGTGGTGAGCGGCGGTTTCCTACGGAGATTTCGTCGCAAAAGGGCAGTGGTTCGAGTTTGAGTTGACAAAGGTTGATTTTCACGATGATGGATGGTTTTATGAGGTAAGGTATTCTGATGAACAAATCCGCTCTGTTCTGTGTTTTTTAGCTTTTCAAACGTTTCTGTGTTCTCTTCCTAAACGAAAAAAAAATCCCCTCTCGTGAACAACATTCCTCCCCTTTATAAGAGACCCTAGGGTTAGTAAAGTTGAAAAGATCTCTCCTTTAAAACGAACTGAAATGGTTCAGTCTTGACTGATTGTTTGTCCTGGACTTGAACCTTTTGATAGCCCTCTTTTGCACTCTCGGCACACTCTCTCCCTTTAGTAATCAACATAACTTGTTTACTTAGATTGTCTCTTCATGCTTTGTGCAGGTTTTTAATCCATCATCCCATCAGCCTGCAGGGTGTTGTTGAGAGTAGCAGGGCGCAGCCGAGTTAGGCATAGCAGGTAGTAGGTCTGCCTATCCCTTTTGTACTTTTGACTGCTTGTGAGGGAACAGCAAAAGAACTGTCCATGTACCTTCTGTTCTATGTCAAACCACTTGACCTTGCTGTGACAGTCTGGTTTAAATTGGTTGGAAATGAACTGAATCTTCTTTGCAGAAACCTTTTGTCCCTTTTTTATGTGATCTTGATATTGTGATCTTGCAGGTCCTAGCACATTGTGATGTGAGCTTAGTAGCTGACCTTTGGGCATTTGTGTATGCTGCAAGCAAGTAAATGCAGCTGTATGGCCTTTCCCGTGCATCCTCAATTCCAAGATTGTGCTTTTGAGTGCTGACTTTTCTTTCAAGGTAATTCCCCCTGTCCTTTTATTAAAATTTAATGAGGTCTAATGCTATTTCTTCTTCTGATTCCTCTTTATGGTACAAAAATCCTGCTGGTGCTTTAGACATTGTATACAGTTATGTTTGGATATGTTGGAAAAGGATGCTTGTTGTGGACCAATTTCAAGCTTATGATTCTTTGTTTCTTTTTCATGTTTACCACGTTTGGAGCCGGCGATTGGGGTTGGTGAAGGTTCGGATGGCTGAATTGGTTACGAGGTCGTCATTTGCAAGCTGCTTGGAAAAAGATGAGTTACAGATAGGTGATACACAACTATGTCAGGAGGATGAAAGTTTTGTACATTGTATACCGTTGGCCTTGTAACAATATAATTGTAACGTAATTGTGATGATTTCAACTTTGCTTGTAAATTTTGGTTTTCACTTCCTTTGTAACATTTGTACTTATTCTTTGAGACTGAAAGTGATGACATAAATCTTGGATTTGAACTAATCCTTTTAATGAATTGTAATTTGGAATGCAACTATCTTGACAACATTTGAGTTCAGTCATTGTTAATTGGAGATATTTTGGGAATAACACCCCAATTCTTTGTATGAAACAATCTTACCTTGAAATAACAATCTTGTTTGTCTCAAAATCATACCCCTAAAGGGGCGCGGCTTGAAAGCAAAATACAACTACTTTGACAATGACCAAATATAAAGTTTGACTTAATCTTGTCCATAGTTCAAAAGATGTGAATTCACGAATTGAGTCAATAAATTCAAACCCAAGCCAATGGTAATCCTATGTAAAGTCACTCGAATAAACAAGCTTCCTCACTTCAAATTCTGATTACTTCCCAAAATATTAAAAAGAAGTGACGATACTTCAAAATAACCTTGACATAACACTATCCCCATGACTTGAAAGACTTAAACGAGGAGACAGCAAATTTGTTTTCTTAAGCCTTTAAGAGTAATTTCGCAATTCAAAGTGCCCTAGTCCACAGTTCGTTCTCCTCAGTCTGATCATAAATTTGCATGCTAAATGATCAGAGAGGTGATAGTCTCGGTCATAATGCGTCTTCAAACCATTTCTTCTATTACCGATCAATCTCCCCATAATCCCAGGTTACACAACCTCAACCTGACGATTCGGGCGAACTATATCCGGATGTTTGAAAAGTAAAGACCATCTTGAACTGAAGCTTTGGTTTCTGGTACTTTCTGGCTGGTTTCTTGCTTCCATGCCAATCTCAGTTCTTGTGATTCTTTGACATTCTTGACTTTGAGAGGGTATAATATGATGCTTGAACACACATGGACCCCTTTGAAGTGATTGATGACCTTTGGAGTGGCTCAAGAAGCTCTTGGATTGCCTAGATCACAATCCCTAGGTGCAGATGACTTTGGACCAATGCAAAGTATTAAAATGTGATATGAGGTGCTATGATTATGTTTATGTATATGAGATGGTCACAAGCCATAGTGAATAGGTAGGGCAAATTTGGGGTGTTTACACTGAGTTGGCTGAATTAAAATCTTAGATTTGGGAGTTGCTGGATAAGAAGTTTATTGGGCCAAGTGTGTCGCCGTGGGGACCTCTAGTGTTGTTTGTAAAGAAGCAAGATGGTAGTATGCGTATGTGCATTGATTACCGCCAGTTGAATAAAGTGACCATTAAGAATAAGTATCCGCTTCCTAGGATTGATGACTTAATGGATCAACTAGTTGATGCTAGTATTTTTAGTAAGATTGATCTAAGGCCAGGTTACCATCAAATTCGATTTAAAGAAGGTGATATTCATAAGACTACATTTAGAATTCGTTAAGGACATTATAAATATGTTGTGATGCCTTTCAGAGTGTCTAATGTGCCAGGAGTATTCATGGAGTATATGAATCGTATCTTCCATTCTTATCTAGATCAGTTTATTATGGTGTTTATATATGATATTCTAATTTATTCTAAGACTGAAGATGATCATAAAGAACATTTGAGGATTGCATTGCATGTGTTGAAGGATAACAAGTTGTTTGCAAAGTTATCAAAGTGTGAGTTCTGGCTTAAGAATGTGAGTTTCTTGGGTCATGTTATTTCTGATGATGGTATAACATTAAATCCTATAAAGTAAGTGTTATGTTGCAATGGGAACCACCAAAGACAGTTACAGAGATTAGAAGCTTTTGGGCTTAGCAGGTTATTATAGAAGATTTATCTAAGGGTTTTCTAATTTGGAATTACCGTTGACTCAATTGACTAGAAAGAGTCAAGCATTTATTTGGGATACATCTTATGAGGAAAGTTTTGAATAATTGAAAAAGAAGTTGACTACGACACCAGTGTTGGTTTTGCCAAGTCCTGATGAACCATTGGTTGTGTATTGTGATTCATCCAAGATGGGATTAGGTGGAGTTTTGATGCAAGATGGTAAGGTAGTGGCTTATGCTTCAAGACAGTTGAGAGTGCATGGTGGGAAAATAGCAAGTGCACTATTTTTTGCCCACTGTAGTAATCTTAGGGAAATTCCCCGAATATCGATCTCAAGGAATGCGTATCAAATTAAGTTATTTACTATTTCAAGTTGAACAAAAAGTTTATAAGGGTTTGTTTAGATTTTATCAAAAGACTTGTAAACATAAAATCTAGGAAAATAATACTAAGGATGACAAATATGAGAATTATGCTAGGGAGGGTGTATGAGAAATTCTTATAATGACTATTTGTTTATAATCATTAAAATATCACAGTAACTAAATCATTACCGCCTTACTATGATAGTTTTCAAAGATTCCTTTAAAGAAAACCCTTTGGTATTCCTACTATACTCCAATTCCTTGATCATATAGAATGAATACCAAACATTTGTGTATCAAAACTCTTACGGTTAAATATGATATCCCAATTCCTTGGTGATATACCATAAAAAGTTTTAATTGACAAACGTTAACAGTGCATTCCTACAATTTGTTAACCGATGATTAAAAATCCAATTTTCCAATATTGATTTTTCTTACATTAAAATCAATCAATCAAAACAATGAAGAAAGAAACAGTGAAATTCATAAAATTAAGTTCAATGTCATTACAAAGAACTCAGGGACACCCCCTAGCATTGGGGGGTTTGGCCACTCATAATCCAAACAATGAAAATCACATACATAAGGAAAAGAAACATTACAATGCAAAAAGGATTGATTGGATCGTCAATTGCTTCCGCGTTTGATCGATCCGACTTCTCCTATAAAATTCTCCGTTTTCCTTTGCGTGATAATTCCCAATATTCAAAAGTGTGTTTTTCTGGTTCAGGTCACCCTAATGTATCCGATTACAAAATTACATGCGAAACGTCCAAAATGCCCTCAGCACAAGAGACCAAATAAATTTTTTTGCAATCAGGTGCCATGACACGGGCCGTGTCGTGTGACACGGGCACCCGTGTCATGCTGTTGGACTCTGTACACGTGCTATCAAGTTGGGACCTATGTCACGGGTCGTGTCATGTGACATGGGCACCCGTGTCATACTGCTGGATTCCTCATAATGTGCATAGCCTTCCTGACCGAACCGTGGTCACACCACGAACCTCAACCCTCTTTTCGGTAACCTCTCCGACTATGCTTTGGGCTTAGGTCTTCCTATCAATTTCCCCCCTTTTCATTCGGACACTCATTTTAAGGTTTTTTTGTGATTTTTCGTTGTATGCACAAGGTTGGTTGACCAATTTTTTGAGACACCGACTTTTGGGTTCAACCGTCGTTAGGCTGAATAACCGGGTGAGGGTTACCCAACTTAGAAGGATCGATTGTTTATTTATCTCCTTTTTTTTCCGGTGTCTTTTCTCTTCTTTTTTTCCGATCAACCTTGCACAACAACTAGTATAAATGAAGCCTGATTGTCATGATAAACTAATAAGGGGTACTTCTCAGATTTAAGTACCATGGCACAAATATACATGTCGGACTTGTTACTTACTCATCGGATTCAGTGTGTTTGCATTATACTTTGACATCAAGTTTTTTCTATTTCTTCACCCGATTCTTTTTCACTTAACCCTCTACACTTTTTCCTCCTCTCACTCGCAAGACATAATATCATCATATTTTTCAGCTTGGGGACGATTTCACAAGTAATTCCAATTATTCATTCAAGCAGTACAGACTCTCAATTAAAATAAACAAAACAGTAAAAACATAACACAAATAAAAACCAACAAAATAAATAAATAAACCCTCCCACACCAGAACTCATCAGTGTCCCCACTGATGGAGAACTAGTGCGAATAGGGGACTCACAGAAGCCTACTGAGGTGGTTGAGGTGGTTAGTCTCGCAGATGCATCTGCTTCAACCATTCGTGCATTTCTCCGATAAGCTTGCCTTATCGTATTTGCTCTTTCCCCTGTTGGGTTTGCTCTTCTCCTTGTCGAGTTTGCTCACTTCGAAGGAAGCACATTTCGTTTTGCATCCATTCCCAATCCTTCTCACCCATGCTCCACGACGAACCTGTTCCTTGATTGGCATTGGCCGAGTTACCAACTGGCGGCATAGGCGCCATCTCCGGTTGATAACCTTCTTATTCATCTGTACCTGCAACATCATCAAAAATAACATCGTCGTCCTATACAGGACTCTCGTATATCCAATTAGCCTCATTTTCAATGCTTATGAAATCAGGCGCAGGTAATGCCAACAAATGATGGTTACGGCTAACCAAAGAGTAATAATCATTAAAGACCTTTATCATACCTTGTGTTGTGAGGGTGGCCAGGTCGATTTTTGTTTTACCTGTAACAATAGGCTCTTCCCTCAGCAAAGCACCATATCCAAAGTGGTCGGAAATTTGGGTTATCATGCCTCCCACTGATATCTCTCCTGAGTTAGCATTTGCCACTCTTTTCAGATGGTCAGCCGCAAAAGCCGCGACATTGATCAGTTCTTTGTTGGCCATGCCATACAACAGGTATAACTCCTTCTGAGTTGCTACACCTGTGTTGTCTCCTCTACAAAACAAAGTGTATGCCAAGCCTTTCTGCGCATATCTGAAGCAAGGGTTGTGGATGCACGATGCCTTTTCCGCCTTTGCGACATACTCGAGATTTCCCGTGATAGCTCTCCAGAACTCACCTGCAGCAAAATTAGTTGGGGGAGCTCCAGGTCCGAAGCTAGGCAGCTTCAGGACTTCTCCCAGTTCCGCTAAGGATAATGAGTGAGTAGTATTAAACAGATGGAACCTTAATGTTCCAAAATATTCCTCATCGGACCCCGTCCACCTTTGCTTCAACTGAAACTCCAAAGAACTCAAAAATTCGAAAGTTATGCGCTCATAGGTCGGTGCTTCAAATTGCATAAATTCAAGCATGCCTAAAGTGTGAAACATCCTATGAACTTCGAATCTCAGCCCTAAGTTATCAAGCGTGTCATTACAGATATACCTTGCGGGAATTAACTTACGTTTGACCAATATGGAGTATTTCCGTTGATGCTCCAGCTCCTCGAACAAGATGTCATGAGCATTTGCCATACGGTGTGCCCTCTTCTGGGGGCGAGATGGCTCCACTACGGCCTTTCCAGTGTCTCTTCTTGGAGGCATTCTTGACTACCTGCAAAAATGAACAAACAAAATTCAAAATTTGAATTAAGAAAAAATGTCACCGTAGGAGTGACAAGGGAGATGAGGGGAGCACTCTTTGTGAAGGGAGTATAGAGTTTTGGTGAATGGGTGTTGGAGGAATTGAAGGTTCTTTGGTGTGGTGACAATGGAGGCTAGGGTTTTAGAAGAGGAGAGAGTGGAGAAGAAAGCAATGTTTTGTGAAAAATAAAATTGAAAAATGCAATTAAGGGTAAATGAGTGGTTTAGTGATAAAAAATCGTGGGCCCTACTCATTAAAAGTGTAAAAAAATTTGAAAAAATTTGACCCGCACTCCTGACACGGGCCGTGTTGCGCAACACGGGCACCTGTGTCAGGCTCCTGCATCCATAAAACAAACATTAAAAGGAAGGGGTTGATCAGACTCTGCAACACGGGTCGTGTTGCACAACACGGGCCGTGTTGCACAACACGGGTACCCGTGTTGCACCCCTGTATTCCACATGGCCTTGGCTTCCAATCCCCATCTCTTCCTGACACGGGCCGTGTCATGGGACACGGGCACCCGTGTCAGGGCCCTGACTTTTCGGAAAAAAACGCATTTTTCACCATTCAGACCATTTTTCTTTCTTTTACCGACTCTGTGAGACGTTGCTTCAGCCTACCTACAAAATGAACAAATATACATTAAATGAAACCATCGTGGGTTGCCTCCCACGCAGCGCTGCATTTAACGTCGCATGGCTCGACGGTCATTCGTCCTACTGGCTAAGACGAATGACATTTGCATAATCTCTAGGTTGTCCTTGAACATAAGGCTTCAACCTTTGCCCGTTCACTTTGAAGATGTCTCCGTTAGCTTGATTCTTTATCTCGACTGCCCCATGCGTGAAGACTCGATGCACCTCAAACGGTCCCGACCACTTAGATTTGAGTTTCCTGGGAAAGAGTTTCAGCCTTGAGTTATACAGTAAGACAAGTTGTCCTTCGAAAAATTCTTTCGTTTGAATTCTCTTGTCATGCCATTTCTTTGTTTGATCTTTGTACATCTTAGCATTCTCATATGCCCGGTTCCGGAATTCCTCCAATTCATGTAGTTGGAGTATGCGAGATCTTCCGGCATTAGCTAGGTCCATATTCAAATACTTAGTAGCCCAGAAAGCCTTGTGTTCAAGTTCCAACGGTAAATGACATGCCTTTCCATAAACCAGCTGATACGGTGACATGACGATCAGTGTTTTAAAGGCCGTTCGGTATGCCCATAGAGCGTCCTCCAACTTAACAGACCAATCCTTTCGAGACGTGTTGACTATCTTTTTCAGGATTTGTTTGAGTTGTCTATTTGATACCTCTACTTGGCCACTTGTTTGCGGATGGTATGGAGTGGCTACCCGGTGTTTCACGTTATACTTTTGTAGAAGCCTCTCCATGAGGTGATTTAGGAAATGAGTTCCTCCATCACTTATTAAAGCTCTTGGTACACCAAATTTTGCGAATATATTATCCTTTAAGAATTTGGTAACCACTTTCGCATCGTTGGTGGGCAATGCCACCGCTTCAACCCACTTTAACACGTAATCCACCGCAACCAAGATGTATGTCTTTCCGAATGACTGAGGAAACGGTCCCGTGAAGTCTATCCCCCACACATCAAATAACTCTACTTCAAGCATAGAATTTTGGGGCATTTGATTCCTTCTTGATATGTTTCCGGTCCTCTAACATCTGTCACACTCCTTTACCAACTGCTGAGCATCTTTGAATAAGGTAGGCCAATATAGCCCTGATTGAAGGACTTTACCCACTGTCCTATCACCACTAAAATGCCCTCCGTACTCGGAATCATGACATGCTTTTAATACATCTTTCTGTTCTCCTTCGGGTTTACACCTTCTGACCAAACCATCCACTTCTCTTTTATACAGATAAGGATCATCCCACAGATAAAACCTGCAATCATGAACAAACATTTTTCTTCTGTTAGTGTCAAAACCGTCGGGTATAATACCACCGACCATATAGTTCGCATAATCCACAAACCATGGAACACCAATCACAGATAGGATGTGTTCGTCTGCGAACTCATCCTTTATAGGATGTTTATCCTCATTTTCTTCGATCGGTGACATCCGTGACAGGTGATCTGCTACAGTGTTCTCACAACCTTTTTTATCACGAATCTCAACATCAAATTCTTGAAGGAGTAGAATCCACCTCAAAAGCCTAGGTTTTGAATCCTGTTTGGCAAAAAGATATTTCAAAGCAGCATGGTCAGTATAAACAATCACTTTTGAACCCAACAGATATTGCCTGAATTTATCAAAGGCATAAACCACAGCTAGCAACTCCTTTTCGGTAGTCGCGTAATTAATCTGAGCAGGGTTCAAAATGTGACTAGCATAATAAATAACATGCAACAACTTATTCCTACGCTGCGCCAATACAGCTCCCACCGCAATATCACTAGCATCTCACATAATTTCAAAGGGTAGGGATCAATCGGGAGCAATAACAATAGGTGCCGACACTAATTCTTTTTTAAGTGTCTCAAAAGCATCGGTGCACTTCTTATCAAACACAAAAACCTTATCTTTAACCAATAGAGTAGTTAAAGGTTTGGCTATCTTTGAGAAGTCTCTTATGAACCTGCGGTAAAAACCCACATGTCCTAAGAAGCTTCTTATACCTTTCTCGTTAATCGGTGGTGGTAGCTTTGAGATTACTTCCACTTTCTCTTGATCAACTTCGATCCCTTTTTGTGAGATCTTGTGACCAAGAACAATTCCTTCTCGTACCATGAAATGACATTTTCCCCAGTTAAGGATCAAATTACTTTCCTGACATCACTGTAAAACAAGTGAAATGTTAGCTAAACAGTTATCAAATGAAGATCCGAACACAGAGAAATCATCCATGAACACTTCCATGTGCTTCTCTAGCATATCAGCAAAAATGGATGTCATGCATCTTTGGAACGTAGCGGGGGCATTACACAGCCTGAATGGCATCCTCCTATATGCAAAAACACCATAAGGACATGTAAACACCGTCTTCTCTTGATCCTCCGGTGCAACTGCAATTTGATTGTATCCGGAGTAACCATCCAAAAAACAATAGTAATCATGTCCCGCTAGTCTCTCCAACATCTGGTCAATGAATGTCAACGGAAAATGATCTTTTCTCGTAGCCAAGTTCAATCTTCTATAATCAATGCAAACTCTCCATCCAGTAACAGTTCTTGTAGGAATCAACTCATTTTTTTCATTAGTTATTACGGTTGTTCCACCCTTTTTGGGCACCACATGGACCGGGCTCACCCAAGCACTATCTGATATAGGATAGATCAATCGTGCATCTAATAGCTTAACAACTTCCTTTCTCACAACCTCCTTCATCACAGGGTTCAATCTCCTTTGGGGCTGCACAACCGGTTTGCGATCTTCTTCCATGAGTATTTTGTGCATGCACACAGTAGGACTTATACCTTTAAGGTCTTCAATTTTCCACCCAATTGCTCCCTTGAATTTCTTAAGAACTCCAATCAACTTGTCCTCTTGCAAACTTTTCAAATTAGCGCTAATAATAGCAGGACATTTTTCTTCAATGTCGAGAAAGACATATTTAAGATTCTCAGGTAGTTGTTTCAATTCTGATATCTTCGGCTTGTCTTCACCTTCATCAACCATTATAGGTTGTCTTAGCTCTTCCCACCGATGCATTCTAACTCTTTTCAGGATTGGTTGAGTTTCAAGCATTGCTACCACTTCCATATCACTACTTTCAACTTCCTTATCATCTTCAAAAATAGACATACTCAATACCCTTTCTAGAGGAAATTGGGATACACTCTCTAAATGTTCACTAGCTTCCACTTGTTCTAACACTTGTATGTTACTACTAGTGCCAACATCATCTTTATACTTCAAAGTGTTCCTAACATCAATTTTTAACTCTTCATCGTACAATTTCAAAGTGAGTGTTCCCCCTTCCATATCTATCAGAACTCTCCCGGTTTCTAAGAATGGTCTGCCCAAAATTAAAGGAATTTCTTCATCTTCAGGCATTTCAAGAATCACAAAATCAACCGGAAACACAAACTTGTCCACTTTAACCAGGACATTATGGACTACTCCATATGGCCACCTCACAGAATGGTCTGCAAACTGGAGAGTCATCCGAGTATCTTGGACAACACCAATACCCAACTTTTTGTAGATGGATAGAGGCATTAAACTAATGCTCGCTCCCAAATTAATGAGAGCTCTCTTGAATGACCTGTCACCGATGGTGCATGGAATAGTGACAACTCCTCTATCTTTTTTCTTCACCGGAATCTTTAGTCCCTACAAAATAGTACTACAAGTTTCGGTTAGAATAATAGGTTCAGCTCCCATGGTCCTCTTTTTAGCAATGATATCTTTCATGAATTTGGCATAGGTGGGCATTTGCTCAAGTGCTTCAAGTAAAGGAATATTCAGCTCCAGCTTCTTAAACAACTCTAGGAATTTCTCAAAATTCTTCTCTTGCTGTCCTTTCTTTTTGTTTCTTGTTGGATAAGGAAGTTTGATCACCGGTTTTGGTTCTACCGTTTTTTCTTTGATTTCCGGTGCTGGGGTTACTTCTTCCTCTTCTTCAACAACTTCATTCTCTTTTATTTCCAGTTCCACTTCAATCATTTGATTTTCACTCTCAGAATTATCTTTCACCTCTTCAGTATCTTTACCTCTTCGTGTTGTAACTGCATTGACTTTGTGATTATCTCTTGGATTTGTTACAGTTGCACTCGGAAGAGCCCCTGGAGTTTGGGGAATAACAAGATGTTGGGCAATTTGGCTCAATTGCACTTCAAGGTTATTGATAGAGGCTCTAGTATTCTTGATGTTACTCCTCGTTTCTTCTTGGAATTGAGAATTGTGAGCCACCATCTTTTCAATGGCAATTTCCCAATCAGCCTTTCTTGGAACTGGTGGCTGGTATTGTTGTTGCTGGGGCTGATATTGTTGCTGGCCTTGAACCGATTTTTGAATGTTCCCTAGTTGATCTTTCCAAGAGAAGTTGGGATGATATTTCCACCCCAGATTATACGTGTTGGCATACGGATTGTTCAGCCTCAACATATTAATTTGTTCAACCTGTTCTTGAGTTTCCAAACAATGCATGGCAAAGTGTGGTCCACAACAAATCTCACAAATAACTGCTTGAACTGGTTCCACCTGAGCCACTGTCTGTGTGCCAAGATTCATCTTCTTCAGCCTTCTATCAACTTCTGCAGCAATTTGATCTTCCATTTTCACAACTTGCTCTGTCATCCTTAAATCAATCTTACCATTTGGTTGACTCACTGTGCGATCATACAATTCAATATGTTCATTAGCAGCAATAAATTCTATGATTCTTTTGATACCAGTGGCTGTTGAAAAGTTTGTTGAGCCACCTGCAGCAGTATCTATAAGTTGTTTTGTCCTGAGTCGCAACCCATTCACAAAGTTTTGCATCTTCTCGGTCGCGTCCATATTATGAGTAGGACACGCAGTCAAACACCTTTTGAATCTTTTATATGCATCTCCAAGTGATTCACCCTCTTTTTGTTTAAAATTGACAATATCGTATCTCTTCTGGATGAATACTGAAGCCGGAAAATATTCGTTGAGGAATGTTGTTTTTATCTCTAGCCAAGTCGTGATACTAGCAGCTGGTAGTGAATAAAACCATTCTTCTGCATCATCAGTAAGTGTAAAAGGAAACATCACAAGTCTTTTTGCTTCCTCAGAATGACCTTCAATCTTCAAAGATGTAGTGGTAGTCAGGAATCTCTGAAGATGCTTGTTGGCATCCTCATTGATTCTTCCAGCGAAAGGTTTGCTCTCCAACTGGCGAATGGTGGACGGATGTAACTGGAAGTGAGAAAAATTCACCGGTTGGTTAACAATAGTCATCCGGTTAGGTTGGACATTAGCCCCTCCATAATCTCCTAACAGCCTTTCTACAGGAGGTTGGTTTCCTGCCATGTTATCAAATCCTGGATTGGTCTCCCTGTCTGAGTCAGAGTCACTATGCTCAGAGTGCACAGATACGTCGTCCTTCGTTTCCTGATTCAGGACACTTGAACCAGTATCAGCCAGTCTATCCATTCTTGCCTTGCAGCGTCTCTCGTGCAAAGCTCTTTCTGGTTCTGCGTCAAAGGAAAACTTAGTTGAGGCCTGACCTCGCATAAACAGTTAGACACAAGTTAGATAACAAAATTTCAATAACACTAAAATAATAAACAAATATTACAATAAAATTTTAGTCGCAGAGCAACAAAATTTCAATTGAAATAAGAAAATTAACTTAATTTTTGACAGTCCCCGGCAACGGCGCCAAAAACTTGGTGGGAAAATAGCAAGTGCACTATTTTTGCCCACTGTAGTAATCTTAGGGAAATTCCCCGAATATCGATCTCAAGGACTGTGTATCAAATTAAGTTATTTACTATTTCAAGTTGAACAAAAAGTTTATAAGGGTTTGTTTAGATTTTCTCAAAAGACTTGTAAACATAAAATCTAGGAAAATAATACTAAGGATGACAATTATGAGAATTATGCTAGGGAGGGTGTATGAGAAATTCTTATAATGACTATTTGTTTATAATTGTTAAAATATCACTGTAACTAAATCATTACCGCCTTATTACGATAGTTTTCCAAGATTCCTTTAAAGAAAACCCTTTGGTATTCCTACTATACTCCAATTCCTTGATCATATAGAATGAATACCAAACATTTGTGTATCGAAAGTTTTACGGTTAAATATGATATCCCAATTCCTTGGTGATATACGATAAAAAGTTTTAATTGACAAACGATAACAGTGCATTCCTACAATCTGTTAACCGATGATTAAAAATCCAATTTTCCAATATTGATTTTTCTTACATTAAAATCAATCAATCAAAACAATGAAGAAAGAAATAGTGAAATTCATAAAATTAAGTTCAATGTCATTACAAATAACTCAGGGACACCCCCTAGCATTGGGGGGTTTAGCCACTCATAATCCAAACAATAAAAATCACATACATAAGGAAAAGAAACATTACAATGCAAAAAGGATTGATTGGATCGTCAATTGCTTCCGCGTTTGATCGATCCGACTTCTCCTCTAAAATTCTCCGTTTTCCTTTGCGTGATAATTCCCAATATTCAAAAGTGTGTTTTTCTGGTTCAGATCACCCTAATGTATCAGATTATAAAATTACATGTGAAACGTCCAAAATGCCCTCAACACAAGAGACCGCATAAAAAAATTTGCAATCAGGTGCCATGACACGGGCCGTGTCGTGTGACACGGGCACCCGTGCCATGCTGCTGGACTACGTACACGTGCTATCAAGTGGGGACCTATGACACGGGCCGTGTCATGTGACACGGGCACCCGTGTCATACTGCTGGATTCCTCATAATGTGCATAGCCTTCCTGACACGGGCCGTGTCAGGCTTCTGGACCCCCTCTTTCTCCGTTTCTTCGCACCCGAATCGCCGTTTCCTTCGTATCTGATCACCGACTTGATATCTGCTTGAAAATACACTAAAAACGACCAAATTAAACGCACCAACAATATAAACGAATACACGTAACATCCTTGCCACATAACGAAATAACACAAAATAATCTAAACATAAGACTCGAAAACGCACAAAAACATAGAAAAACAATAACTAACATGACTTGAAATAATAACTGGAAATCACCGATCAGTGCACGAGAGGAATTATCCTACTCATGATCTTGAATTAGCTGTAGTGGTTTTTGTGTTGAAGATTTGGAAGCACTATTTGTATGGGTCAAGATTTGAAGTATTTAGTGACCATAAAAGTTTGAATTATTTGTTTGACCAAAAAAAGCTGAATATGAGGCAGAGAAGATGGTTAGAATTTCTGAAAGATTATGATTTTAATTTAAGCTATCATTCGGGTAAAGCTAATGTAGTAGCAGATGATTTAAGTCAGAAGACAATTCATATGCCAACATTGATGGTGAAACAAATGGAGTTAATTGAACATTTTAGATATTTGAGCATGGTTTGTGAGACAACACCTGAGAGTTGATTCGGGTCAGAGAACTAGTGGGGAAGATGCTCTTGCTAGTATTGTTTGTTTCAAGTGTGGACAAGATGGACACAAGAGTAATGTGTGTACTGCTGAGGTGAAGCGTTGTTTCCGTTGTGGAAAAGTTGGGTATACGATATCTGATTGCACGCATAAAAAGATGATATGCTTTAACTATAGTGAAGAAGGGCATATTGGTAGTTAGTGCTAGAAGCCGAAGAAAGCAAAGTCAGGAGGAAATGTGTTCGCTTTAGCTGGAACTTAGACAATTAATAAGGACAAGCTCGTCAGAGGTACGTGTTTCATTAATAGTATTCCTTTAATTACTATTATTGACACGAGTGCTACCCATTGTTTTATTGCTGCTGATTGTGTTAAGAGGTTAGGTCTTGAGTTGTCTGAGATGAAAGGAGAAATGGTCGTAGAGATTCCGGCTAAGGGATCGATGACTACTTCTCTAGTGTGTTTGAGTTTCATGTTGTCTATCTTTGATAGATATTTTTATGTTGATATGGTGTGTTTACCGTTGGCTGGGATGGATGTAATCCTAGGTATGAACTGGTTAGAGTATAACCATGTTCAGATTAATTCCTTTTGTAAGTCAGTGAGGTTTTCTACTCCAGAAGAGGAAGGAGTTGGATTATTGTTGTTTAGAGAGTTGCAGAATTTGATGAAAGAGGAACCCTAGATGTTTACGTTGATGGTGTCATTGTCAATAGAGAGTAAAGATAAGATTGAATAGTTGCAAGTAGTGAATGAATTTCCTGAGGTGTTCCTTGATGAAATTCCTGATGTACCACCTGAGAGAGAAGTTGAGTTTGCGATAGACCTGTTTCTATGGCACCGGTTAAGATGCCCGCATTTGAGTTGGCTGAATTAAAGAAGCAGTTGGAAGAGTTGCTGGTTGTAAGACCTAGTGTATCTCCGTGGGGAGCTCCAGTTTTGTTAGTTTAGAAGAAAGATAGAAGTATGAGGCTTTGTATGGATTATAGAAAGTTGAACTAGTGACAATTAAGAACAAATATTAGTTACCAAGAATAGATGATTTAATGGATCAATTGGTAGGTGCTCGTATGTTTAGCAAGATTGATTTGAGATCGGGCTATCATCAGATTAAGGTGAAAGATGAGGATATTCAGAAGACGACATTCAAAACACGGTATGGACATTACGAGTATTTAGTGATGCCTTTCGATGTAACTAATGCACTGGGTGTATTCATGGAGTACATGAATCATATTTTACATGCTTATCTGGACTGTTTTGTAGTTGTGTTTATAGATGATATTTTGGTTTACTCTAAGTCAGAAGAAGAGCATGCAGAATATTTGAGAACAATATTAGAAGTTTTGAAGGATAAGAAGTTGTATGCGAAATTGTCCAAGTGTGAATTTTGGTTGAAGGAAGTCAGTTTTCTTTGTCATGTGATTTCAGGTAGTGGTATTGCGGTAGATCCTTCTAAGATAGATGTTGAGTTGCAATGGGAAACTCAAAAGTCGGCTACTGAGATTAGAAGTTTCTTGGGTTTGGCCGATTATTACCAAAGGTTCATTGAAGGATTTTCTAAGTTGGCACTTCCGTTGAATCGGTTTACTTGTAAGAGCAAATCTTTTGTGTGGGATGTCCAATGTGAGGAAAGTTTTGCAGAGTTGAAGAAGAGGTTGACGTCGGCTCTGATTTTGACTTTACCGAATTTGGAGGAACCATTTGTTGTGTATTATGATGCTTCGTTGATGGGTTTAGGAGGTGTTCTTATGCATAATGGTAAGGTGATTGCTTATGCTTCGAGAAAATTGAGGATTCATGAAAAGAACTATCCTACACATAATTTGGAACTTTCTACAGTTGTTTTTGTATTGAAGATCTGAAGGCAATATCTTTATGGTTCTAGATTTGAAGTGTTTAGTGATAAGAGTTTAAAGTATCTGTTTGATCAGAAAGACTTGAATATGAGGCAACGAAGATGGTTAGAACGGTTGAAGGACTATGATTTGGGTTTGAATTACCATCTAGGTAAAGCTAATGTTGTAGCAGATGCATTGAGTCAGAAAACGTTGCATATGTCGGCAATGATGGTTAAGGATTTAGAGTTGATTGAGCAGTTTCGAGATATGAGTTTAGTTAGCGAAGTGACGCCGAAGAGTGTTATGTTGGGTATGTTGAAGATTATTAATGATTTTTTAGACAATATTAGAGAAGCTCAGAAGTTGGAGGTGATATTAGTGGATATAATAGTTGATTGCGGTGAATTGGAGAAGAATGGTTTTAAGTTAGATGCGCATGGTGTTTTGAGACAGCATGATAGGATTTGTATACCTGATGATGCTGAAATGAAAAGGGTGATTCTTGAGGAAAAACATAGAAGTAATTTGAGTATTCATCCAGGAACGACTAAGATGTATCAAGATTTGAAGAAGCTGTTTTGGTGGTCTGGGATGAAGAATGATGTTGCATGTTTTGTGTATGCCTATTTGATTTGTCAAAAGTCGAAAGTTGAACATCAGAAGCCTGCTAGTTTGATGCAACTGTTGGAAATTCCAGAATGGAAATGGGATAGCATTTCTATGGACTTTGTAACCGGATTTCCTAATACTTCAAGAGGACATGATTCGATTTGGGTGATTGTTGATAGGCTTACAAAGTCGGCTCATTTTATTCCTATTAACATCAGTTTTCCAGTATCGAAGTTGGCTGAGATTTATATCAGAGTGATTGTGAAGTTGCATGGTGTTCCTTTATGTATTGTGTCGAATCGAGATCTGAGGTTTACTTCATAGTTTTGGAAGAGTTTACAAGAAGCGTTGGGTTCTAAGTTGTGGCTGAGTTCAGCGTATCATCCTCAGACAAATGGTCAATATGAGAGGACGATTCAGTCGTTGGAGGATTTTTTGAGAGCTTGTGTACTTGAGCAAGGAGGTTCGTGGGATACTTATCTTCCATTGATCGAGTTCACGTATAATAATAGTTATCATTCTAGTATAGGAATGACACCTTTTGAGGCATTGTATGGTCGGAGGTGTAGGACTCTGTTGTGTTGGTATGAATCCGGTGAGAGTGTGGTGCTTGGACCAGAGATAGTTCGAGAGACTACCGAGAAGGTAAGGTTGATTTGAGAGAAGATGAAAGCTTCTCAAAGTCGGCAAAAAATTTATCATGATAAGCAAAGGAAAGATTCAGAATTCCAAGCGGGTGATCATGTATTTTTAAGAGTTACGCCTGTAACTAATGTTGAACGAGCATTGAAATCTAAGAAGCTTACTCCTTATTTTATTGGTTCGTATCAGATTTCTGATAGAGTTGGGAATGTTGCTTATAGAGTGGCTTTACCGCCAAATTTTTCGAATTTACATGATGTGTTCCATGTGTGGCAACTTCTGAAGTATATTTCCGATACTTCTCATGTGATTAGTATGGATGATGTACAAGTACGGGATAATCTCACTGTGGAGACAATGCTGGTATGAATTGAGGATTGTGAAATGAAGACCTTAAGAGGCAAAGATATTTCTTTAGTTAAAGTTGTTTGGTTGAGCGTTGCCGGAGAAAGTATAACTTGGGAATTGGATAGCAAGATGCAGGAATCATATCCTGAGTTATTTGAGCAAGGTAATATTTTCGAGGACAAAAATGTTCTAAGTGGGGGAGAGTTGTAACGCCCGTATTTAATTAATTAATTTAATTAAATATTATTGCGTATTTTTCCCGATTATTTGTTGTTCAGTGTTGTTGTGTCGTTAAGTTGTTTAAGCTGTTTAAGTTGATATTACGTTGCGGGTTAAGTTGCGTTTGGGTTATTTAATTAATTAAGTCAAATAAATAAAATAAGTGTTAATAGTATAATATTAAGTTGGATTTAGTTGTAGTGTAAGAGTAGTAAGTTGTGGGGGTGCTGTTTTAGGCCCGTTAGTAATTTAGTTGATTAGTGAGAGTTTAGTAAAAATAAGCTGAAAACCTAATTAGGATAATCAGAATTTTTGGTGAGAACAACAAGTCTTAGAGGAAGAACAAGGAGAGGCTAGGTTGGATTTTTGTAGAGATTTTGGACTGTAGATTCGAGCTGCCTTCAATCCAAGGTAAGGGTGGGGTTCAAATTCCATAACTGGGACTAGATGATATGTATATGGGTTGGGTTTTCGTATGATTTTGTTGCTGTGTTTTGTATGTGTTGTTGTTGTTGTTGTTGATTTTCGTGATGATATCTCATGAAGAAGGTTGTGCTCTTGTTTTATTGTTGTTCTGAAAACTATTATGTTGTGGAAATTGTTGTTGTATCTATGTTGTTGAACTAGTTGTTGTAGAAAATCATGTAGAGAAAGAAGTTAGGGCTCGTAAAATCTGTTGTAGAGATTAATAGATGAATAGATACATAGGATTTATAGTGTAAAATCGATGTAAAGACCCCAATAGGCTTGAATGGAATGCTGAAGTTGTATGATTCGTAGCAGAAGAGAAATTTGTATGCTCTTTGGTGTTTTGCGTAACAGATTTGGAATTACGTGTAACAAGGGCATTACGCGTAACACACCCTAGTATGCAGGAATTACGCGTAACAAAGTAGGTATTACGTGTAAGGAGTAAGGAATTACGCGTATGGGCAGAGTGAGTGCAGAAAAATGCAGTTTTGGCAATTCGTCCTGTTTTCACATTTATTTCTAGCTGAGTTGATCTTAGACTTTAAGTAGAGATAAAATAAGTTGATATAGTAGGTTTAAGGATTAAAAAAATAATTAATTTAGGAATCTAATTGATTAAGCCGTAATTAGTTGTTTTCCATGTTGAAGTTGTATTAAGTTATTATTCGTCGTGATGTCCCGATCTTAGGGAAGATTATCAAGTTGCAGGTCGATTGACCAACGATGAATTATATTATTAAGTTGTTAAGTTGTCAAGTTGTTAAGTTGTTGTTCATGTTGTTATTTTATTCCATTCATAGTTGCATACATTTGCATATTTTCAAGTTGGAGTGAATGCTCGATTCAAGTTGGCCTAGATTGGCAAATAAGTTGTTGATGCCTCGATAACCTGGCAAGATTTGAAGTTGGGAGTTTACTCCAAATGGTACCACATGCATATATAAGTTGAGTCGCATTGATTCACATTTTATTTATGTTGTTATTGGTTGTTGGTTGAAAGTTGTATGTTGATGTTGCTTGTTGTTTAAAGCGGGTGTGTAACACCTCATATAATATATATAGAGAATAATATCATACATGTGTTAATTTTTGGTACTGACACCATCATAAGTGCATAATAGCATAATTCACATTCTTGACCAATACTAAACACAATACAAACTATGGTGCAAGACATGGAAATTATACTAAAACAAGAATACTAAGATCAATACAATATCCATTATTGTACAAAGATACTGAAATACATAACGGAGGACTAAAAACTATGCTTTACTTGAAACATCCTGAGGATAGCTCCACTTGTAAATCAAACATGCAAAAGAAACCTGGAAAGCAACAATAATAGTGGGGTGAGATAACAACATCTCAGTGGGTTCCCTAACTTAGAGTTCTCTCGGCTCTAAAGGTTCTATCAAACCTACCTCAAGTCTTTGGAAAAGGAAAACGACCTTGAGTTCATACATCTCGCACTCCTTGGGACCACATCCAAGAGTTCTAAAAATCCTACTATCACTAGCTAGGATAAAACCTTTAAACTTCTCGTAGGACCCGATATAACACCCATCTCAGGCGACTACCATGCTTCCCGTGGGACTCAGTGTAATACCCACCACAAGCCTAAACGAATCTGATGCTACCTGTGGGACTCAGTGTAATACCCACTACATGACTTACTCGAGACCTTTCGGAGGACACCGCGTATTACACGTCAACAATTTCGCAACAACCTAGGATAAACCTAAGCATCTCACAAGTTATACCATCTAACAATTCTCTAGTCACAATATTAGGCCATACTATTGGTTTATAGTAAGTTTCCCCACTCTTCTCCATTCTCGATACTTTTAATTATATAGTTTCCAAACATATATTTCTAATGTTTTAGTTTAATCATTACCATTAAACAATCCTCTCCATAAACTCATTGTTTCTTCTTTTGTTCAATTCTCACAATTAACGCATGTTCCCCAATTTGATTAATACCATCATTCCTTAACTAACCATATTACAGTTAAATGGAAAAGTTGGGTAAAAGTCGGCTCAAAAATAATATCTATTGGCATCATCAATTAGTAAATATTTTTAGCTTAGAATCGATACATGGAACAATAAAAACGGATACCCGAATCACAAGTTACGAATTAAAACACAAAATAACAACTTCCAATTCTCGCTGAGCGAGGGGTCTTCTCGCTGAGCAAGCAACTCCCTGTATTCTTACCTTCCCAGAATTTAACCTGCTCGCTAAGCGAGCTATGCAAAAACAGCAGAAAACCAGTCGCGAATGGAACTTCTCCAAAGGTCCAAAACTCAATCAAAACCTCACCAAACAGAGGGACTAACTACCAAACATGTATATGAACATATATTAACCAACATTGATTTTATCGAGTTTTAACTATTTAATCTTTCAATTTCTAAGATTTTCTACAAAACCCTAAAAACCATAAACTCAACCAAAACTCAAAGAAAAGGTTTCTAACTAAGAACCCACCTTGCAATCGATGAGGAGGTTGGTGAAGATTTGATGAAGAAATGGTGGTGATTCTTGATCTTGAAGCTTCTAGGGTTTTCTCCATTCTTTCCTTCTTTTCTCTTTTTCTCTTATCTTCCTTTCTCTTCTATTTTCCTTACCAACTTTCTTTTCTTTTTCTTTTTATATCACATAACTTGTGTTTCTTCCTTTTATAACCAAACAATGTATAATATACCGATATACAATAGTTAGTATTCTAACGGGCCCAAATTCAGAGTATCTAAAAAATGTCTCTGAGTCGAATATTTAATAAAGCCTCTGAGTCAGATAATACTAAATTAATTAATTTAAGTTCGTCGGTTGCTCTAATTATTTCAATTGAAAACTCTCAGAGTACAACAGAACCTTATTAAACTTAATTAATATTATCCAGAGCACTTAATTAAATACGGGGTATTACATCCTCCCCTCCTTGAATTGAAATTTGTCCTCGAATTTCCTTTACCCATCCACAACGACAATTTACAACACTATCTTAGATCCACACTTATCCTTAATTCTCTTACATATCCTGACATACTCAAATTTAAATTTGACTTCGCGGCTCAAAATCCTCGTTTCATAACAAATCAAACCTCGTGTCCTTACTCATACGCTCGTTTCCAATATTGGGTTAACTTCCAACTTACCATTTCCTCAATTCATCTGTTGCTTCATACTTAATCACTTAGGCTCATTCCTCCTTCGAAGAAACATACCATGCTAAACCCTTCCATTGACAAAGTTCCATAAGGTATCTTACCATAGACAACCCACTTAGAATAATATTCTCTTACTTCGACACTTATAAATAAATCTCTTCAAATCCTCATAATCTGACAAGACTTCTTTTATCTGTCTCTCTCCACTATGTTTCCAAAGCCTAACAGTGGAGATACCATAAATTCTCAAACAATACTAAGTAACTGATAGTCTGCGGAGAAAACACTTATCCATCAGAGCCCTCCCCAACCAATAGAATAAGAACTTGCAAACATGCAACGATAGAACAATTCACTTGTCAACCGCTTAATAACAACATCGTCCATACTCTCCAATGACAGAGATACAAGGATCTGTACTATTACAATCCTACTAATACATTCCAATCCCATTCTAAACTCGAAACAATTTATCTAGTTAAGCTTAACCAATCTGACCATGATCACTATTCTCCATACCAATTCTCTTCACAGAATTCCATTCACTCAAGTTTCTGCTAACACAAGGTCTCCATCAATAACAATGCAGTCACGCCATAAAACTTACAATAACCAGTGAGTCACCAATACCAAACTTAAATCTTCCTTAGTATGCATGCAGATTTCCATAACACTTGCCTTTGAAGACCATACAAAACTTCTCGTTCAAATCCTTTTCTCTCAAGGGTCTCGTTCCTTTGACGATCCAATTTGCATGCATAACTTAGGAACATTCATTTCTCACTCTTACTTAGAAGGTAAATTAAAATCCATATCTATGAGTACAACTCAACTGCACCCAATTGGTATTACTCTTACGGGTTCCTTAACTTGATGTTAAGAATTAACGATGCTAACATTGACCAATTGTTTATCGCTTATCCACATAAGTTCAAACACCAAAACATTTCCGGAGAGATCAACACTTTGTGATCCTTGTATAACCTTGCAACTTAAATTCTTCTATAATCGCAATGACGATACACCAATTATCCAGATCCTTTACTGTCTACCAAACATGCTCAAAGGAAAGTTTAACACTTTATCCACTGACGCACACTTTATCCACTGACGCTTCGAACGAAAACCAAAACAAAATTATAGTTCAGAAAGTACGATTTTCTAAGGTCCCCAACAACAGTCATGTGTCAACGATTTCCTATCCGAGGCTAAGCGATCGAACACAACTGAACTAGTTCTTCTCATAACAAATAATCTAAATCAAAGTTACCAATTCAGACCACATCATCTTGAAAGATGATTCTCACTATTGATATCCATACATGAGCACAAACGCTCGACGTTCACCACTCGAGATAACACAATGGGGCACCACATGCAGATCACAACTCTAACTAGCGACAAAGTAGGACTACCATTCTATCATGGTCACAACACGAATACTAAACGGAATGGCTTGATTTCACTCGCACAATGACGTTATCAAAAGGGTTTTAGTTGCAAGATAACACTTGATTCATCCACAAACAAAACCAACACATAATCCTTATCGGGTAAAACAAAATGATGAACATCTCATCTCTAGTATACAACTTTTTCCTCTCTTTCTAATTCTTGGTGAGAATTAAAACAACAATAACAACATTCTTAATCTCATAGAGATAAATTCCAAATACTTCAATTATTCACAAGCACATGAGTTTTCCCTTATACTTGAAAATTAAGGTAATGTATTCCTCTGAAGAACCTTCAATATCTCTGCTCACAAATTAACCGGGTTCTGTTGCCCTATACTAACCATTGCATAGAAAGTCTCCACAACTTTCTATCGGTACCCATAACGAATTGATCAGGCACTCGAGTCCAAATGCAAGAATCTTAAAAAATCCAATTTTCCAAAACTTAACAATGATAATCAGTCACTACCAGGAGGGTAACCGATTACTCAGTGCAATCCTGGACTTCCAAAAGCTAAAAGATATTTAGAAACACAATTTTGCAACCAGTTACTACCTAGAGGGTAATCCGATCACTGCAACACAGAAGCACAAATTCTGGTTTTCATTGCTACCTAAACCTCCCAAGCTCATTCCAATCACGTCCAAAGGTTACAACCATACCAACCGACGATTCCACACATATAGAAATCACCCTACCAGAGTCCTAATGGGCGAACCATCACTGTTGACACTTCCTTAACTTTAGTTTCAACAACTTAACAACTCCATTGTACATTCGTCCAAACATACATTTCGTTATCACTTTATCATATTGTACTGTTAATATCGTTTCCACACCGTGTTAACTTCACGCTCTGCGGTAATCCTCTCATACCCAAACATAATTCATCTTACTAGAGTTCTCCCGAATCTAAGGTGCTTACTCTATCACTTATTACAACTCCATCCGGTCCATACCAAACACATATCATGTTACTAAACAAAGCTTTCTCTCTCTCCGGCACTATACCTTATGCCATTCCTTGGGTAGTTCAACATTTCCGAAATGATCCCTTACGAAATATAACATCTTGATGTATCACTCTAAACTTTGTCTCCTCGGTCATAACCGGACATACATCTTTAGTCTTCTATCCTTCGCCCGGGGTATAATTGTCTCACTTGAAACGTGTAATCACATCCTCGTGTCTCTCTTCACGCTTCACCATGACTTTAGGTTCTCAAAAGGAAAAAAACATTCTTAACCTGTAGCTTCTATCCATCCATAAGGTATCATCCAAATATACTTCTTGAATTACCCTTATTCATCTACAATGCCACCGCGATCTTAGAACTGAAAAACTTAACAATTTACTCGTTCTCGAACTTTACATCACACGTTCCATAAGGCATCTTCTCTTTTCATGGAATGAAACTTCTCAACACTCTTGTCCATACCAGTGATTATTACTGATACACCAACGACTTTACTTATTCCTTGATACACTATGTTGTACCTAAAAATTTGCCATCCCACAATCAATACAATGTCTCTCAAGACTTCTAAATGATCATAAGGTTCTCAATATTCCCAATTGATAAAGAAGTGTGTGAGTTTCCCCAAACAATGCCTCCTCCTAAGCAAAGTGTTCAAAACTAGGGTTTTGAGTTTCTTGAGGTTAAAATGACTTTCAAGGCCTAAAGTAAGCCATATGGCATCCCATATGACTTCAAGAATCCCTATGTCAAGTTTCAAATCTTTCCCAAAGAGCTCGCCCAGTCAGATGATCAGATATGCAAAAATCAGTCAAAGCAGTTAAAAAGACAAACTGAGGTCAACTGTGGTCAAATTAATGTCAAACTTCAAGATTTGTTTTTCCAACATCAAGTTTATGAAGTAAAATTCATCATTTGATCAAGGGTTGATCATGATTCATCAAGGAAGTTTCAGATCATCAAGAGTCAGGAGTTTCTAAATTAGGGTTTTCTTAAGAAAACTCAACTGAACTTTGACAAGCCATAACTTTCACATGCTTCATCAAAAATTTCCCATCCAAAGCTAATTTTTAAGGAAATTGAATTCTCTACAACTTTGTGTCTCATAAGCCAAGCCTAAAAATGCTTCATTTGGAAGGTATGAGCTAAAACATTACAGGTCATTTCAAAAGTCAACTTTTTCCAAAGGGCATAATTTGAAAATGGTGAAATATATGGACATGAGACCAAAGAGGTTTGTTAGAAGACTCTTTAAGCTTTCCAAAATATCTAAGAACACCTTCATATCCTTAAAATTGAAGGATTTGTGCCTTGTCAAATTTGGGAGATTTTCAAGGGGTGTATGAAGAAAATAAGGGCTTAAAGCTAATTTTTTTCCAAATGGGCCTATCATTTTGCAACCCAATCTTCATGATAACATCAAGCACGACCCAATAATCAATCAATCTGATTTTTATAATTTATTTTTTATTTGTTTAAATTCAATTTAAATAAAAATAAAATATAAAAAGTCAATTTTTAGATCAAATATTTGTTCTAGAAGCAAATATATTGCATTTAAAGTGATTAGAGATGATCCAAATTCGGACAAAGCTTGATTGTAAGGAAAATATTTGATTTTTGACCAAATTGGAAATAAGATTTCTTCAATATCAAGCAATCAAGTTTCTCAAAAACCAAGCCCAAATTTTAACCTATTTTGGTCCCTCATATATACACAAACCTAATGGATACAAGGGAGACGAAATTCTGCAGCCAAGAACACCAAAACAAAGTTCAAAAATTCCAAGAAAACTCACATTCAGATTTTTTGTTAGAGGCTATCTCAAGGCATTTTGAAGGTTTAAACATGATCCTTGAACATCATTGATGCTATCCCAACCCTCATTCGCATTCAAATCATCCCAAAACTCATAAACCGATTTGCTTTATTCTTGGTTTTTGAATTTTTTTATTTTGCTTTTTCATGCGTTATAAACTATGATTGACTAATGTTTTGTGTTTGCAATGAAGCAAGGATTGTTTCTGGGTGGTTAGATTGGAGTTTCGTGACCTAAACCGAAATATGCCATTATTAGGGTTTGAGCTTTCGTTTTAGGGCTTCACGAAATAGGCCACTTAAATACTTTTTGGGACCATAATTAAACTTAACGAACTGTGTAGATCATGTTGGCATGATCAATTTGTTGAATTTGTACGTTTTTGTGATGGTATTTGCTTCGCAGGTTTTTCACGTAGGAATATTCGCAAAAAATGCATAACAAATTTCGCAGGAAAACCTGCGAAATTATGAGGAAAAAGATAACTCCTCCGCGCACAAATTCGTTTTTGAATTTGTTTTAATAATTTTATGTTATTTTGTTATATTATTATCATAGATGCGTGAGCGTCCTAGTGGCTGAGGCGTTTGGCTTGTATTATGAAGGATCAGGGTTCAAACCTGGGTGAGACCATTCTTTTTTCTCATTTTTTTAGATATTAAACATGTTTACTATATAATTCTTTGTTGTTGTTTTGTTACCAGACGCGCCCCATGTGGCTTATTGGTAAAGAGACTGGCTTGGTATACAAGAGGTTGAGGGATCAAATCCAGGTTGAGGCAAAAAAATTTCATTTTTATTTGTTTTTAACAAACTTAAAATATAACGAGTTGAGGCTGGTGATACATCACAAAGAGTGCATAGCCCAGTTGGTGAAGGGGTTTGTGGTTGAAGGCTGGAGACCTGGGTTCGACCCCAGGCTCCCATAGGTATGTTTTTTTTTTTACTTTGTTTTGTTTATTTAAATTATTATTATTATAAATTAATTAGATAAATCTTTTTCTAAATTAAATAAAAAAACTTAATAATAAAATAAATAATAATGTAATTAGACCTTTTTTTTTATAAATAATTTAATTAAATTTGTATGTAATTATTTCTTACCATAATTTATTTTTTAAATTACCATAATTAAACTTTTTTCTCTTTAATTAATTTTAAGAAATTCTAACCCTAATTCTCTCTAACCCTAATTTTCTCTAACCCTAAATAAATATTAATTTTTTTTATATAATAGTTTTTTTTTATAATTTGTACATTAATAAATTTTTAACATATTATTCTTTTATTATTATTATTATTATTACTAAATTATTTTAAGCTTATACTATCTTAATTAACTTCTAAAAATTATAATTAACCTAAATTAATTTCTTTTTAAATTCTAATCCTTATTATTATCATTGCTTTATTATATTTATTATTATTATTATTTATTTATTACTATTGTTTATTTATTATTTTATTATGTCTATCATTATTGTTTTTTATCCGATTATTTTGTATCAGCCCATAAGCCTTGTAATAGTTTAGAATTTTCTTTCCGCTTCTTATTTTTTTAATATAAATTGCGTGGTTAGTAAATAGGGTGTGAAAACATACTTGTAATTAAAATTAATTTAGATAATTAACTTTAAAAAAGATAAATATTTAAAAATAAACATTCACACATGTAAGTCGATCTTTGATCGCCATCTGCACTTCCTAGGGTATTCCTCTTGGTTGCCTTTTAATATAGTCAAGTCCCTCGAAAATGGAGGTGTCTTAAAAAGTAAAGTCCCTACAAAATAAAATCATCATAGTCCCTTCAGATTAAAAGATCAAGTCCCTTCGAGGTTGCATACGGAATAATGATCTTGTCCCTTCGAATAAATGATGATAGTCCCTACGAATGGCTAAAGACACCCTTAAGTTGCTTTCATTGACCATACGATGACCCTACGCCTGTCCCTCAAATAAATCCAAGGTAATGACTACCTATTCCTTAATAATAGGGATAGTCTTATCCTTGAAAGAATATAAAAGAACATGAATGACTTAGTATAGGGTAGGTACGTCATAGTTACTTGCTCACTCTTCAAAAATAAAAATACTTTTCACACCTCACAATATTTTCAAATATTTTCAAACAAGGCTTTGTATACATCCATACGAGGATCATTACAAAGTACTTAGAAAATTTCTAATCACCCACTACACTTTTCAAAAACATTTAAGTGAGCTAAGTAACTAAGAGCCCATGGATAACCATGGATATAAAGGGTGCTAACACCTTCCCTTTATATAACTTACCCCCCGAACTCAAGTATTTTAAAAATAGGTCTTTCCTGTTCTTTCATGTCATTTCCACTTGGATAAAATAAAAGTCGGTGGTGACTCTTGCTATCCGCAACATGACTAAAAGCCAGTTCTCCCACCGTGTTACATAACTGACGACTCTGCTGGGGAGTTACTAAGTAAAAGAGGGGTACCCTTAGGAATTAGATCACTTAATTATTTGCTTTGTTTGCTTTATATTACTTGTTGGGCTTTTTGTGTGAAAGATCCTAAGCCAGATCTAGTGTACCCTAGGTAAATGGCAATAGACCAAGGAAACTGTACGACGTATACCGATATGGTTGATCTGGTGGCCATAGTTAGTGTGACTTCTTGGTTGGTGCTTATGTTCCTTAAGTAAGTTAAGGATAATATGGGGCTGCCATATGTTGTCAATACACTAACTGACTTTTAGAACCCTAGTTATTCCATCTCGGCCTTTAAAAAGTAGTGAGATAGCCGGCTTTGGTGAAGACTGAAGTTGGTTGATACTCGATACTACGCTCATTGAGATCCTAAACTTGGAGGGTTTTGGTTGGCAAGTAAGTTGCCTACTGAACAACCATCCTTGGTAAGGATCAGTGATATTGATATCCCTTAGAACCTGGTTACTTTTGTAGGACAAAATGAACCAACTAAACTTCAGGGGAGGGTACTTACCTTTAAACCTCATGCAAGCCTTCAAACCTAGGGCTATTGTGTGACTTGTTTGTGTGTGCCACATGTTTGTGATTGAGCATAACATCATGAAAACATGACATCATAAGCATAGCATTTTCACTAACCATTTCAAGGACCAAAGGATTTATCTTTGTTCTTTGTTGCAGGTCATGGCTTCTGCTCGTAGGAATACTATCCAGATCAACTTTGTAGGAATACCTTCTAAGCTTAAGGAATTGGTCTCTCAAGTTTCTGAAAACTCCCACTTCATCAAGAGACATGGTCACCTACTGGATCTAGTCACTTCAGAGTTTAATGAAGACATGATGAGTGTCCTATTTCAGTTCTTTGATCCTAAACATCATTGCTTCACATTCCATGACTATCAACTGGTTCCTAAAATGGAGGAGTTCTCCAAACTACTGGGTATACCTATCCTTGATAAGAGACCCTTCACAGGTTTAGAGAAGGAGCCTAAACATGAAGTCATTGCTACAGCCATACATTTGAAGAAATCAGACATTGTCCTAGAAACGAGAAGCGAAGTTAATGGTATTCTTGCTAAGGTATTGATGGAGAAAGCTCAAGTGTTTTTGAAGACTATGAGTTATGATGCTTTTGAGGAGATCCTAGCCCTATTGATTTATGGCTTAATGTTGTTCCCTAATCCAGACCAGTTCATAGACGTACACGCCATCAACATATTTTTGAATCAAAATCCAGTGCCTAAATTACTTGGAGATATCTTACATTCTCTTCACACTCGTACTACGAAGGCGAGGGGAACTCTGATGTGTTGCATACCTCTACTATCTAGGTGGTTTATTTCTCACCTTCCTCGATCAGTGATGAAGAATGACCAAGGGTTAAGGTGGTCTAAGAGGATCATGTCACTTTCTCATTCAAACATTCATTGGTGCTCTCGATCTATGGAGTATGTTACTATCATTGACTATTGTGGGGAGTTCCCTAATGTGCCACTTCTAGGCATAATAGGGTGAATTACCTACAAACCTTCTTTAGCACTATGTCAGTTTGGTTATGCTCAGAGTAATGATCCTCATGACATACTTATTCAGGGTATTATGTTCGACTACGATAACGATCTTTAGGGTTACCGTCAAAGGTTTATACGAGTTTCGAGCAAGGTGATTAAAGTTGAGAGCAAGACTTTGGAACCAAAGTACTCCATTCCTATGGAACCTTATCTCATATGGGTGCGATCTCGTGCTCAGACTCTCATGATGCCATATCCTGCTGTTCTACCAATCACTATGGAGCCTGTTGCTGAAGGAGATGTTCCTTATACCATCCTTCATCCAAACATGGCCACTGATTTGGAAGAATTGCAGAAGTCCCGGATTCAGTTGAAGGAGCAAAGGGATACTTTTGAGACTCATTTCAGAGCTGGTCAAGAAAGAATTCTGGAGCTAATAAGGCAACTTCACGAGGAGCAAAACCTCAAAAAGTACCTCCACACAAAGAGGAAGCGTCCATGGGAGACTTAAAACCCCATATATTTATCTTTTGTACTTTATTTCCTTGTAAGCCCTAGGGGCAAAACTTATATTAAATATCTACTAATATTTTTTTTTTGTTTTCTTTAAACAAATTTAAATCACGCGGTCCTTGAAAACATTGCATAAACATATACATACCATATCATTACATCACATGTTTCTTATAAACAGGTATCTTATCTTCTCGTTGTTTATTTCAGCAAAAATGGATCTCGAATAAACTGTTAAGGATCTCTAGATTCAGAATGCACAATTTCAAGAAATGATTCTGAATTTGTCCAGGGGACAAGATGAGCTGAAGGCACTTTTGACCAAGAAAAAGAAGAAGACCAGAAAGTCAATAGGCTTCATCAACCTGGGTAGAAGATTCAGAGGTCCAGTCAAGACATATGAAGAGGTTAAGAATCTTGGGTCTGAAAATTCTGAGAAGGAAGAAGGCAGTCTCCATGATACTGTGGAAGATTCTGATTATGAGGAGAACTATTATCATGATCCTACTAGTGAAGAGAAGTATAAGATGCTGGTGGACCAGATGAATGCCATGGAACTACAGAAGAATTCTAGGTTTGACTTTGAAGATATGAGTTTGATTTTTGGAGTCTCCGTCCCTATTGGCTTCAAGGTTCCTACTTTTGTGGTGTATGATGGTGTGTCTTGTCCTAAATTGCATTTAAGGTCTGGGTCCCAACTGGAATGGTATTATCAACTGGAGAGTACCAACATTCGCAACTGGAATGATCTTCTTGAGGCTTTCTATAAGCAGTACCAATACAATTCTGATTTAGCACCAACTCGCATGTAGCTTCAAAGCATGTCCATGGATGCCAAAGAAAGTTTCAAGGAATATGCTCAGAAATGGAGAGATCTGGAAAGTAGAGTTCAACCCCCTTTGACTGATAGTGAATTGGTTGATATGTTCATGAGTACATTGACTAGTCCTTTCTATAGTCATCTCATTGGAAGCTCATCATCTAGCTTCACTGAGCTGATAATGACTGGAAAACATGTGGAGAGTGGGATACGAAGTGGAAAGATTTAGATAGTTGCTTCTTCAAGTACCACCAAGAAGCCCCCTAATGGGAAGAAGGAATCTAATGTTGTGTATGGCCAACATGGTCGTAATAATCATAACCAATCTGTGGGAGCTGTTTTGATTTCTAATCCTACACCTCCACCACAAGAGTAGCAACAAAATATTCATCCCAAGCCTAGGAGGCAATTTACCAAGCTAAATATGTCGTTAGCTCAGGCTTTGCAACATATGTTGAAAGGAGAATTGATTACTTTGAAGGACCCACCACAGAATATCAATACTTCCTCTTCTCGTTACAATCCCAATGCAAGGTGTGCATACCATTCTAATAGCCCTGGCCATAATACTAACAGTTGTTGGTCATTGAAGAACAAAATTCAAGATATGATTGAGAATGGAGAAATTGAGTTTGACCCTCCGGAAACTCCTAATGTGATTACTGCTCCTATGCCTAAACATGAGAAGACTGTTAATGTTGTTGATGAGGTTGTTTATGTTCGTACTGTGGCTGAAATAACTACTCCTTTAGCTATTGTCAAGAAGAAACTTGTGCAAGCTTGTTTATTTCTGGGTTGCAGGAAAGATTGTTTTTACTGTGCCTACAAACCTGATAGTTGTTGGAGGTTGAGGTCAGGTATTCAACGCCTGATAGATAACTATATTATAATATTTGAGAGGACCCCTTCTATAGAGAGTCTGTGTGGAGGTTTGGCTCAAGACTTGAAAGTTGAAGATGTGGCTATGGCTAACAAGATTCCTGTGAAGATTACTTCCAATGGTCCAGTGAAGATCACTTCTAAGGGTCCTGTGAAGATTACTGCTGAGCCAAAGGTGGCTCCAATGATTATTACTACTCCTGGTCCTATTCCATACACTTCTTATAAGGCTATACCCTGGAATTATGGTTCTGATGTTTATATCCATGGTGTCAAACAAGAGTCTTTGACTGATGCACCTGTTATTGATGTTAATCTTGATGTGGACAATATTGCTGGGTCTAGTAAGGTTGCCAGGAGTGGAAGAATTTTCTCTCCAGAAGACACCTCAAAGACTGCTGCTACTCCAGTTCATATCTCTAACTCAAGGCCAAGTACTGAGGCTCGGGGCAAAGGACCAGTGATTGAACCTGTTCAAGCTGAGGCACTAGTTAGTGAAGACCTCTCTAAGTAGATGGAAGAAGTACTGAAGATCATCCGCAAGAGTGATTATGATGTTGTTGACCCGTTGGGGCATACTCCCCCCAAAATCTCCATGCTATCTCTGCTATTGTGTTCTGAATCCCATGCCAAGGCTTTAATCAAATTCCTGAAGACTGCTCATGTGCCACATGAAATCTCTGTGGACCAATTTGAAAATTGTGTTGCTCATCTAACTAGTGATAATGGTTTGGGTTTTACTGATGCCGATCTGACTCCTGCTAAAAGAAACCATAATAGAGCTCTGCACGTCTCCATTGAGTGTAGGGGCACTACTTTGTCTCATGTATTGGTGGATAGTGGTTCTTCGTTGAATGTATTACCTAAGGAGGTTTTAGACAAACTCAACTTGAAGGATGTAGTGTTAATACCAAGTAATGTGGTGGTGAAGGCCTTTGATGGTTCAAGAAGAATGGTGCATGGGGAGGTGGATCTTCCAATCAAAGTAGGCTCTCAAGTATTTAATTCCACTTTCTATGTGATGGATATTCGTCCTGCGTACTCATGTTTACTTGGGCGCCCCTGGATCCATGGGGCAGGTGTTGTGACTTCCACTTTACATCAGAAATTGAAGTATCCGATGAAAGGAAAGATTGTCACTGTTTATGCTGAAGAAGAATACATGGTCAGTCATGTGAATACCTTTAAATATGTTGAGATGAAGGGTGAATTTGTTGAGACTCCTTGCTAGATATTTGAAGTGGTTCCTCAAGTCGTTCCTACTACTGAAGCCATCCCTACTGTTAAAAGAGTTCCTGTGATTACCAGAGTACCTCCTACAATGGCCTCCCTCAAAGATGCTAAAGTTGTGGTTGAAGAAGGTGGTTGTACTATTTGGGGCCAGCTTCCTGACATTCCTTACAAGTCTGACAAGTTTGGTTTGGGTTTTATTGCAGAATCTCAGAAGGTTGTTTGTCGTGCTCGTGCTGCTCGTATCACTCATAGAGGAATCATAAAGGACCAAGTCAATGCTGTGGAAGATTATGATGAAGGTTACAACCTGGATGATTGGATCTTTCCTACCAAGGGTGATGAACTCAACAATTGGAAGGATGAAGACGTTATTCCTATCTCCTTTAGTCAGGAGTAAATGCTATTTTATTTTCCTAAATTTAATTTTTTGTAGCTTTGAACAATTAAATACTTTTAAGCCTTGTGCCTTGCCCGGAGCACAATAGTATGCTTGTTAGGGTTGTCATTTCATTTGCATATTTTCATTCAATAAAATCAATGGACATTTCTCGCTTTCGTAAATATTGCGCTCTTTGTCTTTCTTTTATTTTTATTTTTTTATTTTTTTATTTTTTTTTTTATTTTTTTTATTTAAAAAAAAAAGCTATGTGTTCTTACACTCACCCATGTCACTAAAATGCAGATCTTCATCCACTATGGATCCTATTGATAACCATTCTGCTATTGCCAATTATGACTTCGAGAATCCGATCTATCAAGCCAAGGATGTAAAGGAGGAAGATTGTGAAGTACCTGTAGAGTTGGCTAGATTACTACTACAAGAAGAGAAAGCTATACAACCACATGAGGAACCAATCGAAGTTGTGAGCTTGGGAACTGAGGAAAGCAGGAAAGAGGTCAAAATAGGTGCTGAGTTGGAAGATGGTGTTAAGAATAGGTTGATTCAGATGTTACGCGACTATGTGGAAATGTTTGCTTGGTCTTATGAGGATATGCCAGGGTTGGATATAGATATTGTGGTTCACTGTCTACCAGTGAAAGAGGATTGTCGCCCAATAAAACAGAAAGTTCGTCGTATGCGTCCTGATATGTCAGAAAAGATTAAGGAAGAAGTGATGAAACAATTCAATGCAGGGTTTTTAGCTGTTACTTCTTGTCCTCAGTGGGTTGCAAACGTGGTGCCGGTTCCTAAGAAAGATGATAAAGTACGCATGTGTGTAGATTACAGGGATTTGAATAGAGCCAGCCCCAAAGATGACTTTCCACTTCCACATATTGATGTTCTGGTAGACAACACTGCTCAACATAAAGTATTCTCTTTTATGGATGGTTTCTCTGGGTACAATCAGATCAAGATGGCACCTGAAGATTTGGAGAAGACTACATTTGTTGCACAATGAGGCACTTTCTGTAATAAGGTGATGCCATTTGGTTTGAAGAATGTTGGGGCAACATATCAGGGTGTTATGGTAGCTTTGTTCCATGATATGATTCACCATGAGATAGAGGTATATATGGATGATATGATAGCCAGATCTCAGAATGAAGAAGAGAATCTTGATCACCTGCACAAGTTGTTTGAGAGGTTGAAGAAATACAAGTTGAGGTTGAATCCAAACAAGTGTACTTTCGGAGTTAGATCTGGTAAACTTCTGGGTTTTATTGTCAGTGGTAAAGGTATTGAAGTGGATCCTACAAAGGTAAAAGCTATACAAGAGATGCCTGCTCCTCGTACTAAGAAAGAAGTTAGAGGTTTACTGGGACGAATGAATTACATTGCAAGATTTATTTTCCAGTTGACTACTACTTGTGAACCAATCTTCAAGTTGTTGAAGAAAGATCAAATATTGGAATGGAATGACGAATGCCAGGTAGCTTTTGATGAGATCAAAAGGTACCTACAGGAACCTCCTATATTGATGCCACCAGTTGAAGGAAGACCCTTAATTATGTACTTGACAGTATTGGAAAACTCAATGGGGTGTGTGTTGGGGCAACATGACGAGTCTGGTCGAAAAGAGCAGGCAATATACTACCTTAGCAAAAAATTTACCGACTGTGAAACAAGATACTCACTGCTTGAGAAAACTTGCTGCGCTTTGGCATGGTGTGCTCGCCAACTAAGATAGTATATGTTGACTCATACCACCTTATTGATTTCAAAAATGGATCCAATCAAGTATATATTTTAGAAACCTGCTCTCTTCGGACGAATAGCAAGATGGCAAATGATCTTGACAAAATATGACATACAATATACTACTCAAAAAGCAATCAAAGGAAGTGTAGTAGCTGACCATTTGGCTCATCAAGCAGTGAATGATTATCAATCTATGAATTTTGAGTTTCCAGATGAAGATATTATGATTGTTACTAAAGAACCTAGACAATATGAAGGACCTGGACAAGGATCCCGATGGAATATGGTTTTTGATGGAGCTTCTAACGCGCTTGGTAATGGTGTTGGTGTTGTGATTATCTCTCCTAAAGGTTGTTATACACCAGTTACTACAAGGCTTTGTTTTAAATGTACCAATAATATGGCTGAGTATGAAGCGTGCATCATGGGTATCAAGGTTGCCATTCAGATGAAGATCCAGTTCTTGAATGTGTATGGAGATTTAGCCCTGGTAGTTAGTCAAGTTAAAGGAGATTAGGACACCAAGTATCCTAATCTCATCCCTTACAGAGAGCATATGTTGTCTTTGATCCCGTACTTTGAAGAGATTACCTTTGGACATATTCCACGAGAAGAGAATCATTTGGCAGATGCATTAGCAACCATGGCATCTATGTTTGAAATCAGTTGGGATGATGAAGCTCCAAGAATTACTATTGATCGATTTGATAAACCTGCATACTGCAATGAGGTGGGTATTGAAGGAGTAGAGGAAAAGCCTTGGTTCTAAGAAGTGAAAAGATATCTTGAAGCTCAAGAGTTCCCTGAAGGGGCATCTGTCAATGATAAGAAGTTTCTGAGGAGATTTTCTGCTAAATTCTTCCTGAGTAATGGAATTTTGTACAAGCACAACCACAATTCGACTTTGCTTCGTTGTGTGGATAAGAAAGAAGCAGTAGAGATTATGGAAGACATGCATGATGGGATCTTTGGTACTCATTCTAGTGGGCATACAATGGCTAAGAATATTCTGAGAGCAGGTTATTATTGGTCTACCAAGGAAGCTGATTACTATCAACACTCCAAAACTTGTCACAAATGCCAGATTTATGTTGATAAGGTTCATGTGCCTCCGGTTCATGTGCCTTTTGCCATGTGGGGCATTAATATGATTGGTGAGATCAAACCTACTGCCTCCAATGGACAACGTTTCATCCTTGTGGCTATTGATTACTTCACCAAGTGGGTAGAGGCAGCTTCATTTGCTTCTGTTACCAAGAATGTTGTGGCTCGATTCATCAAGTATAATCTTATATGCAGATATGGCATCCCGGAAAGGATTATCACAAATAATGGTACTAATCTGAACAATACTATGATTATTGATCTCTGCACGCAATTCAAGATTAAACATCACAATTCTTCTCCATATCGTCCAAAGATGAATGGCGCAGTGGAAGCCGCCAACAAGAATATTAAGAAGATCTTGCAAAAGATGATAGTTACATATAAGGATTGGCATGAGATGTTACCATTCGCTCTTCATGGTTATCGTACTATAATGCGTACTTCAACAGGGGAAACCCCATTCTCCCTTGTCTATGGTATGTAAGCAGTTTTACCCATTGAAGTTTAGATTCCTTCTTTGAGAATTATGAAGGATGCATGCTTGGATGAAGATGAATGGATTCAGACTCGACTTGACCAGATAAACTTGATTGATAAGAAAATACTAGCAGCTGTTTGTCATGGTCAGATGTATCAGAAACATATTATCAAAGCCTTCAATAAGGAAGTTAAGCAGCAAAGGTATCAGGCTGGTGATTTGGTGATCAAGCGTATCATACTACCACAGGGTGATCCCAGGGGCAAATGGACCCCAACCTATGAAGGGCCATTTGTTGTTAAGAGGGTATTTTCTGGAGGTGCCATGGTGCTTACCACTATGGATGGTGAAGATTTCTTGCATCCTGTGAACACATACATAGTTAAAAAATACTACGCATGAAAAGAGACCCGCTAGGTTGATTGGCCTAGGCAAAAATAAGGGCATCCCGGCGAACCAAAAGGGTTCGGGAAAAAATTAGGGATATATATAAAAAATCTACACCCGGCAAGTCGAAAACCTGAAAAAGGCGGCTTGGGCAAAAACGGGTATCCCGGTGGATTGAAAACCTGAAAAGGCAATCCAGGCAAAAGTTAGGGATTAAAGCGTATGACTATGTCTCGTTGGATCACCCATGTAACCTCTACTAGATGTGTTCTCTACGTCAAATTCAACAGACACGAATCAATCCAATCGTTTCTTCTCCGATAGCTGAAGATGAGATAATTGAAGATAATGGCAATAGCGAAGTTGAAACTCAATAGGATTATTTGCACATATCTATTTTTCCTTGTTTTTGTAAACATTTCTTTGACGACTTCCTCTTACTAGGATTTTCGTCTCCATGTTAAAACTTAGGCCAATTTCTAAATAAATAAAATTCCATTTTTTGTATTCAGCTTTACTTTTCCCTCTTTATTCAGCTTTACTTTTCCCTTTTTTATTAAAGCAAAAAACGTCCATTGATTATGTTTGAATGTATATATGCTTTTGAATATGATTGATGTTTACCAGAAATGCATAAAATACAATAATAACATTTACTAAGAACGAACGGAGGTAGGAATTCAACGAAGCTTCGCTGGTTCATCCCCACAGAGTAATCTTTCCGGATATTCTTGCGAAATACTTCAAGTAATATCTTATACTTCCAATTCTACGAAGTCTCCAAATAGTTTCATATTCTCCGAAGAATTGATACTTAACTACATAGGTCTGCCGGATCTATGTCCATCTCTTTTATCCTCAGTCAGGATATTCAGGAACTTAATCCTTCAATAAGAAGTACGACGAACGAAAAACGGGATGTTCTAAGTACGATGTTCTTAAAACAAGACGGGAACGAAGTCTTCATACTCTTCAACAACGAATCGGGATTTATTTTCCCCAGTCAACAGGTTTTCTACAAAGCTACTTATACGCTTCAGCTACATAATTCATATATACATCATATCATATCATATTATACACATTCTCATAAAATATTATCTTGCAGAATGTTGTATATATCAATATATTTGCACTGAACTAACCTTGTTTTTCAGGTTAATTCTCCAGCAGGCAAACTTCATCAACAACTTACCTTGGGCTGTCGTTTATTCTTCCCAAAGGTTATCTTGTCACCTCGGGCCGTCTGTCGCTCCCGGGATTTTCATCCTAGTACAAACGCGAAAGTGGCGCGGAAAGGTTAGAGTCGCCAGCCAGACATTTTTATCCCGAAAGAATGGGAAAGGTAATGTTGCACAAACCTGAGGAAGAAGGAAAGGACAAGGCCTTGCGAACCAAAGATCTGAGTTCGGGAGTCGGTTACGACCTGGGAAGGTATTAGCACCCCAGATCGTCCGTCGTACCCGACGGGATCCACGCTTGCTTGTTTGTTTCAAAGGGTGAGAAAATACGAATGCTGCTGAATAAAACCGCTAACTGGAATGAGAATGAGAAATGAGAAAAGAACTGAAATAAGAGAATGAGAATAAAAAGGGGAAAATGTAGGGAAAATAAAGAATGTGCTCGAACGGGCCCTACCCCGCTGCCTACGTACCTCATCGGGATAATGAGGATCAGAGTCGACGTAGTTCGCCTAACTAAGGCGGGAACTATTTGTTTGTGTTTTTTACAGCTGGAACTGCGTATGTCTATGCTCAGGTGTTGCAGGCTCGTCTGGTACGAGTGCGTTTACCGTCTTGCATGCGAGACAAGTCGTCGCGAGTTCGCGTTGTGAGTGAATGAGATGAGAAGAGAAGTTCCCGCAGGATAGTCGGTTATTGTTTGTTTTTGTCTTTTATGAGTTTTGTATGACTTTGGCACAAGGAAGTGAATTCAAACTCTTTTCCATGGAATGTACACTTGACTCTACATTCCAAGATGGAATAATAGAACAAGCATACCCAGCAAGGAGAATTTATCCAAGACTGGTTTCCTAGGATTAGGGTTTAAGTTCACTGGCTTGTTGAACTTTATTAAGTGTTTTTGTTGCTTTTGTGAAGAAGTATTTTTTAAGCTTTTCTTTGTGAACAACTCCTTGATGAGACTTGTGCATCATGATAGACAAGCTTACACCACTCCAAGATGGAATGAATGCAAGTGTTTCATGGAATAAGGCTATACACAAGGAATCATTTCATTTATTTGTTAAGTGTTTTTGGATTTTGTTTGAGATGAGAAAAGAATGACTCAAATTGCAAAAAGGGACAAAAACTAAGGGGAACTAAGACACAACCCTAAGTCAATTGTATTTACAAAAGGGAGATCCTATGGTTAATGAGGTTTTCTAATCCTAATGAGAAAAAGGAAAAGAAAAGGAAAAAAAAAAAAGGATGCAACTTACTTCCTAAGGAAGATAAGTTGGTCCTAACAATGGGGAATCCTACCAAACACAAATATGGAAGGAAAAATGAATTAAAATGCATAAAAAAAATGCATAAAAAATAAAGGTAAAGTGAAGTGAACTTGCCTCAATCTTCCCCACTACAAAACAAGTGGTTAGTGCACATTTTTTATTAAAAAGAATAAGGCAAACACACGTTAATTAAATCCTAATTAAATTTGGACCTAAACTAGACCCTACTTTAATCCTAAAGGACCTAAATCTAATGCAATGCAAAATCCAGCAACTATTTACAGCACTCAAATACACAATCAGCTATGAAATGCAATATACAATGCAATAGCTTTTTACAGCACCTATATGTATGCAAAAACAGGTGTTAAAAGTCACAAACAGCATGAATTTACAACAAACAGCATGCATTTTACAGCCCCTATGCAAAACAACAGCTATGAAAAGCAAAATCCAGAATTGATTATTTTCATTTTTTAATGCACCAATTCAATTAAAAATGTTCTAAACACATCACAAACATGCATTTAAACATGGATCAACATTCATAAATGCAAGAACATGAACATTTTGGAATGATTTTACAAGTATGCATCTCATGAATTATGCAACAAGTAAATGCAAAAATAGCATCTAAACATGCATATGAACATGGCACTTGAACACGATGATCTTGATTATGAATATGCAACATGATGGCACACAAATAATGCTAAACTTAATACAAAATTCAGCACTAAATTGACATGAGTGATGTGATCAAATATGCAACAAAATAACACCAAATGCACATTCACATGATTATGCAAAATGCAACATACATCAACATAATGAAATGCAAAAATGATTTAATGCAATGCAAACATAAAAAAAACCAGAATGCAACATGATTATTACATACCTAATGATATATGAACATAGCAACAAAATGCAAGAAATCAAGGCATGCACAAAGAAACACACAAAAACCGCATAAAACGCAACATAAACGGAATCGTGTCGAAACGACTCGAAATGGGGGAACTAGCTACTGGAAATGGATTCAAAAATTCCCTAAAATCACTACCTAAACAAGTATGAACATTAAAGGCACTAGGACTTAGGGATGAGCAATCAACTAACCCAAGAATCCAAAAATTCACAGCGTTAACCGGTTAACCATATAGGTTAACCGGTTAACAGACCCAAAACAGAAGCAATTTGGCCAAAAACGCATGTGTTAACCGGTTAACCATATGCGTTAACCGGTTAACACTGAACAGAGTTGAAAAAAAACTTTTAAAAAAAAGTGCTTTTGGCCACAAACTTGCTTCTAGACAATCCTAACATACCTAGGGACATGCTACCACTAATTTCTACTTATTCGGAGCTTATCTACATATGATAAAACCTATATCTATTAACACTCTAAATACTAATTCAACAAAAATCACAAAAATGCAAACAACACATAATCGAACGGAATTAATTCAAGCAAAACGAAAAGCACTTAAAGAATGCCGAAACGGCGAGATGAAGAGAATAACTTAAAGAAGAAGTGATTAAGATCACCAACCTACGAAGCGGAGGATTGCTTCGGTGATTGTTGCAAGTATCGAAGCTTGAATCGAAAAGAAAACCGAAAACCGAGAAATCGCAAAATAAATGCGTTCTTGAGATTGGATCTTCGTGTGCTTCCGATAAGTCGATAATCCTCACAAAATTCAGTAGCTTCTTCTTCTATAATCCACAATATCAATGGAGATTGAGGCTCAAGCTTCAAGATCTTCAAGTTTCAATGTGAAACTTGAAGAACTTATTTGAAAAAGCTTTGGTGAAAGGGAGAGGAAAAGTGAGAGAGAAAAAGTGATTATGGAAGTGAAAAATTTGGAATTGTGGGAACCCTCTTGGTTTGGATGAAAATGACTTAAATAGGGCTTAGGCTAGGAGTTAGGTTTGGGTTTGGGGCCCAAAAATTAGGTTTGGGATCCAAAATTAGGTTTGGAAGTTAGTTAGGGTTAGGGTTGGAAAAGGGAATATTCCTTGGAATATTCCTTGGAATATTCCTTGGAACACTCTAGAAGATGGTGGAAGGTGGTGGAAGTTTCCAAGGGAAATGGAGTGGAATTGAAGTGGAAAAATGAGATGGAAAGAATGAAAGGAAGTGTGGAAAGAAAGTGGAAGGAAAGGTGGAGGGAAATGCAAAACCAACTAACTTTCAAATGATTTTTCTTTGATTTTTTTCATGATTCCTCCATCGTTTCTTGACCAAATATGAACCATAGGATAATTGTAACCCTAATTTCATGATTTCGATCTTAAAAGTCCGGAGTCGATCCCTTTTTACCTAGCTCGGTTGCCGTTTCTCCGATTCTCCGATTTTCCGTCGTCCGGCCAGTCGAATCCCTTCCAAAATGAATTTGTGGATGAGATTTGAACCCTAGGCACTTGACATCATATATAAGTCCAAGAAATCCACTTCGACTCAAGAATTTATGCGGAAACCCCGTAGAAATGAAACCCTAATTCGGCTCTTTTCCCTCAAGAAGTATTGCACTGCTTGCCTCCTTCAATCAAACCAAAACTTTCCATGACTTGTGGCTTCAAGTGAAGACTTGTGGGATATTATGAACCCTTTGCACAAGGTTGAGAGGCTTTGTGGCCCTTCGGTAGCCTCTTCAAAACTTTCGGTTGCTCCGATCACTAATCACATACCCATGCCTCGACTATGCTATATATGATGCAATGTTTTGGTTATTTTATGAATCCATATATGCAAAAATGCTATGCAAAATGTTGAGGAAATGAGAGGGCAAATTTTGAGGTATTACAGCTGCCCCTATTCAATCAACTGCAGACCTGAACGGATAATTGCAATAGCTTTTAGACGTTCAAGGTATGGAGTGATTGAATACTCGAATAAAACCTGAAAATTTGAACTCAGGATAATGGAAATGCCATCTGCCCGTTTATTTATTTATGTATTTTCTGATTTGTCTTAACCTCTGAATAGGTAGCGAAAATAGAACCAGGTGGAAATAATGCTGGGAAGAATGCCATCCTCGAATGACAAATCAAAAGATCCTCGGATCTAACACGGAACCATCCTCAAATGGAGCCGCAAAGGTATACCAGCCTCGACTGATAATCAAACACAAAGCTGACCTCAGACAGACTTTGCAAAAGAGACAAACTGACCTCGATCAATAAGCTCAAAATGTGAACTACTATCCTCGAATAATAGCCACAACAACAAGACCAACCGCAGAAGGACTTGAAGAAAAGAAATGCCATCCTCGAATGACAAATCAAAAGATCCTCGGATCTAACACGAAACCATCCTCGAATGGAGACGCAAAGGTATACCAGCCTCGACTGATAACCAAACACAAAGCTGACCTCAGACAGACTTTGCAAAAGAGACAAACTGACCTCGATCAATAAGCTCAAAATGTGAACTACCATCCTCGAATAATAGCCACAACAACAAGACCAACCGCAGAAGGACTTGAAGAAAAGAAATGCCATCCTCGAATGACAAATCAAAAGATCCTCGGATCTAACACGAAACCATCCTCGAATGGAGACGCAAAGGTATACCAGCCTCGACTGATAACCAAACACAAAGCTGACCTCAGACAGACTTTGCAAAAGAGACAAACTGACCTCGATCAATAAGCTCAAAATGTGAACTACCATCCTCGAATAATAGCCACAACAACAAGACCAACCGCAGAAGGACTTGAAGAAAAGAAATGCCATCCTCGAATGACAAATCAAAAGATCCTCGGATCTAACACGAAACCATCCTCGAATGGAGACGCAAAGGTATACCAGCCTCGACTGATAACCAAACACAAAGCTGACCTCAGACAGACTTTGCAAAAGAGACAAACTGACCTCGATCAATAAGCTCAAAATGTGAACTACCATCCTCGAATAATAGCCACAACAACAAGACCAACCGCAGAAGGACTTGAAGAAAAGAAATGCCATCCTCGAATGACAAATCAAAAGATCCTCGGATCTAACACGAAACCATCCTCGAATGGAGACGCAAAGGTATACCAGCCTCGACTGATAACCAAACACCCAGAAAATCGGACAAGATGGAACGGGATCGTTGTACATAAACGAGAGCCCAAGCAAACAGGACCGTTGTACCAAACGGGAACCTGCGACGCGACTGTTGTACCAAACAAGACGCGGAATGGGTGACCAACATTGACTTGAAAAAGACAAGGATGTCTGGAACATGATATTGATATCCTCTGTGCGGAGTACTTCAGGTTGAGAAGATGTTATAAGTCGTACATAATATACCTCAAAACTGGCCCATGCTGGCATGCATATGTTTGAATTTATGGCGTAATGCTCCATGATGATGGAAATGCTACGCTTTGGAGGATGCAAATGCGATGATGATTATGCATATGCAAAGGCAAAGAGATCTTCTGATAAGAAGACTGCAAGTATCCCATATGGCTTGACTGGGGAGGAATAATGATCACTGCATTGATCTGATTCATCCTGGTGAGGAGGAAACAACTCTGCGGGGAAAGCTGTTAATAATTCGCTGGCTCAGAATAGCCGCCACTGCCAAAAATAAATTGGACTTTGAGATGGGAGCGCCAAGACCCTGCTGGAGGTGGACCCTTCTTGAACTCTGATGGGGAAGTGAGGACTTCCTGGGAACCAAAGACGTGACACTGCTGAGGAAGCAACTGCTGGGGAGGCAAAACACTCCTTTATGCTGAGAATTGCCCCTGTCTGAAGGGAAACTTCTGCTTGGGGACGACACCCACTTTCTGCTACCTTGCTGGGTGAAATTTCAACTTCCACATTACTGGGGATGACAGGTGATGTCAATGATAAGGCTTCCCGCTGAAGATAAGAGCTCAAGTTGCCACTTGCTGGGGATAAAAGATAAATCCTCTCATGTTGGGAATGAGAGATGTTAGGCGTCTCATGCTGGTGATGAGAGACGATGATACCCTTCTTCTCAAGAAATAACCTCCCATGAGACTTGCTAAGGAATCTTGATCGATGAAGCCCGCAGATGAAACAACTCTTGCAGTACTGTGCCGACACTGGCCTTGCCCCTAGCCCCGGGTTGATAGGTTGTCAACTAATCATGAGTGAACAATGGTTCTTTGAAATTTTCAACTCGCCTCAGATTAAGGTCTGTCAGAAGTAAATGTCTCAAGAGGATTTTACAGAAAACATGGCATATGAAATGCCTTAGTGTCTTCAAACTCTTGGGGAGATTCGTTGGATCTCGAAATAACTGCCCCAGACTGCATGGTCTGTGCAAGAATTTTCCTCGCGAGGATTCATGAAAAACCTCATATCACTGTGAGATAGTGTGTCCTAGTATTTTGAACCTTGGGTAGGTGCTTCTGATTAACAGTCTTCAGGAGAAAGTAACTTCTAGTGCTCTTGGGGTGGCCTGCCCCAGTACAAGTCTTGAAGTGATCACCTCTGACTGACCGTGCTTTGAAGAAAAACCCATACTACATTCTTCGAGAGATTGGATCTCGAAGTGATTGCCCCAGTTTGGCTAAAATTTGACTAATGCTTCCGCCTGATGGCTCTTTGAGAGATTTGAATCTCGAAGTGATTGCCCCAGCTTGGCTGAATTTTGAAGAGATTGCTCGACATGATTGCCCCAGATTAGTTGGCTCTTACCAGGAATGTTGGGAAAGTCCCTACTCGATGGAGTTTTCTTAAAAAGTGCACCTCGACAGATTGTCCTTCGGAAGTTTCAGACTTCTCAACTTGGTAAGATTAAGCTTCTGGACTGAAGTTTCATATGTGAATTTTTATGATGTCAACCAGATGTATGCAAGCAGGAAATGTTTATTCTAAGAATGAAAATTCTAATGCAACAACATATTAATCTTGAAGTTTTACTGAAAAAGATGTCGCAAACCTTTGTGAGCGAATCACTGGTTAAGATACGACATTAACTTTTGAATAATAGAAAGCATGCACATGCAACACCAACAAAGCTCTTTCAACATCACTCATAGGAGTCAGGAACGCGATATCTTGGTAGTATGCTCTCAAAAATAACCCTGTTTCAGTTAGGACTTTTGAGGGTTGTATCGTGGCCTGGTTCACGGTTATAGAAACAAAGATATAGGCTCGAAGTTTATTTGTGCCCACCCCTCTTCGTAATGTTCTCCATTCCTATGTTCAGCTAGCTTTTACAAGCGCTCACTTCTCAAAAAGGGTTTTGTGATGGTTGAGGAACCAATTACACTAACGGTTTTAAACACCAATCAGGTTGTTGTTTGGAGTCAGTCACCCCTATTGTCTTTTGTGTCTGTATCACACGACTTTGTTCCTACTCAAGGATCTTTCTTGTGTAATCCTTTTCGTCTTTCACTTTTGCATTATTTGTTTATCCCTAACTTTTGCCTGGACTGAATTCTTGTGAATATTTGATTGTGAAGTCCAGCGGGATGCCCTAATTTTTGCCTAAGTCGCTTGTTTTCAAGTTTCGACTTAGCGGGCTTTCTCATTCATTTTTTTTTCTTTTTTTTTTTTGAACAAATCGTGTGACACTGTTTGTCTTGAATGCTTTGCGAGGGTCGTGACTGTCTCACTCCTTTGTTGTTGAGGAATAACCATTGTGGTCTCCGGTCTTTGGACCTCTTGATTGGGATAACCATTGTGGTTTCTGGTCATTGGACCTCTTGATTTGGTACAACGAAAGGTAATGGATCCTCAGATTTGCACTCCTTTTTGAAATTTGAATGCTCGGTCAAACTAACTGACGCCTACCCTGCCCCTGGGTTAAATGCAAGGTTTTTTCATACGAAAAGAAACTCCTACTTCAAGGCTCAAATGGGTTGGCGAGGGTCTATCTCCCTTATATCTCCGGTGTTTAGGATTTGAAACAATGCCTGTACATCGTCAACAGGGTCTTTCTCAAAAGCGAACAATTAGAGTTTTTGCGTTTTCATTTCGTCATCCTCCCTGATAGAGTTTAAGCACAACAGTTGGTATTGCAATGCACATACACAAAATCATGAGTGAATACGAATGGATTACTTCAAGAAAAACATGTGCATTTTATTATGGTTAACATTCAAAAACAAATAAGTTTCATGCATGCATACAAATGTTTAAACAAACAATATAACCTACAAATGAAAATGCAGTAAAGAAGCTGAACATTGCTATCATTGAGGAGACTTGACTCCGTATGGACTTATTGCTTCTGAAGATGCCTTTGCAAATTGGGAGACCCATTTGATGAGGAGACTTCAATATGTGAGCAGACTTTCTGGCATGATGACCTTTGAGTCGATCAAATTCTGGACCTTGTCTGCACCTTTGCCTCTGAAAGAATTGCAATCTTCAATTAAAAGGCCAGGTGCCCCAGAATGATAGTCACACTTGGCATTGAAACCCCAAAGGAAACTTTGTCGGAGATGATCCTGATGCAATTAGTTCAACCACTCCGAATTTGCGTAAATGGTGAAACTTGTTGCACGTACATCATCATAATATGATCAAACTTCTTCTCAAGTGGTTTTGGCCTTTACCCTTATGCTCTGACCCTTAGGACTCTCTTGGGAAGCTGAAATTGGATGCCGACAAGTGAAGTCTTGAGGGAAGAGGTTGATAAAGTTAATAGATAAGGTTGCTCGGAAAGATCTTGCACGATCTCCTGCCTACGTATCTCCATTGACCAATGGAGAATCAGAGCAGCGTAGTTCCCCTCACTAGGGATGAAAATAACTTCGTTCACAATTTCCATAACCAAGCTCATCTGAGTCTTTATCTGGTTGACTTCCTGTTTCAGCAGTTTCTAGTTCTGAAATAAAGCTTGTACTTATGCCCTGGATTGCCCAGTTGGGTCTTCCTTTCGGTTACCTCCGCCCGGAGTTGCTTCAAATATATACTTTGATGACTGTGATTCAAGTTGTCCATTCTGATGAGAAGTCAAGTCAGGAAAAGAATCTGTCTCTGAACACCTGTCAAGAATGCAAGGATGTATGCAAATGCCATGTTCAATTATTTCTGAGGAATCTAACTGCTTTGATTCAAGTTTTGACATAGAAAAAGTCCAATGGCATGATTCAGATATGTGATCCTCAGAAATAACTGAACATGTGTGCAGAAATGCTATGATGTCATGTATGCAACAGGCATGTGATCAATAATCTGATGCTGGTGTTGAGCAGTGAACCAACTGTTTGTATAGAACCCCAATAATGGCACCATCTCTGTATAGAACCCCATAACTGAGAACCCAATAACTGTAGAACTGGATCACATAATAGATAGTCACTGATGGTGTTGAAGTTGAACAACGAGCCAAGCATCTAAATAGAACCATAATAGTAGCACCATCTCTGTATAGAACCCCATAACTGAGAACCCAATAACTGTAGAACTGGATCACATAATTGAACAGTCACTGATGGTGTTGTAGCTGAACAACGAGCCAAGTGTCTGTGGAGAATCACAATATCAAGGTCATAATGGTAATCACAGTAACAATTTCTCTGAATAGAAATCCCGAATCTCAGAATCGGAAAACCATATAGCACCAGATAATATCTTAAAACAACGCTGGCAAAGCGGGTATGTTGAAGTTTAGGGTTCCTGCAAACCTGTAAACCCTTCCCAATCTCACGGGTGTGCTACTCGGGTCAACATCACGGACTCTCAAAGCCGAATAGCAATAATACGTTCACCATTTCCGAGAAATGGCTCATAACCAAATCAGGGAATCGGTTTGGCATTATGTACTACTCAGGGAGGTCTCAGTTGAGTCCGGAAAAACAAGCATCCCTCACAAGTCTCCAGCTTCAAGCACTGAATCGAGAAACAATAGTACATTCATCCCGAAGGGTACAATACTATCGTCATACGAACAGTTTGCTTTAACTGAATTCCTATGAGAGAACCAGGCCATCCTATGCGAGTTCCCAATGGACCCTCGGATGCGAGTGGGTTTGCCAACAAATGTGGTCTGCCACTGTCATCACTGGAGAGGGATGTTTCCACAAAGGTTCTCAATGATCGGTCCCCTGACTGCACATAACTATCAAGGTAGCGCATCAACCCAGAAAGATTCCGGTATCAATACATTCCCGAGAAGGTCGCAAGTCAAGGTGTGGAACTCACTACTACCAACATAGCAAGATGCCATGAAGCCAAAGTGGAACCACTCTAAGTCCTAGGGTGCACTCAAGCCGGGTAGTTGGCTTATCTCACAGTAACTCCCAACCCACAGAAAAAATGAAAACCAGCACAGCCAGACAGTCCAGTATAATATGATGCATGGAAAATAAAATACTGAAAGCGGTAAATAAATGCGATAAAGTAAAGCTGTAAAGTAAAAACTGTAAATAAACAGTAAAGCTAAACTAAAGCACTCAGCATCAAACAGATAAACACCCAAAGAAACAAAGCCAACATGCGCTAGGATTGACTCTACAAGGGAAACCGGAAGAATCAGGTTATGTCCCCAGCAGAGTCGCCAGCTGTCGCTCCCGGGATTTTCATCCTAGTACAAACGCGAAAGTGGCGCGGAAAGGTTAGAGTCGCCAGCCAGACATTTTTATCCCGAAAGAATGGGAAAGGTAATGTTGCACAAACCTGAGGAAGAAGGAAAGGACAAGGCCTTGCGAACCAAAGATCTGAGTTCGGGAGTCGGTTACGACCTGGGAAGGTATTAGCACCCCAGATCGTCCGTCGTACCCGACGGGATCCACGCTTGCTTGTTTGTTTCAAAGGGTGAGAAAATACGAATGCTGCTGAATAAAACCGCTAACTGGAATGAGAATGAGAAATGAGAAAAGAACTGAAATAAGAGAATGAGAATAAAAAGGGGAAAATGTAGGGAAAATAAAGAATGTGCTCGAACGGGCCCTACCCCGCTGCCTACGTACCTCATCGGGATAATGAGGATCAGAGTCGACGTAGTTCGCCTAACTAAGGCGGGAACTATTTGTTTGTGTTTTTTACAGCTGGAACTGCGTATGTCTATGCTCAGGTGTTGCAGGCTCGTCTGGTACGAGTGCGTTTACCGTCTTGCATGCGAGACAAGTCGTCGCGAGTTCGCGTTGTGAGTGAATGAGATGAGAAGAGAAGTTCCCGCAGGATAGTCGGTTATTGTTTGTTTTTGTCTTTTATGAGTTTTGTATGACTTTGGCACAAGGAAGTGAATTCAAACTCTTTTCCATGGAATGTACACTTGACTCTACATTCCAAGATGGAATAATAGAACAAGCATACCCAGCAAGGAGAATTTATCCAAGACTGGTTTCCTAGGATTAGGGTTTAAGTTCACTGGCTTGTTGAACTTTATTAAGTGTTTTTGTTGCTTTTGTGAAGAAGTATTTTTTAAGCTTTTCTTTGTGAACAACTCCTTGATGAGACTTGTGCATCATGATAGACAAGCTTACACCACTCCAAGATGGAATGAATGCAAGTGTTTCATGGAATAAGGCTATACACAAGGAATCATTTCATTTATTTGTTAAGTGTTTTTGGATTTTGTTTGAGATGAGAAAAGAATGACTCAAATTGCAAAAAGGGACAAAAACTAAGGGGAACTAAGACACAACCCTAAGTCAATTGTATTTACAAAAGGGAGATCCTATGGTTAATGAGGTTTTCTAATCCTAATGAGAAAAAGGAAAAGAAAAGGAAAAAAAAAAAAAGGATGCAACTTACTTCCTAAGGAAGATAAGTTGGTCCTAACAATGGGGAATCCTACCAAACACAAATATGGAAGGAAAAATGAATTAAAATGCATAAAAAAAATGCATAAAAAATAAAGGTAAAGTGAAGTGAACTTGCCTCAATCTTCCCCACTACAAAACAAGTGGTTAGTGCACATTTTTTATTAAAAAGAATAAGGCAAACACACGTTAATTAAATCCTAATTAAATTTGGACCTAAACTAGACCCTACTTTAATCCTAAAGGACCTAAATCTAATGCAATGCAAAATCCAGCAACTATTTACAGCACTCAAATACACAATCAGCTATGAAATGCAATATACAATGCAATAGCTTTTTACAGCACCTATATGTATGCAAAAACAGGTGTTAAAAGTCACAAACAGCATGAATTTACAACAAACAGCATGCATTTTACAGCCCCTATGCAAAACAACAGCTATGAAAAGCAAAATCCAGAATTGATTATTTTCATTTTTTAATGCACCAATTCAATTAAAAATGTTCTAAACACATCACAAACATGCATTTAAACATGGATCAACATTCATAAATGCAAGAACATGAACATTTTGGAATGATTTTACAAGTATGCATCTCATGAATTATGCAACAAGTAAATGCAAAAATAGCATCTAAACATGCATATGAACATGGCACTTGAACACGATGATCTTGATTATGAATATGCAACATGATGGCACACAAATAATGCTAAACTTAATACAAAATTCAGCACTAAATTGACATGAGTGATGTGATCAAATATGCAACAAAATAACACCAAATGCACATTCACATGATTATGCAAAATGCAACATACATCAACATAATGAAATGCAAAAATGATTTAATGCAATGCAAACATAAAAAAAACCAGAATGCAACATGATTATTACATACCTAATGATATATGAACATAGCAACAAAATGCAAGAAATCAAGGCATGCACAAAGAAACACACAAAAACCGCATAAAACGCAACATAAACGGAATCGTGTCGAAACGACTCGAAATGGGGGAACTAGCTACTGGAAATGGATTCAAAAATTCCCTAAAATCACTACCTAAACAAGTATGAACATTAAAGGCACTAGGACTTAGGGATGAGCAATCAACTAACCCAAGAATCCAAAAATTCACAGCGTTAACCGGTTAACCATATAGGTTAACCGGTTAACAGACCCAAAACAGAAGCAATTTGGCCAAAAACGCATGTGTTAACCGGTTAACCATATGCGTTAACCGGTTAACACTGAACAGAGTTGAAAAAAAACTTTTAAAAAAAAGTGCTTTTGGCCACAAACTTGCTTCTAGACAATCCTAACATACCTAGGGACATGCTACCACTAATTTCTACTTATTCGGAGCTTATCTACATATGATAAAACCTATATCTATTAACACTCTAAATACTAATTCAACAAAAATCACAAAAATGCAAACAACACATAATCGAACGGAATTAATTCAAGCAAAACGAAAAGCACTTAAAGAATGCCGAAACGGCGAGATGAAGAGAATAACTTAAAGAAGAAGTGATTAAGATCACCAACCTACGAAGCGGAGGATTGCTTCGGTGATTGTTGCAAGTATCGAAGCTTGAATCGAAAAGAAAACCGAAAACCGAGAAATCGCAAAATAAATGCGTTCTTGAGATTGGATCTTCGTGTGCTTCCGATAAGTCGATAATCCTCACAAAATTCAGTAGCTTCTTCTTCTATAATCCACAATATCAATGGAGATTGAGGCTCAAGCTTCAAGATCTTCAAGTTTCAATGTGAAACTTGAAGAACTTATTTGAAAAAGCTTTGGTGAAAGGGAGAGGAAAAGTGAGAGAGAAAAAGTGATTATGGAAGTGAAAAATTTGGAATTGTGGGAACCCTCTTGGTTTGGATGAAAATGACTTAAATAGGGCTTAGGCTAGGAGTTAGGTTTGGGTTTGGGGCCCAAAAATTAGGTTTGGGATCCAAAATTAGGTTTGGAAGTTAGTTAGGGTTAGGGTTGGAAAAGGGAATATTCCTTGGAATATTCCTTGGAATATTCCTTGGAACACTCTAGAAGATGGTGGAAGGTGGTGGAAGTTTCCAAGGGAAATGGAGTGGAATTGAAGTGGAAAAATGAGATGGAAAGAATGAAAGGAAGTGTGGAAAGAAAGTGGAAGGAAAGGTGGAGGGAAATGCAAAACCAACTAACTTTCAAATGATTTTTCTTTGATTTTTTTCATGATTCCTCCATCGTTTCTTGACCAAATATGAACCATAGGATAATTGTAACCCTAATTTCATGATTTCGATCTTAAAAGTCCGGAGTCGATCCCTTTTTACCTAGCTCGGTTGCCGTTTCTCCGATTCTCCGATTTTCCGTCGTCCGGCCAGTCGAATCCCTTCCAAAATGAATTTGTGGATGAGATTTGAACCCTAGGCACTTGACATCATATATAAGTCCAAGAAATCCACTTCGACTCAAGAATTTATGCGGAAACCCCGTAGAAATGAAACCCTAATTCGGCTCTTTTCCCTCAAGAAGTATTGCACTGCTTGCCTCCTTCAATCAAACCAAAACTTTCCATGACTTGTGGCTTCAAGTGAAGACTTGTGGGATATTATGAACCCTTTGCACAAGGTTGAGAGGCTTTGTGGCCCTTCGGTAGCCTCTTCAAAACTTTCGGTTGCTCCGATCACTAATCACATACCCATGCCTCGACTATGCTATATATGATGCAATGTTTTGGTTATTTTATGAATCCATATATGCAAAAATGCTATGCAAAATGTTGAGGAAATGAGAGGGCAAATTTTGAGGTATTACACCGTCGTTTATTCTTCCCGAAGGTTATCTCATTTTGGGCCGTCGTTTATTCTTCCCAAAAGATATTTGGAGACCTTGGGCCGTTGTTTATTCTTCCCGAAGGTTATTGTCGCTCCCGACAAATGAAAATGGATCAAATGAAGGTACAGACGCGAACGGTCGGCGAAGGGAACAGTGAGAACACACAGCCGTGAACTCACTGGAGATGAATAGAGTCGCCAGCTAGGCATTTTTATCCCGGAGGAAAGGCAATGCTGCATAAGCCTAGGAAAAGATGGATAAGACGGTTTGCGAACCAGAGAGACTGAGAAAGGGGGTTGGTTACAACCTGGGAAGGTATTAGCACCCAGATTGTCCGTCGTACTCGACGGGATCCACGCTTAGAAGATTTGTGTTTTAAAGGGGTAGTGTCAGTGCAATTTGTGTATCAAAGCTGGAAAGGATGTACAGGTGTCAGTGTAAGGAGTGTGAAGTGTGATATGAAGTATGAAAGTGTCAGTGTAGGAACAGAGGATGAATTGCTCAAGATCATGAGGCTAAAAAAAAATAAAATAATGCTGGAAGAAGGGGGAATATACAGAGACTTTTGTTCGATAACTGTTAAGTTATGCCTACGTATCCTCTCGTGCAATGAGGAAGTCAGAACACCGTAGTTCGACCCAAAGAGACTGAAAGGTGAATTGACTTGTGAACTGCTTACTTGCCTATGCTCAAGTGTATGATCTGTCTGGCACAGATGCTTACTGTCTTGCATTAGACGGAAGAAGCAAGTTCTCGTTTGTGAGTGAAGGTGATGAGAAAAGAATCCCGAAGGAGACGATTATTGTTTGTTTTTGAGTTTTCAATCTTTTATTGCTTTTGAAAGTTTGCCATAAGTTAACGAGCTTAAGCCTAAACCAATGGATTTAGTAAACTCATCACATCTTCCCTCTGATTAGGGGTAATGAGAATACCTTAAGTGTGAAGTCAGATTCTCACACTTAATCACCTTTGATGTAGGATTAAGATCATTAACCTACTTGTGATTATTTAGATGTTTTTGTGATTTTTGTTTAGTGTTAAATAATGAGGTTAAGCCATAATCAGGGATTTAACAGACTCATTACACCATCCTAAAAGAAGGATAATAGATGAGAATGTTTAAGCTGAGGAAAAACTCCTCAACTTAATCCATGATTAGGGATTAAACCCATGACAAAACAAGTCTTTGATTAAGTGGATTTTATTAATGATATGATGATGAAGTGTTTTTTATGATTTGTAAGACAACTTGAGGGGGACTTGTCCATTAACTTTAGGGTTGGTCCTTCTTAACCAATTAAGGAAGAATTAGAACCCTAATGCAAGGCCCAAGTTACAAGTGTACTGTCTTGATGTTTATTAAGTGAATTGATTAAGAGAGTTCAACACCTTAAGGGTCCAAGACTTAGGATTAAAGTTATACACTCCATCCTAAAAGAAGGATGCAGGCATGATCTTAACCACAAAGTCTTAAAGCCTTGAGGGTTTAGTCCCTGATTATGAGGTGAGGAGAGATGACTCAAGGAGAGACACAAAGGTAAAAACTATGGGGGAGACTAATCAAAACCCTAATTCATTATCATGCTTGGTTGGTCCTAATGTTTGTGAGGTTTTCAAGAACAATCTTCAGAAGAACCACCAGGAAGCAGATGAACAGGATCAAGAGAAGCAAAGTGACTTGCTTCAATCAAGAAGTCAAGTCACTTGAAGAAAGAAAGTGGGAAGAAGGGAGAATGAGCAAGCTCAAACTCAAACACACATAAGAATGCAGCAAGGTATGCAAGAGAGATGAAAAGAAAAGTTGTGAGAAGTGAAGGCAAATTCACTTCCCAAATTTACTTACCACCTGAAATGTTAGAAGCAAATGCAATACAAAGCTAAATGAAATGAAATGATATGATAAGCAAAAACCAGAAGCATGTTGATGATGATGATGATGCTATGGAGTGCTATGAACATGAGACAAGACAATGAGATGTTCATACAAAACCATGGATGCAAATGATGCAAGTTGAGGAACATGGACAAACATGAAATGTTATGAAACATACAAGACAAATGGCATGGCAAATATGCAATGCAATGATCAATGATGCTTCATACATGTCTTAAGATGTCAAATGAATCATAAGAATGCACAAAATGCAATGGCAAGTCAAATTATGCAAGGAGATGTAAGAATGATGCAAAGGGAAAGCCCAAATTAGGGTTCATGAAGCAAACATCAAACACAAACCAAAGACAGAAGCAAACCCTAATATGAAAAATGGAAAATGGTACCTAAAGAAACCCTAAACCTATAACAAACCACTGCCCAAAGGGGAGCTCTTAACTCTCAACCAAACTCAAGTTATGAATTTTGCAAGTTATTAGGGTTTTTTAGGGTTTGTAACAAAAGAAATGCCAATCAATTAGAAAATGTAAGATCAAATCTTGGCCTTTTTATCTTTGAAAGTTCATGCTAAATGGAAAACAATGCAAAAAGAATCAATGTCTCAACCTTCACCAAAAGGCAGAAATGAATTTTTAAACATATGATCAAAATAATGCATCAAAAATGATTTAATTCAATGAAAAATTCTTAAAATGCATCAAGATCAAAAAAGAAATTTGGTTTGAAGGTTGGACAATGTTTCTAAATGTCTTAGAACATTTCATGAATTTTTTTGTAATTTTTAAATACCTAAAAGTATTTTTAATTAATTAATTCTCATTAATCAATTAAAAATAATCTTTTGAATATTTAAAAATACTTTTTCAATGATAAAAAATAAAATAAAAATGTTTTTGTGTCATAAAAATTAATAAAACCTTAAAGAAAAAGTTTCATAATTTTTATGATTTTCTAGCTATTTTAAATAAATTATACAAATTAATTGAAATAAATATGAATTAAAACAAATAAAAATGAGAAGTCAAAGGAATGAGGGGCCAGGATTGATCCTTGGTTCAAATGTGTTGACCGCGCGCGTGAATTGAAGGCCAGGATGCAATCTGATCAAATTAACTTAAATAATAATTAATTAAATTAATGAAAAGGATTAGGGCTAATGGAAAGGATCTGGGCCATTGAATTGAGAGGGAAGTCAACAAGTCAGCGCGCATCAACGGCCAAAATTCAAACTTACATTAATTATGGGGTTAAACCCTAATTACATTCAGGTGGCCGGAGAAGACCTCCGGTCATCTTCTCCGGCCAGGGGGTCACCTGAAAATCTTCAAAACCTCTCAAAACGCAAAATAAATGAAAACTAAGATCATGGAAACGTTCCTCTCATCCTCACGAATCAAAGCCCTATCCTAAAACAAATTTATTTAACCTAGACAAGCTGAATCGAAGAGGGAGAGTTCTAGGGTTCGTGAGCTTCAAACAGCAATTAAATTCTCAAAACACATCCATTTCAAAAACTAAAAGCATCAGCATGATCAGGAGAGCATAAGGAACAAGTTTGTAACTAAAAAAGAGATTTCTGGAAAAAATTATTTGGAGCTACCTGAGATTTGCAACCTCTGACTTAGGAACTTTCAGGCCCTTTCTTTAAGTGCAAGCTGTTCCTCTTGGCCCCCCAAAGATGTCTGGATGCTCAAATGGAGTTTAGACTTGCTGGATGATGAGTTTCGAAGAGAACTGCTTCAGTTCAGTCAACAATGGCAGTTGAGCTTTTGGCACTTTCAGGCTATGAGAGATGGTTGTTTGTGATCTATGAAGTGTGTTGAGAAGTTTGGCAAAGTTTGTTTTGATGTTTGTGGGCTATAGTGAGAGTTGCAAGTGAAACTGCAAACTGAGGTGAGAGATGGCAGTGAGAGTGTCTGGTTGTTTCAAGCTCTGATTCTTAATGCTTTGTGTTCTATGGATCAAGGTGAGATGAATGGAGGAAAAAGATTTTGTGTTTGCAGGCTGTGTAATGAAATTCGAAGGAAGTTGCAAGTTGGGGTGTTTTTTGTGTAAGTTATGAATGGTATGTTTTCAGCCTTGGTTGCTATGTGATATGGCCAGCAAAATGAATGAATAAACAAATGCAAGTGGCTGTGAGATGTGACCTGGCCTGCAGGGATAGGTGAGGCTACTTTTGCTAAAAATCCACTTTTGTGTAAGATAGGGCATGGCATGATACTAGGCAAGGACAACTTGGGTTCTGGTGCAGCAAAAGGTGAGGGAGAGGCTAGCCCAAAGTCAGCAGCCAATGTCATAAGTTGGTGAAGTAGTCATGAGTGAAAATGCAAGTTGGCTAGCTTTATGGTTTTCCATGGAAATGCCTTGTTACATGAACCAAACCATGAGCAAACTTGGTCCATTTCTGATTTTTGTGACTTAGAGAACATTCACATGCTGGTTTGACATGAATTTGAGGCAGCAATCATGCATTGATTCAAGACTTAGCAAAATTTCCACTTGGTGCATAACTTGAAAAACAATGATTTTTGGCAACTTTGCATGGCCATAACTTTTGATCCATGAAGAGTTAGATCATGTTCTTGTACTTTTTGAAAAGGGAAAGATGAGATCTACAACTTTCATGACCAAAGTTTTTCCATTTGAAGCCTTTTTGGATCATAAATCAAAGCTTGAAAATTGACCTAAAAGTATGCATTCTTGAAAAGTCAACAAAACCCAAAAAGTCAACTTTTGCAAAAACCCTAAATTCCTGATTTTTATGAACTTCAATCTTCTTCCATGACCAAATAAAGATCATATACACTCAAAATGATGAAGATCACCCATTGGTTGGGTCATTGGGGGCCTCAGATGCCCTGATTTTACACTGACTTGTCTGAAAAGTCAACCCTTGATCAGATGACTTCCCCATGGAATTTCTTCATGAAAATTGATATGCATACTCCCTATACCATATAGAGACCAATGGAAACAAGAATGACCAAAAAATGTGGAGTTATGGCCTCTGAAACCAAGACCCTAATTTTCAGTCAACTGTGTAGTTCATCCTGGCTCTGCATCCACTCAAACCCTAGTTCTTGTGATTCCTCTGCAATTTTGACTTTGTGAGGATGTAACATGATGTAAGAACACACATGGACCCCTTTGAGTTGATTAGTGGCCTTTGGAATGGCTCAAGATGTCCTGAGGTTGCTCAGATCACAAACCCTAGGTGCAGATGACCTAGAAACTATCCAGTGAAACCAAATGAGACATGAGATGATGTGATTGTGTTTATGCATATGAGATGATCACAAGTCATGTGTGAATGGGTGAGGGCAAATTTGGGGTGTTTACAGTAGTCACTTACAAAGACTGGCATGAAATGCTACCATTTGCCTTGCATGGGTACCGCACGTCAATCAGAACATCCACTGGGGCAACACCGTATCA